>OY979676.1:17324746-18628569 GCA_963855955.1 Luperina nickerlii | reverse complement strand
ATAAGGTTACTTAACTTAGGTCCGTTCGGTGTGACTGCTCCGGAGCGAATGTGCCGAGTACGGCGGAGCGTCGGCTTTTATAGCCGGTGGTAAACAAGTGACGTCACATCGTACGATTCTATTACAGACTTGTTAGTATTTGTATTTTATCATAAAACTATGATTAAATTACGTTAAAATATGTTGAAATTAATTAGTTCAATTACATACTTGGTCTTACAATGGCATAATCAATAAACAAATCACATTATTGTTGTAAATAACAGTTAAATATGCCATATACACAAAAGAACAGTATTTCTTAATAATATTGATAAGATTTTGATGAGGAACTATTAAATGTTGTGTATCACATGTAAAAAGGTTATAATTATCATAGGGATGTCTTTATTTGTGTCCAATTAAAAAAACAGACTTTATTTAGTGTAATAAACAAACTGAAATTATTGGAATAATCTATCAAATGCATAATAGAGGCCCCACGTTTGCAGTTTTATACATTCGTGAAGAACCATTACGACCAAGCGACACAAACAGTACACTTGTCGTCTAGTGTCAGAGGCCCAAAGTTTGCATGACACTTCACACTCGCTCACCACCCTCAAAGAAAGCAGAGGTGTCCGGCGTCCACTCGCCTCGCCACAGCACCATGTATTCTGCAGCCGACTAGGTCTTCTTGCCATATGACCCGGCAAGCAGTTCCAGCTCGTAACGGTGATGAGGCAGTGCACGCACCGCCTTGTACGCACTACCTTGTACGCACTACCTTGTACGCACCACCTTGTACGCACCACCTTGTACGCACCACCTTGTACGCACCACCTTGTACGCACCACCTTGTACGCACCACCTTGTACGCACCACCTTGTACGCACCACCTTGTACGCACCACCTTGTACGCACCACCTTGTACGCACCACCTTGTACGCACCACCTTGTACGCACCACCTGTAACCCAAAAAAAATCAACAGCAGTGCATGTTCCACTCGGCCAATTCTGACCACATTTAATAAAAACAATAACAATCATTGATAACAAAAGATTCCTTTAAGAATTTGCAATAATTGTTCAGGAACTGCATACATTTAAGAGTAGATCACATACAACGCTCATGGCCCGGCTGCCGCAGCAGCTAGTGACACTCGTGCCACCTATATAGTCATCACCTCAAGTGATACGACCAACACACATTACTTCCCATTGAGTCTACGACTCCCAGGTCATTTGAAAACCAACACAACAATAGTCTCCCTTGAGACCCAGGTCCCCGCCACACCACTAACTGCCCATCGCGCCCTGAACAACTCCTAAATGAGTTGCAGTTACGACTACAGACTAGTGCGTGCAGTGCGACCAAATAGCCATGGTATGTGCTCTACTACTCGGTGAAGGAACTATCCTCACCGCCTTCTACGTTTAACACGTTAGGAACACTACTTAGAGGCATCTTTCGTATGCGATCGTGAGCATACTAGTAAGTTCGGTTAGAATCTAAAGCTAAGGTATGACGTATAGCGATCACTTGTCAAAACTTCCACAACCTTAAATGGACCTCTGAACTTCCGATCTAGATTAGTCTGATAATCTGATTTCACTCTTCGTTTTATAATAACACAAAATAGCCTACCCAAAATAATACTTTGCAAGTAAATGTCGTGTAGTAATGAAATAAAATCTCAAGTTGTGGCTCGCTATTCGCAACGCTTCTTATGATTCGTTTTGTGCTGAATACACGCGTTTAACCAATACCAGTTAACGCAACAACATTATTAACTCGTTTGCCACTTAATTTGGCTGCACAACTCGCTTTTACTAACGAGCATTCAGCACCAGAATAGTAACAAAACAATACAGCTGACCTTTATGTTCCAACGTGCCTGAGGGTAGTTGTACGACGCAAACATCCACTCGCCGTTGCTGCTTGCAGCGTGGGCTGCTGCGCCGCGGGCCTCTGCACCTCGGGCCGCTGCACCGCCGGCCGCCGCGCCTCGGGCCGCCGCGCCTCGGGCCACCGCGCCTCGGGCCGCCGCGCCTCGGGCCGCCGCGCCTCGGGCCGCCGCGCCTCGGGCCGCCGCGCCTCGGGCCGCCGCGCCTCGGGCCACCGCGCCTCGGGCCGCCGCGCCTCGGGCCGCCGCGCCTCGGGCCGCCGCGCCTCGGGCCGCCGCGCCTCGGGCCGCCGCGCCTCGGGCCGCCGCGCCTCGGGCCGCCGCGCCTCGGGCCGCCGCGCCTCGGGCCGCCGCGCCTCGGGCCGCCGCGCCTCGGGCCGCCGCGCCTCGGGCCGCCGCGCCTCGGGCCGCCGCGCCTCGGGCCGCCGCGCCTCGGGCCGCCGCGCCTCGGGCCGCCGCGCCTCGGGCCGCCGCGCCTCGGGCCGCCGGACCTCGGGCCGCCGCACCTCGGGCTGCTGCGCCTCGGGCTGCTGCACCCCCACAACCCTGTCCGCAGCATCAGCCTCTCGCGATGTCTCAGCGGTTACGGCTCCATCCGCAGCACACGCCTCCGCACCAGCGGCAACAGGTTCCCCGGCAGCAACCGAAGCAGTCAGCGGCGGAGCGCCGCCCGGATGCGACGACACGGGCGTAGACGCACGTATAGCGTCTGAAGGCAAACGCTCCCCTGAAGCGCTCGATCGAACCAGCACTCCATCCAAAGGGTCGCGTCGAGGGCTATCCCGACGCCCATACGAACTATCCCGGCGCCTACGCGAACTTTGAGAGTACTCTGATCTATCACGACGACGCAGGCCTAGGAGATCTACTACGCGATTGACGATAACGGTCACGACGCCTTTTATAAACATCACGACAGCTATGCGAATCGTTTTCCCGAGAATTACGGCTAGGTGTATTCTCACACAGCGTGCATCCACGACTCGACATGGTTATGACTATTGGCAACATAAATGACCACTACGTGAACAACAAACTAACCGCGAAATAAAAGAATTAACACGTGGTTGTTTACTTCAAAAACACGTACGAAATATAATGTAATCGAGTAGAAACACGTGGCGAATCACGTTAAAATGCACAGAAACTAATCACGGACAAAATCAACAACACGTTGTGAAAAATTTTAAAAAGTCCCAAAAACACTATTTTCGGTTAAAAAGATGGCGAACGATCTAAGTCGCGTGTAGTTTAAACGAATCCCACTTCTGATCTTAGAAACCAGAAGTGAGAACAGTTTTTTAAAAAGAAAACACGACACGGCCTACACAACTATTTATTTAAATTACAAAACCCGTTACAAGAAAATAATTCAACACGATCACTAGTACGCGTCCGTCCCGTCCGAGCTCCGCAGCCAAAGGGGTAGAGGCGAGTGAGCACACGGCTCATGGAGTGTCACCCCCTCCACTGACAGCGTCATCGCAGCGACGTGATGTCCCCGCTCTTTCTGCTGTCAAAACCTCTAACAGTAGTTTAATAAACATTGACTCTACTCTGCATAACGTGGTTCACAAATTACGTGCGATGTGTCGCTTCGTCAATGAAAACAACTGCTATCTCTTTCTATCTGTTCTGTGAATGAAAGCAGAAATCAGCTGACTAGTTCGTCACTATCTAACCTACTAGGCACGCAATAATACGCAGGCAAAAAAGTGTTTTAAAAGTGCAATTACTTACCAGCTACCGCATTCTTTCAAAAACCTGACGTAAATAAGATGATAAACTTCCCATCACACTTAAAACAGGCTTTGGACTGACAAGTTAGTGTAAGAATCGCATTTTTTTTCTTATTATTTTTAAACAATAGGGGCTTAGATTAATATCAAATAACGATAAATTACAGTAACTTGGCGTGTTTAAAAGTTAATCATCTTATTTACAATAATTGCATCGTATTTACAGTTATTTACACACTCCCTACCTACTTATCTACAAAACTGTTGCACAAGTCCGCCTTCGCGTTGCACACAAATGTAGGCACGCTTACGTACATGTCTCTTCACTTTATTTAATGTGTCCGTTTCACTTTTTACTTGCCTAAATGCGCGTTTGATGCGTCTTTTTAGTTCTTCCACACTTCTAATGTCATATCCGGTTTGGCCGTACACAAGGTCATTTACACGACCCCACAAAAAAAAGTCTACAGGGGTTAAATCCGGCGAGCGAGGAGGCCACGGCACTGGCCCTCCTCGGCCTATCCACCTTTCACCGCCGTACCACACACCGTTTAAAAATTCCCGTACGCTGATGGCGAAATGAGGTGGTGCTCCATCATGTTGAAAGTGCATCCCTCTTATCTCTTCAAGAGGAATACGTTCCAACATTCTTCTTACACGGTTTATAAGTTTACTGCATGCGCAGTTATGGAGTTACACTCGCGGTAGCACAATACCATTTCAAGATATTCTTGATTGGAATACCGTCGTCTGGGAGGCATTTTTAAAGGAAGCGCGAACGATTTTCCCGTTGCTAACCGAACTAACTTCCGAGCGGGCGGGGGGCGACTGGCGAGCGGGCGGTCGGCTCCGGCTGGCGCGTGCGACGAACGGGGTAGTGCGGGTGAGGCGGGGGCGCGCGGGGCTGCGCTTCGACGACCGACGCACGCGGCGACGAGTGGCCGGCGCGCAGCCGCATTGTTTGATATGGCAACAGTGTATGAATGAACGGCGCCGGCGTTTTGCGAAACGATTGAATTGTATTCGGTTACGGGGCGGAGCGGCAACAGCTTATTAAGTCTACACGCATGATGGTTTTATGCGAATAAATCAATTCAAATTTATACGTACAATTTTTTGTATGAAAAAAATTATGACAAATGATCAATAATTTATCTTCACTATTGTAATCTATAAACACAATACTGTCTCCCATTGCAGCCGTGGCAGATATTTTTATAGCACCTTATATATTATTTCCCTAATAACACTTGACAAAAAACTACAATGTAACGTGGCTACTGAAATAAAAAAACTACGAACAGTCACAAAAATAATTTTATAATTTTTTTAACCGACTTCAAAAAAGGAGGAGGTTCTCAATTCGACGGTATGTTTTTTTTTTGTGTGTTTGTTACGCGATTACTCCGCCAAATGTGGACCGATTTTCAAAATTCTTTTTTTGTTCGAAAGGAGATACTTCTGAAGTGGTCCCATAGTCACCAAGTCAGGATCTGATGATTGAATCATGGAGAAATCGAGGGCAACCCTCAAATTTTATGGGCCCAAACATCGTTTTTCGCAAATCTTATGAAGTAATTTAACTACTTGCGTATGGTGATCATCATCTCATGTAGCTGAGCTGATGATGGAAGGTACGACTCCTTAACAGTAAGGAGTAGGCATCGACTGATTTAGTAAATTATTTTTTTTTGATGTTTGGAAGGGCGTTTGCCATTTTGGTCTCGTGATCATCAGGTCAGGAGGTGATGGACTAACCATAGACGATAGAAATCTAATACAAATCCAAAATACAAACCTGAACCACCTAAGCAGTCTGGATCAAGTTTGAGGAATCTCATTAAAGCGTTCACGCGAACCGTAAATTGGCCTACTCATATTATACAAAATTAATTTTCTTTCTATTAAAAATTGAAAAAAGAAACTTCAAACTATGAATTATGTACAAACTTAAACTAAAAACTAGAAAATAAAATTATTTTTTAAAAAAAAACAAAAACCGACTTCAAAAACCTACACTAAAAACTTAAAAATAATATTAAATTGAAAAAACTATAATTAAGAATAATTTAACCTAAATAACCTTACCTAACTTTAATCTACACTATATTTTACAATTTAACAGTTTTTGGAGTCGGTGCCAAGCCCGCACTCACAAAATATTAACCAAAAAAAAGGTACTTACTATATCAGCAAAAAATATTAACAATCAACAAAACAAACTGAAAAAAAAAATTACAACACAAGACAGAATATCAACAGAAGACGGAGTTGTTTTTGTTCGGATAGTGGCGCGCTCTTGCGGACGAAATGTGAAACTCGTAAGTAATACAATTTGATCTTCATAGGTTTCTCGGTAACGAAATCATGTCGCGATTCAGAATACGGTACAACGCCATCTATAGAGCGCTAACTAAAACTTTTAACAGCTTTGTAAAAATATCAGTACCTAATAATATGATATTAATTTACTCTCGTAAACTATTGTAATAAAAATTAAGGGAGAATATTTTATGGCTCAATTAGATAGATACACTTGGCTTGGCACCGACTCCAAAAACTGTTAAATTGTAAAATATAGTGTAGATTAAAGTTAGGTAAGGTTATTTAGGTTAAATTATTCTTAATTATAGTTTTTTCAATTTAATATTATTTTTAAGTTTTTAGTGTAGGTTTTTGAAGTCGGTTTTTGTTTTTTTTTTTTAAATAATTTTTTATAATTATTTTTGTGTTGATTATGTAAGACTGATTATTAATTATTATTCATCAAAGACTCTATTTGTCGAATATTTTTATAAGAACAACCTCAAATAATCGAACACAAACTTTTATCCTACAACTAGAACACATCCAGAACACTTACAGAATAAGTAAGCAATAAATAATCACTAACTCTAATAATTACTAATCACCATTTTTAAATCGCATATGACTTAATCAATTTACTTCACTTAGATACATAGTTTTGCCTATATCAGCATATGAACAGCATATGAACAGCATATGAATAATAGATATAATTTACATACCACATGTACAGACGCCAGCACATCAAGGTACCCAAAACTGTCAAATTTTTCCAATCAACTTTGAAACTTGAAAATCTAAAAAAGAAATTAGACAGATTGTAGTAGGTTGATGTGCTGGCGTCTGCAGGTACCAATGAAGTCGTCAAATCGAAATCGGACAGTAATGCCATTCAAGCATGTAACCTACTTCTCTATAATCAAATTTTAGTATTTATGCTAGATCTAGTTAGCCGACTTAAAGGACCATTGAAAATTACTGGCCATAATTATCGCGAAACGTTTCTCACATATTAAGTGTTGCCAGTGGTCTTAATAGACATAGTTCGAATTTTTATTTGAGTTGGTGTTTTAAGGCTGAATGCGAGGTGTAGTTTTCGTCGCCATAAAAAAAATAGTGGCACTCCGGGAGTGCCGACAGAAGTGAAAACAAAATACAAACAATACCACCACTCACTGACATATCGGATATAAATTAAAACTGAGTTCATCCCGAGGACAGCCGAACACATCCTCAGCGGGTATTTTTTTGAATTGTCTTATAAAAAACACGCGCGGTGTCGCTTACGGTAACAGTGGCGCGAGTTTAGTGGTTTTTCCCATCTCAAAAAATGCCCAACGCGCCTAAAGAAGTTTTCACTTCAAAAATTGTAAAACTCAGTATTATGAAAGTTAATGATATAATAATGTTTTAGATTATATACATATATATCAATTGACATTGATACTACTGAATTATTATAAATTAAGATACCTAATTTGCAAAAGCCTCCCATAAATGTATATTTGTACGGCAAATGACAAAACACAGAGAAACTATAATAATATAACAATTGTAACATCTTGCACACTGTTGGAACCTATGTTTACAAATAAAGACTATTGATTGATTGATAGCTTCTGTCCGCGACTTCGTCCGCGACAAATTTCTTGTTTTAACACGACATTATATCCCATGGGATATAATGTCATGTTAAAACAAGAAGTGTTAAAACAAGAAAGGAATTGAGTGTCATGACACTCGCGGCCGCAATATTGTTTGTACGTCTGGCTAAGCTTCCCACTAGTGAAAGAATTTTCGGAATAGGACCCGCGGGTCAATTGTGTAACCAGACTAGAGTAGAAATGGCATTCATTTTGACAGTTCAACAACATTCATTGCGTTATGTACAATGCGTGCCACGTAAGAAGAGACTTGACCCCGCCTCCCCCGCCTCTTTCCGCCGCCCCTATGACGTCCGGTCCCGTCCCGCACTCAGACCTCATACCGCTAAAGATACCTAAAATCGTGTACTGCGCATGTCAAACCACGTGGTGTGTCAAGTCTCTTCTTACGTGGCACGCATTGTAAGTTGTTGAGCAGACAATTTTTTCGAACATATGTTATGAAGCAATGGATTATCAATATCCTTCAAATGATTCAGATTGTGATTGTGTGCAGTAGGTTCTTCCGTGTATTACCCCTTACATATAAACTCACGAATCTTACCTCATTATAATGTTAGTATAGATTGATTGTTGATTGATGTTGTGTTGTTTTTTTTTAATAAATAAATAAATTTCAATAATCGAATGGCATATACTAAACTGCTTTACTTACTTGGTATCTAAGTAGTACCAGGTACCTTTTTGTGCGTGCACCTTCTGATTGATTTGTCTTTTGGTTCTCGTTCGTTCTATCTCGCCTTTTCTGACTAACCCTTAAAAAGAGTTGCGTCAGAATGTGCCCCATAAAATTAGTTTGTTGTAACGCTTTCTCTAACAAACAAGACAAAAATGTAACGGCAATATTGCTTCGCTATAAAACCGTAACGGACCATCCGACGACTTTTCCTTCACATCTTAATCGCACAATCGCAAGTTAATGCCAAGCCTTAGCAGTAATTGCGTTGACAAATATGGTCGCTAATAGCATTTGACGCCGTCAAACATGGGTATCTCGATTCTTACTTTTTAGGGTTCCGTATCCAAAAGGTGCCATCGAGACCGGTAATACGGTAATATCGGCTGGTGTCCGCAACTACACGTCATAGCGCGTATGGGAGGGAAATCAATTATTTTATCCATCCCAGCTCCTCAAGGAAAGCTAGTAGCTAGTGCACTCCGTAACAGCGAAGCCTTGGTAATAGTGTCCCGTACACTATTACCAAGGCTTCGCTGTCCGTTCTCCCATCCGCATCTTTTGAACCGTAATAGGTACACACTACAAATTTCCACAGAGTGTGAACTACTTTTGCCGCTATAACAACTTAACAACTAACTTTACTTTATTTTTTCTTTACTTTTTAACTTCTTTTTATTTATACAAGAAATGTGTTTCTATCTGCGTTTTTTGCTCGTTACTAAAGAACAAAATATAAGATTGAATAAAAATAAATATAGTATGGTGGTACGGACCCATCGAGTGTCGAGTGCGACTCGCACTTGACCGGTTTTTTTATAGAGATAATTCGATACCAGCAATCTCGTTTCTCTGTAAATACTGATACATCACGTTAATTGGTCAGTAGCACTTATAAGTAAGTGTTTACTGGTAATCATGTTATTTATACGACTTGGGATAAGAAAACCAATCTTCGTTGTAAAGATGAAATGTGTTCGGTGGAATCTTAATTGAAATCGCTAGTCTGATAGGGTGATAATGAGGTGTTGTTTATGTAAGTGGAAAAGAAGGTAGATTTTATAATCTACTAGCTGCGTCCCGCGGTTTCACCCGCATAAGTTTTGACCCCGTGGGAATATCGAGATAAAAAATAGCCTCTATGTTAATCCAGGGTGTCGGCTACCTCCATACCAAATTTTATCAAAATTGATGCAGCCGTTTGAGCGTGAAGAAGTAACAAACATATAAACACACACACACACAAACTTTCGCCTTTATAATATTAGTGTGATGTACGCCACTGCATAACTAACCTACCACTTCATTTTCGATGGGTACGTCATTCTCATTACGTATCAAAATGCCGAAAATGAAAATTTCGAAAGAGAATATCCATGTACAAAATACCGAACCGTTAATATGCCTACTATCAGTTTTCAATAATTATCGATATTTTAACTTGTAGGTATTCAGTCTTCCAATTTACTTTATGGTGATTTCAAAATTTTTAATAATTAGATCCCACCAAAAACATTTCATGTAAAATGTTGCCAAGACGACCACATAAGGTTTGCCCTGTAAAAAGATATCAGATCTCATGTAGAGCCAAGCTTCTGAATCTACACGGCCTAACTCTACCGACCCTAACTTCAGAAATTCTACATATCAGTAAAAATGTATGGCTTCGCCGTTTCACTATCGTCGTGGAGGTGATGCGAATATTTACTTTCTCATCACCTCCACGACGTCAGCAGTGCCGGTTTTCATAGCCCATTCTCTGTCTTTGCCTTTTTTCTTTGATAGTTTATTTACTGATTACCATAAGCGATAAATCAGGGCGATATTTCGCTCAGGTTCTTGTAAGTACTTATTAATAGGTTTTTTAGTTACTGTCTACAGTCCCCTGTAAACTTTCATGTCCTAATTCATAAAATTGGTGAAAGTCTCATTCAAACTTCCACCCCCCCATTTTAGGGGATGGGGGGCGAAAGTTATAAGTTAATAAATTTTTTTGTTGGTTGTATACTAAACTTAGATTACATACCAAATTTCAGCTTTCTAGCACTTCAGGAAGTAGCCACACATTTTTATGATCACCAGTGCGTCAGTGTATCAGTGAGTGTGTCAGTGACGAAATCGGTGTATTTTAGATATCAATAAAATCTAAAGTATTAGAGCTATTCAATTGAGACTTTGCATGTTTAATTAGTCTATTATTGACATCATATCCTGAGAATATGAACTATCTGGTACATCGGAAACCAACTCTATAAGGGTTCAAAAAAACAACGAAACACTTCGAGAAAAGGTAGGTAGTGCCCTCGCGCTTCGCTTGGCTCGTCTTGGCGGCGGCACTACCGTGCCCCCAGATATAACAATCTGTCAGCACTTTAATCGTAAACATTTTGAACTTGGGTGCAATGATCAGTCTATAATTCTCCCATTGCAGGAACATGGACCTCCTCTCGTCGAGAGGACAACATAATATGTACAGTGCCCGGCGATAAATATTGCACATCGACCTTCACTTCTTTTGTATTTTATACAAAGAATAAAAATAATTATCAAAAGAAGCAAATCATAATTGTTTTAACAGCTCCTAATAGATACCGGACTGTTTGTATTTCGTGCGACAGAGATAACGCTCTACGAAGCCGAAATTAGCCGATTGTCTCTTTCCAAAGGTCGATGTGCAATATTTATCGCCGGGTACTGTATATTTCATTTCTTTGAAATGTTCTCGCTTTCATGTTCGTAAAATTTTGGTAAACGATGCTCTTGGGAGCACTTAAGTATTACACTGCCACAAACAATCTAATCAGTAGAAACATAAATAGAAGGTCCTTCTAATTTAGGTACGCCATTACTGTGCGGGTTGATTTATTCATATCGCAAAATATGACATGTAAATAGAGAAAACAATATTTGGAACTCATACAGAAATATAACAAGTTAAAAATGGAGCATTTAAAACTAACAACGTTACACTAAAACAACCAGAAAAAAAAAACCAAACAAAGACGAGCGAGGCCAAAATGCCTCCTATCTCAGAATAATGCGGCAACATTTAAATAATACATAGGGGCCGAAAGGTTCTGGAGTGGCGACCGCGTACCGGAAGACCTACGTCTTCCGGAACGCGGTCGCCACTCCAGAACCTTTTTTGCCTTCCAACGCTACCGTTGGAAGGCCTCCCACAAGGTGGTCCGACGACCTTGTGAAGGCCGCAGGAACCCGTTGGATGCGAGATGCACAGAACCGGTCGAAGTGGAGGTGCTTGGGGAAGGCCTATGTCCAGCAGTGGACGTCTTTCGGCTGAAATGATGATGATGATGATGATTTAAATAATAAATACCGCAGCGCTGCGCAAAAGAGAACTAACTTCATCTATATTTGAAGTGAAAACGTATTTAGGCGCGTTGGGCATTTTTTGAGATGGGAAAATACCATTGAACTCGCGACACTGTTACCGACACCTCTGTTTTAAGTTTTGGCTATTATAAAGACATCAATGCATGGTAGATTTTCTTTGGGAAGAATGACCTTCAAACATATTTGCGTTGATATAATTATTTAATAGGTAGGTATATGTACATTCCTTATTTCTTATCATTTCTCATCTCGGACAAATATGATTAATTTATTCAAGGAATGTTGCACAATAATTTGAATAATTTCATGTAACTACCTTTTTTTACCTTCAAACATATAAAAAAAAGTAGTTGATAGAGGTATGTAATGTAAAGCCAGGAAAATTATTTTTTACCAAATTATCTATCAACTTTAATTGTCCGCATATTTAAATCTCAACTGTCATTTTTTGACAGCTGTTTGAAATGGCTATAATATGGCAAATTAGCGGTGTGTCACTATGATAAACAATTAATTTCTCTGATTATACTGAGCTAAAAAAGTGTAACGAAAACAAAATAATTTGATAAAAACCTCTTCCTTCAACAATGTAGATTAAAACAGTTTTATTTCAGCTAAATTAATTAAGACATTCACAATTCAGCCTGGAGGCTCAGACTGGGGTTTGGGAGATCTTATTGTTGCTTGAATGCGTAATTGAGTTTAAGAACCTCTGTTCAAGGCTCAGTTTTAAGAACTAGTTTACGATTTAGGTTTAAAATTAATTCGTGGAAATGTACCAAAGAGGATGAAATTTTTTAAGTAAAGTACAGACGCCAGCACATTAAGCTACCCGAAACTGTCAAATTTTCCCAATCAATTTTGAAACTTAGGCTCTAGTGATAAAGTTTAAAATCTATTAAAGGACACATTGTAGTAGTTTGATGTGCTGGCGTCTGTACATAAGTAAATCATAACTTACACATAAAGTTAGTCTTACACTAAACATGATTGTACAGACGCCAGCACATCAAACTACTCGAAACTGTCAAATTTTCCCAATCAAATTTGAATCTATTATTATAATTTAGATAATTTCAGTTTATCCAGTACATAATTGTAATGTTTACCGTCATTATTTAGACTACTTTCGAATCCTGAACTAGCAACTGACCGGAACTAGGTACTAGACTAACCAAAAAAATCCATAAATAATGATTGTATTTATTAAATCTATTATTAAGTAGCTTCAGACCGCGGCTTCGACCGCGTAGATGTGTCGTAAAGTATACCACGGGAACCTACTACAGAGATAAAAAGTGTCCTATGTAAGGTTATAGACTATAATTATGTATGTTAAATTTCATCCAAATCCGTTCTGCCGTTGTTGTGTGATTGAGAAACAAACATCCAAACATATCAACTTTGACATTGATATTTTTTTTATGTACAATAAAAATGGGGCAAGAAAAGAAGTCTAGTAAAACGCGCCACTTAAAATAATTAACTATTATTGTGGATGATTTTGACAGTGGCAACACTGTGCATATTTAATCGAGGTCTCTTGGGAGGACCCGGGGCTTCAGCCTTGGGGTCGACCAGGAGGTCGAGCCCCCGCTCATGTATCGGCAAGCGATCCAGTGGTTAGCGATAAAGATGATATTTTAAAGCTATATTTGGGCAAGTTGGGACATACAGACGCCACACATCAAGCTACTACAATCTGTCTGAATTTCTTTGATAGATTTTTAACTTTATCGCTAAACCATAAGGTTCAATGTCGATTGGGAAAATTTGACAGTTTCGGGTAGCTTGATGTGCTGGCGTCTGTACCTAGTTAAAGGATAGAGAAATAAAAGACCAATTACATATGTAGCTATATGTATAAATAATATTGATTACATAAACATTCTCAGACGTCTATATAAGTAAATAAAATATAGTTGGATTAGTTACATAATTTATTTACCGATTGTTATGATCTTTAATTGGTTAGAAAGAAAGAAAGAAAATACGTTTATTTGCGGCAAACATGAGGCAAAATTATAATTCATTTTGTCATACATTTAGGTGGTAGGAAGTTCGCCAGGTCAGTTACCTAATTAAAATTAATAATGTAATTCTCAATATCTATACGTTTTGCTAGAATAACGTTACTATTTAGCGCAATAGGATAACAGAGTTTGAGCCGTGCAGGTCTTGTAACAGCATTCGTCAACGATCCCCCGCTTTGTCCTGCCGAAATCCAAAGCTCTTTGTGGCTCCATCCAGCCATCGACATCACCACGCCGCACCATAATTGCGTCACTCGTCCTCTTCATCGTCAAACCGTGTTGTTGACAAATGTCGTTCAAAAAATCTGATAGCATCCTCCCACATAACCCTCTCTTATTTATGGTTTCAGAGACAACAAAGCCAATGGAAGTTAATAACACCAGGAATATAACAACCTTCATGGCAGTCATGGTGTTGAATGTGATGAAAGGGAGGAAGCTGCGGCTTTTATAGTGGCGAAAGCTCATTAATATTCAATATTAACATGCAGCAGGTTGCAATAATGAGATGTCAGTGTGTACCTGCCTGCATCAATGTTGTCATGTAGGTTAACACAGTTCAGAAAGCTCTTTGTTAAATATTTAATTAACGTAAACTGTAGTGCAGCTCTTGCATTCATATATTCTTATCCTTCATGTCGCTGGCACGAATCTTGTTTTCCCAAAATTTCGCCACTTCCACAACGTTGTCGGTGGCAGCGCAGAGGTCACTTTGACTGCATGTTTTGGGACACAGTGCAGCAGAATAGGAGTAGAGCCTGTCGTTCCGTCAAGGTAGCCCCACTTTATGAGGTTTGACTTACATCTGCCCACTTCTGTTCGGAGACTGTTCAGAGACTTTCAGGTGGACCACGGAAAGTTACACCCTGCAGGGAGATGCTCCTTTGGTGGTAGGTAGTAAGTAAGAGGGGGAAGAGTATCCTGCCACAGTTCGCAACGCAACGGCTAAAAAGCAGTCACAGCTTCTTAAAATCGACAGCGTCTTCGTCAGGCAACCCGGCCGAGCAATATTATAAATGCGAAAGTTAGCTACTCTATGTATCCGTCACCCTTTCCCGCCTTAATGGATTTGCATGAAATTTTGTACCTACATACAAAGACCGTGACCTAATGAGGGGATAAGATCCCGTGGAATAATTTCCTCCACGGGGACGAAGCCGCGGGCAAAAGATAGTTAAATATAACGTCATGTTGTGTGTGTTGTCAATTCAAATCATATCACAAAGGCTCGCACTGCTTGCGATTTCAAACTATTGACATAATTACGTGACGTAATGTTTTTCTTAACTGTATGTCAGTTTTAGATTAGCAAAGAAAGTCACATTGATACTTATCGGGTTTTGAACCCGCAATATTTAGCACTCAAGAGGACAGTACTAAACGCGAGCATTTGCTTCGCGTTGTTTTGCAACGTAGTACATTCATTTGCGAAACGAAACACACACGTCAAAAAGAAATACCTGCACACACACAAATCTTTCAAATGATCAATAGCCTTTCAGTAGCGTATCTTCCAGTGAAGCACCGCCTTATGTTTTCCTAAAGCAACATTTTACATAATTGATGTTTGACTGAGAGAAATGGCTCAAGTCAGAGGTCACGCGGACATTTTAATCACGTTACAGTACATATTTGATGAACCAAACCGAGCTGAACTGGCACTATTTGTAAGGTGTCTATGTATAATATCATGGACTGAAAAAGTGGTGGCACGAAACATGTTGAAAGAAAGAAAGAAAATACGTTTATTGGAAGTAAAATATACAAAGTCCCATTAAAATAGATGGACAAATTTTAACACAGCGCTCAGTTCGTCTAACCAAAGATATCCAAGCAAAAAAACACTAACAGCTAAAATAATACATTGCCGGCACATTAGTGTATTTTCGTTAGCTGATTATTTTTCTTTTTCTTGTAGGATGCGTTTGTCTTAAATATTTTTAAATATTTAAGAAAAACTATTTATCTTTTTAATATTTTTTTTTTCCTAAGTGGTCTGAATGATTTCTAAAAGTTTGTCCATCTATTTTAATGGGACCTTACTTGTCCGCGGAAGCGACGGAACACCACGTCCTGCGGCCAGAAGTCTTCTTCCATGACGACGGGCAGATAACAATTCGGTACGCCCACCACAAACGCCTTAAAGGTGACGTTGCGGTGGGACTTCAGTAACTGCATCCTCGGTGTGCACACTCACGAACACTAATATGTCAACATTTGGCAACTTTCAATTGCGATTTTTTCGTGAAATAACGAATGCAACGTTGAAATACGACACTTTACACAAATCTATAGGTTCGAAAATACTTTGTTCGTAATAACATAAAATTTCATTCAAAACTAAAAGAGAAAATTGTCTTTGAATAAAGCCAAGTGTATACATACTTATGCTCGTGACTGTACCTGAAAGAAAAAAAGAATGAAAATACGTTTATTTGCGGTAAACATGACGCAAAAAACAACAAAACAAAAAAAAAACAATATGAAAAGGTTTACATGCGTCACATCCACGCAAAACGGCTATCGCTCAGCATTATGCCTTATTATGCATTATGCATTATTATTATGTTTTTTACCTCGCCTTCTGGCGCACGTGCTCCACGATGTCCTCCGCCTTAGTGGTGTAGTAGGCGGGAGATGTACACCGGTGTGTTCGGCTTTGCGGCACGCAAGCTGACTTCGGGTTCCGAAGGGGCTTTGCCGCAGCGGTTCTTAATCGTTCACGACCGGCGCTTCTTCCTTTACTTGCTCCTTTTTGCTTTATTTTTTATATGCCGCGTGTTTACAAATGTTCCTTCATGCCAGTACGTTGTACAGACCCCAGCACATCAAGCTACCCGAAACTGTCAAATTTTCCCAATCAACTTTGAACCTTATGCTCTAGCGATAAAGTTGAAAATCTATTAAAGAAATCTGACAGATTGTGGTAGGTTGATGTGCTGGCGTCCATACATACTTTACATGTGTGGATGGATGTTTGTTACACTTTCACGTAAAAACCGCAACACGGATTTGGATGAAATTTGGCACACAGATAGTTTATAACCAGAATTAACACATAGTATACGTTTTATCCCGTTACTCCTAAGGGGTCGAAACTTATGTGGATGAATCCGCGGGGCGATAGTTTTCCTATTTAGAAGATCGGACAAGAAACTCCCACTAATAAACATCTATCCTTTTATCTAAACAGGCGTGATGTTTGAAGTTACAGATCCTTATACAATCCAATCATTCCCATAACATGAAAACAGTAAACCCCACATCACTCCCTCGGCCCTCCCCTCACCCTAAGAGCATAATAACGAATACATAATAACGTAACACTTGCAGGCAATAAATAACGTTCATTAACAGCCAGCAATTACATTTGTTAGAGGGGTAATTAAAACATGGTCGATGTAGGTACGTAATGGAGTGTTTGGGCTGTTTATCAGTGTTGTTATAGATATTTGGTTACGTAAGGACATAAGCAAATATCTCCAAAATATAGCCATGTATGGACAGTAGTGGTAGTGGTACTTTTTCTTTCTTTCTTTCTTTCTAGAGCAGTGGCCCGTTGGTAACGGACGCGACTTACGAGTTGTAGGTCGTAGGTTCGAACACTAGGCACTTTACTTTGTGTAAATTATCTTCATCACCACTACTCTCAAAGCGGTGAAGGAAAATATCGTGAGGAAACCGGCATGTCCTAGAACCAAAAATTCTAAGACATATTATGACATTTGCCAATCCGCACTGGGCCCGCGTGGTAGACTCACTCCCTCCAGTGGGAACATTATAGCCTGGTGGTTATGAATAAAATTGACGTCTGACAGATTTTGTATGGAAGAACTGTCAAAAATTTAAAACTATTCCTCGGATAAAATTATCCGGCGTTGGAAAACAAACATGCATGCACATGCACATGCACATGTTGGCATGTTTTTCAACAAAAATATATACTATCTTCTGCCCGCGACTTCGTCCACGTGAAAGTGCCCCCGACCTACCCCGTCGCATCGCATCGCCTGCCCGCGCTATCACTTCGTTTCCGTTTAGCGTTCTTTCTGACTTATTTTCCTTTTGCTCCGCTCCTAAGGGTGATAGCGTGATATTATATAGCCTATAGCTTTCCTCAAGAATTGGGCTATCAAATGCAAAAAGATTTTTTAAAATCCGACCCGTAGTTCCAGAGATTAGCGCGTTCGAACAAACTCTTCAGCTTTATTATTACTAAAGATAGATTAAGAGGGAAGCGCTAAGGTAGTCCGCGAAATTCAAATTTTCTTACGTTTTTTGCAATTTGCTGGTCAGTAATATGATTCGCGGCCGTAACAAATATGTATTTACAGAATTATAATCATTAAAGTCATCAACACAACTCTCTAAGACCACGTAACCCCAAAGATTGACGATTTCATGAAACAGTTATTCTTTGGGGTTACGTGGTCTTAGAGAGTTGTGTTGATGACTTTAATGATTATAATTCTGTAAAAACATATTTGTTACGGACGCGAATCATATTTATTAATCAACATACAACATAATACTGACCAGCAAATTGCAAAACACTTAAAAAAATTGAATTTCGCGGGCTACCCTGGCGCTTTCGCCTTAACACAGAATGTTACGTCGAGTTTTTTGTAATATCAAAGGTTCTGGCTGACCTTAGGCATCCTCTGAGCACGCTCATTCCATCATAGATCTCGTCCATCGCTTTCCATTAGGCGTGATCGAAGTCAAGAGCGCTCATTCAGCAATAAATAAAAAAAATGTTCCCACTCCTGGGAAACAGGCCTCGGTAAGAGAGACTGGGCCGTAATCCACCACGCGGGCCACGAGCGGGTATATAAAAATAAAAAACATATAATTAATAATACTTAATTAAAATATAACATTGAGGTAACACAATTAATTTCCGCGGAGAACATGTGAATTAAGCTATACAAAACAACAATTAAAATGTTTTTGATAATTACGCAGCGGAAGCCTCAGGCTCATCCCGTCATTTCAACAAAAACAACCTCTTTGAAATTAGCTTAGTATCAAAGAAAACACGAAAACATAAATGTGGAAAAATATTAAGGTGAATGGGTAGTTGAGACCGCGAAATTCAAATTTTCTTACGTTTTTTGCAATTTGCAGGTCAGTGTCAGGTTGTATCTTGATCAAAATATGATTCGCGACAATAACAGGTACATATTTAGAGAAGTATAATCATTAGAATCAATAATCCATCTTTCTAAGTTAGATTTCTACCCCTAACACTTTTCCATAAGAGATTGGTGGTTGGTGGTAGAAATCTAACTTAGAAAGATATATTAATGATTCTAATGATTATAATTCCTTAAATATGTACCTGTTATTGTCGCGAATCATATTTTGATCAAGATACAATCTGACACTGACCTGCAAATTGCAAAAAACGTAAGAAAATTTGAATTTCGCGGTCTACCACTACCCATTCACCTTAAATAAAAACATAATAAGCCTGTCGAGAGAAAAACGTAGATAAACATAGTTAGTTATATAGGGTGTTTGGAAGCTGTATGCAAAGCCTTAAGAGGGTGATAGTTGAAAAAATTTAGAGTGTTTTGAGCCATACGTGTCTTAGATGAAGTATGTTTTTTTTTATTTTTTTCCCAGTTAAAGTTGGTACATACTACGTCTAAGACATGTATGGCTTACTTTTTTTTTCAGGGTGGGAAATCATCAAATGACCCCTCCCGCTCTGGGTGGAGCAGAAGGGAGTGTCAGACTCTCACTGACTAAAACCCACCCGTGTTCCTTCCTTAGCCCTTTATGTTCGGGGCCAGCGGTAACACTTTCGGACAATCCCGCTTTGCACTCAGCTTCCAAACACCCTGTATAGTTAAATAAGGAAAGAATATCTTACAGTTTTGAAAAGATACATTTACTGAGATTACAGGAGAAACGACAATAGATTTAAGAGAAAATGAGTCGCTCGGGGACGACCATTATGTATAGTAACAGGAAGGGACACCAATAAAAATTATTTATATAATAGATATTAAAATATTTCTGCATCAAAACTTTGCTGCATTTTAGTTATTTGGTGTTTTGGGAATAAAATGGTATAAAACGTTTTGTGTTTTCTTTCTTTTGTGTGTGATTTAGCACATACTAGCTGTGTCCAGCGGTTTTACTCGCATAAGTGTCGATCCCGTGGGAATATCGGGATAAAAAGTAGCCTATATGTTAATCCAGGGTGTCAGCTACCTCCATACAAAATGTTGTCAAAATTGGTGCAGCCGTTTGAGCGTGAAGAAGTAACAAACGTATAAACACACACAAACTTTCGCCGTTATAATATTAGTGTTATGTCCATTGTTATTGTAATTTGCCCGCATATCATTCCGATTTCTAAACCCAAGCAGTATTACAATTTTGTCACGGTTTGAAACATATGGGTGTCAGGAAAGATGAGACAGGGTATTGTCATAATCACCACGCTGACCAAACGATTTGTACTACCGGGGTGTAAGTTCTTCAAATCGTTTCTTCGCATGGTGTATACGACTTGATTAAAAGTCGAGATTTCTTTATTATATGTAAGTTTATTATTAACTAGCCTGCGCCAGCTTCGCACGGGTGCAATTATTTTTGTCGAAACTCCCAAATTTTCTTTCATACAAACCTAGTCCTGGCAATACCGAACACAACAAAAAAATATTATCCAATTTGGTACAGTCATTTGGAAGTTATGCGCGTACAGACATTTCGGCGACTTTATTTTATACTATGTAAGGATTATTATACACATAAGCCTTCCGGAATAAATTTTCTTAAAGACTTCTTCAAACAGGCGCGACACGCGTTAAAATCGCGCGCGACACAAAGGCACCGCAAGTCACGCAATGAGCGGTGCCTTTGTGTCGCGCGCGATTATATCGCGTGTCGCGCCTGTTTTATAGGAGCCTTAATGATGAATGATTTTATTTCTTTATGAACGTTTATACAAACACTTTTACAAGTCAATAATATTTTAATTTTGTTTGTTTATGTGCACATTATTAAGTATCTAATACTCAGGGCTGCGATCTCTTGAAGCAGTGAAAAAATCAAACTTCTATAAGTCGACGCAATCAAAAGATACGGGCGCTTATGTTCTGTAATCAAAACCTATTGGGCCTACCATTCTATACCTACTTCCCGTTGACCTAGAATCATTGAAATTTAGCAGAAGCAATGTAATGTAGCACAAGTAAAGGAAAAAAATCCGAAAACCGTAAATTTGTTGTTACATTACAAAAAAAATATTTTAAAACTATTTACATACCTAAAAATTTGTACGGAGCCCTCGGTGCGTGAGTCCTACTCGCACTTTACCGTTTAGTATAAGTAAAGATAATACAAAAAGTCCTAGAAGATGTAATCCGAAAATACATAGTTTCGAAGATATGTATCTAAGTTTCATTGATAAATACGAGTAATTAATTTTTATTCAAACCAATCATTCATATTTAAAGCTAAGAAAGTGCGACGTTGTCATATTTCACGTAAGAATAATCGTGACTGTTGAATCATTGATTTATTTTCGTTGGATCCCACTTTTGAATCCCAGTTTAATATTTTTGGCGTTGGATCCCCAAAACATTATTATTTTGTATGAAAAATGAACACAAAAAAATGACATACCAGTAATTGAAAAATAATTCATATGCCAGTTGTTTCTTTGGTACGGTTTCATTCATATCCTAGAGTTATGGGATATCAAAAAAACACCTTGTATACACCCACCAGATTACATATGTCGGCGGCGTTGTCGTAAACAACACATGCACCGATCACGCCACCGACAAGTACGTCACTCGACTTCTCCCACCGCCCTACTGCTCGACTTGTTTTGACATCAGTATAAAAGAGCGAGCAACGAAGCGGCGGGGGGACTTGACCATTGGACATCGTACGGACATCATGTGCTCAGAAACTATATCGCGTTCGTATCTGGTTGTATCGTGTACCTACAGTGCTTGATTTGCTAATGTGATTAAATTGTTCATGAAATTATAATCTGATGTGAAGTGCAAACCGTTTTTCTATTGCGCAATAACCAACACTACCCACATAGTACGCCCACAGTAATTACGATATGCCTGATAATAATGACACACACTTTACCTTTTCCTACATCAGAAGTGGGATTCGTGTTGGTTCATGCGCAAAATCAGAACTCTAAAAGTAAAAGTGACCGTTGACATTTTAAAAACAAAGTGCAAACTGCGAACGTTTATTAAATAATCGTGTGGATCTGTTCGAGTTAAACCCAGACAAACCAGATACGGATGCGCGATCATAGTGAATGTTGTTTTGGGCATAGGCTGTATGCCAAAACACCTTTGCCCAGTAACGCGCCAGTTGCGCCCTACCGCCATGTCAGAAAAAAAAAGTGTCTAAAAGTTCGACGTATCCCGTTCCCGTAATTAGAAAACGCGATATAATCTGTGACGCGATAGGACGCGTGTGCAAACGTAACGGCACACAATACGACAGCTGATTTATGATTTGCTGAAAATTCACTGCACGGAGGTCGTGTTGTGGCCGTCATTAAGGCGCACAAATGAAGCAGTATCAACGTGGCTATCGTAAATAGTACGAAGGACGTAGCATGGAGCTACCAGTGACGTGGAGTGACTTCAAGAATCGAGCCAAGCAGCCCGCAGCCGTCGGTGAAGCCCTTCGTGTGCTGCAAGTGAGGGCATCCAGGACATGTCGCGGCCCGGTGCACGAGAAGTGGCAGCCAAGCAGATGGTGGAGGTGGAGCACGCGCTGCAAGCAGCAGCGGCGAGTGGATGTTTGCGTCGTACAACTACCGCAGGCACGTTAGAAGATAAAGGTGATCTGTATTGTTTTTTGTTTACGATTCTGGTGCTGAATGCTCGTTAGTAAAAGCAAGTTGTGCAGCCAAATTAAGTGCCAAACGAGTTAACAATGTTGTTGCGATGACTGGTATTGGTTAAACGCGTGTATTCAGCACAAAACTTGAAATTTTATTACATTTCTACACATTTACTTGCAAAGTATTATTTTGGGTAGGCTATTTTGTGTTATTAGAAAACGAGCAGTGAAATCAGATTAGCAGACTAATCTAGATCGGAAGTTCAGAGGTCCATTTAAGGTAGTGGAAGTTTTGACAAGTGATCGTTATGTTTTGAAGTCCCTTTCTTCCGCCGGACGTACAAGTACGCACACTACCGACTGCGTAAAATAACTGACGTTGACATGCACGACTGCACGTAGGTGACGATGACGAGACTAGCCATGACGAAAATGATAACGCTGACAAGACTAGTTGAATACTAAGTAGTTAACTTAAGATTTAGATTACCTAGCATAGTAAGAGTTTTCTTATAATCTGTAACGTTATAGGAAAAATAAAGTAACATGTTGAACAAACCTACTTTAAGAATTATTTTGATAAAGGCTCGAAATGATTATCTTGATGGTGTTGTTTGTAACCGGATGGAGGTTACATGTGGAGGTGACCGGATAGAGGTTGCCTCTTGTGTTTGTGACCGGATGGAGGTCGATTGGTTTGATGCTTATGACCGGATGGAGGTTATAAGTGTGATGATGAAGGCCGGATGGAGGTCAGAGTATGAGCATTGCAATATTTTAATGAGTTTCCTATTATTTGAATGAGTATGGGTGTTGTTCGACATGTCGGCTTTGAGAGAAAGAGTTTGTTGTGATTTTCATCAGAACCTGTAATAATTTTGGTCAGAATTGGCCGAGTGGAACATGCACTGCTGTTGATTTTTTTTGGTTACAGGTTAACACACAAGGATGTGTGCAAGCAGAATGACAGTGGTGGACAGCGCTGTACTCTTTGGATCTCCTGTACGAATAATCGCTGATCAAGGACGGTGCTTTTCGAGCGAGGAGTTTCATGACTTCTGCCAAGGAAACGGTGGATTGCAACCACTACAGCCATTAAGCCAGCTACAGATCTTTTGTCTACTGAATTTGGTGAGTCGTTTTCATTTTGTTTTGACTCAGGTATCGAGTGCTTCCCTGGTAAACAACAGCAAAAAAAACTGTTACATTGTTAGTTATAGCCCAATTTAGTTAACGATGCGATTTTTAAATACGCTCACGATAGGTTATGAATGATGCCAGTAGGTTATGTACCAGTCGAAGTTGATTGTGATCACAGTGGTAATGAGCTATGAGCAAGCCTAAGTAGTGGGAACCACGCGAGTAGGGGTTCTCTATCGGCCGTAGTAAAAAGTGTGTAGTCACAGGGGTGATACACATGGATCCATGCGCTGGATGTGTGAGAGCAATGCGATTGCTGGTCGGCCGGAGTGCCGTGGCGTTAGAGTGGTTTACTCGTCTGTGGGTTTCCAGGTGTCTAAGGCTCTTAGTGAAAAAGATTGTTGTAATGTGGATAACGATGGTACATGGCTCTGGTTGATATTTTTTTTTGCTATGATTAATTAAAGTTTGATTACATGGCTCTGGTTGAATCAAGTACGCTAATGAGGCTAAGGCATATGCCATGGCACAGGCCAAGGGATCAGAGTATTAATGACGAATTTGAGGAAAGCTAAGTAAAAGTCTTGTTGATGAAACAGAGTAGAAATTAAGTCGAGTGATAGTGGTGAATCTTAGTTCGGCTGGTCGGGGACCATACCAGTAGTTATTACATAGTCGTAGCCCTGTAGAAATCGGTGTCTCTTGAGGCAACTCAAGTAGTCCGTGGGTGCGCGATGCGTGTTTAACTCTGGCGGAGGTCGGGGTCTTGTAGAGACCATAGAGCCCGTGGGACTCGGAATTCAGGAGGAATTCAATGAAACAAACATGAAGTTTGTTGTAGGGGCTTAATGAAAAGCCACAGTCCATGAATAAGATTCCTGCTGTGTTTTGTGATGCTCTAAGGATGTTTTATTGGCTGCTCCATCAATGTCTGCTAAGTCCCACTATATCTACCAGTTCTCATAATAATGCAAATTGTAGAAACCCTGGTTTACGTGCTACTTTAGTAGAATCAATTGGTCCTGAGTCAATTACCATTATAACAGAAGCACTTGTACATCAACCAAAATATTGAGCTATTTGTTAATTAAGCTAAAGGAACGATACTTGTTTGGCCTAGCTACGTCCGGTCCAGTTTAACTGTAGGGACACACCTGAAAGGCAAAACAATTACCGGACCAGGAAGCTAATCTTGTAGGGTCAAAAACTGATCGGACCAGGAAGCTAATCTTGTAGGGTCAGAAATTGACCGGACCAGGAAGCTAATCCTGTAGGGTCAGAAATTGACCGGACCAAGAAACAAGTCTTGTAGAGTCATGGCTGACTGGACCAAGTGGTTAAATATCTGAAGGGTCTAACTTGACCGGACCAGAAACAATAGCAGGATGACCAAACGGTAGTTAATCAGTTTTTCATGCTTTAGATGTAACATTGTAATAATCGTAATTAGTAATCAAATAATGATTAATGCTCTGAACTCAATTTTTTTAGTTTGTGCGAATTTTCATTGTGTTTTAGTCTGTACCAAATTCGGTCAGAAGTGACCGAACTATGTGATACTTTGCGGGGTATGTTTCTTTGCAGATTAACACACGAGAATGTGTGCGAGCAAGATGGTCGTGTCGGCGTCATTCATTGACTATTCTGAACGCCAGTGTCACCCGGCGGCGCTCGACAGAGTCTAGCCTGAGTTCGTGTGGAGTCGAAGAGAGCGCGCAGTGGTGTAACGAGACAGTCTTGGCTCTGGCGTGTCACGGTGAACGTACGTTACGGAAGCATCGTACGTTCCCGTGACCCCTGGTGTAGGTGTGAGATGGAACACCGGGGTGGTTTTTAGTCAGTAAGAGTCTGACAGACCCCTCCGCTCGCCCCGTGGCGGAGGACATCCATGAGGATTTTCCACCCCGGAAAGTGTATGACGGGGCACAAGTTGCACTTCATGTCCGTTTATTCGGAACCAATCAATAGTAACGCGAGCTGATGTCCATAGAACTAATGATGACAGTTAAATTGCAATAATCATTGTAGGGTTAAACCGGTCCAATGATAAATCAGCTATAGGGAATACTAATATTCCGGACTAGCCAAAATAAGATAAAATAAATTCTGAAGGGCTTGTAGCCGGACCAGAATCTGTTAATCTGTAGGGCTTGTAGCCGGACCAGAACTTGTATCTGCAGGGCTTGTAGCCGGACCAGAACTTGTTAATCTGTAGGGCTTGTAGCCGGACCAGAGCTTGTTAATCTGAAGGGTCAATAAAAAAAAAAGACCGGTCCAGAACTTGTTAATCTGAAGGGTCATTGAAGACCGGTCCAGAACTTGTTAATCTGAAGGGTCAATGAAGACCGGTCCAGAAGTTTTAATCTGAAGGGTCATTGAAGACCGGTCCAGAACTAATTCTTACCAGCTGTCTGTAGTCTTTATCTGTCTGTAGGGTTTAGATAAACCGGTCCAGATTGTAAAATACGAATTTTGGTCAGGATAATCGAGCGATTTCTGCTTATTACAGATGTATGAATTGTAAGCGTACGAGGACGTCCGCAAGTCAGTATGGCCGTGTCGGCGGCGTTGTCGTAAACAACACATGCACCGATCACGCCACCGACAAGTACGTCACTCGACTTCTCCCACCGCCCTACTGCTCGACTTGTTTTGACATCAGTATAAAAGAGCGAGCAACGAAGCGGCGGGGGGACTTGACCATTGGACATCGTACGGACATCATGTGCTCAGAAACTATATCGCGTTCGTATCTGGTTGTATCGTGTACCTACAGTGCTTGATTTGCTAATGTGATTAAATTGTTCATGAAATTATAATCTGATGTGAAGTGCAAACCGTTTTTCTATTGCGCAATAACCAACACTACCCACATAGTACGCCCACAGTAATTACGATATGCCTGATAATAATGACACACACTTTACCTTTTCCTACACATACGTACCTTCTTAATTAAATTTAGAAACACAAAATAGACAGCATGCGACTTTACGGCGATTTAAAGGACATTGTAAAAAATGGCCTATGAATCAACACGCATGAAACATTTACTATAATTACTAGTTCTTTTAATAATATACATTACAAATATTTCAATAAAACGGACACTTCTTAATTTCGAAAACATTTTAAAAAGTATTCACTTCCGTCATGATCATTGGGGTTATTATTTTTTGGTTCAATTTGAGGTTTTTAATAGGCAAAGGTATTATAGCTCATACAGCCAAGCCTTTGTAACAGCACTCTTAATAAGAGTTTGACACAGACAAGCGTCAGTATTCTCAACGCTTGATATACGATAATGGTTTTTAGTTACAAACGTCGGCTATGATGTCGCGGAACCATAATACTTATCAAAAAACTCGATTGAGCGCTGTTTGAAACGAGCAATAATATGGACACTGACAATTGATGAATTGACAGATGACATTTGACATTTGGTAGTAATGTCACTTGGCGCGCGCATTCTGTTATTGCTACATACCGAATGTTTTTATTGACGTAATTATAACCTCAAAATCCGAAAGTGTTTTGATTTTTTCCGAATTCTCAAAAGTGTCCGTTGTTTTAATTTAAGTTCAATCGAATATACAAAGTTGATACGACAGAGGGGCTTTCCTTTAAACTGCCTATACTAGATACCATTTTCAAGCTCTGTACCAAAAATCAATTAAATAGGAGCAGTAGTTTAGTCACAAATGATTTTTGAAGTTTTTGCTACGTTTGAACACGATGTATATTTCCTAACAGCTGATTATCTCATACGCATAGGTCATGCACCTTAAAACGATAATCTGAGTATAAGATACATTGTTGTCGCACAAGTACAACCAAATATTTCACGAAGCAATAAATACACACACACTTGCACTTTCACTATGAGAGTGACAAACATAGCAAAACCCCCGCGCCTTTTTCCCGCGCGTAAAAGGAATAGAAATAGGTCAGTGTGTTGCTATTGTATCCTAGATACTTGCGAATTTGCTAAAAAAACTTGTTCTTTCAGTGGACAGTGCGCAAGCGTCATCCATTCGGGACGTACGTTACGTAACACGGGAGCCCCGGCGCCGCCGCCGCGCCGTTATGTTTTGTCGAACTCGCTGACAATAATTGTTATTTTGTTTTGTTATTGTGATAGACACTAAATAAGTTTAATCCAGTATTTTTTTTTATTGTGACAGGATACGTAACTTGGGAATATTATTATTTAGTGTTAGTGTTTTTTTTTTGTGATTGACTGTTTTTATTGTGATAGGATACGTAATTAAACGTTGGTTGTATGTGTGTGTAAAATTAAAGTGTTCAGCAATGCCTCGTGTAACTTACACGGCGTCAGAATACACTTACATGATTTTAATTTACGGTGAATGCCGTGGAAACACAGATTTAGCTCTGCGAACATACCGAGAAAGGTATGGTGACCGGCGCAATAGCCCTAGGAACGCCGGCACCATACAATTGGCAGTACAAAGATTACGGGAATTAAAGTGCTTAGCGACGGACAGTGATTTAATTAGAAAAATAAATAACAATATTCTCCGTCGGTATAATTTGTGCATTAATATGAATCGAGGACACATCGAGAACTTAAAAATTTTGTGTTTTTGTGTGTGCGCGTACTTTACAACTTACCTAACATAAAAGCCGCGCGAGCGAGCGGTCTAAACCGCCCGCTCCCCGCCCCCCCCCCCCCCCCCCGCCCCCCGCCAAGAGAGATAACACACACACGCGCTCCTGCGCGACTTTGTTACTAGGCATCTAAGGTCAGTCAAATTTATTTATAAAGGGTGGTTGCGTTTCACTCTGACTTTAAGCTATTTAGTTTGTTTGAAAAAAAAAAAATCTCATTTTTGGCGCTTTCTATTTTTGTACTGTATCGAATTAATACTATACACGTATAGTATACGTAGTGTAATTTAATGCCCCTCTGTCATATCAACTCTGTATACATTATCTAAAACCCAAAAAGTAAATACACCTCCCTGTTGGATCTTAGGCCAACTATGTATGGACGACGAGCAATGTCCTTTGAGTTTGAGTATTCAACCGTTTGATCCGCATCTACAATCAGCTTGTCATAACATGCTAACTCTACTACTGTGTAGCATACAATATTATTATATCAACTCGGCATTTTGCCATAAACTTGCTATGATTTACACGTAAAGTATGAAAGTCGTATAAATCCATATCTGTCAAATGAATATTATATGAATAATTCCTATAATGTACGACCTACGTCGTGTTCACTCGAAGAACGAATTCATCAAAGGATTTTACGTGTACTGTGTTTGAAAACCAATTTTTTGTGAATGTGACCTTTATTGTACTTTTATGTTTTGAATGTTTAAAGCAGTAAGGCTTTATTTACTTTGATCGGTTGGGTTATTCCGCCAAATTACGAAGGACAAAAAAAAAATTTTTTAGTAGGTAGTGGGTGCGACTAGCTTGCCAATGCAAGCACGAGGCGCGTATAAATGGGTTAAACCACTTATTTAACCAATTTTGATGATCTTTTAATCTTCCATGTATGTACCATGGTACCATGGACAAAACGGTGCCGAAACTAAGATTTAATAAAGTGAGCATTAAGCACGATGATCAATGCTCTTGCTAATTTGTTTCCTAACTAATATTATAAAAGCGAAAGTAAGTTTGTTTGTTACCTTTTCGCGCCTAATCAACTGAACCGACATACATATACGTTCTCAGGACAGGAAAAGGACATAGGGTAGGTACCTTCAATCCAGAAAAATATACTGTTCCCGATGAAAAGAACAATAACTTTCGACGACGACGGTCACAATTGCTTTAGGACGCTAAATGGCGCTACGTGTCTTTTGAATCATAATTGAAATATGACCCGACTTTCTGAGCAGTATTCTAACAAAAAGTTAGAATTACTTGCATGAATTCCCGATAGTATTTCAATTATTAGTATTGTGATTTTAATAGGATTTGGATGAAATTTGGCACACAGTTTATTATAATCTGGATTAACACATAGGATACTTTTTATCTCGGTAATACGTTTCCGTGGGATAATTTCCGACCTCCACGCGGGCAAGCCGCGTTTATAAGCTTGTTTAGACATAAAATCGAAACGATATCATCAGTTAAACTATTAGTCGGATGACGTAACAGACTTACTAGATAACCCTTTATTTAGATTCTAAATCTACGATCTAAATTCTCAATTGAAACACAAACACACCGACGCGAAACACGACTTTTAACACCACATTGCACTTAAGTATTCCAAATTAAAATTCAAGTAATCCTAAACATGTTGCAGCCGCAATCAATCACAAAAACATAAGATACATGTCCTAAAAAGCTGCTACTCAACTAAAATAATTAAAACACAATTTACCTCTTGCCGTATCTAGAGAAGTTATAAATTCGTGTCGGTTTTAGCTCAAGGAGCTCGCCCGCTGAGTTTAGACCCTATATTTATCTACTGACAGGTTTTTGTGCGTACCTCACTATGTACGGACCGTATTTAAATAATATATACTGCAAATTAATTGATCCTTCAGGGCTATATTTGATTTATTTGTTGAATATAAAATTAATATGTTAACAGTTTAATGGTTACCAAGTTTGTGAGTACGCTCGGTAAGGTTTTAATTAGTTGTGTAGGGAGGATTGCCGCTGCTATTTCGGTCTCTGCAATATGTCTTAAGTTTGTAACTTGGGGCGGGCTTAAGAGCGTTTACGCCGCACGGCATTTCATACAAACTTTCAAGCCCTTGTTTTTCGAAATGAATGAACCGATTTTAATTAAACTTCATACGCATAAGCAGGATACAAAGGTCTAAAAAGTTACTTAAGAACATTTTCAAAAAAAAGTGTTACAGCCAAATTAAACCGATTTTAAATTTTCTATAGATACAGAGATTTCCAGTTATCTTTTACCCGACTGCGCCAGAAGGAGGGTTATGTTTTGCGAGTGTATGTATTTTTAAATAAGTCATTTCGAAAATGTTCTTAAGTAACTTTTTAGACCTTTGTATGCTGCTTGCAGCCATTAGCACCCACCACCGTGTGGGGAGACGTCGGCGTTCCAACATTTATAATAAAATAATCCTAAAATAAAAGTAGGTAAATATAATAATAATAATAATTTAATTTATTCAGACAACCAATGATCCATTAACATAACATTTATACACATATTGTTAGTATGAACTTAAAAACTATGTTAGTACCTAATAACTAAGAGAGACTTAGTCCTCTGGGTGAGGCTCCACACCAGTGGGCTGTCTAACTTATTGCCTATTACCCACAGGATGCAGTTACTGCTCGCACGCAATCTGCTTAGCAGTGAGACTGTCTTTTCACGCCAGGTGGCATCAAAGCCGTCTGTGCGCGACTCAGCGAACATTGTTGACGCACTGCAGAAGCGTGGCAGACGTAACAGTGCCCTGTAGCCATTGTTAAACTGGATGCGCAGAGAATTGTAACCCCTTTGGGTATATCTGAACTACAGGCTCGCTGAGTACAGAGACGCACAATAAGCTTAGCTCAGCTTGTGTATCAACTATTCAACAAAAATATTATTAACTAGCTGCGTCCCGCGGTTTTACCCACGTAAGTGTCGATCCCATGGGAATATCGGGATAAAAAGTAGCCTATATGTTAATCCAGGGTGTCAGCTACCTCCGTACAAAGTTTTATCAAAATTGCTCCAGCCGTTTGAGTGTCAAGAAGTAACAAACATACAAACACACGCAAGCACACACAAACTTTCGCCTTTTAAAAAAATCTCTTAATGTGATATGTACGAGTGTGTATGTATGGATATGTGCAGATTGTATTTGTATGTGTCCATGTCAAGAACTTGGCTGATATCCAAAAGTAAAACCACACAAGCACGACTACTGCTGTCATATTCAATTGCTACATTAAGTTACCAGACGACATAAGCCACCATTTGTGTAAGTAATTTTTTGTTTTGTTTAAAAGATTCTACATCACCATCTGTCTAGCCTTATCCCAACTATGTTGGGGTCGGCTTTCAGTATCACCGGATGCAGCTGAGTACCATTATTTTACGGGGAGCGTGCCTATCTGACCTCCACAACCCAATAATACCCCTTGGTAATAACATCCGGGACCAACGGCTTAACGTGCTTTCCGAGGCACGGAGGGGTGTTGGTACATGTACAGTACCCGACGATAAATATTGCACATCTACCTATTCGATCCTATCGATTTTATACAAAGAATAAAAATAATTATCAAAAGAAGCAAATCATAATTGTTTTAACAGCTCCTAATAGATACCGGACTGTTTGTATTTCGTGCGACAGAGATAACGCTCTACGAAGCCGAAATTAGCCGATTGTCTCTTTCCAAAGGTCGATGTGCAATATTTATCGCCGGGTACTGTAAAGATAGTCACCCATCTACGAACCATCCGCGACAAACGTAGCTTAACCTGATCAATCGAACCGTGCGGCTGTTATTACGTATTTAGCCACAAGCCCCTTTTAACATATTGAAGGACACTGAACGAGACAAAATATAAGTTTTATTGTTATTACGTCGAGGGGCGTCAAGTGTCCCGCAAAGTGTTAAAAGATTCTACAGGATATGTCTGAATTTGAAATTAAGGTGCCACTAGTCGATATTTTTTCCATACAAATATCGGTAGAGTATTACTCCACTGTTTGACATTGAGCATCCAAAGTTAAACATGATATCGTTTTGACTTATTATTAATTTTGTCTTGACGGAAACGTTATGAGCCAACAAAGATTCGTTTTTCTTGCTATTTTTAACGTAACTTTGGGTGTAAATAAATAAAATAAAAGAACTGTGCACTTGCTTCATGCACTACCTTCGTCGAACATAGGCACTTTGTTCGACGACACTACTTTTCGCCTCGCTGCTTCCTTACGACTAGGCACTCCTTGCTGCTCTCCCCATCGCTGTCACTGTGGCGAAGATGTCAACAGCCTCGGACACCACGGCCTGTCTTGCAGCCGAAGTGCGGGTCGCTTAGCACGGCACGCAAACATTAATGACATCATCCGACGAGCTCTTGTTACCGTCGGCGTTCCAGCTGTATTAGAACCCAATGGCTTGGCACGCGACGATGGCAAGAGACCGGACGGTATGTCCTTATTTCCATGGAAGGTGGGTAGGCCTTTAGTTTGGGACGCAACGTGTGTCGATACTCTTGCGCCATCCCATCTTCCTGGCTCAGCGTGCTGTGCTGGCGCTGCTGCTGCGGCTGCGGAAAACCTCAAGCGGTGAAAATATGATAACCTTATCGGAAATTATATTTTCGAGCCGTTTGGGGTTGAAACTCTCGGGCCGTGGGGTCCGAGTGCTCATGGTCTTTTTAAAGAAATATCTAAACGGCTGGTTGACACTTCCCATGACCCAAGGGCTGGCTTTTACCTTGGCCAGAGGCTGAGCATCGCGATACAACGTGGTAATGCCGCCAGTCTCTTGGGTACATTACCAGTCGACAGCGATGCGGATGAATTTTTCGACGCAATTTTTTAGTTTCTGTATAGTTTTAGTTAAGTTAGTATTTAATTTTAATTTTGTTATTTATAAATAATAAAGTAAAGAACTGTAAAATCTTCAAAACCAGGTCCGTACCGACAAAGCTCAATTAAAGAAGAATTCAATAAACTTTATTTATAATTAATTTATGCAGTGGTTTTTTCATAAAACTCGATTTTTCGGAACACTTAGATTTTTTTTAATCGCCTGTCAGTTCAGAACGCTGTTTCTGTGCGTGAGAACTACACGTTATTCGTGTAGACTAGCATCTAACTGCTCATCACTGATACTAGCTCTGTCGGACACGAAGTCAGGTGAGACAGCGTGCTTTTTGGCTATGACCACCAGTGAGTTCGAGCTCGCGACTAGTTTACTCTTAAGGCTCTTTTGGAGATACTAGCACTTTTAAGGAAGCTTCAACATCTACCTTTAAATAACATAACACCACATCACACTTGTAGATGTTCCCCGAAAAATAGGCAGAGATGTACGCATGACATGTCAAGCTATAATTTCCAGTATAAGTTGACTTCTCATTGTACCCATTCTTCTCCATACGATAACTACCTTTTGGAAGGGGCGACTAGAATCAATTTTATTTTGTTGTGATTTTTAACGTTCAATTCAAAAGTGTCTTTTATGTAGACACATACCAAAACCAAAAGATTGACCAAAAAGTCAAAGTCAAATAATTTATTTCAAATAGACATTTGAAATAAATGATTTGTCTTTGACTTTTTGGTCAATGCGAGGACAGCTACAGAATACCTACATGTAGAATGCAATAAAAGTATTGAGTATTGAGCTAAAACTGGAAATGTACAGCTTGAAATATCGTCGTGTGTAGTGTAGATATTTGGTGTTTAAATGCAACCTGCGCGAAAGTGATTGGCATGAAATATGAGACAAACATTATTATAATTTAAGATTAGAAAATATTAGGCGTCAGATTCGGCTGTCAAGCCAAACTCCCTTACTAATAAACGTAGTATATTTTATAGGAATAATTTATTGAACATACGAGATAAATCGTAGCTTGATTTTTTCTCCCGGTACAGTGAAGCGCGTAGAGAGCTTCACAGTACCTAAAGTACACTCTCATTTCGCTAAGACCCAACCCATGTAATAGGGGGAGAGCCTATTTCCGGGCACAAATCCAGACTTCGGGCCGCTACTGAGAAATTCCAGATGAAAAACCCAATAACACTGATAAAGGTTTTTTTAATATTCACTATCTAACAACGAAACTACAGTACCCGGCGATAAATATTGCACATCGACCAATGATTTCAAGTCAATGACATCGACCTATTCGATCCTATCGATTTTATACAAAGAATAAAAATAATTATCAAAACAAGCAAATCATAATTGTTTTAACAGCTCCTAATAGATACCGGACTGTTTGTATTTCATGCGACAGAGATAACGCTCTACGAAGCCGAAATTAGCTGATTGTCTCTTTACAAAGGTCGATGTGCAATATTTATCGCCGGGTACTGTAATACCTAATGCATAAAGGTACTTCGTTTCAACTCAAACTCAACCCTTCATTACCGCGCAGCCAAGTGTTACAACCCTTAACGGCTCTTAGACAAGTGTTAACCCTTAAAGCCTCGCAAAGCAGGGATTGTATCGCGACTGAGTCTCAAGGGAACACCCCAAGTTCGGCCAATCTTGTAGTCGACTGAAGTAAACGAGTTCACGGAAGATTCACCAAATAAAAATGGCTACCTTTTGCCATGCGTCTGAAAAAAAGAGAATTTAGTTTTATTCCCATATATTTTATAGGCTGAAATTTTGCGCTTCATGCTTTACTAGTTTCTGTACGTGACTTCGTCTGCCTGGACTTCAGAATAAATTTACCGGGATAAAAGTATCCAATGTGTTAATCCAAGTTATAATCTATCTGTGTGCGAAATTTCATTCAAATCCGTGCAGCACTTTTTCCAAACAAACAACAACAACATACATCCAAACTTTCACATTTATAATATTAGTATGATTGGGCCAAGTATTTAAGCCAAGTTTTTGATTTTGGTAAGAAATTTTTGTTAAAACTTAACCAAAGTATCTTCGGCCCTGGCCAAGCTTTTGTAAATTTTTATTAAAGGTAGGTTATTCATAGATATATGTATTTTATTGAAATACTTTACATAATAATATTATAATGGTTTGCAGGTACAGTCAACAAAAGAGATGAGTATGCAGGATCGTCGGATATAGTTGAAGTTTAGTAAGGAACCGATGGATGTTCTCGAATAAAATTTATTTTTTTTAATAGAAAACAAACAGTTTATTTATCAAATTAAATTTCAGTCGACAACATCCATCGGTTTCTCACTAAACTTCAACTACATATATCCGACGATTCTGCATACTTATCTCTTTTGTTGACAGTACATTATTATTATAGGATTTAAATTAAAACCATAAATTTACTTTCGTAATTAATAGTGTATTTCTTAATAAAGGTTTTACAAGCAAAATAAAAGTAGACTAATTTAACGAAATGATTAACAATAATCAAGGAACATTAAAATGGACAAGATCATTATATATGGACACAACACACTGACCAAATAACACGTCATTGCTGGCAGTAAGTCATTAGAGTTTCAACTTGGCACGTTTTATAACAGCATTCTTCGACAATCTCCCGCTTACTCCTGCGGAAGTCCAAAGCTTTCTGAGTGTCCAGCCACGGCCAGCTATTCGCGCCACCATATCTTGGCATCACAGCTTCACCACTTCTCTTCACAGACATCCCACTTGCTTCACAATACTTGGCCATAGCTTCTGCCAGCATCCGCCCACATAACCCTCTTTTGTTAATAGTTTGAGTTAAAACAAAGCCAATGGAAGTAAGTAGCACGAGAATTGTAACAACCTTCATGGTAGTCATGGTGTTGAATGTGATGAAAAGGAGGAAGCTGCGGCTTTTATAGTGGCGAAAGCTCATTAATATTCGATATTAATATGCAGCAGGTTGCAATAATGAGTTGTCAATGTGGGTAGTTTGACACAAATTAAAGGTTATACCGATGTAGGTCCCACTAAAACTATAAGTCAACTAGTTCATTGGTGAATCCTGCTAGGTCCGCGGACGACGGGTGTTGAGTAAAATCAAATCACGCTCAGCTCATATGGCATACCACACACGGCATTGCGATTAGGAGTCGGTTGTAACAGGTAAAATCGAATATCTGTTCCGCCTGTTCCTGTTCCACGTAAATAACAGTTCCAGAAACCCGTTACAAAGTAACAGGCTGTTATTTCATACTATGTGGGGTCAAACTATTGTATGTTCTCTGTTACCACAGCTGATACACGAAGTACTTCTCTTTCTAAGGTGTTACACCTATGCGAGAAAAGGAAAGAACTTGTGACCGACGATGTAACATAGTGTCAGTGTATCAGTAACATTTTTTATCTTATTCTAACTAAGGTAACTTTCATAAGCATGAATAGAGAAAAGCTTGTGACTGGATGGATTCTGTTATCTCGTCGTGGAAAAGAAGCTGTTCTTTTTCAGTTTGTTTGTCACAGTTACAGTCGGTTGCCTTGTCATACCTGTTATATTTAGCTGTTACGATATAAAGGCCTCACTCCTAATTGCGATTCCAAATATATACATATTTGGAATCGCAATTAGGAGCTAGTAAATGAAATGAAATTGTTTATTCTGTAAATAGAATATCGAAATCAGTTTTACACGTCATATTAAGAGTGGCATTTCCTATCTGACTATCCCTGAGAAGAAAAAAACAAACGCAGGGGTTTAAAATGTGTTTTAAAGTACAGACATAATCTTGGTCAGATCATGTGATGACCATGTAGATTAGTGTTTGTAACGGTCTTTAGTGAGCAGTAAAGATTGCTTATTTTTGCTCTATACAAGAGTTATGTAATATCGGAGGATCTTTTCAATTCCTGCCTGGATATGTTTGACCTTAAACCGCACTAGTTAAAAACTCGGTAGTTTTGACGAATTTTGCCGATGGACCCTTTAATTTGTGTCGTGCTATACCTGCCTAGATTATTGACGTCATACAGGCTAGCACAGTTCAGTAAGCACGTTATTACCTAATCTATCTAGGCAGCACATAATAGTATGTTTAATTAATGAACATCGAAATTAAACACGTCGAGCTGTTAATAATAAACTCAACATCACGCCTGTATTTTTGTAGGGTTAGGCAGAGGAGTACCTGTAGTGTTTAAGTCCCATGTAACAGTGGGCGAGCCTATTAGGGGCCTATTGAGCCTATAGGGGGCGACTCTAAATTCCAGGCATAATTAACCTGTAATGGCCTCCTCTCGGTAACAGGAAGTGGGCCGTAATCCAACACACGGACACATTTTATGGATAGGGTATGCCTTTTTTTTTCAGTGTAGGAAGTCATCAAATAACCCCTCCCGCTCTGGGTGGAGCGGAAGGGAGTGTCAGACTCTTACTGACTAAAACCCATCCGTGTTCCTTCCTTAACCCTTTATGTTCCGGGCCAGCGATAACCCTTTCGGACAATCCCGCTGACCCGGCAGGCTTCGGCCCTGACGGGCCCCTTCACTATTGCTGACATCTCTTTGAGGCGCGCGTGGAACACGTACGCGCCGTCCGGCACGGGCCTGGTCCTGATCGGACGGTGAGTTACATAGGGTATGCCTCAGGGGTGGTCCCATATATATTTTATTAACTTTGCTTGGGTAGTTTTTGAGTTACCATCTAATACGTATTTTTGCCACTTAGTTTATACTGATATTTACATAGAAAGTAGATGAAGATGTGAGGTCGGCGCAACATGTCTTTTCTTCCGTACTTCTCTATTAGTCATCTCGGTAGTCACCCCCTTTCTAACCATATCATCATTCACACAGTCCATCCATCGTTTCTTTGGTCTTCCCCTACTCTTACTCAAAACTCTCCTCAGTGTTACCTACATGCTGGTAAAGTTATATCTAAAAAGTTAGTTAAGAACATTTTCCAAATGTCTTATTTAAAAAAAGATAACTGGAAATCTCTGTTTCTATGGAAAATTTAAAATCGGTCTAATTTGGCTGTAACACTATTTTTCGAAAATGTTCTTAAGTAACTTTTAGACCTTTGTATCCTGCTTATGCGTGTGAAGTTTCATTAAAATCGGTTCGTTCATTTCGAAAAATAAGGCTTTGAAAGTTTGTATGAAATGCCGTACGGCGTAAGCGCTCTTAAAAGAGACTGTGACCTTTGAGTTTGTTTCGGCCTTTCTTCTCAGAGTAGTCAGATAGGAAATGCCGACCTCATCCAGTTTAAAAAATTATTATTGATGTGTAAAAAGTGTTTGTACAAACCTACTTACAGAAAATAAATCATTTACGTATCATTTACCCAAATGTTTTAATTAAAGTTTTAGATTATATCAAATTACTTTTTAGTCCTTTTAGCTTTCACTTAATTAGTTATTTTCTTCGTATACTTAGTTTCGTAGTCTCGATGAAGCTAACTAGTTCAACTGTAGCCAATTACAACTTCTATATTATTTTATTTCAAAAATGATCAAAATGTTTTATGCTATTTAATGGTGTATAAAAGGAAAACATACCAAGTATTATTTTGTATTCAAATATTTGATTACAGTTTTCTCTTAATTAGTTAGTCTATTTGTTTCTACATTTAGTCTTGTAGTCTTGATGAGGCTAAATAGCTTAACTGTAGCCAATTTCAACTTTAATTTACTAATTTTGTCTAAAATTATCAAAATGTTGTACTTAGGTAATGGTGTCAAGATACAGGCCGGGTCTTGTTTAGGACCAACGATACCTCCATATTTTAATTTTGAATTATGAAATAAACGATTTAACTTTTACATTTTATTCTAACTTCATAGTGGAGCTTTTAATAGGGCAAGGTTCACCGCTATACTTCAGCGAGCTCCAATTTGAAACCGCGACCTTTCGACCAACCTACGTCCTGCCTCTAAGAATATTACTTTGCAAATTATTCTGTACATTTGAAACTTCATTTTCTTTGCGAAGTGGATGTTGATTTTACGAAAAAAACGAATGTAAAAGGTCCGAAGTGGACCTTAATGTATTTACTGAGTCGAAAGCGACGACATTTTGATCCTATTGCTACAATTCAACTGATTTTCATGATATTCTGCTACTCAAATCGCGACATAATAGATAGATAAAACGTTTATTCAGTGCAACAAAAGACACAATACAGGTATTAAGGGGGGGGGGGGGGGTTACAGGTTTGTAATATAGTAATGTCACTTAGCGGAATTCCTTAAGCGATTTCCCACCTTTATTTTCGCGGTGGAGGTGTGCTAAGGCCTTAAATCTTGTCAAGTAACTCCACGGATTGTTGAAACACTTTTCTGATAATTAAATCAATCGACATTAATCTTCTATACTTAATAATATTATAAATAGTTTGAGTTTGTATATAAGAGGTAATCTTCGGAACTACTGATCCGATCCCAAAAAAAAAATCTCACTAATGGGAAGCCGCAATATTGCCGTGTGTAATACAATATATTTTATGTTAAAACAAGAAATTTCACGTGGACAAAGTCGCTGGCAGAAGCTAGTTTGTGATAAAGGTTCTAATCCCAGAAGATATTTGTCTCGTTTGAATGATAATGACGAAAGTTATCTCTGTCTTTTAGCTAACCTAAATCGTAGGTTCACCGCAAAAAAAGATAAAATTTTGACCCAAACACTCGATCAACTTAAAAAGACTACCAACCTATATGCAGTCATGACTTACCCCCAAGCAGATTTCACAAACATGACCATTTTCAACACAAGCAACCTTGTGTCCACAATTTTCCGAATTCCCGATCATTCCCGAACACATATTTACTTACTACCCGACTCGTAAAATACTTTTTGTTAAACTTTTTCAAAGAAACTCGAGCGAATTCTGCAGAGGCGATAAGTGGTATTTATCTCGGTTAAGTGTAGCTGTAAGGATGACCAAGGCTAGTTGGAAACTAATACTTCTGTAATAGAACACCGATCTTAGAGCTAAGGAATGTTTGGAAGATGTGTGAGATTAAATTCTTTGGTCTAATTTTCTAGTTTCAAAAGGCCTTAGTACGGTCATCAAAGGAGATAAGTAACCAGGGTCGTCGGATATAGTTGAAGTTTGGTAAGAAACCGATGGATGTTTTTAAATGGAATTTAATTAATAGAAAACTCACGTCCAGGTCAACTCGCCACAGCGTTCTGGGCCGAATTCGGCAGCGCCGTCTATCTTCAAGAATTGTGTAGAGACTTTTTCCCAGCGGACTTCCTGCATGCGGCTGATGTGACTCACGTGGGCTGGCTCGAGGTGGCGCGGGAAAAGAGTTCTTGGAAGGACTTGGGGGAGACCTTTGCCCAGCTGTAAAAGCTAAACAAAAAAAAATGTTCAAGTTTAATCAGATTGTTGATACCAAATGTTTTCAGACGAGCGCTAATCTTGCCGACAAACTGTCACATAGTCTGGCAGGTTTATGAAATGTTTACAAGTGTTTAGTCCAAAATAAATTATTTATTATTATTTATCAAATTAAATTTCATTCGTAAACATCCATCGGTTTCTTACTAAACTTCAACCATATCCGCCGACCCTGATTACTTGTCTCTTTTGGTGACTGCTATTTTCTTCTGGTCTCTTTTGATGACTCAAAGCGTCACAACTATGAGGCATTGACCACTCAAACCTAAAACTATTAATACCCAACAAAACTACTAAGTACAGTATCAATCATTTCCAAGAAGAACTCAGAAAGTACATATGAATTGAAAAAGTCACATTATGCTTGACCGGATTTGAACCTATAAACTTGTGCATTCTTATGCACTGAAGAAGAGAGAGACAAGACCTTAACCACTGGGCCATCAGGACACACATGGAGCGTTTGTCACAAATAGTCACAGGTGAGAATTACAGAAACAAACTTTTTCTAAAATTCCGTGTCATATCAACAGTTGGGTGCTATTCAATGAAAGAGGAGCAATTCTCGTCATTTTAAGAACAATCACACAGACAGCCTGATCTCAGTCTCAATCTGTCAATAATACATCCAATTTCCCTACAAGCAAAAAAGGGTTACGTCATTACCTGAAAATCGATGTTATTTACCTAAAAACCAAACATTCGAACCACAACCAGCCCTGAAACTGTCCAGAGTACACTCAAAAAACAAAATGGAAACTTATTCACGAGCTGAAACTTTCTTGACCGAACTCAGCCGAAGTTTCGCGAAGTTTTCCGAATAAGATTCATTAATAAAGTTGGCAGTAGACTTCGTCAGTCGTTACCACTTTAATGAGTGGGCTAGAACTTCATATTTGTACAAGTGACGTCCTTTGAACACAGTGGAGATATCTATTCTAATTCTATTAAACTTGCTCGGTTTTATCATTTCGAATGTGATTTAAATAATTTTCACATCGGATAAGTTTGGTTTTCTTATCGTTGCCCAGGAGTTGCAAAAGGAATTTTGTGATTTCGAATTTGGAACTTCGAGATTAATGGCTGCGATTTCTGGTAAACTTTGTTTTACTTAGAGCGAAAATTTTAGCAAAAAATCCGCTTATATTAATAATCTAGCTTGTCAAGAATTACATTATTCCATATTTTACTACTGTAAAAACGACGATTTTCATGTCATTATTAGGAAGAGAACATCATCATTTATGGGTTCATCGTCATTAATGGGTATGGCCGCGCGGAAGCTCCAACAACATAAATAAAAATAACAACATAAATAATAACAATATTAGACAAAGTGGACAGCCCCTTTAAGGCTCCTTCAAACAGGCGCGACACGACACGCGACACAAAGGCACCGCAAGTCGCGCAACGAGCGGTGCCTTTGTGTCGCGCGCGATTATATCGCGTTTCGCGCCTGTTTGTGGGAGCCTTTATTAGGTACTGAGTACGGAGGCACGTACCAACAAGTGTTGGGTCACGTCATTATCAGACGTTTTAGTTTGTAAAAGTTTACTAATACTATATGGATTATGTGTTGTCCGAAGTAAAGAAAATATATATATTATTACAGGTACTGGTCGTCTGTTACTGGTATTCAGCCGCATCCGATTAGACTGGAAGTCGACCCCATTATAGTTAGGGAAAGCATAGGCAGATGATGATATTATATGTCTCTATATACGGAATCCCATGACCATTACAAAATATACCAAGGTACACCAACAAAAAATTCCTCATCCGCACATTACTGACCCACTAAAAAGCTCAACTTCAATGATAATAACTCAAATTTACAATTAAAATAAAAAGGTGGCTAAGTTATCAAAGAACTTTCAATTCAATTATTGACGCGAGAAGTCCGGTTGAAAGGCCTTATAGCCTTTTAGACTATAGACTAAGAGCCAGCGGAGTGGCGAGCTGCTTTATTGCAGAGAGATTTATGTTAAGTGCAGTCGTTCTATTTGATTTTATTTTGTGGAATTGCCACTTTTTTGCTTCATTCACCGAAGTATCCAATTTATGTTGAACTAGACATATCGTGCCTATAACCCAGCAGTGGAAACATAATAGGCTGATTATGACTTATGAATACCTAATCAACTGCATCCACAATAGTTGGGATGAAAAACCGACTAGAAACATCATCATCTGCCTAGCCTTTTCCCAGCTTAGATGGGGTATGCTTCCAGTCTAATCGGATGCAGCTGAGTACCAGTATTTTAAATGAAGTGACTGCGTATCTGACCTCCACAACCCAGGTACTGAGTAATACGATACCCCTTGATAAGACTGGTTGTCAGACTTGAGGGATTCTGACGACCCGTAACGACTGTCAAAGATCCACGTATGGCAGCCGGGACCAACGGCTTCACGTGCTTACCGAGGCACGGAGAAGCTTTGACACCCAAAAAAAAAAAAACTTTGATATGTGTGTTATTTGTTAGTAATTGTTAGTTGTATTCTACTCGTGCATAATGAAAGAATCGTTTATCGAACAATCGATAAATTTTAATTAAACTACTCTTTTATTCGAATCGTTTGCATAATTCATTCTCGATGGGTCTCGATAACGACCAAAGCGATCGATGCTCTTTTGCCAAGAACTTGGATCGACTAGACTTTCCAGGAATAGATTATTGAATTGTTAAGACTTGAGTTGGCCGAGGTAGCTCCTTGTGAAATGTTGATATTCAGCCACATCTAGTTAGATTGGAAGGCGTGCTGAATCTAATTGGGGAAAAGCTAGGTAGAAAATAAATACGCTGTTATTTTTATAAAAACTTTATTGAAGAAAGAAAGAAAGAAAAATGGTTTACTCTTGTTCTTTTTTGCTTTCCGTACCCAGAAGGTGCCAACCACCGCAAATCCACCACCACCGCTCGTTGCGCGATTTCCAAGCCACCGCAAATCGCGCAAAGAGCGGTGCCTGTCTGTCGCGCACGATTTATTATTTATTTATTTAAACTTCTCGCACAAAAAGGTACAAAGGCGGACTTAATGCCTTAGGCATTCTCTACCAGTCAACCAAGAGTGGTGAAGAGATTGGATGACACGATTATATCGCGTGTCGCGCCTGTTTGTAGGCGCCTTAAGGCTCCGATGTCCGTCCGTCTATCACAGGGCTGTATCTTTTGACCGGTAATAGGTAGACTAAGTCTAGGTAAGTCATCAATCATCGGTGCAGCAGTTTAATCATGATCAAGTTACAAACCGATTGTTAATTAATTGCATACAGCTGAGATGAGAATTCTGAGAGGGATGCGTGGTGTTACACGAATGGATGGAATAAGAAATCACACTAATATTATATAGGCGAAAGTTTGTGTGTGTGTGTTGGTGTGTGGGTGTGTTGGTGTGTGTGTGTGTTGGTGTGTGTGTGTGTGTGTTTATATGTTTGTTACTTCACGCACAACGGACCGAATGGGAGTCTAAGTGCGGAAAAGGGAGTCCCATCATCATCATCATGTTTGTTACTTCTTCACGCTCAAACGGCTGGACCAATTTTGATAAAATTTTGTATGGAGGTAGCTGACACCCTGGATTAACATATAGGCTTAATATATAGGCATTTTTATCCCTATATTCCCACGGGATCGACAGAATGATGATGACGTTACAAACCAACAGACATAATATACGAGCGCGATTAACTTGCCAAACATGTAAACAAATATTATTATGAGTTATCGGAAAAATACATTTAATACCTACACAATAAAGTTTAGTTTGCGCTACAACTTCAAACATTTTTAAGAGTTTTTAAATAATTCTAGTCACTCTGAAATCAACTTAATTACTACTGAAATAAAGTATACATTTGTTCATCTTGAAATAACCTAAATTGGAAACGTAAATTTTAATAGACCTTACATACTTCTGCATTTATATCGGTTTTACAGTATGGATACACAAAAAAAAATCAATTTGCCTAATACCATAGCTTATCAAATCGCCTGACGTCAGTCTTCAACACGAGGTGATCTTACCGACTCGCCTGTAAGTTACTTAGTTAACAAGACGCCAGGGGTATAAAACGTGAACATCTTTGACTGACATCGCTCGTAAAGCGTTCGTGGCCTTTCATAGTTGGTATTATAAAGGTAGTTCATTTTACACTGTAGTGTTAAACTTTGTTCAGTTGAAGACTTCTTCTTCGAGTCCGTGACACGATTTTATTTCAGATCTTGTTGGCCCAAAACTATATAACTATCTAAAATATATGATGAACATTTATTTCTCTTCCACAAAGCCGCTTTAACTAAAAAGATTACAATATCTAATAAATCTTTTGTGAGAGACTGGTACTGCTCTAGGAAAACCACAAACACACGCCACACACGCGACCCCCAGACCCTCCCTAATACACACATACTGTCTGTATTAAATCGTAAAGATAAAATTAATAAATTATTTTAACCTTTGGTAGGAAACACAGTTAACAGAAAAAATAAAGAAAAGATACAAAATTTAAAGGATGCCACTCGCAAATTTAGTCCGAATCGTATCCAATAGATTCTTGAAGTCTACAAGCCGTTTGTACGATGCGATTCTCATCGGCAAAAATGACGAACTTCCATACAAACTTTCATCCTCTATTCAACCACTGTAATGGAAGAATTTTCAGAAATCCTTCCTTAGTGCTCAATTTCGTTATACAGCATGTATCAGAAAAACATAAATTTAAGGGTGTATGCTTCGAGAGCTAGCAGTTTAGTATTGTGGTCTGTCAGTGAATGACTGAATGAATTTAAGAATTTTATAGCAGCGCCCCGTGGTTTTACCCGCGTAACATTCGATCCCGTGGGAATACCGGGATAAAAAGTATCCTATGTGTTAATCCAGGATATGGTCTATGTGCCGATTTTCATCCAAATCTGTTCCACGGTTTACGCGTGATTGAGTAACAAACATCCAAACATCTTCACAAACTTTCACATTTATAATATTAGTAGGATGACGGAGAAGGTACAGACGCCAGCACATCAAGCTACTACAATCTGTCAAATTTCTTTAATAGATTTTCAACGTTATCGCTAAAACATAAGGTTCAAAGTTTATTGAGAATATTTGATAGTTTCGGGAGCTTGATATGCCTGCATCAGCCATATTTTAACTACTGTGGGCGTACTATGAGTAGTGTTGGTTATAGCGCAGTAGAAAAACCGTTTGCAGTTCTTTTTATTTATTTTTTTATTTTAGTTCAAATCAGATTATAATTTTACGAATAAATTAATCACACTAGCGAATCACACACTGTACTGCACACGGTACACGACACAACTACATACGGAACGCGAGAAAGTTTCTGAGCACATGTGGTCCGCACGATGTCCGAATGATCATGAGAGGTTGCTCCACCTCGCTGGTCGCTCTCTTCGACCCACACGAACGCCAGGTTAGATTCTGTCGAACCCCGCCGGGCGGCGCTGGCGTCCCGAATAGTCAAACGAACTGACGTATTTCCGATATGTAGATGTCGTTATAGGTAATACAAGTGTGTCTACTGATTAGCATCGTACGGACCGCACACACCGATCCGTCGATAATGTAATACCGATGCTTCGCTCGGCAATATAATTGCTGGCAGTTGCGTCGCGTCGGCAACGCGAATGATGTAGACGTACTGCCACAAAATTTATCCCTTTGATACGATCCGTACGATGCTGAACTGTGGACGTGAGCCTTTAGGGGTTGTAGGGAATTTAGTTCGTTTTTATTTTTTTCTGAAAAGTAAAAACTTTTCGTAGTGTTGTATTTAATTAAAATATCTTGTAAAATCGCCGGTCGATAAGATGTAGGCACCCAAAAATATCGTTAGCTGTGGTGGGTTCGGGACGTATGTATGTTAAGATTTTTTTTAAGTTAGTCTTTACTGTCCCACTACTAGGCAAAGGCCTTCCCCAAATCCTCCAAATCCGAGGCCGGCCCAGAAAGAGTTGGCGAAATTACCTAGACGCGTACCGCGAATCTCACTGTGAAAACTTAGGTGAAGTGAGTTTGTTTTTGCTAGGAATTGACACTACTAACAGCTCACTTCACGCTCACTTCACCTCAGTTTTCACGGTGAGATCTTTACAGAATAGCACCGCTGTCTCGAGGTGGCGCGGGAAAAGTGTTCCTGGAAGAATAGATTAATAATTCTTTTTCTTAGCGTGTGGATGGCAATTTAAATTGAATTTGGCTACTAGTTTGGTATTTTCAGTAGCGTCCATCATTTACTGTAACCTGCCGACAATAGGCCACGCTGGACTCGATATTAAGTGTCCCATTGTTTGTGGTGCACCATATTTACATCGGGCAGTCATCTAGCATAATCTGCCTATAATTTTCCCACTGATGGGACACGGGCCTGCTCTCTATGAAAGGGGGTGAGCCATAATCCACCTGGCGGGTCCAGTGCGGGTTGGTGGATGTCACATGTTTTCGATTTTTTGGTTCTAAGACATGTCGGTTGCCTCACGATGTTTTCCTTCACCGTTTTGAGAGCAGTATAATAACTAATTAAATTCCTTTCATTATTAATTCCATCTCCAAAAATACATTATAACTCAATATAAACTTCTACCCTCCCCCACAATAAAAACAGAACATAAACAATGTCAATTTTACTGTAGGGTACATGAATATTTTAGTCGGTCCGGCGACATTTCAATATTCTACCCACGCCCTCACTCACTCAGGAGAAAAGGTCACAAATTAACTTTTATTTCGCGAATAAATGTCGTTCTTAATGTAGGGTAGTTGGATGTTTTTCTTAGTAGGATTGGGGTAGTTTTTGTTTTATAATCTATTTATTTATTTATTTATTTATATATACTTTATTGTACACCAGAAAATACATAACAAAAAATACAATTATGAATACAAAACATACAATGGGCGGCCTTATCGCTTTCTGCGATCTCTTCCAGGCAACCTTGGAATGGACAGTGAATGCGTGGATATAAAAAATGGGGTTGTTAATGGTGCAACATAATATACTATAATAGATACATAGATATATATATATACTGCTGTATAATAGATACATAAATAAATATATACTAAATATACATATAAACAACGAAAATAAATGATGACTATAAATTATTGCAGCTAAGAAAACAAAATCACAACAAGTAATGTTCCTTCACGAGTCTCTTAAATACAGCTAACGATTGCGCGCGTTTTATTTGAACTGGCAATGCATTCCATAAACGAACGGCCTGAACAGAAAAGGATTTGTCGAAAAATGTTGTAGAATGCATTGGCATTTTAAGCTTTAAATTATCCGATGATCTCAAAAACTTCGTGTGGGAGTCGCAAAGATACTGAAAACGTTTTTTAAGATAGAGAGGGGTGGAAGGGGAAAAGAGCACATTATACAATAGGGAAAGAATATGAGATAGGGAAAGAATATAATCTGTAGGTCTTAGTGCGCGGATGATGTGTTCATAAAAAAAATTATAGTTTGTGTTTTTATCAACGACTAGCTGCTCCCCACGGTTTAACTCACATAATTCTCGATCCCGTGGGAATATCGAGAAAAAAAATCTTATCTCCTAATCCAGGTACAGGTAGGTTGGTCTACGCATGTGTGTACAGACACCAGCACATCAAGTTACTACAATCTGTCAGATTTCTTTAAAAGATTTTCAACTTTATCACTGAAGCATAAAGTTCAAAGTTGATCGCGAAAATTTGACAGTTTCGGGTGGGTTGATGTGCTGGCGTCCGTACCAAATTTCATCCAAATCCGTTCAGTTATTTTAGCGGGAACGCGTAACAAACAAAAACACAAATAAAATCAAGCTTTTCTTTTATAATGTTAGTTTAGACTAGCTGACCCGACAGACGTTGTCCCTATCCAGTTCATAGAACCCCATAGAAAATGCACGTTCAGTTTTTCCCAAAATAAAAAAAAATCGGAAAACTTTTTCAATGTTTCTCTTCTTTTCTAACTAGCCAAATTGGTCCAGCCCTTCTTAAGGCAAAAGCGCCAGGGTAGCCCGCGAAATTCAATTTATTTTACGTTTTTTGCAATTTTACTGGTCATTATTAAGTTGTACGTTGATTAATATATGATTCGCGGCCGTAATAAATATGTATTTAAAGAATTATAATCATTAAAGTCATCAACACAAATCTCTAAGACCAAGTAATCCCAAAGAATGACTATTTCATGAAATCTTGACATTTTGGTTGATTATACTAACCTAACAAGTTGTGTTACTGATTCTAATGATTATGATTCTGTAAATGGGTGAATATCCCAGCAGCAAATTTTACGCGTCCACGTTGAGAATCGAGGTGTTAAATGATAGGATGTTTCTTATTTTTTTTATAGTAAGCTACGTAACTTGTTTCAATTAGGGCCACATTTTTTTTTATAACTGTGTATTTAAATAAATAGGGAAAAAATAAATCGCCTTAAAATTCAAGTTAGGTGGCTTGTCCCAGCTCCATTTTTTGATATAATTGCATTCACCAAAGCAACAATTTGCTGTACAATGAAAAATAAATAAATTCGTTAGTATATGCTTAAGACACATTATCTAAAAACAATTAAACCATATTAGAAAATCTAATTTAAAAGCACAGGGTAGTCGATCAAAGTTTGTCCAAGTAAAAATCAAAATTTTGGTGGCACTTTTTCAACACACTATAAAATGAAGCTTCGTGTTCGTGCGTGTGCGATCAATCACATTTTATTATTTCACATCTCTCAGTTGTGCACTTGCGCGTAACAGGTGTGTGATTAGTGCTATGATTTTCCGCCAAAAACGTAAGTATCATCTTGGGTGGCACGGGGGACAAAAATTGTTCAATTTTTGGTGGATCGATTTGCTGTTAATTTTAAAGTGTTTTAATAGTAAGCTACACATTATAGATAGTGATTTGGGTTACGCATAAATCAGTGATATTAATTTAATTGTAACTAAAAACCCCTATTTTTAGAGATTTTTTTTATATCTGGTTTCAATTTTGGTGGCTCAATTTTGGTGGTTTTGGTGGCGTTTTCACGCCACCGGTCCTTATTTTTCACGTAAACTGAAGAAAAAATTTCGCGACCAAAATTGAAAAAATATTCAGTTTGTTGATATTGACCCTTAACATTGTGTAAGACATCTGAAATCATTAAATGTTCAATACAAATATTGTTTGTTATTTTTGTATTAAGATACAAATTTCGCCACCAAAATTGAAAAAATATTCAGTTTGTTGATATTGACCCAAATACATATTTGTTACGGCCGCGAATCATATTTTGATCGACGTCCAACTTAATACTGGCCAGCACATTGCAAAAAACGTAAGAAAATTTGAACTTCGCGGGCTACCTTAGCGCTTCCCCCTTAAGTGATGCGATTACAAACGAAGAACATTTCATTTTTATTTGTATAAATAGATTAGTTACATTTTTCAGAAGCACCCTATTTGCGTAACATACTATCAATCTAAAACTGAATAATTTTGAAGGATATTGCTAAACCATTGCTTCATAATGTTCGAAAAATGTGTCTGTTCCACAACGTAAATCACGCAATGAATGTTGTTGAACTGTCAAAATGAAACCCATTGCTACTGATAGCGTGTTACGCAATTACCCCGCAGGTACAGACGCCAGCACATCAAGTTACTACAATCCGTCAAATTTCTTTAATAGATTTTCAACTTTATCGCTAAAGCATAAGATTCAAAGTTGATTGGGAAAATTTGACAGTTTCGGGTAGCTTGATGTGCTGGCGTCTGTACATTTTGAAATACTACTTTTGGTATTACATATTTTGTTATATGGCACTTTCAAATAAAACAAACACAGTCGGATTTTCTAAAATAAGCAGTCAATTTCCCGCTCGAAATAAAAATTTCACATTCAAAATAATAATACAGAGAGAAATTATTCAGAAAATTATTTCAAATGTAAAATGTATGTTACATTTGGAATAATTTTGCTCGGAATAAAAGCTGAAATTGAAATATAGAACTCGCCAGATGTTTTATTTTAAGATTCAAATAAGGGTTTACAAGGACTGACTGTCGTCAATCCCGACAGCCATAATTACACAGAAAACAGAGCTAAATCTTAACTAAATACTGACGCTAAAATCTCGACAGCACTGATAAAGTCTGAAAGCAATATTAGTGATGTCCATGCTAATTTCTGATCTCATATTCATTCTCGTCGTCCATCCCGGGTCGTTTTACATGAAAATGCAGTAACTAAAGTTAGTGGCGCGATGACAGACGATGCAGTGGACAATCCTCTTTATTTCTGTTTCTACATGTTTAGTTATTTTTAGTTAGGATTTGTGCTGTAGAGTTACTTTATTGATAACAACTAAAATAAACATAGTTTTCTTTTCCAATTGGTAGAACCACATAGAGACGGAGTAGCTTAGATACAGAATAAATTTAAAATATTTGTAGCAGGCTTAGAGAATCGCGACTTGTAAAACCAGCAGCTTAGAATGTCTAGAATTAAAACACTGATAGGTTCGTGAGGATTGAAGGGATGCTGAAACAAATAGGTAAACGTTTCATCAGATGCAATGTCTTTAAGATTTCAATAACTGAAGCTTTCAACAATCATAACCTAAAGGCGTTTGTTCCCCACCGCCGTCACCGGGACGTCATCGAGAACGAGATGACGGTGCCGAAGTAGCGATACATATATTTACTACGGCCGCGTGTTCACCGCACATCCGTCACCCGAGCAACGTCATTCAGACCGCCGAAGTTTCGAGTAGTTCGTTGCGACCGCTAGAACTTTGCCTGAGATTGTGACGGCCCGATTTGTCGGCAATATAAAAACGTTTGATCTTGAATAAATGTATTTTCTTTCTTTCTTTCTTTACTTTTTTTATCTTGTCAACCCATTGCTGTCGTACAGCGCCGTTCGGCCGGTTTTTGTTTTGTCTATCATGCCGAATTTACATACGATCTCCGTTTGACATACGATCGTCGTCACCGGGACGTCACGTCCAGTTCGAATAATCTTGTTTCTCGGTGACGGCTGCGGTGGACAAACGCCCTTAGAATACATTTCCCAAATCTATCCAAATTGTGATTGGCCAATGAACCTACAATTAATTAACATCCTCAATGGGACTCAAACCCGTTCAAAGTTTGTCCAGCCAAGCGATTTAATTTCAATCCATTTGAAGTACGGATATCAATACGGACATTTATACATCTTCTGAATCATTGGGTTTCTCATACAATAATTTGTGGCGAATTAGGGTAATGTGCGGTAGTGTAATTGAACCAAACCTTACCCAGGTTTGGTTTTGAATGACGTTATTCTTAGTATAGATTTATAGTAGGTTTGGTAAATCAGTGATTTGTATTTATGAATGTTTTCTGTGTTTATTCATTGATGACTGCTTGTCGATTGCGCGCCTGCGTAACGCCTTATGATTTTTTTACTAAGCTTTGCTAGTCTGCTCCTTCTTGCCTCTGTATTCAAAACTTTTGTGCTTGAACAAGACATTAGACGCAATTATTTTCTAAACACCTTTTTCAACCTACTTTTGAAAAAGTAGAAAGTACGTAGATACCACAAGCGTGAAAACGCGTTTAAAGTTATAAAGTGCTCAATCGATAGCCGAACCGCCATTTACCTGCGGCTTTCACACAAAATCCTGAAACTGAATTAAACAGAGGCTCATAAAAATACAAAAAGTAGAAAGCAAACACATTGGAATTCTGTTAGCAACAGGTATGCAATTATTTTTGGCTACAGTCTTTGTTGGCAGACCTCAAACCACGCCTGGAACATTCTGCTTTTTATTGCCTATTGTATTCAAAACGACATTTCCCTCCTTTATTCGAGACCATATTCCAATTTTGAAGTACTGTTATTTCTTATTCTTTATTTGCGGTGCTTACGGCATGCGACGACGTTAGAATTCGATTTTTAATTTGGCAATACCTCGTCAGTTTTCATTATTTATCTGTGGCAACTCATGTCAAAGTATTGTCATTCTGGTTTTGATTTGCAAATAGAATAGCTCTTGTTTTGAAACAGATCCATCAAAGTAGTTGTATCTATCAATGCACGGTGTGAGCCCAACAAGGGAGCGTATCGAAGCAATGAAATATGTATAAACATTTGATATTGCATTATAACAAAAATGAGATAAGATAAAGTCGTTGTTATTTATTGAACACATTTATGAAAGAGTACAACGGTTTTATAAAAACTTTTGGAAGGAGAAGAATCACACTAATATTATAAAGGCGAAAGTTTGTGTGTGTGAGAGGGTGTGTGTGTGTGTATGTGTGAGAGAGGGTGTGTGTGTGTGTGTGAGAGAGAGGGTGTGTGTGTGTGAGAGGGTGTGTGTGTGCGTGTGTTTATATGTTTGTTACTACTTCACGTCAAACGGCTGGACCAATTTTGATAAAAAAATTATAGAAGTAGCTGACACCCTGGATTAACATATAGGCTACTTTTTATCCCGATATTCTCACGGGATCGACATTTACGGGGGTGAAACCGCGGGGCGCAGCTAGTTGTATATAATAAACAGATTTTGTCATGAAAATTAAATCCAAATGAATAATTTTGTACCTACATCAATATGTTTTTATTAGTAATTTAATTGTTAAAATTGAAATTGCCAGGTAGGTGCAAAATCTATCACCAATTTACCCAACATCTTTAATGCTACTAACCTCTAAACCCTTTCCTTACTCTAACGCCTCTGAACAAGACGAAATGATTCACAAAACATCAGCTAATTAGCATGTTGGACTCCCGGATCCCGTTCACCTGTTGCGGCGCGCGCAGATCGACCGCGCTGCATTGTGCCCGACGGTTAACCCTGCAAATGTGGGTCGGCGCTAGTTCCCCAGAAACACTTGACAGAATTGTGCCGATCGCTGCGCTTGTGATTTGATAATGGGAAGAGATTCAGAGGATTTGGGGGTTGAAGTTGGTGTTTTAAAAAGGAATGTTTGATGTTCGGCAGGATTTTTGAAAAAGGAAGTATGTGCGGACTTTGAGATTACACATAACACACACAGATAACACATTTGGGCCCGTTTCAGGTTTTGTTTCTAAATGTAGGTTGGCGATTGTTCCCCAGAAACACTTCACAGAATTGTGCCGATCGCTTTACTTGGGATTTGATGATAAGATGAGATTCGGAGAATTCCGACCTTACTTATTTTTTCATAGTCGAAGTCAAATCATTTATTTCAAATAGGCACATTAAAGGCACTTTTGAACGTCAACAGTAAAATTGAATTGATTCTAGTCGCCCCTTACAAAAGGTAGCGTTCGTATGGAGAAGAATGGGCAAGAAACTCCACCGTTACTCTTTTAAAATGTTTTTCAAGGTTTTGTTTGTATACTTACATAGTATAATTATATGTGAAGACGATGCACCTAGAATAAAATTAGTCTACCACAAAAAGTAAAAAGAATTAAAAATGAAGCAATGACAGGTAAATCCATTTTGTGAAAGATACATGGTGCTCACATATTTACAAATATTGTAAAAGTGGATGATTTTCCTAGAATTTTAACAAGTGTGTGAGTTACTGTAGTTACAGATTTTAAAAATAAATGTCATAAATTTTTTTTTAAACCCAAATAAGCTTGGTCTGTTATACTATTAGCAATGCAAGAATCTAAACCATTTAAAGAATAAAACAAGGTATTCTTGAAGAGTTCTGGAAGCTTTTAATGTATGCATATAATTTTAATAATAGATCTCCAATTAAGGCGCGAATTTAATAGGGCCTTTCCCTATAAAATTCGCGCTACGCTCACTTCTGTACCGTTCCTTCTAATCAAAGACAATGCTTTTTAGGGTTCCGTACCCAAAGGGTGCTAACGGAACCCTATTACTAAGCCTCCGCTGTCCGTCTGTCCGTCGGTCAGCGGGTTGTATCTCATGGACCCTAATAGACAGTTAAAATTTTGACAGTGTGTATTTCTATTGCTATAACAACATATAATAAGAATAAACGTGTTTTTTATTCAATTCGAATGTTTATATTATTTTATTATATTGTTAAATATTGTACAGTACCTTTGTGTGCGAGTCCGACTCTACTTATCCGGTTTTTCGAACTAACACCAATATCAAACCTAGCACAAAAGTAAAATCTAAATCTAAACATAAATTTCTAGCTCTGTAGAAAGTCACACTGTTCCAAAAATACTTGACAGAATTGTGCCGATAGCCGTCCGTGTCCAAGTAATTCAATAAAGACCTGAAGATTGCAAGAAAACGAAGCTAAAAGCGCCTCTGTTTCTGCCGACCATTGGAAATTGTCGACATACTTGTCCCAAGACAATTTTATATCAGGAGTTGAACCAGGAATCTTGGCAACGGATTGAAGTTTGCAGTGGAGTAAATTTCTGTCCTTAGCTGAAAACTAGTTTCGCAAATTGATCAAATACGTGTTTGCTTTGTGCCTGAAAGATTTAAGAGGAAATGCGGTTGAAAAATTTTTGAAAAATCCTAAGTAAAAAGTCGTAATTCGAGGTTTGGCTCTCGCATATTTCCTCCACCAATATTGGACCAATTTAAAAGATATTTCATAAAATGAATAAGAAGGATGTATACTGTGCCCCTATCTTTTTCTTTTTTCATTAATAGTTGTCAAATTTGTACACTAAGCCTTTGTTGACAGCAGTTTAAGTCGGCATTTTTTGAGGGTTCTAGTGCTTATAGAAATAATGTATCATCAAAAAGGAAAACATAGGTACATAAAAGTAGTTAATATTTATTATTCTGTAAAAAAATCATTGCTTTATGGTCATTAACCAGATAGAAAACGGCGAGAGCGTTTCTATTGAGAAACGACCACCCGCATTTCCTCTTATTAGAAATGTTTAAATTCCTATTTATTTCTGTAAAAATCAAATCAAATCAAATTATAGGCAATAATTAGGCACTCCTTGCTGTTCTCCTCATCGCTGTCACTGTGGCGAAGATGTCAACAGCCTCGGACACCACGGCCTGTCTTGCAGCCGAAGCGCGGGTCGCTTAGCACGGCACGCGAACATTAATGACATCATCCGACGGGCTCTTGTCACCGTCGGCGTTCCAGCTGTATTAGAACCCAATGGCTTGGCACGCAACGATGGCAAGAGACCGGATGGTATGTCTTTATTTCCATGGAAGGTGGGTAGGCCTTTAGTGTGGGACGCAACGTGTGTCGATACTCTTGCGCCATCCCATCTTCCTGGATCAGCATCCTGTGCTGGTGCTGCTGCTGCGGCTGCGGAAAACCTCAAGCGGCGAAAATATGATAACCTTATTGGAAATTATATTTTCGAGCCTTTTGGGGTTGAAACTCTCGGGCCGTGGGGTCCGAGTGCTCATGGTCTTTTTAAAGAAATATCTAAGCGGCTGGTTGACACTTCCCGTGACCCAAGGGCTGGCTTTTACCTTGGCCAGAGGCTAAGCATCGCGATACAACGTGGTAATGCCGCCAGTCTCTTGGGTACATTACCAGTCGACAGCGATGCGGATGAATTTTTCGACGCTATTTTTTAATTTATAGTTTTAGCTAAGTTAGAATTTAATTTTGTTATTTTTCCTTTTTTATACGTATAAATCAAATTATTTATTTGCTAGAATGCAGGTAAGTTTACAAATAAGGTCGTGAAGTATTAAAGTTGAGCCATACATTCTGTCTAAGATTCGACATGCAAAATTTAAATGAATGAAAAACGATGCTTTAAGTAATAAAAAAAAAAATAAGAACATTTAAGCACAATCATCGGATAAAAATTAACAGTTCAATACAATTAATAAATACTTAATAGTCAAAATAAGATGAAAATGTCTGTATGGATGTGTTCTGTAAGTAAGCAGTGGTGGCCCAGTGGTGTCGGCCCCGAAATACGAGCGTTAGGTTGTGAGTTCGAGCCCAGGCAGGCGCTTTACTTTATGTAAAATATTACATCACCACTGCTGTCAAAACGGTTAAGGAAAACATCGTGAGGAAACTGGCATGTCCTAGAACGAAAATTCGAAGACTTGACATCCACCAACACGCACTGGGCTCGCGTGGTGGATTACGGCCCACTCCTTCTCACCAAGAGGAGCCTTGTGTCCCAGCAGTGGGTGGTGGGCTGATTATGTTTTGGCTTTGTGCCTGAAAGATTTAATAAAAATGTTTTTCATTTGTTTCTGTATGGATGTTTCTCTGATTAAATTCCTGCCTCTATTTAGATTTTACTGGTGCTCAGCGAAATATGATTCATCGCATGAATTCGTCATAACAATACTATGCTTTAGATGGAGCGCCTTTGATCTCTTTAGGGTTGAAGAAATAAACTTTTGTACTCCAACAGCAGTAAAAGCAATCTCCAGGTGAACGTACAGTACCCGGCGATAAATATTGCACATCGACCTTTGGAAAGAGACAATCGGCTTATTTCGGCTTGTGGGCTGGCAATGCGGTGAGGTGGGTCGGGGGACCATAAATTTCACGTAGATGAAGTTGCATGCAGAAGCTAGTACTAGGTATAAAAGGAAAAGCTTCTTTCCAGGCATGGCCGGGTCTTCTTTCCAAAGGTCGATGTGCAATATTTATCGCCGGGTACAATGCGTGCCACGTAAGAAGAGACTTGACACACCAGGTGGTCTGACATGCGCAGAGCACGATTTTAGGTATCTTTAGCGGTATGAGGTCTGAGTGCGGGACGGGACCGGACGTCATAGGGGCGGCGGAAAGAGCGGGGGAGGCGGGGTCAAGTCTCTTCTTACGTGGCACGCATTGTACTGTACTGACGGTTTAGATTATAGTCGTACTGAAAATTGCCTAAATCTGGATCTAGGACGATCCAGATTTACACACTAACAATAGGAATTGCTTCCATTTTGACAGTTTAATAACATTCATTGCGTTATTTACATTGTTGAGCTGACAATTTTTTCGAACGTATAGAACAAATGACTTGCAATATCTTTCAAAATTATTCAGGTTCTCATTGTAAGTGTGTTATGCAATTAGGAAGCAGATTTTTTTGTACAAACATATTAAGCACTAGCTTCTGCCCGCGACTTCGTCCGCCTGAAATTTCTTGTTACTCCGACCCACCCCGTCGCATCGCATCGCCTGCCTCCGCTATTACTTCGTTTTTGCTTAGCGTTCTTTCTGACTTTTTTTCTTTTTGCTCGGCTCCTAAAGGTCATAGCGTGATGTTAAATAGCCTATAGCCTTCCTCAAGAATTGGGCTATCAAATGCAAAAATAATTTTTCAAATCCGACTGGTAGTTCCAGAGATTAGCGCGTTCAACCAAACAAACAAACTCTTCAGCTTTATAATATTAGTATAGATATCACTATCCAATGTTAGACATGCCATTTCTAAATTGCCCCATAACTATGTCTTAACTAATGACGCCATGTTCTCTGTCCAACATTACCCCCTAATAAAACCTCCGATATGTGCGTACATATCTCTATTCCTGTTAGTGCAGTATTTGGGTCAGTCCCTCCTAAAACACTTGGCATGTCACACCGATAGCTATCCAATAGAGGCTCAGTGATTGCAGGAAATCTCGCTTTTGTATGGCGGAAGGCTTTGCCTTTGTAAGTTTATTTTTGCGTGAATAGGACGCTTTGTTAGTATCGTATTTTTTTTCTTTCGGCCTAAGCTCATGTCGTGTAACGATTAGTCAGTCAGCGAGGTTAACAAATAGATAAAATTGAAGAGTCTGTTTGTAATGTGAATGTCACACAAACAGCTTTTTAGTAAATGCTTATAAAAGTATAATACGATACTTATAACAAAAGAAAAACAATTTTTGAAATGTTTGTCTGTCTGTTTGTACCGGCTATTCTCCGAAACGGCTGAACTGATTTTGATAAAGTTTGTTATCGGGATACTTTGAACCCTGGGAAGGATATAGTTTTTTTATCGATATACCATGCGGGCAAAGCCGAGGGCGGAACCTAGTATATCATATTTTCGTGCCAACTTTACTTAGGTATCGTCACTTTTGGAGGTCCTAGTTATAATGCTTCATGGCCACAGGACATGGAATCGCTGCGCCGTTAGCGCCTAAAGACGGCAGTACAACAAAAAATAGCGGAGCAAAAAGTGCGTTGAGCGCTCAATTTTTGCGGTCGCCATTCAAAGCCTACAAACTGACACAAATGACTTATCATTTATGTCGTAGTGCGAAAAAACGGTGATTTAGTGTTGACAATACCGCCAGTAGCAGCGGCTGCCGAGGCGTCTCCCTGCTCTGTGTTCAAGTCAGGCCTCACTGACCTGAAGATTTAAACCTCATAGAATTTTCAAGGTTATTTGTAGCCAGTAGAAGTAACAAAAATCCAGTAGCAGGTTTCCTCATGAGTAGTTATGCTCGCTCGTGTATGTTCTGCCATTGTGTAAATTAGGCGTCAGTTTATTGAATATATAGGTCACATTAATCAGTATAAGATTCTATCACGAGGCGGGTATGCATAATGAGCCATTGAACGATATACAGCAGACAATGGAAAATTAATTGTAGAATATTATATCACTACAACTTCGCCGTATGCACTATAATTTGTGGGTTAAGTAATTAACTAGAAAAGTAAGTACACTTTTGAATAACTGACAATACACATTCCACCCTTATTTTCCTGTCAACAGAACCCACCCTTTATGTCGTTTATGGACGAAATACGAGGGATGTAAAGACGCTTATCCAATAACTCGATTCGTTCATTCATAAAGTATATTCCGATTCTCGGATACTCGGAATCTCGGAATTCATAGTCGGGATTGAATTTGTTGCCCGTGCCACATGGGAGTAAAACCCGAACGGAGAATTTCCTCCGTACTCCGGTGTATTCGATCGATAGGTTTTGTGCAATTATTAGTTATGGACGTTACGCTGACTAAATTGTTACGATTTTTAATAAATTAACGCGATGCAAGTTTGTAAATATACAAGTGTAGTACTGTAGTTGCAAGCGTAGCAGTATAGTGTCTGCTGGCGTAGCATTAATAATGACTGGTGTAGCACTGTAGTGACTGGCGTAGCACGGTTGGGACGGGATAGCGTAAAACTGTAGTGATTGGCGTAGCGCTGTAAAGACTGGCGTAGCACTAAAATGACTGCCGTAGCACAGTAGCAACTGACGTAGCACTGTAGGGACTGGCGTAGCATGGTTAGGACTGGCGTAGCACTGTAGCAATTGGCGTAGCACTCTGTATTGACTGGCGTAGCACTGTAGGGACTGGCGTAGCAAGGTTACCATTGAATCGTTATAAATCGTAGCACCACATTAGATAGAAGTAATAGAACAATATTGAACGCTAAAAAAACACTATCTTTTACTATTTCGTGAAACCTTTTAAATTAGCCTATCAGCGATGTTATAACGTGAGGCTAAAACAAACGGCGATAAAACATGATAGGCTAAACAAGCCGTAAAAAAGTCGACAACCTAATGGAATGTAATCAAGTAATTTATTCTTTTGACGGCTCGGCGGCCTAAGGAAACGTCCCGGTATTTTGTAGGAGATTTTCTTTTTTTTTATTAGTCTGCCAATTTTGTCTTGGCGTATCTTTTGGTTGTACGTTCTTTGGCAGCTGGTATTTTAGCCATTGTTTATTAATTGAGTTTGTTGCTTCTTTACATTTTTTGAAAAAAAGCATTTCGTGAAATTCCCGTATGTTTGAAAATTACTAATTGACATACTCTGAGAAAGATAGAAAACTTGAATATTCGGCATATTATTTAATTACTTTGATAATTATAATGTTTCATTTGTACACAAAAACCAAACAATATAATTTAGTGACAGGATTTAGTTGTACAGCAGAGACAATTTATGAATGAACGTTTGACTTCTAAACTAGGCAAGAAGCATGTGTCTTAGAAGCCATTTGTTCCCCGAAGTGCTGTAATGATATACATACATTTATACATACAAAAACATCCTGCAAGTACTTTTAATTCTCTTGCACATCAAGCTACTACAATCTGTCAAATTTCTAGATAGATTTTCAACTTTATTGCTAAAGCATTAGGTTCAAAGTTGATTGGGAAATTTTGACAGTTTCGGGTAGCTTGATTGATGTGCTGGCGTCTGTACAAATAGGTAACTGAATATTTTGCTAACCATTTCGGAACTATTTTCTAATATTAATTAAGAACTCATTCTAACCAGACTTTCAGTTTCGTCATATGTCAACTCCTGCAACCACTTAGTAAGTATACTTTTTACTTCATACTTTTACATTTAAATACTCAATACCTTAACCTCTCCTGTCCTTGTCTTATGTCTTATACTTCTCTTCTTTCTATCTCTTCTTATCTTACGTTAGGTGCGCAGTACTTGCCACCGCCGTGCGTGTATGACCAGAAGGCCAATTCCCGTAATTAAAAATGTTCCAAATCTCATCTCAGCGACAATCAATGTCAAAATCATGTCCAAAATGTAGGGAAATTAGTGGTATTTTTGACAGATTGACACTGAGATCAGACTGAACATTCTTAAAATTACGAGAAATGCCCCTCAGATGTATGAACGTAAACGAGACAAAGGGAGTACAGTACCCGGCGATAAATATTGCACATCGACCTTTGGAAAGAGACAATCGGCTAATTTCGGCTTTGTAGAGCGTTATCTCTGTCGCACGAAATACAAACAGTCCGGTATCTATTAGGAGCTGTTAAAACAATTATGATTTGCTTCTTTTGATAATTATTTTTATTCTTTGTATAAAATGGTTTTGTGTAAAAAGGTCGATGTGCAATATTTATCGCCGGGCACTGTATGTAAGGATCGTAGCAGGTGGCGCTCTGTAGTTTCTGACTACCCGCATGGTTATAGACAGGCCTAGCATTTTCCCAACTATGTTGGGGTCAGCCTCCAGTCTAACCGGATACAGCTGATTACCAATATTAGTAAGTCTGATTGTCAGCCTTTTTTGGCTTCTGACTACCCGTAACGACTGTCAAAGATCTACAAATGACTGCCGAGCCCAACGGCTTAACATGCTTTCCGAGGCACGGAGGGTCTCGATAGTAGATGGTCACCCATCCACCAACTAACCGCGGCAAGCGTAGCTTAACCTTTGACCGACCCGTGTGACTTTTATTATTTAGCCACGTGCCCCTCTCAAACAATAGGTACAGTTTATAGTATTGTTTTATAACCTACCTGTTGCGTATCCTGATTAGCCCCAAGGGCGCACTACTGAACTTTGATCAAAGCTAAGTGTCTTAGAGAATAGATAAGACTTTGCTAATTAACGTCTACAAATACGCTGTCATCTCACCATCATCTTATACCCACGAAGGGTTCTTGATTGCAGTGAAATTTAGTGAAAACATACATTATTATAATTTACGTACGTGTCTACATCTGTACTTTAAAAGAACCAACGTTTTCTTACAGTTGTCTATTTTGAACTGTAGGTACAGGTTATTTTACTGGATTTTCTGCCAGTTACCGCTTTTACATCATAAAGTTATCGATCGTAAGTGATACTTACAGTGCACAAGGAAGCGTATTACGAAGAACATCCGGCCAAACATACATCATATAAAAGTACTCTGTGATCGTAGTACCATTCAAAATAGACGTCTGTTTTTCTAACTAACTTTAGTTTGGTCATGTTGAGAGGATCAATTAAAGGTGACTAACAAAAGGTATTTAAAAGGCAGAATAATAGGGTAGTTGACTAAGAAAATATATTTAGTCCATCAGTTAGATTACTAAAAAATATTGTATACGTATTTTTTCTTTTGTCTGGCAAACAAAAAATTACGAAGATACAGCGCTTGGAAATTTCGTATGACGTCACGCCGTGCTACAAATTTTAGCACGTTATTACGTCAAAGCCCCCCACTCCTGAACTTTGATGTGATATATCTTTGTAATTTTTTATCTAATTGATAAAACAAAAAATACGTGTTCAATATTTTTTAATAATCTTACTGAGGGACTAAATCGAATCGATTTATTTTTACCCAGGCAACATCCCTATTAGCCTATAATATTCCCACTGTCGGGTCATAGGCCTCATCTCGTCGAGAGGGAGTGGGCCATAATCCACCACGCGGGCCCAGTGCGGGTTGGTAGATGTCACATGTGTCTACGAATTTTTGGTTCTAGGACATGTTTGTTTCCTCACGATGTTTTCCTTATTATTTATTTATATATACTTTATTGTACACCACAAAAGTAAACATGAGAAAAATACATCAAACACTACAAAATGTACAATGGGCGGCCTTATCCGCTTTCTGCGATCTCTTCCAGGCAACCTCCCACCGTTTTGAGAGCAGACACCGTTTGAGCCGTTTTGATACTTAACATAATCACACTAATATTATAAAGGCGAAAGTTTGTGAGTGTGTGTGTTTATATGTTTGTTATTTCTTCACGCTCAAACGGCTGGAACAATTTTGATAAAATTTTGTATGGATGTAGCTGAGACCCTGAATTAACATATAGGCTACTTTTTATCCGGATATTCCTACGGGATCAACACTTATGCGGGTGAAACCGCAGGGCGTAGCTAGTTATTAATAATTACTTTTCTCTTTTTCAGGTAAGTCCATTATCTTACAAAACAAAAACTGGTGGCAAATCAACCTGACATGGCGACAAGCAGTGAGTATACTACATCCTGAAAAAGACGACATGGTCATTGTCATGAAATCTAATGTAAGAACGACCCAATCAGCCCTTACGAATATAACTAAAACAAAAAATTGAGAGCAGGTGTGATGAGGTCAGCGGGATTGTGGTCAGCGGGATTGTCCGAAAGGGCTACCGCTGACCCGGAACATAAAGGGCTAAGGAAGGAACACGGGTGGGTTTAAGTCAGTAAGAATCTGACACTACCTTCCACTCCACCCAGAGCGGGAGGGGTCATTTGATGATTTCACATCCTGAAATAAAAAAGTGGTGATGAAATAATTTACACAAAGTAAAGCGCTTGTCTGGATTCGAACCTACGACCTTCACTCGTTAGTCGCGGTCGTTACCACAAGGCAGAGGGGACTGGAAAAGCCGTACAAGGACCCTATTTATTTATTAAAACATTATGCACATAATGTACAGACGCCAGCACATCAAGCTACCCGAAACTGTCAAATTTTCCCAATCAACCTTGAACCTTATACTGTAGCGATAAAGTTGAAAATCTATTAAAGAAATTTGACAGATTGTAGTAACTTGATGTGCTGGCGTCTGTACAAAGGCGGACTTAATGCCTTGGGCATTTTCTACCAGTCTACCTTAGGGTGATGCAGACACAAAACAGTAGGTGCAACAGAACAGAAAATTATTAGTGATGATATTCTTATTGGTGATATTCTTCAAAAAGGTCAGTTGTGTAGTACGTATATGACCTTAAGGCCAGTTCTCGTCATTTAAGACGTTCAAAATCTAGTGACAGTATCATCTCAGCGACAAACAAACGTCAAAAATTTGTCAAAATGTAGGGAAATTAGAGGTATTTTTGACAGATTGACACTGAGATCAGACTGAGAATGTCTTAAAATTACTAGAATTGCCCCTCTAATGTATGAACGTAAACGAGACAAAAGGAGTATAACATCGGGTAATTTCACAGTAGTATGCATGACGTCGGCTTCAATTTCATTATTGTGTAATAAAATTTTCATGAATACGAGTAATTTTATATTCTCGAGTACGTACGTCGCCGCGTCGTTCTGGTATGTGGGCAATATTGTGGCATGCATTTTACATCATACATTAAATGTTTCAGTACTATTAAATTCATATATACAGTATGCAGGTAACTGTTACGTCAGCAGACGATAAAGGTGATGCAGTTTTGTTATTATTAAGGAATAAACACACATATATAAATTTGCGCCTTCCTCTCATTGAGATAGGCAGAAATACAGATCGCTATCTACTACGATCCTCATATATTCCTTTTGCCTCGTTTACGTCCGTGGTTTGTCTGTGGATGGGTGACCATCTTTACATACCGAGACCCCTCCGTGCATCGGAAAGCACGTTAAGCCGTTGGTCCCGGCTGTCATTCGTGGATTTTGACAGTCGTTACGGGTAGTCAGAAGCCCGAAAGTCTGACAACCAGTCCTACCATGGGGTATCGTATCCAGTAACTGGGTTGTGGAGGTCAGATAGGTAGTCGCTCCATGTAAAACACTGATATTCAGCTGCATCCGGTTAGACTGGAAGCCGACCCCAGCATAGTTGGGAAAAGGCTAGGCAGATGATGACGTTCATACATCTGAGGGGCAATTCTCGTAATTTTAAAAACCTTCACACTCTGATCTGTCTCAATCTATCAAATTTACCTCTAAAATTCCTAAATTTTTGACATTGCTTGTCGCTGAAATCAGACTGTGACTAGATTTTAAACGTTTTTAATTACTGGAATTGTCACATTTTTTTTTTTTTTTTCAGGATAGGAAATCATTAAATGACCCCTTCTGCTCTGGGTGGGGCGGAAGGGAGTGTCAGACTCTTACTGACTAAAACCCACTCGTGTTCCTCCCTTAGCCCTTTATGTTCCGGGCCAGCGGTACCCCTTTCGGACAATCTCGCTGACCCGGCAGGCTTCAGCCCTGACGGGTCCCTTCATTTGATGCTGACATCTCTTTGAGGCGCGCGTGGAACACGTACGCGCCGTCCGGCACGGGCCTGGTCCTGATCGGACGGTGAGCTACCCACTACTCTCCGACCGCAGGCCCGCGCCTACGGTGACCGGGAGTCGTCGCGCGGCTCCCGACGCCCGGAGCGTCTCCTGCGGCGGCTGGGACGGGAGGCTCTCTCCCTCAGCCGACCCGCCGCCTTCTTTGCTAGCATGACTGCTTCGCAGAAGTAGGCGACTATCCCCCACTCCCTCTCGCCCCGGACCATGGCTTGAACCAGGCCTGGACGCGAGATGTCGCCGCCGCTGCCGATCGCCTCTACGAGGACACGGCGGTGCTCCGCCCAAGCGGCGCAGACCTCCACCGTATGCTCCACCGTATCCTCTGGGCGATGGGAATTGTCCCTCTGGTCATACGCACGCCGGTTGCGAGTACTACGCACCTGACCTTTATGAAGAACAGCACCAATAAGGTCACTATATGTCCTCCTAAGGCGTCCCCTCCCGGCGTTAACACTTGCATCTGTCTTATGAAATTGCTTCGTTAAAATGTATTAAAAAAACAAGATGGCGACGTCAGTTCCGATTTCGGTCACGCGCAAAATTATTCTTGTACTTTACCTAAAGATACAAAAGTCTTGCTTCAACAAATAACGGTCGAGAATAATAGAAATCCCTAATTACTCGTCGTAAAATCCTCTGTCTACATTTTGTTTTATAGAAATAATATCAAATATCAACTTGTTAGCAACAGTAACAAAAAATTAATTGCTCATTAAAATGTAATTCCCTTTTCAGGCCTGCCTGATGCTTAAGGGGAGCGTCAGTACTTCCCTAGAGACCCTTTTTTTATTAAAGTTAAAACAATTTATATTGTTGTTTATTTTTCTCTGTCTGTAACTTTTATCTGAAAAAATAATAGGGCGGTTTGACATTATAATATATAATTTTAAACAAAAGTTGTTGAACTGTCATATTTATTCCTCCGATTACTTTCATCTGAGGAATAATAAAGTATGACAGTTTGCCAGCTTTTGAAAAATCATTACTTAATTACATTCCAAAGGCTGGAATTTTCTGTTTAAATTGCTTTACTACTGAATTCATTTTGACGAAAGGCGGAGTGGTAGCCGGCTTTAAGAGGGGCCTGCGAGGAATTCGAAAAATAGGTATTTGAAGAAACTTGCCTTAACTCAAATCTGCCCCCGTAGTGTGTGATAGGGACAGCTGCAGCTCAGACCGAAATCATCACCAAAATTTTGATGAGATCGACGTTTCATATTCCTCTTTTTCCTACTCGAAAACTGAGCCACTTCAATTATTTTTTACATTAACATTTTAAGAAAGAGTATGTTTAGGTTCTTAACATTTTTTTTAATGTTAATAACTTTTCTAATTTATCTGGTATAGAGCATTTTTTTGTAATTTGTAGTCATATTTTCATTACTAATCAGTTGCTGAAATAAAGAAAATGACAGGGAAGTGTTTACAGCAGACCTTGATTTTATGAAAAAAAAATTGCTCTATAGGCATTCAGTGTGGAGAATCGCACGCCCTTTTCCCTCTTAAGACCTCTTTATCCTTTATTAGTTTGGTACAATCCTTTGCGTACCTTCCTAGAAATTCTTGGAACGAATCGTACCCAGGAGTAACTTTTGTTCCGAAAAATGTCTTCCAGTCTTCTTAATAAAGGGTTTAACAGGATTATAAACGCACTAGTTTCTGCCCGTGACTTGATCTGCGAATACACTAAGAATACTATTGGTACTGCCGCGACGACGCGTCATCAAAGATGCACATCTATTTCGAATAATGGCGGCAAAACCATTAAATTTATTATCATAGTAACAGATAATAGAAAAATACTTTGAAACGTTTTAAAAACATTTTTAAAACGCCTGTGTGAGCTGAGAGCTTTCGTAAAATTTGTAAGGAGCTTTATTCTGAAATGTTTCGCCTTTATTCCATACACGTGGAAAATCTATCATACTATGGAAGATCAAATATGTCTGACTGGGTTTTGCATGGAAATGAGCCCTCTCGATATTATGTAGACGGTTTCGCTTGAAATATCTTTAGTTTATTTTTGCCATTTTTATTATTCGATTCTTCATTTCCATTCGGGATGGAAACTCTATTGTTTTTGCGTTATAGCTTTTTTATGGCTCTGTAATTTAATCGAACCTCAAATAATTTCCATTTTGCGCTCCTAAAAATATTATTGAACACTAATATGTATAATGATTGCGCCTTTTTTTGTGAACCTCTAATTATTCCTGTTTTGGGGCCTAAAAATACTAAATTGCCAAGTTACTAAGACCAACATGAATGTTCGTTTATTTAAAAAAGTTTACATCATTTGAAGGTCAATGAGTTATTTGAGCACTTCCCCACAGACAATAGCCCACCTTCCATACTGCGCCGTATTTCACCTGTGCACTTAATTAATGATTTCATCACTGCGTCAGTGAACGAAGTTCGCGCAGCTTAATTTTGGGCCAAATATGTTTGAATTTTTTGCCATCGATCGATACGCTAAGAAGACCATTGAGTTTTTAGAGAGTTTACTTTTCTAAATATTTACATAGATTTCTTCAGTAATTAAAATTAATTAAAAATAGACTTCCAATAACAATCCATCTCTCTTCATTATATTCGACGAGTAATAGCTTATCGACTATAAATTTGTCTAAATTGGTTATCTTTATTAATTTCATAATGTTGAAACTACTTAGCCAATGTTTACGATGAGCTAAGATGAGTTTTGGCAATGATTCTTTGAATGAATATTTTTGAATGTAGAACACTAAGTCGGGGGTGCGGCGAATGCCACAAATTACAAAATTGTGTCGAAATTCCTGTCAACTTAATATGTATAAGATGGTAATTTGTGGAGATAAATAAACATAATTTTATTTTATTTATTTTATTCCACCTGCGGGGTGATTGCGTAACACACTAACAGTAGAAATGGTTTTCATTTTCACAGTTCATCAACATTCATTGCGTTAATTATTTCACACACACATAATCACATATTCAGGCGATAATTTACCCACTGCTGGCACACAGGTCTCTTCTCGGCGAGAGATTAAATAATTATGTTGTTGAGCTGACAATTTTTTCGAAAATATAAAGCAATGAATTAGCAATATCCTTTAAAATGATTCAGATAGTGATTGAAAGTGTGATTCGCAATTAGCGTGCTATGGATTGACAATATTGACAAGCTCTCTTCACCTAAGATTTCACGATGAGATTTTTACAGATGTCTTAAACGAATGAATACACACACACACATTCGCCCACCCGCGAGCTTTCCCTTCCGCATTAAGGCTCGTGCACACAGGCGCGACGCGACACGCGACACAAAGGCACCTCAAGTCGCGCAACGAGCGGTGCCTTTGTGTCGCGTGTCGCGTCGCGCCTGTGTGTCCGAGCCTTTAGAAGAAAAGAAACAACGTCCTTAAAACATCGCAGCCTCTTAACATCTACTAAATATTTATCAATCCATCTACCTCTGTAAATACATTAAAATTCTCTGCTAATCAAAAGTTTGGAGAGGTAATCGCAAAATGTATTTGTTTAAGTATTTGCTTCGGACAAAGATGGGCCTTCCGGTAAGCTTCGCGGAGTTTCGCGAATATTCGGCTCATTTTCTTTAATATTCGGAACTCGCAATTTGTTGTAAATTAGTGTAATTGTGCGAATCCCGGGACGCTTCGGTGCCAGCTGCTCATTCCGCACTTTGTGTGTGTTTTCAACTTCATTAAGGCACTGTACAACCGTTGATGAAGGTAATTCGTGGTTTTAGGGCTGTGGTATTGAATTTAAAATTGTGTTTTATGTTAATTGAAGTATACATTTCAAATAGATTAAATGGGCTTCGAAAATACTGCAATGAAGTCAGGAATTTTCAATTACTGAGGTGCTTTTGTACGATAGCTTTTCCTTCGGAACTAATTCAGTAGTAGAACGTCGTAATCAGAGATACGTATTATTGTTTAAAACTGTTGCAGTATTTACAACAAAACCTACCACTATTTCCACTCGAACATATCCAAAGAATACCAATTTCATCTTACATTGCTGGCCACATACCGTACGTACACAACAGATTGTTATCCACGCCGCCTTGTATACGTCCCAATTACGCAGTGGTTACGCTACGGGCCGCAGTCGCATTATTGGCTAACCACCGCCGGAATCCAAGACAAGGGATTGCGTCCAATAACTAAGGCTGGCTTCACACCTTGATTTCTGGACAAAGCCTATGATGGACTATTTAGAAGTTACGTAGATAAATGATGTTTATTTCTTTATGTACAGACGCCAGCAGATGAACCTACTACAATCTGTCAAATTTCTTTAATAGATTTTCAACTTTATCGCTAAAGTATAAGGTTCAAAGTCGATTGGGAAAATTTGACAGTTTCGGGTAGCTTGATGTGCTGGCGTCTGTACATAGGTTTAGCCTATCATAATAACATAATCAGCCTAAAATGTTCCCACTGCTGGGACACAGGTCTTCTCTCGGTGAGAGGGAGTGGGCCTTAATGGATTACGGCCCACTCCCTCTCACCGAGCACTGGGCCCGCGTGGTGGACCACGCGGGCCCAGTGCGGGTTGGTTGATGTCACATGTCTTCGAATTTTTGGTTCTAGGACTTGCCGGTTTCCTCACGACGTTTTCCTTCACCGTTTTTAGAGCATGGCATGGTGAGGAAATAATTTACACAAAGTAAAGTGCTTGGGTTTGAACCCCCGACCTGCAACACGTAAGTCGCGAGCGTTACCACAGGGCCACCACTGTTCTATAAGAAGGTTTATTATAAACAATTTTCCACAACAATCATATTAAAACAACTAGATGAGATCGGCGTTTCTTATCCGAGAGTCAGAGGTTTTAAAGTTGAGATATTATCTTGGTCAGAGCCCGTATTATAAAGTACTAGCTTCTGCCCGCGACTTCGTCCTCATGAAATTTCACCCTCCAAGAGCGTGAATGGGGATTCACCCTCTTAGGGGTGGAATTTCGAAAAACCCCCTCTTAGTGGATACCTACTCTTCACAAAGAACACATTCTCCAAATTTCATGTCTCTAGGAGCAGCAGTTTAGGCTGTGCGTTGATATATCAGTCAGTCAGGACTTTGAATTTTATATAATTATATTGTAGATTAATGCCATCATGGGTCAGCGGGATTGTCCGAAAGGGTTACCGCTGGCCCGGAACATAAAGGGCTAAGGAAGGAACACGGGTGGGTTTTAGTCAGTAAGAGTCTGACACTCCCTTCCACTCCACTCAGAGCGGGAGGGGTCATTTGATGAAATCCCAACCTGCAAAAAATAAATGCCATCATTATTCCATTGCAAAAAATAGATGGTGCTATCGGCCTTCTATAGCTCCGTCTTTCTCTCATACTGGAAAAATGGTGAAATCATCGAGATTTTTTTATTATATTACTTTTTAATATGTATGTAATAAAAACAAATCCTTTACGGAATAAACTCTCAAAATTATGGTGAAAACCGTATCAAAATCCACCGCGTAGATTAGATGAACAACGCGGTAACGAAAAGTGTCTTTAATCAGATTTGTCAAACCTTCAATTTTGTACGTTAATGTTATTGCCTCAGGCTACCGTTCCATCACGACTACTCAGAAACTCCCTTTACCATTTTGTAAAATAAAATAGCTGCGCTCCGCAGTTTCCCCCACATTACTCTCGATACCGTGGGAATATCGGGTTAAAAAGTATCCTATGTCCTAATCGGGTCATGGTCTACGCATGTGCCAAATCCGTTTAGCGTGAAACCGCAACAAACAATCATACAAAAAATCAAATCACTTCTCTTTAAAATATTAGTTTAGGTAAAATCATCACAAAGGAACGTTTAAGGCTCCTACAAACAGGCGCGACACGCGATATAATCGCGCGCGACACAAAGGCGCCGCTCGTTGCGCGACTTGCGGTGCCTTTGTGTCGCGTGTCGTGTCGCGCCTGTTTGAAGGAGCCTTTAAACGGAATTTAAAATTACTAGGGGACGGTGTTGACGTGAAATAAACAAGTGACTATCAAGTGTGAGAGCTAAAAGGAGCTAACTGCATTAATTAATTAGTGCTTCGAGCGCGGCGTGCACGAGATAATCTTGTGACACTTTCGGCTTTTACTCGATTTACTTGCTTACCTAAACTGTGATATTGTGTCGTGGAGTGAGTTCACAGTTCTGGGCCTTTTCTCTTTGATTTTTTTTTGGGATATTCATGGCTTGGTAAACGAACACGTTGCCTTTTGTCCCTTAGGGGCCGTCTCCATGAGCGAGAGAATCGCGGCGATATTATCGTCGTGCCACGTATTTATATACACTCTCTTAGAACGTGTCTGAACGTGGCGATATCATCGCGGCGAAAATTTTATGACACGGCGAGACTATCGCCGCGATTCTTTCGCTAGTGGAGACGACCCAAGACAAAAGCAGACAAATTAATCAAAAGGTAATTAAATCTAAGTAAGAGCGTGTCCTCGCTGGAACTCGCCTTGTTTAATAACTTGATGTGTATTTATTTGTATAATACTAGCTGCAGCCCGCGGTTTTACCCGCGTAAGTTTCGATTCCAAAAAAAAATCTGGAGAGGGCCACCCTAAAAATAGCCCACGACTTATTCTCAGACCTACCAGATATACACAAAAAATTCATAAAAATCGGTCAAGCCGTTTCGGAGGAGTTCGATAACAAACACGGTGACACAAGATTTTTATATATAAAATATCTATACTTTATTGTACACCAGAAATGCATAACAAAACATACAAGTAACACTATAAAACGCACATTGGACGTCTTTTCGCTTTCTGCGAACTGTTTCAGGCAACTGGCAGGTACTAAGTAACTTGTTTTTTTTTTTCATTTATATTTTGTAGTTAAAACGTAGCATCGTAGACATATGTCTACGATGCTACGTTATCTATTAGTAGTCTATTTGGCGTAGCAGTAATATTACTGCTACGCCAAATAGACTACGTACGCTACGAGCCTACGCAGCAAGCCTACGCTACTACGTAGGCATTGCTACGCTGCATAGGCATTGCTACGCTGCATAGGCATTGCTACGCTGCATAGGAATCGCTACCCTTCGTAGACATTCTTCTTCTTTCAGTGTCTCTCCAATAACTGAATGTTGGCTATCAACTCCTAATATTTCTCCTTGACCTTTGCGAGGCATTGCCATTTCGTAGACGTTGGTACACCTATATTTTTTATCCAACCCACTTTTTTATGCTCGTTATTTATTATAATTTTCGAAATAATGTCCCGCTAGATAAATAATAATATTAAATAATGAACACTACTATACTGAATTATATTAAATGAAATAAACATGTATAAATTAACTCAAACGGTAGATAATTAGGTATTCATTCATTTCACGTCATGAACGTTTTGTTCAAGTTTTCGAATAACTTTTTAAAGTAGGTAGATAATTTAAGAATGCATGTGATTTTCTTACTGCATGAAATAGATGTTTAAGGAATGTTATAAATGTTATAAAAAGTGTAACTGTAATATTTGTGCTTTTTGGGAATAAATAGCTTTATGGTTTTTTTTCCGGTTTTATGATCGAGTCGAACCAATAATAGTGATATGTAAAGTACGACAATTTTTTTTTTCAACTCATTAATCTCCGCTAATGAGACAATAGATTTTCTGTTGTATCGTAACACATGGGTTACGCGCGGAGCTTGACCGGTTAAACTAATTTAGCAATAATGTTTGAATAATTTCTACCTAAAATTCTCCTCAAGCCAATTAGAGCAAGATGCTGTAGTACACAAAAACACGCAAATACCCCTGTTCAAACTTTATACTTAAATAGAAACACGTATTGCTCACTAATTAGCACAAAGCTGCGTTTAATCTACGACAGCAGCAGGAGTGTCTGACACTTGTGAATAATTACATTCGCGCTGCACGCTGCACGGTGCAGTATTTAATTAAAGGATCATCTGCATATATGTACTTACTAACTTATTTTATACAATGTGAGTGTGAGTTTGTTTGTTCTGCTTTCATGCCTTTCAAAAACTTTAAAGTTAAGACCAACAGTTAGATGATAAGGGAAGGCAGAAAACTATTTGTTCATACATGTAGATTTTATAAAGTCGTTACTGGTAGTCAGATTCCCGAAAGTCTGACAACCAGTGTTGCCAAGGGGTATTGTATTACCCAGTAACTTGGTTGTAGAGGTCAGATAGGCAGTCGCTCCATGTAAAATACTGGTATTCAGCTGCATCCAGTTAGACTGGAAGCCGACTCCAACATAGTTGGGAAAAGGCTAGGCAGATGATGATGACACGTAGATTTTAAACATATATAGATGCATTTTCGTATAATAATCGAGCCATCCATTTATATGTTTGTTTATTACGTAGGTTTGCAATAAGTGTTCCAATCCGAAGATATAGGTAAGCTGCATGTCGATTCTGTAAAAATCTCACCGTGAATACTTGCGTGGAGTGAGCTGTCAGTGTCATCCCACTGATGCTAGGGATTGACCATGCAAACATTTACAATCATAAAAGAGATTTTAATAATATTTTTTAATGCTAATCCTATTGATATTTTTATATAATTCAAAGCTAGTATTTTAGTGGTCAAAACATTCGCCAGCGCCTAACGCGCTTGCGCGGCGTGAAATATGGCTCATTCCGAATTAAGTCATCATCGCTCACATGAATAATTTGCTTTCCGATTTAGATAAATGACCACTATGGCAGCTGAGAGTCAGTAATATACCTATTCACTTGAATAGTTACTCATGGTTGGATTATAGTATTTATTTGTGTATACACCACGAATTTCCTCTTCTTTGGTAAGGTGGCGACTGTAGCCAGAAGCACAATTTCGAAAATGCCACGTTAGTTTAAAGATCGGTGATAATTATTAATTTAGGGCATGGTCGGTAGTCGGCGTTATCGCAAGATGGCACATGCCATGACTTCATACCTATATGTCGATTCACGGGACATCGTTATCGCGTTCACGTTAATTCAGAAAAGGGCCCTAATTCACTATGACCACTTAATGATTCATTACTTCGAAACCACGTCAATTCCTTAATAACCTAATCACTACATCTGCTATTAACGTATTCTCTATGACACAATGACCGAAACCGGTTTGAACTGTCAAAATACCACGCTTGACAACCGTACGGCGTGGTAAGATTATGCGGGGAATAATAGATAAATACCATACAGCAGAATTGGGGTCAAGGTGTAAGCACGCTGTAGTCGATTACAGTGCAATTCGGAATGTACCATATATCACTCCACTCGAATCTCGTAACCATGGCAACATCACCTCGGCGTCAACACCTCCACCAGCCGCGTTTTGATTGGCGAATACCTCGTCTTTTTCTACTTTAGAGTTACACATTTTGAAAATCGCTCAACGAAAACTTTGCTTAATCTGCCCCTTGGCAGACTCTAAGGCAGGGTCGCCATATCGAAGGTCGCCATGAAATGTTGGGGGTTCAAGGGTCGTTAGAATTAGACAACCAGCTTGATAGAATGTACTTTAATGAATATCTAGTGAATTTATGTTACAATGCGCATTGATGTAAACTGCTTACTTATATTCTAAAGGAGTGTAGGTACTTACTACGTTATGCACTATTAGGGACCATACATACACTTCAGGGTTGACTCCAACCACTTCTTCATTTAAGGGTTACTAGAGGTGCAGTGCAAACACGGGCGCGCGATGAGCGATAAAATATTTACACTTATTTGAAGTTGGTATTGCATTTTCCTAATGTTCTTATACATGACGCCTTACAAGTTAAATATGTAAAAACAAATCTCTAATGTGATAATGAGTGACTAACGCGCAAGCGCGGCGTGATCTTATCACTTCACCTTCACTCCACCCGATTCACGACATTAAATGTCGTGAATCGGGTGAAGTGAAGGTGAAGTGATCACGCAATCTGCAATGTGATAATGACAGTGATTAACGCGCAAGCGCGGCGTGATCTTATCACTTCACCTTCACTTCACCCGATTTACGACATTTAATGTCGTGAATCGGGTGGAGTCATCACGCCACACAAACTACGTGGGATTACATTCTATGGTCCGTCAGCTAGGCATCCGTTAGCACTCGATGACGTGACACACTCGGTTATCTCTTCTAATTCAATAGATTTGGGTTAATAACAACGCTGAACATCGTCGCAGTCTTTACTAGACTCGATCTACAATTGCTCATAATAACCAAACAATGTCGATGCGTATTTTCATCAGTCTAGCTGTCATAAACGTGAATGTTTTAATTTTATTTACTGTTCGTGCGTGACGCGCTCGCGCCTCAGTCTATATAAGGACTTACTAGACTAGGGAAAAAATAAAAAAAAACAGGATTGAGATTCTGACTGCGCTTCTGTTTTGCTATTTTATTGTAAGTAAAACCCCACAAAATATTAATGTTTTGACCACTAAAATACTAGCTTTGAATTATATAAAAATATCAATAGGATTAGGCTAAAAAAATATTATTAAAATCTCGATTATGATTGTAAATGTATGCTTGGTCAATCCCTAGTATCTGGTAAGATGACACTGCCAGTTCACTCCACGCTCACTTCACCTAAGTTTTCACGGTGAGATGGTTACAGAATCGCACTGCTGTACTTATACAATTTGGAGAAGACAACACGACAATAAATGAAAAAAACTGGCAATACTTATTCATAGAAGCCTTTTGAAACTGACAAATAAATCCTAATATAGGAATTAAAAAAGTGATTTTTTCAAACAAACTAAATAGTAGTGACGGACCGACTATGTGCTTTGCTAATCTTACACAAAAATCAAAAATGTCAGTCATCATAACGATAAGTAACAGATGTCATGTTTGTTTACGAATGGAATTTAATTTAATAAATGAACTGTTTGTTTTAAATTAATTTTTAATTAATTTTATTCGAAAAAAATTTTCTGTTTCTTACTGAACTTCAACTATATCCGACGATCCTGGTTACTTATCTCTTTTGATAACCGTACGAACGTAGACTGGGAACGTCATTAGATATAAAAAGTTTAATATAATCTCCACCTTCTATAGTACACCCTCAATTCGTCAGTTTTGGTTACAATCCCGTGTAACAGAGCCAGCGCCATCTCTGATGATGATGGGTGATGGCGCTTTAAAAAGATGTTCCAAAAATTCTCGGTAGTAACCCAGAGGTTACTACCGAGAACTTCTGGTCATTTTGTAAATCAATTCATACGACTTCCACAAAGAGAAACAGTAAAATAAATAATTTCAGGAATCACAGTTTTATCCTCACAGTCGTTCGCAGCTTTCTTTTACTAAGCGCATATCTTTTATGAACATCGATAGTACAGTCACGCGCATAAATACCTTACATTTACGCAAAAAATAAAAGATATTTTCTCGAGAAGTCACGATTGCAATTTTGAGAAAAAAAAAGACAATTTATTAATATTTCCTTTATTTCTCTTAGGGCTGATTTTTCAATCGACAGATAAGTTTTATTCGTAGAATAAAATTGACATCTAAAAGATTTTGTATGGAAGAACTGTCAAAAATTCAAAACTTTATCTGGCGTTGGAAAAATCAGCCCTTACACATTTGTAGAATATAAAATCATTTAAAAATATAAAAATTGTAGCCTCTCGGTGTTCCCGATCTAGCTAGGTTGGGGTCCCAAGCTATAGTCCGCGCGGAACTAGTTGGTTGCGCCTTAGGTATGTGAGCGGTAGGCCGCTGCCCTCACCCCCGTCCTCACCCAAGGCGCGGCCAACTAGTTCCGTGCGGGCTATAAGTCAGGGCTCCAGAGACAGGAACCTCCTAACAATACGAGCCGTGTCTAGAAGTACCGTTTTTTTTTAATCAAGCTCTTGATCCAACTGACGACGACGAGAGCCTCCTCAGGTTTTGGTTGAGCCTCTTGGCTATTAACCGTTATTATTATTATTCAAAAGACCTATTACATAATAGCATGATTTCGAGAATACCATGTTCGTAACACTATAATTTTTTTATCAATACTTTAGGAGAAAATTCCCTTTGAATCTTGTGTCAGTGTAAGGTATGTAGATAGTCAGAAGTTCAAAGGCTGACAGCCAGTCTTACCAAGGGGCATCATGTCACCCAGTAACTAGGTTCTCGAGGTCAGATAGGCAGCCGCTTCATGTATAATACTGGTATTCAGCTGCATCTGCAATATTAGTATTGCAGCTGAAATATTTGGGAAAAGGCGAGGCAGATTGATCGTAAGTGTAACGGTTTTATGCTCAGGACTGTACGTAAACCCTGGTTTACACGAATATATGTCGCAGCTCCCCTTAAACAGTAATAGGTATCTTCCGTTTATGTTCATGCGGAAATGAAAGGCAAACAACGACATCTGTTTACTTCATAAAATTTTACGCGAAATAATCGAGTTGTATGCGAAAAGTAAAGGAAAGGATAGCTGTAGGATGTGGTTTGCTTTCATTTTGTAAATTAAAAAGTTTTTTTGGGAGTGTAAGTAATTTTACTTAATTTTTAGGTGGATTGGAGTTTTATGACTGCTATTTACTGGGTATTTATAATAATTATGTAAGGTGAATGTGTAAAATGCGACGGATTTTAAAAGAAAATCCTTATCCATTGCTTCGTATGTTTGAAAAATTCATCTGATCAACAACGTAAATAACGCAATGATTGTTGTGGAATTGTCGTGTTTTACGCAATTACCCCGTTGGTTTACTTGAAGTTAATAAAATATAAGTGTTTTAATGTATATTGCAATAAAATCCACTCCTTAAGGCTCGTACACACAGGCGCGACGCGACACGCGACACAAAGGCACCGCTCGTTGCGCGACTTGCGGTGCCTTTGTGTCGCGTGTCGCGTCGCGCCTGTGTGCACGAGCCTTTATTCCTGCTAAATTCCAAAAAGTAACTTAAAAAACTCGTTGAAAGAAAGCTAAAATATTCCATAAAGAAAAACAAAAATATAGCCAAAGTAAAAGAAATACCTCAATAAAATCGGAAAGATAAAAGATCCGGTTTCATATCCGCCAATGTATTCCTATCCTAATCAGCTGTCAGCTGCAGACTTGAGGCGAGTATACTTGTGAAAGTTTGACAGGCCAATCAAACTTTCCGTACGTCAAATAATAACGAGTGTGTAAACGTTATTAATTGACGTAAGTCAAGGCCATCATTTTGAAATTGTAATTTAAATAAAACGCTTTCTTATTTGAAAATAGTTGTCGCCATTTTTGACGTATACGCGTGCGTCAAGTGGACGTGAAAGAACCCGCCTTTAGTCTCCAAATATTCGAAATCAAACTCATTTGTTCAAAGATAAGAAACCTTTTTAGGGTTCTATACCCAAAGGGTGCCAACGAGACCCTATTACGAAAGCTCCGTTGTTCGTCCATCCGTCTGTCAGTCACAGGTCTGTATCTATTGAACCGTAATAGGTAGACAGTTGATATTTTCACAGCACTACTATACTAGCTAAAAGCAGAGCTTTGTGAGGGCTCGCGTCGTTTTTCTGCGTGGTAATAATCTTTAAGGCAGTTTTTTTTTATATTTTTATATAATTTAAATTATTATTTTTTTTTACTGATAACACATCTACATATAAATAGAAATTATTATGTTAAAGCACAAATCAATAGGCGTAATAGTTTTTCCGTAAAGTGTACCACAAAATGCTCAGGTTGTGGGATATAGCAGGGCTCGCTTCGCTCGCCCTGATTACGGGTATACAAGGAAGGTGTTTTCTTTTACTGAAGTATTTAAATATATGTATATGTGGTGTTTAATATTGTACGGTGGTATGGAACTCTTCGTGTGCGAGTCCGGCTCGCATTTGGCCTATATTAATCTTATATATGTATAAAAATCTCGTGACACAGTGTTTGTTATCGAACTCCTCCGAAACGGCTTGACCGATTTCTATGATTTTTTTGTGTATATTTGGTAGGTCGGCTATTTATCATACCCCTAGGTGATAAGGGTGGCCCTCTCCATATTTTTTTTTTTTGGAATTAAAACTTACGCGGGTGAAATCGCGGGGCGCAGTTAGTATGAATATAAAAATCATAAAATACAGGTTTTTAAAAGTAATGTGATAGATATTAGTATCCACAGCATTTGTTATGATTTTAACTCGCCTGTTTTGCCATCACAATAGTTCAGCTGAGTGTTATTGGAATACAAGGCCTCTTTGTAGTCCCGAGAGGCCATCAGCTCGATGGCCGACGGGCTATAATCGGTTCTAATTGGGTTCATAACTTGCTATCGTTTAGAATTTCAATTTACACGAACGTGGGTATATACTTTTCTGGGTAAGACTTGCCAATAACCTACTATCCTACTAATATTATAAACGCGAAAGTTTGTGAGGATGGATGGATGTTTTTTACTCTTTCACGCAAAAACCACAGCACGAATTAGGATGAAATTTGGCACACAGACAGTTTATAACCAGGATTAACACATAGGCTACTTTTTATCCCGATATCCCCACGGAATCGAAACTTATGCGGGTAAAACTGCGGGGCCCTGCTAGTATACTATAAAATTCTCGGTGTGAAAACTGAAAACTTGGGCTGTTAATAGTGCCAACCCCAAGATTATTGTCAACCCCTAGCATCAGCCGGTATGTTCTGTAATAATTTCACCTTGAAAATTTAGGTGAAGTGATCTTGAAGTGACCTTTCATTCCACCTAATGCTTGTGTACTGCTGCCTAATGCTTGCATATTCCTAGCATCAGTCCCCAATTAACTGTTCTTTATCATCGGGATCACCTGATGGACCAGATTTGTAACCATATTATTTGGATTTAAAAGAGCGGTCATTAAGTTTCTTACCCGTTCTTCTCCATAGGTATTTACAGACGCCAGCACATCAAGCTACTACAATCTGTCAGATTTCTTTAATAGATTTTCAACTTTATCGCTATAGCATAAGGTTCAAAGTTGATTGGGAAAATTTGACAGTTTCGGGTAGCTTGATGTGCTGGCGTCTGTACCTACTACGCTTTGGAATGGGCAACTAGCTTCATCTTTCTGACTGACTGACCCCTTGACAATTCAAAAGTGCCTGTGGTTGGCTTATTTGAAATAAACGCTTTGAGTTTGAGTTTGAGATGACATGAACTGGCTGGTTGTGGCTGGCCACATATTTCTCTGGGGAAATATGAAACAAAGGAAGGTAAATCCAGCAGTGAGTGGAACAAGGCTGCCAATAATATAGATGATAATATGCCGTTTGAAATATACCACAGACTAAAAATATCTTGTGAAGTAATGGGTGACTGATTTACCTCCAAAATCTCAACCGAACTTTACGAGACACTTAAGGAGTCGTTCGTGAAAGTCGTTCTCATGCTACGATACACTTTGAAGTGGCAGACACAGCATGAACGGCACAGTTATTTAAAATTTAAACGCTTTTTGGAACTTGGCCGTGGTTAAGTTCGAAAGTACAGACGCCAGCCCATCAAGCTACCCGAAACCGTCAAATTTTCCCAATCAACTCTGAACCTTAAGCTTTAGCGCTAAAGGCTCCTGCAAACAGGCGCGACACGCGATAAAATCTCGTGCGACAAAAAGGCACTGCAAGTCGCGCAACGAACGGTGCCTTTGTCGCGCGCGATTCGCGTCGCGCGTCGCGCCTATTTGTAGGAGCCTTAAAGTTAAAAATCTATTAAAGAAATTTGACAGATTGTAGTAGCTTGATGTGCTGGCGTCTGTACAAACGCCAACACAGCATTTTGTCTTCTCGAAGAAAGGAGGCCTGTGTCGCTGCAGTGGAAGTATTATAGGCTGATTATATGTACAGACGCCAACATCAAGCTACTACAATATGTCAAATTTATTTAATAGATTTTCAACTTTATCGCTAAATTTGACTGTTTCGGGTAGCTTGATGTGCTGACGTCTGTACATATTTTGAAATCACTTACATAACATCACGCCTGTATTCCCCGATGGGTTAAGCAGAGCTGTAGTACACCCACATTTCGCCAGTTATGTTTAAGGGCCTGTGCACGCCACGTTTTTTAAACGCGCCGTCGACGCGCGTTTGTTGCGATACAGACGTGATACGCACGCGAGTCAGACGCAGCCTGTAGACCTTCTGTAGGATAAAAGCGCGCCGTCGACGCACGTTTCTAAAACAAGCGTCAACGACGCGTTTAAAAACGTGGTGTGAACAGGTCCTAAGTCTAATGTAACAAGGGGCTAGCGGCTAGCCTCTGTTACATGAGACTTAGGGCCTGTCGCCATCAACCGTACACAAATTCAGACTCTGGTCTACTACTGAGAAAGAAAGAAAAACCCTGTTTCTGACGTCACATCGGGCCACACACCACACCGCGCTCGCAGGCTTCCCCCGCCTTTCACTCGTTCGCCGACACCTTGAGCGTGCGCACACAATCGGTCGTCTCTGTGAATCAGCAATACATTGCTTGTAATATCGCAGTAGTTTTTCATTTACCAAGTCAAGAACATCAACAGCACACCTGGAGCTTGATACTCAACAACCCCAATAACACTTGTCGCAAAGGGTTATGGGACATCTCGCCCACACAACGAACCGGGCATCGAACTCAGGACCTCATGCTTAGCAGTAGCACTTCCGATCACTAGACTAACGATGCAGTACAATCATATAATTACAATCTGACCTTAAGGCTCCTACAAACAGGCGCGACACGCGATATAATCGTACGCGACACAAAGGCACCGCTCGTTGCGTGACTTGCGGTGCCTTTGTGTCGCGCACGATTTTGTCGCGTGTCGCGCCTGTTTGAAGGAGCCTTAATTCTGTCTATTTCTGAATTCACTCAGTCTCAAACTTCAAAAGAATTCAGCTAAAATCAAATTATTTCAAAACCAGTCCAAAATCCATTATTCCAGGTCAAAAACCTCATACAAATTAAACCTTACTTTGACAACCGCAAGAGCGCAATCGTGTAACAGCTGCAATTACTAAAATAGCTATTAAGTAAATGCTAATTGGTCTACCACTTTCAACTGTAATTACCATTATGAAAATATTCATTTCGCAAAACTAGTTTTGTGTCGACTGGTGTTGCTGTGTTGTTAGTGTTGTTCTTGTATCAACAGAAAATAAACATCGTTTGATGAAAAATAAATCGAGCGAGACGTCTTTGCCTTTGAGTTGGTATCGTGTACACAGGGATGGTAAATACTGTGTTGGTTAGTTCTGTGACGTATTTAGACTGAACGGTTTTTATTCGTGGATTATTTATGTTTGTAACCATTTTTACGGTTCCGTACCCAAAGGGTAAAAACGGGACCCTATTACTTAGACTCCACTGTCCGTCTGTCTGTCTGTCACCAGGCTGTATCTCATGAACCGTGATAGCTAGACAGTTGAAATTTACACAAATGATGTAAGTATTTCTGTTGCCGCTATAACAACAAATACTAAAAACAGAATAAAATAAATATTTAAGGGGGCTCCCATACAACAAACCTGTTTTTTTCGGTGTTTTTGGCTTGTGGTACGGAACCTTCCGTGTGCAAGTCCGACTCGCACTTGGCCAGTTTTTTAAAGGCCTCAGTTTGTTTTGGGACAATTTACAATTTCCGTAACCAAATTGTGTAAGGCCCCGAATAAAACAGCGTTCGTTTTTCTATTCCTATTCTTATTATTCTTTTCAGATGTAAAGTGGGAGCGGTTGTTGCTAAAAACAATTCAGTAACTCAATATTACTCAATGCATTTTCATTTCGGCACACAATGCAAACATAAAGACGGTCCTCTCGAGTTTAAATTAAAAATCGATTGGAGGGAGTAATCGATTCAAAAATAATTTGAATCGAGTAAAAAGCGCTCGTGTACTATATCGATGGTACTCTCGAGGGCCATTGTCGAGTGGAACTGGCACGCAACATCCCCCCGCAACGTTCCACTTTTGAATCTGGAGAACCGAGGCGGTTTCAACGACTTTTTACGTTTATTTTTTTATTTTACTTCTTTACAGAGATTGCGGTCAGCGTTTTGCTGGTGTTATGAATCGTTTCGATTATTATGTTTGCCAGTGTTTCCAGTGTTGCGTTGTACGATTTCCAAACTCATTTATTTAATAAAAAATAGTAAGTTTACATTTAAGTAAAGCCTTTTGTGTTTGTTGTTCTAATCCCTTTAGCGATGGAATGGAGAAATATATAACGCTTAGATAAATAAATAAAGGGCGGAGTGAAAGTGCTAAGAGCAATAAATGTCGGGGGTTTGATGAGTACTTGATTATTTCATGGTTCTCGTTTCCCTAAAACTAATCCGGAGTGTAGGCGTGACAATCACACCTCTCTATACTAATCTCAATTAAGACTGGCCGAATGTTTATGGCGGTCGTTTCGCACTTGACCGTTTCCCGTTAGCGCTGGTCTCGATGAGTGCTCTCCGCTCGCAGAACAATTTATGAGCTAACGCATGCGACATGTTGACCGACAATTGTGACCTGAAAAAGAAAAATGGTGGAATGATTGTTGCCTGTGTCTGCATGTTTTTTTTTTTTAAATTTGATTTATGTATGTAGATTGGCTGGTGTTGGATGTATAAGAGTGGTCGAGAATCTAATGGTGTGCGATTTGAAAGGGTCGTGTCCATGTGTGTTGTAGCATGCTATATACACCGATTTGTTTTTCGTTTTGTACCTCTTTCACGTTTGTTCGATCAATATCGGGGTTCGCTGCTATAGAAGAGTGTCGTTTTAAGGCTCCTTCAAACAGGCGCGACACGACAGGCGACACAAAGGTACCGCAAGTCGCGCAACGAGCGGTGCCTTTGTGTCGCGCGAGATTCGCGTCGCGCGTCGCGCCTGTTTACAGGAGCCTTTAACCTGTAATATGTCACGAAAGTGAAAGTTATATGCCCTTAACACCAGTTGCTGTTGCAGTTGCGTGGGTGCATTGCAGCGTTTAGCTAAAAAAATAAAGCTATTAACGTTTACAATTTTCGTTTGAAAAGTTTTCCTAGTTGTTTTTTTTTTTTGTATTTTTCACCTTTATATACAATTTCAATTGCACGTCTTTTCAACAGACGCATCCATAACAACATTGAACATTGCATGCACTGCACGCACGTTTAACGGCTTCGTATCTATTTTAAAAGTTTCCTCTGACTTCCAATCACTTCCAATATTTTCATTCTGACAGCGACTTTCGGGAAAGTACACAAAACAAAGCCTTGCGTTATTTAGCTCGAAAAACTGTGGCTATATGTGTAGGTAAGTTGTACTTTATATTTATCTAGAGCCGTAATACCGTGACCAACAACCTATCATACTGAGCTAACAGGCGTAACGAAACTGACAAAAGAACTTTATAAATAATAACACTGGCCAACAGCCAACCAGTCTGACAATACGTGCGATAATAAACGCCTAATTATATTAGACGTACCTATGAGAATGAGAAATTTAAAACGTAGTGTTGCCATTTTGTTTTTGTAAAGAGAAACCCGCCTATGTATTCCTTATTTAAAATCTTGTTTCCAATTGATTTTATTTCCACATAAACAAAATATCAACTTTATTACAGTGTAAATTAAGTTGATTTCAGAATGACTAGAACTATTGAAAAAGTCATAAAAATGTTGAAGTTGTAGCGAAAACTGAACTTTATGTGTGGGCATTAACAGTTATTTTTCAAAAAACACATATTTGCTTACACTTTTGGAAACAAGTTTGCGAACGTTTGTAACGTTACATTTTCCTGGGTAGAGTCCAAGAAATTGTAAGGTCACATTGTGAGCACTCACCTACCTAACTTTCAGTCTGGAGGGGAGCACTGTTAAAAGAAATAAAGAGGACAAGTTATAAGAATTTATTGTTGAATAACCTAGGCCTACCTACATGGAGCTAGAGGAACGAAATTAAGCTAGGTGAATGAAAATGAGACACTGGAGAAAGGCGAGCGTCTTCTGGTGTGATAGTGGCCGAGGGACAACAGCTTCAGGCTGTAGAGGGCCGAAGGAGGACCTCAGTCTTCAGGTCGTAGAGCAGGGCCGAGGGAACGTCAACCCTCAAGCCGTAGAGCAAGCCGGGGGAACGTCAACCCTCAAGCCGTAGAAGAGGGCCGAGGGACGTCAACCCTCCAGCCGTAGAAGAGGGCCGAGGGACGTCAACCCTCAAGCCGTAAAGGAGGGCCGAGGGACGTCAACCCTCAAGCCGTAGAGGAGGGCCGAGAGACGTCGAACCTCAGGCCGTGCAGCCCGAAGAGCCCGGTGCGGAGTCGCCTTGCTACGGCGTCTTCATAGTCGCTCCGGCCGTAGAGGAGGGAAACTGCCCTCCAAGAACACTCCTAATTTTCCCGAACTTGTGGCCGAGCTGAGCTCCCAACGTAGACTGACCAAATTCACCACCAGGCTCCTGACATCGACTTTTTAACATTTGAAAAGAAATTCTAGAACATAATAAAAAGTAAAAAATAATGAGGTCGATGTGATTTACCTATACGACCTACAACTAGCTCCAGCAATAAATTAAAAATAAAACTAGGCTTGTCACTAACTGACATTACAAAGGTAAACAAAGATTCAAGAGATAAAAATCTACAGAAAAACTTAAATAACATGAATTACAGGTAAAAGATATGATAAGCCTCCAGGAACTGAGCATGAAGCTACCTAGGGAGGACGAATGCTTAAAATTTTCAGGTTAATATTTCCAAAAATGTAAGTAAAAAAATACATGTAAAGACATACATTACATTACCCCAAAAACCCCGGAAAATTTTTGAATACAATGAAAAAATTTTCTTATTTAGCATCAAGAGCATTAATCAGAAAATATTAAGCTAAATGAGTATTTACAGAGATACAGTAAGTTATAAAAAATTAAAACAAAGATTCCCCATAACCCCAGAAAATTATTAACTAGAAAAATTTCGAGGTTGAAATAAAACCTTGCTCTTTCATACACCTTTCAACAACTTAACCTACACACTTCCTCAATCATACATCACCAGCATACTTAGGGGATATGGTTCACATTCAATGACGCATACTCCACAAGGAATTATTTTTAAGGTTTACGAAGGCTTATTTATTTAATTTAGGTGTCGTAATCCGCACCTGTTCTAAAACCCGTTGAAATTAAAAGAAATTATTTACAAGTTTTCAAGTTTTTCTGCTTAGAAGAAACAGCCAAGGTTGAAGAGCATAAAGCGCTTAAGAGAAGCCTTCAAGCTTTCAAGTCATTTCTGCTTACACGAAGCAGCCAAGGTTTAAGAGCATAAAGCGCTTAAGAGAAACCTTCAAGCTTCAAGTCAAGGTTCAAGTAGGGTCAAGGATAAAAAATATCTAAGTTAAAAAAAAGTACACTAAGGCTTATTTTACGAGTTGTGAGACCGCTCGACACAACGGCTTATTTAAAGAGTTGTGCACCGCTCTACACAATGGCTTATTTAAAGAGTTGTGCACCGCTCTACAAAATAAATAAAGGGATTTAACTAAGCCAAAAGTTTTAGGGGAAGGTAAACCTTGTGGAGTATTCACAAAACTTAAAATCTAAATGGTTTTTACAAGGAATAAGGTGAATAATATAATATTGTATAATACTAAAATAGCAAAAGTACAAATATAAGAATAGCAAAAGAGTGTATAAACATATAGTCTACTTTAAGTACTCGTAAGAGCAGAGTTGAAGAGGGAAGGAGGGAAAGAGGGGTTAAGTCTGAACCGCAACACCGCAGTCAGAAAACGCCAGGGCAGCTCCCGTAAAACAGTAGACGGTAAGCTCCGAGTAAAACGTTAAGGGCAGCAGTAAGTAAGCTCCGAGTAAACGTTAAGGGCAGCAGTAAGTAAGCTCCGAGTAAACGTTAAGGGCAGCAGTAAGTAAGCTCCGAGTAAACGTTAAGGGCAGCAGTAAGTAAGCTCCGAGTAAACGTCAGGGCAGCTCCCGTAATACACAGTAGTCGGGCAAGCTCCGAGTAAAACGTCAAGAGAGTCTCGAGTGTTGGACACGGTCCAAAAGAAGAGTAGGACAGTCTAAAGAAATTGATTCCCACATGATATAAGTATAAATATATTATATAAGTGTTTAGGAGGACAGTGAAGTATTTGTAATAGGAGTTACGTAGATGTATAGGTTGGTATAAACGTCCACAGGATATTGTCCTGTTTCTGTCGTGAAGTGTCCCAACAACCAACTTGGGAGTGTCCACGAATGGATTAGCACATCAAGCGGCCATTGGGTACGAATACCAGAGGGTAAACGTAGTGGTGTGCAAGTCTGTGGGGTGCAGTATAGCGATGTTTTGGTAGAGAGTTCAAGTATAATATGAGATAAACGACTACGGGATATTGTCCAATAGCCGCTGTAGAGTAACCAATCTCCAACCTTGGTAGTGCCCACAAGTGGGTTAACACATCCAAGAGGCCGAAAGGGTGCCAATTATCTTTCGATAACGGTATGTGTGTGAGGTGAAGAATACCTAGGTGATGTTTAGTTTAGAAGAGTTGAGTAAGAGCCGAGACGGGATGTAAATAATAAAACGCTTACCAAATATACTCACTTGAGGAAGTGTAATTTTGAATTTTGAGAACAGCAGAATGCCTAGAAATAAATTAAGAGGGGTGGATTAGTATAAAGTTGGGCGCCAGTCTGTAACGTTACATTTTCCTGGGTAGAGTCCAAGAAATTGTAAGGTCACATTGTGAGCACTCACCTACCTAACTTTCAGTCTGGAGGGGAGCACTGTTAAAAGAAATAAAGAGGACAAGTTATAAGAATTTATTGTTGAATAACCTAGGCCTACCTACATGGAGCTAGAGGAACGAAATTAAGCTAGGTGAATGAAAATGAGACACTGGAGAAAGGCGAGCGTCTTCTGGTGTGATAGTGGCCGAGGGACAACAGCTTCAGGCTGTAGAGGGCCGAAGGAGGACCTCAGTCTTCAGGTCGTAGAGCAGGGCCGAGGGAACGTCAACCCTCAAGCCGTAGAGCAAGCCGGGGGAACGTCAACCCTCAAGCCGTAGAAGAGGGCCGAGGGACGTCAACCCTCCAGCCGTAGAAGAGGGCCGAGGGACGTCAACCCTCCAGCCGTAGAAGAGGGCCGAGGGACGTCAACCCTCCAGCCGTAGAAGAGGGCCGAGGGACGTCAACCCTCAAGCCGTAAAGGAGGGCCGAGGGACGTCAACCCTCAAGCCGTAGAGGAGGGCCGAGAGACGTCAACCCTCAAGCCGTAGAGGAGGGCCGAGAGACGTCGAACCTCAGGCCGTGCAGCCCGAAGAGCCCGGTGCGGAGTCGCCTTGCTACGGCGTCTTCATAGTCGCTCCGGCCGTAGAGGAGGGAAACTGCCCTCCAAGAACACTCCTAATTTTCCCGAACTTGTGGCCGAGCTGAGCTCCCAACGTAGACTGACCAAATTCACCACCAGGCTCCTGACATCGACTTTTTAACATTTGAAAAGAAATTCTAGAACATAATAAAAAGTAAAAAATAATGAGGTCGATGTGATTTACCTATACGACCTACAACTAGCTCCAGCAATAAATTAAAAATAAAACTAGGCTTGTCACTAACTGACATTACAAAGGTAAACAAAGATTCAAGAGATAAAAATCTACAGAAAAACTTAAATAACATGAATTACAGGTAAAAGATATGATAAGCCTCCAGGAACTGAGCATGAAGCTACCTAGGGAGGACGAATGCTTAAAATTTTCAGGTTAATATTTCCAAAAATGTAAGTAAAAAAATACATGTAAAGACATACATTACACGTTGTCTAGGTTAGTTACATTTCCGGGTGCGGCGAAAGTTGCGTTTAATTTTGTTTAGCCTATACTTTCCCACTGCTGGGCAAAGTATTTCTAGGCACTCAATTCCCGCGCCACCACGAACAAGTCCTCGCGAAACGCGTCCAAGTTATCTCGCCACCTCTTTCATGACCGCCCTCGCGGCGGCGCCGTCCATGCACCCATTGTGTGGAGAGTTTTACCCAGCGCATTCGCGTTATCGAATCGAAAAGACATCACAATAACGGTTGTTCAAGTATGACCCAAGTCATCAAACCACGAAGAATTCGGGCGAACTCATTATTATTCGGTAAATTTAAATCTGGCAGACAAAACCAAGAAAAAAAAAACAAATGATCGCGGTCAAATTATATCTATGTACTAAAGAAAAATGTCCGTGTTCCTATTTTAATTTTGTAAAGCCACTTCACACGTGCAGTGGTGCGCGTTGTTATAATAGTCTGGGGCCTGGATAATGTGTCGTAAAATTATTTAGAAGCAAGTTTTGTTTATCTACTTTCGTAATAATTTTCCTATTTCTAAATATAGGGCGAGCATTGACACCATAAAAGAGACTATTTCCTTTTGATGACACTGACGTGCCGCAAGCACGACAAAAAAAAATTGTGCCGTCAGTTGTATGTCAAACTTTTCATAATACTGGCGAAAATGCTAAAAGCTTTTTCACTGATAAATTGTAACTATGCTACAAATCCCATTCACAAAAGAAGGCGACGAGTGAGACGGTCTACAAAATTAACACATTAAAAAAAAAGAAAATTATCGTAAGGTAAAAAAACGAAAAAAAAATCATTAAGTTTACCGTCAAACTCCGAAATCTTGATGCGAACCGGACGAGCGGAAAGGCGAACCAAAGAAAAATAATAACTCTGAATAGTTTAGACAGAACTATAAAATAAAGATATATGCTAGGTACATTAACTATATATAACATATTAACTATATGACACCTACATTCTGCGACAGGCGCGACGCGACTTGGTGGTCTATGAAAACTTCATGGGGAATTGTTCTAGCGGGGTCGCGTCGCGCCTGTCTGTGATATTTTTTTCAAGTTTTGTTTTGTGATATTTATACTATACGTCTCGCCGGTCTATCGTACGAACAGTTTATTTGCGGAAGCAGAAAGATGTTTATAAACAAATAAATACTTGAATGAATGGAATAAGACGTGAGATAGGGCTGAGATCACTCTTGTTGGACCACTACCGCTGGGGTAACATTTAATTGCGGTTATAATTATTTTGTCAGTTTTCTAGCACGTGGATGCTCAAAAATGTGGCCCTAGACAAACAAAATGCTTATGTGAAAGACGACAGACGACATTTACACTCTTCACGTAATGACGCTTCTTATTGGCCCGGTTACTCAGCGTGTACATTTAAAAAAAATCTAGCTAGCCAGCTTTCTGGCGTGGAGTGCTAAAAATTTGTTCCTTGCTTTAAAACCGTACGATATAAATGGTCCTTTGGAAAAGTCGCACATGTGAGGCGAGAAACACGATTACGTAATGTGGTCAGAGAAACGTGCGAAGACGCGAGACGTACCGGCGTGATATATGAGCGGTCTGAATTAATTCGGAATGCGCTGTAGATTATTATCGTGTGTGAAGTGTGTTCGCGGCTGATAAATTGTTGTATTTTTTATTCGTCGGTTGAACTGTATTTAGTCAAATACGATTGTTGTTTCAGCGATTCAAGTTTAACTTTTTGTTGATATTAATTGAGTCAAATCCATTCACAGGATCTCCTTTTTATGTCAATGTTAATTGATTCTCAACGGCTACATAATAAAAACCAAGAGAGCACTAACTCTGCTGGTTTTTTACGGTCTAAGCAGCAATTCGAATTCTAATAAAAAAAATTGTACTTTTCGATTAATTGGAACTCCGATTTTTAATTTACTAGACTAATATGACAGCTGCGATCAACCTTTTTTGTCATCTTGACATTACTACTGTCTATTACTATGCAGCTGTTTATTTTAGTCTAGCAAATTATAAATCAGAGTGTAGTAATCTATCCCCTAATCTATTCCTTGAAGAAACAAAGAACAGGATAATAACTGCCTGTAAATCTACCAGAATATATCTCTGCTATTTAAGGGGCTTATAGGACCTAAACACAAAAAACGCAAGTTTTAGAAACAATAAAAGTATATGATCGACTACAGTAAACAAAATTAGAAAAATTTATGATATTCTTCTGGATATAAGCTAGGTAGATAATGTGTCGAAAACATAATACAACTATTTTTATACGATAGAAAAAATCATGAAGATACCTCTAAAAACTTTCTTTTTACAATAAAAACCATACTAATATATGTACATACAATCATTCTGATTTTATGTCAGATTATTCTACAAGCAACATACTAAAGCATGTTTTAATTTTTTTGTCCAAACAATAGATTTTTTGTAAATAGATAATAGCTTCATATTTTGCAATAAATTACCAGCGTTGTGTCATCGTGCTTCTCTTTCTTTTCTATGCAGTCCGACAATGATCGCGCTTTAGGTCATATAAGACCCTTAATAAAAAAGGGAATATAAAGCGAGAAATTGCCACTACAGCGGGACAGCACGTACGCGTGCTCAGCGCATACGCCTCTGACAAATAGTCGGAAACTGTTAAAACTACGGGCCAATGGCGGTAATTTATTGCAGCTACGAGCGACGCTCCATAGTTCGTACTACGCTCGGTAAAAATCCTATGGGATCGCTACCAACGGTTCTCGAACTATTTCTCGATTGAAATATCGGAATTTGAATACCGTTTTGGGATATTGGGCCTCGGTTCAGCGGAAAATGCATGTATTGGTTTATGTTTTGATTCGATTTTCGTTGGATATTGTACATTTGTTTTGTTGGTTCGATTTTAGATTAAGCTATCGCATGTTCGTGGTTCAGGCATGAGGCAAGCTAGTTTCCGGAAAAGCTTTGTGCTCCGGAAATGATAACAAAGTCTTTGATCAAACGTCAAACGCAGTACTGTGGAGTAAATACAGGGTGGCATCGACGCGCAACTTGTAACCGTGGATTTAGTACATGATTCTGAACCAAAGAAAAATCTGTTTTTATAGAAAAGTGCAACTTACACGGTCAAAATGTATGAACACCATGTTATTTAATTTAATTGTGTTATTATCTGCGCATAATGTAGTGCATGCTATGCTTTTCTGTAAGTGATGAGGCGCTTAGACTTATGTTTTCAATGTAGAAATTATAAATTAACAGTGTACTCATTGTTGAAAAGCCTAATAAATAACACACACATAACAGCATTTTTTTATGTCTTGCAAATATTTCAGCGCAGGGTGCGGTCAGAATCATATTCGGACTCTATGGTTTCAGTTTGCGCATGGTCGTCCCTGCCATCTGGTATAATAACGTTACGTTTCTTAAACTAATCGCTAAAATATAAAACGCTAAATAAATGTAAATAACGCAGTCTTAATACAACGTGATACTTTTTACAACATAAACTAATACTGTTCCTCGAAACTGAAATTTTTATTGATTTTTATCAGAAGGATAATTCTCGTAATTTTTAGAATGCTAAATCTGTCAAAATTCCTCAAAGTTGCCTACATTTTTGACATTGATTGTCGCTGAGATAAATCTATTAAAATACCATAAAACCTATTTAGTGAATGAGACCATTACTATCAAAAGACCACGCATAAACTACACGCAAAAGGTAATTTATTTTGTCCGCCAATACCTTTTTGATCTTTATACCTCATTATTCTCCAACCCGCAGTCTTGTTACAAAAATATTATTTACATTTATTACGTGCACAATTATAATAATTTATTTGACACATTCGTGTCGGCTATATTAGGGTACCTGGCGTGTTTCCAGATGAACTAGTAATACGCCACAGATAATATATTTTATGGAGGTGCAACGGAGTTTGTTTACTCTATGCTTCGTGCATCTAGGTGAAATATCTTTGATTCAGAAATTGTGTTATATTTATCGCGTTTTGATAGGTTATTAGTTGAGCTTGTGAATGTAACAGTTCGAACATAAATAATTCAAATTAATTAATTGGATTCACATTAAGATCTCTATTTATCTTTGTGAAAACTTGCTCAAAGAAACAGATGTACCAAACAAAACAAAACTATGAACTATCTTGTTTGGACATTACCTAAAACATGTTTTTAATCACAATATCTCAAAGCTTAAAAACACGCTCCTTTAATTCATACCTGAAAAAATACAACACTTTACAAAAATACCTAAAACGCATTAATTTTACGCGATCTGCATCGAACATCATTTTGAACAAAAAACCAACACTTAAATCATTGCACATACCTAATTTAAAAACTTATTTATAACAGGCATAAAATCGCATTTTTTACATTTTTATCTCATTAAATACATTTAATATTTTTGCTCGCAATACAAGGGCAAAAGTTATGACGTTTGCGAAGTTTATAACCCAGCTTTTGCTCGCATCTTTGTCCGTTTGTTTTAATAAGGAAAATGCAGGACTATACTTGTTCCTCCAGACACAACTACCTACTCGTAAACTACGGGTATTTTCATTTCGATGTCATTCTACATAAACAACAAAAAACAACGCTTGTCTTTTCTTCTATCCCTTTTTATCTTAGTAGAGATAAACTACGATAACATGGCGCGCCCCTCCAAATTACTGTTTCGATGTGTTTAGCCATATCCTTACGAAAGTTTTTGTATGTAGTTGTAAGTGTTCGTCTTCAGTAGCAGGCCGGCAGCGGTCTGAGACAGTCAAGTTGTTGATACTACATCGCTCAGTGACACGAAAGTACTGATTGCAAAATAAGTTAGTCATGGAAAATTTGGGGAGTGTTAAAAAACTATGTCGCAAACAAAAATATAGACCATAACTACACATCCATAATGAAATTACTTCATGAAGATCTAGACATGATCGATTGCACAATGTGGACCAACACTTGCAGACATGTGGAGGAGACGAAATCCAAATACTGGGATAACTACGACGACGAGCAAGAATTTATTATTCACGTAGGAGAATCAGATTCTGAAAACGACACATCAAGCTTCTATGACAGCGATGAACAAAATTTTAGTTCCAGTGCTAATAGAGATAATTAAGATTTTTTTATTTTATATAAACGTTGTGGGCCAAGTGATTAATGAGGGTATTATTAATAACGCCCGGGCAGTATGAATAATGCCCTCATTGTCACTTGGACCATAATGTATATTATGTACTTTTTTATAATAATTATGATTACGTATTTTTGTTAATTAATGATTTTGATGTCTTAGTAACTAAAAATAAATGTGTTACAAATATATTATAAAGGTTTCATTTATTAAATATTTATTTTATAAAGCATTAATGATTAATATAATAAACAGTCATAAATTATTAATATGTATAAAAATAATAAGAGTCACATTTCATTCATTCATTCATTTTATTGAAAACATTAAACATCAAAATATTAGATTTAGAGTAAATTAAATTTCAATATTTGAACACAATAAAATTTATTCATAGTTTTGTGCAATCGGTACTCGTAATATCTCACTTATTACCAGATTTGTTGGTCAACTAATCATAACTAGCCGACCGCGCAAGACAACGCACGTGTTCGTTTCATAGAATACCTCAGTGCAGCGCCATACTAATAATAATGAGCGATTAATGACGGCACTAGTCGAGCAACATATCCGTGGATTTGTTTTTGTTTGACGGTTTTTGCATTACACACACATGCGTTGTGAGTGTTGGTGGTGCTTTGTAAATACTTACACAAATACTTTCAAACGTTTCTGAATTTTGGAGGGGCGCGCCATGTTATCGTAGTTAATCTCTACAACGAAGTAGGTACGTAGCAGAACTCCTTTGATCTATCGAAAACTGGCTCTTGGAACCCAAGGTATTGGAAAAAACCTTTACAAGTCGCGTTAAGGCACCTACAAACAGGCGCGATACGCGATATAATCGCGCGCGACACAAGGGGACTGCTCGTTGCGCGACCTACGGTGCCTTTGTGTCGCGCACGATTTTATCGCGTGTCGCGCCTGTTTGAAGGATCCCGTTTAAAGGGAAAAGCGCCAGGGTAGCCTACGAAATTCAAATTTTCTTACATTTCTCATTGTGCTTAGTTCATATAACTCTATTGATTCATATTTCTTGAAATAGGTAGTTATTCATAGGGATTATATAAACTTAGAGGGTTGTTTTGATGATTTCAATGATTATAATTCTGTAAATACATGCTTGTTACGGTCGCAAATCATATTTTGTTCAACGTACAACCTGACACTGACCTGCATATTGCAAAAAAACGCAGCTGACAGCCCAGGGTGCAGGGCTCTCAGCCCTACTACTGCTTAGCTGACTGGCCTTTCACCAAGGTATGAATTATAAAACGCTAACATTTCAAGATAATAATGGGAGCGTGCTTATTACTGACTGCGACGAGCCGGAGAGTACCTATATTGTTATTTAAATGACCTATTTGATGCTAAAATCTAATAAAATGAAATAAGATTCTACTATCAACAAAGTATATGTCCCTGGCAACATTAAAATTGTATATTTGTACGTAAGTTATCGTGGGCGGATTATTTATAATGTCTTCATGTCGACAGGTTAGTCCGCTTTGATGTCGGCGCGCCATTAATTATTCTCCTTTAACTTGTTTTGTTTATATAGGAAAACAACGAGAAATAATTAAATTGGACGTTAAGGATGTTAATAATACGTAAATATTGTGCGGCTTTTAATACTTTTGGTGATAATACACATAAAGGTCGTAATAAGATCTCTTGATTTTCAACTTTTTTATTTTTTCGGGAAAATAATTATTCATTTTTGGTCATTCTTTTTGGTAATTTAGATTTCCTTTTTTAGTTTTTGGTATTTCTCTAAGGCATGTGCTGCAGGGTAGCCCGAGTAATTCAAAATTTCTTGCGTTTTTTTGCAATTAGCAGGTCAATGTCAGCAATGGGATTCTGTAACCACCTCTCCGTGAAAACTTAGGTGAAGTGAGCGTGGAGTGAGCTGTCAATAGTGTCAATTCCTAGCAAAAACAAACTCACATCACCTAGGTTTTCGCGGTGAGATTTTTACAGAATCGACCGGCTGGTTGTAAATAATAATTGCAAAAAACGTAAGATAATTTGAATTTCGCGGGCTACCCAGGCGCTTCCCCCTCAACAATTAATTTACTGTATCTACTTATCTAACGTCTCCAGGGCGTTTTCCGTTGTCTCACAAAAAAAACAAACCCATCTACAGAAACGTCTTCTATTTACTTAATCTTACATATTTCAGCCACGCACACATCGTTTGTCTACCATATACGTATGTCTAAATATAATATATTATCTGTGCTATCCGCCATTGTTGCCGAAACACATGTTGTGGTGTATACGGCGACGACACTTGCTTCTTTTGTATCTCGATTTGGTAATAAAAGCTTATCTTTTACGCTGATCTGAAGGTAAAAGAAAATGGGATGAGTGATTTTGTTGTTTGGTATTCATTGCATAAGTTTATTGGGTAAAGTGAAAGATTACATGATTGTCTAGCTAGGCGATCTATTCTGTAATTATACTTCAGGTCTCGTCCGAAGACCATTTATTACTTGCAGCATTACGAGTTGTGGTGCTGTCTCTGTCACACTTCAGATCCAAGTTATAAAAATACTAAACCCATCTCTCTCACTCTCATGCACCCGCGCATGCGGCGGGCGGCGGCTGACCGGGAACGAGCCTGTAACTTGTCATTACGCGTTTTTGTGTTATCTAGGTCACACAAAAGTTTTTAATTTTCTCCAAAAAAGGTGTTTTTACCATGGGAAAGCGTAAGCGTTCACATCTAGATGATGACGAATACAAAAGTCTCAAAAAGAAAGTGAAAAAACTCGAACGTAAACTGCAAAAGTGCAAAAGACCGAGTTCGAGTAGCTCGTCATCATCAGATTTTGAGGGCCGCGAAGGTTCCTCGTATCGCGACATTAACTATGATGATGGATATAACGAAGAATTTCGGGAAGTACAAGGTATGTAGTGTTGCCCAAATGCAAGACCAAGACAAGACCTTAGCCAGTCTTGGTCTTGGTCTTGCGTCAATACACCTGGTCTTGGTCTTGGTCTTGGTATTGCGCTCTCAGTCTTGGTCTTGGTCTTGGTCTTGCAGCAAGAGTCTCGTAAGTCTTGCGAGACTCTACTACTTAGACTAGACTACATTCAAATACCTATTAGTCTATTGCTCAGGGTGGCAGGGACATCGACGTGCAACCGCTTACCATGGATTCAGTACATGATTCTGGACCCTCCTGCGTTGAAATTTTTCGTCGGCTTATTCTTAATTTTTACGCTTTTTTCTGCAATTTTTTTTACTGTAAACTGTATAAAATCATTATTTCTATCTGACCCAATGAGTTTTTTAATTAAAAAACAGTAAATTCACTTGTTTCACTTAAAACAGCAATGTAAAAAAACTCGAAAGGGCTACCTGATCAGCTGTATTGCTAAAGTTCATTTACGAGGTCAACACTGTCTTCGCGCTTACGCTATTCGCTTTCAAATGCCGCGACAAAGGGACCGCAGCGCCAAGCGGTCTCCTCGTATTATTAACGCACTTGAAAATAAACTTTAAAATTATTACAATAAAGTGCATAAATGCTTGAACCTGACAAAAAATGCGGAAGATTGCGGGAATCCCCGCGCGGCGTCGAGTCGGCCATGAATCCCAATGAATCTAACAGCCGCGTCACATGAGGCATTTTAATCATCTACATAATTGAATGACCCATTTACTACTTTTATTTTAGATTCGTTATGAGGGGATAATTATTTTTCTAAAGCTTCATCGATTTAAGGGGGAAGCGCTGAGGTAAATCAACCATGAACCTTTGTTGTTGTGTGTAATGCTTTAGCGATAAAGTTGAAAATCTGTTAAAGTGTGGTGTGAAGGCACGTATATTGCGCATCAGCATGTCACGTATAGTACATAGTTTAAGTTAAGGTAAATGTGCTGTGTTCACGACCTTGATGATGATGATGATGATAGGACTCCCTTTTCCGCACTTAGACTCTCATTCGGTCCGTTGTGCGTGGGGATTCTGGCTAACAGAGCCAGCCTAGCTCCGCCCAGAAGCACAGAAGCTTCCTGGGAGCTTCACAGGCTTCGCGGAGCGACCTCATTGTTCCGAGGATTTCTTCACGTTGAGAAGCCACGGCCTCGCAATCCAGGATGACGTGGGCGGCTGATTCCTCGGCATCAAGGCAGCCCCTGCAGAGGGGGCTGTCCGTGACGCCTATGTTGAAAAGATGTTTGTTAAGGAGGTTGTGGCCCGTAATTGTACCTATTATTATTCTAAGGTTATTCCTACTCAGGTTGAGAAGTTTTTTGGTTAATCGCGGGTGTATCATTGGTAGAGCCAATTTTGACTGTCTACAGTCTGTTGCCCGTGACCATCTGTTGTTATGGAGTTCGGTCGATCTTTGGCGAATCCACGCACGAAATTGTGAGAAAGGCAAAGGGAGAAGTGGGTACGGGCCTAGCACCCTCATGTCAGAGCCTCTCTTCGCAAGTTCATCTGCAGCATCATTGCCCAGAGATTCGCTGTGCCCCTTGATCCACTGGAGAGTAATACGATTAGACGTCGATAAACTCTCCAGAGCTAGATGGCACTCGAAAATTAGCTTATTGTTAGTTTGTTTGCTTGCTAAAGCTTTGAGCACAGATAGGCTGTCGGATAGGAATTTAATGCCATAGTTCCGGATGCCTAAGCGCTTTACTGCTGTTGCAGCTTGTGTTAAGGCAACACATTCGCATTGAAAGATCGAACTATGTGTGCCTAGTGGTATGTGAAAGTTAATATTGAGGTCAAGGGAGTGTACGCCAGCACCTGAACCGTTTTGTGTTTTAGAGCCGTCTGTATAGATGCGCACCTCATTGACTCCTGACTGATCCCTTTCTTCCTGAGCTGTTTGTATAATATAGTTTTTGTTGAACATCGGTTGGTTTGGTGTTCTGTCACACGGGGCAGCGATGAGAGGCTGGTACTCAATCGCCCGGTCCAGGATTTTAGCGTGTGGACTGGTAATGTTTTTGCCCCATATGCCCAGATGCATCAGCCTGATGGCGGCTAGCGCCGCTTCCTGCTGTATGTACAGGTCAAGGGGAGTTAATTGAAGGGCTATCTCCATGGCTGCTGTTGGGGTGGTTTTCATGCAGCCAGTGGTAGCTGAGCAGGCCAGTCGTTGGAAGCGTTGTAGTCTGGTAATGGTGGTCGAGAGTTCTGTCCTCGTCCACCAAACCAGAGCGCCATAAGCCAACATTGGCCTGATCAGCGCTTTGTAAATCCACAGAGTAATCTTCGGAGAGAGCCCCCATGATTTCCCTAACATTTTTTTGCATTGGTAGAGTGCAATTGTGCTTTTATTAAGTTTGTAGTCAAGATGCTTGTTCCAGAGCAGTTTGCTATCTAGAATCACCCCCAAGTACTTGACTTCGTCTTTCAATGTTAGTTCTGTGTTGAAAAGTTTTGGGAGCCTATGAGGTCCAAGAGTTCTTTTGTTGGTGAACATTATTAGTTCTGACTTCGAGGGGTTAACCGATAGCTCGTGCTTCGTGCACCAACTCTCGACTATTTTGAAGGCCTTTCTCATGAGATCACATAAGATGCCCTCAAATTTACCCGAAATCAGAATTGCTATGTCATCCGCGTATCCCACTGAGTACAGACTGCTGGCGTTGAGCTCTGAGATAAGCTCATTAACGACTAAATTCCACAGCAGTGGTGACAGCACCCCACCTTGTGGGCAGCCTCTACTCACGATACCTCGTGTGGTGGTGTTCACGGTGAATTGAATAGCTCGGTATTTTAACATGTTATTAATCCATTCTATGAGTGTTCGCGCAACACCGTGTGTGGCAAGTGCCTGTTCGATACTGACGAAGTTAGTTTTGTCGAAAGCACCTTCTATATCAATGAAGGCGCCTAGGGTTGGGTTTTTGGCTTTTAGAGCATTACCTATGCGTGAGACTACGCTATGAAGTGCTGATTCAGTTGATTTGCCTGCACAGTAGGCGTGTTGATTAGGATGTAGAGGTCTTTGTACCGAAACCTGGGATCTGATCTTCCTATCCCCCAGCCTCTCCAGTGTCTTCAAGAAGAACGAAGAAAGGCTTATAGGTCTAAAAGATTTGGGCTGGGTGTAGTCGCCCCTACCTGGTTTCGGTATAAATATTATTTTTACTTCCCGCCATTTCAAGGGAATGTAGCGGTGGGCCAGGCAGGCTCGGAACACCCTAACGAGGTAGTCGGCCAGTACATCTTGACTCCACCTGAGCAGAGCCGGGAAAATACCGTCCAGTCCTGCTGCCTTGAAAGGTAGGAAGGTGTTGATTGCCCATGTTAATTTGTCTTTATCAATTACTTCCAACGCCACTTCCCAATCTAGGCTGTTTGTGGCCCTATCCCTATGTAGTTCCCAGCTTTGCTGGGCGGCAATCTGGCATCCTGGGAAGTGTGTGGTTAGGAGTAGTTCACTTGTTTCAGCGTCGTTTGTTGTGTATGTGTTATCTGGTTTTTTTAGGCATCCTATTGAGTGGTTAGTCTCTTGGGCAAGACAGGTTTTGACCCTCATTGCCTGGTTGTTACTTTCAATGTTAGTACAGAAACGCCTCCAACTATTCCTACCTCTGAGGCGTATCAGTTTTTTATATATTTTACGAGCTGTTATATATCGGTCCCAATCTACTGGCGACCGTGTGTTCCTAGCTCTGTTGAACAGTCTTCTCAGCTTGTGCCGGTGTCTTTCCAGTTCAGGACTCCACCAGGAATGGCGAGCTCCCTGTCTAGGTACCGTGAGGGGACAAGACTGTTCATAGCTAGATAGAAGTATGTGTGTGATGTTGTTTACATGTTCGTCTAAGTTGGTTACTGTTATTTCAGCCGGAAGGGCGGGTAATCTACCAAGTTCAGCCTCGACGAGTTTAGTGAATCTGACTTGGTCCGTATTCCGCGGAACCCTTCTTGGCTGTGGTTTGGTTAGGTTGAAGTTAATGGTATAACGGATCCATCTGTGGTCTGAGCATGATATCTCGGTGGACACATGCCAGTCCTGTATGGAGTTTGATATGCCTATTGTTGCTACAGTTAAGTCAATTATTGTTTGAGATCTCGCATTTATGAAGGTAGGTTCGGAGCCCTTGTTGAGTAAAACAAGGTTATTGCTAAGAATAAAATCAAGCATTTCCTCACCTCGGTTGTTGGTTTTATCATTACCCCATAGCGTGTGATGCGCGTTGGAGTCTGTCGCGATGATTAGTTCCAGTTTCTCCTTTTCACAGTACTCAACCAGTGAGGCGAGCTCTGGCAGAGGCACATCCTCATCGCCTGGCAGGTATGCCGAGGCTAGTACGATGTCCGGGAGTTCTTGTTCAGTTCTGAAAAGCCTGACTGCTGTCAGGTCCCTTGAACAGAATTCGTTAATTAAAAGGTTAGGTACATGTTTTGGAATAAAGATGCAGGTGCGCGGGTTACTAACGGAGGTGTCTAGTAGCAACTTACCCCCGATGTTGCCAAGACCGCATATTCTGCCACCCCTGATCCACGGCTCTTGGATGAGGGCGATGGTCTTTCCTTGTTGTTTTTCCAGCACTCTGCGCAAGGTAGCCGACGCAGATTGGCTGTGCTGGAGGTTGGTCTGCAGGATCCTAGTCCCGCAAAGGAGAGGAGCAGAGGCTGCTGTCCTCGCCCTCACTACTCTCCCCTGGCGGAAAGCAATCCTCGTCCGAAATCAGACCGGACGAGGGTGGATCCCTCGTTGAACCCGCTGCTGAGAGAACCTCCAGCGCGGCCATGGAAGTCGCCAAATCCACCGCCCCCTCAACAGTCCCCATCGCGGGAGGCGACGGGGAACGTCCAGGAGGCGGCGAACCAGGCTCCCTCTCAGGCGCACCCGAGGCTGTTCCTGATATTTTTTCGGCGGCATCCTCCCTGGTACCACCCTCCTCCAGGAAGCGGATGTAAATACAGCCCATGAGGTAGTATACCCGCCGTTGTTGGTCTTTTATTGTTTTAACCATGGACTCCGGCACACGAAAGAAGAGACAGGTACCCGGGGGCTCCTGTCTAGCCCTTTCGTGTGTCAGGGTCCAGGTGTTCATTTTAAGATTAGGGTTCTGCCTCGCCAGCATCCTAAGAAGTTCAGCTGTGTCCTCGCTGTTCTCGGGGACAAACAGCATGCACATTACCTTCTTAGGTATGTCAGCTTGAGGCCGAACGGTGAGCTTGGTCCCCGGTAATGGGGACGATATGTTGTTTATGACCCCTTTGAGCCAGGCCATTGTGAAGTCGTCCTCACACCAAGTCTTGAGGACGCCCTCAGCAAAGTGGGCCCGGCCTCTAAAGTGGATCGCGGTGCTTTGATCTGTGTCTGTTGGTTCTGTTGGTTCAGGAGCCTTTAGCAGAGCTCGGAGCTGGTTTTCTATTACCTGGCGGATCCCCTCCGCTTGCTCCTGCGTCATTTCCTGAAAGGGCTTGGTCATGACGGCAACGCAAAGCTCGTTGTTCTTGTATGACGCAGCCGCTTCAGCGTAGCTCACCAAGGTTCCGTCAACCATCCGGGAGCGAGCAGGTTTGCTCTTCTTGCTAACCCCGGTCGGTGTGACGGTATCCTCGGGACGCGAACGCTTCTGCGCCCTGGTCGGTGGTATGATGTTGGTTTTGTTTACATTTTTTCGCCCTCTTGGCCTCTCGCTGCGCTTGCGCTTAGCGCCGGTGGCAGCCTCGCCTTTTGGCCTCTCAGCCGTAGCCGACACTGCCTTGAGGGGCGTTTTCTTGTTAATGACTGTTTGCCATTTGTTGTCGTTTGAAGCTCCTGCACATGGGGCTTCGGCCAGACTCGCCAGGTCTCTCTCAGAGTCCGCAGTCGTTGACGCAGCCCGTGTTGTGGGCGCATCCACTTCCACAGTACTCCTCGAGTCGCCATGAGCGAGTGCTGTCCTTGGCCTTTGTGTCAGGGTTAGGTTAGGGGGCGCATCCGTGGACGCAGATGAGGTTGGGATCGCTCGGGACGCAGCCAGTTGTGGCGCATCCTTTGCGGTTGCCTTCCTCATCGCATCCTTGGACGCAGCCGAGCGTTTATGTTTTTTGGGTGCAGCCTTAGGCAGTTGCCGCTTAGGCGCATCTTGAGACGCGACCCCTGTTTTGGACGTTGATGGCGCATCTGAAGACGCAGCCTTTGGTACAATTGTTTTTGTAAGCGCATCCGACGAGCGGGACGCAGCTTGTGGTTTAAATGTTGGTTTGGTCTCTTTATCCATAACTTTGGACGTTTATGATTCACCGTTGGAGCTCTCCACCCGCCACGGAGCCCTCAGTCGGGGACGTCGCCCGTTCAACGAGCGATCGCCAGAGCTACTCCTACGGTATAGGACCAGCCTAGTAAGAAATTGACGAGCCCGCACGCGACGGAAGATCACAGGACTGTATACGACACGAGACTATGCCGCAACTCATCCCGAGACCCCACGCCACGCCGGCTGCCCTCCCCCACTAGGCCGCTCCTCGCTTGACATCCCTCTTACGGGATGCCTCAGCCGGTTGATAGTGGGTAGCTACCCCACTACCTCCCGTGTAAGAGGAAATCCGGGCCAAAGTGGTGTGTTGTGTGCAACCTGCTCCACTCAACCACCAGGATTCCTTCATCCCTCCGTACGGGTCCCCGCGCACGGCACAAACACGCGGGAGGTCATTGCTGTCCATCATCAGCTCTTGTTTGATGATGGACACCCAGGGGCATGACCTCGCCACCCCTGAGGTAATTCGCCCAGTGATTTCTGTTACGTCTAATTCATATGGAATTAGACCAATAACGGGGAGCAACCTCGAGAAGGAACATCACCAGACTTGCCTTGAGGATCTACACGACCGCTGCGCTCTCCCTCAAGACCACGCCACCCTGCCTCCTCTGAAGGAGAAGGCAAGGTAGGTTTGCGTCTACAAAACCAAGCCAAGCAAGTAAGCAGCAAAGCGTGTTGTGGAAGCCAAACCATAAATTTGCAAACACAAACCCCCCCTGTTCACGACCTTAGTATTAGCATAGTGTCACGTACTATCTATGTATATATATGTTACCAATTAAAGGAGATGGAGTAGTAGCTGCCGGGAGTTAGCAGTTGACTCTCGGAGTACCATACATCATGTTGTTTACTCAACCCCTCCTCACCCCCACATCGCATGGCGACCCTGCCAGTCGGCTGGACGGCGTTATAGTTGCCCAATCGGGGGCTAGTTAGAGTCGCGGTTTAAGTCGACTTCGGTCAGCTTCGCGTCACGTCGGGTCACGGGCCATGGGGGCCACGACATCTAAGGAAGAGGTGATTATCGCTCAGACGGCATCGGGTGGTTCGAATGCCGCAACGGTTACGCAGGAGCAGCTGACAGCTATCAACGCGGTACTGTTGTTTATTGCTGCATGTTTGGCGGTTGTCATCGTTGGTGTAGCAGTCCGGATGTATAGAAGATGTCACCAGAATTGGATCGAAGAGAAGATCAATCAGCGGGAGGTTCGTAAAGCTGTGCAGATGGCCTGACCAGGGACGGACGGAGTGACGATGGAAGTAAGTGATTCCAATGTGATCTTAAGTGTTGTGGCGAGTGATTGCGGTCATCGGTTAGAGACAATAGTTTTAAATGGAAGTGGAATTAACGTCGCTGTTTATACAACTTAAATTGATAAGGGAATCTATTGTTAAGTTAGGTCCTAGTAGGCGGAAAGGTAAAAATTTTGAAGGTAAAATTAGTGACGCGAAAGCCTTATACGGTAAATTTAAGAGTATAATTTCAAGTTCGAGCAAATTTTCTGGAAAGTTAACGCAGTTGATGGGGAAAATAGATTGTACGCGGAGACTATAAAGTTTGAAGACGAGGATTGTGCTTCGTCGGCGCAAGTCATGACGTACCAGCGCAGGCCCGCAAGGGGTGGTTTTTCAACGGTCAATGGTAATCGTGGAAATAATTACAGGCGGCACGCTGTAGGGAATGGACACGTGCAGCGAGGAACAGCTGTTGAGCGTACGCGCAAAAATGCCAGCGTATGGCATAGCGGTGGAATGCGCGGTCGCAGCGATAATTCTCGTCGTGGACGGCAGACTCAGCAAGGTCGGCGGCGTGTAGCGTGTTTTGAGCACGCGCGGGGCGGTGCTGACTCAGGCGCGGTGTCAATGCCACGGAGCGTTGAAGGCGGGCACTTGAGTGAGACTCAGTTTTTTCGAGACTAAGCATATTTTAGCTTGCGATAGTATTAACTGGGTTAATTTGCTAGCGGATAATGTGGATACGGAGTGGTTAGTGGATACGGGTGCGTCGATATCAGCCGTAAAGAGCAATTTCTTGACGGATAACGCTTTGTGCCGTAAAGTAATTAAGGAAGAGTTGGTGATCAATGGTGTAGGAGGTAGTTTGCGAGCTGTAGGTTATGTATGTTTGAGGTTGGAGTACGGGCGGTGCTCGTTCGTGCATAGATTTTATATATTTGATGATTTGCCATGTAAGTCGGTTGGTATATTGGGCCAGGATTTCTTGCAGAAGTATAGTGGTATTATAGATTTTTCGTTAAATAGGTTGTCTCTTAAGGGTCCTAAGGGGCAGACGGTTTCTATGCCGCTCAAGTCCTATGATTACTTGTTGACTATTCCTCCACGTTGTGAAGTGGTTAGGAAATTCCCCGTTAATAGAGCGGAAGATTGTGTGGTGGTAAGGAAAGAATTGCGTGAAGGAGTTTTCTTGGCTAGTGTGATGGCTAGGCCTAGGAATGGAATGATACCCATTAGAGTTTTGAACACAAACTCTGAGGAAGTTGTGTGTAGTATGAACGGTGTAGAAGTTTATCCGTTAAGTAATTACGATTGTTGTAGTTTTACAAAGTCGGAGGTGGATGTTGAGCGTGTTAAGGAAATATTTTCTTTGCTTAGACTTGACTATTTGGATGCCGAGGAGCGGTTGTCGATTGAGCGGATCTGTGCGAAGTATTCAGATATATTTCATGTTCCGGGGGATAGATTAGCTGTCACGAATGTGTATGAGCAGTCAATACGATTGAAAGAGGATGTGGCTCCAGTTTACAGGAGGCAATATAGAATACCTTATGTACAGAAGAAGGAGGTTGATAGGCAAGTGCAGGAGATGCTGGATAATAATATTATTGAGGAAGCGGTTAGTGAGTGGTCTAGTCCTGTTTTAGTTGTGCCCAAAAAAGCAGATCGCAGTGGGGAGAAGAAATGGCGCGTGGTTATAGATTACAGGCAGTTGAACGAAAAGATACAGGATGATAAGTTTCCTTTGCCGAATATAACTGAAATCTTAGATTCGATGTCGGGTGCTGTTTACTTTAGTCACTGTGATTTGTCGCAATCATATTATCAATGTGCTTTAGAAGAAAGTAGTAGGAAATACACTGCTTTTACGACAGATAAGGGGCAATATCAGATGTGTAGGTTACCAATGGGGTTGAAGATAAGTCCGAGTTCTTTTAGCAGGTTGATGACTGTGGCCATGTCAGGGTTGAATTATGACAGGTGTCTGATTTATTTAGATGATCTAATTATTTTTGGCCGGAATTTGGATGAGCATAACCGGAACCTTATATCAGTTTTTTCACGCTTGAGGAAAGTGAATCTTAAGCTGAATCCATCCAAATGTGAATTTTTGAAGAAGCAAGTACTTTATTTGGGACACGTAATTTCGGCAGAAGGTATTTCACCAGATCCGGAGAAGGTAGAAGTCGTAAAAGGTTATCCGCGTCCATCAACGGTTGATGAGGTGAAGCGGTTCGTGGCGTTTGCTAATTATTATAGGAAATTCATACCAAATTTTGCTAATATAGTGGTACCTATGAATAGACTATGTAAAAGGGATGTTGTGTTTAGTTGGACCGATGAATGCGAGAGGTCTTTTCTGTTGCTTAAGGAAGCGTTAATGAATCCACCGGTGTTGGATTATCCAGATTTTTCTGATAACAACACTTTCATATTGCAAACCGATAGTTCGGGGTATGCTGTCGGAAGTGTGTTGTGTAATGGGAACGGGAAACCCATTGCATATGCTAGTAGGTCTTTAGGGAAAAGTGAATTAAATTATCCTATAATAGAGAAGGAGTTATTGGCAATAGTTTGGTCAGTTAAACATTTTAGACCATATTTGTACGGACGGAGGTTCGTTGTAAAAACGGATCACCGGCCGCTGTTGTATTTGGTAAACATGACAGATCCGTCAAGTAGGTTAACTAAGTTTCGTTTGTGTTTAGAGGAGTACGACTTTGAGGTTGAATATATTAGGGGGAAAGAGAATGTGCTAGCAGATGCTCTTTCCAGGATAGTAATTACAAGCGAGGATTTGAAAGCCACACGTGAAAAGGCTATATCAGTGATGACGAGGGCGCAGTGCAAGCGTTTGGGAGAGCCAAATGTTTGTGATACGGACTCCATGGTATCTGGGACTGATCACCCTAGGATCGTGGAAGTTCTAAAAAAGCGAGAAAATGACGTTGAGATATGTTTGAATGAATGGGAGAAAATGTTACGTAACACTAATTGTAAAAGGATATTTTCGAAGTCGCGCAATTTAATGTATGTGCCAGGAAACTCGAGTATTTATGTAAACTATGAATCTTTATCGGCATCATCGCGAGACGAGTTGTCGAAAGACATAGTCGCTTTTTGTATTGAGAAAGGCATAAGAGAAGTTATTATTTTGAAAAATCGTTATAACGTTGAATTTATTAAAAGAATGGCAAAATATTTGAAGGGAAATAGTAGTTCCATATGTGGGGATTTTAAAATGTGTGTAGTGAAGGATTTACGGAGGGTAGAAGGAAAAGATGAGAAGAAGATAGTTTTGAATGATTTCCATGTTTTACCCACGAGTGGTCATGCAGGTATACGCAGAATGGTGAATAATATAAAGAAGTATTATTATTGGCCGTCTATTGAAAAAGATGTAATGGAATACATTGGTAAATGTGATAAGTGTAAGAAGCAAAAGTATTCTAGACATACTAAGGAACCAATGACAAATACTACCACTGCATCTACATCGTTTGAGAAGATTTATTTAGATATAGTGGGGCCGCTTGATAGGGACGAAAAAGGCAATGTTTACATATTGACTCTTCAGTGTGAGCTTACGAAGTTTGTGGAGGCGTATCCATTAAAGAATAAATCCGCAAATGAGGTAGCGAAAGCGTTGGCAGAAAATTTTGTTTTGAGATATGGAATACCGCGGACGATTGCAACGGATAGGGGTTCTGAGTTCATTTCAAAAGAAATGGTAGAGCTATGTAATATCTTGGGCATCAATAAAATCTTATCGACATCATATCATCATGAGAGTATAGGGTCTTTGGAAAACGTTCACAAAACTTTAGGCGCGTATTTAAGGATACAGACGGATAATAATCCATCATCGTGGAGCTCTTGGATACCGTATTGGTGTTTTTCATATAACACAACAGTTAATACTGTGACTAAATATACACCTTATGAATTAGTTTTCGGTAAAATTTGCAGGTTACCAAGTAGTCTTCAAGGTGAAAGTGTTGAACCTTTGTACAATTTTGATGATTATCCTTTAGAATTTAAGTACAGATTGCAAAGGGCTCAAAATGATGCGAAAGAAAATTTGATAGCAAGTAAGTTGGCAAGGAAACATTGTTATGATAAGAATCTTAATTCAGTAACTTATAAAGAAGGTGACTTGATATTGATAAAAAACGAAATAGGCAATAAATTGGAATGCATTTATAATGGACCATTTGAAGTTGTAAAGGACGAGTCACCAAATGTCATTGTAAAAAGAAATAATAATATAGATGTAATACATAAGAATAGAACAAAATTATATTGTAAGAATTAGAATGAAAGTTTGAAATGTATAGAAAAAAAAATGTAATTTAGTTTAATTTTTTTTTTACTTCAAGAGGGGTGATGTGGTGTGAAGGCACGTATATTGCGCATCAGCATGTCACGTATAGTACATAGTTTAAGTTAAGGTAAATGTGCTGTGTTCACGACCTTAGTATTAGCATAGTGTCACGTACTATCTATGTATATATATGTTACCAATTAAAGGAGATGGAGTAGTAGCTGCCGGGAGTTAGCAGTTGACTCTCGGAGTACCATACATCATGTTGTTTACTCAACCCCTCCTCACCCCCACATCGCAAAAGAAACATACCTAAAAAAACATAAACATATGGCAGATTGTAGTAGCTTGATGTGCTGGTGTCTGTACCATAACATCGGCTGGCTTAAAAACTGCTACTAGTACTAGACCTACTCGACTCGCTGTTAGTTTTAAATTTTGCTGAATAGAAGAATAATATGTATAAACTTTGAAACATAAATACCTAGGTACATAATTTTTACAAACCTACTAACGTTAGATCTGCCCATTAGACTTATACAAGTATAATATAATACTCTAAGTAGATATACCTACCTACAAGTTATGAAATGAACTTTGCTAGAAAGTTATGCTAGGTACATTTTTATCACATAAGGGAACAAATTTGTAAGTAACACGCTACCTACCTACTTAATAAATAGTCGAAACATATAATATACAATACCTGTTAGTGTTATGACGATACGGTTTTGATACTGGGGAACGTCTATCAAAATCGGGATTGAAACCAAATACCTACTATAACGCCCAAATCTCAGTTTGACCTAACTGCGAGACGCAAGAGTCTTGCAGGCTTAGTCTTGTTCTTGCTCAAGTCTTGCAGGGGTCAGTCTTGGTCTTGGTCTTGCTACAATAAGTCGGTCTTGGTCTTGGTCTTGGTCTTGCAAAAATGCAAGAACAAGACCAAGACTGCAAGACCAAGGCCGATTTTGGGCAACACTAAAGGTATGTAAGCCCAGTATTGTTTAAATTGAGATTATGTAGTTCTCAAGCAAAAAATTCAAATACTCACATATGGTAAAAGATGTTCGACGGATTTCGATATTTTGGAAGATAATGTCAATGTTGAAAAATAGATGCTACCAAGGTCTCACTTGTATATCTTGTTGAGAGTACGTATTATTTTCTTCACGTAAATCGTGTTGAACGTATTTTAGGATACAAATAATCGTACCTACCTTGAAGTCCTCCGCGTATATCGCGTTGAGGGTTTATTTTACGCATAAATGATCAATATTTCAATCGATCAATACCCTCGCACGTATATCGTGACGAGCGTGCCTACCTACCTACACAAACATACCATGCTTCTTCATGTAAACTCTGCGTATATCGCGTTGAGTGCCCGTCTTATCCGGAATAAAAACTAATACAGAATCATATTCTCGCATGTATATCGTGTCGAGAGAAGGTACCTACCTAGGCAGCTAGGCACATACGATACTGTGTTTCCACGTGAAGTGTGTTAAGCGTACCCGTGGGTACTAAGCAAATAATCAGACCTAAACAATGGTTTCTATAACTTCAACGTAATCTGATGATCTGAACGAGAAATTCTGAAATATTTAGTAGGTACCTATTTTTTCTACTACATTTTATGTCCTTACAGAAGAAAATGTACTTCAGGAAGAGGGTGAGATCATCGACACTGAGGGACCAGTATTGGAACCAACGACTATATCAGCTGTGCAAGACAAACCTGAGGAGGTTCTGGACCCAGAAATCCTAATGATATTAGGCGAAGATCCTTCAGTACAGAAAGAACATGGTGAGGATTTACACACAGATATTGCTGCCCGTTGGTCACATACTTTAATGAACGGTTTGTCCAAAGAAATAAAGTCAGACCTCTTGAAAAACTATTTACCAGCCGAGAATTGTGCCAATATGAAAGCGCCCAAACTCAATTTAGAAATCGAGGCGGCGTTATCACCGTTAAATATTAAAAAAGATATCTTCAGTCAAAGCAAGCAAAATCAGCTATCTAGCTGTTTATCCGCTATTGGAACGGCACTGAACTGGGCCTTGTCATCCAAGGACGCGCTACCGCACGCACAAAAAATCATAAAGCCTTTGAGCGACGCTGGACGACTACTCTGTGACAGCCACTATCGAGAGTCACAGTCAAGGCGATATGCCATAATAAACAGTCTCAACAAAAAGACTCAAGATGTTGTGAAGAATACAAAACTCGATGAAACTTTATTTGGCGCTAACCTTGCGGAGCATCTCAAATCATCAAAAGCTATATCCCAATCGGGAGCGGAGATGAAATATAGCGCGGTACAGCGCGCCACATACAAACCTCCGCCATCTACAAGAAAACCTCAGCGAGGTGCTTTAAACTCGAGGGGGATGTCGCGACCAGCAGTCGGCGAGCCGCGTCAGTACCCCAGTTCCCGGAAACCGACAGCAGCACCGCGGGATCAGCGTCGAGACACGTATCGACGCAGCCACTCGACGCGCCAGAGGACATCGAGACGCTGACTTCACCATTGCAGGTACCTATAGCAGGCAGACTGCAATACTTCTATGACCAATGGCGCACCATAACTGACGATCCTGTAATATTGTCCTGGGTTCGAGGATACAATATACCCTTCAAAAGCGAGCCTTTACAAATATCTTCCTTTCGAAATTCAGCTAAATCGATACCTGAAATCAAAATAATCGATCAATGTATAGAAGGTTTACTGCAGTCCGATTTTATATCAATTTGTGAACCCTGTGAAGGTCAATTTTTATCTCCCATCTTCACAGTACCCAAGCCTAATGGCCAGCATCGCTTTATTTTGAACCTGAAACATCTAAATAAATTTATTCAGCTAGAACATTTTAAAATGGAAGATTTTAGAACAGCGTTAAAATTAGTAAATCAAAATAATTTTATGTGTACGTTAGATTTAAAGGACGCCTACTTTTTGATCTCTATTGATAAACAGCATAGAAAAAAGCTACGTTTCGAGTGGAAGTCACAACTTTATGAATTTAATGTTTTATGCTTTGGCCTATGTACAGCGCCTTTTGTATTTACTAAACTGATGAAACCTATTTTACAGTACTTACGTTCACAAGGCCTTATTTCAGTCAATTACCTAGACGATTTTCTTTTAATAGGGCAAACATACAGCGAATGCGTTAGCAACGTCAGTAAGACAATGGAGGTCTTACAATCGCTAGGTTTTGTTATAAATTTCAGTAAAAGTCAATTAATACCAAAAACAGATTGTAAATTTTTAGGCTTTATTTTTAATACTAACGATATGACTATCTACCTTCCTGAAGAGAAAAAACTGCGCATTCTTCAAAAATGTACAGAGTTTTTAAAGCTTAAAAGATGTACCATAAGATACTTTGCCGAATTTATCGGTCTATTGACATCGGCATGTCCTGCCGTTAGATATGGGTGGATGTATACAAAGTTATTCGAAAGACAAAAATTTTTAGCCTTGGGAAACTCTGATGACTATAATAAGAAAATGATTGTAGAGAGCTCATTGAAACAAGATTTAGAATGGTGGAAATATAATATTCTACGTTCAAAGAGCCCCATCTTTTCTAGTAATTACTGTATTGAAATATACAGCGATGCATCAACTACAGGTTGGGGCGTAGCCTGTGACAAACAATGCGCACACGGTAACTGGACGCTATCAGAACTTACCTTGCATATCAATACTTTAGAATTAAAAGCCGCATTTTACGGTCTAAAAATTTTTGCTTCTGAACTTCGCGATAGCAACGTGCTACTAAGGGTAGATAACACCACCGCTATCTGTTACATAAATCGCATGGGCGGAATACAACACACACATCTGAACGATTTAACCCGTACTATTTGGCAATGGTGTGAGTTAAGAAATATTAACATATTTGCATCATATATAAAATCTTCTGACAATGTCATTGCTGATCGAGAATCTCGAAAAATCATAATAGATACAGAATGGGAACTTGCAGAGTATGCTTTTACAGAAATAACCAATAGACTTGGCAAACCAGACTTTGATCTTTTTGCAAGCTCCCAAAACTATAAATGTTCAAGATATGCATCATGGAAACTTGATCCTTATTCTGAAATAGTAGACGCATTTACATTTAACTGGGAACATCTATATTTTTATGCTTTTCCCCCTTTTAGTATGATAACCAAAATTTTACAAAAGATCATTACAGATAAAGCACCCGCTATGGACTAAACTTATAGTCTCTAATAAAATATACTTTGGACCTGATAAATATTTGTTACACTCGCCTTTCAGAACTTGTCACCCGCTTCATGCAGACCTTGTCCTGGTGGCGGCGAGATTATCAGGCAGGCGATGATAGCTCGAGGTATTCCAGAGGCATCGTTAAGTATTTTCATGGCGTCTTTTGCGGAAAAAACTCTCAATCAGTATAGCTCATCCCTTAAATCATGGTGGGCTTATTGTGAAAACAACAGCTATGATGTTTTCAATGCTTCAAGTCCCCAAGTGATTTCTTTTTTAACCATGAAATTCGAAGAAGGAGCTGGTTATAGTACTTTAAATACACATCGTTCTGCTCTATCTACTATTTTAGGATCAAAAGTAACATTAGATGATAGCATTCATAGATTTTTAAGAGGTGTGTATAGGTTAAAACCACCACAACCTAAATACGCTGTCACTTGGGACCCTAATGATGTGTTAAGTTATGTATCAAATTTTTATCCTTACACTGATATTACGCTTGAAAATTTATCATATAAAACAATATATTTACTCGCAATAGCCTCTGCACAGAGAATGCAGACATTAAGTTTGATAAAACATACAAATATTTGTATGACAAATGATATGATTGTAATTAAAATACCTCATCTTATTAAAACATCGAGACCTGGGACCCTTCAACCACTAATCAGGCTACCTTTCATTCGCGAAAATCCATCGATATGTCCTGCGACAGTATTGCAAGCGTATATTAAAAAAACTTTAACCCTGCGCCGTGACAATGCTGACGATCACCTGTTCATAAGCCTGAGAAAACCTCATAAAAAGGTTTGTTCACAAACTCTTAGCCACTGGGTGAAGAAAGTCTTAGCAGATAGTGGTATCGACATAGCGGTGTTTGGAGCGCACAGCACCCGCCATGCTTCGACATCAGCCGCTCATCGGCTGGGCGTAAACCTGGAAGTGGTTCGAAGGGCCGCAGGTTGGTCTAATACCTCAAATGTTTTCTTAAAATATTATAACAGGGAAATTCATAATTCAGTTAACAATGATTTTGCTGAAGTCATATTTAATAATTTATAATTTATTGATTAGTTAGGTACAGTCCTTATTCAGGTACACTTATTGTATTAACAATTCTGTTAAGATAGAGATAAATGTATCATGACGAGGTACGGATACTCTTGCTAAAAATAACTATAAGTATTTAAAATTATTTGTTACATATTTTTATTAAGGTTACAGGAACCCATTAAATTTATTTTTTGTTTAATGCTTTATGTATTATAATTATATCAATTATGTACAATGTCTATGTATTTTCCTTTTATTTGTCAGGAATATGACATTACTTTCTCTAAACATCTGCAAGTAATAAATGGTCTTCGGACGAGACCTGAAGTATAATTAGGAGTCAAACGAACTTACCTAGTGATGTTTGATTCCAATTATGCGAGGGTCTCGTCCGAAGACCATTAGGATCCCGCCCATCCCAATCGCTAACCCATTGTCGTGGAAAAGTAAAATACAAATTACTGAGACAGGGTGTAACAGGGTTTCTCTGAAAGTAATGACAAGTTACAGGCTCGTTCCCGGTCAGCCGCCGCCCGGCCCGCCGCATGCGCGGGTGCATGAGAGTGAGAGAGATGGGTTTAGTATTTTTATAACTTGGATCTGAAGTGTGACAGAGACAGCACCACAACTCGTAATGCTGCAAGTAATAAATGGTCTTCGGACGAGACCCTCGCATAATTGGAATCAAACATCACTAGGTAAGTTCGTTTGACTCCTAAATATCTGACGGTACAATCTTAGATGAAGTGATCTGTCATTCCACCTGATGCTCGGAATTGACACTATTGACAGCTCGGGTCTCCCTTGTTTCATCAAAAAGAAATTGCCATATTATCACTTCCCAAACAATTTTCCGCATAATTTCATTTGCCAAATCATTACTTAGCAAATAAACTTTTCACGAAAAATTGTAACGCAAACCTAATGTTTGGCAAGTGAACGTTTAAACAATAACTTGCTTACCAACTAGTACTTTTACCAATTTTAATTTAGTCAAATATTTCAGTTGGCATAACATATTTTACGCAGAATAAAATAAGCCAAATATTTAGTACAGTCGGGGCCCCTATTTCTGTCTGCCTATGATTTCAATTGGCCCTGTTTAATATAAAAATAATAAAAATAATAAAATATTTATTCAATAATTATAAGGCATGAAAATTATTACAGTTTTGCTTATATATAACAATTATATTGCTAAGACTTACGTGCCTGAACTAGGTAGTCCTGTGTTTCAGGCGAGAAGAGCTAAAATAGTATTTTAAAATTAATAAATAATCGAAAGATGACAGTAGACAAATAATTATATGTTGAGTAGCTTAACACTTAGTTTTTAAACTTGATAAATACATGTGTAATGCAGGTGAATTTTGTATAACTATATGTATTTACTTTAACACAGTTAGTAAATTTTCTGTTTCTTCATAAGACATACTTTGGAGAGCATCCTTGAGGATTCTCTTACAATTTGTATAGTTCACAGAATAAATGTTTGCTTTCGAGTTTAGTCTATTATATAGGAGAGGTCCGAGGTATAGGTAAAATTTGGATATAAAAGCATGTTTTGTTAAGATTTGTGGACAAACTATATCTTTACGTCTTTTATTAGTATTACTAGCGCTGTAGGGTAGAGCTTTGTGTTGTTTTAATACAATGCCCATAATAAATAGCTGTCGAACTGTTAATACTTTACAAGCTTTGTACAGGAGGTTAGTAGGAAAAAGGAAAGGGCGGAAAGTAGACACTTTGAGAATCGCCCTCTGAGCTCTCTCGATGGTTAGTAACATTGTTTTACCTGCTCCACCCCATGTGGTAATACAATAAGTTAAAATCGATTGACATAGAGCAAAGTAAACTTGTCTTACTAATTTTGTGTCAGCAATACAGCGTAACTTTTTAAAAACAAATATCAACTTGCGAATCCTATTATTTAAAGCTTCTATATGTTGTTTAAACGAAAGTGTGTCATCTATTATAACACCAAGGTATTTTGTTGTATTTGCCATTTTAATTTTAGGACAAACACATTGGTCATTTGTTGGAATTTTGCAGTAATGAGCATATAATGACGAGGTAGTACCAGTTGATGTTTGCTTGCGCATCGAAAACTTAATATAATTTGTCTTGTCTGCATTTAGTGTTAGTGAATTAAGTTGAAGCCATTTATTAACAATATTAAATCCGTGTTGCGCAAATTTGTAGACATTTTTTTCTGAGTCAGCCGAAAATAGAAGGGCAGTGTCGTCAGCATAAGAAACAATTTGGCCATGATCTAGACTTAGATTGCAAAGATCGTTTATGTATATCAGAAATAATGTAGGCCCTAGAATACTTCCTTGGGGAACTCCGAAGGGCGTGTTTTTTTTATCCTCGCTGAGAACATCTGCAATCCTTACACATTGGGTACGATCTTCTAAATAGCTTTTAAACAGTTTCAGCTGGGTGCCTCTAATGCCTATGGTTTCAAGCTTGTGCAACAGAATAGGAATAGAAACCGAGTCAAACGCTTTGGCGAGGTCCAGGAAGATTCCTACTGTGTGGTTACCATTATCAAGTTCTTGTCCTAGATAGTCAGTCAGATGGTGTACGGCATCGTCTGTTGACATTTTAGGCCTAAATCCAAACTGCCGCTGAGACAAAATTAATTTATCCTCCAAGTATTTGTATAGCCTTTTATTTATAATTTTTTCTAATATTTTAGATATAGAAGGCAGTAACGAAATAGGTCTATAATTTGTGACTTGATCTTTACCGCCTGATTTATAAACGGGGACAACAACAGCTTTTTTTAGGCACTCGGGAAAAACACCTGCAGATAAACATTTTTGGAAAATATAAGTTAGTGGTGGTACCAAAATGTGCTTGAACTGTTTAATAATTTTATTTGATATGTTATCCCAGCCAACTGCACAGTCGTCTTTCAAACTCATGATTATCATTTCTACCTCAGTCTCATCAGTGTCAAGCAATGCAAAGGATGATAAAATAGTGCTACACGTAAATGGTGTGCTTGTTAAATATTGTGATTGGCCCCGAACTTTTTCAGCCAAACACTTTCCCACATTAACAAAGAAATTATTTGCAATGTTGGCAGATGTTAACTGTGATGAGTGTGCTTGTAATAAACCTGAAGATGACTGATTTTGTTTCGAGTTAAACGTTAGACTTTTAATACAATTCCAGATTTTTTTACTATTTGTACCAGCCTTTTCTAGTGCAGTTTTATCGTAGTTGTTTTTTACTTTTCTTAGAAGATCATTACAAAAGTTACGATATCGTTTGTACGACAGTTGCAAAATTAAATTATCTGGATTTGATTTAGCTTTCGTATGCAGCTTATCTCTATTTTTCATACAGCGAATGAGTCCTGTCGTGATCCATGGCTTTATATTGAAGTTTTTGTTTTTTAGCCGAGATATGACAGTATTCTTCTGAATTGCATATTGCACATTTTTGATTAAGTATAACATACAAAACTGCGGATCAGCGGAATTGTAGACTGGGTCAAATTCGATATTGCGTAAGTCTTCTTCAAGTTTGTTTACATTTAAACGCGAAGTTGTGCGAGTGATTACTTTTGGTAATTTACAATTTAAAATAAGTAGGTTAGCATTGTGATCGGTTATTGTTGAATTAGTTACAAGGGCAAGTGCGGGGAAATTCGACTTGAGTATTATATGGTCCAAACAGGAGCCACTTTGATGTGTAGGAAGCGTGTGAGCGGGAAGCAAGCCATGGAAAGCGCATAGGTTAAGGTATTCCTCAGCGGATGCGTCAGCACTTTCTGGAAGAATATTGATATTAATATCTCCAATTAAAATTGTATTTTTGAAAGTTGACAGATTCTGCAAGGTGTCGTTTAGAGAGTCGGTGAAATTGTTTATATTTCTAAAAGAGGGAGGTCGATATAAGGCAAGTATCGCTAATTCTGATCCAATTTTAATTAACAATCTGTTACAATCGTGCATATTTGGTTCCTCGACCGACACATTGAGATGATTTCTTGCGTAAACTACCACCCCATCGTTCTGATTGTAATTTATACTACTTTTATACATATTATATCCCGGAATTTGTGGTATGTTATATTGTTTGGAGAGCCAACATTCGGTTAAGACAATAACGTCACAGTTTATGTCTAGACGTTGAGTAAAAATGCAAAAATTATCGAAATTCTTAAAAATACTGCGAATATTTTGGGTTAGTATTGTTAGTGGTCTAGTGTAGGAGGAGAGATATTGTTTACAGTGCTCAACGTCACAAACACGGCATTCAGATACAGAGAAATTATCTATGTCACTAATTAAATTATTAATCATACTTATAACTAAATATAAAAATAACAATAAAACAACAAGGGCCTGAAAGATACGTAATTAACGGCGCTCTTAGGCGCCTCCATAATCAATAGTATTTATGTACCTCTTTTCAGCCATAAGTTTCGCTGGACAGTCAGCTGCACTTGTCTTGTGATTGCTCGGCTTTTTGAAGTGCAAGCAAGTAGCGCACTTTGGTTCCTCAGCCCTCTTTGTGCATTCTTTAATGGAGTGACCCAGATCACCACAGTGGCCACAGGTATGTGTGGTTTCCCGGCATGATTTGGCTGCATGTCCATACTGCTGGCACATATAACAGTAATAGTAATATGATATGAGGTAAAGGTATTTGTATTCTCATTCGCTCTCCCTTGCATCCAATGTCGACGGAGCCCCGCTTCGCGGGCAACACGGCAGGATCCCTGACAGCTGGTCAAATATTTACAGAACTGATCGACTATTTTATATATAGTGATATTTTTTTAACTAATTACTTCGCAATTATCGGACACATGTCGAAAATTGAAGGTACTGAAGCAGATATATTCTTGGAAGTAAACTTTAAATTAATCAATAACAACATTAATGATAGTGAACAAATTTCGTATTAGATTTTTACCTGGAATTAAAGGAAAGACAAAGAGTGTCTTAAGACAGTTTCTCAGTCTTTAATCTTTGCTAGATACTCCAACTAGAATCTAGAAACGATCGCTTTTCTTATTGTCCGTAAGAAGAATGAGCATAGTTTCGCTTCAGCGCCCCTTTACGCTAAATGTAGATAGATAACAAATTATTTATGACTTATGGTGGAGTCATGATACTCGGTAATTAATGGATACGACCCGAGAGAGACTTGCCTCGGAATAGATAATTTAAGATGTCAAGTATGTACAGACGCCAGCACATCGAGCTACCCGAAACTGTCAAATTTTCCCAATCAACTTTGAACCTTATGCTTTAGCGATAAAGTTGAAATCTATTAAAGAAATTTGACAGATTGTAGTACCTTGATATGCTGGCGTCTGTACCTATCCCTTACTTAGGGATACCCAACTCATAAGCCTTATTTAAACACATTATTAATATACACCCTTGAAATTAGGGCTCGGCTAAATGTTAATTTTCACAGGGTTGAGTTAAATGTAAGTTAATGCTTTGATAATTTTATTAATCTTATTTTAATTTCATTTAGGGCTGATTTTTCAATCATCTGATAACTTTAAACGAGGAATAATTTTGAAATTTTGACAGTTATTTCATAAAAACTGTCAAACGTCAATTTTATTCCTCGATAAAAGTAATTTGGCGATGGAAAAATCAGCCCTTAGTTATGCGGTGATAGCTTAGCGGTTAATGTTCGGATTGTGAGCGTAAAGTCGTGAGTTCGTTTCCCACTCGTTATGTTAATCTTCTTCTTCGTATCGCTCGCGTGATGTTATTTCAAATCTTGTTCGCCCAATACTTCGCCACTTTCACACAGCTCTAGATCCTCACCCTGCTTCTGTTAGACTACTTACGTGAACACATGTTTAGACATAATATCTAGCTTAGTTCTCCAACCAGCTCTTTACGTGTTAAGTAACCGAAAAAAATACCGGATAAAGTAAACCACACAGTAGCAACACGTGATTTCATTTTACGTAATTACAAATCTAAATATAGAACACTCCAATCTTCAGTAAATAAATAAAACCTTTTTAATATAAACTCAACGCCCACAGAGTTTCCCTCCATATTTTTTTCTTCTATTGTGTTGCCAACATAAAAATTCCAAAGGCAGCGCCAATGAGGGGCGGAGGCGAGGCAGGGGTGCCAATTTTACAGCCCAATGGCGCGAGAGAGCCGATTGGAAAACGCTGATGACTATGTAGTGATTATACTTGCCGTGTTCTAATTTTGTGTGCGTGGTTAGGAATTTATAACGGCGCAGGATAGCCTTTACCAGGTGTGGCCATTGTATTAGTGGTTCAGCAACTTCAATATCATCAGGATTGTGACGGAATATAGTAGTTCGTCGTGGACATGGTACGACAGCGGCTCCCCTGACATCATCTGGCACCAGAACACAGTTACACAGCCGCCACGCATCCATCATCGATGCGACGCTCTGCTAGAGTGACTGTCACCAGCCAGTGTCATTCATAACCGACCTTTTCGGTGATTTCAGTAACTTTTTTAACAAAACGAAGGGCGCCACTTGCTGCGCCGTCACATAATTTGAGTGGTTTAAAATCCATTCAATCCATCCATTTAGCTAGGAAGGTTTAAAATCCATTGTGACCTTTAAATGTCAAAGTTCAGTTGAAAAGATTTATTCAGTCAACGTAATTTATCAAAAAGCGAATTAGTTATGTATTTCAATTAATACTGTGATTTGACAACAGCTGAACCATGAACAAAACGGGGTTACCGTTTTGTTCATGGTTCAGCTGTTGTCAAATCACACGTTAAAACAAGAATAATATTGTAACAAGATTCTATCATTATTTCTATCAACAGTAGCTTCTGCCCGCGACTTCATCCGCGTGTTTTAACATTCACTCTGCAATAGCGTAGCTTTCGCTGAAAGAATTTTCAAAATCGGATCAGTAGTTCCGAAGGTTACACCGTACATACAAACTCACAAATGTTACCTTTATAGTTTTAACTGATATAAGATTGACTTATCATCATCTGCCTAGCCTTTTCCCAACTATGTTGGGGTCGGTTTCCATTCTAACCGGATGCAGCTGAATGCCAGTATCTTAAATGGAGCGACTGCCTATCTGACCTCCACAACCCAGTTACCTACTGGGTAATACGATACCCCTTGGTAAGACTGGTTGTCAGTCTTTCGGGCTTCTTAACGACTGTCAAAGACCCACGAATGTCAGCCGGGACCAACGGCTTAACGTGCTTTCCGAGCCACTGAGGGATCTTGGTATGTAAATGGTCACCCACTGCGACACGCTTAGCTTTACCTGATGGATCGACCTGTGCAGCTGTTATTATTTAGCCAAGAGCCCATCTGATACTAGATTAACTATTAGTTACCAATCTTTATGAGCATGATTTGACAACAACTTTCATAAAGCTAGTCTTATAAACTAGCAAAAGCCTTTAGCGGCATAAAATTCCGTAGCCAAAATGTTCGGGACTTTGGACACATTATAAGCAACATTCAGAAATTGACGTGGGAAAGTATGTGTTCACTTTGTAGTCTCACTTATTGAAACTCACGAGTATTTGGATTGATGTGGAAATTACAGTCCGACTTTCTCGAACGTTCGCCGCGCGCCGGTTCGGAGTGATTGAGGGGGCGTTTTGACGGGAATATTAAAATCTTTATTAAAGTGAATCGGCTGTAAGTTCTTGGGTGGATATTTTCTTGTAAGCTTATAACGGTATGTACGCCAGCACATCAAGCTACCCGAAACTGTCAAATTTTCCCAATCAACTTTGAACCTTATGCTTTAGCGATAAAGTTGAAAATCTATTAAAGAAATTTGACAGATTGTAGTAGCTTGATGTGCTTGCGTCTGTACCTAACATTTTTCTTTATTATGGTTAAAAGTTACGTTGCAAATATTCTCGTACTGCGGAGTAATTGCGTGACACGCTATCAGTAGCAATGGGCTTCATTTTGACAGTTCAACAACATTCATTACGTTATATTTACGTTGTTCAGCAGTCACGTTTCAAACAAATGAAGCAATGGATTAGCAATATCCTTCAAAATCTATACTAATATTATAAAGCTGAAGAGTTTGTTTGTTTGGTTGAACGCACTAATCTCTGGAACTACCAGTCGGATTTGAAAAATTCTTTTTTCATTTGATAGCCCAATTCTTGATGAAGGCTATAGGCTATATAACATCACGCTATGACCTTTAGGAGCCTTGCAAAAGGAAAAAAAGTCAGAAAGAACGCTAAGCAAAAACGAAGTAATAGCGCGGGCAGGCGATGCGATGCGACGGGGAACAAGAAATTTCACGCGGACGAAGTCGCGGGCAGAAGCTAGTAGCTATATTGGGTCATGTATTTATGGTGCTGGACATGGAAATTACAAACGAACCTGCATTAACACGGTGGCAGGGATATCGACGCGCATCGATGTTTGTTTTACGGAACTGGGCCGCTGTTACTATGGATTCACGACGTGATTCTGGACACCTGTGCGATATATATGTTTTGTTCGATTATTTAAAAAAGCAATGTTGTTCCTTACATTATGACTGCGTAGGATGAGGAATTACAACGCTAGGGGGTCTAGAATCATTTGCTGAATGGTTACTATACAGAATTGCGATTCTGTAACCATCTCACCGTGAAAACTTAGGTGAAGTGAACGTGGAGTGAGCTGTCAATAGTGTCAATTCCTAGCAAAACAAACTCACATCACCTAAGTTTTCACGGTGAGATTTTTACAGAATCGACCGGCAGTTTGCGCTTCGATGTATGCTACCCTGTTTCGTGTACTTTATATCTTCTAGTTTTTAAATTACTTTTTTATGGGGTAGAAGAAAGCACAAGCATTTTGTTGCTCTTCCAATATTGCTCAATCCAAACACTTGCAAACTATAAATCTTACTGAGTCCGGTAAAGCACAGAGATCTCATAAAGCACCTACATAGTCGCCATTACAAAATTCACAACGGCTAAACAAAACATAATCACAAAAAGCTTTCATTCAAAACTATCGCAGCGTCGCACTATTCACGTTGCGATATTATCGCGACGTTGCGTTGTCGCTCTGTCGCGTAGTCGCGCCGCTCCATCCGGCGGGTGTCGCGGCTGCGCGCTCAAAGGCCGTCATCTTGCTGTTTTGTGCGCCGATACAACGCGCAGTCTATACCGACGCACTTGTTTAGTATCTAAAAATGTTATACTGTCTTAGTTGAGCAGTTTTGTCGTCTGCCTAGCGTTTTCCCAACTACATACGTAATACTACGTACAGACGCCAGCACGTCAAGCTACTACAATCTGTCAAATTTCTTTAATAAATTTTCAACATTATCGCTAAAGCTTAAGGTTCAAAGTTGATTGGGAAAATACGTCGTACGTAGGTACGTAATTTCTCGTAATTATTTGTATTTTCGTACGTAATTTCTTTGGGGTCTGCTTCCAGCCTAACTGGATGCAGCTGAATACCAGTATTATATATGAAGCTACTGCCTATCTGAGCTCCACAACCCAGTTACTGGCTAACTTCTATACAATTGGTAAAAAAAAAACATATATAAAGTCGAACATATAACCTCCTCCTTTTTGGAGATCGGTTAAAAATAGTTGTCTGACTTTCGGGCTTCTGACTGCTCGTTACGACTGTCAAAGATCTACGAATGACAGCTGAGACCAACGGATTCAAGGCACGGAGGTGTATCGGTATGTAATATATGGCCACCCATTCAAAGACCAACCACAGCAAACGTAGTTTAACCATCGATCGATCCGTGCGGGTGTTAAAACTTAGCCACGAGCATTTTATTAGGGCTTGTTGAGCTTTAAAAATGTCTGGTCTCAGGTTTATCTCCCCCTAAGATTTAGTAGAAGTCAAAATTCAACTCGCTTCGAACCTTTCCGACTAGTTAATCTTCTTACCACAAAATAATCTGCTATTTTAAATCCCTCCCGGAGTTCTGACATAAGAAAAGATCAATCAGAAGCATAGATCTAAGAAAATTAAATCAAGTCCGCTTTACATATACATACAAATTGGTACATTGATCAGCCGGTCGATTCTGTTAGAATCTCACCGTGAGAAGTTAGGTAAAGTGAGCTGTCATTCCATCTAATGTAATAGGGATTGACACTAATGACAGGTCACTTTAAGCTCACTTCAGCCGAGTTATTACGGTGAGATTTTTACAGAATAACATCCGGAGTTGTGTGACGTACTGGGAATCACTTAGGGCTGTCAAAATATGAATATTCAACGCGACCAGTGCAGATTATACTGGAACTTATTAATATTTATGTTTGAATAAATACTACGGAATTCACAGATGACTAGCAAATGTGGCTTCTGCGCGAGAATTAATATTTGAATACATTTTAAGAGTTAATTTGTTAAGAGCGTTTACGCCGTACGGCATTTCATACAAACTTTCAAGCCCTTATTATTCGAAATGAATGAACCGATTTTAATGAAACTTCAAACGCCTAAGCAGGATACAAAGGTCTAAAAAGTTAGTTAAGAACATTTTCGAAAAATAGTGTTACAGCCAAATTAGGCCGATTTTAAATTTTCCATAGAAACAGAGATTTGCAGTTATCTTTTTTAAAATGAGACATTTCTAACTGTTAAGTTAATCGTATCAAATCCCATTGGTGAAGGATTTTTCATTTATTCTTTTTTATCTGTGCTAAAATACCAATCAATCCAATCCAAATCCAATCCCAATCTCTTTGATTATAGCTACGTAGTGCAGCGAAAAAAAGAAAAACACGGACTGTCTTCGCCATATTATGATTCATAATGTTATCATTTTATGATTCTGCCAAAGTGGCCTTTTTAGGCCCTCTGGTCTATCACACTCTCTTGGAGATTTCTCGCAGAAAATGCGTTGCATGTGGAAATGCGGTCTCATAGACCATAAACAATAATAATAAGGCCACAGACAAGTAAATCTCGAGAAAGTATTTATGTTTTGGTATAGATATCCATTTTGTGATGCGCTGTGTGCAAATTAGAAAATCTACTGAATAAAGTAGCTTACAGAGAATCTGCCGTAAGCAGATATCACAATTTTAATTTAAAAAAGCCATACTTATTCCCCTATAATGTATTAAAGATATAAAATTCCTGAATCAACTTTAATAAAGGTTAATACCCTCAGACGGTGAAATACGAATAATATATGATAATGTAATTTCTCGCAATGTTCGGAATATTGCCGTCCATTAAATGACTCCAATGTCGTTTTGGTTATGACAACTTTAATCTACGGCACACTTATTTTTGCGAGTGGCGTAATAGGGAACTAAAATAAAATGTACTGGATTTGACAGATTTTTGACATCTGGTCTTTGTAAGTGGCGCCGCCATGATGTGCACGGATAAGTTTTCCGATCGAATTTGAAGTTTTTGGTATTTTTGTCCTATTGTAGGACTGTCGATAAGTTTTTTTTTAATGTAAGATTAGCTTCTGCCCGGGACTTCGCCCGGGTGACATTTCTTGTTTTAACATAAAATAATATGTAAATTATGTATATTTCCAGAATCGGATCAGTAGTTACGATGATTACCCTCTATATACAAACTTACATACTTATTTATGATATTATATAGATTAAAAAATGTAGAATAAAAGTAGTTTATATCGACCAAAAAATAGATAGCTCATTAGTACGCACGGCTACACATCAAGCTATACTTAACCAGTATACGCTGAATTCTGATTGTATGAAAAACCTATACAATGCGAGGTCAGCTACAACAAAAAATGTATAGCTTCATGTGTTGCCGTGTGTAGGTACAGACGCCAGCACATCAAGCTACCCGAAACTGTCAAATTTTCCGAATCAACTTTGAACCTTATGCTTTAGAGATAAAGTTAAAAATCTATTAAAGAAATTTGACAGATTTGTAACTTGATTTGCTGTAACGTCTGTACAGTGCGGTAAATGAGAGAATGCGTTCTTGACACCTGTCAGTTTCATACAACAGCTTCAACGAATACGTGTATTGCGAATTTGATCTTTATTCGCTACTAAATTGTCGCACTGAAAGGTGTCAGGAACACATTCTCTCGACGGCCGTACGTTGGTAAGTACTTGAAACACTGTATTGTTTCAAGTACCTACCTACTGGGCGATCGGTTCGAGTAGATCCTGCTGACAATAAAACCTCTGCGCGAAATACCCTCAGGATGCCATTAGAGCTAGCCCGATCTCATTACTTTCGTACACTATATAATTCACTTAAATATGGTTTAGTAGTAGTTACCTAAGGTTGTCTGCTTGACCGTATGAACGGAGTACCTTCGCCTAGATTTAGAAGTACTTTCAAATATTGTATATTATTCATGGTAGAACTTGCGAAGTTCGTCCAAAGGTACTTACTTATGAGTAGGCAGAATTATTAACTTGTTAATAGTGGAAACTTTATTACGGGTTAAGTTCGGAAGGGGGCTTTAAAAAGCATTAAAGGGTTACAGGGCAAATTAATTTGCAAAACTTCAGAGATATATTGGATACTTATCGGCATTAAAAAGCAAAGGATCTCAAAATTATGAAGGAAAACATTGTGGTTTCCTCACTACTTGGTGTGTAATGTTCTAGAACCAAAATATTCGAAGACATGTGACATGTACCAAGCCGCACTGGGCCCGCGTGGTAGATTAATTATTAGCCCACTCCCTCTCGAAGAGAGGAGGTCTGTAGTTCCGAAGATTACCTACTAAGTATGTACAGACGCCAGCACATCAAGCTACTACAATCTGTCAAATTTCTTTAATAGATTTTCAACTTTATCGCTAAAGCATAAGATTCAAAGTTGATTGGGAACATTTGACAGTTTCGGGTAGCTTGATGTGCTGGCGTCTGTACATACAAACTCACAAATTCTACATCTTTTTAATATTAGTATAGAAAATTGCCATTAGATTCCGATACCGAGTAAAGGCTCCTTCAAACAAGCGCGACACGACACAAAGGCACCGCAAGTCGCGCAACGAGTGGTGCCTTTTTGTCACGCTCGATTATATCACGTGTCGCGCCTGTAGGAGCCTTAACCCCTTGTATGCCGGGAGCGTAGATCTACGCGAGACACAATGGTTTTTAATTGTTTTCTGTAATTACGGCATACAACCGGTTAAGTCAATAAAGTGTCGCCGTATAATTTAAAAATAAAACCCTGCATTTTAATTTGACTTTCATCCAGCAGAACCTACAAGCACAATTTATAAATGTAAGAGGGACATCCAATTTTATTTCTACCATAAAGCCACTGGTTGAAGGTCCATTTACTCGGCGTCCATTACAACAAAGGCACAGGTGTAGTTTAGAGTTAAGAACTAATTGAAGAAATTGCGAGCAGACGATGCAATAGAGACCAACTCAAGCAGATGGGACCACGTCTGAGCAATTTAAACAATCTGAACGATTTAAATTGACATTAGCAACAAACAAATATTTTTAAACTAATGACATTGTATTATTTTATGAAAATATTTGTAGTAGTCAAGCCGCGGTCCCACGGCCCGTTTACTAACAAGCCGCGCTAGGCGTTGCTGCGCCTTCCGAGGCCTGTCGTGGTTCGTGCCGAACAAAGAAACGCGCCCGTACAAGCCGCGCCTTTGCACTTATCTACTTCCGACCGGCCGGACTGGCGACAATAGGGCACCGCAGGCCTAATCGGATACGACAGTTCTCATGCCTTTGTCACTGCGGGTCGTGGTACCGCAGCATTACACAATTGCCTAATTTATTTCTATTAGAAATAAAATAGGTAGTACTATCAGAGACTAGTCAAACTCGTTAAGGCTCCTTGAAACAGGCGCGACACGACACGCGACACAAAGGCACCGCAAGTCGCGCAACGCGAGGAGGAGCCTTTAAGGCTCCTTCAAACAGGCGCGACACGCGATAAAATCGCGCGCGACACAAAGCCACCGCTCGTTACGCGACTTGCGGTGCCTTTGTGTCGCGCGCGATTCGCGTCGCGCGTCGCGCTTGTTTGCAGGAGCCTTTACTGTCAGAGTTTCTTGAAAGTAAATAACGTATAGGTACATTGTTATCATTGAAAATTAGTCAGTCTGTACAACTTTAAACAGATTCTGTTTTTCAATCTCTTTCAAGTATGTGTTCTAAGCAAAGTTGGGATCATAGTTTGGTAGTAATGAACGTTTCTGTTTATTAGAACATTAGCATAATCAGCCGTTAATGGTCCCACTGCTGGGACACAGGCCTCCTCTCAGAGAGAGGAGTGGATCATAATCCACCACGGGGGCCCAGTGCGGGTTCATGGATGTCTTCGAATTTTGTGCACGATGTTTTCCTTCACCGTTTGAGAGCAATAATGATGAAACAAATTACACACAAGTAAAGCACCTGCTTGGGTTCAAACAAACCCACGACCTGAGACTTGTCACTGCTGTTTCGCTATTAGAACGTTATTGGCCCTAAAATAAAATTATACGCAGCCATTTCCAATATGCAATCCGACGTAATAAAAAGCCAAAGCGAGTTCCAATTTCAAATCCCATCAGCGTCGATGGCCAGTTCGTCCATTCACTGTTTTCAATATAATATCGTCGCAGGTGTACACTCGCGTACAGTCCCACTAATTGAAGTAATAGCAGTCTGAGCGGACGAACGATTCAATTCCGATGCGCATCCTATTCAATGAGGTACACTCAGGCGGTAAAGTGCTGGACGTGGCTTGTTTATTTTTGGCAGATTTTTTTTACTCTAACCCAATTTATTTAAGCGCTTTACTTGCAAGATAAAACCACGTCAATTACACCTAAGGGTCGGGGTTTCAGCTTTATAATTTCTGCCAATTTTGCCATAATTATGCCTATGTGCTAAGTTAGGTTATACCTTCATTAATAATGCTGAAATACCATACAAATTTAACAAATGTAGCGTTTCATTGTTTCACTACACAGCCTACCATAATCGTGTATTTACATACAACCTTTTAAAGGCAAAATACCCACGCTATTTACATGTCTTTTTATCTTTTTTGCCATTCTTCCTCACATTTATACCCATTAATTATTCCTTTTCCATCCTCCTAATGTTCGTCGAGTCCCGTTCATTATTTGTTGTCGTTCACTCATTCACTCACTCCTACAAGTCACTCAGTCGCTAATTGTTTGCTTGCCTTGTGTGTTTAGGAAACCATCCTTCAAATATTATGATATCAAATCTTAAGAGCGTTTACGACATACGGCATTTCATACAAACTTTCAAGCCCTTGTTTTTCGAAACGAATGAACCGATTTTAATTAAACTTTTTTCGCATAAGCAGGATAAAAGGTCTAAAAAGATAGTTAAGGACATTTTCGAAAAATAGTGTTACAGCCAAATTAGACCTATTTTAAATTTTCCATAGAAACAGAGATTTTCAGTTATATATTTTTAAATAAGACATTTCAAAAATGTTCTTTACTAACTTTTAGATCTTTGTATCCTGCTTATGGGTATGAAGTTTCATTAAAATCGGTTCATTCAATTTCGAAAAACAAGGGCTTGAAAGTTTGTATGAAATGCCGTACGGCGTAAACGCTCTTAACTCGCGCACGAAACTTTGGTAGTTTCGTGCGTAAGGTACTCAGATTTTAATAATATTTCAATTACATTTACATATTAATTATTTTTAAACTTGTCTGGGATTTAGGGAAGATTTTAATGCCTCCAAAAGTTATGAGTGTTGGGGAATTCAATTATATAAAAGCCATACCTTCTCCGGTGAGCACTGGTGGCCCAGTGGTAACAGCCGGGACTAACGGATTGTAGGTCTAAGGTTCGAACCCCGACAGGCGCTTGACTTTGTGAAAATTATTTCATCACCACTGCTCTCAAAACGGCGAAGGAAAACATTGTGAGGAAGCCGGCATGTCCTAGAACCAAAAATTCGAAGACATGTGACGTCTAACCATCCGCACTGGGCCCGCGTGGTAGATTACAGCCCACTCCCTCTCACCGAGAGGAGGCCTGTGTCCCAGCAGTGGGAACATTAAAGGCTGATTACGCATACCTTCTTGGTTAACTCTAATGTTCTCTTTTGTATCCAGCAATAACTGTTTTAAGACCTTTAAGGCTCCTTCAAACAGGCGCGACACGACACGCAACACAAAAGCACCGCAAGTCGCGCAACGAGCGGTGCCTTTGTTTGTGTAGCGCGTGATTCGCATCGTGTGTCGCACCTGTTTGCAGGAGCCTTTAAGGCGACTATATGACCTAAAGCGCGGTCTTTGTCGGACTGCATAGAAAAGAAAGGGAAGCGCGATGACACAACGCTGGTAATTTATTGCAAAATATGAAGCTATTATCTATTTACAAAAAATCTATTGTTTGGACTAAAAAATTAAAACACTAGTGCTTTAAGTAAGTTGCTTGTAGAATAATCTGACAAAAAATCATAATGATTGTATGTATTTTATTAGTATGGTTTTTATTGTAAAAATAAAGTTTATAGAAGTATCTTCATGATTTTTTTCTATCGTATCAAATTAGTTGTATTATGTTTTCAACACACTATCTACCTAGCATAATTATATCCTGATTTTGTTTACTGCAGTCGATCATATACTTTTATTGTTTTTAAAAGCTCCTTCAAACAGGCATGACACGACACGCGACACAAAGGCACCGCAAGTCGCGCAACGAGCGGTGCCTTTGTATCGCGCGCGATTATATAGCGTGTCGCGTCTGTTTATAAGAGCCTTAAAACTTGCGTTTTTTGCGTTTAGGTCCTGTAAGCCCCTTAAGTGCTACAATTTAGATCCTTATCCTATCCGATCTATTGACAAAATAGCTAAGACGTTTAACGAAATACACACGCTATACTTCCTCCATCCTACATACTCAATTGTCGAACAAATTACCGCCACTTTAAGCCGCCAATTTACTTCATGCCCATGGGCATTTTATTTTCATTTTAAGGCTCCTACAAAAAGGCGCGACGCGCGATTTTATCGCATGTCGCGCCTGTTTGAAGGAGCCTTTGTGGGACGAATTTCAAAACGAAGAATCAGTGCATCTGTCTACCTTTAAAAATAATATCTATTGAACATTGAACATATCTATTGAGTGGTGAAGTTTCTAAATTTTTATTTTTATTTTTTAATTTTCTAGAACATTTAACCTATTTCACATTTAGTTTTAGCCACACAACGAAAACCTCTCAGGGTTTATCTACATGTTGGCGAGCCGTTTATATCAATAATTTTATAACAATATTAAAATTTAAAGGTAGGTACAGACGCCAGCACATCAAGCTACCCGAAACTGTAAAATTTTTCCAATCAACTTTGAACCTTAAGCTTTAGCGACAAAGTTGAAAATCTATTAAAGAAATTTGACAGATTCTAGTACTTTAATGTGCTGGCGGTCTGTACATTAATACATACCTACATAAGGAGAAATTTTGTGTAAGGAAACGCTTTGATTTGTACGTATAACTTTACGAACTCACATTGTATATCGTTTGCAAATCTTCTGGAAATTTATTAAGATAAAAAGATACTAAATATTCTGCAACCCTTGTTGGCGACAATACGTAGCGCTGGGAGCCACTGCGACGACCGGCGGGCGAGAGCGGTTCGTGGGGAGCGGGGGACGAGATGCCGAGAGCCGCCGCTGCTGCCACCATTGAAACATTGACACATACGACACCGACAGAGGCGCGCGTTCTTATAATTTTAATATACCAACCTACTTAGATTTACAGTCCGCTATTTTATTTCTACCACCTCTGAGAATCGTCAACAACCCTTATCCCATACACATTACTGAATTTTGGTAGAAGTATTTATTTTTAAATGGTATCGTTCTCAGAAGGTCAACTCTTGTTTTTTCGGTTAGCAACTCAGGTCTATTGACTTCCGTTTTAGACGTATGTTTTAAGATATTAAAACATACGTTTCGTTTCGAAACTAGAAATTAGTTGACTATCATCGTCATTTATTTATTTTCCAAATCAAAATATCCAATTTGTTAGTACATAATTACATACAAATTTTTGATGCGCACTGTCCTGCTATCGCTATGTTAGATCGGACTTTTCACTCTCACTCTCTTTTATCTGATGGATTGCGTGTCTTTTAGTATGTGCTAAATAAACGTATTTTCTTTCTTTACATCCATAATGATTATGAATTACAAAGGTCTTAAAACTATGTTAGTATTACACTTCAAAACAATGAGATCAGTAGTTTATGTTGTGGACGGATATACTGACTGATTAATAAAAATACCTAACAATGAGATCAAGTTGCAGTCATAGAGCACTATTTTTGACTATGGATGCACACTCAACTTAATTCCGGTATTAGCTCATCCAGTAGGAAATTCTCTATCGCCGTGTACCCAAAGGCAGATGTTACGGCTATAGCTCTATTACTACAAACGTCCAATACGCGAGCACAATGTTCCTTGTTTCATTCAGTCTAGCATCTCTATATAATCTGTGCATTCAGCGTTATCGGCGGCAATCCAATGGAATCCGGAATCCTAGTGATATGATGCCCTGCTATACGATTTTGACCAAAGCTAGTCTTCCTGTGTTGGTTCTTTGTGAAGCCAGCCTTTTGCAGAGCGAATCTGGATTAAGGACTATTATAGAATATGGTATAATCCTAGAAACGAACCAAACGACATTAACAAGTCCGATTCAATGGAGTTTGTGTTCGCACAAACGTGCACACACACGTGAACACACGGTCGTTCGCACGTGTGTATGTGTGTGTGTGTGTAGTGTGTGTGGTGTTTGTGTGTTTGTGGAGTTTGTGTTTGTGTTTGTGTGTGTGTGTGTGTGTACACTAAGAAAGAATCCTTAGTGTACACACGCAAAAAAAGCACAAAACTGACTGTCAGATACACTATCCAGTGACTAAAACTATTGATAAAACATTGCGGTTTATTATTTACTAACAGCGCCCCGCGGTTTCACCCGCATAAGTATCGAGCCCGTGGGAATGTCGGGATAAAAAGTATCATATGTGTTAATCCTGGTTATAAACCATCTGTGTGCCAAATTTTATCAAAATCCGTTCAGCCGTTTGTGCGTGGAGAAGTAACAAACATACAAACACACTCACAAACTTTCGGCTTCTAATATTAGTGTGATTTATATAATTATACTTTATTGTACACCAGAAAATACATAACAAAAAATTTCGATACGTGGTTATTTTTATAAAGCGTCTACGCTATGTAAAGTTGCCAAGTAAATGTTTCCTTAGAAACCGGTCGGTAGTGTACAAAATGAATTCTACAAAATCCTCTCTGGTCTTTGTATTAATGTAAATCTTTTTCTTGTTACAGGGGCTTCGGAAAGCAAGGATACCAGTGTCAAGGTAAGAATTACAGTAATATAAATCGATCAAGTGATAAATTCTATGACTGCCTGAAAACAACAGAAATTGTCTATAAGACTATAGGCCGACCGCTTAACTGAGACGTTGCCTGAGGTGGCTGCGCGGTGCGGGAGGGGTGATACTTGTCACAAGTTGACCAATCACTGAGCTCTCGCAACACGTCACCACACCCCTCCCGCACCGCGCTGCTACCTCAGGCAACGTCGCCTATGGTAAAAGGCGACTTCTGACTGATACCATCGTACTGGGAGCCTAAATAGGCCACTTTGGCAGAATCATAAAAGTATAACATTATGAATCATAATGGACAGTTAACTGTTAAGTTAATCGTATCAAATCCCATTGGTGAAAGATTTTTCAGTATTTTTTTTTGTCTGCACTAAAATACCAATCAATCCAATCCCAATCTCTTTGATTATACCTACGTAGTGCAGCGAAAAACAGAAAAACACGGACTGTCTTCGCCATATTATGATTCATAATGTTATCCTTTTATGATTCTACTAATGTGACCTTTTTAGGCCCCCTGTTATTATTATTCGGTAAAAGCCACCAGCATAGAACTGTGACTTCAAAAAAGGAAACAGAAAAACTTCATACAGGGTGATATACATCGACGCTCAACCTGTTACTATGAATTCAGTTTATGATTCTGAACCCCCCAAACGTTGAAATATATTACGTCGGTTATTAAAAAAACATCTCTCATACATACATGTTGACCGCGTAGATATAGCACTTTTATTATATTATAACAGCTGATTTTGGTTTTGATAACCGACAAAAAATTACTACATTAGAAGCATGTGCTGAATTACTGGTTTCAGTTTGCGCGTCGATGTCCTAGCCACCCTGTATACGCTGAAATAAAAAAATGGGTCCATCTGAATTATGGAATTATGTTTAAGTTCGTTACGCATATTTCAATCTATTGACAATATTGTACTTTTACTTACTGGTATTACGAGTTACAACAAGATGCAGATCGAGCACCTTCAATTCAAAGCCTTTGTCAAAAATAGCCTCTGATATTTTGACAATTAAGTATAAGTAACCATATCTCTAAGAAAACGTTTCACAAAAGTGCTGAGTTGGCTGCCATTGCCAATAGACTGGAAAAAAATGCGGGCTTTAAAATTCTTTCAAATATTTTCTGCGCTCTATCCTTTGCAGTCTAAGAGCTAGGCAGCTAGGCCTTTGTCGTCATCTGTTCTGTATTTGTGTGCAGTGTGCAGCTTTGTGGTCCACAAAAGATGCCACGAGTACGTGACGTTCACCTGCCCTGGTGCCGACAAGGGGGCGGATTCCGACGTGAGTATATTGCGTATCTTTTCATATCTACATATATCGATGATGAAAATGATTTCAGAGTTTTTTTATGAAGATTTAATCGCGGCCTTAATTTTTTTTAGAATAAAACGTAAAATTGATAATATTATAATAAGAAATAATTCTTCGAAGTGTACGCAAATCAATAAATTAATAAAGTACACAGAAAAAATAAAAATAAATTATATTTGAGGCTTATTTATTAAGTCAGCTTAAGCGTTTATATAAAGTTATTTCTAAGGTTAGAAGAGGTATAATATATAATAAAATGTACTTAAGAAGTTAATTTATTACTTTGCAGCAAAATGATTTGTTGCTTATTTAATCGTAGACTTGCATCTACAATACAATTCATATATTACAATAAAACTTATACTGAACATGAATAAAAATTACACATTAAAAATAACTTTAAATTACAATAAAGCATCATTCACTGTTATAAAGTAATTATTGTATATCAGTTTGCGTGTATGCCAACCGGTCAGGGTACGGCCATCAACAAGTATTGCGCCGTGAACTCAAACATAATGGGATTGTGTTTTATAAATACAGTCTCTTACACTAAAGAGGGAACATCCGGTAAAAGAGACAATCGACTGAAATCTGTCAAACTTTTCAGCGTATGTTTTAGAGACAGTTGTACATTCTCTCAAATGGAACTTAGACCTTCTGTAAGCTAACTCACTAAAAACAATGCAATTAATTCTAGTAATTATAAGACTAGTTACTTGTTCAACAAGTTTTCTTACATTATTGAGTGACAGCTCTTCATCTACACATAGCCGATTACAGCCGATTGTCTCTTTTTTCCGCTCGATGTGGTCATAGTACACTGTCGGGCACTGTAAATTAAAATTCATGATAAAGTTAATAGCCGGTGTTCAGCTGTGGGACTACGTGCCAGAATATTGATATTAAAAAGCATTTAATAATAAACTTTCTTCCTTAAATTTACTTCCACTCTTCGTTAATTAAAAGCGTCTAGAAACTTTTGTAGAATGTAGGAAAAAACGTCGGAATACTCGTACTTATTAAAAATGAATTTATTTTGAACAAACAAAATTCCGAACTGAATGAACATCTACAGTTATAATGAAGCTTACGATAATAAACAAGATTTTACTACCCACTACAAAAAATTGTCATAAAATAAAACATTAATTGAAAGAAATTTGCTTTTCACGAAAATCCGCAGCGTATAGTTTTATTACAAGCTAAACCACGCTATCACAGCGAAGATTAAAGAAAAATGGGCCTCATAACGAAAATTCCCGAAAATGTAATAGAAAATCAGGTCACGACCATTAAAACATCGTATCTCATGTACAAAATTGTTTAATAACGGATCATCACTTTAAATAATAGGTATTAGCAACAAGCGGCCATGTTCGATTAATTGGCGGGAACGAGACACCGCCATTTTGTTGCGTTTCAAATAGTTCACAATTGCTGAATCAACTCTGTTATTAAATGGGTGTAATTATGCTTTCTAGCTCACCTTGGGACTAGTTTTAGTGAAAATACTGCGTAAATGGAAAATGAAAACGTTTTAGGTACCTATCATAGGAAAATGATACGACCGATGAAAAGTTAAAAACAAGTTGATCAAACCGTATCTTTCAAGCAGACCATTATTAAAAGGCACTTTTGAAAGTCACAAATTGCAAGAAAAAGAAGAATTGATTCTAGTTACCCCTTCCAAAAGTAAGTTTCTTATGGAGAAGAATGGGAAAAAGGAAAATCCTTAAACAAAGAATATGCTGTCCTATCATTGCAATCAGTACACAATTTAGCAAAAGAGCAACGAACTGACCACTAAACAGTACCAAAGCACAGCCCAACTGTATCTATTTTGAACTTGCCAAACGCAGTTTCAAACACTGCTTATGATTCAGTAATTTTCAAGATATGGACTAATACGTGTAAGTGTGACGGCCTGGCTTATTGATATGAGCTACGGGTGTAGTATCAAAGGGAAAACATCTCAAATCCTTGGTCAAATTCTAGTGCAATATTTACAACAAAACTGTTACCTACGTATTACAAACAAATATTCCAGTTTTTACTTAAAACTAAAAATTACGAATTAAAAAAGTAATTCAAAAAAATTAAAACGAATAAAAAAAAATACACAAAATTATGAAATAACTTTAATTTCGGAAGTCGGTGTCTTGGGATCTGTATTTTAGTTTTAGTGTTTCGCCACCGACTTCCGAAGTTAAAGTTATTTCATAATTTTGAGTTAATTACTTTTTTTTTGAAGCAGATTTAATTTTTTAAAATTACTTTTCTATTAAATTATGTAAGTATAATTTGACAGTTAGGTATTTTAAACCACAGATAATAGATAAGTACACCTTTTTTTTTTGTTGTCGGGGGAAATTTTCAAAAGGCACCCGACCTCCGGGGAGGGAGGTCGGGGAGTGTGGGATTTTTACCTCACTAAAACCGCCCCGGTGATCACCATCAGGACATAGGGGTGGTCCCGGTTCCTCTTAAAAGACCAATTCCGGAACCCCCCCGTGCAACACCTGTAAGGAACATCCCTGGGGAGACTGTAAAGGGGCCTCCCCTGAGCCTCAGGTAATACAAGAGCGACTACTTCGCGTACCCGCTTACGTACAAAAATCGTATGCTCCACTTTCGCGCTCAGTCCTGCGTACAAAAATCGTATGCTCCACTTTCGCGCTCAGTCCTGCGGGGTAATTGCGTAACACAGTATCAGTAGCAATGTCTTTCATTTTGACAGTTCAACAACGTTCATTGCGTTATTTACGTTGTTGAGCAGAAACAATTTTCGAACAAATGAAGCAATGGATTAGCAATATCCTTCAAAATGATTCAGATTGAGATTGATAGTGTGTTACGCAATTAGGGTGCAGCGGTGCTATCCTGTAAAAATCTCACCGTGAAGACTTAGGTGAAGTGAGCGTGGAGTGAGCTGTCAATAGTGTCAATTCCTAGCAAAAACAAACTCACTGCACCTAAGTTTTCACGGTGAGATTTTTACAGAATCGACCGGCTGTAGTATTGCTGGCTGGGTGAGCGTGAGCACTGGCGCTAGGCGTAGTAACTATTAAGTAATCTGTGGCTAGGCCCCGTAGGTGGGGCAAGACGGGTACCGCACGCGGCGGTGTCTTTGAATCGATTTGATTTCCCATGGTGCTTGTGACGTCATAGTAGGAAAACAAAAAATTAGTACGCTTGGTTTTCATACAGATCGTGATACTTGCGTTATCTAGGTCTATCTATATATGTGGTTTAAACCTTACTGAAGCTTTTATTTTTCTGGGATGTTTTCTCTAAAGTGGTAAAGCGAGGTTTATTCATACCTAATTTTGTAGTCATAAAACATTGTTCTACCCACAGTACAAGATTTACAATTAAGTTGGAAAATAACATTTTTATGTGTTTTCTCAGTACTTAAAAGGCATTGTTTGTCTGAAAAGAATGAAGGACCTAATTAAAATTTGTTTTAGACTTGCTTTTACTGAAAAACTAAGTAATTTTCCTGCTAAAATGTCTGGATAATTTACTTGTGTCTATTCTAGAAATTTTAGATGATTTTTTGCGAATGTTTTTTCTTTGTTTGAAATACTTAATCACGTTGCGCGTTGGAGTAAATATTGTAAAAGTTATATTGTAATAATAAATTTGCTGTTGCCTCTAGCGTTTATTTCCAAAGCTTTTCTTTGTTCAATTTTATTAAAGAAACGTCGTTACGGTATATTTCGTTTGTGTCGACCTTTATCTAAAAATGTTAATACAAATATTACGTCGTGTACCTCTTTGTATAAGAACAGCATTTCAATTCTAGCTTTCTATACCCAAAGTGTTTAATTACAGAAACATTAATACTCACTTTACGAGCCTGACAAATCCTTTTATTGGGTACAGAAACCAGCACATCTAGCTACCCGAAACTGTCCAGTTTTCCCAATCAGCTTTGAACCTTATGCTTTAGCGATAAAGTTGAAAATCTATTAAAGAAATTTGACAGATTGTAGTAGTTTGATGTGCTGGCGTCTGTACCAAACAACCAAACAAATGGCTGAATTTAGACATCTATACAAATAATTAAAATTTAAGTGTCTGTGATGTCAAAATATTTTTGTCTGTCTGCCTGTTTGTTCCGGCTAATCTCCGAAACGGCTGGACCGATTTTGATGAAATTTGGTATGGGTTTACGTTGAACCCTGGGGAAGAACTTTCCATCGACATACTACGTGGGCGAAGCCGCGGGCGGAATCTAGTAAATAATATTGATCGTTATTATGATTGTAGTCAGTACCTACAGTAGGTACTGACTTCATTCACTTTACTTATAACGTCTTAAAAATACACTTGCCACTTGAATTTGAACTATACTGTATTCGCGTTTTATTTGCCAAAAATGTAAACAAATAAGTATAAATTTATGGAAAAATTACTTTATAATATCCTACACAAAAAAAATTAGGTATAAATTTTTCAATAGTACTAGTCACTGTGAAATCATCTTAATTACCATTAATATAAAGTTGATATTTGTTTAACTTGAAATAATATTAATTTAAAACATAAGTTTGAATAGACTTTACATAGAACTAAATAGTTATTCAAATTTTTCAGTAGTAGTGTCATCATCATCTTCCTGCCTTGTCCCATGTTACTTGAGTTTGTCGCAAACAGTTTTCTTCTTCCATTCTCTCCTATCAACTGTCACGCTATGATTATCTCCATTTTCTTTCATATCATTCCTCACACAATCTATCCATCAACATTTATATCCATCACTCTTTTAGTCACATGCGTTTCCTCGCTCATCACATGCCCATAACAAGCTTTTCGGCTACGATTTCTTTTCAACGTTTCTGTCACTGGCGCTAACTTCAAACTTCATGATTTCCACCAAACGGCTCGCATCGCATCGGATCAGAAAAATACGAACGTATGCGGCGACAGCCGGTCGCGTCCGGCAGGATGTCGACGCATACGATCGGCTCCGTACCGTCGCTTGCGAACGCAGAAATCTCAAATAGTTTCCTACCGTGTTAACGTTCCATTTTTTGAAAATGGTTGAAGTTGACGTAGTATTGTTGGCATTAGAAGAAGAAGAAAATAATCATAAAACACAGATGAGGAAAAGAAAAATTTGGATTGATGATTTATGGCAATAATCGGATACGACGACAGGCGAACAGAGCCGATCGCTCGTCGCAGCATACTGTCGGCTACGATCGCGTGTCGCGGAAGACGCCCGCGGTCAAACTGCTGCGCACGGCTTGGTAATATAGAATTTAAATACTGTGTACACGATTTAATATCTTTTAAAGATTGTAAAATCCGTTCCGATCCGATGCGATGCGAGCCGTTTGGTGGAAATCATCCTTTATACCTACTCATTTTTTACTTTATCCATTCTCGTCATTTCCATCTCAACATTCTCAGTCAGAGGCCTGCAATATTTTTCACCTGTCTTATTCACGACCCAACATCCCGTTCCAAACAGTATGACAGGCCTTATCATGGACTTATAGATTTTCCCATAACTATTTCAGTAGGTAGCAACAAAATATATTTAATAGTAATAACATGAAGCGTCATACATTAGCTAATTAGGAACGCGTCTGTGTTCTGGTTTGATGTAACATGCAATTGATTACAACATACATTATGATATAAGTGCGGTAAGTTGAAAATTACAGCCGAGGCGATATTGCTTGCCCGAGCCGTAGGCGAGGGCTAAAAGAAAGCAGAGGCTGTAATTTTCAAAGCGCACGTATGTCATACGACGTTTTATAACATATTTGCGAGGAAATAAATAAAACTCGGACTGAACTTGCATATTTGCTTGTTTTCCATATGATGAAATTTTGATACGCTTGTAAGTATCTATCGGTCGATTTTTCGGGCGAGGCTTAGAGTAGCCTTTTTCGCTGCCTCTGAGACTTCTGGCAGTGTGGAATTAATAAATTCATCATTACTTGACATTTTCAAATAAAAAAAAGTACAGCGAAAAGAAAAAGCGCGCGGAATAATTTTTACTTCTTAACAGATAAGCGATGCGCGCGCGTTCGCGAATTTTTTTTTTTCAGGCATAGGCACAAAACAGCCAGTATTATTAATAAAGTAAATTAATATTTTTGTTTTTTTACAGATATTAATGGTTGTAATTTATTGTCAAAATTAATTAAATTAAAGAATTAAATGTTTATTTATTATATTTTATCTCGCAAAGTTAATTTTATTCATAAAATGTTGACATCTTTTCTGAAATAAAAAACTCTTTGCTAAGATTTAAAAAAGTACCGTTCGTTTTGACGGAGCATCTTGATAAACCGTGCGATTTACTTTACATTACCGCACAAGTGCGTAATGAGATACATTACGATATTGAAATTGGTGAAATAAGAGACCCTTTACGAGCAAATATGTTATAAAATACATAACGTACGTTTTTTCTCAACTTTACGTAAAGAGGTAGAAATAAAGTATACATATAATCTATCTCGTCTTATACCTATATTTTAAATATTACCTATATTAATAGAGAAGACTTATGAGCGCTTAGGACGATGAGATACTGAGTATTCTACCAATTAGCTTCGTCAACGAAGCTGCCTCAAGGTAAAAGGATAATTAAGAATTTACCAAGTAAGTTAATATTTGCACGATAAATATATAACGTGCACGAACTTCCATACATTTTAAGGACGTTGACATGGTCGTCCACTATAATATCGTGACATTAGAAACTATTTATCGCCCACCCTCGAAACGGGAACCACAGACTGTATTTTTACTTTAATTAAGAATTTTAAATGTCCTTCGGTTTCATTAAAGAAAATAAAAGTATGGAATGAGAATTGCTGAAAGATGGTAATGATTTTTCATTCCTGGAAAATGAAGATGAAGCCAATTTGTATTTCAATTGTAGATAATATTATCTTAGAGCCATAGTTGTGAAAGTAGTATTTATCTTGATAGAGTATGTTCTTTTTTAAGAATAACTAAGAAAGCGTTAAAGTCTGCGATACACCTCCCTAAAGCTAGGTATCCTAAGACTGCGATGGCCGCCACATAGCGTCCGTAATTTACCGTCGAATGACGTCACTGAACTGTGTGCGTGTGTGTGACTGTGTGTGTGTTTCCCTAGAGAGCGTTTTTTGACACCCCTGCTGCGACCATTTTCATGACGGCCGTCATGTGGCGTCCGCCGCTGTCGTAGGAAACCGTAGCTTTACGACCGAAGGATGTTAGTGTTTGCCCAATTATTGTCTAATGCTACTTTATGTTTCATGCTATTAGTTATTTCATGTTTATAAAAACATCAGAGGGGCAATTGTCGTAATTTCTCGTAAGTCTCAATCTGTCAAAAATACCTCTAATTACCCTACACTTTGACAAATTTTTGACATTTGTATGTCGCCGAGATGACATTGTGACTAGATTTCGAACGTTTTAAATTACGAGAATTGTCCTTCAGAAGTCAGAACAGGCTGAAATATCTGATCTGTAATCTTCGATCAATGATCGAAGTCTGTAATAAATAAGCCCATAACCAATTAATTATAATATTCACAGTAACGACCGTCATTATCCAATCAAATATAAATTTCTTTCAGTATCAGCCACGAGGCAGTCGCTAATTTAAAAATCGTTTAAAGGCTATTACCGTTGAATGAGTTAATGTTCTATTAAAATTATTTATGTTCCAATAACCACGTCGAACCTCTTTAACACTATGTTCAAAACGAATTTGTGATTATTTCATTCATGGTAAATATAAATATAAATATATTAAGTTCTAAATAAAAGGAACTTGGCGATGAGTGGAATTAAGTTTGAGTTCGACAAACTTGTACAGTAGTTACAGTTAGTTTAGTTAGTACAAGTCACAATCCCAAGGCTATGGCAGGATTCAGACAGAACACCCAAGATCGTACGGTTTCCAGAGACTATAACATCAAGTATAAACTGACCAACAGGATACACGCACCAAGCACAACTTCCGCAACTGCACATATTCGTCCCCGACGTTCTGCGACCACTGTGGCTCCTTGCTGTACGGCCTCATCCATCAGGGCCTCAAGTGTCAAGGTACCAAGCGACCGCGGACTACCCACTAACGCTTGGACATGCTTCTGTGTTTTAGTTCTCTCTTCTTTCAGATTGGTGATGGTGCTTTCTGCTAATGCTTTTTTTTATTAACTCTTTTATGTCCGTAGACTCTCTAGGTTCCTCTTCTTGTGTAGGAACGCTCTCGCTCTATTCGGGGCCCTTTTTATTTGTGCTTTAATTGATAATGATATGTTTGTGATTGCAAAGGCGGCCTACGCTCCGCACAAATGGAACACGTGGACGTTCCTTGCGCCAACTTTTTGTGAACACTGCGGTACATTACTCCATGGTCTCGCCCATCAGGGATTAAAATGCGGAGGTATAATATAGACGTATCTATAGAATGACACTAACAAGAGGAAACTAGTTCCTGGATAGCGAATGCTTTAACACGAGACGACTAATGTATGCCTTTGCAACTAAAAAATATATGTTGTCAGCACAAGAAGGTTCCAAGTCCCAGGTATCAGTTCCCATTAGTGAGACAAGGAGGTCCCTTTGCACGAAATGTCTGGATCGTGAATTAATGTGTATCTAATAACTGAATTATTAATATCAAAGTCCCCTCGTAGGTTCGTTCAAGAAATTGAATTAGCTTCTGTTACTTTCATTTGTTTTGCTTGTTTCTTCTCCTCTGTATATAACTCTGCAGCTAAGTTTGTTTGCTGAGTATGTGAGCACCTCTTTGCATAAGTTACAACGCACGTAGTTAGACTTAGTTCATTGTAGTAAGCTATTGTTAATGTTTACTCATCGGTTGTAAATGGAGCATTGACAAAGTTTTCATCAAATGCTATTGCAACTTGTTCTGTGTGACTTCTTTGTTTAGTTTGATACGGTTATGAGTTAAGCGATTATGTTTAACCGCTGGCTATGCAGTACCTATTAACGAATGATGTATCTACTAACAAATTGATGATCATTACCAACTGCTTCGATTGAATTTCCTTTGTTTCTTACTATCAATTATTACTTCTTGCTCCTTACTGCTTTCTGTGAAACTTTAATTGAAAATTAATTTCACAATTGATTGTAATGTTCTGTGAAGTTGAACAATTTTCTAGAAACCTGTTATTAGGTACACTTGATAAGGCAATTTGCTGTATTGCTATGTCATGCTGCTATCTACAAGCCATAGATAGCTGCATCAACCTAATCTACCTACCTACCTAAGAACAATATGATGATCGATATTCACTTGTTTCAATTGAGATTATCGATTTTATAAGCAAATTCTCTGAAGCAATGTTTCTATCCAAATATTATCAATGTTTTTGTACCTTAAACAAGAAAAAACAAGACATTATTCATCGAGTTTCCTCCGTAAATGTAACTTGTCTCGCGTATTTTCCTTATGTTGTCTTATTCATTATCCCGGAGGCGGTTGTATATTACCCATTAATATTATAATTACCCAGAATATTTACTAAGGTAAATTCGCCATTCTCCTCGTGTTAACTCTATCCGTCATTTTTGTTTTTATTATCTTCAAATGCATGTTTATCTTCATTGCTTGAGTGACTGTTATTGCTTGAAAAACTGAAAGTTTGTCAAATAATATTCTCGCAAGTCATTCCCAATATGAGCGCAAATAAATTTAAAGTCGGCATACGTTTTAATGATTCATATGTTAGTATTAATGGACTTCTTACGTATAAAAATACTTGATATTTAGCTTTGCACTCAGCATGCATGAGGCAATACGTCATTAGACGTTGCTGTTGGAAATGATTTACGAGTACGATATTATTGCGTACATTTCTGAGTTTTTTACTCCAAGGTAAAATATATTTAGACTTCTTTTCTCAAGATTGTTAAACTGCATTATTTGTCACTGACAGTCTAAATTTTAATGTAACTTTAGAATCCAAAATATTTGGAAATTTCTATTTAAGCTTTTGATAGCATCACAAAATGATCTTGGTTTTTCACCAGTTAATCTCAAGCAAATTAGAACCCTATCCATGCAAAAATGCCTTAGAACAATGCAAGTTTCCTGCGGCCATAAAACCCTTTATTCGCAGCCCTGTTAATGTCCATAGGATTTCACCCATGGAGTATTAACTAAAAAAACAAATATATGAAGTTATTATTAATACTTTGAACGTGTAACAGCATGCGACATGAACGTCCACAAACGTTGCGAGGAGTCGGTACCGAACCTGTGCGGCTGCGACCACACCGAGCGACGCGGTCGCATCCAACTCTCCGTGTCCTGCCAGGGGAACAAGCTCACTATTGTAGGTATGTACCGTTAGGCTAAGCGCACATTACCATGAGACCGTAGCGCATCGTATTTTAATACAGTATTTTTTATCTCACGAAGCAACGCGCGCTTTACTTGAGTAACAAGTGTACACACACGCCGTGAATGTGTGCGTGAAGATGAGTAGCGTCAGCACGTAACAACACATACATACACTCACTCACACACTTCCGACTTCGCCCGTGTCTCGGCCGATACCGAGAGCTCCTACGCTTACACACACATTCACAGCGTGTATATACGCAAAGTTGACCACAAGTAAAGCATGCGTCGCGCGTCGCCTCGTGCGATAAAAATACTATACAAATAATACACAACAACAAATAATCGTACCGCAGATACTCGCTCATATTTAAATAAACAAATTCGCCCCTTTTTATACCATGAAAACAAACTCTTACCAATATTTTTCTATCACCAGTGATACAGGGCCGCAATCTCATCCCAATGGACCCCAATGGCCTGTCTGACCCCTACGTGAAGATGAAGCTCATCCCAGACTCTGATAATGTGAAGAAAAAAACCAAAACTATAAGGAGCACGCTGAACCCCGTGTGGAACGAGACCCTGACTTTTGAGCTGAAGGCTGAGGATAAGGACCGGAGGCTGCTGATTGAGGTAATGATTCTGATGTTTTTATTTTATGCACGATGGATATCAACAACACACAAAAGCACAATTAAAGTAAATAAAACACCTGGTGCCAATTATGTTTAAACAAAAACAAAACATTTTATAGAAAGAAAGTCTCACTATGACTGTGACAATTGCTTTACCACTTTGGACAATAATATTCCCAGTAAATTGAAACATATAGCCAAAGCAAAAAAATAATAATTGAAATATCATTAAGGTTGACGTGCAAGTTAGGGGAAGCGCCAGGTTAGCCCGCGAAATTCAAGTTTTCTTACGTGTTTTGCAATTTGCGGGGTCAGTGTCAATAAAATATGATTCGAGACCGTAACAAGTATATGTTTACAGAATTATACCTAATCATTAAAATCATCATGATTATAATTCTGTAAACATACAACCTCACGCTGACTTGCAAAACACGTAAGAACATTTGAATTTCGCGTGATCCAGGAATTACGAGGTCGGCTGTACAAGTGTACGACACACATCACGGTTTTGTGATTCATAGTCATGTGATTTACTCGAATAGCTCCTACACCATTGTAATGTAACCACAAATGATAATTACGTTGCTAACGTCATCCTTCATAGTTTTAAATACCTACCCATTGTCTGAGAACTAGAAGAAGTAGATACTTTTCTGAATGTTTGGTTACACTATGATCACATTCTTCATAGCTAAGTACCAATACAGCATTTATACCTACTTAGATCTAGTCATAAAGAGCAATTTTTAGCATAGAAGACATTTTTATGCTAACCTCGACAAGTTTGTAAGAAAGAAAAGGCAGCAATTTATCTTCAAGATTACCATTAAAAAGACATTTCTCATGTCAAGATATTCTGCTTTTGGGATACATTTCGTCCTGACTTTTAATTCTGAATACATTATGAAACCGTTAAAAGTATTATTCGCATAAAGTCCTAACGATCGATGTAGTTTCAGAGAATTCGTAATAAATAAAAGATTAGCGAAAAAATATCGCTAAATTTTGTACTAAAATAGTTTCCATTTTAATTTTCATTCTCAGACTTGTAAATTATTTCACTATCGCCGTCATTTTTGTGAATTAATTTGGTTTTTCGACTATTCGTAATGAATATCTCATTAGAGCTAAGTATTCGTATTAAAATACTTTGGGCGAAGTAAATAGGTTTTGTATGAGATCATTTAAAATGGTAGGCGGAAAGTGGGCCATAATCCACCACGCGGGCCCCCGCGTTGTGGCCCACTCCCTCTCATCGAGAGGAAGTCTGTGTCCCAACAGTGGAATCATTATTCGCTGATTATGTTATATCATGGTATGACTAGTCATGTATACCATCCTACCAGTCATACTATCCATAACGTAATATCGAAACCAACATGCCATGCTGCATCTTGCTGCAGGTATCGCGCAGTAGATCACATTTTTTTTTCTTAATTGTTTGATACAACCTCAAAGCATTAGCTTGAGGTTTGAAGTATGGACCGCTGCGTTCTTTACCCTTGACGATTTTTGATACTTCTAGTAGTACCTATGAATAAAGAATGGCTCTTACTCAATGGCCGATCTAGGAATATCATACCACGTCTTATTTCTTGACTGTTCAAGTTCAAGGCCGTTATTTTTAGAAAACAAGATTTTTCAGCTGCATGGTCGCCTGTTTTGTCCAACACCATAAAAGAAAAAATCCGACACCCAACATGCATGCTTCTTCTAATATTTCCAGATCTGGGATTGGGACCGTACCTCCCGCAATGACTTCATGGGATCCCTATCATTCGGAATCTCCGAGCTGATGAAGGCGCCAGCAGACGGCTGGTTTAAGCTCCTGACCCAGGAAGAGGGAGAGTTCTACAACGTGCCAGTGCCTGAGGAAGGCACAGACCTGGCTCAACTGAAGAACCAGATGAGAGCGACTAGTGTTGGAGCCCGCAGGCCTCCGCCCCCGCCCGACAGGGAGGTTCCACATAATATGGCCGCTGCTGATGTTATTAGGGCCTCAGATTTCCATTTCATTATGGTGCTCGGAAAGGGGTCTTTCGGAAAGGTTTGTAGACTCTTATACTAGAAGCTAATTATAAATGCTCAGTTCCTACAAACAAAAATGAGTTTTGCTTGCCAATGGTAGCATTTTTATAGCCAAACTGGTCACATAAACAGATTCGGAAGCTTATTTTACCTGTGATAGTTACTTCCATGCAAAGCTGTGAGGTGCTTCATTTTTGGTTAAGTTACAAGAGTCTTATTTTGCCAATAAAGGTCCTTTAATCATAGGAATCGGCCAGATCCCTCATCATTCAGGGCTTCATATTCGCTAGTCACTTTGGAAAACTGCTCTTTCACTCTTGCTGCGCTGTAGCATACATTGTTGGACTTCCCCTGACAACATTACTAAAATTACATGCGTCGTTTTGGGCGACAGTTGACCTTCCTATTGGATAGTCGTTAGTGACATCTCAAATTGGTTTCCTAAACTCAACCTCCCGTTTACCCAGGTCATGTTAGCCGAACGTCGTGGCACGGACGAGCTGTATGCCATCAAGATCTTGAAGAAGGACATCATCATCCAGGACGATGACGTGGAGTGCACGATGGTCGAGAAGAGAGTGCTGGCTCTGAGCAGCAAGCCGCCCTTCTTGGTGCAGCTGCATTCTTGCTTCCAGACAATGGTGAGGTTCACGTAAAGATTCTGTATACTGTATGAGCATTTTGGAAAAGTGGTACGATCGGCAACAAAAGTCGATTAACCCTTCAGTTTTTTTTAATCACAGTTATTGAGCAAAATATTTGTTCAAAATTGCAGCAGAAGTACAATGCAATTTTGAAAAAATATTTTACTCAATAACTGAGATTAAAAAAACTGAAGTTTTAATCGACTTTTGTTGCTGACTGTACTAAGCGGTAGCTTTTTATAGGTACAAATCGGAAAGGGATCGGCACCGTATCGCCTTTCGCCTCGGCGCTAAACATTCGTCAACCTTACGTAAGCACGGAACCAAAACGGGTCAGAAGTTCCGAGACGTCGACTCGGCTACGGCTAGGTGACGTCGCGCTTACGGCTCGCCGACCGCTGGTTGATGATGCAGGCAGACCGCGGAAGGGGTGAGAGGGGCAAGGGTGGACGAAAAGACGTAAGCTCGGGTACGGAGAGACGTAAGCGTGGGGACGACGAGCCGTAACGCACCGCACCGCGGCTCGTGAGCTTGTCCCGAGGCGAGGCGATTACGTTACGATTTCGATTAGTGTGCATTGCAGTAGAGTTTCATACAAAGAATACTGAACGGCTCGAGTTGATACGGTAACGATCCCTTTCCGATCCGATACGTGTGCTGTTACCTTTAATCGTACTGTGCAAGGTACTAGGCCACACGTCAGTGGGTACAAAACCCGTACAAGCTGACCTCTTATACTATGTATTAAAACTCCGTATTATATAGGCAGTACGCTGAAGTGGTGGTCCACCGGTAACGGCCGCGACTTTCGGGTGTAGATGGTGGGTTCGAACCCCGACAGGCGCTTTACTTTGTGTGAATTAACTACCACTGGGTTGTGGAGATCAGATAGGCAGTCGCTCCATGAAAAATACTGGTATTCAGCCGCATCTGGTTAGACTGGAAGCCGACCCTAACATAGATGGGAAAAGGCTAGGCAGATGATGATGCTCAGAAAACATCCTGAGAAAACCGGCATGTCCTAGAACCAAAAAATCGCACTCCATAGCGCCAAGAGTTGGAAATTCAACAGTATGTTTTTCAACGCACTAGGATGCACTTTGTTGGATTCTCAACCCTGGATTCAACAACGAGAGATAAAAATCCAATGTGCGATAAAATCCCGCCGCGATATTTTTACGCCCATGGAAACGGGGACTAACTGAGAGAGCTATCCGGGTGCCAATTATTTTGATGATGTGTTAAAAGAATGAAGCATGGACATTGGGCATGAACTTGAAACTAACTTTCACAATTTTAAAACAACACCCTGTCAGGCGTCAGTACAGAATAAATTGAGTCCAGATTTTTTTCTCGTGGGTGCTCACTTTTGAATTTATTTCTAAAGTAAAAATATACACACTTAGGGCTGATTTTACCAAAGTCAGATATCTTTTATACCTACGTGGAATAAAATTGACGTCTGACAGTTCTACTATGGAAAATCTGTCAAAAATTCAAAATTTATTCTAAGGATAAGACTTATTCTAGGTATAAAAGTTTGGTCGAATGCGCCCTGAGTGAATAAACTTCTAATACTAAATAAACTAACAAACTATTAAGATTAAAATATAATATCCTAACCCGACTAAAACGGTCACGGGACGTGTCAACCAGCCGTTTGGAGATTTCTTTGAACAAGCCATGGGCACTCGGACCCCACGGCCCGAGGGTTTCAACCCCAAACGGCTCGAAAATATAATTACCGATAAGGGTACTTTCGCCGCTTGAGGTTTTCAGTTTATTAATATTTCTATGGACATTTTCAGGACCGTCTATACTTCGTGATGGAGTACGTCAACGGCGGTGATCTGATGTTCCAGATACAGCAGTGCGGCAAGTTTAAAGAGCCTGTAGCAGTGTAAGTATACCTGTTTATTAGATAATGTTGGATTCCTAATAGCTTACCGATCGTTAGAAGTTGCTCTTACCGTCATATGTTTCGCGTTAACGTATCGTAGTGTCAACGTATTTTATGATAATCCATACTAGTATTTGTAGTTCCTTAATTTTAAGGAACTACTATTTGTAGTTCCTTAATTTTAAGTCGCCTTCTGGTTTTTGAATCATTATCACCTCTTGTAAACATGCTGCTATTCTGTTATTACTTTTATTTTCACATTTATTTTTCACAGAACATATCTACTACACACAAAATTATACGCCCTAGTTCTGAACACTGTAGGTCCCAACGGTTTTGTAGAACGAGTGACAGAAGTAAACATATGATCGTACATCACCGATTACTTTTTTATCTTTTTCCGTGGATAACCTAGAAGTTCATGAGAATATTGAAAAATCTCTACGTATTAACTGTCACTTATTGACCGACCTGGAACACTGTCAGGACCTTATAACAAAGGCTTATAACTTTAAGTTTATTACAATAAACATCAGAAGTTTGCAAAAAAATTTTGACCAGTTCGTTGTAGCTTTAAAACGTTTAAACATCGAATTTGATGCAATGGTTCTCACAGAATGCTGGTTACACGAAAACTCTATTATAGGAAGTCTCGAGGGGTATAATTCATATCGCACAACGAAATATATAAATAAAGCCGGAGGAGTCATAATTTATGTAAAGGAATGCCACGAAGTCGTCGTTACTGAGCCTGAGATAGACGATGCAAACTGCCTTATGGTTCGTCTTGGTGCCTCTATTAATCTTCTCGGCATCTACCGGTCCCCTTCTTTTAGTAGTTTAACAAACTTCCTATCGTCACTAGACGTGAACTTAAATCAAGTGAAGTCAAAATCGGTGCTGGTAATCACAGGAGATTTAAACATTGACATACTCACGGACAACATTAGTGGAGACAACGCCGAGTACCAATGCCTAATGGCACAGCACGCACTGTTACCTGCGATCACAAAGCCAACCCGAGGTAACACCTGCCTGGACCACGCTTACGTAAAAGGCTGTGGCCCAGTGATTGGTATCGTTGCCAAATCTTCGTTGACAGATCATGACATTGTTATGGTTGGAATCAGAACTAAAATGGAAAATGGTAACAAAAATATCAGAAAAGTCATTCAAAAAGTCGACTATGAAAAACTAAAATCAGATCTTGATAACGAAGACTGGTTACCTGTCACAATTAGTCAAGATGTCAATGAAGCGCTCAAAGCCTTTGAAAATATCCTCGGTGTGGCTACATCAAGAAACACCCAAAACATCAAGAAAAGTCGTAAAAAAATTATAATGAAGCCCTGGATTACACCCGGTTTGATGCGTTGCATGCGCTTCAAAGACAAACTACACTTACAAGTCAAACAACACCCGAAAAACGAAATGCTGAACATTTCTTACAAAAGATATAGGAACTTCCTGATCGACCTTCTTAGAAAAGTAAGGAACGATTACAACAGTAGACAACTTCAAGAAAATCAGCACAACCCTAAGAAATTATGGAGTGCTATCAAAGATATAACTGAGATTCCAAAGAAGAAAAGCGTGCCCCCACAAGAACTAATGTCTTCCGCTGAATCCATCAAAGCATCTCTGAACCACTGCAATACTTACTTTGCGTCGGTGGGAAAAACCCTTGCCGACCAAATACTCCAAAGTCTGTCCACGACCGAGGAAGAGCTAGCCGCAAAAATCAAATGTAATGAATCAAATAGCAACTCGATATTTTTGGCGCCTACTGACACACACGAAGTAGAAAGAATTATTCTTAATCTAAAAAACGAGAGCGCTCCCGGATTAGACGGATACAAGGCTACACTAATCTAATACATAAGGCACTCAATCTTGGACCCTTTTACGCACATTTGCAATCTGAGCATGTCAACAGGAGTTTTTCCAGACAAGTGGAAAACTGCATTGGTGTCCCCAATCCACAAAGCAGGGCCGAAAGGGACTCCTGACAACTACAGACCAATTTCCCTGCTGAGCATTTTCTCTAAAATACTCGAGAAACTAATCAACAAGCGTCTCGTGAAGTTTACCGAAGAAAACAACTTATTATCGGACCGCCAGTTTGGTTTTAGACAGGGAAGATGCACGGAAAATGCTGTCGAACTAGTAACCAATATTGTTTCCGGGCACGTTGACCGAGGCCGTCGATGCCTAGGCGTTTTCATAGATCTTGCAAAGGCATTCGACACAGTCTCGAGTCTGATATTATTGAAGAAATTGGAGTCGTTTGGTATCAGAGGAGTGGCCTTAAATTGGTTCCGCAGCTACCTAACCGATCGCCGGCAGTGTGTTAGAGTCGAAAATCAGATGAGCGACGAATTAGGTATATCTTTTGGTGTACCGCAGGGTAGTTTACTTGGCCCGACTTTATTCACAATTTACATGGATAGCATTTTAAGAAACGAAATTCCTAACGCTGATTTGATTTGCTACGCTGACGACACAGTTATCATTTTCCAGGGTGTCGATTGGAAAGAAGTGCACGAGAAAACCGAGTCTGGAATGAGTAAGTTAGCTAACTGGTTGGACTTAAATTTACTCACGCTCAACGTTAATAAAACTAAATATATAGCATTCAGGAAAACAAAAGCTACCAAACTGCCTGGATGGAGGGTAAAAATCCACAGATGTAAGTATCACGAGCTTGCCAGTAGCTCTGTCTCCACGTGTTCGTGTAACGAGATCGAAAGAGTTGATCACCTAAAATACCTTGGAGTGACACTAGATCAGCATCTCTCCTTCAAACAACACATTACGGTAATGGCTAAAAGAGTCCGGAGGTTGATTTATGTCATGAAACTTCTACGTGAATGTGCTTCTACCGACATTCGCAAATTAGTTTACCTTGCCCTCTGCCAGTCTCTACTCCAGTACTGTGTAACAGTATGGGGTGGGGCAGCCAAAACCTATATGCTAGAGCTAGAGAGGGCTCAACGCGCCATTTTAAAAGTCATGCTTTGTAAACCTTACCGCTATCCAACTGACAGACTATATAAAGAGGCAGCACTTCTTGGGGTGCGGAAACTGTATATTTCAATAACAGTTTCGAAAAGTCACTTAAAATGTTTAAAGAGAACTGATTTAAAAACCTTGCAAAGTAAAAGAAAATTCAGAACCCCGAACCCTAGAGTAAACTCTGCGTTCGCCCAAAGACTTCCATCATTCCTACATACTCACATCTACAATAAGGTAAACTCTGTCCTTAAGATCCATAGCTCCTCCTACACCCGAATGAAACACACAGTTAAAATTTGGCTCTTGGAACAATCATACACTTCTACTGAAAAGATCCTAAGTATAACCAAATAAACTTAACTCACACTGCATCAACACAAAGACGCGTATACACCGTTACACTTACACACATACACACACTCTCACCCCCACACACACACATACACATACACTCAAACACAGACGCACACTACAGAAAAGCAGCACAAACGGAAATTAAACCAAGTTTTACTTTTATTTTATTTTATTTACTTTTAAATTTCATTATAATTTTAATTACCTATAAGAATTGTATTGTTTTTAGTTTTCACTTAATTAGTTATTTTGTTAATAAACTTAGTTTCGTTGTCTAGATAAGGCTAACTAGCTCAATTGTACCAATTTCAACTTCTATGTTATTTTATTCCAAAATTATCATAACTATTCAATGGTGCACAAACGGAAATCATACCAACTGTTATTATTTTTATCTTCTAAATCTCAATTTTTATTTTATTATTTGATCTCAGCTTCCCTTAATTAGTTAGTCTATTTGTTTGTACATTTAGTCTTGTAGTCCCGATGCTGAGGCTAACTAGCTTAACTTTAGCCAATCTCAACTTTACTATACTTATTTTGTATGAAAAAAAATTATCAAGATGCTGTAACTATGTATTGGTGCCCAAGACACAGGCCGTGCCTAGTTTGGGACCAACAATACCTCCATATTGTAATTTTGAATTAAGAAATAAACGTTTTATTATTATTATTATTACTAATATTATAAATTCGAAAATAACTCTGTCTGTCTGCCAGTACGTTACCTTTTCACGCCTAAACCACTGAACCGATTTCGATAAAATTTGGAAAGGAGATAGGTTGCATCCCGGGGATGGACATAGGATAGATTTTATTCCGATATTCCCACGGTATCAACACTTATGCGGGTGAAACGGCGGGGCGGTGCTAGTATGAGATATTTCATTAGTGATTGGCTAACTGAATAAAAAATATAGTCGATATCTAAACATGATCAAACAAAAAATAATTTAAATTGATGTGTTTTTTTTTTGTGGGGTCATCGACTGCAATTATTGTAATCACTTGAAATATTTTTGCGTAAACTTCACACACGTTGTAGGTGTCGATATCTTAACACTATAAAACAAAAAAAAAAATCTCACCTCTTATTTTCAAGTACAACAATAACAGCGCTCGTTGGTCTCCCAAAAATCTTTATAAAAAACTAACTTATAAAAAATAATAAATATATCTATGGTTTATTATTATGATCAAATTTAATGAGCATTATGATTCGTGCACTTTTTTATTTTATCGTGTTTAAATATCGATACCAATTGAGTCTACATAATCAATTTAAAATAACCCTGTGTAATTATGATATTTTCATTCATTCCTTATAACCAAAATAACCAATTTCTAAGAAATGTTGTACGATTTAAGTATGTCAAGAAGCTTCCAGGAAAAGTTTGAATGTATTCCACATTTAAGCACGTTAAAGGCTCCTTCAAACAGGCGCGACACGACACGCGACACAAAGGCACCGTAAGTCGCGCAACCCTTTGTGTCGGCGCGATTATATCGCGTGTCGTGTTGAGTTTGAGTTTGTCGCGCCTGTTTGTAGAAGCCTTAATACCTACATATATTAAATATAATCGTTCAAAATATAAAGTTAATGGAATTTAAATTATAATAGTAGCATCTCTAGATAGGTAAGATCGTACCTATACTCGAAAGCGGAAAAATGTTTCTATTTTTGGCATTACTATGGCTTATTCGAAAACTTTTTAATAAGGCAGTGAGATTTATGCCGCCGTCCCCGGAGTCCAAATAATAAACAACAAAATTATATCTTTATGTTATACCATATTTGAGATCTGTGGATCCCAATAAATCTACCCAAAATTTTCGGGTTCTTTTTGCTGTTATTGACGATGTTATAAAACAATGCAATTGTTTTCGAAGTGTTATCCATCGTATACCGGCTGGCAGGGACATCCACGAGAAAACTGAAACCATGAATTTAACACGTGATTCTAGACCCCTTTAATTAGATATTTTGCGTCGGTTATAAAAAGAAAAACTGTTTCATACGAAAGTAAAATACCTTTTGTTCAGTGGCTGACGAAATGAGACTCCATTTGGTCTCTGAAACTTGGCTAAGTAAAGTCGTCTGTAATGTCTAAGTTAATAAACCCAGACAAGAGTAATCTCTTGCAGCAACTTAGCCTTCTAAAAACCAACTTAATTAGAAAGAAGAATGGGCGCAATATGTCCATCTCTGACACACTAATCTACAAACGGATCCGGTAACTATATTAGAGTACCTAGAGTGATCAAAAGTATTCTAAAATACTTCTCGTCTTAAAAAGCCGACTAAAATCAGCCAAGTGTAATAAGCCCTTTAGAATTTCTAAAGCATACTCCACCACTTATATAACGAACAACTTTCTCCCCAGGTTCTACGCCTCAGAAATCGCAATCGGTCTATTTTTCCTGCATTCCCGCGGTATTGTGTACCGCGACCTCAAACTAGATAACGTCCTTCTCGACCAAGACGGCCACATCAAGATAGCAGACTTCGGCATGTGCAAGGAAGGGATTACCGGTGACAAAACTACCAAGACCTTCTGCGGAACCCCGGATTATATCGCGCCAGAGATCATCTTATACCAGCCGTATGGCAAATCAGTGGACTGGTGGGCGTATGGAGTGCTGTTGTATGAGATGCTGGTCGGTCAGCCGCCGTTTGACGGAGAAGATGAGGAGGAGCTGTTCGCTGCTATTACGGATAATAGTGTGTCGTATCCGAAGACTTTGAGTAAGGTTAGTACGATTCATTTTATAGCTTCTTTAGTACCCTGGACTACGCTTTGAACACGGTGTGAATGTGTGCGTGAAGGCGAGTAAACACATAACACACACACACACACACACACACACACACGCGCACACGCACGCACACACACACACACACACACTTCCGACTTCGTCATTGTCTCGGGATAGTACCGAGAGCCTCTGAGCTTTCACACACATTTACATCGCGTTAATATACTCAGTAATCAAAAGTAAACAGCGCTTCGTAAGATAAAAATTAACTGTCATGTGATCGCAATGAGCATGTTTCAAAATCTATTCAGCCGTCCGTAAGGGGCATGCTTATAAAAACAGTCAACTTTTACTTCTTCTTGCTCAGTTCTGTCTTAGAAGTAAATGCTTACTTATTTAGGGTATGATGCCCCAAAATTTGCTTTATTGTATGTTGTTTTCCAAAGGTCCTTGAAATCTCTTCTAAACAAAATACCCACCTTTCTCCTTACAGGAAGCCAAAGACGCATGCAAGGCGTTCCTAATAAAGAACCCGTCGAAGCGCCTCGGCTGCAACGCGCGCGGCGAAGAGGACGTGCGCACGCACCCGTTCTTCCGCCGCATCGACTGGGCGCGCATCGAGGCGCGGGACGTCCAGCCGCCCTTCAAGCCTAAGATTGTGAGTATCGATATTACTGGAGTGGGGTTTTTTGGTAATGTTGAAAAGAAAGTTACTTGATTATTTGTATAATTTTATGGTTTTTTATATTTTTACAAGTTATTATAAATCGGAGTGAGATTCTGTTGTGGTTTTGTTCGTCTTGAATTTACCATATGATTTTTGGAATCGCCCGCCGTCCAGAATCATGACCTTTTCAAGCAGCGAGGTTTCACAATCCAGTCAAAAGTCAATGACATAATCTTCAATTTATTATTCTTACAATCTCAAACAAATCATACCTAATATTGGTCTGTGCACAAATATACCACAAGAATTTCGTATCTATACATAAAATAAACTTAATTTTACTAGATATTTATTCAAATAGATAATATTTCTCAATCACTGTCTCCAATCTTCACAGAAACATCGCAAGGATGTGTCGAACTTCGACAAACAGTTCACACAAGAGAAGACAGAACTAACGCCCACTGACAAGCTGTTCATGATGAACCTCGACCAGACCGAGTTCATGGGCTTCTCGTTCCTCAACCCCGAGTTCGTGCAGCATGTCTGAACAACCAAGGTAAATATTGTACTAGTGACATCATCATGTAGACGAATGGTTCATGATGAACCTCGACCAGACCGAGTTCATGGGCTTCTCGTTCCTCAACCCCGAGTTCGTGCAGCATGTCTGAACAACCAAGGTAAATATTGTACTAGTGACATCATCATGTAGACGAATGGTTCATGATGAACCTCGACCAGACCGAGTTCATGGGCTTCTCCTTCCTCAACCCCGAGTTCGTGCAGCATGTCTGAACAACCAAGGTAAATATTGTACTAGTGACATCATCATGTAGACGAATGGTTCAAGATGAACCTCGACCAGACCGACTTCATCCACTTTCCTTCCTCAACCCCGAGTTCGTGCAGCATGTCTGAACAACCAAGGTAAATATTGTACTAGTGACATCATCATGTAGACGAATGCTTCAAGATGAACCTCGACCAGACCGACTTCATCCACTTTCCTTCCTCAACCCCGAGTTCGTGCAACATGTCTGAACAACCAAGGTTCACATCATACTAGTGTCGTGAACCAAAAACTGAGGTTGACATGGCCTCTCCAGCCAGTTTTTCATGATGACAGGCATTAAGCGTGCCCTACATAAATTGTTTTATGCAGTGCCTATTAGCTTAACTGCCCCATTGGACTGCTGGGTCCGGTTCGATTACTGGATCAGGCAAAGTGTTAATGGGTTTTTCCTTAGTAAGGCGATTGGCACACTGCACCACATCACGCAGCAGGACGCAGATAACGTGCCCCCGCGCGTGATTTTTTACATACAAATACAATAAAAACGCGCTTCCGTGCGGGGAATTTGACTCCGTTATACGAATCCCGCTGCGTAATGCGGTGCAGTGTGCCAATCGCCTCACAGCCCGGAGTTTCGAAGTTGTCGGTGTGATACCCCCGTGCCTTGGTGCGCACGTTAAGCCATTGGTTCAGGGCCTGATCTCTCCGGTGTCAGATAGCGAGCCGTCCCATCGGACTATGAGAGTGAGGGAAGAGTGGGTGCACCTTGCACACTTGTGCACTATAATATGTCCCGCGCCGAAGACTAGTCTCTGTTGAGATTGGCCGCCATGGCCAAAATAATCCGTTACTATATTAGCTGGGACTATTATTTTTTATCGACACTAGAAAACTCAATAATAACTCAGTTTTTCCCGTTCCAGGGTTGAATTTCTACTCATTATTGAAGCTGGCTGTGTGATGGGGTCTGCCCCGGTACGAGTCAGCACTTCACTCCATCTGTCGACTGTCTCTGTCACTCATACGGCGCGCGTCGTTCGCTCTCTCACTTTGCGTTCAGTTCTGACGGTTAGCTATCATTGTATCGTTGATTCTTGAGGGAATGCCATTCTTAGGCTCTTCGAAGGACGTTTAGGAGAAGTATTTGCTCATTCCCATTAATTTTACTACTCTTATTTTAAGTCGATGATATTCTACATACCATCCAATACGACATGACTTAGTTTATTTAATTTATTTCGTCTTTAGCGGCGATATTTGGGAGATTTTCTCACTTATAGATCGAAATATGAGTGTTGTCAACTTCTTTAATATCGAAGTCAAAAATGGATAGTTATTCTAAGAGTAGTCGTTTGTTTAAGTATAATTTTCGCAATAATTAATTTATTTAACTGCAATAATTGAATCGGAAATGTAATCCAACGAATTTCGCTAAGCAATATTAATTGGAGTAAAAAGTTATTGTTGAATGTTTGCTCTCTATGTATTGGCAATATTTTTTTCGGCAATTCTAATGATAATTTATTCGTTAATTAGTAACATGAGAATCATATTCAGAATCTCGACACATGGCAATCTCTAATATCATGATCTTGGGGCCACTTGATAAATATAGTAAATGTTGATCACCACTCAGTATTTATACCTTCTGTCAAAATATACTGTATTAGAAGTCATTAAAGTTTATAATCGCTTGCAATTTTGACAGATCGCGTCAAACTGTGTGGATGTTTTTTGTTTAACTTTCACGTTTTTATCACATATCAGTGTTGTTTATATGTAAATACTGTCGTGTCGTGTGGATGGAAATATTGTTAAGCGTTTTCAATGTCCAAGGAGCTTAAAAGAAACATATTTAGCGTACGCTATAAAGCCAAAGTGATCGCTTGAATATCTTTTAAGATCTTCTAGCCTATAAAATTTTAGAAATACTAATAATTAAACTTGCTAACGCATTTTAAAGACATGAGTATTGTAAAATGTTATCTTGATGAGCGAATGGTTGTTTAACGTTATTAATATATTAGATTTGGGAGAAATGGTAGCGTAAGCTAAATGTGTTTCGTTTTTTGACGTTTTTCACAATATTATTTAGCTCATTATAATTTGAATCTCGTGTCTACTTACCTAGTTAGTGAATACCGTTTTATTGTTGAGTTTCATAATTTTTGGGCGAACTTATGTATATTCAATAATAATATTGGTTGGGCACCTTAAGTGACCCAAATTGACTGTTCAATATTTATCTCTCTTCTACCTAAGTATTAGGTCATTACTTTAGCAATAATTAATTATGTAGTTTCAAATGGTTTCTGAGTTATTATCTGTGGCTATTTGGTTCGCGCGCTTTTCGGATCGCGCGATGGGATTCTCCGAACCTGGCGACACTAGCGCCATAGCTTGGCCACCGCTCCGCGAGCGGATGAATGAGAACTCTCGAGTGCCGACGATCAGAAAATGCTTCTGTAGTGTTCCGCTTGTAATTTCGGAAAAAGTTCGTTTTCTCCGTGATGGACAGCCATAATTTCTAAGAAACTTATGATAAACACCCAGCAGTGATTTCGTGAAAGTGCTTCACGGTGTGAGCTGCGGACAGTTGCTGGTGAGGCGTCCCTGAGCTGGTCTGAAGGTTAGTGGGCCAATAGTTTTCAGTGCTGACGACGAAACCATTTCCATGCTTGAGTTCACAGGGTGGGTTTCATAGGAATCGATATACATAATTAGTCACAAACCAATAATTTTCATAATTGTGCTCCCCGCATGTTGTCGGCTATTTACACGCCGCAACACCATTTCTATTTGGTCCTTCATAGCTCGGATATTGTACTAGCATAGTATATTTCCACTCAAATACTTATTACAAGTATTATTTTCCATATAATTACTTGGATGTTCGCAGAATTTACGTAATTTTTGGTAAAGTTCTCGAAGTACCTACATTGTACCGCCATTGTGCGCCGGTTACGCCATTTGCAAATTCCACGTATTTTTACGTCGTATAATTTCAAATAAATAATATTTCAATTTCTTTCATAGATTCATTGTGAATTTTTGCTTTATAATGTCTACGGATAAAGATAATATGTCTAGTGTTTTGATTGATAAACAGTTCGTCCTTTTGACTGCTAAAAAAGAACGTCTTTTTTCGCGGATGAATGATTTATTTGACCTTTCAAAAAACATTTCTAATTACGCGTCAAGAAGTAATGAAACTTTCATGGCTAAGTCTGAACCAATTGATGAGATGCGTAGTCAGTTCGAAACGTTGTTAGATGATTTAAATGGTCTCCAGTTATCACTTGATTTGACGTTTAAGCCAGATTACAAGCCTTTAGATGCGTTTGATGATCTATACCTTCGAGTAAAGCACACCCGAAATAATATTATTCAGGCGTTGCGACCACATGAATCATCATCGCGATATGACTCGTGTAATTCTAATGTCACATGCACCATTAAGTTGCCACCGATAGAATTGCCTAGTTTTGATGGCAAAACTCAAAATTGGCCTAAGTTTTACGAAAGTTTTAAATCTAACATTCATAACAACAGCCAGCTGACTGACTCGCAGCGCGTGCAGTATTTAGTAGGTAAACTTACGCACGACGCACTCAAGGTTACGGCCGGCATTGTGCCTACCGGTGAAACCTATAATATTATCTGGGAAAGTTTAGTAAAAAAGTTTCAAGATAAACGTGCATTAGGCACACATTACTTAAATAATATTCTTGACGCTAAGGGTTGTACAAACACGTCTAATAGTCTTGATACCTTTATTGGTATGTATACCTCCTCCGTGGCGGCATTGAAACAATTAGGTATCGAGGATTTGTCCGATTTCATCTTATCTCATTGCGCACTTAGGAAAATCGATTCACAAACAGTACAAGCGTTTGAGTTAGCGTTTCGTAATAAAGAAATTCCGTCTTATAATGACTTGGTATGTTTCGTACAAGATCAAGCAAAAATATTACAACGTTCAAGCAATAATAACTCGACGCGGGTATCGAACACTGGCGCGAGCGCAAGTAAGCCTCCCACTAATCAGTCGTCCCGTCCTCATACCTACAAGTCGTTCGTCGCGAGTAACGAGAGTGTGCCTACTACTTCGCCGACGAAATCGTGCGAATTTTGTAACAAAAGCGATCATTTAATTTACGCTTGTTCTCAGTTCAAGAACTTAAGTTCTCCGCGAGCGCGATTTGAATTCATTAAATCAAAACATGGTTGTGTTAATTGTTTAAGTGGGTCACACACAGTTACGTCTTGCAAATCTACGCATGTTTGCGATACATGCAAGAAAAAACATCACACTTACTTACACTTTGATGATAAAAAAGATCATAATATTAGATCAAATAATTATGTTCAAGTGTCTCAACTCGCTAGCGGTCAAGGGTCAATATCACCTGTGGTCCCGTCGCGCGCTTCGCCCGGTCAGGTCGACGTAAACATAGATTCGCGCGTTATGACAAATTGCTCAGCTGATGACAGTGCACCTACCACGGCTGCTTTGCGTATTGATAACACGGATCATAGTGTTGATGTTTCCTCACGTATTCCCTCGCTGTCATTGAGTGCTGAAGTTAGACCTAATTCTTTTATTTTATTGTCAACCGCGCAAGTTTACGCGAAATCTATGAATGGTAATAAATTAATAATACGTTGCCTTATTGATAATGGTTCTCAAAATAACTTGATAACCGTTGATTGTTGCAAGGCGCTTAACTTGGCTATAATTCCCTTGAGTAATTCTTTTGTTAAGGGGATTGGCTCTGCGTCTCAGCCGATATTGGGGTACGTTAATTTGGACATTGAGTCTCGCGTATACCCAAATAATAAATACTCGATACATGCACTTGTCGTTGACGGTATAACGGATCAGCTGCCTACACACTATATAACCAAGGGTGATGTCGGCTACTTAGAGGGATTGCCTCTTGCTGATTTGACGTGGAATATTCCCGGGAACGTGGACGTCGTACTAGGTGCGCAATTGTTTCCGTATATTTACTTAGGTAACAAAGTTGAGTCGGGCACTAACGCGCCCCCCGCTTTGTTGACCGCGTTCGGTTTCGTGTTGATGGGTGACTATCCCTGTAATGAATCTCAAAATAAAATTAATAAAACTTCTTTTTCTGCTCTCGCTCTTAATGATTTAGTCCAAAAATTCTGGCAACTGGAAGAAATACCTAATATGCGATTTTTAAGTCCAGAAGAGACTGAATGTGAGAACTTGTTTACATCGTCGATTACTCGCGCTGATGATGGGCGGTATTCTGTCGCGTTACCTTTTTCTAAAGACCCGAGTGCACTGGGTAGTTCTCGCACTGCTGCTCAACGTCGACTGTTGGCCTTGGAACGCAAGTTCAAACAATCGCCTGACTTACAAAAAAACTATAATAGCGTAATGAATGAGTATGTCGATAAGGGTTACTTGTCACAAGTCGCCGAGTCCGATATTATTGACGAGGGATACTACATCCCGCATCACGCTGTTACTCGTTCGGATAAGCCGATGCCTCGGATCGTACTTGATGTTAGTGCCACAACTCATACCGGATTGTCATTGAACGACGTGTTACATACCGGTCCTAACTTGCAGGCAGATTTATTCTTGCTATTGCTTGATTTTCGGCTTTTCCCTGTCGCTATGACTGCGGATATAAAGCAAATGTATTTGCAGATTGAAGTTCCTGATAAACATCGTAAATATTTGAGAATCTTATATCGATTCAGTCCTGATGATTCAATACGAACCTTTCAATTTAATCGGGTCCCTTTTGGACTCAAGTCAAGCCCGTATTTGGCAATGCGGACCGTTCGCCAATTAGCCCACGATATGAGGCCACATTTCCCGGATGCTGCCACTGTGGCGGATTCTAAACTTTATATGGACGATTTGGTTCATTCTATTCCAGATGAATCCAGCGCCATTCGTCTTTCACGAGAATTGATCTCGTTGTTTAAGTCCGGAGCCTTTGATTTGGTAAAGTGGACGAGTAATTCTCAAGTGCTCCTTGATGATCTTCCGGATTCGCATCGCAGTACGGTAGACTTTTGTGATGATTCTTCGAACAGTGCGTCGAAGGTATTAGGCCTTTCATGGGCAACGGCCGATGACAGCTTTTTCTTCAAGACTCTTAATGTAGAAAACAAGTGTACTAAACGGAGCATACTGTCAGTAGTCGCTCGATTATTTGATGTCCTCGGCTTAGTGGCCCCTATAATTTTATATGCCAAGCTGCTTATCAGGGAGCTGTGGCTGTCCAATATTGGTTGGGATGACACTCCACCCGAAAGCATTATTCAAAAGTTCTCGGCGTTCATACAAGAATTTCCATTAATTTCATCTCTGAAAATTCCTCGTCATGTAGGCGTTTTACGTGATAGCACTGTGCTGATCGTTGCTTTCTGTGACGCCAGTATGAATGGGTATGGATGTGTCATATACCTACACACTACTGATCCTGCTGGGAATATTACAGTGAGATTATTGTGTGCGAAATCAAAGGTTTCCCCTACAAAAGTGACCACACTTGCTCGCTTGGAACTTTGCGCTGCGGTTCTTATGTCTAAGCTGATACGTACAGTTCATGAAACTTATCGTGCGCGTCTTCCTATTGCAGGAACTTTCGCGTTCTCGGATTCTACCATCGCTCTTTCGTGGATACATTCTTCACCGCATCGGTGGTCAGTATTTGTCAGCAACCGCGTTGCCCAGTGTCAGGAGAATTTACCTCCTGAAAATTATTATCACGTCGCCGGGTGTGAAAACCCGAGCGATTGTCTTTCGCGTGGTATGTTGCCTTCGCAGCTCATATCGCACGACTTGTGGTGGAACGGCCCTTCGTGGATTCTGAACCCACCTTCGAATTGGCCTGTAAAACCTTTTACTCCTTCCAATGCAGGCCAATTGCCTGAACACCGGGCAAAGATACTTACTGCGACAGTTCAATGTGAACCATTGATCCTAAATGAATTAGCTCAGCGTATATCCTCTTGGGATAAGCTTCTTAGGATTGTCGTTTATATCCTTCGTTTTATAAAGAAGGTTTCTTCTCCTGGTATGGTCAATAATCTTATGACTGCAGAAAAAGCTGTGATTCGTTCTGTTCAAAGAGTTCACTTTGCAGAAGATATCAAAGCTCTTAAAAAAGATAAATTGCCTTCAAAAAAGCTGCAAAGCTTATTCGTGTTTCTTGACGAAGATGGGCTGTTGCGCATAGGAGGTAGGCTTTCTAATTCGGACTTGCCATTTGAGGCTAAGCATCCTCTTTTGCTCCCTAAGCATGACCCAGTGGTGGATCTTTTAATTGATCATTTCCATGTTATGAACTGTCATACAGGCCCAGGTCTGCTTATTTCCATTTTGCGCCAACGTGTCTGGATATTGGACGCCAGGACCGTTGTAAGGGCTAGGGTGCGGAAATGCAACTACTGCTTCAGAGTAAATCCATCACACCCAAAGCCCGTGATGGCAGATTTGCCGTCATATCGTGTGTCGGAAGCTAAAGCCTTTGTTCATACAGGCGTTGATTACGCAGGCCCAGTCCGTATAACGCTTACTCGTAGGAGAGGTCAGCATTCACAGAAGGCATATATCTGCCTATTTGTCTGCCTTGTAACTAAGGCCATCCATATCGAGTTAGTCTCGGTGCTAACTTCGGATGCCTTCTTAGCTGCATTTAAGCGGTTTATCTCTCGTCGTGGCCCTGTCGCATGTCTATACTCTGACAATGGCACCAATTTTGTGGGTGCAAAAGCGCAATTGGACAATATCTTCAACATTCTGATTGACTCCGAATTTCAAACTGCTCTAAAGCAGGAGCTTAGTGCCCGCCGAATAGAGTGGAAGATGATCCCGCCTCGGAGCCCACACTTCGGTGGGATTTGGGAGGGGAACATTAAGAGCTTGAAAACTCACCTTCACCGTGTGATAGGAGATCAACTTCTCACTTACGAGGAGTTACAGACAGTATTGGTTCAGATAGAGTGCATTATGAATTCCCGTCCACTTACTGTTGTGTCTTCTGATCCTTCACCAGAAGTTATAACCCCTGCGCATTTCTTAATGTCAACCCCATTGCAGTACTTGCCTGCCGTGGACTTGAAAGACGTGCGCATTAATCTTAGTCAACGCAAGCAATTACTAGATAGCATGGTCCAGTCTTACTGGAAAAAGTGGCATTTGGAATATCTGCACACGCTGCAAGTCAGGCAGAAGTGGACCTCTCCTGACCGTCCCATAGAAATCGGAACTGTCGTACTTGTTAGACAGGATGATTGTCCTCCTTTAAGATGGCCATTAGGTGTAATTACGGAAATTCATCCCGGTGCTGATAAGGTCGTTCGTGTTGCGACGGTTAAAACAAAATTTGGAATTTTCAAGCGTCCGGTTGTAAAACTGTATCCTATACCAACGCAATAATAACATTTGCTCTTTTCTCATATTATTTAGTATAATGCAATTAATTTAATAAACATAACTCTTACAACCTTAATTAATTTATCTTTACTTATTTGTCTCTTTTGTAAGTTCTGCGAACTTCCAAAGCGGGCAGCATGGTTGGGCACCTTAAGTGACCCAAATTGACTGTTCAATATTTATCTCTCTTCTACCTAAGTATTAGGTCATTACTTTAGCAATAATTAATTATGTAGTTTCAAATGGTTTCTGAGTTATTATCTGTGGCTATTTGGTTCGCGCGCTTTTCGGATCGCGCGATGGGATTCTCCGAACCTGGCGACACTAGCGCCATAGCTTGGCCACCGCTCCGCGAGCGGATGAATGAGAACTCTCGAGTGCCGACGATCAGAAAATGCTTCTGTAGTGTTCCGCTTGTAATTTCGGAAAAAGTTCGTTTTCTCCGTGATGGACAGCCATAATTTCTAAGAAACTTATGATAAACACCCAGCAGTGATTTCGTGAAAGTGCTTCACGGTGTGAGCTGCGGACAGTTGCTGGTGAGGCGTCCCTGAGCTGGTCTGAAGGTTAGTGGGCCAATAGTTTTCAGTGCTGACGACGAAACCATTTCCATGCTTGAGTTCACAGGGTGGGTTTCATAGGAATCGATATACATAATTAGTCACAAACCAATAATTTTCATAATTGTGCTCCCCGCATGTTGTCGGCTATTTACACGCCGCAACACCAAATATTATTATAACTATCTTTTCTGCCCAAAGATGTCGTGTTTTGTTTATGACGTACGTCTGACAGGAGGTCGTACTATTAAGTTTTCATTGTCTATGGTAACACGTTGTTTGTTTTTAAGGGTTTTCACAGTGTCGTGATCGCATTTTGTGATGTATGTATGGATGATCTAATCGTGTATCGTATTAGCTTGACTGTTAGCTTGTATGCGTGTGGGGTGAATGTTCACTAATGCATGTGTGCGTGATTTCGTTTCGATTCGATTTGTATCGATATTATGAGGGACATCACTAGTTTTTGTTTACTGTCATAGGAAACCTTCCAAAAAATTGTCTTTGATACCAGTTTTCTTTTTTCTGTCAGCATGTAGTCTTTGATGGTTCTATTAAAATCAATGAACATATTGAACTATAAACTAACCACTATCTTAACAAATCAACCCTTATAATATCGTTACAAGTCGTCAACAGCATATAGCTGTCAGTAATCGTCTACTAAAATAGCCTTACTAACTTAATTAATCGCTAATAAAAATAAATTTTAAAATCGTATATAAACTCTTGCTAGATTAATCGATGTGGATTAAAAAATGAAAAAGAAAGCATTTGATTCTAAATTGAAATGTAATAAAATGACATTTAGGTGTTTTTGTTTTTATTTGATAAAAGTACTTTTAGCTTAATTATAATAATTAATTATTATCTTTCAATAGTATTCTCGATTTGCCGCGCATTCCCAATGCGGTTTTGCTAAATATAATTAGGTATAATAGTAATTTTTAAATTCTTTTAATAGGCTTAAGTATTCATTTAAGGAAGCTGGCTTACTTTCACGCCATTATTGCATTTTGTGACAGTATTCAAATCAAATCATTGCTTTAATGCTTTATTTTATTGGTTTTTGCATTTTATTACCTAGATTTGGGGTATATTTTTGTATTAATTTTATTTTTTTAAGTATTATGTCAAAAAGTAACCACCATAGAGTAAAGAGGGTTTATTTATTTTACGTGGGCAACATTTACGCAACGTTCTTTATTTACACGTGTTTCTCGTTTCCCCTTTTTTCAAGCTGGTTTGTTGTATTTGACAGTATTTTTTGTCATGTTCATTGTTGTTTTATTAGTGAAAATGAGCCAGCATCGTAGGTTAGCAACAGCTGGAGCGGGAGACAACGTAGCGGGCGCACTGCCGACCCACACCCATCCCTGTTCCTGTACTGACGTACAATATGACACTACCCCGTGAACCCGTCTTGTTCTAAACACTTTTAAAATATCATCGTCTTCTTTTAACAAAGCTTTTTCTCTAAGGAGCTTGGTCAACAAGCTCCGGCTTTCTTAATACATAATTTTATAAACTTAAAACAGTTAGTTTCTTATATAAAAGCAACTATCTTCTAGAAAGATTACCGTGTGAGTCTTCTCATGCGTATGTATTCGCGTGCACGCATCGTGGAACTCGCATCATCTCTTTGAGGTATGAAGACATCTAAATAGCGCAGTCTATTTCAAATTGTATTTTTCATTTATTTTATGATAATATCTTCTTCCAAAATTCCTGTTTTTTTATCATAATTATAACCTTCTCTACCTTGATAACTTTACAATACAGTTGGGTAGTTAGCGTGGCCATGACCTGAGGTACAGCAAAACTGTGGACCCTGTTCTGACCTAAGTTTTCTAGTGCGCTTGCGCAACCTCGAGTCTAGAGCGGCGTTATCATACTAGACCTGTTTGTATGTAATTTATTCTACATCAAAATTATTTTACAAGTGTTTATAACAATACAAAATTTCAAATCCTCCACCCAGCTACAATTTCTTTATATTAAGAATTAATTAGCTGAACTGTTTTCATTTCAAGTACTCAATTCATGACCTAAAAGTGAATATATCGTTGTTTTATCTTTTAACACAAATTTAAATTCGGTTTTAATTGACATCTACATTCTTGTATGCGTTTTTTCGATAACGTTATGTCTGGTAAACATCCTGGCTCGACTTGAATGACATCAACTGTTTTCCCAACATTATACAAACCTGGGAAATTATTAGAAAGCCGATGACATTGAGCATCACTACATAAATTCGGTAATAACAAAAACTACCATCTACTTTTAACACCAATTATATGCACATAGGTACTCGTATTTTTTTTATTACTTCTAATTAGTGTCTGCTAGCTTATGCCTTTTACACCCTACTTTATTCTGACTTGGTCAATAATAATTATAATATTAAATTAAAAAGTTTATAAAACTTATAGTTATTTATTTATCTAACCGTTATTGTAAGATCTCACTTGTAAATAAGGCATAGTAAGGAGTTAAGCCTTCATACACGCGGGTTCTGCTGCAGTAGTCTACAGATACTTTCGAATATCTCGATTGTCGCGTGAATGAATTTCACCTTCTGGTCATAATATTAAGTCATTTCCATATAACCATTGAATATTAAATCTTAGAACGTAAGTTGTAAGTTAAGCCATATTATCGAGTTTCAAAATCTCTCTTTAGCTTGCTTTATATGCTTCGACATTTTTTTTTAGTGCTGTGAGGTTAACCAATTTTAAAAACTGATTCTATTCAAACATCCATCACTAGTTTCCCTGTAAAAATGTTTGATGGTATTGCATTTCTGGGTAACAATGAAAAAAGAAATTTATGAATAATAGGGACTAGGCAATGGATTTCATGGGTATAAATACTCTCAAGTCTATCTGGACGGTATGTTTAAAATGTTGAATAGTTAATGTATGTGTTCAGTGAGAATTAGTTTTAATATCTTGATATTATTTAGCATAGAATATGATATCGTGTTAGAGTTAGGTTGCTCTTCCGACAGTTCTATCCTTTTGCGTACTTCGAAATGTTTGCTAGAACAGAAATATGTTTCCAGTGTGGCGGAAATCATGTAAATTCCTTCAATTTATTACAAGCGAAATGATTATTTTATTATTTATAACATTATACTTAGATGATAAATGATTTATTATCTGTATGTAAGTATTAGTGTCGGTCCCTTTCTTTTTCGAGTTTAGCTGTTTCTATTTTGTTACGGTTTAAGATTGTATTTCTGTATATTTTGAGTGTAATTAATTTAACCAAACATAATTTCTTCCAATTATAATCATGCGCTTGTGATGAGAGGAATGAAAATCATGAAAAATTGTCTTTACTCCGAGATATTATTATTTTATTTAGATTTTTGTTAATATCTCATAAATAGGCCTAAACCTTTCATAGATTAAGCCCGTAGTTGATACAGGTCTTAGTATACTTTTGAAATATTTTACTAATGGATATTCAAGTGTTTAAAATTTTACAAAGACGATGTCGCTAACTGCACCCACACCTGTGCCAAAATATGTAAATATTTTCCATGATAAATTAAAATTCTATTGAATATTTGTAACCAATCATTTATATCTTATTACCTATTTTTGTGAGTCTTTATTTTATTAGTGACAATACTTTAAAAACTAGAGTTTTTCTCGGCTGGTAACATTCCGGTTTTACTTTTTATGACAGTGCAGTATTTTATAGCTGCACACTGGTTTCGATTTATAACAATTAAAACAATACATTTTGGTAATTTAATTTTATTAATAAAATGCACCACTAATGGAATAAAGAAACAATCACTTCAATTTCTACTGTTTTTGCACGTTATCCAATTATGTAAGCAAATAATAAAGCACTATTTTATTAACTTTTAATACATTGTTCATACATTGTTATTTTACTCCTAAATTAATGTAATCATTGTTTAAAGTTTAGTCTATTACATTAATAATTATCATCATTGTTAGACTGCCTCCATATTGTAAGGGCTCATTAAATAACTTACTAAACTTTAAACAATGCTTAATAAGAAATTACAAAAATAATTTTTTAATAATATTATACAAGAACTGTTTAAATTGTTACATTAACTATTATTGCAATGCTTCAATGAATTTTTAAATTACACTGCAACTATTTCTGTGATATATCATCCTTTCACAAGCTACGGCGAAGAGTTGTTTAGTACTGATGATTGTTTATATAATAAGAAGATATCAATTGACATCTCTCACATTCTTCATTATTTGTTTTAAGAAACCATGTGCCAAAAATGTTCTTTTCATCCATTTATGTTTTCATAACCTAGAATTCTAAGCAACTCTTCAAAGTAGGTGTACGGTCTATTCAAATTGGCGCGAAGATATATTTACTATGGTAGGTATGGAAGAGCGCGCGAATTTGAACAAGGGACGCCATGTTTGAAAAGACCTATTTTAAAATAATTATGTAAAGTGCACTTTCAATTTCCTTTAGTCTACCGTCGTCGCCTCTCACTAGGATTAATTAATAATTATTATTAAAATTTTGAATTTTAACCAATTTGCGATGATAAACGATGGTTGTGTGCGGATACGGCTACCAAGATATCATGTGTGAGTGTCCGCTCGCAATCATGGTTTATGAGATTTTATTGCATATTCTATTATTAATATCGATAGTGTAGTAACAGTATTTCGATTTGTAGTATTAAATTTGTCATTTTCAAGGATTTTTGGGGCGTTTAGCCACTTGTCGGGGAGTGAAGCCACTGCTGGGCCGTGTACCCACGCGAGTGTCTCACTCGGTAGATCTGTGACTGGGATCTCTGGTTGTTTGTATGGATTTTCTCGAAGGTGAATGTCGATTGTACTCAACAATATAAATTTCTAATCCATTAGATTTATCTGTGTTTTATTTACGAAAACCCTTACTCTAGTTTTGAGTAAATTTACAAAATAATAAAAAAAATACCTTCATACACAACACTAGAATTTGATGTCCTTTTCTCCTCTCATCACTTGGCTAAGCATCTGGTTGCACAGAGCCGCGTACGGATTCAGTTCCACCACCTGCAAATATGGAGATTTCTTAAAATTCAGGCAGGTTCACACAATAAAAAACATACCAACATAAGTATAGTGGCAATGGTAACGGCGGCGATGACTTACGAATAATTGTAAGTCATGAGTTCTCGAACCAATGCGGCAATGGTAACGGCCGCGATGACTTACGAATAATTGTAAGTCATGAGTTCTCGAACCAATGCGGCAATGGTAACGGCGGCGATGACTTACGAATACTTGTAAGTGTAGCGGTATCTACAACGCCACATGCAAACAACGCGTCATACTGGCGTCACGCAAATCCTGCATCGCGCAAGCAGAGTTTACCGCGCAACTAGCATAGATACAACGGCCCGACATGAATCAACGGGCAGTTGCCTGCCAGACACAACATCCGGTCTGGTCGGAGGATCCTCCCTTTTCTATGGAGGATGAGTGAACTTTACACCCTGTTCCTCATACCCCTATACTGGTGACCCCGAACATGAACGTCAGCGCAGCCTTCGTGCAAATACTTCAGCGTGACGTCATCATCATCACTCCCGCAAGCGTTAGCGGCGAGTCACCCAGCCAGCCAGCTCCCACGGCTTCAACGGGTATCCTGACCACCAGCATGCAGCGACCGCGCATACCTGGTCATCACCCTCAGCCTCATCAGCAACCTTGGCACAGCACACTGCACCTTCGGCCGGTCAAACAAGAAGAGCTCAATTCCTCTCCTGGTCGACGCAGCAGCCAGCCTCAACCCGGCGCTGTACGACATCCGACGCACTGGAGCATAACGCAGCGCCACCCCGACTCACTGGGGACATCTTCGCAGACAGTTCCGACTCACCGTGAACTATGCGGCAACCGGTTCCGACTCTCTGGAACCTCAGCTGGCCTGGCAAGCATCGCAAGATACAAGACTCAGCCCACTATCGACCTCCGGTCTCCGGGGGGGAGTGATGTAGCGGTATCTACAACGCCACATGCAAACAACGCGTCATACTGGCGTCACGCAAATCCTGCATCGCGCAAGCAGAGTTTACCGCGCAACTAGCATAGATACAACGGCCCGACATGAATCAACGGGCAGTTGCCTGCCAGACACAACATCCGGTCTGGTCGGAGGATCCTCCCTTTTCTATGGAGGATGAGTGAACTTTACACCCTGTTCCTCATACCTCTATATAAGTCATGAGTTCTCGAACCAAAGCAGGCACTGTACTTTGTGTAAATTATTTAATCACCACTGGCTCTCAAAACGGTTAAGGAAAACATCGTGAGGAACCGGCATGTCCTAGAACCAAACATTCCAAGACATGTGACATCCACCGACCTGCGCTGGGCCCGCGTGGTTACGTCCCACTCCCTCTCACAGAGAGAAAGCCTGTGTCCCAGCAGTGGGAAAATTATAGGCTGATTATGATCACACTACGTAAATCCAACTAAACAAAACTTTTACTTGACTGAATCTGATGATATCCACAATTCTACAATCCCCTTGAAATTTTTAAACACCGCATAACGTCGCCTTAGAGTGAAAACCTCGGAAATGTAAGTAGCATTTTATGCATTTCGTATAATCTTATAGTATCGAACAGTTCTGGATATTAAAGCGGGTTAAATTTCCATATTAATTAATAAGAATACAGAACCTCCTTTTTTGAAGTCGGTAAAAAAACATACATAGAAGACGCCGTACAAAAATTTTACAGCACGCAGTTCTTTCTTTCTCCCGACAAGGTTTTTTCGGCTGGTAACATTCCGGTTACACTTACGAGGTTTTACACTTACACTTACGAGGTTTTCGAGGTCAAACACAATCTGATAGTTCTAACCTGTTTCTTAGCAAAGCTGCTACCAAGTTTAGCAGCCTCAGTGAAGGCGGCGCGCGCGTCGTCATCCTTGCCTCGCTTGCGCAGGAGCACGCCACGTTGACACAGAGCTAAGGCGCGTGCGCGAGACTGCTTGCCTGTTGTTAGCTCTATGGCCCGGTCGAGGTCTGATATTGCGTCTGAAATTACAAGATAACTGCAATCTTTCTAATAGTCTTCGCGTCTCTGTGTGACCGCGTTGTTCTTCTAAACTACGCAACGGATTTTGATGCGGTTTTCAATACCATTTAGAGAACGTGTTATATAGGTATATAATAGGTATACCTAACATATACAGGGTGTCCCGTAATTAATGGAGGTCATTGGAAAGGGTCATTGGACTTATCATTATGAACAACTTTTACTACGGGACCAAATATGAAATTGCGAAAAAAAAATCAGTTTTTCCTTAAAATTTTCAAAGGTAGATAGATAACTCTCAAAATGTAGGAAACAGCTGATTCTTTTTTCGCGATATCATGTTTGGTCCCATAGTAATAGTGACATTAATATTATAAAGGCGAAAGTTTGTGAGTGTGTGTGTTTATATGTTTGTTACTTCTTCACGCTCAAACGGCTGGACCAATCTTGATAAAATTTGATACGGAGGTACCTGACATCCTGGATTAACATATAGGCTATTTTTATCCCGATATTCCCACGGGATCAAAACTTATGTGGGTGAAACCGCGGGGCGCAGCTAGTTGTTCATAATGACAAGTACAATAGAGGTTATCCATTAATTACGGGACACCCTATACATATGGTACAGACGCCAGTACATCAACCTACCCGAAACTGTCAAATTTTCCCAATCAACTTTGAACTTTATGCTTTAGCGATAAAGTTGAAAATCTATTAAAGAAATTTGACAGATTGTAGTAGCTTGATGTGCTGCCGTCTGTACATAAAATAAAAAATCACGATGTTTTGTCGAGTCATAAAAATCGTGCGAAGCAGGGCAGGTCGCTAGTTTATTAAATAACGTACGATTGTTTTTACAAAATGTGGACACTGGACCGCACTGGGCCCGCGTGGTGGAATACGGCCGCCCCCTCATTCTCACAGAGGACCTGTGCCCTGGCTCTGGAGCAGAGGCCTGGCTCACAGCAGTAGGAACATTATAAATAGGCTGCGGCTTGTGTAAACCATGTAATAACCAAATCTCTTAAATACATAACTAGAACTCTTACCCCTTAGGCAGATATTACAGAATCTCACTCAAGACTCAAGCATTAGGTACCTACTTGAAACTAGTTTAAAGTAATTATCGTACCACTTGCTCATAAAAGTGACATTCTATGCCACAAAAAGCGAACATAACAATAGTCATTTTTAATCTGATAAAAACAGGAAAAGAAAATTGTACTGAATTTCATTCATCCTCTATAGGGGGAGAATGTGATTTAAATTTGGAATACTTACCGAAATTTATACTGAACTACATCTGTATTTACACCATTGAGTTTGTAAATAAAGCATTATACCTACATCTTTTTGAAAAAGGAATACGCATTTTAATTGTCACTATTTTTAATAAATGCTTATCTCATATTATTATTGTGTTAATTTTTTCGCAAATGGTACGAAAAGTAGAGTATTTTCCTCGGTGATAAAGCTGTCTTAGTCTTGGGTGAACTTAAATCCTTCGCTACACTCAGGACTCGTCTGAAACCCCTCGCTTCGCTCGTGATTTAAGTTTTTAACACCCTCGCTACGCTCAGGAGTAAACATCGAGTCCTTCGTTACGCTCGCGATTTAAATCGTCACCCGGGACAGAAGACACTGCTTTATCCCCTTGGTTAATAATCTACTATTAATTGGTTGAAACTATGGCCTTATGTCATAAACTCTTACCATCATCCTTCAACATCATTCGCAAGAGCTGTGCCCTGTCGTTATAACCGGCTGCTCTATCCGGCGCGGCCTGCACTCCTCTGGTCATGGCTTCTAAAGCTTCGTCCAGCTTACCGGCCTCTGCTAAACGAACTCCTTCGGCGCAAAGCGAGGTGGACTGCTTGTAGGCGTCAGTAGTGGGCTCTGAAACAATCAACCCATCATTTCACGCCTGTTTTTTCGAAGGGTTAGACAATGGTGTACCTATAGTACCAAAATGGTGAAATGTGGATGTGGGCACCACCCACATTTCACCATTTTTGACAAGTCCCATGAAATCGCGGCGCGACTATTGCCGTCGTGCCGCGATTTCAACCGCAAATAACCAAGTAAAGTGGTTATAATTAAATGAAACAGACATAGACAATCTACCTCTGCAGCTTTTAGGTAGATGCTAATTTATCTAATCATACAAATCAGCAAGCAACGAGTTGACCATTAATTTTGATTGCAAAGCAAAGGTCTGTGAATGGATCATAACCCTGAGCTATGATGAGGTTGAAAAGATCCTCAATACGTAGCTTTGCCGCACACCTACTTTCACCCAAACAGTACCCCGTCCGACATATCATCAAATACACCTCGACAACACATCATAACATTACACTACACAACTCAATTCAACACAACACCATACAACACTACTCAACACAACACTATTACGACACAATACATAAATAACACTATACAGATGGTTTATTTTTTTCTCTCTTTGATTAGTTATTTTGTTTTTGTATAAGTAAGTTTAGAGTTATATTTTTATTTTTCGGTCTATAGATCTCACACTATGAATTTCCGAACTTATATTTGTCTTCCTGGTATTAATTTGAGAGCCCTGACACCCATAACACAAGTTCAATCTTAGCTTGGGTGTCAGAGTTTTATAACTCTGTATAAACCTACAATTTATAAGACTTAAGTGTATGATAAATCAAGTGGTATGTAAATTGTTAAACTGGAAAATAAAGATTATTATTATTATTATTAATAAGTAGGAAGATATGAAGGCCGGAACTCTTAAAAACTTATGTACAGACGCCAGCACATCAAGCTACTACAATCTGTCAAATTTCTTTAATAGATTTTCAACTTTATCGCTAATAATAATAATAATCATTTTATTATCAGGCAACTAAGGCCCATAGAAAAAATACACAAAATAATCTTATACAATAAAGAAATAAAACAAACAAAAATAAATAAATCTTATAAAATTAAATCTTATAAAATAAACGGCTAAAGCATAAGGTTCACAGTTAATTGGGAAAATTTGACTGTTTCAGGTAGCTTTATGTGCTGGCGTCTGTACCTACATAATCATAAAAAATACAAGAGATTTTCCATCCACTACTGCACTAGACCGAGGCTTGTGTTACAGTTTACACTAGGTACCTACCAATACTGTAAACGTTGTCCGCTAAAGTCTACCGTGGTGCAGGCTGGCAATTTAGATTAGCTCTGGTCGCATTTGAAAAGTCAAGCAAGTTTAGATTTTTAGAACGAAGTGTCAAATATTTTAGTTTAGGTTTTTTGTTTAGAAAAAAACAATGCCAATTTAATCGGGAAATGTAAAGAAGTTCAGTCAAAATAAACGTAAAGAAATCGTAAAGTAGGTAGTTGTCTTCTAAGAGCTTGTGAGTTAGATATGTATCTAACTACAAAATTCTTATGGTTCCATACCTACTTGCAACCATAACTATTACTAAAACTACAAACACCAAAGTATGTAGGTAATTTTTAAGCTAGATAACCGAAGATGCTAGATGACCGATATATTGATACCTACCCGAAGATGATCACAAATAATACATCTCATAATGTTGTTCTTCCCTAAATAAACTTTAGACTAATCTAGGTAGATTAGTCTAAAGTTATAATAAGTTATTATTCTTATGGAGATCCATAAGACATATTTTCTTACCTTCCTCATTTTCAACGAACTTATCTCCTGCATCCTCAATGACATCAGCAGCGATGGTGGCCGTGGGATCGAAGATACTCCTGAGCACTGCCTTGTCTCTCTCACTGAGATTATTTAAAGCGGCCATAATTATGTTCTGGACACGACTGTACCGACACGAACCTTGCTGTCAACTGGAATGTAGAACCAGTTCTGTATGTTAACGATGCTGGTTGAGATTATATTGCTACATGAATTTATTTATTAAATAAGTATAAATCGACTTCAAAATTAAAGGAAGCTTATAGTCATTACATTTATAATCTTACATTTTGTATTATGGGTATTTCTATTTTTTTTGTGCTAACTTATAAGTAGTCTCTCCATATAAAATACTGGTACTCAACTGCATCCGTTAGACTGGAAGCCGAAATTACAGACTTAGTTGGGAAAAGGGCTAGTCAGATGATGATAAAATTTTTTTTGCAAAAAGATCAGTATCAGGTTTATGGTAAATACCTAATTCATCATCTGCCTAGCCTTTTCCCAACTATGTTGCGGTCGGCTTCCGGTCTAACCGGATGCAGCTGAATACCAGTATTTTACATGGAGCGACTGCCTATCTGACCTCCACAACCCAGTTATTGGGTACCCATGGTAAGACTGGTTGTCAGACTTTCGGGCTTCTGACTACCCGTAACGACTGTCAACGATCCACGAATGACAGCCGGGACCAACGGGTTAACGTGCTTTCCGATGCACGGAGGGGTCACGGTATGTAAAGATGGTCACCCATCCACAGACCAACCGCGGCAAGCGTAGCTTAACCTGATCGATCGACCTGTGCGGCTGTTATTATTTTGCCACGATACCTAATTATGAACAGAAATTATAAAGGCTCCTTCAAACATGCGCGACACAAAAGCACCGCAAGTCGCGCAACGAGCGGTGCCTTTGTGTCGCGCGCGATTATATCGCGTGTCGTGCCTGTTTGTAGGAGCCTTAATATGAATATTAAAATCACCGATAGGTACAACTCTCTTGTATGGATCAGCTGATTTTGTTTGAGATCTCGTTGTCGGACCCTTACATAATGATGAGTTTAATGACCCCTTTTTATTGATAGCATAATCAGCCGAATCGTCGTTGCGCGTGCAAAAGTCGCTATGTGTTATTTAGTTATTTTCGGTTCTTTATGCAGTTTTAATCGTTCTTTCAATACACACATACCTACTGTAAAAAAAGGGTATGTGATAAGTGCAATATTTAAAGAGTTACGGAATGTAGCTATGTGATATTCATACATCGAAAGTTCCGTATAAACAGGCTAAGTGTTATTATAATTCATATACCTCAAATAAGTTCACTAAAAAAACATAGCGACTTTTGCACGTGCAACGACGCTATATTGTTCCCACTGCTGGTGCTGGGACACAGAGGCCTCCTCTCTGTGAGAAGAAGTGGGCCGTACCGTAATCCAGCACGGCCCACGGGCGCCCAGTTCAGGTTGGTGGATTTTACCTACATGTCTTCGATTTTTCTTGGTTTTAGGGCATGCCGGTTTCCTCACGATGTTTTTTCCAGGGTGACCTCTAGCACCGCTTCTGTATTCCACAATATAATCAGTACAGAAACACACTCCGATTTTTTATTATGAGATAGAATCAGACAACGAGATTGCAATATTAACACTAATATAACATAATTCTTAATGACATTAGACACAACTTGATCAACATTATGTAAATTATAAAAACTGGTTGCCTGTTTATTTTCTGCGCAGAATGTAATCAGACCGACACAAGATAACAATCTTGGATCTTGAATCTATGAAAGATTCCAATATAATTTCTATAAATTATGATGAAATCTTAATATTTAATTATCTACTAGCTGTTTTACCGATCCAATTCCCACGAAATGAAAATGTGATGACCATTTGTAATTTCCTTTCGTCTATATATAGTGATTGTAAGCGGACATTAGGAGCCGCAGCGGACCGCACCGCACCGAAGTAGGTAATTTTGACTGCCCCGATGGTCTCGTGGTTGCAAACGCGATTGCCGAGCGTGGGGTTCTGGATACGATTCCCAAGTCGATCAAAGTGTTATTGGGTTTTCCATTAGGAATTTCTTAATAATAGCTCGGAGTTTGGAAGTTGGCGGTTTTGTTACTATAGGTATTATTATGTAATATTGTAGGTATGTATCTACGGGTCTTTGTCATGTCAAATGCCCATGTAACACCCACTCTCATAAAGATCGGAGACGCTACACTCGAAGTCGTGGACGAGTATGTTTACCTAGGACAAACTGTCTAGTTAGGTAGGTCTAACTTCGAGAAAGAGCTCAATCGTCGAATCCGACTCGGCTGGACAGCGTTCGGGAAGCTACGCAATATCTTCTCGTCCCACATACCGCAGTGTCTCAAGACGAAAGTCTTTGAACAGTGCGTGATGACAGTAATGACTTATGGCACTGAAACGTGGTCGCTCACAATGGGCCTTAAAAGAAGGCTAAAAGTCACCCAAAGGGCAATGGAGAGGGCTATGCTTGGAGTTTCCCTGCGTGATCGAATCAGGAATGAGGAGATCCGCAGGAGAACCAAGGTAACCGATATAGCCCGAAGAATTGCCAAACTTAAGTGGCAATGGGCAGGGCACATTGCTCGCAGAACAGATGGCCAATGGGGCCGAAAGGTTCTGGCCGCCACGCGGCTGGCGGCTGTGCGGCAGCTGCGCGCGCAAAGATTGAAGGAAAGGAGAATGCGGGCACGCGGGCCCGGGGCGTACATCGAGAACATTCGAGCGAGATCGACCGTCTGTCCGTGTGTTAATAAAGCATGCGGCCATCGCGCGGTGGTCGCAAGAAAATATTCGCGCCGTCTAACTGCGGCCTCAGACGGCGCTGTACCTACGTTTTACGGTAAAAAGTTGGGATCCCAAGTCAAAATCCCACCGTTTCGGCACCTGTGCCACCGCGATTGACGAGAAGCTAGTAGAGCTAGCAACTAAAAACGAGATGGCGATCAACGAGTGCGCGACGGCGACAAGCGATTGCTCGCTGGTTATACGTAGGTACCTACCAAGCGTGAGTCTGACAATGAGTTCTCATTTATATACATATGTATAGTAAGTAGTTTATGGTGTTCTGCCCGCCAATCGATTTATCTCTTTGATAGCTCTCGTCGCTGCGACTAACGAGTACTCGATGGCGGTGTAAACAGTCAGCGATCAACTTTTTATAATACGAGTAGGTAAGTATCTCTTTTACTTGCACGGGATCTACAACTTTTATAAGTTTCTTGATTGCTAGTCGCTTTCTCGTGGCGGTGGGCAGGTGCCTTGACACGGTTAAAAACAATAGCAGTATGGAACTGCCACGTGATTCCAAAATTTTACAGTAAAATATCATACTGATCAACGCAGAGTGAAAAGCATGGGCGGTTCTTCCAAAACAAAAAAAAAAAAACACGAAAATGAGATGACTAATATTTTATTTTAAAATAAATTATTGTTACAACAATGTTTGTATTTTGACAAGTTTGTTGTTCTAGCTAGTCTCGATTAACAGCTAATATGCACATATTAGGTCGTATAAAAACTTTTATATTATACTAAAAATAAAAGACACAGTTGGTTCTTACTATTTTTTGTAACATCCCAGGCCAGACACAGGCCGGTATATAATCTAAGCTTTAAGGCTCAGTGCTCACCAATCCTCTTTTTGACCTATTTGGTGTCTAAAGGTCATAGCACACATAACTCGGAAAGGGATCATCACGGTATCGCCTTTGGCCTCGGCGACAACCGAATGTAAGCACGTAACCAAAGCGGATCAGCTCCGATACGTCGACTCAGTTACGGTTAGGCGACGCCGCGCTTACGGCTCGCCGACCGCTGGTTGATGGTGCAGCAGGCAGGCCGCGGGCGAGGTGAGAGGCGCAAGGGTGGACGAAGAGGCGTAAGCTCGGGTACGGAGAGACGTAAGCGCGGGTACGAGCCGTAACGCACCGCACCGCGTTTCGTGAGCTTGTCCCGAGGCGAGGCGATTACGTTACGACTAGCTTCTGCCCGCGACTTAGTCCGCGTGAAATTTCTTGTTACTCCGATCCACCCCGTCGCATGGCATCGCCTGCCCGCGAAATTACTTCGTTTTTGCTTAGCGTTCTTTCTGACTTTTTTCTTTTTTTTTGCTTTCCTAAGAATTGGGCTATCAAATGCAAAAAGAATTTTTCAAATCCGACTGGTAGTTCCAGAGATTAGCGCGTTCAACCAAACAAACAAACTCTTCAGCTTTATAATATTAGTATAGATTCAGATTAGTGTGCGTTGCAGTAGGGAGTTCCATACAAATAATACTGAACGGCTCGAGTTGATATAGTAACGATCCCTTTCTGATTTGATACTTGTGCTATGACCTTAAAGGGCCGTTACTCCCTTTCGGGAGGACCTCATAGGCTGTGTAGTACAATGCGTGCCACGAAAGATGAGACTTGACCCCGCCTCCCCCGCTCTTTCCGCCGCCCCTATGACGTCCGGTCCCGTCCCGCACTCAGACCTCATACCGCTAAAGATACCTAAAATAGTGTACTGCGCATGTCAAACCACGTGATGTGTCAAGTCTCATCTTTCGTGGCACGCATTGTAATTATAGTAATAAGAAACAGTTAAATACTTCAAGTACCATACTTCATCAGTAGACTACCTTACTGATTCTATTTTCCTAGTAAATGTACAGTTAAAATAGGTCCACTTTACAGTCAACTTCCGAGTGTAACATTATTCAGTACAAAATACTACATAACAGAGTCTCTTATAAATAGGCGCTTCGATAAAAGTATAAATAATGATTATAATTTCAATTAACACTTCTATTTTGATACATGCATCCATTAAAATATAAAGAATGAAAAATAGAAAAATTATTTGGTAAGGTACACCTGGCTAATTCGTTAGGTGTACAGGCAACTAACGCCATCTGCGAACTGCAGGTAAAACTATTTAACACACGGTAAAACAGTAGTTTTTTTTTCTAATAGTTTATTTACTTTAATTTTAACGGCTGTTCACATCGAACAGCTGTTATTTTATTATAAGTCCCTTAAAAGGCAGACTTCTACAAACTTTAAACGCTCATAAAATTCCAACGGATAGTCAGGCGCGCTCGTTTGTACTGTAAGTCACTGTAAAATAAAGTTTATTATTCAATGTCAGCAGCCATTATTGTTAAAGTAAACAAATCAACATGAACTACGCTCAATATGTGCACAATCAGCTAAATTCTGATGTCATTCATTAGATTGCTTGTATCCTTATCTTCTAACAGTACGTTACTTCTGACACATATGGCAATTAAACTTTGATAAAATGTGCAGATTTGAAATTGGAGCCTTTTGGTTTGTAAATCTTTAGATAGCAAGATGGTTCTTAACTGAGGTGCTTGTGACTTGGATACTATAAAGCTACGTACGCGCTGACAGGTGGCTTTGCTTAGCGCTTAGAGCCTAGCGAGTGACCTTACGGCTATCGATGTGAAACGAACGATCTAGAATTTTCGCAACGAGCCGCACTGCGCGCTTGGCGCCTTCTCTAGTCGCCTAGCGTGTATAGAAGGATGTATATCGAAGGAAGCCACTAGGCTCTTGGCGCTAAGTAAGCCACTTGTCAGCGCGTACATAGCCAGAAAACATGGCGAAAAGTCAGAATAATCTATTGGAATGGTTGCACTGTCCTTACGGCAGAGTCATAGTAACATTCAGTCGACCTGCCCCCCGATAGATGGCACATTGAAATCGTGAAGCTATATTATTCCAACGGATAATAAATTAATCTCTTCAATTTATTAAAATTGGCACCTCGTAAAGTCGGTCAAGGCAATTTTTTGACTGTTGTTTGGCTACCTCATTAACATTGGCACTGGTTCAAAATTTCAAATCTACACATTGTTTATATACACAGAAAACCTACAACATATATATTTGTGAGTATTTGAGATGTGAGGTTTTCTGAAAGAATTTTCTATATTTATTATAGGCATTCTATCTATACCAATTTTATCAGTTGTACATGTTCAACTCCATTCTTTATATTTTGAAATGAATTACCTTAGTCCTACTTAAGATGGTACAGTACCGACTTGATGAGCTATCCCTAGACTTCTTATAACGAATCCAATATTAAAAGTACATGTCAAGTTATAAGAGTGTATTCCTGTATGCTGTACAGTCAACTTCACAGTTGAGTTAAGGTTTGCAATAGACAATTATTCTATATCACAATCCTTTTATATATTATGTAGACTTACACTAGCGTTGGTTTGGTGCGACCACCATTATTTTGATTATATTTATTTTATATTATTTATTATATATATTTATTTTATACAGTCACCACGGGAGATGGGTAACCAGTGTCGTCGGATATAGTTGAAGTTTAATAGGAAACCGATGGATGTTTTCGAATAAAATTTAATTTAATTAATAGAAAACAAATGGATCTTTTTACAAATTAAATTTCATTCGAAAACATCAATCGGTTTCGTACTAAACTCCAACTATATCCGACGACCCTGGTTACTTATCTCCTTTGATGAGTGTACCTAGCATATTCGCTGAAATTTACTACACTCAAAGTATCTTGACACAAGAAAGATGTTAAGATACTTTTGTAGTACAGCTATTTAGGCCTTTGCAGTCTTATTGAGACAATATTTATAAATAATATGGAATAAAATAATTATAATCAATATAATATCCGGTCAAATCACATGCACACAAATATCAGTCGCACTTTAAATGCAATATCACAAAGTTTGTGTAAACTCCACTGCTGATATTCTGAAAGTCAAAAGCGTGAAGCAGTTATTAAGCTATTTGGCTATGATATTTTGTAATATACACCTACAGAATAACTGAGAATAACATTTTAACTGATTTCCACATAAAAGTTGTTTAGCATGCCAGAATTGACACAAACAATGTGCTAGCATTGAAAAACTTAACATAGTAAAATAATATACTATAAATATACAATTAGCAATATCTTATCCTAGAAATACGCTATACATGTAGAAAAACTGTATATAAAAAGTTTAATGCTAAAAACTTTGAATTTTTTGTAATATATAAAACGTATTCACACAATAGTAATAGTTTAATTAGTCATTTTCCTAAATTCATATAATTTTGTGGTTACATGTAATTTTCCAATTTGAAATGTAACTATAAATTATGCTCATTTATGAAAAAAATATATGTAAATGCACACATACAATTTAGTTGAGAGTGTTCATTTCATTAAATCTCATAATGACTCTATTGCAACGTTTTGTTCTATAGAAACGTTAATAACAATAACATTGTTCCCTGAAGTGAGCACTCCTCAATTTTTCAATTTCATTTCACAATTTTTAATACATTTCTTAGTTTAATTTACGACAATTTCATAAAAATTGGTGTTACGATCGATAAATTACAATTGACATTGGTATGGTTGAATATAAAGGATATTTACACTTATATTAATACAAGTGATACAAAATTAAGAGAAATTCTGTTACCAAGTGCATAACCACTGGTTTCTTAAGCAATTAAGGTACTTATACTAACACTTACACTAATCAAAGTGTAAATATGCCTTTACTGAAGCATAACTGTATGTATCTAGATCGATCAGAGACCTTAGCAAATGCTGCTTATGCTCATAATGTATGCTAAATCAGTCTGCCTCAATTAGAAAATAAGTGTCCTATAGATTAAGATTCCTAACATGCTTACTTTGTGAATGCAAAACATACAAAGTCATGACATGATTAAAAGTTTGTGATTCCACTTAAATTAAGACGCAGTTGACACAACAGACTTAAATCCAATTTAGACAAGACAACAAAACACTCTTCTATAAATTAATTAAAAACTGTGAAACAAGTATTTATGCTAATATCAAAACAGCAGCACAACTGGTAATTTAACATTACATGGGTAAACCGAATGGATGGAAGTGAATTACGTCTTTGTGAGTTTACTGATTCATTCTGTCGGTGGTGCTACCTTTTCTGGAAGCCTTTTGTGCCATCTGGACCTCTGGGGGTGCGGATGACGAGAACCCCGCGGGGCGGCGGGGAGGGGAACACCCCGGACGCGGTGGCCCCGGGCGGCAGGCGGCTGAGGACTTTCCTTTCCCTTCCTTTGGTATTATTGTCAGTTTGAGGAGATTTTGTTTTATTACTATTATTTTGACTGTCATTGAGATTGTTTGCTTGCAGCTTGTCTTGTAGCCGACTGAGGCTGGAACAGAGAAAATAATAATTTTTTTTTTGCATCTTTCGCACAGAAGCACAGAACCGGTCAAAATGGCGGTGGGGGAGGCCTATGTCCAGCAGCGGAGGTCTTTCGGCTGAAATGATGATCTTTCACTGTTATATAGGTTCTTTGGTACAAATAAAATGGCATTTTTTAAGCTAATCAACAGTGTACAGCATAATTTGATCTTAGACAGTTTTAAACTACATAATATAAATAATTTAGGGTCACTTTGCACAATGATGAACTCAAATTAACATGATTTTGTTAAGTCATCAACATCAGTGAAGCCTGTATCTTAAAATCACTTGCTGTCAGTCACAAAAACTCGAAAATGGCTTGATCAATTGTGATGAAACTTTGGTAAGTTGTTGTGTGCGAAAATATTCCTAACAAAACAAAAATATGAAAAAGGCATTGCAACAGGCATTAGCTAGATCAATAAAACAAAAGGAGGACTATCTCTTCAGTGATGTAAAAATTTCCCTAATTTGTTTTAAACAGATTATTTTTAATGACACTGTACAGCAAGTTACAGTCAATATTACAGTTAACAGACATAATTTAAATCTTTCAACACAATACATTTCAGCAACCCAATTTGCATGCCCCCAATAACTATTGGCTTCACTTATACCTCATTAAAAATGTAACTTATAAATCGATTACAAGATCTAAATTCAGCGTAACCTCTAAATGAAGAAACTCCTTTGTGAAATAAAATATAAATTATTGATGGTACAATTTTCTTGTAAAAGCAGCCCTGAGTCATATGGAATCTTTGCCTACGGAGCCATGGTTTTAGTCTTAGTTTTAACTTAGATTTAATTTTAATGTTTAGTCAAGCAAAAAGTCGTGCAAAATCCTACTGCCGACAAATTGCTTTGCAATTTGGCAGATGGTGTTATGTGAAAATAAAACTGTAACATTAAGGATTAAATAAATATATATTATATTTACTAAAAAAAAGTCCAGATTTGTACCTATAGTCGGACTTTTAATTAGCTGCAATAAAATGACAGCTTAATGTGTTACTTAAATGACTGAAATTGGCGTCATTTTGTTTTTTCGCGGCCATCAACCAAATCTTGATTGTCTAGTACAGAATAGTGTAACAAACAAAACTTATTTCACATGCATATCTCTAAACTCAGTCCGAAATGAGTTATTAAGAAGTGTCATTTTACTGCAGATAATTAAAAGTCGGACTATAGACGACAGAAAAGAAAGTAAGAAGAAAGTTGGACTATAAGGGGGTTGTCTACTGCCATCAGTAGACTACCCATTTATACTTGGAACTTATGTATATATATGTACATAAACATACACCTTCTTCCCATGCGGGTAAGCAGAAACAACAGACACCTCCTGCTACAATCCCTACATAATCCTTTTGCCTCATTTATGTATTACATAGCTGGCAAAATGTGGACGGTCTGTATGGCACTGCCTACCCCTTAAGGTATTACAGGTGTGCTGTTGTTGTTGATGTTACTTGTACTGCTTAGTTATTTCTATGTATGAAGTTGTATTACATTGCTGTGGCTAAAAGAGGATATCTTAAAAGGATAGTTCTAAGGTAAATTGATAATTACCATAGTCTATATTATATGCAAACTGTATTCATTAAATATCTATTGATAACATGATATTTTCACTGGTGATAAATAAATTTATGTTAAGATAGAAGGTTCATAGTATGTCTAACAAGTTTCCCCAGTTCTAGCCTGATTCTGATGCAATAAATGCATATGATATTAGATAGGACATGCTTATAGATATTCGTTGAAACTGAAAATGTAGTGAAATAGACCATTTTTTTAACCTTAGTTGGTAATCTAGTAGTACTTATTGGAACCATTACGCTAAACCAGGATTTACTTGATGAATCAAGGAAGTACTGAATAAAACACTGATTCTATGGCTGATATATCAACATTAAAAGTCTTAAAAATAAATTCTGGTTGCCATCAATATTATTTCTTTGATATCCTGTCTGATCTTTGATTACAACAACCCAGCACAAACCTCAAACATGGGTGTTATGTAAAACAGTATCACAGTGTTTAATAAATGAAACCAGCCTTACTTGTCGTCAATGACGTCTTCGGGGCTTCGAGCTTCTCCCAAAATCCGCAGACGAGCCTCCGCGTATTCCTTCTGTCTTTGTTCAAGTGTTTTGACCGGGCGCGCGCGACTTTCGCCGTTCAGCTGGCCACTGCCCGACGACGACGGCCTTTTCAAGATACGGATAGCTGGCTCCGGCATCACGCACTGAGATCCAATACACGCGCTCTCATCAACAGTAACCTTGCAACCTTTGAGTGAAGTTTGCACTGGCGCGCAGTCAGTTGACATCAGCCTGATCTTCTGGTCCAACTGAAATAGACAAACCCACATGTAAATAACTCCACGGCGACCAGCTCCGACGCGAGAAACCTCCAGGTTTGGCTTTCACAGTTACACTTACGCCAATTTCGTCCATATCCTCCCAACTTTCACATACGTCAACTTCATCTTGGGCCGCCATGTTGACTGACTGCAATGACGTTGCCACATGAAAAAATTTATAAGTTTGAGAACGTAACTATGTTTCGTAAGTTCCGGTTTTTGAGTACGGTTTTAAATTATTGAAAAAAAAAACACAGTTGCCATACATAAAAACTGTCAAATCCAACCAAATGTCAAAACAATGTGCTTGTCGCGGCTTCTGCTTGAGTGATGAGTGCGGAGTGATAATGTATAATAGGTAAATGTGTAGAAGGTTTTTGTGAAAAATTAATAAAAACGGAATATTATTGTTTGGTATTCTGTAGCAAGTAAGTTCTTAAATTAAACTAGAGTTGCCAAGACAGGACTGCTAGCTTATCATATTTTATTTAGTAAAAATTTCCTTTTGCATTTTCGTGTAGGTTACACTATCATGCCGTATTTATTTACTTACATTTTATCAGGTATTTATATGATTTCAGATTTTAAAAAATGGCTTTCAAATCGTCGTACGGCTCGTCTACGTCGGGTCTGACGTCTGTAGACCCCGAATATGTCCAGTTCCTGATGTTTACTGATGAAGATGTCAAGAAGCTTAGTGTTTCGAAAATCACAAATGTGCAGTGTTTCGACGCGATAGGAAATGCTACGAAGGGAGGTCTGTATGACTCTGCATTAGGTCCTCTCAGAGACAGGAATGAAACTTGTGGCACTTGTAACAATGTGTTGTTACACTGCCCAGGACACTTTGGCCATATAGAACTACCTGTAGTTGTAGTTAATCCACTATTTATCAAGAACATCTACTCACTCTTCCGGGTGAGTTGCCTAAAATGCTTCAAAATACAAATGAATGATAGAATGAAGTTTATACTAAAACTTCAGCTAGAATTAGTTGATGCAGGCCACATAACAGCAGCCTTAGACCTGGATAACTATGTTGGAGATATTAGTAGTGGCAATGAAAACTCTCCTGACAAACCTAATAAGGTAATTAGGAAATACCAGAAACTATTAAAAAAGAGAGATGCAGTGGTGGAAACTTTCCAAAACAAAAATGTAGACAAATTAAGAGCAAAGTTCATTAACCAATATTTTAGGGTTATCAATACAGCTAAGAAATGTGCCTTTTGCTCTTGCAAACTTATTAAAGTGACAACTTCAGAGAATAAAATCATGTACAATCTTAGTGCCGAGGGTGCTGAGAAAGGTACCAAAGGAATCAAGATTTTAATGCCTGATGAAATCAAACGCTTTTGCACAGCAATAGCCCAAAATGACGAAGACATCCTAAAACATTGCTTCCCTGTTCTAAAATATTCAAAGGTGCAGCCCATCACTAATGCATTTTTCATGGATGTTGTCCCTGTCTTACCTCCCTGTGTAAGACCTTGTAATGTTTTGAGAGGAGAGCTAATTGAACATCCTCAAACTAATGTTTATAAGACCATACTCCAAAATGCTTTTGCTGCCAGAGCAGTTTTACATGTCCTATCATCTTCAGACCAAAAGAAAACTATTGACAGCCTCGATCAAGTACCCAGACAGGCTTATGAGTCTGTACAAGGCAAATCACCTCCAGAGAAGCTTCACATTGTTTGGCAAGAATTACAAAAGAGTATCAATAACCTATTGAACTGTGAAGGTCAAGGTCTAGCCAGTCAGGGTCTAAAGCAGATAATTGAAAAGAAAACTGGTTTGATCAGAATGCATATGATGGGCAAAAGAGTAAACTTTGCTGCTCGATCTGTCATCACACCTGACCCTAATGTTGATATTGATGAAATAGGCATCCCGGATGCCTTTGCTATGAAACTGACTTACCCTGTCCCTGTTACAGAATGGAATGTTGATGAATTGAGAAAAATGGTTATCAATGGGCCTAACAAACATCCAGGTGCTGAGAAAATTGAAATGGAGAATGGAAGAGTGATCACAATAGCAACTGATTCTATTCAAAAGAGAAAGAGTCTTGCCAAAAGGTTGCTAACACCTGATGAGTTTAAGGGATCTGGACTGAAGACAGTACATAGACATTTAGTGAATGGTGATGTATTGATTTTGAACCGACAACCTTCCCTTCATAAGCCCAGTATGATGGCTCATAGAGCTAGAATTTTGAAAGGAGAAAAAACACTCAGGTTACACTATGCCAACTGTAAATCTTATAATGCTGATTTTGACGGCGATGAAATGAATGCCCACTTCCCACAAAATGAGATCGCAAGAAGTGAAGCTTACAACATAATGTCTGTATGTAAACAATATCTTGTACCAAAAGATGGTACCCCATTGAGTGGATTGATCCAGGATCATGTTATTTCTGGTGTGAAGATGTCCCTGAGAGGCGCCTTTTTCGGAAAAGCTGACTATCAACAGCTTGTCTTCCAAGCTTTGCCTAATCACAAAGGACCAATCAAGCTTCTTCCACCTACCATACTTAAACCATTAGTGCTTTGGTCTGGCAAACAAATACTGTCAACAATTATTATTAATACTACACCAAAAGGTAAGCCATGCCTTACTTTGATTGGAAAAGCCAAAATTAGTTCAAAGGCTTGGCAAAAGACACCTCCGAGACCTTGGAAAGCTGGTGGCACTCCTTTCAATAATCTTAACACAATGACAGAAGCAGAAGTCATCATTAAGAAAGGAGAACTTTTATCTGGAGTTTTGGATAAAACCCACTATGGTGCTACACCATATGGTTTAGTCCATTGCATGTACGAATTATATGGAGGTGATAGCTCAAGTGCCTTACTGAGTTCATTCTCTAAAGTCTTCACATTTTATTTACAATGGATTGGATTTACGCTTGGAGTAAAAGATATTCTGGTAGTAGAAGAATCCAATGAAAAGCGTGACGATATCATATGTTTGGTTCGTAACGCTGGCAAGACTGCAGCCGTGAAAGCTACTGACCTTCCCGCAGATGTTGATGACGAAAAGTTAAAAGAAACCATCGAAATAAATTATACAAAAGACCCGAAGTTTAGAGCGAATCTGGATAGGCAGTATAAAAGTATGCTAGACTCTTACACTAATAACATAAATACGGTTTGTCTGTCTGAGGGTCTGCTTGAAAAATTCCCTTATAATAACTTGCAATTGATGGTGCAGTCTGGTGCTAAAGGGTCAACTGTAAACACTATGCAGATTTCGTGTTTACTTGGTCAGATTGAGTTGGAAGGTAAACGGCCGCCCCTTATGATATCTGGTCGATCTCTGCCCAGTTTTCCACCACATGACGTGTCTCCAAGAGCTGGTGGATTCATCGACGGTCGATTCATGACAGGAATACAGCCTCAAGAGTTCTTTTTCCATTGTATGGCTGGTCGTGAAGGTCTTATCGATACCGCTGTCAAAACCAGCCGATCTGGTTACCTGCAAAGATGCTTGATCAAGCATTTGGAAAGTTTATCAATTGCCTATGACCATACAGTGAGGGATTCTGATGACAGCATCATTCAATTTGCTTACGGAGAAGATGGTTTAGATGTCCTCAAATGCCAATTCTTGAGACAGGATCAGTTTCCGTTCCTTGACGTAAATTCCAGCGCTGTTGTCGGTGAAGCTGTTATTGATAAACTCAAAGAGGATGAAGGCTTAAAAGACGTTAAAAAATCTATTAGAACCTTAAAAAAGTGGAAGAAAAAATACGGTAGTCCTTTTGAAAAAAATCGGACAAGTGCATTTGTCCAATTCTCTGCTCTCGAGACAAAAAAAATTGAGCTTGATGATTTGCCGACGGATAGGACAAGAGATCCATTTTATTGGGAGTTAGAAAAGAAATGGCGTGAAATGGATGAGGAAGAAAGACAACAATATGCACGGAAAAAATGTCCCGACCCAATCCCTAGCAAGATGTCCCCTGAATATAAATTCGGTGTGATTAATGAACGGTTAGATAATCTAGTAAAAAGTTACTTGAAAAAACGTCATTCTAGCGTGTATGAAGAACATACAGCGAAAGAAAAGTTCGTAGATGTTATGAACGCCAAATATCTTGAATCAATGGCCGCTCCTGGTGAGCCCGTAGGCCTGTTAGCCGCTCAATCCATAGGAGAGCCATCTACTCAGATGACACTGAATACTTTCCACTTTGCCGGTCGTGGTGACATGAACGTAACGCTTGGTATACCTCGTCTTAGAGAAATCCTAATGACAGCTTCAGCTAAGCTCAAAACCCCGAATATGGATATCCCATTCCGTGACGACATCCCAGATTTGACGAAGAAAGCGGAGAAATTACGGCAAAAACTTAACAGGGTCACTGTGGCCGATGTGTTGGAAAAGATAGACGTCCAATGTCAGATAGTGATTAAGCCAGATAGGCAGCTGAAAACGACAATGCACTTCCAATTTTTGCCGTATTCTCAGTACAAAACGCAGTACGCAGTGAAACCTCCGCAAATAATAAAACATATGCAGAACAAATTCTTTGAAGAAATGTTCTCAACTGTGAGGAAACAAGCGAAGGCAGTTAGCGGTGTGGTTTGGTCTTCGGAAAAGAAAAAGAAACGTGCTAAAGGAAATGACGATGATGATGAAGATGACATTCCTGAGGTGGAGCCTGCTGCTAACTTGGACAGTTCAGACGACGAAGCTCCTAATGAAGATGATGATAATACTGACGTAAGTTTTTATTACAATATTTTTTCTCTCTTCACAAAGACTCACATAGTTATAAATATAGAGACAAGAATTATAGCGTTTTGAGAACAATGCACAAAAAATATCCCGTGCCGGACGGCGCGTACGTGTGCCACGCGCGCCTCAAAGAGATGTCAGCACCAGTGAAGGGGCCCGTCAGGACCGAAGCCTGCGGGGTTAGCGGGATTGTCCGAAAGGGTTACCTTACCGCTACGCCGGAACATGACTATATTTACCTAAACTTTGGAGAACAGAGACAGAAAGTGGAGACTTCCTTACGACGACATTTTTTTCCCCGGAATTCGGGAAGAATCTTAAATAAGTTGAAAATAAGCTTTATTTAAGTTAAAATTGATCAGATTATAAAAGATTCCGATTTTTGTAGAAATCTATTAAAACTCTGTCATTATCATTTGGACTGCAAGTTTGCTACCCTTCACACTTTTATGCGCATTGAAAAATTGGTTGGTGCTTCAGGTGATATTGAAAAATATGTGGTTTTTCTATTTCGTGTTACTTGTTAAGTATGTAGAATAGGGATTTAACATTTTGGTATATATTTTTTTACTCATTGGTCTAGTATCATGTAAAAGGAATACACGATTCAATTAATTTTTCTCGATACAAAAAAATTGCAAAGTTAAATCTATTTTTTTTTTAAACAGAGATGTATCATATCAAAGTTTACTAAAAGAAGTTTTAAAAATTCATTTATTTTGTTAAAAAATCAGTAAATTCGTTTTGGCACAAACTTCGTTTTGTTCCGAGCGCACGCACATTATAGCCATCTCTCTTCTTTTGTTTCAAAAGTAATTGCATCACTTTCGCTCACTTAGCAGATCAATCGCTACGATTTATTTTCGAGGTAGCGCCTTAACCATTTTTTTTACTTTTACAGGCTAGAATTCGCAAAAAGAGAACAGAAGAACAAGAATACGAAGATCCCGAATCAGGTGAAGAAGAGAAATCAGATGATGAAGTAGAACTCAACGACGAACAGCCTGCAGATAAAGTGGACGATCTTGACGCGACTGTCGTTGGCAATGACGCAGAAACTAGCAAGATCATGAACGATGTAGTTTCTAACTTAAAAGAAGCTACTAATTACTCGTTCGATACCAAACACCACAAATGGTGCGAATTGACCGTACTCTTCCCCATTTCCTTCCTAAGAGTCGATCTGTCACAAGCTCTCCGCGAAGCCGCAATGAAATCAGTAATACACGAAATCAAAAACATAAAACGAGCCATCACCAACAAAGAAAAGAACGTACTATTCCTCAAAACTGAAGGTATCAATATTCTACAAATGTTCAAGTACAACCATCTTTTAGATTTGAACAAACTATACAGCAACGATATTCATGCTATTGCAAACACTTATGGCATAGAAGCAGCTAATAAAGTGATAATAACCGAAATACAGAATGTATTCAATGTATATGGTATTATAGTGGATCCTAGACATTTGTCGTTGGTTGCTGACTACATGACTTACAACGGGATATTCGAACCAATGAGTCGGAAAGGAATGGAAGCATCTTCTTCGCCGTTACAGCAGATGTCTTTCGAATCTTCGCTTATATTTTTGAAGGAAGCGGTGTTGAATTCCAAGAAGGACAACATTCGGTCGGCATCTAGTTGTCTCATGTTAGGTCAGCCTTGCAGAAGCGGAACAGGCTCATTTAGTTTACAACATTTCAGTAAGGTTATTAGCTGAATACCAAGATAAGTTTCTACTATAAAATCGTGTACAATTCTAGTAATCATTGTTTTTAAGAATAAATACCTTGTTTATAAAAAATGTTTTTTATTATTTGCGTTGCTTCTTAGCCTCTTTTGACACAAGCTTTTTATGATTCCAATACATGACATAAGAACTATCATTCAGCCATCCATGAAAAGGCAAGGGCTTACAATCGAGCCCTGCGGTACACCAAATTATAATTGTATGAAAGCTCATTCAAAAATTATTTACAAGCCTACTTTGGATATCTTATGGTCCATGGTGAGAAGTAGCAAGACTGACACATCTTCACGCCCGATAAGACAGGTGTGGGTACTTAAAATAGTATAACGTAAACGCACCCATTACCGCCAGTTTAAGCGGAGTTCAGATTGATATCCAAAAAATAAGCACATTCTTAATATGTGGCTTCAATAAAAATAATTTTTCAAGTACTGAAATTATCGATTTTTTTAGTTATGTATAAGAACAGATAATCAAAGAATTACTTAAAACATTAAAAATTAAATAAAAGGAAAAAGGGTCATGTCCCTATTACCGACTCGAAATATCGGGTGTGTGCCTAATAACGTTTATGTGACACCTAATACCGACCACTAAATAAATGGAACCGTTAAAGTTAAATATAAATGCTCGTGTATATTGAACTGTTTATTATAAATGCTCCAACACAGTACAGAATGCTATCAACTCTTAACAATTATATGTATTCTTATAATAGTATATTCTTAACAGCGTTAAATCAGTAAAAAATATAATATTTATACGAATTATGTATAACAAATTACCAAAGACCAGCATTGATTATAACTACTATAAAGAAATAAAAATAAAATTATATATAACCAATGGGGGCATTTGGTATTATACAAGAGTAAATGGCATTATAGAATCTTAGTAAAAATGTAACATAGTCATATAAAATTACAATAACATTTATGAGGCGGTTTACCGTCCACTAGCGCCGCTAAATGAAAAAGTATCATAACTCGTAAATAGAATAAAAAATACAAAATGTGGTCTATTTAAACAGTAGAAAAGGCACTAATAGTAGATTATTAAACAAGGGCTGTATGACATCAATTGCATACGAGGTTTTTGGCGCCTGAGCGAAGCGAAGGCGCTAATTAACCCGAGTATGCAATTGATGCTTACGCCCGAGATAAATACTCTGCTTTACATATCGATTGTGAGGTAAGTAAACAACAAGACAGCAGGTTTCAATGAACATTTATTAAGAAGAAAAAAATGTGTATTTAATTAAAATAAATTGTCTAGATTCCGATTCGAGTAATTAATCGATACCGAGAAAAAAAAAATTAACTTTTTAAAAATATTCAATCAATCAATCAATCAATCAATCTCTTTATTGTGGATCATAGGTAGGTACATAATACAGGTGGCAGGTACATAATAAATTGTGAACAGCTATGTCCCACCCGTAGGGCATACAATAGTCAGTACATATTATAATTATGGAAATGAAATTAACATATATACTTTTTTTTTTTCTACAAATTATTAAGAATTTTACAAAAAAAAAATTAATTAATTAAGGTACATGTCAATAGGTTACTGAACGCATCACGACTGAGTGGGATTACTCGTGTATTGTAGCAGAGATTTATCTGATAAGAAGTCTTTTATAGAGTAGTAGCACTTGTCTACTAGCAGATCATGGAGAGTCTTTTTAAATTTTTCTAATTTTGCAATCATTCGGATGGGCCCCGGAATATTATTATAAATACGAGAAGCTATACAAAAGATGCTCTCATGCATTATGTGAGTCTTGCTAGCTACTGTGCGTAATTTGTCCTTGCGTCGTTCACGGGTGTAATAATTGTACATGCCAATATTATTTTTAACAAACACTGCGACCTCAAATATATACACACATGGCAAAGTTAAAACCTTCATCTTTGTAAAAAATGGCTTGCAGGAGTCAGTTTGACATAATTTAAATATAGCTCTAATGCACCGTTTTTGAGCAATAAAAGCGCGCTCCTTGTATGTACTATTGCCCCAGAATATTACGCCGTATCTGAGAATGGAGCTAACGTAGCCATGGTAAGCTGTTAGTAAAGTAGAATGGTTTGCTATTTTGGTCAATCTGTGTAGTGCATATGAAAATTGTCCCAGCTTTTTGCAAACATGATCGACATGAACACATTCTTCGTGCAGTATGAGTATGACAGTTCTTTTTTCAAATTCCAAAACCTATGCTGTAATGATAGTCATACACCCCGGCATTCAGGGGTGTAAGGGTGTACTTACAGAGCAAGAGATATGTAAAGTAATTTTATAACACATTGTCAACATTGAAAATGTTGCTGTTTAGCTAAATCGTGCATTTGCCTGTAAACCGCCTCTTAAGTTTAGTAGTCATGTCAAATCAAAAATCAAATCTTGGATTAAGATTGACAAATGAAACATAAATTAATAAAATTATTTAAAATAGTTTTCGACCGGATACTCCGTCTTTAAATGGATTCGGGCGCTTTAATGTTTCCACTAATTTTGAGACTGTTTCCAGTAGCTGTCTTTTGTTACAGGTAAACCTAATCTTCCCAAATAGTGAATCCAGTCTATTAACTGACGTTCTTCGTCCTTGGTGAAAACGGTCTGAACACCACAGTTTTCATTAGAGTACCTGTTATCTCTCTTGTCACGAAGAGTGTTGTTCTGGGAATTCCAAACTTCTTCGAGGTTTCATAGATACTTGCTCCATTAGTGACAGCCATATCAGTGCAGCGTCAAGTTGATTAACTGTCTGATAACCTATATTGTTTACGTTTTAGTCGATCCATGTTTCTGAAACAAAATTTATTTACTAAGTCTAGGATACGAAGGAAACGGATAGCAAATAGTACGTAATTAAAATTACCATATGACTTCCACATATAAATGTTAGCTAAGTATTACTATAATATAATAAAGCTTATGTTATTTTAAATCTGTATGCTTATTATGGAATACTATAATGTCTATTAAATAACTTTATGTTTAGTTACTTGAAAATAAATACCAAATAAAAAAACATGTATGGGGTCCGTCGTAAATGTACAAGTAGATCGGTAATAGGTTTTCTTAAAGGAAATCGTATAACCTATTACCGACCCAAGGGAATGTGTATGAATTGTGTAAATACATGTGATTTTTGTACATGTATATGATTTTAAGTGGTGCGGTTGCTATACATATTTAATAATAATGATATTTCAACTATAAAAATACACTATTTAAAAATGATACCTCCTTTATTCATCAAAATATTTACATAAGAACAAAGTTAGTGTATACGGCTACTAAAGCTTTTGAATATATGGCGTTAATAGCTCAAATATAAGTTAACATACTAAGGAACTGAGTTAGTATAGCCTCCTGCCTATTAATTTATGTATTTTAACAAAAATCATGGCACACAAAAGATACGACAAGTACTTATCAGCGACATGGGTCGACAATAGGAATAAAATTGTGAATTTTGTTCCTATTACCGCCTATTTTTAATATTGAATTTTAAGCAAAATAAAATAGTATCTCATTAAAATTAATCATTATTTGTGTTCCTGAAAGTATCAAAAATGCATCAAAAGAACTAGAAGTTACATTAAAATGCTTGACGATATAATCTTCTCCTAAAGAAGAAACAAGAGTACTTACGCCATCGGGAATGCCACACTATGGAAAATGCACTGAGGTCGGCGTCCACGGACGAACTGAGCAATTATTATTTAAATCGTCTAGTTACGCAAACAAACAAGAGATGAACATTTGCAATACAAATACATCTACATTTTTTTTAAAGCAACCATATGTGTAGCTTTAATACATGACATAAAAATGATAGTTTTCTGAATAGGGCGGTAATGAGCGCGGATTTTAACGGGTCGTTATTAGGTGCGTTTACGTTACCTACGTTTCGCCAATGTTGTTGCAAATCCCATGTAATAGGGAGCGCGTCTATTGCCATCAACCGGGCACACATCCAGGCTCCGGGGTGCTATTGAAAAGTTCCTGATGGAAAAACTCAACAACACTCATCTGACCTGGGAATCGACTCCAGCAGTAGTGCTTGCGACTACAATACCAACGAGGCATTAAAAAGAAGACCGCATTGCAAGACCAACAATAAAACTTCAGAAGTGTTTTAACCTTTTAACCGCCCGACTTCATATCAGTTGTCGTGCCCCCAGCGCCCGGCACAGTGAATCGGAAAATAAATACCTGATAGAATACAGCCTAAATAAATAAAACAGCTGATTAAAACGATCTGTGGCATTTGGTCGTAAATATACGACCTTAGCGAAATGGACACGAAAATATTTGTCGGATTAATCACGGGTGTTGTGTCTGGCGGGCAACTGCCCTTTGATTCGTCGGGCCGTTGTATCTATGCTAGTTGCGCGATAAACTGCTTGCGAGATGCAGGATCACCGTGACGTCAGTATGACGCATTGTTCGCATGTGGCGTTGTAGATACCGCTACATAAGTACCTAAGCGGTTAAAAGGTTAAACTTTAGAAGTGTTTTAAACTTTAATGAGTAAAACTTCAGAAGTGTTTTAAAAATCATTTTGTATTTGTCGTATTACAATAGAACTTACATAAAAACGAATATTAAAACGACTAAGTATTAATTACAGCGTTGATGGACATCACGGATCACCCAGTGTGTCTGACACACCGTAATCCTTGAATTGTACTCTTATATCAAGGCACATAGCATTGTCACAGACAAGACATAAACTTTTACGAAAATGGTAAAATTAATAATATTTCATTTATTTATTCAAAGCTTGTGATTACGTACTAAGTTTATGTATAACCACTTACAAGTTATATAGGAATAAAATGTTACTATTTACTTTAATAATCTGTACGCGGTTTACATTACAGCTTAATGTTAACTTAGGTATAACAGAATGATCACATAAGCTCCTGGGCGTGTAGCGTTTTACAACGTTACATGAAATATAACTAATCCATAAATATTATAATAATCTTGCACAGAATACATTTATAACCACTTAACTAACGCAACAACATCCGCTTTCAGCGAACAATGTATGATTTTTATAAAATCAGAACTCACAACACAATATTACCGTTTTGGCACTAACTCAAAGGCATAGACTGAGAGGAATTAGCGGAAAATTATACGGTAACGGTTACAATTTGAATTCAAAAGCTCAAGGAATTGTAGCGCGTTCGTCTACTAATACGTCTACACGAGTCTGAAACATTGTAAATAAATTGACCGTAGTTTATAATTTTAAAACTAATTTGATTGAATATTCCTGATAGTCTATGACATGGATTAGTGAAAATGATCTTTCCAGATGATCTATTTTCGAGGGTCTGCGACATAGTATCAAATGCTTTGATGGCATCACGGCAGGATTAGGGGGCAACTGGCCTCTGGTCCGCGGCCCACATTACACGGAGTAGGAACAGTAGTGGAAAAGTTGGCCGAATGCTGGGCCAGAATACCATGGGAAAAAGTATCGTAGTTAAATCGACCCATTGGGATTTAATTTAATTAAAATTAAAAAAGGTGCGAAATAAAACGTAAGTATCAAAATATGTATGTATACTTTATTATACATATCTGTGTTCGTACTATATGATTACTTTACTGTTTTAAGGTAAATCATCATTATTGTTTTAAAGAAAATCATTAACAGTTTATCAATTTTTCAATACAATGCCCAAGAGTAATATCTTGATCAATCATCTCACGTACACTCCCTCCCTCTCTGTCTCTCTTAAATTAAATCCCAATGGGTCGATTTAACTACGATACTTTTTCCCATGGTATTCTGGCCCAGCATTCGGCCAACTTTTCCACTACTGTTCCTACTCCGTGTAATGTGGGCCGCGGACCAGAGGCCAGTTGCCCCCTAACCCTCACGGCATTACATATTTATTAAAACTGTTAATTATCGTTACTTGCGAGGATATAAAAGTGTAAAAGTCGCTGGCTTGGCTAGGACGGTAACATTAGGTTTCATTTGGACCCCAGAATCACTATTCCACCGTTCACTCGTCTTCAATATAAGCTATAAAATAACTATGCACAATACTTGTATGGTAATAATTAAAACTAAATATAATAAATAGCAAAGTTTAGAGTTAAAAAGTTGACCAAACACGAGTTCGTTGTGTATCATACACACGATATTATCACAGCCCTATTGATGTGCGTCTCTTCGTATTTCAAAAATACAATAGACAGAGGTGAAATACTGTAGACTTTATTTTATTTTTTTTATTAAATTTAACCCACGATATTTAATCAGAAACATTAACAGCCATATCTAAAATGTTCATTTAAAACAAAAAATTAAAATAATTTGCAATTACAGTCTCACCTAAAAATACGTTGATCTCGCGTTTGGTCGAACAAAGCCAACAAACAACCGCCATTAATGAAACGGGCGGGAAACATTATAATACTTTTTTTACATGAGAATCGACATGTGAGCCGTTCGATTCATCCAACATTTTTCTTTAACACAGGTACGTTTTGCAACTATTCTACCCCTGATTCAACAATACTTTTAATTAAAACGCGTTAGGGAGTAGAGTTGCAAGTCGTATTGAGTCAAGACTTTAAACAGTTATATTTGCTAATGATTCTCAACTTTTTAACCTCTATTGCGCAGTTTCGGCTTCGCTCTGATTCTTGGCGGCTTTCTTCTCTTGTTTGATGGTTTTCTTGTCGGCTGCTTTCTTGGCATTAGCCTCGTCATCGGCAGGGTTGTCCCAGTCTTGTCTTCTGCCTGAAGCGAACACGTTGTAGAATGTGCCGCAGAAAATGTAGATTCCGCCGGCGATGTAGAATACCTTCTTCCATTGCGCTTGTGTGGGCTGTTGAAAAAAGTATTTCGATGAGTAAATTTGTACTATTACTCTAATAAAATAATAATAATATTATAAAAAGGTAGAATTTGTTTGTCTGTATACTGTAGGGGGTAATCTCCGGAACTACCAGTCGGATTTGAAAAATTCTTATTGCATTTGATAGCACAATTCTTGAGGAATGCTATATAGATATACTATTTAAAATCACGCTAGGAAGTCGCGGGCAGAAACTAGTTATAAATAACAAGATGCAGGCCTTCTAAAAGGGGATCGAAGTGAAAGTCAATAAAGTGTACTTACCCTGCCCTCAATGATGTATCCAGCGGTTATGGGCGCAAGTAGACCGGTCAAGTTGGCCAGACAGTTGGTGAACGCCATCAGAACACCTGCGAAACGTGGCGAGATGTCCAAGTGGTTCACCTGAAAATAAATAACATTGAGTATTGAGATACGTACAGATCCGAGATAAAATTAAAAATATGGCTTAGTCATGAGATTGTATTATGTATAGAGAACCGTCTCATTTCTCCCGTTCTTTTATTTTCATCAGCTGGTCATTGAAGAACCCTTCTATTATGATTCTTCCATAACTAGTTCTTTCCTAGCTTCTCTTTCAATAGTAATCAACTATAGTCCACGCGGAACTAGTTGGCCGCTGAGGTGGGGGACAGGGGTGCGTCGCAACTTGCAACGCACGTAGTGAGTACTGCGCCCCCGCCCCTCCGTCCCCCCGCTCACATACCTAAGGCGCGGCCAACTAGTTCCGCGCGGACTATATCAAGCTTATGTTTCCTCTTACGTAACTACCAAAACACATGCCGCTCATTCTCCGAAGAGGCTAGCAGTGGCGTTTACTTATCATAACGCCTGTTTCCCAAATGGTTAGGCAGAGGTGTGCCGTCCGTTATGTTTAGACCCATATAATACGGGACGATCTTATTGCCATCATTTGATTGATCCTTCTTCTCTTAATATTACCTGTAATGATCAACTAAAAACACGTGAAGGAGTTTCCAGCTTACCTTGAAACCGGAGTAGATACCTCCGTTGAGACCGACACCCACGGCTAAGATGGCGACTGTGGCCGCAGGGTTACAGCCGGTGTTGGCGGCGATAAAAAGACCGATCGCCGGACCGTATTGACCTGGAAGGTGAAGAACCTTGTGAATACGGGCTGAAGGGAATTATTTGTCTATGGAGCACAATATCGGATGACTTTCCAATCTATTTGTTGATAGGAGTTTCAGATATTAGTTGAGCCTTGAAAGACCTCAAACCTGACTGAAGTGGATTCCAAAATCAGTACAACACGGTCAAAGTGCCAACTGACAAATCGCTAAAGACCCATGTGTGTGAGTTGTTGTTTTTTTGTGTTTATATTTCATTTTGATAATTCGACAACAGTCATTGCGTTTTATACGTTGTGAAGCAGACGAATTTTTCAAACATATGAAGCAAGGATTAGGGATTTCCTTCAAAATCCTTTGGATCCTGAAAGAAAGGGTAACGCAATTGGGGTATTTGAACCGTTACAACTTCTCGAAACTCACCGATACTGTTGATGACCTTCCTGACTTGCGTGTGGTTGAACCGCCCACTCGACAGCATCCAGTCGGCGACCACTGAGATGAACATGGAGAACAGCCACATGCACAGGTATGGGAGGGCGGACACGAAACCGTTCTGGAAGAAACACATTATTATAAAATAACTTCGCCGTACGTCTGTATTCCGCGAAGAGAGAAGCAGCGGTTAACCCACATTTATCAGGGTGGTCAAAAAGTCGTAGATCAAACGAAATAGGGAGATAAAGGAGGTCATTTCCAACGCTTTTAAATTGAGAAATAATTTTTGGTAAAGCTTCAAAATTTTTAGAAAAAAATTAATTGTTCTTGAAATTGGTACCCACTACCCAGAGCCGCAATTGTAGTGCTGATACATTATCTACAATAGTAATAATACAACACCGTTTGTTTTATTGTTTTAAATTAGTCTAATTGTAAAATAACTGGGTATACAAAAATATTCATAACTTTTAGGGCAATTGAATTATGGCCATGCTGTAGAAAGATTTTTTGTTGGAAATGACCTCCTTTATCTCCGTATTTTGTTTGATCCAGGACTTTTTGACCACCCTGTATATATAAAGACCGCTTTTGTGAGCAACTTCTGTTGCAGCCCGATTCAAACTTTATGGCGGCTCGGAACATGAGGCGAGTCGATGCACAGTAATATCACCTGTCAGCGGGGTGAGGGGTGAGTTACCTACTGCGCAGTGAGTAGCGCATTTTAGAGCCGTCATAAAGTTTTATCGGGTAGTTTGAATATACAAATAAACATAAAACCTACTTGCAGCTAAAACTCTGGCCATACTGAGGCGAACCCGCGTGCTCGTTATTGTAACTATTAGGAAGCCTCGCGACTATTCGCGCCATTTTGTACACAATACCAGTTAGTTGACACAATAAACGCGAGTGAATATCGTCCCGCATCCAGCGTGGGATTCGCTTTAGTTTGGCCAGAGCTTAAATATGAGTCCAACCTATCTAAAACCACTAGGTATTGGTCCTTTATTGTGTAATAAAATGACGTCAAAATTGCCGCTCGTGTTTCATACAACTGGTCTTTTATTGTCAACTCGTCTCCGGGTATATTTCCAAGGATCAATCTAACGGAACGGGGGCACAGATTCAACTGGTTTCTATATAGGGTTGTCGCCCGAATGGCTGAATTAGATACAATAGGAACGCGTGCACCTACAAGAGGTGGAAAAAAGACCATTACATAAGTAATTTATTTTGGTCCTAAAGCTCATGAATGATCATGCAAGGGTCATTAGATCGTTAATTAGTCAGCGGAGTAATTGCGTAATCTAGGTATGTTGTTGAGCCGACAAATTTTTGGAACATATGACGCAATGGATCTTTCAAAATGAATCAAATGGTGCTTGAAAGTGTGTTACACTGGAGCTAAAGAAAATGGGATTAGTTTTTAGGATTTGTCCGATCAAATTAACCAATCCTATCAGTTCCAGTCCTACAACTAACTAAAATTAAAAGCTGAATGCCAATAAATCTCGTTTGTGAGTTGTCAATCCTGTTACTCAGTACAGTTGACCTCGGATCGTCAACTCTTGACCCGACGATGAGGGGTCGCGACGAATGATTAATGGCCGGAACGATCCAAATTGTATTACGTTCTCGACTTTATTGCTAAATTGCTATATTAGCTAAAGTGGGCATTTTATTTTGAATGGATTCGTTTATATGTGTTGACATGATTTAATCTGGGATATTTACTTCTCCATTCTAGTAGTCAGGAATTCAGGATAACGCATTGTTCTTTTTTTAATTTGACTCAAGTTCCAGTTTTAGGGAGAGGCCAAGATTTAAAGAAACCGCCTTCCTGCATTTCTTTCTAAAGAGTATCTGTTGAACTTTTGGAGAGCTTCAACGAATGATGAGACCCAAATAAATTTTAGCCAAACTCTGGGAAGCTGGCTTGCTAGTCTTTTCACCATAGACAAACAATTAAGTACTTACATCCTTTATAGAGAAGTGCAGCACTTGTCGCATGAAGGTTGGCAGCTCCGTCATGAGGGTCTCGTAACCGTAGTTCTGTCCCATGTGTGCCAACATGATGGCCCAGAAAGGTGTTGATAGCAGGAGCTTTTTCCATGGGATCGGTGGTGACTGAAATATAAAAAAAATGATAAAAAGCTGCGTCTCAAAACATAAACTTCTTCCTTTACGTTGAACTTATAAAGAAGTAACAGCGCCCTGCAGTCTCACCCGCGTAAGTTTCGAACCCGTGGGAATATCGAGATAAAAACTATTAGGTATATGTCCTTTACCGGACTCAAACTATCTCTTTACCAAAATTTCATCTAAATCGGTTCAGCGGTTTAAGCGTGAAGACGTAACATACAGACAGACACACTTTCGCATTTATAATATTAGTATGGATTTGCAGCAATTTTTTTTTTTGTAAGTACTGCTTAATCACAGGCGTTTGCAAATTGTAGAGGCTAACTTCAAGGGTTTTCTTTTCCAGTCCTAAAGGCAAAAATCAGCACCTTGATTGTGTAACACTCTATCAAATCACAATCTGAATCATATTGAAGGATATTGATAATCCATAGCTTATAAGTTCAAATAATTGCTATTGTTTGAATGCTATTGAACTGTCAAAATGAAACCAATTTCTACTGTTAGGCTGAGGCTACATTAGGCCGCGACGCGACCTGCGACACATGAGCGATTAAAACAAGTAAATGAATGCTCACGTATATGGCTACACCGTACATCAAATATTACTAGCAATCTTTGATTTCTTTATGCGATAGGAACAACATTACTGAAATCACGGCATCGGCTACAATGTAGCCGATGCCGTGATTTCAGTAATGTTGTTCCACTAGGGTTGCCAACCTCAAATTTAAAAAACCAGGATTTGAAGTTGGAAAAACCAGGACAATTCAGTTTAAAAACAGGACGCATTAATAGAGTGCAATAGTTAAATAAATATCTAGTGAAAACAGGTGAAATGAAATTCAAGTAATTAAAATAATCACATTTTTTAATAAAAATATTTGAATAAAATTATAAAAGTTGAAAACTAGTTATTAAAATATAAAACAAACACTTTAGTTTGTAACAATTTTTGTAAACTTAGGTTAGTTATAGAGTTACAGCACGGCAGCGCGGCAACGCAATTACTTGCGACCGTGAGGCCGCTCGTAACGTAAAAATTTGAGAAGAGGCGCGCGAATTTTAAAATTTAAAAACCCAGGACGCTGCTTAAAAACTATTCAGGACGTCCCAGGACACTACAAAAACTAGGACATGTCCTGGGAAAACAGGACGGTTGGCAACCCTAGGCTACATCAAAATGAGCGAAATTGAAGCGAATTTATTAGAAAATTGCTTTTTTTTCGCTTGTAATGTAGCCATACCATGTTTTTCTCGTTTCGCTCTTCCAGTCGCATCGCAAATCGCTGCCTACTGTAGCCTCAGCCTTAGTGTGTTACGCAATCACCCTGCTAGTCCTTTAAGGAGCAAAGTATCTTCACAAAGAATACTCACGCTGGAACCAGCAGCGCCCCACAGCGAGCTCAAGATGTATTTCTTCTCAGACTCCTTGATGGTAGGGCACTGTTCCGGGTCCTCGGAGACGAAGAACAGGAAGGCGATGCACCACACTGTGCCGACCAGACCAAACACGTAGAAGATGGAGGGCCAGCCGCCAGAGAAGCCGTATTCTGACAATAGGCCGGAAAGGGGCATAGAGATCACCGTGCCGAATTGTGCACCTGTATGGAAAATGATCGGGTTATAGTATAGGTTTTTTTGTAATAATTAATTGTGTTTTGTGATGTTTGCGATTTATTTCATTTTTACAATTTGACAATTTTATATTTGACATTTTTTTAAATCCGATTTTGACATTTTTATAATTTTATATTTTTTTCTTGGCAAATTACTTATTATTTTTAATTGATCACAATTTTATTCTGGGTTTTTTATCTGTTTTGAATTTAATATTATATTTAAAAGTAATTTTAATATATGAGTTTGAATTTATGGACTAGAATTATGTCTAAAATAAATAAATTATTATTATAGTAAGAATAGCTTCAATAGGCGAAAATATAACATGAATCAGAATACGCCATCATATTCACAAGAAGCTGGTTTAATTTTAGGTAACCGTTACGATGATTCTACAATCTAGCAGTCTAAAGGAAGGCCTGAAGGAATATTTCTGATATGAGCTATTTAATGGATGTTTGTAAATATCTTGAATGAATGATAAATGATTTTATTTTCTGTAAATAGGTTTTCACAAACACTTTTACACGTCAATCATATTTTTTTTAAACTAGATGAGGTCGGCGTTACCTATCTGAGTATTCTGAAAAGAAAGGCCGAAACAAACTCAAGAGGTCACAGTCTCTTTTAAAGTTCAGAAAAAATCCTGGTCAGATCATGTGAAGACCATGTAGATGGTGTCTGAAATGGTCTTTTGAGGAAAGAACCACTCAGATTGAGCGGACCTGTCCAGTCAGTGCACGCATTTGTCAAAAATCGGGTAGCACACAGAACTTGAGGAGCTCAACGATTCGACGAACAATACCAAAGAAAGGACATTTGGGTAGGCCGCGTAAATTACTCAAAGTGCCAGATCATGATTAAAACTAACTAAGAAGGAAAACAGAAAAAAGAAAGGACCCACATAGTCCTCACATTCACAATAATTAAACCTTACCGGCATATACGGCGGCTCCCATCCTACTCCTCTCGTTCGGTGGAATCCACTTTGCCAGCATAGCGTGAGTGCAGGGTACGATCGGTCCCTAAAAAAATATTAAATGAGGTTTCAAATCAAAAGTAAAAACATCGTGACCACCCTGTGTATGTACCTCAGTAGACAGGACAAGAATATTCTTTGCATTTTTTAATCTCAAATTAAAAAGTACCTATGTTACATTAAGAGCCTTGTTTCATTCAGACTAGCTATTAGTAGCCGAACAATAAAAAATGAAGCATAATTTGTTTGAAATTATCTGCTCTCGAAACGGTTAAGGAAAACGTCGTGAGGAAACCCGCATGTCCTACAACCAAAAATTCGAAGACATGTGACATCTACCAACCCGCACTGGGCCCGCGTGGTGGATTACAGCCCACTCCAAGAGAGGAGGCCTGTGTCCCAGCAGTGGGAACATCATAGGCTGATTATGCTGTTATGTTATCTGCCAAGATTGTAACAGGGACTTAGGTACGATGGAACTTGGCGGCAATTGGTCAGACAGACCCTTAACTCTATACTGGTAATCAGCTGCATCCGGTTAGACTGGAAGCCGACCCCAACATAGTTGGGAAACGGCTATGCAGATGATGATGAGACCCTTATCTCTAAAAATACTAGATTAGATTTGATTACAATGATTTACAATTAAACGTCAGTGTAGACAGACACTCACCTCGCCCAAACCTTGGATGAATCGCACCAGGATGAGGTATTCGAAACCGGCCTCAGCGGCGACTGGTACTAGCAGACCGAACACTGAGTTGACCAACATTCCGATGCCCAGGAAGTAACGGGCTCCGAATCTGAGGAACAAAGACATTGTAAGGCATACAGATAAAATAAAAGAAAAAAAACTATCTATTATTATTTATTTATATTTCAGACACCACGATCAATATTGTAAGTAAAAAAAAAATTGTTCAATTTTTAATCCCAGAGACTAATCTGACGGGTGTAATTTTAAACCTCTATACTAAAAAAAACGCAAACACAAACGACTTAAATGTCAGATAAGTTGCAAAATTGCATTGTATGTACTTCTGCTGCAAATTTGAACAAATGTTTTGCTCACTAAATGAGATTAAAAAAACTGAAGTGTTAATCGACTTTTGTTGCTGACCGTACCTTAGATTACTACGTTAGTATTGTAAACTTATAAAAGGTTTATTGCATGTTTTGACTGGAAAATACCGACAATGTTGTATTCATTAGTGGATAAATCGATCCATTATAGCAAATTAATTTCAAATAAGACTACGGTGAAATAGCAGACCTAAAACAATGCTAGTTCTCAAACTCGTAGATTGGACCGAACATTGTTCCTTGGGGAACCCCTTTAACCTGTATCATAATGTGAAGCAATATGGCGAATATTTTACACTAGCTTCTGCCCGCGACTTCGTCCGCGTGAAATTTCATGTTACTCCGACCCACCCCGTCGCATCGCATCGCCTGCCCGCGCTATTACTTCGTTTTTGCTTAGCGTTCTTACTGACTTTTTTTCTTTTTGCTCGGCTCCTAAAGGTCATAGCGTGATGTTAAATAGCCTATAGCCTTCCTCAAGAATTGGGCTATCAAATGCAAAAAGAATTTTTCAAATCCGACTGGTAGTTCCAGAGATTAGCGCGTTCAACCAAACAAACAAACAAACTCTTAAGCTTTATAATATTAGTATAGATACCTTTTAGACAAGATTCCGAAGGGTATTTGCGTGATGACGTATCCATAGAAGAAGGAGGATAAGATGTAACCCTGCAACGTCGAACTCCAAACGAACGAGCCGTCTTGTGACGTCGCCGTCGACTAAAACAATAAAAAATACATAGGTAGTTATTGGGATGTTAGAGAAGATTTACAACACTCGTAGTAAAGTAATTCTAAATATTCCCTCTTAGCCAATCTTCAAGGTTTTTATAATTATTGGCAATCTATATACTGTCATTGGCAATCTACTGTCGGCCCAGAATTTGGCTACGAGCTTGGCACCTTCAGTAGCGTCCATCAACTCCTGTAGTGTGCAGACAACGGGAAAGATCAAGATACGCCATGTCTCCTGCCAAGACTAGGCATATTAAAACGTCCCTCATTATGGTCTAGGTACTTCTTCGTGTTCTTCTTCTTCTTGTGGCACGACAGTATTTCAGATTTTGTTAGCCCAAAACTTCTCCACTTCTACGGCGCCGTCGGTGCCATAATGGTGTTCTAGTACAATACGAGACTAGAGTGTTTGTGCTGTATGAGCTATATCAGAGAAATGGTATTACATGGCAACAAATCTTTTTCTTACAATCTGTCACTATGTATTAGAACATTGAGTAATTTCGATGATGCGTTAGATTTCTTGCTTGGTATGGACACATCCTAATATTTATAAAGCATCAAGCTAAGTTTGTCCGATGAAATCTTGTGTTATAGCCTGCGGAAGTACTTCCCTACCTAGACCTACCAACTGCACATTCGTTCATTCTAATCGTTTTCAGCTAGTTTGGATTCAGCTTTTATTGGGAATTTAGACTAAACCCGTCAAAAGTTCTTCATCCATGTACAGTTTTAAGTCTTTTAAGTAGGTTTAGCACTGAATCATCAACATCATCATCATCTTGGGGTCGGCAGTAATAAAATTAATGAGACCAAGCACCTAATTTGTAGGTATTGATTTGATATTTCTCTTTAGGTTTTTTTTGTATTTCTCACTTATCACAAACATCATAAAAGATTCGTTTTAAAAAAATTCTACTTACGCTGGTTTCATTTCCGATGGCAACTCCACACTCAGTATCTGTCGGCTCCGTGTGGACTGGCAGCGCTGTGTGATTGACCATGGCGACGATGGCAACAGACATGTTTGTCCTCATGACATAGGCGTTAGCCATGCCAAGGAACAGCATGAACGTCACGAAGTGTCGGGTACCGAGGCCACCTGTGACAAAGAAAGTTAGTAAAGTTAACTCAACTCAAAACATTATTTATGTCAACTACTTAAACCAATGAGCAGTGGTAGCCCAGTGGAAACGGTCGTGACTTACGAGTCGTAGATTCGTTCCCAGGCAAGCATTTCACTTTGCGTAAATTATTTTATCACCACTGCTCTGAAAACGGTGAAGGAAGATATCGTGATGAGAGAGGCATGTCCTAGAATAAAAAAATCTAAGACATGTGACATCTACCAACACACTGGGCCCACGTGGTGGATTACTGCCCACTCCCTCTCACAGAGAGGAGGCCTGTGTGCCAGCAGTGGGAACATTATAGACTGATTATGATTAATATTAAACCAATTACAGGCAATTTTGAATTGTCAAGAAGTAAAAAGTCAGAAAGATGAAGCTAGTTGCCCATTTCGTCGGGTTGCTTGTGTCTGTCACTGAATTTGGTCTTTGAGTACGGGAGAGTTCTGGTACCGAAAGCTTGATTAAAAATTGCCCTCATAAATTGCTAGAAACATAAAAGTAGATAGTCATTTCTAAGGAATGCTGAAGCTTTAAATGTATGTTTTGTTGTCCCTGATATTTGTTGATCCATAAAACAATAGAATGGCTTTAAATTATTGCCACTGATGATCGGCTCAATATAATTTTAGTATTTAAGTCGGTATGCTACTACAAAATAAACATCGGGAATAAAATGACAAGAAACAAGAAGACGTGAACGAATTTGTATACGGCAATAACCTTCCGATAGATAAAGATAATATGTACCTACAACACGATTGGATCAAAATTAGATCGATAGAGAGATAGCTAAATGACTCCGCGTGGTACCGACACTAAATGGAGACGACTAGAAGGACCATTTTGGAGGCTACATTGAACTAGCCACTAATAATAAATCCCTTTAGTGCTGTTGTGTGACTGTGGCACATAGGAATGGCAATGATTGTGCAAAATAAGCTTATGTCAAGAGTTATTTCTTGATACCAAATTATATAGGCGAGAAACAAGCTCGCACTCACAGTCAGACTTGTTTGCAACTAAGTGAAAACTACACAATTGCCAAAGCCCGTATGCGTTAGTACTTAGAATGGTCCTTCTGTACGAAACAATTTCGTTGTGTAATGTATTCATGTCCTGACTCCAGTCGCACATTTTGGCACACCAATTCGTTATTTACTGCCATCGCTAACCTCAGAATTTTTATTATGTTTGTACCAATAAGCTGTTCTATCGTGGTCTACCGTGTATTTGGACACCATTACACGTAGTGTATCTTTTTTTTCTATAGCACATGTTTACTAGTGTTGACTTCTCTCTCAAGTCACCGCACTTTTAGCCAATTCCTATAATTTACGAACCGTTATTAGTTAAAATTAAGACTTGTATCTTTACCAATAACGAAGCATAGACCTTAACTTTGCATAGTTAAGACCCTCCCTTATGGAGTAGCTATCACAGGTAAAATTCGCTTACGAATCTATTTATATGCCCAGCTTGGCAATATTAAATGCTACTGTAGCGGTATCTACAACGCCACATGCGAACAACGCGTTATACTGACGTCACGCAAAATCCTGCATCTCGCAAGCAGAGTTTACTGCGCAACTAGCATAGATACAACGGCCCGTCATGAATCATCGGGCAGTTGTTGTTGTTGTTGTCTGGTCGGAGGATCCTCCCATTTCTATGGAGAATGAGTGAACTTTTACACCCGGTTCCTTATACCTCTATACCATTTCCATTAGTAAGCAGTAACGATTCGTTTTTGTTTATAGGAACCAAGAATTATAGTAAACTTTAAATCCTTCAACAAAATAATACTAGATGTGTGCATATAGGTCGGTCATTACGTGTACCTACATATAAAGGAGATTACAAAGTAATCCGTATAATGTCATATTACCCCCAGATAAGATAAAGGGTAATACAAAATACTGTTCATCAAACAAAAGATAATTTCTTGATATGTTTGATTGCCAGCTATCGACATCATGTCAATGTATGCAAAACATGCATTACTATGCAAAATATCATTAGGTATAATATGTTATGTAGAATAATTTATTGCAGTTTTTTCGAGTAGGACATGATAGTGACTTGCATATTGTAGAATCGTGTGTACCAGAATTTGAGCACCGTGAATGAAAAATGATGAAGATTCATAGGCATCATAATGTACTTATTGCACTACGAGAACAGCCGATTTACTCTGTAAAACTTGGGTGAAGTAAGCTGTCAAAACTGTCAATTTGTCTAGCATCAGTTGGAATGAGCTATCATTCCAACTGATGCTGAAGTGAGCTATCTCTTCAGCGGCTCTTTATCATCTAAGTTTTCACCGAAAGGACCAGCGAGCATTTTTTGTATACTAGCTTTTGCCCGCGAGTTTGTCCGCTTATACATAAACCTGAAAACATATCCTATGGCACTCAGTAGTAGCTATAATGTAATAGCTTTCTATCAGTGAAAGAATTTTTGAAATCGGGTGAGTAGTTTCGAAGATTACCTCCTACATACAAACTTTGCTTCTTGTATATAGATTTCTTTCTTTATATAGTTTTCTTTGTATATAGTAGGAGACCTAATAGACTGGCAGACACTACTGCAGGTAAATCCTAAGTACGACTGCCTAGTTTGAACAGATCACTCAAATTCTCATAAATATAATGAAAAGTCACATTTACGGTCACTTGCTAGGATCAATAGTGGTCATTTAGGCTCCAACAAGAAAATGCTCACCGATCTTCTTAGGTCGCTGTCCGATATAGTTCATAAAATGTTCTCAGCGCAAAGGAAAGCTTTCAAACTGAACCGTCAGACCGCCATATTGGAAAGCCGGTGACGTATTACTGAAGCGCGGGAAAACGATAAGTAGGTTAAAGTTTTTGCATTGTGTAAAAAATGTACGAGTTTACGGGATTTTTTTTTTATCATCAGATTTTTTTCCGTAAATTAATTTTAAGCGATTTCAAACAAATGTTAAAAGTAGGGATGCATCCGATACCGATACCGATATATCGGCGATACCTCAGGTTTGCCGATATATCGGTATCGGCGATATTTTTATGGCCGATTCAACGATACTTTTCAAATTTCGCGCTTTAAAAATGTAATATAAACGCGCGTGATGTCAAATAAGATTAAGAATTACATATCGTAATTGTTTGTGTATTGTATGTCATTTATAACTAGTCGTTTGAGTCAAATAAAATAAATAGTAGTCATATCAACTTCAAAACACAAAAGTGCTATATGGAATCACTTTGAAATTTCGACAATTGATAATTCCATAAAAATCTTATAAATGTAAATTTTTGTTACTAAAACTATTAATTAATTGTGTTTTATTTAATCTACCTTCCTTTTTAAATTCAGTAAGCGTCTCGGTATCGGTATCGGTATCGCCGATATTTTTATAAGAGTATCGGTATCGTATCGGCAAAAAGGCGTATCGAGGCATCCCTAGTTAAAAGTGTTAAAACTACATAAAACAAAACTATTTCGGATTAGCTAATAGCCGAATAAAAGATTGCATTCAGACAGTTAATCAAGTGTATTTATTTATGAAAGCTGCACCCCGCGGTTTCACAGGTTTCGATCTCGTGGAAATATCGGGATAAAAAGTATCCTATGTCCTGATCCAGGCGATGCGAATAGGATGAAAATTTCATCCTAATCCGTTCTGCCGTTTCAGCGTGAAAGCGTAACAAACAGATATACAAAAATCGAATCTTTAGTTTATAGAATATTAGTTTAGAAATATGGAATCGGAGGTTTACCGATTTGCATCATTGAAACATTTTTGTTTACTTTATCAAAAGATTTTAAATTGCCCGAGTCTTAGCTACTATGCATAACTATGCTGTACTATCAATAGTTTTGGCTTCCCTTCATAAATAAGTTGGTAGGTTATGTTACCTATATAATACTACCTACCTATGTTTTTTTAAACTACACCTGTTTGTTGAAGAAGCTAGGCGCAGTAAATGAACAATTAATCAGAAGAAATATGAATAGTGAGGAACTGCACGAGGACACGGCAAACCACAATTCGGCCATTTTCAAAACCCAGGAAAAAAGGGAAAGAACGTTGCTCTCCTGACCAATTTAGTGACCATAAGGAAAAAGTATAATATATTATTCAACCATAGCACAAATTATTATATGTAGTTGTAAATTTTTATGTCGAGAAATTATTTCAAATTCGTGTCTAACATTAACATGTTTGCAGTATGTAGGTAACCATAGATAATGTTTACAACATAATTATATAGAATTAAAGGCGCACGAAACTGTAGATGGTATTGCCGCAAAGTTGGCAATACTAATTCGTGTGCGAGCCAAAATGTCCGTCTTCCTTCACATAGTATTTATTTATTAATGTTTTCATTAATTCTGTGCAATTAGAAACATGACTGGATTGATGTAAACAATTTACGTAAATATGACTTATTTTTAGATGATTAGCCTACCTATGAATGGATACAACTTCTATGTTATCTTTGTGACTGATAAAATATAAAATAATAGATACTACATTAAACTTATAACACCCCTCTGTTTTTGTCGGGGCTTAAAAATAATTTAATTTACAGCTACTAATATGAAATAGTAGTATAGTAATTATAAATGACTCTATTATACCTAACTTATATCTTTATTATAAAAATGTTGCATTTAAATTAAAAGCGTTGTTACGGCGTTGTTGCAATCTGGACAAGCTTATCACGATAAGCGGATGTAAGCCTATAATAATTGGGTATTTTCAGAAAAGTAAAAACTAATATATGTGGCTCTGTAAAATCTAACAACATGAAACCCAAATTGAAACATGACCAACCAAACATTGACGGAAGCAAAAAATTCCCCTCAGCTTTCATGTAGTACCTACATAGAACTGCCAAGACAGTGCATCGCAGTTATATGTATTTAGAACCGGAAAGAATCGCGATCTATTTGATAGTTACGTTTAAAAAATTGAAACGATATAAACGTTTAAATTTTTTGTAACGTTCCATACGTTACAAAAAATTGAAACGTTTGAAAATTAAAGAACTGGAGCAAAAGAGTGTGATAAGGAATTTGGTCCTTTCGTCCGTAAAAGGCCAATGGGACTGTTATAGGTACAACAGGATATATCGTAGAGTTTTGATGTCAACTGAATTGGCTAAGTTTCCAATTTCCCCATCAAGACTAGGAAAAATTTGTGAAACATTTGTTTGTTTTAAAAATAATGTTCTTACATGTTTTTTCCTAGTCAGCTTTACACCTAAACGTTTTTATTATGTAACAAAACACAAACTCGTGCTTTCGATATATACGTTGGATTGCGTAGGAGGCATTGTTCAACGCTAAATAAAAATAAACAGAAAATATTTACAAATCTCACCATATTTTTGACATGATTCTAGCACAGCACCAAAGTGAGGAATTTGTTTGTAAATAGGTAAGTACTAGTGATAAACTAGGATGATTAAAAAGACGTATTCCACCAATGAAACTGAACGTGATCAGCGCAACCGAACCGCGTTTAAGAGCGGTCATCATTGTTGTGGAATATAGACACTGACAGTTTTTGAACGCCGCAGTTTAGATGTGCATTGGTGAAATTCGCCTTTAGTATAAGTTACTACGTAATGAATGATTTAGCACGTGTGTGACCTGTGTCAACGTTTATGAAAGTCAAATAGGTAATAATATGATGTGATTTATGCATGTAAGCATTACTTATTAGATATTCTAATAAGTAATGCATAAATCACAATGCATCTTCAAGAGATCTTAGTGATTGATGATGCTGTCATGTTGCGGTTATTTAGCATCATGCAAAATTATATTATCTTTAATAGTTTTTTTTATATTAAGTAAACGATAGGTAGGTATGCAGTGTTCGTATATTATTCCCTCCTAAGTCAAATTACGTATCATTACACTCATTCATTACCATAAAAAAAATCGTGTTGTGTCTGAGAGAAAATAAGAACCTGACCGATTTTTTAAACTTTAAAAACATCAGCGCTATTTTACGGTTTCAGTTTCTACTGTAAGACGGACATCCTACAATATTTCAAAAACGTGTGCAACAAACAGACTAATCCATAAATTAATCTGTAATAGCTTTCAGAAATTGGCAAGATTTATAATGTGTTGCAGGAGCGTCAAAGACCCCGCTGTCTGCGCGTGCGACTGTTACGATTTTTACGATAGGTACCACTTCTGGCATTCTTAGAATTTCTAGTCTGTGTCTACTTTCCTGAGATTTTTTCTAACACTTTTCCAACATTCCCATTTGAACTTCTAGGGTCCCTCATTCCCTACCACTGAATTTAAAGTAAAAAATTTGCTTGAAAATTATACACGTTGCAACCGTTTATGTGTATTTCCGGGGGTTAACAGGATTCCGCTTCTAACAATTTCAACCCTGAATTTAGTAAAGCAATGGTCAAGTTGAATAAACACTAGGGCAGGGGTGGCGAACCTTTATGGATCAACGTGCCATTTTTTGTAAAGAAATGTTTGATGAGGTCATAGATGTGCCATTTTTTTTGTGATTACAGGGAAATTTATAAAACAATACTATCGATTCCGCGCTTCCCGCCTGCTGCTCCTTACACCGCGTCTACTCCGTAAAGTAGGCTCAAACGCGTTCGTTTGTTAAATTTCAGTGTATTACGTAGGTACTTTTTCGATCGAAGGCGTGCGCAAAATAATTTTTCGCGTGCCATCAATGGCACGCGTGCCACTGGTTCGCCATCCCTGCACTAGGGTATTTGGCACCTCAAACAAAACCTTAAGAATAGTGCCTAAGATAGGAATATAATAATTTGGTTGTGGATTTGTTGAATCAACCAAATTTTGTAGACTCCTTGGGCTTAACTCTATTACATTTTCTTGGTACCTCCATGTGTTAATGTCATTCACTAATAAAGTTACTGATTTGTTGTTCATGGAAGTTTCCAATTAAGTAGTAACAAACAAGTGTACACTTATATAGTTTCTTCTTTATTGTTTGAGGATACCGTACGCATGTCAGTAGTCAGATGACTTCGCGTCGACGTTGCACTTTAAATGCTTCCCTTTGAACGGTGATTACTGATTACACAGATGTATTGTGTTACTGTCAGCTAAACTACTTTGTCGTTTGTTGAAAAGGGTTAAAGAATACTGGAATCATTTTTAACAACTTTCAAACTTAGGTAGGTGCAAACAAGGAGGGAATAGACTAGGGGTTTACTTTGCCACAGAGGAAAGGAAAGATTTAAAAAATAATTAAATAACTGTTCCGTAATTAAGTAATCGTCTGCTTATTAAATATGAATATAGCTAAGCCGATGAAGCCAACATGGAGTATTGGATTCACACAACTATATGAATAATTTTAGGAGATATTAAAATTGATATCAATAATCTTCCGCCAGAACCCTTTATGTAATCCTGTGCTCATCATCTATACAAAAGTAAACAGTTTTCTTGGAAACATTTTGAAACGGGCAGAAGGAAAAAAAAATTGGCAGTCAATGGCGGCAAAACTTCTTTTGGCGCAAATTTGAAAATTTGGCGGCAAAACCATAGAGCTGTTTGTTTAAAAATAAACATTATGATTACATCTATGACGCTCAACAGTCATGTGCTACCGATTCGCCAAAGAAACCAGTTATTGAAGTGAAACTTCTTAGGCCGCGATTCGATAATTAAGAGTGAAATTTCAAGGACGCGTCACGTTTAAGCACATTTCGTTACAAGAGAGAGAGGAAAGATAAATCTTTCTCTCTCTCTCTCTCACACTAAATCTCTCTGATTCTTTTTTTTTAAGTAAAAGAAAAAATAAAGAATTCTTATATCACGTAGGTATGTGTAGTGTGTAACTGTGTAGGTACCTACACTGTTGCACTCGCATTTTTAGGGTTCCGTACCAAAATGGTAAAAAGGAAGCCTTATGGTGAGACTCAGTCTGTCTGTCTGTCTGTCTGTCACAGTGGATATCTCAAGAACTACTAATGCTATCAACTTGAAATTTAGAACAGTTTTAGATGACGTTTGCCCAACTATTTTGCAAATTAGAAAGAGATAATAATATATTATTTTTTGCAACAGGGACTGAAAGGGGGTCTGAAAAATTCGAAGTGGGGCTACTAGGGCATGTGGGGTATCCACGGAACAGATAATAAGTATCTGTTCCGTGGGGGTATCATATGAAAGAGCGCATCAGTTTGCACATTCTCAATTTTTTTTTTCTTATTTTTTTTAGGCCGCTTTCGATGAAAACTAAAAAAATACCGGTACCCCCCTTATCTCCGAAGTTTGCAAAGAGAAAAATCTTGACGTAATAATTAAGTTAACTTTTCTTATCTTTCTCATGAAAAAGGAAGTAAACTAGTTGCGTGATTGCGTGTAATATTTATAATTAAGTACTTACCTAACTTATACAATAGTGTACATATTGTGTATGGTCAGGTTTTGTTAATAAAAGTTAATTTGAAACTGCCTATGTATTACCAAAATCAGTCGACTAAAATTCGTAACCGTTTGACCTTCTCTGTCAAAAATTATATAGTTTTGGCTGGTATAAATCAGTAACCAGACGAAAATAGGAATATTTCTGTCTACAAACATTAACGTGGTACCGAGAAATGACATCACACTACCATACGTCAGAGAGTCAGTAGTGTCTACTACTCGGTTGATGCGGTATTCTTAAAACGCGGCTGTATAGAAGACCAAACTTCAAGGTTTTTGCGTGACGAACTTGCTATCGAGAGCTAATAAATTGTGAAACATTTTTTTTTTTTGAACGTTTAGTATTTTATCAATGTGATTTTTATGTAGGCACTTCCCGTTTGTGTTTAAAATAATAGGGAAAATTGTAGTGATAGCTATGAGGTGAAATTTGTTTCGTTTTGTGACATTTTGGCGGCTATTTAACCATGAAATAATTTAAAGATTTTTTTTATTCACAAAAATTTTCTTGGATGGATTTTTACGGACTAAGTATATTTTCTTATTAAATTGCAAAATAACTTAGACAATCATTTGTCATTTCAGGTGCCGTCTATCATAGTGAGTTCATTGACCTCCCTTCCATCATACGACCATAACCCTCACTGTAAGTCACAAACACAAACATCGATAGGCGAAAATGAATTTAACAAACAAAATTGGTTCTAAAACGGACAGTTTTTTTTACATTTTGTAACAATATGATCTACTTAATAATAATTCAATGGAATGGGACGACACAGCAGAATGCATTAGGTTGTACTTGAATGGAATTGGTACCAAACTGAAATTGTTCGCAGTTCCACGAAAAATGGCGTTGGTCTACAAAAAAGGCGCCAAAATTTTGATTCGTGAATACAGATAACGTATTCCGCGCATGTCCGAAGCCGAATAATGATTTATGTATGTGACAGGAGTCCAGGAGAGCCAATCCAAATAAATACACATTACATAAACATATTTCAATGCTTAATTATTCCAAGCCAACCCATTTCACGAGTGGTGAAATGGGTTGCCACATGTTGCCATTGTTGGTTCGCTGGGTTTTTTTTTTCGAAGAAATCATTCATCGAAAACCAGTAGTAAATGGCATCATCGCATTTCGTTTTTTCCGCCGCAAAGATGCGTAAGCTTGGCTATCAGATACCTATAGAACTATGTACTTATAATAATAGTACCTATAATAATACCCTAAGTTGTATAATACCCTAGAGAACTATAATAGTATAATAATTCTCTACTATATGTATAGGTACTTAGATCAATACTAAAATACTGTCTAGTAGTAGTTGAGCTAATTGTACAATGTAGTAGGTAGGTATACCTGCATCGCAGCATTCTATAGGAAACAATAATAGCTTAAATCAAAATGCAGTCACGTTGAACAGAGTGGATTGTCGGCACCGGATCGCAGTCATTACAACATTACAGAATCCTAACTACAGGATTGTGTTCAGGCACTGTGACTGCATGTAAACACAATAAAACCTTTGTGGAGACGACCTTCAGAGTTGGATCGTTACAGATTACTTATGTCATTCTTATAACCACAGGCAAAAGGACATGTTAGGTTTTTGTATGGAGGCTGGGCTTTTATTCGAAGCTACTGTGAACAGGGAAGAGATCATATTTTTATGAAAGTACATAAATTAAGGAGACTTTGTATATTTTTTAATTTGTTTTTGAAAGCACCCTTTCCTTAATTATTACACATTTTAATAATCATTATTTAAAAAATAAATTGCAACCCACAGTAATTATTGATTTTGGCAACACTTTTCGGTTGGATGTCATTATTGTCATTGTGAATTGTGAACGTCAATCAAGTGTCAAATTCAATTCAATTTTGACCTGTGTACTGACAGCTGACAAGTATGACAACCTTACTGGCACAGGTAATATTTTCATAGATTCCATTAGGAGGCAAAGGAATTAATGCCATACATACAAATCATGGAGTTGGTTTTATTTTAAGCCATCTAATATTATTTTAGAACATTTTAAATAACAATAAGGTGTATAATTTGCTTTAAAAAATGATATTTAACCATTTTTTCTTTGTTTCAATGTGCAAAAATAATATTATGACACCAAAAATATCTGGATTTAAAATAAGTATTTATTCAATAATGGTGCTTTTAATATTTTTTCTGATTTTGTCAGGCCATCCTAAATAAGTTTCCCTATCAGAAAAACCATACATGACAGCTGTTCAAAAAAATTATTATTTTAAGCCCATTTCCTAACATGTCCTTTATGAGAACATTTAAGGGGGAAGCGCTAAGGTAGCCCGCGAAATTCAAATTTTCTTACGTTTTTTGCAATTTGCTGGTCAGCATTAAGTTGTACGTTGATTTATATATGAATCGCGGCCGTAAGAAATATGTGTTTACAGAATTATAATCATTAAAGTCATCAACACAACTCTCTAAGACCACGTAAGTCCAAAGAATGATGATTTCATGAAACAGTTATTCTTGAATCTTGGGACTTACGTGGTCTTAGAGAGTTGTGTTGATGACTTTAATGATTATAATTCTGTAAACACATATTTCTTACGGCCGCGATTCATATATTAATCAACGTACAACTTAATACTGACCAGCAAATTCCAAAAAACCTAAAAAAAAATTGAATTTCGCGGGCTACCCTGGCGCTTTCGCCTTAATGAAAATTATTCTAGACAATGATTAGTCAACGCCGCGGTAGCAAGGTGCAATTATGGCTTTAAGTTTACTTCCCTCATCATCATCATCATTTTAGCCGAAAGACGTCCACTGCTGGACAAAGCATCACTACTTCAACTGGTTTTGTGCTTCTCGCATCCAGCGGATTCCTGCGGCCTTCACCAGGTCATCGATCACTTACGTAGGTACGTACTTAAAAACACGTAATAAAGTAGAGCAGTGGTGGCCAAGTGGTAACGGCCGCGACTTACGAGTTGTAGGTCGTAGGTTCGAACCCAGACAGGCGCTTTACTTTGTGTAAATTATTTTCATCACCACTGCTCACAAAACGGTGAAGGAAAACATCGTGAGGAAACCGGCATGTCCTAGAACCAAAAATTCGAAGACATGTGACATCTACCAACCCGCACTGGGCACGCGTGGTGGATTACGGCCCACTCCCTCTCACAGAGAGGGGCCTACGTCCCAGCAGTGGGAACATTATTGGCTGATGATGATGATGATGATGAATAAAGTACAAACTTTGTACAAATTCCATGGGAATGCTTCGTGCGTACGAGTGTAAAACTTATTCCCCGACGTAAACTGGCGCAATCCATACTAATATTATAAATTCGAAAGTAACTCTGTCTGTATGTTAGCTTTTCACGCCTAAACCACTGAACGGATTTCGATAAAATTTGGCAGAGAGATGGATTGCATCCCGGGAAAGAACATAGGATAGTTTTTATTCCGATAATCTCACGGAATCGACACTTATGCGGGTGAAACCGCGGGGCGCTGCTAGTCATATGTAATTGTTTACTGTAGATGAAATATAGGTTAAATTGATAATGTTTTTGTCGATTATCGCCACACATTTTTTATACAATTTATCGTTAAAACTTTTCACAATACGTCTGCCAGAGCAAACGTCATCTAGACATAGACACGAGCGGATCAGAGAACCATTTTTTACGAATTAAATCAACCGAAAGGTTCCTATGAAGACAGAAAGAAGCCTATGGTTAAATAGAACAAATGTTGCAGAATAATCATGATCAGCCTATATTGTTCCCAGTTCCCACTGCTGGGACGTAGGCCCCTCTCTGTGAGAGGGAATGGGTCATAATCCACCACGCGGGCCCAGTGCGGATTAGTGCATGGCATGTAACATTGTCTTTGAAATTTTTGGTTCTAGCTAGGACATGCATGCCAGTTTTCTTGCGATGCTTTCCTTCATCGTTTTGAGAGCAGTGGTGAAAAAATTTAATACACAAATTAAAGTGCCTTTCTAGGTTCGAATTCATGACCGATTCGTAAGTTGGGGCTCACTGCTGAACGAATGTTGGGGATGAATAAGAACACCAAAAAGTATAGATACAGAACGCCCGAACGTGACTTATTTTCAATTCTTATTTTACAAAATGTAACACCAAACGGTTTTTTGTTCAATTTAGATCATAGATTTGGTATCAAAAATATCTTTTTCGAACTAACCGACTCCACAATTCAAAGAAAACTAGCCAAGGACGACGAATAAAGAGAACACCTTGACAATAAAGCCGCTTTTTGCTTATATAGCGAAATTTCTTGTAATTGTATCTAGCTACGCTATCGAGTTTTTGCATCAGCAATTTCAGTGACAATAACAAAATAACTCATTTCCTATTACTTAACTTTTTTTGCCAAAGATCACGTAGGTGGGAATAAAGCATTTAAAGATTTTAATGATAAATAAGGAACTATTCATCAAATGAGGTCAGATAATATAGAAAAAAGAGAAATGGAAGAGAAAGATACCGAAGGCGAAAACAGCCGGGAAGAGAAACAGAGGACTTTACTTTTCTCCATTTTCTTTTACACAATAAATTGACATTTAAAAGTATTCCAGCCAGCTATCAGGTAATTCTGTTTTTAGACCCAGACTGATTTTCACCAAAACCCATGAAGAGACGTTTGCACTCAGGTCGAAAACAAACAAGACACATCTGACTTGATTTTCTTTCCGAGAAATACATGTAACGGGGGCAAAAAGGCGTGTGATTTAAATATTATAATGATGAATACTTAATTAAATGTCGATGGAGACTAAAGACAGAGGACGACCAGGATGAATAGATTGTGGGAGGGGATGAAATCAATTAAGGGGGAGTGAATGATAAAGTGACAGGTAGCGAGGGAGAATGGAAGAGAAAAATATTTTGCTTTGACCCGAAGAAGAAAAGTTGAAAGCCATAAACATTGACGTCTTTACTGGTTTTGGCAAAGAAAATCATGTATATGACCAATGTCGCAATAGACGATGGTGGATTGGTAGCACGCTTGATAGAAAACAACTACATACTTTATTTGTGATTTCATACATATCTGCAGGAACAAAGGTGTGTATATTTCACCTCCTTGGATTTATGTGATTGTTTTGTACTTAATACAGGCATAGATTAAAATCATTAGCGTGCACAATATTAACTGAACTACAAAACGTGTACCTATTCTTTGGATAAAATCTTAGTTGTCTACATTTTAATGTTGCATTCTTTGTACTGGCATCCTCGATCAAAGAATTTTCTGGTGAGTTAATATAATTTTCAATATATTTTGCTACACGATCGGGAACAAGATGCTCCAGTTAAATGACTGCTTACGCTGCTGGTGTACAATAAAGCGTATTCTACGCTATCTTAGGTCACAAGTTCCAATATCCAGCTAGATATTAGTCATCTGATGAGTTTGTAGGCTGGTTTTTCATCATTTTTGATGGATCATGTTCCAGTTTTGGTTTACAAGAGTTAGAAAAAAATGCGATGCTCAATGTTCAATCGACTGTGAAATTCTAAGCTTGAATTTTACATCCTTTTTCTCTGATTTTTTCGACTACGTTACTGCAGTCATGGAGCTTAAAGGTGCTCAAAGTATTTAACATTTAGATAAAAAAATATTGTCATTGGAGTAAATGCTAAATCAATGCCGCAAACTTGACACTTGTTGAATGTTCTTTACTATAAAGCAACAACAAAGAGTTGCGATTGATCAAACAGTCCGTCGCTATATACGATACCTACGTTTTGCTACCGATCTTTGCTTATTCAAATACTTAGCTTATAAGTAGTCATCTTCATCAGATTGGCTTCCTCACCCTGTACCTCACGTGTTCATTCAACAATCTTGGAAGCTGTTGCAGGTTTAAGATAAACAAACAAAATGACGATCGTTCATTTCCTGCATCAACTTCAGTTTTTAATTATGCTGATTGTTGGACTAAATAATACCTATGCATTGTATGCAAGAGGATATTGCGTAGGCAGATTATTATCATTATAGTAATGGAGCCTAGCGTAGTTATCAATTTCAGAAAATTAGATATGTGGACCAAAAGCTTAGTAAAATTTTGGGCTCGAACTCCCGGAGAGAATCCTATCAAAAACTACATTTCAACTTTAACAGAATGGCTACTCAGACGATGGCTAACCATTCCATCAATCTACTTATAAATACAACACAAAAGTGCAAAGCTATAGAAGACTCCGATTACATTCTCGTAAACGATCACGTGTTCCGTTGTCATTAATCAAAACATTGCATAAAAAAACGCAAAGATTAACTTATTGTTCGCGCTCTAAAATCTGTATCGTACGATAAGCACGGGGGTACGGACGGCCTTGCCCGTGACGTCACCCTAGTGGGACAGCGGAGGGACGCCTTTAAGCAAATAGTAAACAGTTGGGAAACTCACCGGCTTTGCTTCCAGGACGCTGGTCTTCCAGACCAGACTGCTCCCACACCAACACATGGGCGCCGCGGGTTGACGAAACCATTTCAACAATCGAGAGGAAAGCACGAAAAGGATCCTAATTTAACTAGATTAGAATATAAAATAAATTAAACCAAAAGGCGTCCTCTGAGCTACCACCTACGTAACGTTGGTGAGCGAGCCAACGAGTGGTTGAGAGTGACAAAGGGTGGTCATGGCGAGGGTTGATCACGTGTCGGTGTAGGAAGGTTTTGCTGAAGCAGACTGTTGACCGACTGACGGTTGTGAGGCGACGCGGCGCGCCGGTAAATATAGAGGTGTGCGGGGGCCGCGCGGGGTCGCGGCGGGTCGGCGCACGCGCTCAGAGCATGCGATGACGTGAGCGGTTTAACTTTTTACTGAACGCTGAAAGCAGCCGGTAATGGGAATAAGTACCGCAGTACCGCTACGCAGCGGGAGTTCAAAGCGCTGAAAGCGACGCGGGGTGCGACGATAATATTCTAAAAAGTGTGGTATCAATCCTGAAACTGGAACGACGATTATGACGATGCATTTGGAGTTCTGAAAGTCAGACTGACAGTCGACATGATTTATCGATCGTAGTTCTATACATTTTTATAGCTCTAAGACTGAGAGCTCACAGTTTACGGCACGATTTTTGTCGGCTAATGGCAGAACCTTGTTAACTATCTTATGGAAACATCAAATAAGTAGAAGACAAAGATAAAAGACTAGACCCTATGTAAACTAAGGCAAACAAACATCCACCGGCTGTTTTGTTACCTATTCGAATTGTTTCGCTGAACGGACACGGCGGCTCATAAAACATTGTTAGATGAATCAAAAGCCTTTGTCAAATCAAAACTTCACTCATTAGATTTTTTAAATATTGTACCACACTAATGTTATAAAGGCGAAAGTTTGTGTGTGTGTTTATATGTTTGTTACTTCTTCACGCTCAAACGGCTGGCCCAAATTTTGATAATTTTTTTTATGGAGGTAGCTGACACCCTGGATTAATATATAGGCTACTTTTTATCCCGATATTCCTACGGAATCGACATTTACGCGGGTGAAACCGCAGAGCGCAGCTAGTTACTTATAATTTTCAAATAATAGCTGACGCACGTCCGTCTCATTATAAAAGTGCTCTGTGGTAAATAATATAAAATAAAGGGCTTGTTCACATATTAATGGTAATAGAAACGTTTCCTTGGCTGATGGCCAGGGTCCACCTTGATTAATGGCGAATGGTCGGCGGTCATTACCCGATTAGCAAGGGCATGACCAGTTCCTGAAGCAATTATTTAGTTTCCAAGCCCTCAAAATGTGACTAGAATGTTGAATGTTGTCGATAGTTATAAGTTATAGTATTATATCGATGTTATTATTTTTTAGGAGACGCATTAATTTATTGTAAGTACCTACTTATCATCATTATATTTTCTTTGCTCCTGTTTCATGTTTATTATTATAATGTATATATTTATTTAGATTAGTATGTATTTAGTTTTTATTATGTATGTATTTATTGTATTCTGTAAATGGTACACCGCGGACTACCTACAGTATTTTTCAAAGTCAAAGCATTTATTTCAATTAGGCACATAAAAGGTACCTACTTTTGAACGTCAAAAATTTTTTCTGTCCTTCCCCTTTTTAAATCCATCCAAAGGTTGCTCTTAGCGATAAGACCGCCCATTGTGTCACCCTTTGTAGATGTTTCTATATTTATGTCTGTAATTTATATGGTGTACATAATAAAGAGTATTCTATTCTGTATAGTGTCTTGCTTGTTTCTATAACTAAAAAAAAATAGACGACTGGGCTCTTCTAACATACATTAGTAATGGAGATTCCTGAAAATAAACTGAGATTTGATTTGACTTAAAATCATCCAATGAAGACCCTGCCACCATCCCTTAATGACTCAACGCCCACAAGATGACATAGATAGGCTTTTCCCCTAAGTTCAGAGGGGTCAATAGGCATTCCTTTGATTATTATTTACTCATCAACAAATACGCCCGCGCTCGTTTCTACGTAAAAGTGTTGTGACGTAGAAACGAGCGCATATTTGCTAGAAGTACATTGCGCGTTTTGTTAGCTTGTATCTTGAATCACGTTCGTGATGACAGCAATGTATAAATAATGCTATCGGGCAGCAAATTCCTCTGCTAGTGCGTCAGCAATGGTAGGTATGGCTTGCATAATACTTGAACTGTAACTGTTAGGGTAAATGGATGAACACCGAAGGATAATACGTTTATTAATCCTTTTATTTATATATTGGAACGTTTTTTAAGAATATTACGTGAGACGTGTGATCCCACACAAGGCTAATAGAGTAGTGCAGCCACCTGACTGAAATCCTTACTTTCGCATAGTGACATGTACTACTCTATTAGCCTTGTCACACGTCTCACGCAGCTCGGATTCTGTTTTAAGAGACTTATTCCGCTTTGAGTCACGGTTAGCATCTCAGTGAAGACTCAGCTGATCATTGACTTATAATTATCAGCTGATGGTTTCTTTTTCATTAGGGCTGATTTTACCAAATTCAGATCTTTATTCGTGGAATGAAATTGACGTCTGACAGTTCTAGTACCTATAGTAAAACTGTCAAAAATTCAAAATTTATTCTCAGGATAAGAGTTATTCTAGATATAAAAGTTTGCTGGAATGCGCTCGTGCTACAAGGATCTTTTGGCGTGTGAATGACATTCAGGGGGGCGTTGTTAGTAAACTTTTGTGAAACTGTCACAGTTAGTTTCGATTTTGTCCGCAAACCAAAAGCGCCTTGAACATGCCATTGTGAATAGAGTTTGAGCTGTAATTTCGATAGGCAGTCAAACCTTTCTGCCCAGCTGTTTCAGCTAGGGCTCATCAGCCAGTTAGGCTTGTCTTCAGTGCATCAGTCACGGAGTCACGTCAATGCTTACTTCTGACCCTGAGCTCAAATCTTTGGCTAAAATGTATCTGCAGATATTTTTGCAGGCATTTGACTAAGCATATCAAGATTGTGCACGAAATGATTCAGTCGGAAATAGAAGGCTTATAATGCTACATTAGATAGGTAATGTAGGTGCGCAGAAGAATAAAAATTTGGAGATTTGATGTCACTTTCGATTAATTTTCGATCTTTTGACAGCTCGTACTGAAGGCTTTAGGCAAACTTTTTCCAACCAAATCATTTAATAAACTTCTTACATCATTATTTCAACTTACGCACCAAGTAACTGAATTCAAGACACACGTGAACATTCATTTAATTAGGTATATACAGAAGCCAGCACATCAGGCTACTACCAATCTGTCCAATTTATTTTATAGATTTTCAACTTTATCGCTAAAGTATAAGGTTGAAAGTTGATTGGGAAAATTTGACAGTTTCGGGTAGCTTGATGTGCTGGCGTCTGTACCTACACAGATTAATGTGCGAAGTTACCGTGAAAGAAATAATTTTCATGCCAAGCCAAAATGTTCAATTTTGTGCGTAGATGCAATGTTAATAATTATATCTACAGGGTGGCAGGGAGATTGACGCTCACCTTGTTACCATGGATTCAGAATCATGTACAGACGCCAACATATCAATCAAGCTACTACAATCTGTCAAATTACTTCAATAGATTTTCAACTTTATCGCTACAATATAGGGTTCAAGGTTGATTGGGAAAATTTGACACTTTCGGGTAGCTTGATGTGTTAGCGTCTGTACTTACTGAATCCATGGTACCTAACATATTGCGCATCAATCGCCCAGCCACCCTGTATTATGTGCATGGTAGTTCATTCTTGTTAGTACGGAACTACAGACTTCGGCACTTACCTAAATGATACGTCAGTACATTAACTGCCACCGAAACTGGAAAGTAGAAATTCATCTCAGATTTTCCAGAAAATTTAAAGCAAGTAGTCCTACTCAACTAGGTAGGTATGTATTTTTAGGGCCAGAATTCGCAGATAGATAAAATAACGCGGCTGAATAAGTTTTATGTGTTTCTATGGCGGGGCCCCGCGAGCTAGGCCACAGAATAACTAATAGTAGGTACTGGCTAGGCTCATAAAACTAGTGGTAGGTAATACTTTGTTCAATGTACAGACGCCAGCACAGCACGCTACCCAAAACTGTCAAATTTTCCCAATCAACTTTGAACCTTATGCTATAGCGATAAAGTTGAAAATCTAATAAAGAAATTTGGCAGATTGTAGTAGCTTGATGTGCTGGCGTCTGTACCTCATGAATTTATCAACAAGGTCCAATGAGGTACATTGGAGCATTGAGCCTAGCTCGCGGGGCTCCGTTGGATGGAATTGGAAACACATTTAAGTTTTGGTACCTACAACAATGTAAAGCCCTGTGATTAGATTGTGAGCCAAAACGGCCGCGACTTACGAGTCGTAGGTCATAGGTTCGAACCCTGACAGGCGCTTTACTTTGTGTAAATTGTTTCATCACCACTGCTCTCAAAACGGTGAAATATCGTGAATTCGTGAGGAGAACGGCATGTCCTAGAACCAAAAATTCGAAGATGTGTGACTTGTGACCATAAGCTTTAAGTATGCCAAATTTTATTCAAATCCGTTCACTAGTTTTCGTGTGAAGAAGTAACAAACATACAAACACACTCACAAACTTTCGTCTTTATAATTTTAGTGTGATCTAAGCATTTGTCATGAATTCGTCAATCAAATTGAAGTACTGAAAAAGAGCGAGGAAATAAACTATGATTTGTTTGGCGGCGCCATCTAGCGAAATGTTTTGAAACTATGTATGTTATGGTCATGGTTACTGCCATCTGTTAAATTCATAATGAAACCATTTGACAGAATGAACATCGCATGTAGAAAAGTTGAGTTTTCTTTCTAAGAGAGGGCGCTTGACTGTTGAATACAATATTATATTTTTCGCGCAAAAAAAAAAAAATATTGGGAATCCCACCGCAACCGATGCCGGCCGATTTGGTCACCGGCGCTGACTGACAAAATAGATACATATTTAACGCCAAAACTGTATGTCAAGGGGTGTAACTACGTCGCGCTAACTTCAAGTTAAAATCAATCGATCTGTAGATAATGGTAGTTTGAACCAAAATCACAGGACCACTATTTTAATCTATCCAATATTTTTCAACCGCGATGATTCTTCGGGAATCTTCCAAATTCTTCGGTACTGACCTAAATAAACTGTTTGCGACCTAATCTCAGAATAGGTAGGTATTGTCACCTATTGAGATCCTAAGTGCTATTGTGTTAGGATTGAATAACATAGTGACTATTGTGGCATCCCATTGTGTGGCGGATGTTACCGTTTAGAATTAGCCCACGCCTTTATTACGGCTGCCGGGCTGGCGTTTGTAGAATTTTCCAAATGTTTGGGATAGGATGGCACTGGTGCATTCCATCGGATTATGAACCGGAGTAAGTACAAGCTAGTCCCTCTTTTTTGTGCTGAGGATAACCTCAGCACAAAAAAGTTCTTAATAAAGAAAAGTTCAAAAAAAGAAAAGAAAGAAAGAAAAAAGGAGAAGAAGAAAAAGAAGAGAGGAGAAGGAGAAGAAGGAAGAAAGTGAAGTTTCTTATGTTTCTATAAAGAAATATAAGAAACTTCTTATATCTATGGGACTGAAGACTTCTATTTTGGGGAAAAAATATTAACTAGGTACAAACAGGTATTAACAGGCAACCTGCTAAAATATAGGTGCCATACGTTCATTTAACCAATGTAAAGCTACTTTGTAAGGTCATTTTCCTGAGCAGCTCCGGCCCATCCCATTGTTTATTTGATTCCCACGAAAATACCTTTCTTTGTTTGAAGTCTGGGGAATTCCAAATTCCAATCTTGCGTCAATATTATTTTTTGCCAACCCTGTCCAAACTTAGTTTAAACAGTGTGGAAATACTACCTAGCCTGAATCATCCTGAACTGGCGCGTACAAGGCATCACTTATTAAATTGGGGGCTTCACACGAATCACACGCGAACTCACAGAGTACCGAGTCGCCTCAGCGGACGCTGCTAAGGACGGTATTATTGATACTTTCCATACAAACCACTTATCCACCAACCCGCACTGGGCCCTCGTGGTGGATTACGGCCTACTCCCTCTCACTGAGAAGAGGCATGTGTCCCAGCAGTGGGAAAATTATAGGCTGCTAAACCAACCGTGTCAGTGAGCGTCAATCACTTATTCATAGAAACTTTAATTTTGACCATGCATATGACAGCCGAATTTGCGCTCAGCGCCAATTGCGTGGGCACAAACATTGTTAGTAATGCTTCAAGGTAATTGCGTAAGGGTGCGTTTCCACTGAAGAGGAGCTGGGCGGAGCGGAGCGGAGACGTGCAGGAATCGTCCAATCATAGACTAGACGAGTGACGCGCTGAGGATTTCAACCAATGTGATTGGTCGATTCTTGTACGTCTCCGCTCCGCTCCGTACCGCTTCAGTGGACACGCACCCTAACACACTGTCAGTAGCGATGGCTTTCATTTTGACAGTTCAACAACATTCATTGCGCTATTTACGTAGTTGAGCAGAAAGATTTTTCAAACATAAAGAAGCAATGGTTTAGCAATCAATATCCTTCAAAATGATTGAGATTGATAGTGTGATACGCAATTATGGCGCTGGTGTAGTCTCTGGGTATCCGCATCCGATATTAATTAGTACTAATGTATTACTAACTACGAGATACCTATACAAACGATTTGAAAGCCACATGTATGCAAGGCTGCGGTGTGCCGTAATATTCACTGCAATACGCCGTATTATCCTCCGCCTCCCACAACACGCCTCCTGGGTATATTAATCCCGCGAAGCTATAAATAGCTTGCTTATTATCTGTTATTGAAATGACGAAAAAAAATTAAAAAACAAATTTAAAAAAGAAATAAAACGAAAACCCGTTCGAGAAATCGTCATTGGAAAATTTTTGAAATTATTTGTTTTCAAAACGTTCTAGTATTCTTCAAAAAACTCAACAAATAACGACTGGGCCTTAGTTACCCTAGGCAGAGAGAAGAAGAAGAAGAGTAAGAAGGCCTATTCCCTGCTGTAAGACATTACAGGCTTTTAATAATAATAATAAGCATAAAAATCTTTAAAATGTTGCAAAGGGTCTGTTAAAGTGTTACTCAACCGTTTTCCTTTTTATTTTGGAATCACAAATTGGATTGAATTTCTGATTCTGACTAGGTCAAGATCTTAAGATACAAAAACGATTATTCCTATGGGTACTTACCTACCTACCTACATCCTTTTTGTGCTCTATACCTACAATAAAAAATACTGTGTGCACAACACTACAATTCAGATCATACTCCATCATATACATATAACACCGCATCATCTCACAGTAGGAAGCTAACAATCTAACACAATGATAACAACCTAATGACAATGTACAATCAAAGAAAACGGTACCGAAACAATAGGGTAGTGACATACCAGGACGCGAGTACCGTTCTGAATGTCAATGTCGCGTGCGTGTGTTCATACCTTGACATTGTCCTACACAACAACATGGCGGTTTGACATTTGAAGAAGCCGTTAGTTAGAAACGTTTTGTAGCTGTTTATTAGAAGTGAATTGATTGATGAGTTAGTACGCGTTTGTATTGTGTTATTGTTAACGGGAATTTTGAAGTAACAGGATTGCTTCCAGTAGTTTTCCGTGGGTATGGACTATAAAGAAAAGATAAGCCTGCCTAGACTACCCAGTGTAAGTGTGCATACACACGAGCGACACACGACGACTACAGAAGCAACTGTAACCGTCATCGACGCCGTCGCTTGTCAGCAGGCAGCAGACATGCATCACTCGTGTATTTGAGTACGGTGCTCAAATACACAAGCGGCATTTTATCGTCGATGTGTGTCGCTCGTGTGTATGCACCAGGGACCGGCTGGATACTCGTTGAAAGGGTTTTTGAAGGGGTTTTTTTAAGCGCTTAGAAAAAAAACCCTATGAGACATGTTACACCTTCGAACGGGTGTTTTTAACCTGGTTAAGAACGGGTTACCCTTTCAACACCCTGTAACACTGGAACAGGGTAAGCCATTCCAACTCAAGACATTGTAATATGCTCTGTTTACAGTCGATATTAGTTTGAAAATTGCATACACGACCGCACGTGACATCGTACCGCGCCCGGCGGTCCGCCAATCTTGCGTGTACCGACTTGCCGAGCGACTTGTAAACATGGCAAAATGTTAAACTTTATTATATTCTTAAAGCTTATAATTGTTTAGTTGCCGTAGATGCAGAAATAAACGTTTTAATAAAACTTTGTATTATTATGTAGAAAGAATATTTTCTTATAATAAGTGACAAGACAAATTTAATATAACAAACATTGCTAAGCAACAAACCATCGATAATATATAAAGGTTGTATATCTTCACATCCACGATACTTTTAGAGCTTGGACAAATCTTGAAATCCAATTCACACATCCACAGCTTAGCATGTTCAGTTTTGGTCCAAACAATGGCTTCGTAAACATGTCCGCCAATTGCAATTCTGTAGAGACTTGTTTGACAGCGAAGTCTCCATTCTAAATACATTCTCGAATGAAGAAATGTTTTATCTTGATATGTTTTGTTCTCTTATGGTGGGTTCTCAGAAAACCTTATAGCAGACTCATTGTCAACGTAAATTGTCGGTTTTTCGTTCAGGTCTGTTAAGTCCGTTAATTCCTCCAGGAGTTCTTTTAGCCATAAGGCTTCTCTCGCAGTTTCTGTCATGGCTACGAGTTCGGCTTCCGTTGAAGAGATTGCTACTCTTGGTTGTTTTTGGCTTTTCCACATGATGGGACCGGAGAATAGGAAAATCATCCCTGACGTCGAATGGCCAGTTGTTGTGTCACCACCAAAATCAGCATCACTGAAACATATCAGCCTCTTCTCCCGGCTTTTCGCGAAGACAAGTCCTTTATCTATAGTACCCTTAAGGTATCTAAAAATTCGCTTAACTCTCATCACATCAAACCTAGTAGGAGTTTCTAGATGCCTTGACGCAACACTCACAGCGTAGCTTATATCTGGCCTTGTAGCAACCATGAGGTATGCTGGGGCACCTACAGCTTGACGATAGGGAAATGACGAATTTGATTCAACATCTTGTTCTTCATCTATGCCAATTTTTACTGCCGGCGTTGCAGCGACTTTACAATTAGTCATTCCAAACTTTTCAAGTATCTTCTTAGAAAAAGACCTTTGGTTTAAAGTAATACAACCATCTTTGGTTTTATTAATTTTAAGTCCAAGGAAATAAGACGCCGGTTTTGTGGTTATTTTAAACCTATTTTTCAGTTCTTCAATAAACCTTCCAGCATTTTCACTAGTTGAAACCACCAAACCGTTATCTACGTAAAGTGCAATTAAGACTTGTTCACGTAAGTAAAGGCAAGGATCTTTAGTGCTTTGCTTGAATCCTGAATTTATAAGATACTCCGATATGCAGACATTCCAGCATAGAGGAGCTTGTTTCAGCCCGTAGAAGCTGCGTTTAAGTTTGCACACTTTCTTAGTGCCATTGATTTTTCATGGTTTTTTGTTTATAACAATTGTTTGCACTTTTTTTACAGTTATTTATCGATTGATTATCATAGCCTACATATAATTGAACATGAAAAAAAATATGCCGTTGCGGAACCCGACTTTGTTCCAAGTTTTTTTCTCTATTAAATAGCGCAAACTCGATTTTTCATAGTCTTTTGTTTATAACAATTGTTTGCACTTTTTTTTTTAAATTAATCAACGATTGATTATCATACCCTACATATAAATGAACATGATAAAAGATATGTCGTTGCGGAACACGACTTTGTTCCAAGTTTTTTACGCTATTAAAGAGCAAACTCGATTTTTCATGGTTTTTTGTTTATAACAATTGTTTGCACTTTTTTTTCATTTTTTAACGATTGATTATCATACTCTACATATAATTGAACATGAAAAAAGATATGCCGTTGCGGAACACGACTTTGTTCCAAGTTTTTTTCGCTATTAAAGAGCGCAAACTCGATTTTTCATGGTTTTTTGTTTATAACAATTGTTTGCACATTTTTTACAGTTATTTATCGATTGATTATCATACTCTACATATAATTAAACATGAAAAAAGATATGTCGTTGCGGAACACGACTTTGATCCTAGTTTTTTTCGCTATTAAATAGCGCAAACTCGATTTTTCATAGTTTTTTGTTTATAACAATTGTTTGCACTTTTTTTTAAATTAAACAACGATTGGTTATCATACCCTACATATAAATGAACATGATAAAAGATATGTCGTTGCGGAACACGACTTTGTTCCAAGTTTTTTTCGCTATTTAAGAGCGCAAACTCGATTTTTCATGGTTTTTTGTTTATAACAAATGTTTGCACTTTTTTTTTCATTTTTTAACGATTGATTATCATACCCTACATATAATTGAACATGAAAAAAGATATGCCGTTGCGGAACACGACTTTGTTCCAAGTTTTTTTCGCTATTGAAGAGCGCAAACTCGATTTTTCATGGTTTTTTGTTTATGACAATTGTTTGCACTTTTTTTACAGTTATTTATCGATTGATTATCATAGCCTACATATAATTAAACATGAAAAAAAAAATTAAAAAATAAAAAAAAATTATAAAAATAATAATAAAAAAAGAAAGAAAAACAAACAAAAAAAGAAAAAACAAACAAAAAAAAAGTGCAAACAATTGTTATAAACAAAAAACCATGAAAAATAGAGTTTGCGCTATTTAACAGCGAAAAAAACTTGGAACAAAGTCGTGTTCCGCAACGGCATATCTTTTATCATGTTCAATTATATGTAGGGTATGATAATCAATTGATAAATAACTGTGAAAAAAGTGCAAACAATTGTTATAAACAAAAAACCATGAAAAATCGAGTTTGCGTTATTTAATAGCGAAAAAAATTGGAACAAAGTCGTGTTCCGCAACGGCATATCTTTTTTCATATTCAATTATATGTAGGGTATGATAATCAATCGTTAAAAAATGAAAAAAAAAGTGCAAACAATTGTTATAAACAAAAAACCATGGCAATCGAGTTTGCGCTCTTTAATAGCGAAAAAAACTTGAAACAAAGTCGTGTTCCGCAACGACATATCTTTTATCATGTTCATTTATATGTAGGGTATGATAATCAATCGTTGATTAATTTAAAAAAAAGTGCAAACAACTGTTATAAACAAAAACTATGAAAAATCGAGTTTGCGCTATTTAATAGTGAAAAAAACTTGGAACAAAGTCGTGTTCCGCAACGGCATATTTTTTTTCATGTTTAATTATATGTAGAGTGTGATAATCAATCGATAAATAACTGTAAAAAAGTGCAAACAATTGAAACAAACAAACAAAACAAAAAAACAAAAAACCATGAAAAATCGAGTTTGCGCTCTTTAATTGCGAAAAAAACTTGGAACTAAGTCGTGTTCCGCAACGACATATCTTTTATCATGTTCATTTATATGTAGGGTATGATAATCAATCATTGATTAATTTAAAAAAAAGTACAAACAATTGTTATAAACAAAAAACCATAAAAATCGAGTTTGCGCTATTTAATAGCAAAAAAAACTTGGAACAAAGTCGTGTTCCGCAACGGCATATTTTTTTTTCATGTTTAATTATATGTAGGCTATGATAATCAATCGATAAATAACTGTAAAAAAAGTGCAAACAATTGTTATAAACAAAAAACCATGAAAAATCGAGTTTGCGCTATTTAATAGCGAAAAACACTTGGAACAAAGTCGTGTTCCGCAACGGCATATTTTTTTTCATGTTTAATTATATGTAGAGTGTGATAATCAATCGATAAATAACTGTAAAAAAAGTGCAAACAATTGTTATAAACAAAAAACCATGAAAAATCGAGTTTGCGCTATTTAATAGCGAAAAAAACTTGGAACAAAGTCGTGTTCCGCAACGACATATCTTTTATCATGTTCATTTATATGTAGGGTATGATAATCAATCGATAAATAACTGTAAAAAAAGTGCAAACAATAGTTATAAACAAAAAACCATGAAAAATCAATATTTTTTCTATTGCAGAATATGAACATTTTTGTTCTTGGATTATATATTTTTTCCATCCTTATTTGTTCATAAAATAACTTATTTAATTCTCTATTTATTTGGTTAAAAAGCTTCCTCTGTGTTTTAAACAATGCAGCGAATTTATTCGACTATATAGTACGGGGGCCCGCCAGGGCGCTCCGGCCCTGCACATACTGTGCTCGGCCGCCGCTAGTTTCAGCTACATCCATCATTGAATCCCTCTGGCTGCTTCATAAAGATTTCCTCTTTTACAGCTCCGTTTAGAAACGCAGTCGAAACATCGAACTGTTGAAGTACCAAGTTTTCTCGAGCAGCTATTCCTAAGACAGCTCTTATAGTACTGAGGCGGGCTACCGGACTGAAAGTCTTCTGATAATCAACGCCAGGTTTTTATGAAAAACCTTTTACTACTAGTCTGGCCTTATATCGCTCAATTGTACCATCTGTATTGTTCTTTATTTTGTAAACCCATTTACATAGCAATGGTTTACGATTTTTCGGAGAGTCGACTAATTCCCAAGTCTTCATTTCTTTCAATGATTCCATTTCATTTTCCATAGCCTCTAACCATTTGACCTTATCCTTGCTATTCATAGAATTATTAAACGTTTGAGGTTCTGTTTCATTATTCATATCCATGGCTGCCATAACATAATCCTCAAATATTTTAGGTATGTCAATCTGTGATCTATCACGAAGATTGTATGACCTCCGTTCTTCTGGGACAAGAACAGATGCATCGACATCTATGTCGTTTTCATTTGGTTGATCAGCAGTTTCACTGCCGTCATCAATCCCGAGAGAGTCATAAAACAACTCGTTATTTTCATTTTGTATAGGTACCTCGTTAGAGCTTGCAATAACATTATCTTGTACTGCTTGTAGTACCTTTTAAATATATTTCTGTTTCATCCAGTTCACTGTCAGTCTCGTTTGATCGCTTGTGATCATTTAATTCTTGAAAAGGAACAGAAATCACATTATTACCATCTTCGTAGAACACTTTCTTAAAAATTCGAACATCCTTGGAAACAAGAATGCTTTTCTTCGATGGGACGTATATTCTAAACGCTTTTGAAACTTCCGAGTAACCAGCGAACATACCCGGAATTGCCTTTGAAGCAAATTTGTGTTCATGTTTTCCTTTCTTTAGGATGAACGTTTTAGCACCGAATACATATAGATGATTAACGCAGGGTTTTCTACCTACCCATCTTTCGAATGGTGTCTGGTTTTCAATACTCTGGTTAACGCTTCGGTTTGACAAGTAATTTGCAGTATAAACCGTTTCTGCCCATGAACACATAGGCGCTTTTGATTCCAACATCATGCATCTTCCTTTTTCTATAAGGGTTCTATTTTTCCTGTCAGCGATTTCATTTTGATGTGGAGTGTACGGTGCTGTCAATCTTCTTGCTATACCATTTTGCTTCAGAAATGTGTCAAACTTCAAATTTCTGTATTCCGTACCGTTATCGGTCTGTAGGCATTTAATTTTGTTTCCTGTGAAGTTCTCTGCTTCTACCTTGTAGTTTATGAATTTTCGTAAAACTTCGTTTTTATTTTTAATAAAGTATACTCGGCAGTATCTACTGTAGTCATCAATGAAACTTACGAAATACCTGTTGCCATTCAGTGAAGGTTGTTTCAGTGGTCCACAGACGTCACTGTGTACGATCTCAAGACGCTGACTTGTACGTGAATTATTTTTGTCACTCTTCTTGCTAGGCACTCTGCTCAATTTCCCTTCTATGCATATTTCGCATTCACCTAAAGAACTATTACGGTTGAAATCTAATCCAATCAGGCTTTCATTCTTTAAGGCGAGCTTCAAGTCCCTTTCGCTCATGTGTACCATTTTACAGTGCCATTGTTTAATAGCATCTGACTCCACTTCTTGTGCTACGTCATTACTACATTCTGTAGCATTGGCTCTATCTGTCAACATTATTATTTTTCGTTTGGAGATAATATAGACCATCGTCTTCTCTCACTGCTTGCATTTGTACTCCTCGCTTGTGATCATTAATTATTGCCTTCTTCTTAGTAAATAGAACAGTGAGTCCTTTATCTGTCATTTTCCCAACAGATAGAAGATTGAATTATTATCACTATTAATTATTATTCCATTATCACTTGTTGTCAAATTCGTGAATCGTAATAACTAAATAAAAACAGTAAGGCAATAAAGCGCCGCACGGATGCAATTATCCCCCCACCTACATGCAGCTCAAGTTTATTAGGTAATCCAGGGTAACACGAAAAAAAGCTTTTCGAGAAGGTAACCTCTTCAAAGGCTTAAGTCATTGAAGGGGTTAACCCCTTCACTTGGTTACCATAATAAAGGTGTTAACCATTTCGCTGGGTTTCGAGGATCTAACTCGAACAAAAGGTAACACTGCGATATGAGTTACCCCATGTACGGGTTACCCTGTCCAAGGGCTTAACTCTTAAGCGGGGTTGTCCGGTCCCTGGTATGCACACTAAGTGGGATGTATCTACATAGGTAGGTACCTATTGCAGTGTAAGTAGGTACTTACCTATGTAATAGATAAATATTTTTTCAAACACTCATACATAAAAGTTGTGAGGTAGCTGCTGTCACTAATGTCATCTGTCAGTCACCACGAATGGCGAGAAAAGGTAAAAAGTGATATGACCCTTCATGCGAGGCTTGGTGTCGTCCGTGTATGTAGTAAGTGTAGTGATTTAATCGACTTAAATTAATACTGGATCAACAAGATTCTATACACCTATAATAGACGACCTCGTTATTGCTTTACCGACCGCTTTTGACTACAATCTCTAGTAATTGAATTGAAACTTCACTTAGGTTCAAACTATCTCACTGTCAGTACCTACCTACTGTCACAAAGACAACTAGATCTTGTCTTTTATGACGTACATTAAGTGTCTTCAACCTACATTACTCTCATCGATGGTGTCTCAAAAAAGGGGGCGTATAATGCAATTTGTTCAAATAAATTTTACGAGTTCATACTGGATGAAACAAAATGCAAAAGTAATAGGTAAATACCTAAGGGATCTTGCCGTGCCGGGTCAGCGGGATTGTCCGAAAGGGTTACCGCTGACCCGGAACATAAAGGGCTAAGGAAGGAACACGGGTGGGTTTTAGTCAGTAAGAGTCTGACACTCCCTTCCGCTCCACCCAGAGCGGGAGGGGTCATTTGATGGTTTCCCATCCTGAAAAAAAAATAAAATAAAAAGGGATCTTGCCACGTAGGTATAAACAACAAGAACACTGCAAACAATTTATTTTTCTTTATTTTTCTTTTTTTAATTTGGATAATTAGGTAACCGGCAGCATTTAATTGGCTGCACGCGCTAGTTTTATTACGTCTAGGTCTTGACCTACGAAGTCCTTGTACTTAAAACAAGACTATTGGACGATGTTACCGAAACGGCAAGATTCTGCTGTAGTCCTTTCCGCCCACAACCACAGAATAACTAAGTATCTACCATAGAAATGTAATCATATATCTATGGTATGTACCTACTAACGCCATAACGTGATAAATTTACATTCGCTAATCTATTTATAGAATTATAAATACATAATATAATTAATTAAAGTCTCTTTTAATGTATGTGTATCCGCCTACGAACATAAAAAAAATAATAAAAATATGTTAATTTTGTTAGTTTTAAATGCTCCTTTTTTATTTTAAACTTGTATTTCCAGTGCGTGTCCCAAATAAAATACCTGTTTAAATTTCCTTCTTACTTAGTTCTTTTAAACTGACGCACAATGGATGCGGTTCTCAATCATCATTTAGAGAATTATTCCAGAAGATTTATGTAAAAACCCCGCCTGTACACAGAACCACACTCAAGACTCAAGATTACGCCCAGGCGGGCACTTTACTTTGTGTAAATTATTTCATCACCACTGCTCTCAAAACGGTGAAGGAAAATATGGTGAGGTTCCCTCATGTCCTAGAACCAAAAATTCGAAGACATGTGACATCTACCAACCTGCACTGGGCCCGCATGTTCTACTACGCCCAAGTAACATTTTAAACTGTATAAAAGCTGTATTATGGACTATTTGTTTACTGCAGGCTGTTAAACGTGCTGTATAAAGACTGTATAGCAAGCTATACAGCCCTTGTAACTCTGAAATGGGCCCCAAAATTATACAGCTTTAAGTGTAGATTTAGCTGTATAACAGCTGCATAATAGCTGTACTATTTGGCTGGCTAAGATACTATTTAGATACTTTTATACAGCTTCCATTCTCTAATTTTCTTTTTTATTCTTTTATACAGACTCAGGCTTGTGAAAATCTTAATAAAAGAATAAATATATTATAATTGTGTTCGTGGTTGAATTCATTCTCCATTTTATTTACTATGTGCCATATCTGAAGATAAGTGAAAAAATATTTAATAACCAAGTGGTAAGTACTCTTTCCTGTTTATCGTTGTTGTTATGCTTGCGACTGATATTTTTATGTGAGTATGTATACTAGTTTTAAGCTCAAAACTCACGCCCCTTCGAAATAAGGAATATACATACATTTTTTCTGTAACAACAAATATGTGATCAAATCTGAAAACAGTTTTAAGAGTAACCCGGACTGTTCTCTTGATAGTAAACGTAATTGTGTGTACTATACAGTTAAAATCTTTTGTAATTTTGTACTGAAATTTCAAAAACAAACAAAAAAATATCTCGTAAAATTGCAATGCAATTTATAAATTATTATAAAATGGCGTCCTTAGTTTATACAGCTCTTGCTCTTCTTCGTTGTATGCCAACACTATAATAATAACTTTAATCTTCTAAAACACGAAAAACTGTAAAAAGGGAAAAATGTACGCCAATCGCATAAGGCTTTAAAAAGGAGTAAATCTAAACTCTTCTACATGAGACAGAATTGAATTAAACTATTATAAAGGGAACTGCTTGCTAAGAGTATCCTAGATTTCCGTTGTACAGCTATTATCAAGCTTAACTTGAAGGCTGAATAATAGAGTAATTTTACACCAATATTCAGGCTATAACAATATTTAATGCTCTTGTGCAGAAGTAGGTTATATAAAAGTATTATTTGAGAGCAGTATACAGTTATTGTCTTATAAAGTTGCTGAACGCAGTTTTTTACGCCGCGGTCTGTATTTTAGCATTTTCCAATGCTATTTAAAAGCTAAAGGTAAAAATTTAGGCTCTATACAGCCGTTAATCAGCTATACTGTATACAGTTGTACAGTTATACTAAAGTACAGTCCTATACATATTTTTACACTCTTGTACATCATTTATTAAGCTTATAGCTGGTAATGCGCTGGTAAATATAATATTTTTCCGCTTAAATGTTACTTGGGCGGGCCACTCCCTTTCACAGAGGGTAGGCCTGTGTCCCGGCAGTGGGAACATTTTAATATGCTGATCATGTTATGCTAAATTTTTCTAAACTAACTTTTTAGACCTTTGTATACTGCTTATGCGTGTGAAGTTTCATTAAAATCGGTTCATTCATTTCAAAAAATAAGGCTTTGAAAGTTTGTATGAAATGCCGTACGGCGTAAACGCTTTTAAGTAACGCCTGAGTCTTGAGTGAGGTTCTGTAATACGAGCCTGAGAGTGTAATAAAAGACACTCAAGACTTTCACCATTTGGAGCAATTAGCAACCAATACTCGAGACCAGTCCCGAGGAGTGAAAGATAAAAGACGCGTGCAACTGTTTATCAAGAAGTTGTTGATATTTTGATAATACAGAATGAAATAGGTGCAATTAAATCATATCAGTCGATTAACAGCTGATTGGACACGAAATATGCAACTGCTATGCGCTATGTTTTAGAATAAGTTATTTTGTTACCTTTCTCATTGTAGTCTGATTAAATAAAGTTTATTATTATTTAAAGTTTGGTCCGTGGATGGGTGACCGTTTTTATACTACTCCTCTGTGCCTCGGAAAGCACTTTAAGCCGTTGGTCCCGGCTGTCATTTGTGGATCTATGCCAGTGGTTACCTACGGGTCGTCAGAAACCTCAAAGTCTGACAGCCAGTCTTACTTACCAAGGGGTACTTATCGTATTACCCAATAGGCTGGGTTGTGGAGGTCAGATAGGCAGTCGCTTCATTTAAAATACTTTTATTCAATTGCATCCGGTTAGACTGGAAGCCGACCCCAAAATAGTTGGGAAAAGGCTAGCCAGGTGATGATGATTATTAAATTTCAAAAATCTGCTCCTTAAATTAATGTTCGCGTAGCTGGTCAAAATGAGGGAACTGCCGATTTTTTCGTAGCGTTGGTCCATTCGAAAAGTTGTTCATAATGGTGTGTAAAATAACTTATTTACAGGCTATCGATAATTCGACGTCTGTGAAGTTTTGCTAGGTAATTTAATTTGACTTTGTATTGCCCAGTTTCTGTGCTGATTTGAAGACGAACATATATGACTAATCTAAACATTTAAAAGATCTTAAAACTTGAGCACCCACTTACTACTCACCTAAATTGCTTGATTCTGAAGGTATTCCATATTCAAAGGTGGCATTGTGGAAAACATAGGTCAATGACTTCATTTTTCCACAGCCTTAAAATAGTTTGACCGATGACCTCTATTTTAAATACTTCTTTTAGGTTGCTTCAACGACTAATACATTGTGCCTTTCAAAGGTTTTTAGCATTAATTTAGCAGCTTTAGCACTAAATATTTATAGCAAAAAGTATTTCGGAAGCGATAAATCGCGTGTTTGACCAGCATTTGTCGATTTTTACATACCTAGTTAGTAGTATTTTCCGTAGCGTGTTGGACACAGGTTCTAGATTGCTAAAACATTTGGGTATCATGCTATTGCCACGCGCTAGGAGCTATTAAGCTACGCTAGGAGCTGCAATAAACAAGCCCCACCTTAACTTCGCATGATATTTGACAGTTAAGTAAGCTACTTATACACTGCTTTTACTTTAATTACGTGTATATTTTGATGATTATATTAAAACTAAATGCTTGCAAAATCTATGAGATCAAGATACTTCTGGAAAGAAGAAAGAAAGATGAAAGAAAGAAGGAGAAAGAAAATACATTTATATAGCAGACTAAAGACACACAATTTACCAGAGGCAAACATCAGATAAAAACAAACAAAAATCAAACAAAAAAGTGTAAAGTCCGATGTAAGAAATTAGCAGGAAAGTGTGCCTCACGGCTGCGCCAAAAAGGCCCAGCTCAGCAAAAATGCCAGACAACCAGACAAGAAAGCGTCAATGCAACTTATTCTTCAAAGATTTAACAACATAATCAACACATCATCACGGATCATCATTACGCCTGTAATCGCTGAAGGGTGAGGCAGAAGTGTACCTTATTGTACACCCACATTTGGCCAAAGAACTAACCACTGAGATTGAGTTTCAGAAATTTTTCATTGTTTGTTTTAATTCTTTGATACTGTGCCAAAAAAAAATATAATTAGATTTGCCCTTACCGTACATAGGTCTCATGAAAAAGTGGCCATACGAGAAGAGTGACCTCACACCTCCCACATGGAACGCTAGATACGATTTTCAATATAATTGAACAAGATAATACTACTCAAATGTCATTTGTCGACGAAATAGAAACGGAGATGTTTTTACGCGTTCGGACGAATCTAACGATTAAAATATTTGCTATGCTACAAATTATGTTAGGTACATACAGATGATGAAATTAAACTTGAACTTGAATCTAGATTTAATCTGTAGGTACATAAATCTTATCTTAAGGTAAGGAAATGAAAAACAATTGTTATCCTTTGTAATCAAGATAAACTAGGTACGTACCCATATGGCCTTAGCAATGTAGAAACCGACAAAAATCTAGTAGTTATACACGGGAATAATGTATTATACTTAAGAATAGTGCCTTGAACTGTCTTATTAATTCGCCATAAAACATAACTTAGACATTGTCACAATCGTTATGTACAGGAAAAATCCTCATGCTTTAGATTCACTTAAACTACTTGTGTTATTGAAAAAGACAATGATTGTGTTGTCAAAGTAATGAATAAACGTTCAAATAAATCATCGGTGTTGATAATCTTTTGTTGCTGTTGTTGTGATTTATTATATTTTGTTTATGTCAATATAAAATTGAATACGTACGTACAGACGTCGACGTGAATACGTACGTACAGATGTCAAATTTCTATAATAGATTTTTAACTTTATCGCTAAAGCATAAGGTTCAAGGTTGATTGGGAAAATTTGACAGTTTCGAGTAGCTTGATGTGTTGGTGTCTGTACTATACAGAGTGTAAGAGACATCGACGTGCGAAGAGAAAATCAATTCTCGTAATTTAAAACGTTCAAAATCTAGTCGTAGTGTCATCTCGGCGACAAATAAATGTCAAAAATTTGTCAAAATGTAGGGAAATTAGAGGTATTTTTGACAGATGGAGACAGATTAGACTGTGAACGTTCTTAAAATTACAATTGCCCTTCAGATACCATTCAGCACATGATTCTGCAAAGACAATTTCCTTTGCGGTTATGTAAAAAAAAACAACCGTTTCACACAAAATTGCAATACTTCATCATCATCTTCCTCCCTTTATCCCATGTTACTTATGGTCGGCGCAACACGTTTCCTTCTTCCATTCTCCCCTGTCAGCTGTCACGCTAACATACACTCCCTTCTCTTTCATATAATTCCTCACACAATCCATCTCAACTCTGGTGGGTCTGGAATCAACCATGTAGTGAATTAATTGTAACAACATTGGTCGATGTCCTTTACACTCTGTATGAAAGTTTAAGGACAGAAGGTCCAAGGCATATCTACCGGTTCACCACTGATTTATATAGGGTTAACGCGTGGCCGCCATTTTGAAAAAAATATTAAAATGGCACGATAGTAAAAATGTTAAATCCCCTTTTGGTCGAATTCTCACTTACTTATAGCAATCAAAAAAAGAAACAATAATTTAATGCAAAAACTCGGGTGCTTAGACCAGCATCTAATCTTGTCTGGAGCCTTTATATATATGTACAAAACTAACAATGATAACTTTCTAAAAAAATTAACCATCGCATACTTTCAGTGATATTTAGCCCAATAGATAACAACTGGTTATATAAGATTAGGCCATATAGGAACTTTTAGCTGTTTTTTTAGAAGACAAACAATTCGGCTTACGACCGGTTCTATTAGCACTTATCTTAATTATAGATCTAACCGAAGGTATTCTTGCGGTCATAAATAGGTAGCTACGACCAAGCAACACATTACGCAACGTTTGTAAGTATCTCAATGATTACCATAGCTTACAACAAAAAAGTAATGGGTACCATTACAGTACATTCTCTAACTTTTGAATGACATTCAACATTGGTTACATTATCGCACATTATGCGACATGCGACTACGACAGGTCGACGACAGCTGTTGGTAGCGAGAGCGTGCGACTAGCCTGTCGTTGCGACTCTGCAACTTGACGTCAAGTGCACAATTTAGTAATTTAGTGTACTTCTCTCCTAGCCACGCGGCCTTAGAACAAAATTTATAAAAATTTTCGGCCGCAGCCTGTCGTTGTGTCTAGTTGTCGAGCTGACGCAGTCCCATGTCGCATAGTATGCGCCAGCCATATCTAATCACATACACACATTCCATCACAACCCGAAATTATCAGAAGGAAATTGCTAACCCAACGCTTTATACCATACATTTGAAAATTCATCTGCTCCTTTTATTAAAACATTTGGAAAGCAATAATTAGTCAAGCATCACTAGGATTTAGTTCGAGGTAATCATGACTTCAATTACATAAATTGTAAAAAAAATCCTCGCCTCGTTCCAGATCTACATTATAAGTAGGTAGATAAGATTCTACAGCTAAAACCTCTTCATCGTTAGTTTTTTTTTAACAATTTCTTTACTGGTGTTAAAAATTGTGTTCCTATCTGTTTGCGTGAGACGTGACCAGCACTTTTTAACCGACTTGAAAAATGGAGGAGGTTCTCAATGCGGTTTTATTTCTTTAACAAATCCATACTACATATTATTATAAAAATAATATTACTTCGAAAGCACCTAGATGGCATCCTGAGGAAAGACATAGGCTATCTGTCCCAGTAACACGATTCCGTGGGTTAATTTCTGCTGAAGCCGCGGGCAGAAGCTAATAAACTATAAATGGACTGCATTTTTATGTACAGACTCCAGCACATCAAGCTACCCGAAACTGTACAATTTTCCCAATCAACTTTGAACCTTACGTTTTAGCGATAAAGTTGAAAATCTATTAAAGAAATTTGACAGATTGTAGTAGCTTGATGTGCTGGCGTCTGTACAGTCGTTACGAACATTTATTTTGGCCGCACAACAACTTACCAGGTACAACTAGCACAAGATCATTATCAAAACGTAATTAAGTATTGATCTAATCATCTTCACGAGTGAGTAGCGATAACCTGGCGCACGTTCAGTCATCCAAGACCGCATTGCTGACTGTCTCATAATACTTTTACTAGCGTACCTATTAGAGCTAATTCAGTACATACTAATTCCATGGCTAATTCAAATTCATAATTAGAATTTGGATTAGCCTTTTTATATATTCACTAACTTCCGCCGGCGGCTTCGTCCGCGAAGTATGTCGATAAAAACTAACCTATGTCCTTCCCCGGAATGCAATCTATCTCTCTGCCAAATTTTGAAAAACGTGAAAAGGTAACATACAGACAGCCAGTTACTTTCGAATTTATAATATTAGCATGGATGTACGCTACTTACGAGGAGCGTTCAATGTATTCTCGGTAAATTCGAAAGTAACTCTGTCTGTATTTTACCTTTTCACGCCTAAACTACTGAACGGATTTCGATAAAATTTGGCAGAGAGATAGATTGCATCCCGGGGAAGGACATAGGCTAGTTTTTATCCCTATATTCCCACGGGATCGACACTTACGTGGGTGAAACCGCGGGGCGCAGCACTTATATGTATATTTCTTTAAATTATTAATTAAATTATTATTAGACATCTTGCGATCGGCTTGACATGCCATCAACAGATTTGTTGTGGGAGAGGTTATTGACAGGAGAGAACATAAGGTCAATTCCCGTAAATAAAAACATTTAAAATCTAGTCTCAATTTCATCTCAGCGACAATCAATCAATCTTGTCAAAAATGTCGGGAAATTAGAGGTATTTTTGACAGATTGACACTGAGATCGACTATGTTCTTAAAATTACGAGAGAGAGAGACAAAGTTATTAAAATTACGGGAATTAGTTCCTGCAGTGAGGAAGCTGTCTCTTAAAGTATGTAGGTTCGTAATTCGAAGATACTTTTAATATCCTTAACAAAAAAGTCAGTCATCGTCATAATAAGCCGCACTGCCTATGCCTAATTTTTATTACATAAATACAAATATTACGCCTACGTAACCTTAAAAATTATCTTATCAGGCAAGTGCGGCTACAATATGAGACAATGTGTAAATACTATAGCATAATATGTACTTTGCATTAGTTTATGCAGTACTTTAACTTTTATGTTTCAAATACTTTGGAAATGAGTGATTGTTTTGACTTCCGTAATCATCATTAGCGTCATTTTTATTACATAAGTGGTATCAATAAGTTAAATATGTCTTAAAGATCTACTGAATAACCCCAACAGAAGATCTCGGAAAACGAAGAAAGAAAACAAATTTGTTCGCCCCAGACTAGATAGGAAAGATCTGGTGAGACTCGCACAGACCACGGGAGCGTGACACAAAAAGGAGGCCTGTACTCAACAATGGAACAAGGCTACCAATGAAGATAATGATGAAGGACCCAATATTGACCACTTTTCCAACTGAGCAAGTCCCGATGATAGGACTTTGAGCTAGGAGACATCCAACATTAAAATTTCGTAAAGTCATGTATGTATATTTGGGTGTTACGTTTGCATAAGATTATTTCCACGAATGAAGTGATTAAGACCTCTTCAAGTGTACAAAGCACTTGGACCAGCCTGTTCACCTAAATATACCAACAAATGTTAGAACTTGTGTAAATAAAGGAGTCTCCTAAGGTGCGTTAAAAATATCTTGTGTCAATAGGTAGGTATCTATGACTGCTAACTTTGTGTAAGCACAAAGTTAAAAACAAAGTTAAATTTTTTGTAACTAAGTTTACAAAAAATTTGAGGACGCATGTGTTCTAAAAATATGGGATAGGGAGCTATTACATCACCACAAGCTATTACACCGCAGAGGTGTACAAGGGAACTTAGTGTCAATATGGAAGTGGATGATTAAAACAAGTATCAATAAAATTAACATTAACGGAAAGTGGGAGCCACAAACACCAGAAAAAGACCGCGCTGTAGACTCAGATGGAAATGGCGGGGATAGTTTAGCAATGGGGCACAGCAGATCATTATACCAATAATTAAATATCAGAAACTCCTATGTTTACTTATCATTATGAACAATTTTTACTTAAATCATAAATGTATGGAACAGGTGTTTTTATTTTCACGATTTTCTTCTTCTAACTTCTATTCCAGCTTTTTTTAACTTCTAAGTTATATTTTCAACATACATTACATATTGATCGTAAACAAACTCAAGTGCGGAAAGTAAAATCACTAGGTTTTCATTTTCATTTGTTCACTTGTGTTAAATTCACTTAAGAAATAATGCTGTGGTTTCGCCACTAACCGCAAAACAACATTTTTATTTATTAGGGCTTGTGCAGACATCGTCGACAACATTCTCTTGTTGCTACTGTGTGCTAATACAAATGTACTCAAGAGAGCCACAGAATTATTGCTATAAAGTGCACGATTCAAATATGAACAGTATTTTTTTTTCAAAATTATTATGACTTCCATTTTCCGTTTTTATTTCTTTCATCCATCCTACCCTATGCTATATATTGTAACATTTCAATCCCATATTAATTACTTAATCAAGCAATTATTCTTTCTTTAGTCAAGAAGTAAGTAAGTACCTACTTCGTTTATTTATTTCGCCCATTACATTAGTATGATTTTCTTATTTATGCATCTATTGTGACTACCATTTAGATTCTTTTTCACTTACACGTGCTACCATAACACTTTTAGATTACAAAACTGATTGGTGCAAGTACCTGTCTGTTGTCATAATAAGACTGGCCAATCTTTCGAGAGTGCTTTATCACTTTTAGTTATAACACTATAATTGATAATCAGATAAAACCAATTGATTGTTACTTATTTATCTTTGAAAAACCAATGACTCCCTGGGGAACTCCAACTTTGTGGATTTGTCTAAGCCTTTTGACAAAGTTGACACTAAAGTGATTGACGATTAAAATCTAAAAATAAGTAACTCTCGCATATTTTTACAACGAAAATATTCTATGCGAGAGAATAGCGGCGAATATTATTCTCAGTTCTCAGACAGTAATGACCTTGTGCATGTCTCATTGTCTACTATTGCGATTATAAACATGATAAATAAACACGAGGGACTGCAGAGTGTAGACAATAGGTACATAAAGGATTAAATATTAAATTCATATAAATAAAAATACGGAGGTATTTTATTCGAATGGTGAATGCTAACGCCCTTGTCTGTTCTAAGGGCCAAGACATTGTAGTCATATGTAGGTAGGTAATGATACCAAGGAGGTATGTAATACGATAGCACTGCACCTCTTTACTATTCAGCCGTCAGTCTTCAATAAATATTTCCGAATGATCTAGAAGCGGCCAATCCGTTGTTACCTTTCCCTATTTTCTCTCTTTATCCATTTCATTAAACGTTCGATCAACTAACTGCATAATTAAGGCTAATATAGTTTAATTGCTAATTAGCAACTGATTAGGTTTCTTATATACAATCGTTTTGCTGTTGTGATTTGTAAACTAATTAACTTATTGTGCTCTGAGTCATTATTTATGTTTACATCTGGAAGGCTTTGTGCTTCAATGGACACAGTTTAGAGACTTTTAAAATTGTCTCAGGGTGTCGCTAATATGGCTTTTATGTGAAATTTTAATAACAGCAAACCTACCACCGTTCTGTCTTAAAGGCTCAGACTAGTGGCAATCGTTTTCAGATCGTTTCGTATCAGAAGTCAATCCAATACATTTTTGACTTTTCCATCATCGTTATCGCTGACAGAATGTAACTTTGTACAGTGCCTCCCCTCTGGGTACCACGTACGATTCAGTCAACTCAAAAGAGCCAATACATTGTCTACCTTTGATGAAAAATTGGGGTTTGATATCAAATAATAATTTACCCTGGATGCAAATAAATAAAATCGAATTGATTATAACACGTATGATGATGATTCCCAACAAATTGCAGGACCTTTGAGCTTCCAACGTGCAAACATGAGATAAAATTACTTCTGAAGGGGCTTACATGACCTAAAGCGCGGTCACTGTCGGACTGCATAGAGAAGAAAGAGAAGCGCGATGACAACAACAAAACCATACGAATGGTTTTTATTGTACAAATTTTTTAGAGGTATCTTCATGATTTTTTTCTATCGTATCAAATTACTTGAAATTATGTTTTCAACACAGTATCTACCTAGCATATATCCTGAAGAATATCATATATTTTTCTGATTTCGTTTACTGTAGTCGATCATATACTTTTATTGTTTCTAAAACTTGTGTTTTTTGCGTTTAGGTTATGTAAACCCCTTAAAGAAATTAAGAACATAATTTTTGAAATTTTGCCTTTAAATATTTCTATAGCCATACATTATTCTTAATTTGCAATACGAAGTGCTAGGTACAAGGATCTTTTGAAGCCTGATCGACATTGACAGGAAAGCGTAATTGGTAAACATTTGTGAAATAGTCACAGAAATAGTATTGAAAAAAAAAAAACAAAATGGCGGCGTTAGTTCCAATTTTGGCCACGCACCAAACGATGCTTGTACCGTTGTACTTACCTTGTAACACGACGCATATCGAATTTTTCAACCAACAAGAATATTTTCGTCAACAAAGGACTTACCTGAAACGAAATTAGTTTTATTAGTAAACAATATACAAAGACATAATGAACTGATAGCGAAGTAAATATACTTAGAACAATTGTCTTTTGCAATTATGTAGTTACATAATAACTTATAATAGTAACTTAATGACGATGTCTATTAAAAGACTATTAAGGAATTTGTGACAATGACCGATTAACCTCGAAAGATCTTGATTTCGATAATTTACGCAAATATTATATACATACCTATAATTATGTATTAGTTAGAGAGACATGATAAAAATCAAGATGAGGATGATTGATGATTTTTTTTTCGAGGTTAAAATTTTGATAACCCGCATGACACTTACAGTAGCAATCGCTTTCATTTTGACAGTTCAACAACATTCATTGCGCTATTTACGTTGTTGGCAGACATTTTTTTCGAATATAAAGAAAGAAAGAAAGAAAATACATAAATTTTTTTTTTGTTATTTTTTTTCTCTTTTTTTTTATGGAGCAATGGATTAGCAATATCCTTCAAAATGATTCAGATTGTGATTGATAGAGCGTACCCTAATTGCGTAATTCCGACGCACCCTGCCCGTCTAGAAGTTAGTGAAGTTACTAGTAACAAAGGTTAGTTGATTCATTGATGTAGATTATTAAGTAGTCTCTTCCCCACATATTCAGGAAGAGGCTGGGAATCTAGGATAGGCATGGTTAACATTAAGGAGGACCAACGAAAAAACTGATATAATGAATTAATTTTACTTAATTATTATGCACTGTATGTAGGTCTCACAGAAAATACAGCAAAGAGATAATAAAAACGACACTAGAACACATGTAAGAGAAGCAGCCGCAGTGACCCAAACAAAATAGGTAATATAGAAGATAATCACAATAATTACTAAATTACATAACAATGCAGATGAACATAATAATATTGGCAACCAAGTATGGACAGCGGTAAATAAAATCCGGATAGAATTGCGGGATAATTGTGTAAAACATTATCAATCGGAATCGGTTTCATTTTGACAGTTCAACAGCATTCATTGCGTTATTTACGTGTTGAGCAGACAAATTTTTTGAACTTATAAAGCAATGGATTAGCAGTTTGCTTCAAAATGATTCAGATTTCGATTGATAGTGTGCTACGCAATGGGGCAGATCTAAATTAAAAAAAAACACTGGCACTCCGGTAGTGCCGACAGAAGTGAAAACTTGAAAAATTACGAGTGTATTTTGTGAATCGTCTTATAAACAAAACACGAGCGGTACCGGTTACGGCCGTCCGTCTTACGAATTTTGGATCAGGTCACGTGTCCTGACGCGAGTTTAACATTTTTTACCCATTACAAAAAAGTGTACAACGCCGCTAAAAAAGTTTTCACTTCAAAAATAATTGGATTAGTCAACGACATTCCTAAAAGACGAATTTGTTTAGAATAAAAACAAGTTAAGTTCCCATTGAAATGAGTAGAGGTAGACATAACCATAAAAGCGACGAACTAAAAAAGTGAGAATTTAAAAATAATATCTATACTAATATTATAAAGCTGAAGAGTTTGTTTGTTTGTTTGTTTGTTTGGTTGAACGCGCTAATCTCTGGAACTACCAGTCGGATTTGAAAAATTCTTTTTGCATTTGATAGCCCAATTCTTGAGGAAGGCTATAGGCTATATAACATCACGCTATGACCTTTAGGAGCCGAGCAAAACGAAAAAAAGTCAGAAAGAACGCTAAGCAAAAACGAAGTAATAGCGCGGGCAGGCGATGCGATGCGACGGGGTGGGTCGGGGAACAAGAAATTTCACGCGGACGAAGTCGCGGGCAGAAGCTAGTCTATTATATACCTACTAATATTATAAAGCTGAAAAGTGTGTTTGTTTGGTTGAACGCGCTAATCTCTGGAACTACCAGTCGGATTTGAAAAATTCTATTTGCATTTGATAGCCCAATTCTTGAGAAAGGCTATAGGCTATATAACATCACGATATGGCCTTTAAGACCCGAGCAAAAGGAAAAAAAGTCAGAAAGAATGCTAAGCAAAAACGAAGTAATAGCGCGGGCAGGCGATGCGATGCGACGGGGTGGGTCGGAGTAACAAGAAATTTCACGCGGACGAAGTCGCGGGCAGAAGCTAGTATATATATAATATTATGGTAGTAATAGCCGTACGGGTCTTCGATCAGGTTAAGCTGCGCTTGTCGCGGTAGGTCCGTGGATGAGTGACTATCTTTACATACCGAAACCCCTCCGTGCCTCGGAAGGCACGTTAAGCCGCTGGTCCGTGGTCCCGGCTGTCATTAGTGGATCTTTGACAGTCGTTACGGGTAGTCAGTAGCCCGAAAATCTGACAAACAGGGGCAAGGACCAAGGGACATCGTGTTTCCCAGTAACTGGGTTGTGGACGTCAGGTAGGCAGTCAATCCATGTAGAATTCTAGTATTCACCTGTTAGACTGGAAGTCGACCCCAATATAGTTGGGAAAAGGCTAGGTAGATTAACCTATTATAAATAATGAACATCAAAGTGTGGGGAATATACTTCGTCCACTTTGTATGGGCCATAATACTAGCGATTTGTTATGCAAGCCGCGTCTTAAGTCGTGACAAATCGATCGACTTAATGCATGTTACTAAATCAATTTAAAATACGATCGCAGGCTGTCGCCATGATGTCTAAGCGCTCTCTACGAACTGAACGTGTATCGAAAGGCGTGTTTCTAATATGACCACAAGTGGAAAGGTACGGAATATACATATATATTATACTAGCTTCTGGCCGCGACTTCTTCCGCGTGAAATTTCACCCTCCCCCCATTCACCCTCTTAGGGGTGGAATTTTGAAAAACCCTTTCCTAATGGATACCTACTCTTCACAAAGAATACACCCTCCAAATTTCATGTCTCTAGGACCAGCAATTTAGGCTGTGCGTTGATATATCAGTCAGTCAGGACTTTGAATTTTATATAGATAACTTACGATAAAATAAAGAATGAAAAGAAGTTTGGAAATGGACCTTGAAACGAATGGAGGTCTAAATGGAGTTGGGCAGGACATCTGGTAAAGCGCAATGATGACAGGTGGAATAGTGACCGAGGTGACGGTAGTCCGGCGGAGAGACGGGCATACGACATTGTTACCATTGCGGATAGAACCTGAATGAGGACAGGAGCGTGGGGATTGACACAAGAAAACCGTATTTTCTTGTGCCCCACGCTCCTCTGCCTATGCTTAGCAGTGGATGAATTCCGGCTGTGTATGATTGTGATGAGAGAGAATTTACCCATCTTCGGATATGCTAGTGGTATATTGGCACGTATAATAGCTTCAGGTTACTGTGCGCGTTCACTCGAATAATTGGTATAGCAGACAAGCTGAAGAGTCAATAATTCGAGTTTCCCCCTTTCCCTAACACCAGATTGGGTCATCCTTGAACCACTTTCCTTCCATCAACGGTTTTAATAAGATAAATCAAATGAAACGTTACATTTTGTTGACTGTGATTGTGCTTTTACCTATAAATAAAACAAATTAACGGTCTAGCAATTCCATCCACAATCTGGATGTATTCTGCGAATTCGGAACGAACTCATTATGACCGAATGCATTATCTAGTCTAAAAAGCGGATCTAACGATTCAACAAGATTAGCTTCGAAGGTTAGATAATAAATTGAGGTTTTATTAAGTTCGACAATCATCGTTTGTATTCACTAAGTATTTTGTTATAGAATCCACGCATAATATTTTCATCGATTCTGTTTTATTATTTCTTAGTATATTTACTTTATTACATTAATCATACATATTCATTACATTTTTATGTATGATTAATGTAAAAAATATTCTTACAGAAACATTTAAAAATATAAACAATAGTTACCCACCGTTATCGGCTACCGGTGGTCAGGGCTCCTGAGAGAGGAATCCTAACCTAACGATACGCGCCGTGTCCTGAAGTACCGCTTTCTGGATCAAGCCCTTGATCCAGCTGCCTAGCGAGAGCGTTGTCCACAGGTGTTGGTCGATTATGCCATTGGTCATCACGACTAACGGCACAATGATAGCTGAGTCCACATCCCACATAGTGACAACCTCGTGAGCCATGTCAAGATACTAACTTAGTATGCTTATCTTTTTCAGCTTTCACGAATGCTTTCATCAGATCACGCGGAATCTCTAGTATATTTATCATTATATGAAGCTTTCATTATTTTTAAGGTCTTTGTTATTAAAGGTTTGTATTCAAAGTTATTGGCTATTCAGAATTTCTTTACTCGTCGTTTCTTAGTGTTCATTAAAACCCGAATCTCTTTCCCATAAAACTTATATTGAATGAAAGACTTTATTATCTATAAATCATTTCGATGTATACTCTCCTTGAGTAATAAACATAATTTAAGAATTTATGTTATTATGCTGTCTGAATTTCCAACCTCACCCTCTTGAAGAAACTTTCGTGGTAAGCGCTAATCTTTCATGTTTTTATAGCTGGTACAACCATATATTATCTATGAGTTTTTACGCTGACGTCAAAAGAATGGAAAAAGAAACTCTTTTCAGGTATAGTTTGAGTTCCTATTAATTATGTTGATTTTACATCATCATTATTCTCCCAATTTTATGGGGTCGGCGCAACATGTTTTTTCTTCCATACTTCTCTATTAGCCGCCATGTCGGTAGTCACCCCCTTTCTAACCATATCATCATTCACACAGTCCATCGATCGTTTCTTTGGTCTTCCCCTACTTGGTTGCTTTTACGTCTCATCATACTTACATATTTAGGTAAATTAATTTAAATTATGCCTATTCAATCAAGCAACATCGATCTCTACTAATGATCACGTACTGAAAATAGGTCAGACAGAAAAATACATTAATGAGCAACACAGTAATGACTACATTCCGTATGAAGCAATCACAAGCAAGGGACTATTCAGGAAAACGCTAGAACGAACAAGACTACCGTGCGATGTTCTCAGAATATGAACAATTGACACTAAAGCACCTTGATGATGCCCTGATAACTCTGAGAACAATAAACTAGGAACTGACCTGGTGACGTAACAAGGTAGTCATGGATACAATTATTACATCTTCAAATAAAAGACAACTCTAGTCCTACGGTATTGAGTCGTAATTGAAACACCCGTCAGGATACCCACGATCCTCGGCGTCGGTGTAGGATATGTAGTACTATAGTCTAAAGTGACCGGTTCGAAGTGGGCGCATCCCGAGGATGCGTGTAAGTGGATTAGTTGTAATCCGGGCACTTGAAACAATCATTGTTATTACCTCTCTAGAAGTGTCAAGTGCAGCATGGGATTTTGTTTCCATTCGCGAATATGTAGGTCTTTGTTTCCATCTTTATGTTCACTGTGATTATTATTTCTTTCTTAGGAATACAAAATATGATCAATATCTATCTAAACGTCCATCACAATAACAATATGAATCATTTTGAAGGATATATCTAGTGTTGCCCAAAATCGGTCTTGGTCTTGCAGTCTTGGTCTTGTTCTTGCATTTTTGCAAGACCAAGACCAAGACCAAGACCGACTTATTGTAGCAAGACCAAGACCAAGACTGAACCCTGCAAGACTTGAGCAAGAATAAGACTAAGCCTGCAAGACTCTTGCGTCTCGCAGTTAAGTCAAACTAAGATTTGGGCGTTATAGTAGGTATTTGGTTTCAATCCCGATTTTGATAGACGTTCCCCAGTATCAAAACCGTATCGTCATAACAATAAAAGGTATTGTATTGTTTATTATATGTTTCGACTATTTATTAAGTAGGTAGGTAGCGTGTTACTTACAAATTTGTTCCCATATGTAATAAAAATGTACCTAGCATGACTTTCTAGCAAAGTTCATTTCATACCTTGTAGGTATATCTGTCGTAGGTTTTTCATAAAATTAGGTTTTTGATGAAAAACCGGAAGATGACACATTTTAAACTCAATTTCATCATAAACCTCTAACAATCCAGATTTTTGATCAAAAACCTGAACTAGTTTGGCTTTATGATAAAACGAGCGCGCAGTATTATTTCTAACGACGTCAGGTCGACGGAGCCCCGCTGCGCGGGGCTCCTATTTCTGTCTTCAGGGTTTAAAGGAACCTAACCAAACCGAACCTCGGGGTGCCCCTGACGTCGACCGTCTTCTTCTGGTTCAAAAGCACAAAAATAGACAAAATCACGTTTTTAACCGTTTCGTTTTTCGCCGTTTCACACACACATCACACATATTATTTTTTAAATGTAGGTATGTAATTTCATAACAAATAAATCATTGTTTATTGTTTCTTAATTGTTTTATTTATTTAAAGAAATAGCAACCAACATTGTTTTTATCATAAAACTAATACAGTCTAGGTTTTTGATAAAAAAACTGGATTTTCTCAGGTTTATGATAACATAAAGTAATAATTTTGTCTTCTTCCGGTTCTTGATCAATAGCCTAGGTTTTTGATCAAAAACCTAATTTTATGAAAAATCTACGACATATTATCTACTTAGAGTATTATATTATACTTGTATAAGTCTAATGTGCAGATCTAACGTTAGTAGGTTGGTAAAAATTATGTAGGTATTTATGTTTCAAAGTTTATATGATTCTTCTATTCAGCAAAATTTAAAACTAACAGCGAGTCGAGTAGGTCTAGTACTAGTAGCAGTTTTTAAGCCAGCCGATGTTATGGTACAGACGGCAGCACATCAAACTACTACAATCCGCCATATTTCTTTAACAGATTTTCAACTTTATCGCTAAAGCATTAAGGTTCATGGTTGATTGGCAAAATATGACGTTCCTCGAATAAACTGTTGGTCGGTCAGTGTATTACGTACCTACTTATTTGATAATTTACCGACAAAGACGCCGCCGCCGCGCGGGGGGATTCCCGCAATCTTCCGCATTTTTTGTCAGGTTCAAGCATTTATGCACTTTATTGTAATAAATTTAAAGTTTATTTTCAAGTGCATTAATAATACGAGGAGACCGCTTGGCGCTGCGGTCCCTTTGTCGCGGCATTTGAAAGCGAATAGCGTAGGTACGAACTACGAAGATAGTGTTGACCTCGCAAATGAACTTTAGCAATACAGCTGATCAGGTAGCCCTTTCGAGTTTTATTTACATTGCTGTTTTAAGTGAAACAAGTGAATTTACTATTTTTTAATTAAAAATCTCATTGGGTCAGATAGAAATAATGATTTTATACAGTTTACAGTAAAAAAAATTTCAGAAAAAAACGTAAAAATTAAGAAAAAGCCGATGAAAAATTTCAACGCATGGGGGTCCAGAATCATGTACTGAATCCATGGTAAGCGGTTGCGCCGGTTCCGCGTCGATGTCCCTGCCACCCAGCAATAGGCTAATAGGTATTTGAATGTAGTCTAGTCTAAGTAGTAGAGTCTCGCAAGACTTGCGAGACTCTTGCTGCAAGACCAAGACCAAGACTGAGAGCGCAATACCAAGACCAAGACCAAGACCAGGTGTATTGACGCAAGACCAAGACCAAGACTGGCTAGGGTCTTGTCTTGGTCTTGCATTTGGGCAACACTAGATATATCTAATCCATTGCTTCGTAAGTTCGAAAAATTTGTCAGCTCAACAACGTAAATAACGCAATGAATGTCGTTGCACTGTCAAAATGAAAGCGATTGCTTCTGTTGGTGCGTTACGCAATTACCCCGCTGAATATAGTTTTGGCTATTATTTGCAATAATTGAAATTCGTTACACATCAAGGATCAGCATAAACTTATGCAATGATACAGATATTCTATTTCACGAAGTCCGTTCGGCTTTGATTGTAGTAGTGACATATCCCGACAAGCGCGCTTGTGTGTGTAAGTGGGTAACGTTAAAAAAGAACTCTGATATATATTCGAGATTTAATAATCGAAATAAAATTTTGGTTTTAAAAAGTTTTAATGCATGTGCACGTGTGACAACATTCATATCTAAACGGACTTCGTGACATAGAACATCTGTACTTTCTGATAACATTATTATCGTCCTTCTATCTATCAGGATATCTTACGGATTCCCCTTCAGTTGGCAACTTGGCATTCAAAACAGACGACATATTTTCCTTTAAGTAGTTAATTTACTTACATTAAAATGTATTTGGGTGAATATCCCAGCAGCAAATTTTACGCGTCCACGTTGAGAATCGAGGTGTTAAATGATAGGATGTTTCTTATTTTTTTTTATAGTAAGCTACGTAACTTGTTTCAATTAGGGCCACATTTTTTTTATAACTGTGTATTTAAATAAATAGGGAAAAAATAAATCGCCTTAAAATTCAAGTTAGGTGGCTTGTCCCAGCTCCATTTTTTGATATAATTGCATTCACCAAAGCAACAATTTGCTGTACAATAAAAAATAAATAAATTCGTTAGTATATGCTTAAGACACATTATCTAAAAACAATTAAACCATATTAGAAAATCTAATTTAAAAGCACAGGGTAGTCGATCAAAGTTTGTCCAAGTAAAAATCAAAATTTTGGTGGCACTTTTTCAATATACTATAAAATGAAGCTTCGTGTTCGTGCGTGTGCGATCAATCACATTTTATTATTTCACATCTCTCAGTTGTGCACTTGCGCGTAACAGGTGTGTGATTAGTGCTATGATTTTCCGCCAAAAACGTAAGTATCATCTTGGGTGGCACGGGGGACAAAAATTGTTCAATTTTTGGTGGATCGATTTGCTGTTAATTTTAAAGTGTTTTAATAGTAAGCTACACATTATAGATAGTGATTTGGGTTACGCATAAATCAGTGATATTAATTTAATTGTAACTAAAAACCCCTATTTTTAGAGATTTTTTTTATATCTGGTTTCAATTTTGGTGGCTCAATTTTGGTGGTTTTGGTGGCGTTTTCACGCCACCGGTCCTTATTTTTCACGTAAACTGAAGAAAAAATTTCGCGACCAAAATTGAAAAAATATTCAGTTTGTTGATATTGACCCTTAACATTGTGTAAGACATCTGAAATCATTAAATGTTCAATACAAATATTGTTTGTTATTTTTGTATTAAGATACAAATTTCGCCACCAAAATTGAAAAAATATTCAGTTTGTTGATATTGACCCATTTACATCATAACATAAATTTCCAGGACTGCTCGTATGCCTTGAATAAATAAAGAAAATCGTACAGTTTTCCCTAAGACTTGAGGACAACAACCCTGTCTGATTAGATGATTAATATTGATTACCAAGAACAACAACGTCATTAGAAAATGAATTATATTGACTTTCTTCACCTTAAAGATTGCAAATAGCTACATAGTACCCAGGGCCGTCTTTAACCTATTGGAGGCCCTGAGCACATAAGGATCACGGGGCCCCTGTGTAGATAAGAGACAATAAGAGAAACATACTAATATTGAAGCGAAAACTTCGTTAGGCGCGTTGGACGTTTTTTGAAATGGGAAAAAACCATTGAACTCGCGCCACTGTTACCGTAAGCGACACCGTGCGTGTTTTTTTTTTATAAGACGATAAAAAAATACCCGCTTCGTATGTGTTCGGCTGTCCTCGGGATGTAGGTACCTACTCGGTTTTAATGTTTAAAAACTGGAAAGCTACAAACTTATTGTAAATCGCACTGCAAATCACATATTTTCTCATTGAATCGGGTACTAATAATGCGTAGAATGGAACATGGCTGCAAATAATGTTTTTTTTTTTATGAGAGCAGGCCGGGGCCCCCGAAGATCGCGGGGCCCTGGGCACTTGCCCAGAGTGCCCAATGGAAAAGAGGGGCCTGATAGTACCAGTGCCATTATAAGGGCAAAGAGCTTGCTTGAAACTTTAAAGATGCCAGAATCAAAACTTATACATACTAATACTACCTACTCGTATATGTATATGCGAAAGTGTGTCTGTCTGTCTGTTACCTCTTCACGCTTAAACCGCTGAGCCGATTTAGATGAAATTTGGTATAGAGATAGTTTGAGTCCCGAGAAAGGACATAGGATAGTTTTTATCCCGTTAATCCCACGGGATCGACACATGCGGGTGCAACCGCTGGGCGGTGCTAGTGTTGCTATATGCGATTTTTAAAATTATATTTTTTCTGTAATTTGGTTTAATAACCACTTTTACACGTCAAAAATAACTTATGTTTTATAAAACTAGATGACTTCTGGGTTTTCTAACTGTGTGTTAATAATTACTATGAGAAGAAAGAGCGAAACAAACTCAAAGGTCACACATTATAATGCTGTACAAAACAATAATAAATATTTGCTTCAAAATGATCTCATCGAATTTGATCCGAACGACCTACCTCCCAAAACTTACAATAGCTATGGATGAGTTTATTTTCCAAAATATGAAACTAAATAATTTATTTAGGTAGGTATAGGTACTAGGTACCACGAATATTCATGTTTTTAAGTTATACATACATTTTCCTCAATTATTTGCAAGATTTATTTTAGGTAGTTACGCAGCAAACCAAATGGCAAATGAAGAAAAAATGCAATTCATTAAAGAAGGTAAACACAAAGCGCATTAAGAGGAAATCTAGCAGTTTCTTACTAGGTACTAATTTACCGTCCGCAAAATTCGCGCCTGGACGTAGAGGTGTGACCACCAGGACATCAATTCGATATACAACAACAATAACAATACAATACATACTGATTGAAATGATAGATAAGAAAGTTATAAGAAAGAAAGAGATGAAACCATAACGATGACAAAAAATTATATTCTCTTTACTTTTTAAACCAACAAAGATCTTCAGGGACTCAAACAAGGCAGGCCTATCTGTCAATCATTGTCTTAGATGACGATGGATAGAAAACTTAACCTCAAGTAATGTAAATGAAAAAAAACAGTGAAAATGTTTACATAAAACTGCAAATTTGATCTATGCGCCTGCGGTTACAGCCAACTGACATGCAATAGTTCGATTGGAAGGTGAAATAACTGAACGTACCAAGTAGTAGGTCAAAGGCTAAGTGAAAGAGGATGATAGCCAGTGTTGCCACAGAAAAAAATGTTTATGAGATGAAATCTTACTTTGTTTCAAGACAATTCTAGCAAGAGAAGAGAAGATGCCTTAATGTTGTTGGTCACTTTTGATTTGACAATCATTGCTGTAGGAATACCTACAACATTTTAACAAGTAAGGGACTGGCCACTCTTCAATTACACTTCCTCTGGTGTGGTAAAGCACACCTGAAAAAGTCATAGATATTTTACATATCCTTTGCTTCCTTTGATGAAATATTTATTAATAACAAATCGACTTAGTTTTTGAAACATTGTAATCACCAGATAATTTGGTTTTAATATTTTGTAGCATTTAAAACACCACCATTTTTTATTTATTTTCACCCAATGACTCATATGTTACAACAATAAAACAGAGCCTACGATTTAAGGAAAAAGAAACTATTCAAGGCTTGCAAGTAATAAAATTTGCATTTTATAAATTACCTGCTGCAAGTTCATTGCATTCATTAGCAATGCCACGCAAATCTATACTAATATTATAAAGCTGAAGAGTTTGTTTGTTTGTTTGGTTGAACGCGCTAATCTCTGGAACTACCAGTCGGATTTGAAAAATTCTTTTTGCATTTGATATCCCAATTCTTGAGGAAGGCTATAGGCTAAATTTAACATCACAGTATGACCTTTAGGAGACGAGCAAAAAGAAAAAAAAATCAGAAAGAACGCTAAGCAAAAACGAAGTAATAGCGCGGGCAGGCGATGCGATGCGACGGGGTGGGTCGGAGTAACAAGAAATTTCACGCGGACGAAGTCGCAGGCAGAAGCTAGTTATTTTATAAATAACCAATTTCAGCAATTTCAGTGCAATTGTTTGTTATAGATTGAAACGACACCACTTGGTTTTCTATTGTTTTAATTTCGGCCAATTTACATGAAACAGACGAGGTATTCCACTCAGACGGTTCGTACGGCTGTACCTACCTATTCATTGCATAATAAATAATAAAAAATTCTTCAACAGATGAATAGAAATCAGAAATTAAAAAATAATTATTATATGTTATATACAACAATACAAGTTATTATGTTATAGTCATGTTAAGCCTTGTTTCTAAATACTAACCCTTTTATTCCAGATTAATTATTATAATCCTCTTATAGGCCTAGATTAATATATATACTACTGAAAAAAAAAATTAATAATTAATATTAATATTAATTAATTAATATTCCAGAAATCAAAATTATTGAGAAAAGCTCTCTTCGTCTCCTTGGGTCTCCGATTTTTGACAATTCCTTTCCAGTTTTTATTGAGGAAAAAATCCAAAATTTCAATGACGTTTCGGAAAGATTGTTCCAAATTAATATGCATTCGGCCATAACCTTAATCCGCTTCTGCTGTTTCGGCCCTAAATTAACTTATTTCCTTCGCGCTTCCCATTTTTGGAAGCATACTCACCTTTTAGACAAAATGGACCAAATTATCAGGCATACATTAACTTCCATTTTAAATGTGGCCATGGACGACCGAGCTTGGGCACAAGCTACTCTTCCCATTCGTATGGGGGGCCTCGGCGTCCGCAAAATTTCTAGTATTAGTTTACCGGCTTTCATATCTTCGGTCCACGGCACTGATAAATTAATCAGGAAAATCCTAGCCTCCACACTGATTAATTCTGATGTGCCGTGTTTCACCGAGGCTATGGATGCCTGGAGAGTCGCTTGCCCGAATACAGATCCACCCGTAAATCCATCTTCCCAGAGACGGTGGGATGAGCCGCTCTGCAGAGTAGTACAGAACAATTTACTTGACTCGTCTGCTACTACTGCGGAACGTGCGCGCCTGCTGGCTGTGGGTAGGTGGGAGTCGGGTCTTTGGCTTCATGCACTACCTTCGTCGAACATAGGCACTTTGTTCGACGACACTACTTTTCGCCTCGCTGCTTCCTTACGACTAGGCACTCCTTGCTGCTCTCCCCATCGCTGTCACTGTGGCGAAGATGTCAACAGCCTCGGACACCACGGCCTGTCTTGCAGCCGAAGTGCGGGTCGCTTAGCACGGCACGCAAACATTAATGACATCATCCGACGAGCTCTTGTTACCGTCGGCGTTCCAGCTGTATTAGAACCCAATGGCTTGGCACGCGACGATGGCAAGAGACCGGACGGTATGTCCTTATTTCCATGGAAGGTGGGTAGGCCTTTAGTTTGGGACGCAACGTGTGTCGATACTCTTGCGCCATCCCATCTTCCTGGCTCGGCGTGCTGTGCTGGCGCTGCTGCTGCGGCTGCGGAAAACCTCAAGCGGCGAAAATATGATAACCTTATCGGAAATTATATTTTCGAGCCGTTTGGGGTTGAAACTCTCGGGCCGTGGGGTCCGAGTGCTCATGGTCTTTTTAAAGAAATATCTAAACGGCTGGTTGACACTTCCCGTGACCCAAGGGCTGGCTTTTACCTTGGCCAGAGGCTGAGCATCGCGATACAACGTGGTAATGCCGCCAGTCTCTTGGGTACATTACCAGTCGACAGCGATGCGGATGAATTTTTCGACGCAATTTTTTAGTTTCTGTATAGTTTTAGTTAAGTTAGTATTTAATTTTAATTTTGTTATTTATAAATAATAATAGTGGTACATGAAATTGATTAAAGACCTATCCCTACTACTGAACCATATACCTACGTACACTTTTTGTAAACTTATTATTACATTTTTTTTATTATTATTTGTTTCATAAATGCGGCCGTTTTACCATACACATTTTGACGTTTAAACGTTACTAAACTTTAATCATCGTTTTAACCTTACCTTTAGCTACCTAAGCATATACCTAATTTGGTCGTTTTGAAATAGAAATTCTGGAAAAAAATCAAGCAACAGAAAACTAAATCTGGATTACAGAGAGTAGTAACATTTCTCGGTACCTATAGCGAAAAATATTAATGATGTATTAAGGCTCCTGCAAACAGGCGCGACGAGGGACGCGAATTGCGCGCGACACAAAGGCACCACTCGTTGCGCGACTTGCAGTGCCTTTGTGTCACGCGCGATTTTATAGCGTGTCGCGCCTGTTTGAAGGAGCCTTTATGATGAATTACTAACAACTTGATCTGATTTAGTATTTTTATACCAAGATGACTATTTAGCTGCAGGCCGACTGAATATGTTATTTGGCCAAATTCGGCCTGATATTCAGCTGAAAACCGAAAAAAAATAATGTTTTGTCTGCCGATAGATTTTTGATTGGTAAAAATAAAATAAATAAAGGAAACTATATAAATAGGTACTTTTCTCAAAAGCAATAGGGAATATGCATGAATTTTTTTCACGGCATTTATTAACAAAATATGAAAATACCGTAGTAGAGATGACAAAAAGTGAAATTAAAATTAAAATCGGCCAAGAAACACGGCCGATATGAGCATTTAAAACTATTGATTACACACCAATTAGACAGAGAGATCCGACATAGACTGTGACGTCACATGTCACTACGGCCATATAAACTCCGTGTTAAATTTCGTTTTGCGAGAAAGAGATAGAAACAAATCTTCGATGGCTCATATCTTTTTTAATTTCATAGTTATCCGAAAAACAGTTTTACTAAATAAACTGTTTATTACATGAATGAGGATTAATTTTTTAAATAAAAAAAAATCATGCATATTCCCTATTTGCAAGACTCTCTCTCTGTATTCGCAAGTAGGACATTGCTAAAAAGTGCAGATGGCTTCAACCGTAATACTGGCCTAATAAAAAAACCGCTCAACAAACCGATGCAGGGCGACAGCGCAAAAAGAACTACACGTTCATTGATAATATAATGTTTATAGTTAGATTAAGACTTGTAATCACTCAGTGGTGAAGGTTTAAACATTTCTTTGATTGTTTTTTTCACACTACAGCCGTAACCGACAAGGTTACCGATTGGCTATGCCAGGGGTGGCGAACCTTTATGGATCAACGTGCCATTTTTTGTAAAGAAATGTTTGATGAGGTCATAGATGTGCCATTTTTTTTGTGATTACACGGAAAATTATAAAACAATACTATCGATTCCGCGCTTCCCGCCTGCTGCTCCTTACACCGCGCCCACTCACTCCGTAAAGTAGGCTCAAACGCGTCCGTTTGTTAAATTTCAGTGTATTACGTAGGTACTTTTTCGATCGAAGGCGTGCTCAAAATAATTTGTCGCGTGCCATCAATGGCACGCGTGCCACTGGTTCGCCATCCCTGGGCTATGCGTTTGAGTACAAGATTCTGTGTCGAACTTCCTATTCTTTGCTGTGTTAGTACCTACTTACTTTGGAGAATCGAGAAAACATGCCTTTGGCTAGCTGTGTTTGCGTTCGGTGCATTTTTAGGGTTCCGTATCCAAAGGGTAAAAACGGGACCCTATTACTAATACTCCACTGTCCGTCTGTCCGTCGTCACCAGGCTGTATCTCATGAACTGTGATAGCTAGACAGTTGAAAATTTTTAAAAGATGATGTAGGTATTTCTGTTGCCGCTATAACAACGAATACTAAAAACAGAATAAAATAAATTATATTTAAGGGGGGTTCCCATACAATAAACGTGTTCTTTTTTCGTTCCCGAGGAAAACAACAATAAAGTTATTATGATAATAGATGGCGTCACGTGTGTTTCGAAAGGGATCGACACTTAAGGCTCCTTCAAACAGGCGCGACACGCGATAAAATCGCGTCCGAAACAAAAGCACCGCAAGTCGCGCAACGAGCGGTGCACCCCTCGCCCCTCGGGATTCGCGTTGCGCGTCGCGCCTATTTGCAGGAGCCTTTATGCGGGTGAAACCGCGGGACGCTGCTAGTCTTTAATAATTTCAAAGTACACACGACGACGTATCATGCTATACATTTCCATTTTAGCTGACTTCACATTGTGTAGGCTTTTCGTACAATGAGTAGTCAGCTTCAATACTGGAAATGTATAGCTTGTTAGGTCGTCGTGCGTACCTACTCGTAAACTTTTCCTTTCACTATGCTAGGGTGGGTGGCTATGGTAAACGATGACAGATGGCGTTCCAATGTTTTTCTATCCAAGTGTGTCAGTTAAGGTGTTAACAGATCGTCGAGCCATGCTAATTGGTGACGCACGATCAGGTTTCACTTTAGCAGTACCTGCATTGTTTACTACATGTGATGCAAAAGCGAATTCTCTAATGTGTTTAGATATCCTTTTGCTACTGCTGTCCATCACTTGGTTTTAGTAGGTTTTTATGCTTTCTTTTTTATTTATGATGATGATACATTCTTATTTTGTAAACGTGAGGACTAGGCCTTGTAGACTTTAGATCTGTAGACCATTTTTTATTCTATCAAGTACCTGGTACTTGTTGACAGGCCTACGCTCTCCTCCCATACCTACTGTCATTTGAAAACATTGTAAAAGCCAATTATTTTTTAAAAGAGTAACCGTGGAGTTTCTTGCCGGCTCTTCTCCATAGGAAACGACCAATTGGAACCGTGCACCTCGCTTCTGACGTTTCATAAGTGCCCATGTAGGTTTATGTGAAATAAAATATTTTGATTTATTTTTGATAGATGATTATGTAATGGCTGAAAGCTCCTTCAAACAGGCGCGACACGCGATAAAATCGCGCACGACGCAAAGGCATCGCAAGTCGCGCAACGAGCAGTGCCTTTGGGTCGCGCGTCGCGCCTGTTTGCAGGAGCCTTGATGGGGGAGGAATAGTCGAGGATAACGTTTTGTTCCGACCAACCCCTACGGACACGGGCTGAATCATAGAAGTTAAATGTTTTTTTAAAATTCTACGGTTCAGCCATTATCATTAAACTTCTTTCTTATATCTATGGGCTGAATGGTAAACTGCGTTCGCGGTCTAGCTACCAAGTTTGTAAACAAATAGGAACATGATTTTTTTTAATAGTATTATTTACATATCATACATAAACTCATGCCTCCTCCCCATGGAGATAGGCAGAAACTACAGAAGGCCACCTGCTACGGTCCTTACAAGCACCTTTTGCCTCGTTTACTTTCATATATCAGTGGGGTAATTGCGTACCACACTATCAGTAGCAATGGGTTTCATTTTGACAGTTCAACACCATTCATTGCGTACGTTGTTGAGCAGAGAAATTTTTCGAACATAGTAATGAAGCAATGGATTAGCAATATCCTTCAAAATGATTCAAATTGAGATTGATAGTGTGTGTTACCTACTCAATGAGGGTTTTCGTGAAAATTTACGACACCAGTTGGCACCACTTTGACAAGAGGTCTTCCAATATAAAATATATGATGACGTTCATCATTCGATTCATTCATTCGTTTATCATTCAGTCATGACTAAAGAAAATATAGGCTCTTTGACAGATGCCTGGACCTGACGTGTCAGTGCTGCCACCTAGCGAACGTCATTTCAGAAAACCCTCATTAGGGTGCACAAAGCCCAAATTATTCCAAAACTCGCATGTGCCGTGTTTAGGTACAGCGACGCAAATACCGTGATTACGAAACAAAAGAATTCCAAATTCGAATTATGATTCTATATTTTTAGTTACCTACGTAAATCTCCACACAAACAAACGCAAATCTCCACTTATTTGCCCTATATACCTATAAAATAATTAAAATACCGAGGCGAATCTGCATGACAATCACACTTCCTACGAAAATTATTAGTTATTTACTTTAGCATATATGAATATGTTTTTATATGGATTATGTTGTCATTTTTCTATGGAAAATAACGTGCCAATGTTTGTTCATGTGTTGGGCGCCAACGAACAAAATTTCGCAGAAAATACCATACGATATACATACCTACCTATGATTTTTAATTTAAAAACACTACAAAGTGAAAAATAACTTTAATTTCGGAAGTCGGTGTCGTTGGTTCCGCATTTTAGTTTTTTGACACCGACTTCCCAAATTAAAGTTATCTATTTTTCACTTTTTAGTGTTTTTTCTTTTTGTAGAAAAGTTTTTATTTTTCAGTTTTAGTTGTACCTACCTCACATAAATTCATATAGTTAACTTGCTATGTAAATATCAGTCAATATAAGCTAAGTGGGAAAAGATCGTATTATTGAAGCCAACTCAAAAACTACGCAAGCAAAGTTAATAAATGTATAATAAGTACCTATATGAGAACACCACTAAGGCATAGGTAACTTGATGAAAACAAAATTGGTTAGGTACAGTTACAAAAGAACCGTTCAGAACAACATTTAAATATCACACAATGTGCGTAAAGAGACTCGTTTCAATGAAGTATTATTCGGATGTCAGTAAACAATCAGACTTGACAAGCGCATTACACAACGTGACTAACCACTCAATTCGTTGTTTTGTTCGTGTTGTTATGCATTTCTCGTTTGCTCGATGGGATTTCCTATCGGCAAAAATGACGAACTTCCATACAAACTTTCATCCTCTATTTATCCCCATCGGGGGATAAATATTCAAAAATCCTTCCTTTTATTACTCATTATCGTTGGTAAAAGGAAATTTTCTACAAAATTTGTTCCTTGTAGATCATTGTGTAGACCACGGAACAGATAATAAGGTGTAGACCTATTATTGTATGATTCAGTATATTGTATGATTCAGGTTGGCAGCAGTGGGAACATTGTTGGTTGAGTATGCATATATGTGGGTACTTACCTACTACTATAATAAGTACGCCAGTACATCAAGATACTACAATCTGTCAAATTTCTTTAATAGATTTTCAACTTTTCGCTAAAGCATGAAAAGTTGATTGGGAAAATTTGACAGTTTCGGGTAGTTTGATTTGCCCGCGACGGTACCCAAGTAAATAATTTTATTGTTAGAATTTTAATAATGTCAAGAAGAGGGTAGTTTCTTCGGTTTTCTTCAAAGACGCGTTGTCAAAGATAACTTTTGGAAAGTATAAAATTTCAAAGAAATGGTTTCCTCAAGAATTCCTCAACAGCAATTTAAAACGAGTCCATAGTGGATTCCGCTACAGGGTACAATGCGTGCCACGTAAGAAGAGACTTGACACACCACGTGGTTTGACATGCGCAGTACATGATTTTAGGTATCTTTAGCGGTATGAGGTCTGAGTGCGGGACGGGACCGGACGTCATAGGGGCGGCGGAAAGAGCGGGGGAGGCGGGGTCAAGTCTCATCTTACGTGACACGCATTGTAATTGCGTAATACACTATCAGTCGCAATTGCTTTCATTTTGACCGTTCAACAACATTCATTGCGTTATTTACGTTGTTGAGCAGACCAATTTTTTTCAAATAAGTATATGAAGCAACTAGCAGCTCCCCGCGGTTTCACCCGCATAAATGTCGATTCCGTGCGTATATTGGGATAAAAACTATCCAATATCCTTCCCCGGGATGCAATCTATCTATCTGCCAAATTTTATCGAAATCCGTTGAGTGGTTTAGGCGTGAAAAGGTAACATACAGACAGACAGACAAACAGACAGACAGAGTTACTTTCGAATTTATAATATTAGTATGGATGGACCAGCAATAACCTTCAAATTGTTATTGAAAGTGTGTAAGGCTCCTGCAAACAGGCGCGACGCGCGACACGAATCGCGTGCGTCACAAAGGCACCGCTTGTTGCGCGATTTGCGGTGCCTTTGCATCGCGTGCGATTTTATCGCGTGTCGCGCCTGTTTGAAGGAGCCTTTACGCATTTAGGATGCCGGGAACCACTAGTCTCGCTAGCGTAACTCATCGTTTTAATATAGACAGTAAGAATTACAGTGTCAAAGATTGCAGCTTGAGTCTATAAGACTAGGTACGACCTCAATTTGGCTCCGGTTACGAATGTTACGGCTAAAGATTTATGTTCGGTCTAAATTGAACCGGACTCCGATATATCGCATTACAATATGAATGTTACCCATATGATATTGATATGTAACTATTACCAACAGACATACAACCAAGTCACGCCATATGATATGGGTAACGTTTTATTCGTTTTTGACATTCGTTTTATTGGGTTTTCCTTTCCTTACAAATTCAGCGTCATCTCTGGTTCGCATGCGTTCTTTTTTTTCCCGCGCATTGGCTTCTCAAAGCCGCACAACAAGGACAGTTGAAAAACCAGCGCGCGATAAAATCCCTCGGCGATATTTTTACGGAAACGAAGGCTCATTCTTCTGCGTCATTTAAAAACCGAATTTTCACGAAATTTTATGCAGAGACACCGTCAACTAATTAGGTACTTAGAAAAGTGAAAATATGCTAATAATAGAAAAATAAAATATGCACGGACATTATGTTCGCAAAGTTACAATAACCTTCCGTAGGTTTGCCGTAGGTAGTTAAATATAACGCGAATGTGAAATCAAGGACATAAGTATAATTATGGCAAATTGTAGCGAGAACATTATGTCAGTGTCACGGTTATGCGTTATCATCAATGTCACACCAGGGAGTGTAAACATTTTGACAGATTTATGAAAAAAAAACTTAATTCAAAGAAGGTCTCTACGGCCTTCTTTTCTTCTATCTAAACCATAAAAAGAAACACGAAGAGGTCAATTGGATAAGATTTCAGTAGGTAATTTATCCTTAAAATCTCAGGACCGCAAATCATCATCTCATCTGCCCAGCCTATTCCCAACTATGTTGGGGTCGGCTTCCAGTCTAACCAGATGCAGCTGAATACCAGTATTTTGCATGGAGCGACTGCCTATCTGACCTCCACAACCCAGGTATTACTGGGTAATACGATACCCCCTTGGTAAGACTGGTTGTCAGACTTTCTGGCTTCTGACTACCCGTAACGACTGTCAAAGACCCGTGAAAGACAGCCGGGACCAACGGCTTAACGTGCTTTCCGAGGCACGGAGGGGTCTCGTTATGTAAAGATGGTCACCCATCCACAGACCAACCGCGGCAAGCGTAGCTTAACCTGATCGATCGACCTGTGCGGCTGTTATTATTTAGCCACGGGCCCATTAGAGATTGCTGGACTGTGTGTGTCAGTCTAATTGTTACCTACCTATATTTATAATATATAAATGTTGTATGCAGAAGCTGTTGGTAAACCTTTATAAATAAATAAATAAACGTAAAAAAAATTTCAAATATTAAATAAGTATCTAAGTACAGACTTGAATTTAGATCAGCGGTGCATAAGTTACGCGAACCGTAACGAAACACCCAAATAAATCATTGTGACCGAAAATAGAAGCAAATAAACAGGAGTCAAAGATTTGATTGAATTACTATCGGTTGACTGGGCATTTGTCGATTGAATGCCTAATTTTACGGTTGTAGTAAAAACTATTTCATTCTTTTTTTAGAAAAATGCATGCGGTAAAATTTACGTACTAAAAGAAACTTTTCTACTTACCTAACCATATTTTATGTTTTATTTCTAGTTTGAGTCGAAAAACGTGATTCGTATGTGTTAAGAAGACAGGAGGTACATCGGGATTTTGCGCATTTTAACAAGATAAAGTGTAGATGCAACCAACACCCGAATTGCGTAACACATTATCAATCTCAATCTGAATCATTTTGCTAATCCATTGCTTCATATTATATTCTAAAAATTTGTCTGCTCAAAAAAATAAATAATTAAATTGTTGTGGAACTTTCGGACTAAAAGCCATTGCTACTGGCGTGGTATGCAATTACGATTACCACACAGTTACTTTTTGAAAAGAGAACTGTCGACATTACTTTTAAAAAGATAAAAAAAGGTATTTCGCCATGTCTGACAGTATTTATTGACAACAGTGGCACATTTCGACATAAAATTATGTATATCGTAGTTGCAATGTAACTTTATCTATTTCCAAGTAAGTAGGTATTTCTTCTGATTACGACAATGTTTCAGTTAGTTAAATAACTATGAACATGACGATTCTTAGAATAATAACAATGCACTGCTTATCATTGCAAATTTGTTTTTATTACTTCGTCGTGATTAAAAAAAATTATTTAAAAAATATCGTAACCAAGCTGATACTTACTTACTTATTTAACTTGTATTATTGGATTACTGGACCAAAGAAAGAGGAATAGATTGTGCAAAAGATAAAACCAATCAATCGAATACCAATCAATCCAATTCGAAACGAAAACGAACGAAAGAAAGAAGACAGTCCGCGTTTTTCTTTTTTTCGCTGCAATACGTTAGGTATAATCAAAGAGATTTGGATTGGATTTGGATAGGATTGATTGGTATTTTAGCACAAACAAAAAAAAAAAATAACTGAAAATCCTTCACCAATGGCATTTGATACGATTAACGTAACAGTTAACTGTGCATTATGATTCATAATGATATCCTTTTATGATTCTTCCAAAGTGGCCTTTTTAGGCCCCCAGGTAAGCGATGGATGTAATAAAGTGATCTCGGCTAATTGCTAACATAGAAGAAGTTGGACGAATACGCAAAGCACCTGCCATCTAATCTCTTCACCACCCTTGGTTGACTAGTAGAAAATGCCTAAGGCCTTAAGAAGTCCGCCTTTGTACATACGCCAGCACATCAAGCTACTACAATCCGTCAAATTTCTTGAATAGATTTTCAACTTTATCGTTATAGCATAAGGTTCAATGATGATTGGGAAAATTAGACAGTTTCGGGTAACTTGATGTGCTGGCGTCTGTACCTTTGTGTGCGAAAAGTTTAAATAAGTCGCCGACTCCCAAATATATTGCGATAAGAGCAGGAGAAGGTTGATACCGTTTCGAAATTGTACACCGTACGTACCTATATCTGTATATATATTGACCTCAAAAAAATACCCATTACCTTTTATTACCGAACCAAACAAGGATGTTCATAAAACCAGTTATCATGTTCTCAAAACCAAACGCGACACATTTTCCTTGCAACTGCAACGGCCTTATGTGTTCAATACAGGTGACAAGGTTGTTATTGCAACAAACAAACATACAGACAGACAAACAATGTGCTGATGAATCATTTCGCCTTCCGACTTGGACGCAATTGCGCATTGTTCGTCAATCAAAATCGTGCGTCACCAACAGCCTAGCGAAAGAAAATAACCTATAATATGCAATAGTGCGCAGGCTAAATGTAAATGTCCTGTTTAAAAAGATTTTCTTGCAAAATTCTAGAAAAAAAAATTGCATTTATTTTTTCTACGTTTTTATTTGAGAATTTACGCCAACAACAAGCATTGATCTCTGTTCAAATCTGGTAGATTTAAATCATTTAAGTATAGACATTGTTATGCTTGAGCATTGATTCATTGGTTTCGTGGTAATTATTTGTAATAATTTGGTAATTTGATGTTTGATCGTTATATGGTAATAAAACAAAATACTTACCTACTTTATTCTTTACGAATGAAGTAACATTTTTTCTACCAGTGTATTACTAATAAATAACATAACACTAAATACATAACAAAAAATAACTTATCAATTACTGTAAATATACTTTCAAGTTTGACAAGCGTCAGCGGGGTTTGTGACCACTGGCCGCTGAGTCAGCGCCATATTTTTATAACGCATTTAAAAATGGAATTTTAATATTTTTACGAAGATTGAATACTTAATATGTTTATGGCTTTCAAATTATTATGTAAATATTTATCTAATCGATTTGACGCATCAGGAAAACCATTATTTAAAAGTAACATTTCGTTTCATTCATAAATCCTAATTCCTAATGGCTTGTCACATTAATCTAATTACCTATCCGTGGACTGCATAACAATACCTACACGAAGGAAATTAGGTATCTAGGTACATAGTTGTCACGTATATTGGGATGGCATGGGACATCGACGCGCAAACAGAAACCATGAATTCAGCACATGATACTAGAGAATCTTTAAGTCAGTTATAAAAAAAACAACATTTGGTGATATTTAGATAACTTTTTAGTTTTTACTAATATCCAAGCTGATTTATTTTTCTACAGAAAATGGTACAGTTAAAAGAAAAAAAAATCGGTTATTAATACCGGTTCTTTATTTTTATTTGCAGATAGTATAATATAAATTTCCTTTTAATTGATAATAATTTTCCAGTTATATACGTATTCAATTTAGTTAGCATTTTATATAGGTACTTGAATTTTAATTTAATTATGAATTATGTTTAATCCATACGTACACTTACGATTGAATTATTAAAAAACTGTTCATTGTTATGTAGGTTACCTATCTAAGCTTGGTATGAGGAAGCCTCACAAGTAATAATGTTATGTGACAAATAAAGGCCCTAATGATCTGAAAGGACATTATCCGAGCATCTTTATAGTTTTATTACTAGTCAATCCGTTCAAACACTAAAGTAACTGATGTCACTCGGGATGCTGCCACGCCATGCCATTGCCTCCCATGGAATTGGGCTGGACACATCTGCCGCATGTTAGACGAGCACTGGGCCAAACTTACGTCCCAGTGGGTCCCGCTTGATGGCAAAAGGACATTGCGGCAGGCCCAGACGGAGATGACGGGATGGGCTGGACACCTTTAATAAATATTGGTCTTTGGCAGCTTACAGAGAGAGGTGGAAAGAGAGTAGGGAGGCCATTACCGAGCAGCGGAACATTGACGGCTAATAATAATAAAAGTCAATCAATTACCTTTTTTCAGTACAAGGGAGCGTCCTAAAATTACGTGAGATGTTCAAGGGGGGGAGGGGGTCGAGTCAAATCTCATCTAATCTTACGTTGGAGAAATTTCACGCAATTTTTTTTTCAATTATATTGGCAAATATCACGCAATTTTTTTTCTGATTGAAACAAAAATAAATTATACCTACTATGTATTTTGGTGCATTTAATCCAGATTGACATGCTTAAGATATCATTCACTAATTCGTTCGAAAGATAATAATTTCATTCATACTTCGACGTTATACATCTACTGACTGTCAAACCACCATATTTGTTTTATACCAAATAGCTCAATTTAATCTGAATTTACGGTACAGTGTAGCCCGTTCTTTGTTTTCGCGCCACTGTCAGCCGAACGCGCGACTCGATGAACGAGAGCGTACGAGCTGAGCGGGCACGAAGCATTTTTTTTTTTCTTTTTACAATAAAAATTCAACGCGTTTACTTAAGAAACCCACATTTTGAAAAATCTCACGTGAGATTGGGAGATGGGAAAGGGGGTTGAATAAAATCTCACGACATCTCACCCGGGGGGGAAGGAGGGACAGAAAATTTAAAAAACACCTCACGTAGTTTACGGACGCCCCCCAATACGGCCGATGAACCTACCTACTTGTGTGAACATAGGCTCTGCGAACTTTCGCGCATATTCTCTCACTCACACTCGCCTCACATCAGCATTTGGATCCAAAAACTGTTATTGCGCAGCCTTCTGTGCAAAGTTCTGACCGGCCGTGATTCCTCGGCCTCGTGATTCTTTATTGAAGGTACTCAGGAACATCATACCGTAAGTACAGGCTCGGATCTAGGTTTTCGCTCAAGGGGGGCAAATGTTTTCTCTGAGGAAGGCGGGGGGATTTCTCAAGGCTTGAAAGCCTCGAGGATGACTTCGACTTCTATCTATGATAGTTATAACACTAGGCTCAGTTTAGTCGAAACCCAAGAGAGGATTAACTGCACCCGTTGCTCTTCTTTCCGCCCTGTATCCGCGCCTGCGTAAGTACTGAAAAAGCGGCTATGGCTGGCGACCGCCTTTTTTTATTGTCTGATGCCTATGCAGTGGATCCTTAAGTGTAAAAAATATCCTACGATATAATAAATGTGAAAATTTGCATGTTTGGATGTTTAGTGCTCAATCACGTAAAAACCGCTAAACCGATTTCAATGGAATTTGACACGCACATATTTTATAACCTGGATTAACACATAGGATACTTTTTATTCCGGTAAATTTCATGTCATAACGACTGTTATCAATTTGTGTTAAAACTAGTTTCTGCAAACTATTGATTGATTTATTGCATTTTTCAATTCTCTCTGGACCCACGCAGACGAAGTTGCGGGGAGATGCTTATACACGTTGACTACCAGACAACAGACAATAGAAAATCTATTGTTGGCGGACACCATGTAACCGCGGTAGCAGGCAATCCTACTTCCTACTATTATATATACATATATTATACTATATAAAGCTCGATTACCACTCACTCACTCACTGACTGACATAATTGTTCTCCCAGATGGTGAAGGGGGAGGTGGGTATATTTTTACAGATTCGTATAGAAGTAACTCTCACGGGTATGGGAAAAATCCCAAACCTCCCCTTTTCCACCCCACTCTCCCCCCTCCCTATTGTATCTCGGAAACTAAGAGTCCCGTGTTTTGTTGTTTTACGGATTCGTATAGAGGAGGCTCGGAAAAGTAAAATCCATTTTTCAAAGTTGCCCCCTTGCCCCCCTTCTCCCCCCCCCCTCTAGGTAGATCTCGGAAGTTAAGAGACTTGGAACATTTTTTTTTTCAGATTCATATCAAGGGGCCCAGAGTTGGTCAAAATCATTTTTCAAAACTCCCCCCTCTCCCCCCCTTCACCCCTCCCCCCATCGTATCTCGGAAATTAAGAAACCTGGGTTTTGTTTTTTTACGGATCCGTATAGAGGAGGCTCGGAAAAGTAAAAACCATTTTTCAAAGTTGCCCCCCTTGCCCCCCTTCTCCCCCCCTCTAGAGGTAGATTTCGGAAGTTAAGAGACTTGGAACATTTTTTTTTCAGATTCATATCAAGGGGCCCAGAGTTGGTCAAAATCATTTTTCAAAACTCCGCCCTCTCCCCCCCTTCACCCCTCCCCCCATCGTATCTCAGAAATTAAGAAACCTGGGTTTTGTTTTTTTACGGATTCGTATAGAGGAGGCTCGGAAAAGTAAAATCCATTTTTCAAAGTTGCCCCCTTGCCCCCCATTCTCTCCCCTTTCTCCCCCCTTTAGGCGGATCTCGGAAGTTAAGACTTGGAACATTTTCTTTTTCAGATTCATGTCCGTGGGCCCAGAGTAGGTCAAAATTAGTTTTTTCAAAACTCCCCCCTCTCCCCCCCTTCACCCCTCCCCCATCGTATCTCGGAAACTAGGTAGCGGTAAAGCGAAGCGTAGCGTAGGGATAAGGTCACGATAGCTTTCCGGTGGTAGGTAGGTCCAGAGTGGAGCGAACCTGCGAGACCGAGTGGAGCAAAGGGGGGAAGAATACAACATGGCGGACAGCGTTTTTGTATTGACTGCCTAAGGGCCGAGTTCACGGACTGTCATTTGACCAATGTTTGAGTAATCGGCCGATGAATTCCTAAACATCGTTTATGCAGCCGGTTAAGTATTCACTGCTCACCACGAATATTTTAACCGTGATTATTAAATCGGGCAATCAGCATTCGCTCAAAGTGAATGAACGAATGCTATAAGTGTACTCATTTGCGAAGTCACGTCGTTAGATTTATTCAACACGAGTTTTGGTGACATCTATATTTAGTAGCATAAAATAAAACGCTTTCAACTTGAGAAGTTCGAAAACGCATTGGGATCATTATGCTAGCCTGTAGTGTCTAATTTGGATGGGTAATAACTTCACACCGCTGTCACTGTCAATGTAATAGACATAAGATTTAACGTGGGAGCAAATGAGACAGAAAGCATTATACAGTGTTTTTGTGTTTTTGAGTGTTATTGAGTGTTGTTGAGTGTTGTTGAGTGTTGTTGAGGGTTGTTGAGTGTTGTTGAGTGTTGTTGAGTGTTGTTGAGTGTTGTTGAGGGTTGTTGAGTGTTGTTGAGTGTTGTTGAGTGTTGCTGAGTGTTGATGAGTGTTGATGAGTGTTGTTGAGTGTTGATGAGTGTTGTTGAGTGTTGATGAGTGTTGTTGAGTGTTGTTGAGTGTTTTGAGTGTTGTTGAGTGTGGCTGAGTGTTGTTGAGTGTTGTTGAGTGTTGATGAGTGTTGTTGAGTGTTGTTGAGGGTTGTTGTGTGTTGTTGAGTGTTGTTGAGTGTTGATGAGTGTTGTTGAGTGTTGTTGAGTGTTTTGAGTGTTGTTGAGTGTTGTTGAGTGTGGCTGAGTGTTGTTGAGTGTTGTTGAGTGTTGTTGAGTGTTGTAGTTGAGTGTTGTTGAGTGTTGTTGAGTGTTATTGAGTGTTGTTGAGTGTTGTTGAGTGTTGATGAGTGTTGTTGAGTGTTGTTGAGTGTATTGAGTGTTTTGGGTGTTGCTGAGTGTTGTTGAGTGTTGTTGAGGGTTGTTGATTGTTGTTGAGTGTTGATGAGTGTTGTTGAGTGTTGTTGAGTGTTGTTGAGTGTTGTTGAGTGTTTTGGGTGTTGTTGAGTGTTGTTGAGTGTTGTTAAGTGTTGTTGAGTGTTGTTGAGGGTTGTTGAGTGTTGTTGAGTGTTGTTGAGTGTGGTTGAGTGTTGTTGAGTGTTTTGAGTGTTTTGGGTGTTGTTGTGTTGTTGAGTGTTGTTGAGTGTTGTTGAGGGTTCTTGAGTGTTGTTGAGTGTTGTTGAGGGTTGTTGAGTGTTGTTAAGTGTTGATGAGTGTTGTTGAGTGTTGTTGAGTGTTGTTGTTGAGTGTTGTTGAGGGTTGTTGAGTGTTGCTGAGTGTTGTTAATGTTGATGAGTGTTGTTGAGTGTTGTTAAGTGTTGATGAGTGTTGTTGAGTGTTGATGAGTGTTGTTGAGTGTTGTTGAGTGTTGATGAGTGTTGTTGAGTGTTTTGAGTGTTTTGGGTGTTGTTGAGTGTTGTTGAGGGTTGTTGAGTGTTGTTGAGTGTTGTTGAGTGTTTTGAGTGTTTTGGGTGTTGTTGAGTGTTGTTGAGGGTTGTTGAGTGTTGTTGAGTGTTGTTAAGTGTTGTCGAGTGTTGTTGAGTGTTGTTGAGTGTTGTTGAATGTTGTTGAGTGTTATTGAGTGTTGTTGAGTGTTGTTGAGTGTTGTCGAGTGTTGTTGAGTGTTGATGAGTGTTGTCGAGTGTTTTCGAGTGTTGTTGAGTGTTGCCGTGTGTTGCCGAGTGTTGTTGAGTGTTGTTGAGTGTTGTTGAATCTTGTTGAGTGTTGTTGAGTGTTGTTGAGTGTTGTCGAGTGTTGTTGAGTGTTGTTGAGTGTTGTTGAGTATTGCCGAGTGTTATCGAGTGTTGTCGAGTGTTGTCGAGGGTTGTTGAGGGTTGTTGAGTGTTGTTGAGTGTTGTTGAGTGTCGTTGAGTGTTGTTCAATGTTGTTGAGTGTTGTTGAGTGTTGTCGAGTGTTGTTGAGTGTTGTTGAGTGTTGTTGAATCTTGTTGAGTGTTGTTGAATGTTGTTGAGTGTTGTTGAGTGTTGTCGAGTGTTGTTGAGTGTTGTGGAGTGTTGTTGAGTATTGCCGAGTGTTGTCGAGTGTTGTCAGTGTTGTCGAGTGTTGTTGAGTGTTGTTGAGTGTTGTTGAGTGTTGTCGAGTGTTCTTGAGTGTTATTGAGTGTTGTTGAGTGTTGTTGAGTGTTGTCGAGTGTTGTTGAGTGTTGTTGAGTGTTGTTGAATGTTGTTGAGTGTTATTGAGTGTTGTTGAGTGTTGTTGAGTGTTGTCGAGTGTTGTTGAGTGTTGTCGAGTGTTTTCGAGGGTTGTCGAGTGTTGTCGAGTGTTGTTGAGTGTTGCCGTGTGTTGCCGAGTGTTGTTGAGTGTTGTTGAATCTTGTTGAGTGTTGTTGAGTGTTGTTGAGTGTTGTCGAGTGTTGTTGAGTGTTGTCGAGTGTTGCCGAGTGTTGTCGAGTGTTGTCGAGTGTTGTCGAGTGTTGTTGAGTGTTGTTGAGTGTTGTTGAATGTTGTTGAGTGTTATTAAGTGTTGTCGAGTGTTGTCGAGTGTTGTCGAGTGTTGTTGAGTGTTGTTGAGTGTTGTTAAGTGTTTTGGGTGTTGTTGAGTGTTGTTGAGTGTTGTTGATCACAACAAATCACAAAAGACGTTAAGCCACGTCCCCACTAGAGCCATGCGGCTTAACGTCTTTTGGCGCGAAAACTGTTTGACGCGCTAAAATAAAAAAAAAAAACACTGGCACTCCGGTAGTGCCGACAGAAGTGAAAACTTGAACAATTACGAGTGTATTTTGTGAATCGTCTTATAAACAAAATGTTATATATCCGTGGTTCAGCGCCATCTCGTCGTTGTTGGATGAACTACGTAGTTAGTACGCGAGGCCCTCGTAGTTCTTCCCGATGTGCATAGATGGCGCTGTCTTACGTTTTACGTCTTACGAATTTTCGATCAGGGTCACGTGACCTGACGCCAGTTTAGAAGTTTTTACTCATTCCAAAAAAAGTACACAGCGCCGCTAAAGAAGTTTTCACTTAAAAAAAAAAAGACTTATTTTGTTGGTTGACGTATTTTGTAGAAACAATTTTCTTGGTATAGTTTAAAGTTTGGCGGTGTAAATCACAAGTTAAAATAAGTGATTCCAGTGACAATTATAGCAATTTATTAACAACAACTCCACAAGTGTAGTATAAAGCAGTATATATCACTCGAGGGTAAGTACAGATTACTCCCCTTGGTGAATAAATAGCTATTATTACAAAATCCTATAAGTGCTAAGGATTACTGTCCAATTCTCAAAATTTTACAAGGGTAAGAAATACTCCTCAAAAACACGACCCCGCGAGCTGCTTGCAGCTCGCGCAACGCCCAAAATCTAGTATATATATAATATTACAAAGGCGAAAGTGTGAGGATGGATGGATGCTTTCACGTTTTTTTTACGTTACTCTGAACGGATTTTGATGAAACTTTACAATCATATAGCTTATACATCAGACTAACACATAGAATAGTTTTTATCCCGATATTCTCACGGGATTGACACTTAAGGCTCGTGCACACAGGCGCGACGCGACACGCGACACAAAGGCACCGCTCGTTGCGCGACTTGCGGTGCCTTTGTGTCGCGTGTTGCGTCGCGCCTGTGTGTACGAGTCTTTATGCGAGTGAAACCGCAGGGCGCAGCTAGTGACTTAATTAAATCTTTAAGTTATGTTATTAACTATGTATAACATAAATATCAATATCAACTCCTAAGACCATAATATGCTAATAAAAAACATTTATATTGTAATTCATGCAAATTATTAATATATACCTATAACAACGGGCAACGACTACTCAATTATTATGAATGTCCAATCTATACCTACAATCTATACTAATATTATAAAGCTGAAGAGTTTGTTTGTTTGTTTGGTTGAACGCGCTAATCTCTGGAACTACCGATCGGATTTGAAAAATTCTTTTTGCATTTGATAGCCCAATTCTTGAGGAAGGCTATAGGCTATTTAACATCACGCTATGACCTTTAGGAGCCGAGCAAAAAGAAAAAAACTCAGAAAGAACGCTAAGCAAAAACGAAGTAATAGCGCGGGCAGGCGATGCGATGCGACGGGGTGGGTCGGAGTTACAAGAAATTTCACGCGGACGAAGTCGCGGGCAGAAGCTAGTCTAATATAACAATAAAAATAATAATACAAATCTTTATTACTAGAAGAACGGGTACAGTTAATCTCCTTAAAAACAAACAAAGAATGTTGGGCTACTGAGAAATTCCAGATAGGAAAACTCAATAACACTTTGGCCGATCTGTGAATAGAACCCAGAACCTCATACTCAGCAGAAGCGGCTTCGACCACTATACCAACGAGGCAGTTTTAAGTATAATTGATGTACATTGCACAGACGCACACCAAGCTACACCTAACTGTCAAATTTTCCCAATCAACTTTGAACCTTATGCTTTAGCGATAAAGTTGAAAATCTATTAAAGAAATCTGACAGATTGTGGTAGGTTGATGTGCTGGCGTCCGTACAAATGGTGGGAACAAAACGATTTTACATAACCTGAGGGGCAATTCTCGTAATTTTAAGAACGTTCACAGTCTGGGGGCCTAAAAAGGCCACTTTGGTAGAATCGTAAAAGGATACCATTATGGATCATAATAGGGCAAATCCGTGTTTTTCTTTTTTTCGCTGCACTACGTAGGTATAATCAAAGAGATTGGGATTGAATTTAGATTGGATTGATTGGTATTCAAAATTCAAAATTCATTTATTTTTGTGAACACAGGGTACAATGATCTTATGTACCTTAGTGTTAGGTCCAACCTATGTTCCGCCGACAGGCATACAAAATAGTGATGCTATGATCAAAATTAAATTAATTGTGAAAAATCTCTTAAACTCATAATGTGAACAGCTAAGAATTGTCAAAAGTTTAATAAAATAGTACAGAAAGATAAAACAATGTCAGCAATATTACAGTCGTCAAAATGAATTAAATTAAAATAGTCTAAATGTCAAAAAATTTTATGTTTATTTTATTTTAAGCACAGACAAAAAATAATAACTGAAAAATCCTTCACCAATGGGATTTGATACGATTAACTTAAGAGTTAACTGTCCATTGTGATTCATAATGTTATCCTTTTATGATTCTGTCAAAGTGGCCTTTTTAGACCCCCTGATCTCAGTCTCAATCTGTCAAAAATACCTCTAATAGCCCTACATTTTTGACATTTGTTTGTCACCGAGATAAGACTGTGACTTCGATTTTGGACGTATTACGAGAATTGGCCTTCTGATTTGAGCTGCAAGGTAGGTGTATGTATCCTGTACCTACCTGCTAGTAAAAATAATAATTCGTTATGGGTACTTACGTAAAATTGCATCCACATATTATGTTCGCACAAAATGATGACCAACAAAAAACGGCCGACGGCTAACCAGTTTAAAACCAGTTATTGGCGAAATTTCGGAGACCGCAAAGGTTGAAAGACGGAAGGTTGGTTGACCTCCATTTTGTAACTTGATTTCATTGTTCCCTTCTTATTCGGTAAATCTCGTAAAAAAAATCTCTTGCATTTTTACTCAAATAAGAAAAAGGTTAATTTGTAGGTACCTATTACTGTTAGCTGTTGCCCGCGACTTCCCCTGTGATGCAGGATCTAAAGTAGTAACCCATGTCTTACCCTGGTATTGGTTAATTTGTATGCACAACATGCCATTTCATCCAAATTCGTTCAACCGATTTAGCGTGAAAGCGCAGATAAGAAAAACACTTCCGCATTTAATTATGAAGTAGTTAGGATTGGGATAATGTAATTGAGAAAAGGAACAGAAAGAATTACTTCAAACAAATTTTAAAGTGTAGGTAAAATAAAAATGCGTTCCCGTGTTTAAATGTGTGTGGGATTTTAAACCAAAAACCAGTATTTTACATGGAGCGACTGCCTAATCTGACCTGACCTCCACAACCCAGTTACTGGGTAATACGATTATCCCCCTTGGTAAGACTGATTGTCAGACTTTCGGGCTTCTGACTACCCGTAACGACTGTCAAAGATCCACGAATGGCAGCCGGGATCAACGGCTTAAAGTGCTTTCCGAGGCACCGAGGGGTCACGGTGTAAAGATGGTCACCCATCCACAGACCAACCGTGGCAAGCGTAGCTTAACCTGATCGATCGACCTGTGTGGCTGTTATTATTTAGCCAGGGACCTCTCCAGCCACTGGACCAGTATAAATGTAAAAACCTACGACGTAGTAGGTACCTAGATATGCTAACGTAAATACAATTGGCGATTTTTCCCGATAAACTCAACTGGTATAAGTGTGCGTGTTAAAAAGTAAACACAGGTGTGATTGTCACGCGAACGTTACAAATGTCAAAATTTATTGTTTCAGGCCGATATGGTACAGCATAGCGATCAATATTAATTTTATTATTATAACATATTACGACACGGTTGGCGCAGTGGCTGAGCGATCAACTGCTGCGCTGCGTGTCGCGGTTTCGATTCCCGCACTGAACAAATATTTGTATTGCCTACAGGTAGTTGTTCCGGGTCTGGCTGTTTGTGTATGTGAATTTAAATGTTTGTAAACGCACCCACGATACAGGAGTTATTCCTAGTGTGGGGCAACGTTTTTAAAAAAGGTTATAAAAAAAGTATTTTTATGTATTTTGTAGTCGAGATAAAACGCCCATTATGTTTCATGGTTATTGCGTACGTAATGTTTTCATATCGGAAATAAGTGATACGGTACTAGTACCTGCGCAATGTTGCAAGATGTAGATACTGCTTTTGGAGAGAATTTGACGCAAACGAATAAGTATGACGATAAAGAAAGATATCGAATAGCGGTAATAACGTCATTCGTTTGCGTCAAATTTCCCCAGAAGCAGTTTAAATGATAAACCTCTGAAGTTTTCAAATTCTTTTATTTTAGTCCTAGGATGAAAAACAGGTATTTAATGATAAATGATTTTATTTTTGTAAGTAGGTTTGTACAAACACACGTCAATCATGTGTTTTTAAAACTAGATGAGGTCGGCGTTTCCTATCTGACTACTCTGAGAAGAAAGGCAAAAATATAATAATAAATAAATAAATAAAGGCTGAAACAAACTCAGTGGTCACAGTCTCTTTTAAAGTCCAGACATAATCTTGGTTAGGTTATATGAAGACCATGTAGATCGATGTCTGAGATGGTCTTTTGAGGAAAGAACCACACAGACCGAGAGGACCTGTCCAGTCAGTGCACGCATTTGTCAGAAATCGTGCAGCTCAAACTCAAGACTTAAGGAGCTCAACGATTCGACGAACAATACCAAAGAAAGGACATTTGGGTAGGCCACATAAATTACTCAAACTGCCAGAATCCAAACTAATTCTAATAGAATCCTATCTAAGCAAAACAGGTATAACTACACAGTACACTCTGATTTTTTTATTTGCTAGACTAAATTGACAGCTGCGATCATTACATTAAAATGTTATGTTGACAAAAAACTGACCAAGTGCGAGTCGGTTAAGGCAAAAATGCCGACAAAAACACGGTTGTTGTATGTGAGCCCCCCTTAAATATTTATTTTATTCTGTTTTTAGTATTTGTTATTGTTATAGCGGCAACAGAAATACATCATCTGTGAAAATTTCAACTGTCTAGCTATTACGGTTCATGAGACGCATACAGCCTGGTGACAGACAGACAGGCAGACGGACAGTGGAGTCTTAATATGGTCCCGTTTTTACCCTTTGGGTACGGAACCCTAAAAAATCGGTCGCAGGTCGCAGCTGTCATTTTAGTCAAGCAAATTAAAACTCAGAGCTTAGTGCAATTATCATGTGAACGAACTATAATAGGGATGTTGCCTGGGTAAAAATAAATCGATTCGATTTAGTCCCTCAGTAAGATTATTAAAAAATATTGAACACGTATTTTTTGTTTTATCAATTAGATAAAAAATTACAAAGATATATCACATCAAAGTTCAGGAGTGGGGGGCTTTGACGTAATAACGTGCTAAAATTTGTAGCACGGCGTGACGTCATACGAAATTTCCAAGCGCTGTATCTTCGTAATTTTTTGTTTGCCAGACAAAAGAAAAAATACGTATACAATATTTTTTAGTAATCTAACTGATGGACTAAATATATTTTCTTAGTCAACTACCCTATTAATTCATCTGATATACGAGTAGGTAATCTATACTATTAATAAAGCTAAAGAGTTTGTTTGTTTGAAAGCGCTAATCTCTGGAACTGCCTGTTGGATTTGAACAAATCTTTTTGATGTTGATAGCCCAGTTCTTGTGGAAGGCCATGAGGGATAAGCCTAAACTTACATATAACATCACGCTAAGACTCTTAGGAGCCAGAAAAAGTAAAAAAGAACACTAAGCAAAAACTAAGTAAAATAGCGCAGGCCGGAGATGCGATGCAACGGGGTAGATCGGGGGAACAAGAAAATTCAGGCGACCGAAGTCACGGGCACAAGCTAGTATATATAAAACAAATGATTAATAAATTTCAAAAAAAGAATAATACCTACCTACCAAAAACAAAAAGAAATGTATAAATAAAACAAATGAATAATAAATTTCAAAAAAAGAATAATACCTACCAAAAACAAAAAGAAATCTGGAGTCAGCTACATAAACTCGAAACTACATTCATTGTGTTTACAAGGTAAAACTTGAGCAAAACCAGTCAGTTTACATGATGTGAATATAAAAATGTACCTACCGACTTAATATGTATTTTGGGTTTAGGGCCTTCCCAAGATGCATTATTACGTCAACAGAGACAGATTTATTCGGTGTCCTTTTAGCCCAAAATGCGAGTTTTGATACGGTAACTTCCTCACCCATTGTAGTGCTTCATATATTAGAATAACAAATCTGCTTAACAACGTAAGTAAATAGCGCAATGAATGTTGTTGAACTGTCGCAATTAAAGACATGTTTGAAAAAAAATTGTGTGTTACGCAATAACCCCGCTGTGCTATAAAAGACCTTTGCCAGGCCAACGCTAACACTGTCGAAGGGACCGTATTCTGGTCGAAAACTCGAAGCATTATCGAAACGACAAAAAAGAAGATGCGCAAACTTTAAGACGGTAGGTCCAGCAGGCTGCACGTCGGGCCTACCATACCATGAGGTAAATGGTACCTACTTTAGAACAGGAAAACTAAATTACTCACTAGTTTTCTAGGTAATAATAATATTTGGCATTCCAAAAAGACGGAACCAAACTGGATTTAAGACTTTTGATTTTTTGTTGTGAATTTGGAAAACTGGCTTATTCGGATCGGAATGTACCTAATCAGAGACAGATATGTCATTGTAGACCTTCGATATTGATGAAGGAAATCGAAACCAAGTCCTCGCCCTTACAAAAAAAAATCTCTCTTTTCAAATTAACCGTCGACAACTGACCGTGATCACGTTTTGGTTGCTCGGTTGCTCAACAACCAGCATTGTAAACATTCTAGTATACGATACGTGCCTGAGAAACCTCAATGAACCTATGATATGGACAGTAATGATTTTCTATTGAAATGGCCCTACGGAATAATTACTTTGGCATGTCTGTAACTATTCCATCGATAGGAAAATCGCAGCTCGTGTTTTGACGAAACCGTTGACGAACGTGATACATTTTTGATGTTTCTAGAATTAACTGTTTAGATAGTTTCACCGTCAATGAAAAATACAAAACGTGCTGGGCAATAAAGCTGTAAGTGGTTAACCGTGGAGTAATCAGCTTTTAGAATACATCTTAATTTTTTGCATATACTACATTTTTTTAACTTAAAATCCTTAATAACTTTCACTCTTCCTTCAAGAGAAGGTTTATTAGGAATGCCGTATGCCTGTTTGCAATGACAAACTTTTTATTAAAACCGCACCAGGTTGAATTTTCAACGCTCCGCTCATTGACTTGAGTTGAAAATTCAACAGTCCAATAATATTTAGGGGTTCATCTTGTTTCTTTGTGTTAATGATAGCGGGGATTAGGAGCATTTAAACGTAAAGCCGTGTTTACTCCACAAACCAAAACTTCCTGCATTTATTTCAGTGCGGAAGTAGTGTGAGACTAAGCCACTGAGACAACATAATATATCATAGTTACCCATCATGAATACAAAGAGCCATCAAGTAGGTAGAGACAGAGGAAATATCCGTGATGATGACGTGATCTGCAACTGTTAACCGAAAGGAAAACCTTCGTTTTTATTAAAAATATTAAGTGTAGCAGGTCCAAGACTATCTATTTTTTAAGTGGCAGTGAGTCAGAGACCTCTCCAAAAGGATTGGTACGGTTTCCTGAACTGAAAGTGGAATTTGATTTTTTTATTGTACAGCATAAAACGGAAATCATGGTAACACATACACACCTTGCTAGAGAAATCAAAGCAAGTACAGTTGCCAACCCTTCAGAAAAAATCATCGATTCTGATGTTATCATAAAGACATTGTGTTACAGACAAGACAGATAGTATAGAAAGATAAAAAAAATATCAGATTTTCAAGGTATGACAAAACATGTACCTATCGACTACAAGCATTTGCCCGCGGCTTCGACCGTGTGGATGTCGAAAGTTATTCCACGGGAACGTACTGCCGGGATAAAACCGTACCCTATCTCCTAACCCAGGTCATGCTTTACCTGTGTCCCAAATGTCATCTAAATCCGTTCTGCCCTTGAAGCGTAAAACGGTAACAGACAGACGAAGTTACTTTCGCATGTAAAATATTTGTGTGGATTGCATAACAAAATCTTGATAAAATTGTACTTACTTGCTCTAAAGTCTAAATGGTCACGTCCTTAAGTCATATATCAGTTTCGCCATTAGATCTTTTATCAAAAGTCAGAACATACAGCTCGTCTTAAATCTTATCTAAACTTATTTCAGTTTGTCAAGTGTCTGCTGGACAAGTGGCTAACCTTCGATTGTCTGATGATAATGACGGTCCCATATAAAGTAGGTACCTACTTTCACGTCATAAAAACTTGTGTTACAAATGCGTGCTGATTTCTTAATCTTGACCTAATTGGACGGAAAATTACCAGAAATTAGATATTAGCTCATGAAAATAAAAGATTAAATCATCAACAGGAACGAAATCTCCAAACAGCTGGTTGACACTTCCCGAGACCCAAGGGCTGGCTTTTACCTTGGCCAAAGGCTAAATATTGCCATACAACGTGGCAATGCCGCCAGTCTCTTGGGTGCATTACCAATCGACAGCGAAGCGGAGGAATTTTTGGACACCTTATTTCAGTTAGTTAATAGTTTGAGTTAAGAGGTTATTATATTTTTATTTTAATAGTAAATTTTCGTGTCAACAGTAAGCAACGATGATCATGAAGATGACCTAAAGAATACCGCTGGCCAATGGTGAAGGTTCTTGTCATGCAGGATAATATAGGATTGTTATGGTACGATAAAATATATGATTGATGATATGTCAATTTTATCATTAAAGTTTTGTTACAGTGCCAGATTTTATCGGGATGGAGAAAAAAAACAATGTGAAATGTTATCGGCGGAAGTGAGCACTAACTTTACCACAATATATTTTCCTTACATTAGTATTAAAATTATTCGTTTTATTTTATTCTATTTACCAAAGATTAACTGTTCAATAAATGCGTGAATAAAAACTGGTGAAATAAAAACACAACTAGCGTCATGAGTAGTTCCTATTAATTAAAACAAAAGATGTTGTTTATTATTCTTAAATCAGGTGTTATTTACGTCAAAGGGATCTTTTAGCATAAAACATTTCCTAAGTACCTACTAAAATTGAAATATCTCATTTAGGCGAGACACGTCGCCCCTAGAATGATAACTAACCTAACTCACCATATAAGAGTTAAAACTTAAAACAATCGGAGGTAGAGCTGTTGCTGGCAAATAAATTGATCTGATTTGAATGGTCACCCATTCATTACTTAACGGGACCCTTCAGTGCAACAACCAGTTAGTTAAGATTGGTTGTCAGACTTTACTGTCAGTTACTGGGCAACATGATATCTCTCGGTAAGCCATTTCCTCACGATGTTTTCCTTCACCGTTTTGAGAGCAGTAGTGATGAAATTAAATACACACAGTAAAGTGCCTGCCTGGGTTCGAACTCACGACGACCTAGGATTCGGTAAGTCGGAGCCGATACCACTGGGCCACCACTGCTCTTACCATATCTAAAAACATGAAATTAATCCGGGTCCCATAATCAACCGGATTCATTTCATGTTTTAGTTTTTTTTTTTGGTATGGTATTTGTCAAAAAAGTACAAATGTGTACGGAACCTCTTTTTGAACAATTCTGACTCGTTACTGCGGATTACTGACAATTTCTTGGAAATGTTTTTTGGACGTTATTAAGATTTGGACGTTTTCACTTTTGGGTATTTTATTTTTTTGTCCTTTTGATTTTTGGTCATTTTTGTTTTTGGACAATTTTATTTTTGGGCATTTTTTTGGACAATTGTAATTATTGGACATTATTACTATTAGGACATTATTATAGTAATCCATTTTTGCGAGCATAGATTAGAAATACTCTTTATTAGGTATACTTTGCGAATTACAGACTAACATTTCAGCTTTACTTCGTTTTTTTTCATCTTTTTTTAGATTGATTATCATTTTTGCACCATTTCATATTTAAAGCAGCACCCTAATTGCGTAGCACACTATAAATCAGAATATGAATCATTTTGAAGGATATTGCTAGTCCATTGCTTTATATTTAAAAAAAAAAAAATCTGACTCACAACATAAATAACAGAATGAATGTTGTTGAACTGAAAGCTGAAAGCCATTGGTACTGTTAGTGTTACGCAATTACCCCGCAATTACCCCTATTTAATAACAATAGGTACCTACTATTTAAGATACCTAATCTTTAGAATAGGTAAGTGCACGGAATTAAGGCTTCTACAAACAGGCGCGACACGCGATATAATCGCGCGCGACACAAAGGCACCGCTCGTTCCGCGACTTGCAGTACGTTTGTGTCGCATGTCGTGTCGCGCCTGTTTGAAGGAGCCTTTATACGACTACCTACCTACTAGGTACAATAGTGAAGTCCAGTTTTGCAATGTATATGATTATTATCTTTAAATACCTATCTCTAGCCACATTCAATTCACAATGTTAGCCTTGGTAATAACTTCTAGAATATGTAACCACGGATATAATCTTAGAAAACAAAAAACAATTGCTAACAATACTGACACCACATACAAACGAATTATTCCGGTCTGATCCCCTAAACCCCCCTCCACCCCCCCCCCCCCCTCTCCTCGATCCCCTGCTAGTTCGTACTATCTGCGTCATAGAACGAAAGAAAAAATCTGTAGAATTAAACTCTCGAATAAGAACTTACCTAATTATTTTTTACTGTTCTAGATAGTTTTTTAGTCGTACCATAAACCTAACTAATGGTCGGTTCGACTGTCACGCACAGCACAGCTAATTAAGAGTTCGAATTTGGTTTGTGGAACGAGCCCTTAAATGGGTCTTTACACTTGACGTGATGTGACATTAAATGGAAGAGGTCGATTTACACATTCGGATTTCGAAATAGTGGTAAGTGCTTTGCAGCCAGAGTGCGGCTCAACAACGGAAAGATGGGAGGGGCGACAATCGGACAATCGGACACAATACTATTGCGAAAAGTATCCGATTACTCGATTGTTGACTTACCTAGCAATGAATGCCGACAATTAGAGTCACGCCTGAGTGATTCACACAAAGTATTTTAGTATCGGTAATTTGTCTAATGTATTTACTGGTTAAGATGAGCGTGTTAAATAACTTACGTAATAATTCATTGATTAGAACGAGGCCATAGAGTTATCAGTTATTAACGAGTGACATAAACGAATTGTTGCTTTGAAGGGTTATTTATTGGTGTCATCGTAAAAAACTTTTGGGCTACAGAATCGTTAAGTAGAAATAAATTCATGACATAGGTTCGTATTTTCTTCATTTCCACAAGCTTCGTTGGAAAATGATATTGTAGCCAAAATAGGTCAGGATACAGCACAGAAGTTAAATTTCATTACTTCCATGTACATATTATATACATGTACAGTCATGTTATTGATATTATTGTTTGTATGGTATTAGTTAGAGCCATGAGTTCAAAGGATACGAAAAAGAGGTTCTGTATTTTAGCGAAAGTGCGTTTAACAAAAGCATTCTCTGAAACCATTAGTCAGAGAGTCAAAGTTAATTATCTTTTGTGACAGCAACTAATGAATAATGACTGATAGCTCATTCGTACAGTTAGTGCAAATGGTATCTGAGAGGTAATGGTATCTGGTTCTTTTGCCTGAAATTGTATAGAAATACAGTATTTAAGGTGATATATATTGAAAAAATGTGGTTTTTCTATTTCGTGTAACTTGTTAAGTATGTGGAATAGGGATTTAACATTTTGGTACCTATATGTTTTTTGACTCTTTGGTCTAGTATCATGTAAAAGAAATACACGATTCAATTAATTTTCCTTGATACAAAAAAATTGCAAAGTTATATCTATTTTTTTCACATTTTTCGACATCACGGCGTAACGCTTAAGACTTATTCAATGGAACATAGAGAATTATCAAAGTTTACTCATGGTAATTTTAAATTTAATTCATTTATTTTGTTAAAAAAGGAATAAATTCGTTTTGGAACATACGTCGTATTATTCCGAGCGCACGCACACTATAGCCATCACTCTTCTTTTGCGTTTCAAAAGTAATTTCATCACTTTCACTCGCTTAGTAGGTTTTCGAGGATTTTAGATTTTCGAGGTAGCACTAAAAAGCTTACTATGACTCTGACTGATCCGCTCCCAATTGAGTAACACTCTTTCAAATCAATTTACTTTAGAAATTACAATTACGTGCTAAGTTCAAGTTTTTTAGAAAGCCGATGTGTATTCACATTTTTTTTTCATCTTGTGTAGGTTTGCCGATTTATCAAGAACCGATAAACTAAATAGGTGTATATCTACTTAAGTAGGAAAACCTTACATACATAGACTGTTCCTTTTTCAAAACAACAGGCTGAAGTATCGCATTCATCGAACAACACATTAGAGCACATTCGAAGAGCCGAGAGTCATATAAAATTCATGACATCATTCTAATTTATACTTTATAACAATGACGTAAAATTTACATTACAATGACTTACTAACTTTAGGCTTTACGTAAAAAAATATCGTGAATCCTTGAGGAGCAGTTTATGTTAAGTAAGAACACACTTCGTCTAGACATGAATCTGAACCAGTCATGTCTGACGTTACATGATAACTTTAATTTTACCTTCTGTCAAGTCGGTCCCTAATTTCTTTAAGGGATAAAATATAAAGTTCAAAGTCCTGACTGACTAATGTATCAACGCATAGCCTAAACCGCTGGTGCTAGAGACACGAAATTCGGAGGGTGTGTTCTTTGTGAAGAGTAGGTAATCCACTAAGAAAATGTTTTTCAAAATTCCACCCCTAAGAGGGTGAATTGGGGGAGAGTGAAATTTCACGCGGCCGAAGTCGCGGGCAGAAGCTAGTTAAGGGATAAAATAAAGTCCTCCAGACCGTATTTCGGCCACGGCGGCCAATCTCAATGAAGACTAGCCTTCGGCGCGGGGGATAATATTTTAAGGGATACCGCGTAGCTCGTAGATCAAAATAGCTACGGTCGTAGCCACTGCCTACCGCGTTCGTAGCACCGTAGCACCAATTTGTAGCAATGCGTATTATAGACTAGTTTCTGCCCGGGACTACGCCCGCATGAATTTTCTTGTTTAACATAAAAGATATCCTATGACACTCGGCAATACTGTGGCTGTGTGAATTTTCTGAATCGGTTCAGTAGTTCAGAAGATTACCCCCTATATATAAAATCACAAATTTTATGTAGGTACCTCTATAAAATGTTATAAAAAGTATAGAATAGCAGGTAGCAATGCTCGGAGTCTCTCTGAAGGATAGGATCCGTAACGAATGCATCCGACAGAGAACGAAAGTTATCGACATAGCTCAAAGAATTAGCAAGCTGAAGTGGCAGTGGGCCGGCCATATCTCGCGAAGAACCGACAACCGCTGGGGTAAACGAGTTCTTGAGTGGAGACCGCGACTCGGCAAACGTAGTGTAGGACGCCCTGCGGCCAGGTGGGATGACGATCTGCGAAAGACTGCAGGCGGATGCTGGATGCGTCAAGCTGAAGACAGGGCGCTATGGCGCTCATTAGGGGAGGCCTAATGTCCAGCAGTGGACTGCTATAGGCTGATAATGATGATGATGATGAATGTTTATTATTAACACCTTTTTAGGGAGCAGTGGTATCGTCCCCGACTCACGAGTTGTAATTCGCAAGTTTGAACCCAGGCAGACACATTACTTTCTGTATTTATCACCACTGCTCTTAAAACGGTGAAGGAAAACATAGTGAAGAAACCGGCACGTCCTAGAACCAAAAAAAAATTTTTTTTTTCCATAGACATGCGACTTCCACCAACCCGGAAAGGGCCCGTGTGGTGGATTATGGCCCACTGTATTCTAGCAGTGTAAATATTATAGGCTGATTATGCTATGCTAACACTTTTAGCCATACCTACTGACAATAATGAAGTTGTGAGCCTTTTTTTTTATAAACAGGTCGAGTATTGCGGAATATAAAGGAAATGCGGTCGGAGAGACTTTTGAAAAATCCTAAGCAAAAGTCATAATTCGAGGTTTGGCTCTCGCCTATTTCCTCCTCCAATATTGGACCAATTTAAGGGGACGACATGACCTAGCGCGGTCACTGTCGGACTGTATAGAAAAAAAAAGAGAACCGCGGTGACACAACTCTGCAATAAATTTACGCAATAAATTACTTATTGCAAAATATGAAGTAATTATCTATTTACAAAAAATCTATTGTTTGGACTAAAAAATTAAAACACTAGTGCTTTAGTATGTCTCTTGTAGAATAATCTGACAAAAAATCAGAATGATTGTATGTATATTAGTAAAGTTTTTATTGTAAAAAGATAGATAGATCGATAGATAAAACGTTTATTTAGTGCAACAAAAGACACAATACAGGTATTAAAAACATTAAAAAAGGTGAGAAAAAAAAATTAAAAATAACAAAGATTAAAAAGATAAAATGAACCATAGACACCTAGCTCATAAACATCTAACGTCGATCACTACTGGGCGGTGTGTGTCTTATGATTGCACCAAAAGAAAGTTTTTAGAGGTATCTTCATGATTTTTTTCTATCGTATCATATTAGTTGTAGGTATATGTTTTCAGCACACTACCTACCTAGTATATCCTGAAGAATATCTTATTTTCTGATTTTATTTACTGTAGTCGATCATATACTTTTATTGCTTCTAAAACTTACGTTTTTTGCGTTTAAGTCCCCTGTAAACCCCTTAAAGATATTTCATAAAATGAATAAGAAGGATATTTACTGTGTCCTTATGTTTTTCTTTTTCATTAATAGTTGTTAAATTTGTACGGACGCCAGCACATTAAGGTACCCGAAACTGTCAAATTTTCCTAATCAACTTTGAACCTTATGCTTTAGCGATAAAGTTGAAAATCTATTAAAGAAATTTGACAGATTGTAGTAGCTTGATGTGCTGGCGTCGGTACACTAGGCCTCTGTTGACAGCGGTTTCAATTGGCATTTTTGGAGGGTTCTAGTGCTTATAAAAATAATGTACAATCAAAAAGAAAAACATAGGGGCATACAAGTAGTTAATATTTATTATTCTGTAAAAAATCATTGCTTTATGGTCATTAAGCAGAAAGAAAACAGGCGAGAGCGTTTCTATGGAGTAACAACCACCCGCATTTCCTCATACAGTTGACGTTACCTACTTGCCGTGAGAAGTTATTATTTATCGGCCTTTCATGACCACGTGCGACTCAAATCCTTGACATGCATTCACACGTATCAATTGAAAATAATAACAAAGGACATTTCGCAAGCTATTATCGATATAATACTAAATATCTTCAATTTACTGAATAATATTATCGATACAATGCCAAGCACATATCGGTCAAAAACCGAAATTGCTATTTCGTAACTAGAGCGGACGCGAGGAGAAAAGGCGGCCAAGTGCAAGTCGGACGTGCACAAGAAGTGTTCCGCCGTACGATTTTTAACACTAGGTTCCTTTTTTTAATTAATTGGCCATTATTGCCCTAATTATAATAGCCAAGTCATCATCTGCCTAGCCTTTTCCCAACTACGTTGGGGTCGGCTTCCAGTCTAACCGGATGCAGCTGAATACCAGTATTTTACATGAAGCGAGCCTATCTGACCTCCACAACCCAGTCACTGGGTAATACGATACCCCTTGGTAAGACTGACGGTCAGTGGTCGGACCGACAACCGTCCTGTGACTGGTTGTCACTTTGTTAGACTTTCGGGCTTCTGACTACCCGTAACGACTGTCAAAGATCCACGAATGACAGCCGCTACCAACAGCTTAACGTGCTTTCCGAGGCATTAAGTATTAAAAAAAAATATAGTGCAAAATATCGTTATTGCCATTATTACCAGTCTTGCCAAGGGTATCATATTACCCAGTAACTGTGTTATGTAGGTCAGACAGGCAGACGATCCATGTAAAATACTGGTACAGTCGCCGGCACGTATCTTGGCAAGGTTTTGGCGTAGTCGGAGTAAATTAACGCATGTACCCTTAGTGCAACAAGAAAATGGTCACTTTTATTGTTTGTCATTATACTATGGTTATTGCCGTAGATTATTTTTAAATATATCTGATTATAAGAAAGGAGAACCGCATCTAACGACTCTTGCCAACTTACGTGCCGGGGACTGTATTCAGCCGCATCCGGTTAGACTGGAAGCCAACCGCAATATAGTTGGGAAAAGGTTAGGTAAATGTTGATATTGCCATTATTAGGATCGGGAAAAAAGCAAAGAAAACACGTCTCTTCTATGGATCCCCTTAGTTTTATTTTTATTATTTTATATTTGTTGTTACATCGGCCATAATTATCTTTTTATACTGTAGTAGTACACAGTACACACTCTGTGAAAATTTCAAGTGACTTACTATTACGGTTTAACCCTTCGAACGTGGAGTCACGCGAGACACAATGGCTTTTTAATTGTTTCTGTATAATTATTTGTTGTTTCTGTCTGTAATTACGGCACTCAATCGGTTAAAAGATACAATGCGTGCCACGTAAGAAGAGACTTGACCCCGCCTCCCCCGCCTCTTTCCGCCGCCCCTATGACGTCCGGTCCCGTCCCGCACTCAGACCTCATACCGCTAAAGATACCTAAAATCGTGTACTGCGCATGTCAAAGTCAAAGTCAAAGCATTTATTTCAAATAGGCACTTTTGAACGTCAAAAATTACAACAAATAGAATTGATTCTAGTCGCCCATTCCAAAGGGTAGTTTTCGTATGGAGAAGAATGGGCAAGAAACTCCACCGTTACACTTTTAAAATGTTTTACAATATTTTGTATACATTAATTATATCATAATAATATGTGAAGACGATGCACCTAAAATAAAATTACTATACCACAATAGGTAAAAGAATTAAAAATGAAACCATGACATATAAATTAATTATCTGATAGATGCATGGTGCTCACATATTTACAAACATGGTAAAAGTAAACGATTTTCATTTAAATAAAATAAAATAAAAATTACAAGTAATAAGTCAGGGTGTAAGTTAAAGTTGTCATCATATCATGTCAAACCACGTGGTGTGTCAAGTCTCTTCTTACGTGGCACGCATTGTACAGCCCTGCGGGGTAATTGCGTAACACATTATATCAGTAGCAATGGGTTTCATTTTCACAGTTGAACAACATTCATTGCGTTATTTACGTTGTTCAACAGACACATTTTTCGAACATATGAAGTAATGTATTAGTTATACTACTACTAACATTATATGGACTTTTATCTGAAATAAAATATTTGAACTAGCAATATCTTTCAAAATGATTCAGATTCGAGATTTATAGTGTGTTACGCAATTAGGGTACTGTAACAGACGGACGGATCAGCGGAGCCTTAAGTAATAGCGTCCCGTTGGTACTTTTTGGCTACGGAACCCTAAAAAACCAATAATAAAAGGTTCTGGTATTGTAGTTTCATAACCGATACTGTAATAGACCGATATGCAAGCCGGTCAAGTGTGTGCAATGGCCTTAGAATGAAACAAAGTTACATTATCGTAATCACTTGCTTAGATAATATTTAATGATAAATTATTGCAACAGGTAATCGTTCTTGGCTCTTGGCTGAATCATCAAATCCTGTGCGTAGGTATATAGAATGGACCTATGTTTTAATTGCATAATATTAGTTGAATAATTTTTTATCACATCTATTCAAAAAGAGCTAACTAGTATATCTTCGTAAACAGGGACTAAAATGGCTCTTTAATCCCTAGAAACTAAAAGTGATTTAAATTTGGAATGTGGATATTGTTAAGTTCCAATCACCAAAGAGATCAATCACGAACATTTTATGAACAAGTAACAGTATATTATAAGGTACTGGATAATACAGAAAAAGGCGTGCGAGCCTAATTAAAAAAAAAGTTTGTGAAATAATAAAAACGCGCGAAAAGCATTCTGCCTTTGTTCATAATTGTTTACTCAAAATTTTATAGAAATAAATAAACGTACTACTTATTCTTATTCATAAGTTGTACTTACCTACTTATTTTTTCTTAAAGGGTGATAAAAAGTAGAATGTCCACACTGTCCACCTCGAGAGCAAAGGCTCCTTTAAACAGGCGAGACACGAAACGCGACATAAAGGAACCGCAAGTCGCGCAACGAGCGGTGCCTTTGTGTCGCGCCCGTTTGTAGGAGCCTTAACACTTTTTATGCTCGACTGACATGCTTTGAATCCCTCTCGCCTTCAAAATAGTTGTTTGCTCCCTTGGCAAACAATCTACTATTTATTGATCTATTGTTATTTCATGATGTAAGTTCTTAATACTACACTGGCATTGCTATGATGTCAGTCAGTGTCATCCCACCTGATGCTTGGGATTGACAGCAGACAATTGTATCGGAAAAAGTAAATTGTAGTAACAAATCTATTCTCATACATATCTGTATTTTTTTGTGTTACGCAATTTTTTTTTTTTCAATGTAACAATTTTGTAGAATTGCAGCCTTGTAAAGTTTTGTGGTAAATATTAGGACCCTGATTTTTTATAGCTTTGCCAAATTATCGATATAACCAAATTACGGTAGACACAGACGCCAGCACATCAAGCTACTACAATCTTTAATAGATTTTCAACTTTATCGCTAAACCATAAGGTTCGATTGGGAAAATTTGACAGTGTCGGGTAGCTTGATGTGCTGGCGTCTGTACCTAATTTGTTATTTACTTAGAAAAAGGTAAGTATTAATGTATCAAGATGGCTGCTATTTTTACATAAGTACCTACATACATTTTACAACTACCTAGAGTTCTATTTATTGGCTGGTTGGCCTTCAAGCTAAACTCCGCATATTAACTATCCAAATTAAAATGAAATTAAAATACGAAAAGTACTTGAAAATAGGACACACTATCGCATCGAATAAAATAAACACTCGGTGAAAGTTGTGGCAAAATTAAATGATAGAACGATACAAATATTTTCTTTTAAGAATGCAATGAATCTAAAGCAATAATAGTAGCGTGACTAACTACAATAAACATTACACGTTCATAGATCTAGGTAGATTTCCTAGCCTAGATTTTATTAAAATAGTTTTTTCACAAAGAATATTGAACCAATTTGAAGTTCAATATTCTTTATGAAAAAAGTTGAGACTGTTAGATATCATAATCGCATTTGAATTAAAGCTGCTTTGTGCGCTAAAGCTACGGTTTCCTAGAAAAGCGGTGGCCGCTACATTATGGCCGCAGAGTGACGGCCGTCATGAAAATGATGACAGCGGGGTTTGAGTTCATGGTGTCACAAAACGCTCGCTAGGAAAATACACCAAGTCACTTTCATAAATAACGTATCAGTGACGTCATTCGACGGTAAATTGCGGACGCTATGTGGCGGCCATCGCAGTTTTAGAAAACCCTATATAGCTTTAGAAATAACATAAAGATATGGCGTTTTTATATTCCTTTTATTTTTCCTGTTTATTTGAATAGTTCGTCTATCATCGGAATTGAACAATAAGACGGGCATTTCGCTCTAACAAACTAACTAGCAATTAGTTATAACTAATCAAATGAAATACGATTTTTCCTATTGTTTCTTTTACCAATAATTATTCTAATAAGAAACCACAAGTCTGTTTGGCCAGGCTTCGGCTTTCATTGATTGATTACGAATAATTACTAATTAGGTGGTAATTCCACTGATTAACATCGTGTTTACAAACAAAGTGACAGTCGTGAAATGAATGAAATGTGATTGACTAATGTGAATGGAAAGAACTTGTTTTGAAAACAACGATTTGTCACATATACACAGACAAAATAGAGTGGTAATCTCTTTTTAAACGACTTCTAAAAAGGAGGAGGTTCTCAATTCGGATGTTTCTATTTTTTTTATGTACCTATGTTCGGGCATAACTCCATCGTAAATAGACGGATTTGCGAATTTTTTTTTTGTTCGATAGGTCTTTATTCCGAAATAGTCCCATTTAAATTTCGTAAAGATCTGATGATGAGTTTCGGAGACAGACGACGGAACTCTTCAATAAATGCCAGCAAATCAACCGCGATTGCTGCTATAGCATATGACGTAGGTATGCATTGTTTACTCAATCACACAACATAACATCACGCCTGTGTACCCTTTAAAAGGTAAGGCAGATGTGTTCAATAGCTTTCTGTCACTGATATTCACATAGCAAGTAGTGATATATGAATTTGTTTGGGGTAGGTAGGTACAACTAAAAAGTGAAAAATACAAACTTTTTTACGAAAAAAAAAAAACAACCGACTGCTTTTTTTTTGTAAAAAAGTTTTTTTCTAAAGAGTCTTAGTCTCACATTGTATAGTAGATAGATTTCATTGGTGATATTCTACAGAAAGGTCAGGTGCACAACAGTGCGATTCTGTACCTAACTATCTCACCGTGAAAACTTAGGTGAAGTGAGCGTGGAGTGAGCTGTCAATAGTGTCAAGTAGCGGCGTGCGTCAGATAATAAAAAAATATGAACGTAATAGAAGCAAAAGGAGAAAGTTTTGAGTATGAATGTCGATGGCTATACCTAAGAGTGTAAGGGGAAGACCGAAGAAACGATGGATGGACTGTGTGAATGATGATTTCGTTAGAAAGGGGCTGACTGTCGACATGGCGGCTAATAGAGAAGTATGGAAGAAAAATACATGTTGCGCCGACCACAAATAAATTGGGATAAGGGCAAGAGAATGAAGAAACAAAGCAAAAGGAGTAATCTGCATTCGCGATTTATTTGCCAAAAATGTAAACAAATATGAGTTTACGGAAAAATAAACTTTATAAACCCTACACAAAATAGTTCAATTTACGCTACAACTTCAAACATTTTTATAACTTTTCCAATTGTGCTAGTCACTCTGATATCAACTTAATTATATCATTAAATTTGATATTTGTTTAACTTGAAATAATATTAATTTGAAACAAGTTTGAATAGACTTTTAAGTACCTATGTATGGTAGATATTGAAATTTAATTGTACTGATTAGGAAATAATATATCCATCCCGTACTATATATTTATTTATGCGCCATTAGTTTTATTAAACATTGTTTTACTGCAACATGCATATAAATGGCGTATTATTTCCTATTTTGTTGTCTGGTTTCGATGTATGTAGCATTGTTTTTGACTATCGTCATTCAGGAATGACGCAGGGAGTGCCAGACCACAGATTATAATCTCGTCACACACTTTATAACAATCTTAAAAAGAAAACCGGCCAGCGGGTTAATTGCTAGCTTTAATTTTGACAGTTCAACAACATTCATTGCGTTATTTACGTTGTTGAACAGACACATTTTTCGAACATATGAAGCAATGGATTTCAGGATGAGAAATCACCAAATGACCCCTCCCGCTCTGGGTGGAGCGGAAGGGAGTGTCAGACTCTTACTGACTAAAACCCACCCGTGTTCCTTCCTTAGCCCTTTATGTTCCGGGCCAGGGGTAACCCTTTCGGACAATCCCGCTGACCGCGCAATTAGAGTGCAGGCGCGTGTCGGACCACGCTCAGTGAAGGGTTCCGTAGTTGAGATGAATAAGTACACATGCACAGTAGATATTGTATCAACCGCAAAAATAAGTTTGTATTTCCTAGTCATTATCTTCCTTTTGTAACGCAACACGTTTCCTTTTTCAATCTCCCCTGTCCACCGTCACGCTATCATTCACTTCCTTCTCTTTCATATCATTTCTCACACAATCCATCCATATTTTCTATCGCCTTCCTCTCCCTCTACAGCCATCAATACAGTACCCGGCGATAAATATTGCACATCGACCTTTGTAAAGAGACAATCGGCAAATTTCGGCTTCGTAGAGCGTTATCTCTGTCGCACGAAATACAAACAGTCCGGTATCTATTAGGAGCTGTTAAAACAATTATGATTTGCTTCTTTTGATAATTATTTTTATTCTTTGTATAAAATCAATAGGATCGAATAGATCGTTGTGCAATATTTATCGCCGGGTACTGTACTTAGGTATATTAATCACTATTTTTGCCACATGCATTTCCTTCCTCCTTTCATAGTGTTTTTCGAAAAATCTATGAAAAACAAAGTTATCACTGTGGTTTGATATAACGGAAAAGATCCGATATCTTATAAAAAGAATTGACTTAAATAAAGTCACTTTGAAACTTCACACTCGTTTTAAATTATGGACAGACACCCTTGTGGGCATTGATTTTTTTCAACCCGCGGTTACATTTATATGGGGGAGTGCCACCCCTAACTGTTTTCGTCATAATTTCACTACACCACTGTTTAGCGGTGCACAGAATACTCCATCTTTCCAATTTTTATCGACATATGTGAATAGTCTCCGACTAAAATGGCTGCGTAACGTCCGGACGGACGGACAGACAGACATGACGAAATTATAAGGTTTTTTTTGCCATTTGGCCACGGAACCCCAAAAAGTAAGAGAAGTGATGTTTCTACATATTCTAGTATATTCTTATGTATTTTTTACAAACTTGCCACTAAAATACAAGTAGGTATCCTAGATACCTAATTTTATCGGCAAATAAAAGTAGTAGATACACATGCACATGCACATGTTCATAAAGAAAACGATAAAAGTCAAGGTAAATACGAAACAGCTAAACTGTTGTCGAAAACACGACGATATATCAAGCTAATCATTTCCAGTATAAGCTGACTTCTCAGTGTACGAAAAGCCAATGCGAATCAGCTAAAACTAGAAAGCTAGAGCTTGATGTCGTCTTGTGTACAGACGCCAGCACATCAACCTACTACAATCTGTCATATTTCTTTAATAGATTTTCAACTTTATCGCTAAAGTTTAAGGTTCAAAGTTGATTGGGAAAATTTGACAGTTTCGAGTAGCTCGATACGCTGGTGTCTGTACTTTCCCAATAGTAGTAGTGGCCTTATTCCGTCAGATACGCCCCTAACAATTTAATAAGGCTCTATTCGGGTCGTGTTATAAATCGGTCATGGTTTTGTAGGTCGTTGCTTAACTACCCTGATCATCACACAAGTTCGATTTCAGTCACAGCTGTCAATCGATAATGTACAATACACACAGCACAGAGTACACAGTGGCAATAACCCGTGTGTGTAGGGGATGCAAACCGAATAGGTTTGCAGTGTGTACCTATTAGACTTTTTTAAACCAAATGTAATCAAATTAGGCTTTTTTTTTGAGGATGGGAAATCATCAAATGACCCCTCCCGCTCTGGGTGGAGCGGAAGGGATTGTCAGACTCTTACTGACTAAAACCCACCCGTGTTCCTTCCTTAGCCCTTTATGTTCCGAGCCAGCGGTAACCCTTTCGGACAATCCCGCTGACCCGGCAAAGGCTTAGAATTAGAAGTAGCACTTTCTGAACGTCAAAATTACATAAGGAAGTCCCAGAAAACGCCCGCCCTTCACCATTTCCTAGTGCTTTAACTAGGATGAAGTGGCGCAACAAACTGTTACTGTTTGTAAAGTACCAACTAAACTCTTTTGAGTTTCAAGTGTTCCTTCACCATCAGTCTACAGCAGTCCACTGCTGGACCAAGGCCTCTCCTATTGCACGCCATTGACTCGATTTTCGGCCACTCTCATCCAGCTGCTACCAGCCACCCTGCGAAGATCGTCGCTCCACCTAGCCTGAGGGGCGTCCTACCTTACGTTTGCAGATTTACAATGCGCGCCACGAAAGATGAGACTTGACCCCGCCTCCCCGCCTCCCCCGCTCTTTTCGCCGCCCCTATGACGTCCGGTCCCGTCCCGCACTCAGACCTCATACCGCTAAAGATATCTAAAATCGTGTACAAGTCAAGTCAAACCACGTGGTGTGTCAAGTCTCACCTTTCGTGGCACGCATCGTACTGTCACTGGCGCCGCCGGTTGAAGTGTTAACAAGAAGAATATTTAAATAGGTAACAGTGTCAGTAAAGTGCGTCTCTCTAGTGCTATTGCTAGGCAAACGCTGCCATTAAACGCGTTTCGATCTAGCAAAGTCTAGGTTTAAAACGAAGGCATTTTTTCCCTAATTCAATGACTAAAACAGCTACTTAGTTTGACTAAAAAGCTAAAAAAAAAAATATTAAATACTTGTTATGTAAACTAAACACTCAAATCTTGAGGTCAGTGCTATATTAAAATATCCGAATGGTGTTTATCACAAAATTTTTTTTTTTGAAGTGAACAAAAATCCTTGCCAAATATAAAAAATAAACTGGTTTTGGTTGACATTAGGAAAATTTGATAAAAAAAACTATCACGGAATTAGATCACTTAGCCGACTAAATCCATTTATGTATTACCGTTGTATTGTATTGCATGCAAATATCTGATTCACCGATTTATCATATTTTGTAAAAAACAATTTTAATGCGTTTTTACGTCAACCGACACGAGTTAAATAAATGTGATCATTTATTTTATCATCACCATGTGTATACATTCGAAAATTGTGATTAGGGTGACCCTAATCACAATTTTCGAGAATAATAATTCGTGTATTTTGAAGGCCAAGTCTATTTTGTGCAAATCTGTCTATTGTTGGAATAAATATACAAGTAATTATAATAATTTCCTCATGTGCTTGTTATTTAAGAATCAAATTTGCATAGCATGCTATGTTAAAACGATGTATTGACATTGCGTTTGATATATTGACCCGAGACAATTCGGTTTTGAGAGGAAAATATTGACGGCCGGTCTTATAATTATGGACTATATCCGGCATATGTTTAAAGTTTGAATTTATTTGAACTATCAATTATATATGACGTTTCATAGTATTCGGATCGGAAATAGACAAATTATCTTTAAAATCTACCAATATCTAGGTATATATAATTATTTATTGGTATCTATCTATCATGGGGTTTAGGTTTCCGCACTTAGTCCTTGAAATGGACCATTGTACGTGAGCCATGGTGGCCGATTACTCCAACCAGCCCACCTCCCTCCAGAAGCAGATAAGACTTCCCGGTCTCCTCAGGGCATCCGCAAGGGATGTTGGTGTTCCCAGGGTCTCCTCGCGAATCTTGGTAACGCCTGTGCACTCAAGAAGCACATGCGCCACCGTTTCCTCCGCCTCCATGCATGCTCTGCACAGGGGACTATCAGTGATTCCCAGGGTATGAAAGTGTTTATTTAGTGAACAGTGTCCAGTAATGGTCCCCGCCACCAGGCGCAGGCTGTCTCTGTCCAGGCGCAGAAGGCGCCTGGTCAGCTTTGTATCCAAGGATGGCATAGCTTCCTTGGATTGCCTACATCCTGGTGTCGAGGTCCACCATTTTTCCGCTTGTATTCGAGTGTGATCCTTTAACCAGCTTCTTAGCTGCTTGAAAGGAATGGGCACAATGGGTTCAGGTCCGTAGGGTCTTGTACTGGATCCTCTTCTGGCAAGTTCGTCAGCCGCATCGTTTCCAAGTGATCCACTGTGACCTCTAATCCATTGTAGCGTTATCGTGTTGCGATTTAGTACCGTGATTCGTTCTAGGGCCTTGTGGCATTCTAGTGTTAGTCTCGACGTGATCTGATTACTCTTTAGGGATTGAAGAACTGAGGCACTGTCGGAGAGTATTCGGATATTGGTATCCGTAACCTCCCTGGCCTCTATAGCGTGTGCCGCTTGGATAATACCTACACACTCTGCTTGGTAAACGGAGTTGAGCATTCCAAGTGGTTTGGATATCTTAATGTTTAGGTCGTTGGAGAACACCCCGACGCCCGTCCCTTCGTCGGTCTTTGATCCATCAGTGTAAATTCTTAGCTCTGTTGTATCTGAGTAGTCACACAACTCCTCTATGAGCTCTATGTTGTAGTGTTTTTGGAAGCAGTGGGTCTTCAGGGTTCTGTCGATGGGTGATGTCATCATCGGTTGTTCTTTGATTGCATCTTCTCTGATGCGTGTGTGTTTGATTCTAGAATCATTGCTTAGGGAGCCGGATACTTCGAGTCTGAAAGTCGCTATGGCCGCCTCCTCTCTTACGACGAGGTGTAGGGGAGGTAGCCCCAGCATCACCTGTAAGGCAGCAGTGGGGGAAGTCCTCATGCTACCGGTGATTGCTACGCATGCAAATCTTTGTAGTTTCTCGAGATCTTTTTGGGTTGTACTTAGGTTGGTCCTGGGCCACCAAACTAAAGAACCGTATGTAATAATTGGTCGGATAACTGTGGTGTATAGCCAGTAGGTGATTTTGGGGTTTATGCCCCAATTTCTCCCGAGGAGTCTCTTACATTGCCATAGGGCTATACTGGCTTTTGTGATAATGTAATCAGTGTGTTTTGCCCAGTTCAACTGTTTGTCCAAAAAGATACCCAGGTATTTGGTTTCAGTCGATAGGTTTAGGGTTGTCCCAAAGAAGCTTGGCAATTGTAATGTTGTCAGCTTTCTTTTCTTTGTGAAGAGGACGAGTTCGGTTTTGGTGGGGTTAACTGCTAGTTTATATTCCTTGCACCAGTCTTCTACTATTCTTAGAGCTTGGCGCATAAGGTTGCATAGTGTGTTTTCGTGTGTGCCGTTTATTATTATGGTCAAATCATCAGCATAGCCCACCGTGTAGTAGCCTCTGCTATTTAGACGTTTGATGAGGCTGTCTACTACAAGGTTCCATAGTAGTGGCGAGAGGACTCCACCTTGGGGGCAGCCCTTCGCCACTATGGCTCTGGTGGTGTCGTTTACCGTAACTTGTACGGCTCTCAATCGGAGCATATTTGTGATCCATCCTCGCAGGGTCGAGTCCACACCATGTTCCTCGAGGGCTGCGTTGATGCTATGGAAGATGGTTTTGTCAAAAGCGCCTTCTATGTCGATGAAGACAGCTAGTGAGGAGCATTTGTGGTCCACTGCACATTCGATCTTGGAGATTACACTATGCAGCGCAGATTCTGTTGATTTTCCTGTGGAATACGCGTGTTGCTGTTTGTGAAGTGGTCGCTCCCGAAGAGGTCCGTCCCGAATATGTCGATCACAGAGTCTCTCAAGGGTTTTCAGCAAGAAAGATGTTAGGCTTATTGGTCTGTACGCCTTGGGTTGTGTGTAATCTGGTTTGCCTGGTTTAGGAATGAAAATGACTTTCACCTCTCGCCATGCAAGTGGTATGTATTTCTGTGCTATGCAAGCTTGGTAGATGACGATCAGCCACGGCGTTAGGGCGTCTACTCCCCATTGTAGCAGGGCGGGGAAAATTTCGTCTAAGCCTGCGGATTTATATGGCTTAAAAGTCTTTATTGCCCATTTTATTTTCTCTGTGGTTGCTATGGTGCGGGCTCTGGCCCAGTCTTGGTCATTTGGTGTGTGCGTTGGTTCACTTGCCCAGGTTCTGTCCTCGGAGAGACTGCAGTCTGGGAAGTGGGTTTCCAGAAGGACTTTACTTGTTTCGTGGTCCGACTTGGTGTATGTGTTGTCTGGGGTTTTTAACGACCCGAGGGTGCGATCTTGATCTGTAGATAGGATCTTTCTCACACGCGCGGCTTCGTTGTTCGATTCAATTTCTTCGCAGAATTTCCGCCAGGCTGCCCTGCTGGCATTCCTGACTTGTTTTTTGAAGGTGTATTGTGTTTTCTTGTATGAGTCCCAGTCTTCTGGTAGTCTGGAATTTTTGGCTCTGTTGAATTGTTTGCGCATGTTTTGCCTGAGCTTACTAAGTTCCGCATTCCACCAGGAGTTACCCTTGCTCCTGGTGTCTGGGTCTTTTAGTTTGCAGCAGGCATGGTAGGCTTCAATTATAAATTCCGAGAGTTTTGTTACGGTGTCTTCAAGTTGTTTGTGGTCTATTAGAATTTGGGGAGTTTGGTGCTGCGTTAGTAGGGAGGCCAACAGCCGTTTATAGCCGGGTACATTGGTACGGCGTGGGTTGCGTCTAGGTTCGGGCTTTTTTATGTTAGCTATTAGTGAGAAGCGAATCCTTCTATGGTCAGAGCAAGAAGGCTCGTTGGATACGTGCCAGTTAGAGATAAGTTTTGCCGCGCTTTCCGAAGCCAGCGTTAGGTCAATAATTGTTTGTCCGCGCGATGTGACCCAAGTGGGTTCCGAGCCGCGGTTTGCGATGTTAAGGTTTGTTGAGAACAAATATGTGCATAGTACCTCACCTCTAGTGTTGGCTTTGTTGCAACCCCAAAGCGGGTGGTGGGCGTTTGAGTCCGTGCAGATGACCAGGTCCAGGTTGGTGTCTTCACAATACCTTACCAGGTCGGCCATCCCTTTTGGTGGGCAGTCTTCATCCTCGCCAGGCATGTATACCGAGGCCAGGACGATATCGGGTGCGTCGCCGTCGGTTTTGAGCCTGACGGCTGTTAGATCTCTGGAACATAATTGCGTGAGTGTGGTGGTGGGTACATCTTTGGGTATGTAGGCACAGGTTCGTGGTTTATCTGTGCCTTGTGTGTCGAGGATCAGCTTACCTCCAATGTTACCAAGGCCGCATATTCTGTTATTACGGATCCACGGCTCTTGGATGAGTGCAATGGTTCGGGGTTCCATCTCCAGTGCCCTGCGCAGGCAGGCGGTAGCCGTCTGGCTATGCTGGAGGTTGGTCTGGATGATGTTTATGGGACGGGATGGGGTCGGTAGTGGGGTGGAATTAGGGGGAGATGGATCCATCGGATGATTCCCCCGCCTCTCCCAGCCCATGCTGGTCTTCGCTCAGTGTCGGTGACGATGATGAGAGCAGCTGCTCCGTCCACCTTGGTGGTGAGGTTGGCATCCTCACGGCGTCGGCATCAGCCATCGCCGTTCTGGCCATCTCCTCCTCCAGTTGCGTCATTGTCACGTCAAGTTCAGTCGGAGCCGGTTTCGTCTGTTCAGTGTCAGTCTTAGTCTCAGAGGGATGGATGTTGGGGAAGAAACGCACGTATATCGACCCAAGTAGGTATGATATCCGTCGCTCCCTCCCCAAGATCTTTTCGACCTCGTCCGGTGGGATACCCAGGGTTAGATAAGACCCATAGTTATCACCACCGACCGATGTCGCCCTGTACAGAGACCATCTACCGATGTCGTACCAGGGGTTCTGGCAGGTCAGAATCGTCTGGAGCAGCGCTATGTCCCCATTGTACCTGGGTACAAAGAGCGCCGCTCGAACCCGAGTCGGTACGTCAGACTGTTTCATTACTGTCAGTGTCTCGTCAGTGTTTGGCAGTCTTAGTTTGGGTACGTTCTGGGTCAGCCAAGTCAGGGCGTTGTCGTCCTCGCACCATATGTGAACCGTGCCATCCGCTACCCTTGGGTAACCACGGAAGGCCGGGACTTTGGAGGGGTCAGTTCGACACGTGTCTACGATGAGGTCTTCAAGGCTGAGCTTGATGTGTTCGCCCTCGTCAGTAGTCATATCTCGGGAAGGAGGCGAGAGGCAGATCGCTACGGCGAGTCGCGCAGGGATATCCTTAGTGGCCCGCGCGTAGGTTCTCTGTTCCCCTTGAGCGGCCTGGGTTCTAACACGCTTGGCGTCCCCCTGGAGCGTACTTGGTGAAGCCGTATCGTCCGGGCGCTCCCTCTTCGCCGCACCCTGTCCACTTGGACCAGGTTGCGGTTCTGAGGAGCTTGGCACAATGTTTTGTGCCAGGGACACCCGGCGCAAGAACCCAGCCCGCTTGCCTCGCTTCTGTCTAGTTCGGTGTTGGTCTGTCGTCATATTGTCACGGTTCCGGTCGGTTCCTCCGGATGGTCCTGGTGCGGGCAGTGACTTCTCGCGCTGGGTTTCCCCTTCGCGTACTGTTCCCTGCCCGCTCGTTTTTATTGTATTTATTGGTAACTATTGTTGATTTCACCATGAGAGTAGGCATGACGTTTACAAACACGTGAAGGTAAAGAAAAAATATATGTATGTAAGTATAAATTTCTTTCAAAGTCATAATTTAAAGAAAAAAAATTCGTTATTATATCTACACTTATGACAGAGGGTGGGCTTGTGTCTAAGTAATAACAGCCCCACGGGTCGATTGATCAGGTTAAGCTACGCTTGCCGCGGTTGGCCCACGGATGGGTGACCATCTTTACATACCAAGACCCGTCTGTGCCTCGGAAAGCATCTTTAAGCCGTTGGTTTGGTCCCGGCGGTCATTCGTAGATTTTTGACAGTCATTGCAGGTCGTCAGAAGCCCGAAAGTCTGACAACCAGCCTTACCAAGGGGTTTGGTATTACCCAGTAACTAGGTTGTGGAGGTCAGATAGGCAGTCGCTCCATGTAAAATACTGGTACCCAGCTGCAACCGGCTAGACTGGAACTGGAAACCAACCCGGCTAGGCAGATGATGACTTGTTATGATTTTGTCATAAATGATAAAAACATAAACAAACACACATAATAATTAGAAAAAGACTTCTTTAATTTATTGCGCGAAAATTACTAACTGACGGGAAACTACTTCATAATAAATTTGCCACTACCGTTAATAAGACCTCAAGATATTCGTCCCCAATATTAATGGGATATTTTATATCCGTCTTAACGGAATTTCTCGATAGGAACAAATCTTTTACGTCACTTCTCATTACTCCAGACGTTTAATAGGATCCTACACAATCGCTTGTGAGAAATTTAATAAAGGGATTCCCTAAGTAACGAGTGTCATAATGGAATTTATCTTCTAAGCGCTGTTACTTTACCAATATTTTTTTTTACTGTATGTAGACTTTTTAAGATGCAATGATATAATAGCGCATGATTAAATAATTATATAAGTTACTGTAAATATGTTTAATTATAAATAAGAATTCTGTGTATTTTAGCGTACCTATAAATAACATGTTAGTTCAGAAATAAAGAAATTAATATTGGCGCAGTTTGTGAAGTCAGGAGATCATTTTGCAAAAAATTAAAGCTGTCAGATAATTCGAAATTCAATCCGGTAATGTAGAATCGGAGGGCCAAGGGAAATCAAGGATGACCTATCACACGATCATAACCTGTTTTATAGACAGGAATCTCTCAAACTGGCATTTAAACGTCAGGTTCATTACTCGCTTAATTTGAAGAAACGGCAATACATTTATTATTTATTTATTTATTTAAACTTTCCGCACAAAAAGGACGAAACATTTTTCTAGCTACTCACTAAGAGTAAATAGAAAAAAAACTAAGAGTCTAAAGCCAACGTATTTTATTGATTATTTATATTTATAAATTATTTGAATATTCATGGATAACCATAGTGGAGAGGCGCCAACAGAAGATTTAAATTTAATTTAATTTTAAATAGGTATACATATTTTGTAAACCAATACCTATCAGATTGTTATTATAAAACTGAAATTAATGTGGAACACAAATCAAATAATGCTTCACTTAAACGTTTACAAAATTAGATTCTTTTTAGTTTGTTTGAATCTTGCCTATGAAGATATTCAAACTACACGAAGTATTGCTCCTTTTTGTACACAAGCAATTGAAGATAAATTTTAACAATATCTGCCCCTACCTTCATTTGCGAAAAGAAGTCTTAAACGGCTCAATTTACTTATCGATACTTAGCACTCACAATAATTTCGCTTTTAATTTCACTTTCACGTACGCACTTAATAAAAATTAAATAATGAGGTACTGACTTGGCTTATCCGAAGAGTCCTCGTCCATGATCGCCAATTTGCTCGGCCTTTTATCATCTTCAGACTTCAAACCCATGTTCACTGCAACGGCCGGAAAATTAAAAAAATAAAGTAAATTTAAAACGCGGTGCTTTTATTCACGTCGATCACTTGCACAGGCCGAATGTATTTTATTTATTTTTATTTTATTTTTATAATTTAAATAAGTTTCGAATTATTATTTGATTGTTTATATTTTATACGCGCGCGTCAAAACGCCATGCTCGCGACAGGTGAGCCTGGCCGCGTACCTCGTCCGCGAAGGTTAGTATCGACTGTCACGGTACAATGGGCTAGCCTTGTTTTTAAGGCACGCGACTTGCAGGCACGCAGCTGACTCGATCGTTCGCGTATGTAGGTAGGTTTGTATCAGTGAATTTGACATAGTAATTGACACGATCGGGGAGATGAAGTTTGATCGAGATTATCGTGTGTGTAAAAAGATTACCTATCTAACAATATGTACCTACTAAGTATAATGTATTACACATATGTAAAAAAAATATGAACATAAACGGCGATTATTATTCCTAAAGTACTGTTCAGCAAATAAATTCTGATTTTTAATTTGCTATACTAAAATGACAGCTGCGGTCGACCTTTATAAGTCAACGTGACATTGTTTAGTGACGTGACTTATTAGAGCAGTTGTCATTTTGGTCTAGAAAATTAAAAATCTTTTTTGGCCCCATTATTAATAATACCTTCAACAGTCAATACCCGATTACAGTTAAATTAAAAAAAAAATAATGATGATGAGACTGTCCATTAGATATGTAAGAAAAAGAATCGAGATGAATGACCGAACGTGCGCGAGACAAAAAGGAAGAATTATTTAAAAATTCATTCTTTTCTTTGTGCATACGTTCCATATACGTCACTGACAGCACACGACATTCATCCCTCCGGGAATTAAAAGAGTCCCTAAATGATGCCAATTCATTCAGCCAGGTTTATTGAATTTAATGAACGATTTCAATTCACGAATACTCACAAGATAATTTAAAAAAAAATCTTAGGTATAGGTATTTCAAATAGTTCTGCGTCATTTTGCTATAAATCGGTTGATTTATTTCATAATTTTGTTTTACTAGGTATGTTATTTTCCATGCTGATAACGGAAAAGTCTTTCGTTTTGTATTTCGACACGCGGTGAAAGTACGTGTGTTTTTGGAGACATTGATTGAATAAAATGGAGGAAACCAAGATAAACATAAAAAAAAACTCTTGAAAATATATCTTGTTTCCACGAATTTGACGGAAAGATTTCAGGAATATTAAAAAAAAAGTAGGGTGGTAATGATAGCATAAGCATGATCGCTATAATGTTCCCACTGCTGGGACACAGCCTACTCTCTGCGAAGAGTGGGCCATAATCCACCACACGGACCCAGCGCAGGCTGGTGGATGTCACGTCATGTCTTCGATTTTTTTGATTCTAGAACATGCGTGTACAGACGTCAGCACATCAAGCTACCCGAAACTGTCAAATTTTCTCAATCGATTTTGAACCTTATGATTTAGCGATAAAGTTGAAAATCTATTAAAGAAATTTGACAGATTGTAGTAGCTTGATGTGCTGGCGTCTGTACATTGTTTCCTTCACCGTTTTGAGAGGAGTGGTGATGAAATACACAAATTACAGTGCCTGTCTGAGTTCGAACCCACAATCTACAACAGTTACAACTCGCAAGTCGGTGCCGATACAATTGGCACACCACTGTAATGAAAATTTGAAACCCGTTCGAAAACTTTTCAACTACACTAGACCACACTTGGACACAACGTGTTCACACAGCGGCTGATGCGACACTAACTATCGTGTCACAATCAATTTTGCAATTACAGACACTCGTGTTCATACAGAGACACTCGATGTACAGACGCCAGCACATCAAGCTACTACAATCTATCAAATTTCTTTAATAGATTTTCAACTTTATCGCTAGCATAAGGTTCAAAATTGATTGGGAAAATTTGACAGTTTCGGGTAGCTTGATGTGCTGGCGTCTGTACCTATACACTGAGTGTACCGTGTATAGTGTCGTAGTCTAAACGTACCATAAAGATATACCTAGGTCAATTATAAACTAGTAATTATGCAACACATCGGTAACACGGAACGGAGATTAGACACGAAAACTAGATTAAAATAACCCACTACTTACAATAACCTATCGTTGCCATTATAAAAACTAAAACCCACTTAACAGGCCTATTTAATCCTACTCCTAATAATTGAGCCCTTTCTGGTTTCTTTTATTATAGGGTGAGTGGGGGCAAGATCGAACGGTTTTTTGATGAGATGAGCAGTGTTGTATTTGAAGTCTTGTAGAACAGTACATATGAGCTTATGCTAAAAAATTATTTGTTTGAGTAAAGAGCAAAGACTATATTTTTCTATCATATTGATAACATCCTGTTAAATCTGCTCCAAAGCATAAAAAAAATTAAATTAAATGTTTTTATCACGAAAATGAACCAGGGGAAAGATGAAAGGGTGATGGGGAAAGATCGAAATAGTTTATAAAATCGTTTAAATGATTGTCAGACGCTGTTGGTGGTCACTAGTCTATAGTTTGAAGTGCCCTAAAAACTGAGAACTGACTGAAGTGTCAAAATTCCTTTAGTTTAGAAAGATATAACGTTTTTATATTTTTATATATTTCAATCTTACCCCACCGGGGGAAGATTGACAAAGAGGTTCTCAAACTTTCCACTTTAATTGCTTAAGGTTATACTGAAAATAAAACATTGCTATCAATCAAATATATCCTTTAATTTTACTTTATCCTAATACTTACCGAGATATTACAAAACAGAGAGTTTGCATTTTTCTTTCATCTGAGTCTACAAATGCAGCGCAATACGTAACAAATAAAAGTGACATAAAGATAAAATATTTCAAAATTAAATAGTTATCCAAGCAACATCTTAGAAAAATAAAAAATGTATGGCTTCATGCCCATAACAAAAACATAAAAAGACTCTTCAAAGGCAAAAAAGCAATAACAAATCGCTTATCTTACATTAATTTGCCATATTTAGGATCAATATCTTTAAAGATTCAATTTTAATCTTTATTACATCTAAAGGTACGAGTTCGTAGTCGACTGCAGACAGCAGCAGCATACGACGTGTCGCTGCGACACTACTGGGGTCTATGTATTTCTATGAAAACAACGTGTCGCTAGCTACGGAAGGTATTTCATAGAAACACATAGAAACCAGTAGTGTCGTGGCGACACGTCGCCTGCTGCTGCTGCTTGCAGTTGGCTACGAAGTTGTACCTTAATTCTTAACATAATAATCTCGACTTCGGCACGGATTTTTCGGGATGTCTTGTTCTTTCACACTATGACGTATTATATTATAAAGATTCCTTCCGTTTTACTTTCTCTATGGCGTTAGCAATATCGTCATGGGTGTAGGAAGTTGCGCGTAGAGATGTCCGGACGTAGTTACGTGGCATGGTGATTCTGAATTGACAAAATGCAATTATTGAATAGTCATTCGGTAGTCCTAAGTTGGTATTTATAATAATAATATTTGTAATCACTAATCAATTATACACAAAATTAATTCATTCAAACTTTGCATAAACGATATTCTATAAGAACATCATAAAATCATAAAAGGGTAGGTACTGATTATTTTATTTTGTATACTTATCTTATCATGAACAGTTTGAGAACATCTGACTATTAGTATGACTTTTGAAAACGGGGTAAGGTCGAAACTTTTAAATGTTCTTCTTACCCCGTCAAATATTGGTGGGTAAAGATGGAAAATTGAAATAAATCCTAAAATACGAAAAATAGCCATATTTGGATGTAATAACACAACTAAGAATTAAAAATAATGAGTAGATATTCCAATAAAACATTCGTACCCACCTCGTAAGTAAAGTTACAGGACACGGGGTAAGATTAAAACACTCGATTAATTTGCGTAAAAGTCACTGCGCAGAAATTTGCATTTTTCACACAACCATTTACTCAAAGCGGTAAACGCTGATTGAGATGTGCGACGTAACAAAATGGCGATCTTAACAATGTTGCCATCACTGCAAAAACTGCATTAAGTCTGACGTTATGGACAACTTTTTGTGTTACCCCGTTTTCTATCTTCCCCCCACTCACCCTACTCCATTTACAATAAGATTAGACATTTAAAGAAAACTTTTTACAGTCCGTTCAACCGATTTTTACTTCTATTCCGTAGGCATAAGGACGGCATTAAAAGCAAAAACGTGATTATAATACCAACTGTTTATTGCAGCTGCCATTTGTCATGCCACCAACGCAATAGAAGTCAAAATCGGTTGAACGGACTGTAAAAAAGATTTATTTCAATGTCTAATCTTATTGCGAATGGGGTATAGCTGCGCGGCTGCGCCCCGTGGTTTCGCCAGCGTAAGTGTCAATCCCGTGGAAATATCGGGATAAAAAGTAGCCTATATGTTAATCCAGGGTGTCAGCTACCTCCATACCTAATTTTATCAAAATTGGTCTAGCCGTTTGAGCGTGAAGAAGCAACAAACATACACACACACTCACAAACTTTCGCCTTTATAATATTAGTGTGATTAATACCTATTTAATTAATGTTGATGCGATAAGGTAGCTCACGCCAAATATATGTATAAGGGTGCGTACATAAAGACACGGGTTCCCGGTAAAGACAAGCCGGTACCGATCGGTATAAGGATGATTTCCACCACGGCTCGTATCGCATCGGATCGGGAAGGATACGAACGGATGCGGCGTCCGGCAGGATAGTCAGCCTACAATGTTCCCACTGATGAGACACAGACCTCCCCTCTGTGAGTGGGCTGTTAATGCTGTTCACCACGTGCGGTGTGGTAGACGTCACATGTCTTCGAATTTCTGGTTCTAGGACATGCCGGTTTCCTCACGATGTTTTCCTTCACCGTTTTGAGAGCAGGCAGTGGTGATGTCATTATTTACGCAAAGTAAAGGCTCCTTCAAACAGGCGCGACACGACACGCGACACATAGGCACCGCAAGTCGCGCAACGAGCGGTGCCTTTGTGTCGCGCGCGATTATATCGCGTGTCGCGTCTGTTCTGGGTTCGAATTCGAACCCACGACTTATCAAGTCATGACCGTTACCACCGGACCGCCACTGCTCCACAAGTTAGGGCAATAAATGGATACCAAAAGACACCTAAGAAAGTAGGTATTACAAAATGACCTTGTACGCATAGGTGTACAAGGTCATTTAGTAATACCTTTACTATTATCTGGGTAGGTATCTAGTATTCTTACGAGACGGCAGATGAATTATTTATAATCAAGGAATATTTATTTATATTATAAATCACGAAGCATTTTAAATAATGCAAACATAAGATAGGTACGAAGAATTATTACGTTATTGTGTTAGCTATATTAATTTTTAAGGACTGATTTTTTCAACGCCTGATAATTTTATTCGAGGAACAATTTTTAATTTTTTGACAGTTCTTCCATACAAAATCTGTCAGACGTCAATTTTATTCCGCGAGTAATAATTATCTGTAGATTGAAAAATCAGCCCTAAGTATTACTTATTTAGATCTATTTTGCGAAAGTCTCACACTATCAGACTATTATTATAAAGGCGAAAGTTTGCGAGTATGTTTGCATATTTGTTACATTTTAACAACTTCTGTTACATGTTAATAACTATTTCATGAAATCATCATTCTTTGGACTTACGTGGTCTTAGAGAGTTGTGTTGATGACTTTAATGATTATAATTCTGTAAATACATATTTGTTAGGTACGGCCGCGAATCATATTTTGATCGACCTGACCAGCAAATTGCAAAAAACGTAAGAAAATTTTAATTTCGCGGGCTTAGTATTGTCACAACGCTTGGCAAAGGTAGCCCCCACAGCTTTCACTCTCCTCTGTCACCTCTGTGTATTGCCTTCCTCAGCTAATCTATATCTAAGTATATAAATAAAACAAAGTCGGGTTAATTACACCATTTATATACCTAAATTCCTTATCACAATAACAGAGCAGGTATAATTATAGTATAATTTATACATCAATTTAGAAGATTATCATAGTAAAACCATAAATTTTACCAGGTAGTATCCTAATATAGGTAAGTAAATACCCAGACGTACTATAAATATTGACAAAAAAATTATTTAAAAAAAATCCGCTTAGGTAGGTAGTACATACATCGTAATTTTCCGTTGTCATAAAAGGCAACAAGGACATTGATATCTTCAGTCTATGTAATTTTAGAATAGTTTCAATAAGCTGCGACACCTAAATGGACAACCAAAGAAAAAAAAAGGTATGGTATGGCACCCTTTTGGTAGGTAAACGTAGCCCCGTTAACACAACAATTAATAAAAAACAAATAAATTCTAACCCAAAAACAATATTATTTTTTTTGACAATGAATGGACTCTAAACACTAGATACCGCTATCACAGGACTCGCGTCCATTTTTCATTTTATTTTAATTATTATTTTTTTTGTTTTGGTAGGCATATATATGTTAATATGTATGTTTTCTATTATGTATGTAGGTATAGTCTTTATAAGTGTTACCGGTTTAAGGGAACGCACTTCGTTAATTAACATACCTTCTGTAGGTAATCACTACAACATTACCTTTTCTTAAAATATAGTTAATGACGAAACGAGAAAAGATGAATGAGCCCAATCCGATTCTTCGAGCAGTACCTTATATTCCGTAAATACTCTAGAGATCCCGAAAATCGTCCTCGAAGGAATCATAACTACACGGTTTGAAAATAAGAAATATCAACCAATCTATTTACCTAAACAAAATATTCTTGCTAAACGTCCACCACCTAGAGAAAAGTACTCACAAAACATTGCACAACTCCAAACAAAAACAACTTTCAACTTTTATTTAAAACAAACAGTTTCGCTTTCCTACTTATTCTGCCGTACTTACAATAAGTGCAATAACTCGGATTTTGGATTCAGGCAAAATTTGCTGATTACGGATATGTATGTAACTTTTTAAAGCCCAAAATCCGAGTATAGTTAGAGAGTAGATATTGCACTTATTGTAAGTACGGCAGTATTATTGTTGTCATTTCCTAAAAGTAATTAAGGGCAGCGGAAAATTTACGAAAAAAACATCTTTCAAATACAATTTCTACACTTGAAAAAAGAACGGGTAAAGTTCGAGAATATTCGAAATTCGAAAAGGCAATTTAAACTTTCCTGCCGTATGTAATGCACAACCAGTTTTCGCGGACATACACCCAAAACGTTGCTGGTTGCTGATTGGTCATTCGCTGCACGTCGAATAAAAAGTTACACCGGGTTGATGAGCCACCAAACTTGCGACGTCAACTACAGACGTGACGTCACGACCACAAAGCAGGTGACACAGAAGTAAGTGGTTAATAAAAAATACAATTGATTCAGTTAATTTGATACCTACACGTAAGTCAAAGAGCATTCACTAAATGGAGTAGGAAAAAAAAGACTTGAGAATGCGTCAGTTTCACTAAACTGAGTAGGAAAAAAGAATCGAGAATGCATCAGTACTTCTGAGCCAATTTAGGTAGGTATACAGTACTGTACAGGTTACCGCACATTCACCTTTAATACCTTACACTTTCGTATCAAAGTGCGATTTACGAAATCTGACGCTAACTTTAAAAAATAACGTAACAAAACTCATATGATGTCTGCAATAACGCAAAGTTAATCAATCAATCAAATCATTTATTTGCAACGAATGTAGGTACATTAAAATACAGGTGGAGTAGATAGAAGTGATCAGCCATGTACATTCTGCCTGGAAATAGGCACGCAAAATTTATAAAAATTGTAATTATAATATTGTAGTTGTAATTGTAATATAGGAACTGATTTGCTAAACCGTGTTGAATTAAAAATGATGTTTGATTAATACACACAGCTACCTATACACAGCTCAGTCTGCCTGGCCTTTTCCTAACTATGTTGAGGTCGACTTGTCTCGTGGTCACAAGCGCGACTGCTGAACGTGGGGTTCTGGGTTTAATTCCCGGATCGGGCAAAGTGTTATTGAGTTTTTCCATTAGGAATTTCTTAATAACAGTCCGGAGTTTGGAAGTTGGCGGTTTAATACCCCCGTGCCTCGGAAAGCACGTTAAAGGCTCGTACACACAGGCGCGACGCGACACGCGACACAAAAGAACCACTCGTTGCGCGACTTGCGGTGCCTTTGTGTCGCGTGTCGCGTCGCGCCTGTGTGTACGAGCCTTAAGCCGTTGGTCCTGCGCCTGATCTCTCTCCGGTCGTGTCGGATTGCCGTCCCATCGGACTATGGGAAGAGGGAGTGCACCTGTGTCTGCGCGCATACTTGTGCACTATAATATCTCCCGCGCCGAAGGTTAGTCTGCGTTGAGATTGGCCGCCGTGGCCGAAATGCGGTCTGGAGAGGACTTTATTTATGAGGTCGGCTACCAGTTTAACCGGATGCAGCTGAATACCAGTATTTTACATAGGCAGTCGCCTATCTGACCTCCAGAATCCAGTGCAACCCCTTTGCAGGACTGGTGGTCAGACTTTCGGGCTTCTGATTCTGAATACCTACCAGTAACGACTGTCAAAGATATATGAATGACAGCCGGGACCCTTTCCGAGTGTCAAAAAGAACATTCTATCTCTAAAGACTTGATTTGAAAAATGTGCCAAACTGCCAAATTATGCAAAACTTCGAGTTTTATGAAAAGTTTTTAGCTGCTATCACAGAGCGCAATTCTTGTATATTTCTGTTCAAATCGATTTAACTAGAAACCATTGAAAATTCTCAAAACTTATTGCCTTAACAAAATGTAGGTATCTGAAATACCTGGCAAGGCGCAGTAATGACATGAGGATTAAGGCAGTGGCCGAGTGGCGTCCAAGAACTGGAAGACGAAGTGTTGGGCGTCCGGCGGCGAAATGGGTAGCATCTGGGTAGAACCGGGATGAGGCTGGCACAGGAGCCTGGAGATTAACACAAGAAAAGAGAGAGGCTTTTCTTGTGTTTATCCCCAGGCTCCCATCACGACTAGGACCCACTGCTGACCATAGGACTCATCAGTGTGTGAAGTCGGACTGGTGGATGATGATGGATTATCTAAAGCATATCTTGTTGAAGTATAGTATACTAACTGACCCGACAGACGTTGTCCTGTTTTTGATTCGAAAGACACGTGGCGGCATCTATTATAACAATAAGGTTATTGTTATTTTCCTCGGGAACACTATTTTTTTTTCGGGATGAAAGGTACCCTATGTCCGTTTCTGTACACCTGACAACGTATATGCAAAATTTCAGGATGATCGGTTCAGTGGTTTAGGCGTGAAAAGTTAAAAAACAAACTCACTTTCGCATTTATAATATTAGTTAATATAATATACACATGTGCAACCAAATATGTAGATTATGTGTTTGAACAAAGAGAACGCCTTGACGTAACAGTATTAGCGGTCCGTGAGAGGTGCTATAATATAATAGGACCATACGGTTAAATAACAATCAGACGCTTCTCTTTTTGTTCATTTTTGTCCAAAATGAAAACAAGGTGAAATTGAATTCATTAATGAACTGATTCTGATGAATGATATTGGATTTCGGGTCTCTTCACTTGCCTACCGAATGATTAAGAAATGAAATTAATGAAGCAGATGAATGTTCATTCCTATGTAGTGTCGGTGTCGTGTGAACATGGAATGAAACAAAAAAAAAGAAGTGAAAAGAAAACACAAACAGAATACTTTGCCATCACTCACATCATCGGATATCTATACATTAAAACCGAGTACATCCCGACGACAGCCGAACACATCCGAAGCGGGTATTTTTTCAATCGTCTTATAAACAAAACACGCGCGGTGTCGCTTACGGTAACAGTGGCGCGAGTTCAATGGTTTTTCCCATCTCAAAAAATGGCCAACGCACTTCTTTAGGCGCGCCACATCAAAAATGAACATTGACTCAAGTAATCTCGTCTGATATCAGCTTTACTACAATATTTGTTGCAACACCGTTCACCGCATATTACGTCAATTACCAGTGACCAACAATTTGAGCGATGGTTTCCTTTTTAAAGATTGAAGTTACCGCTGTGAGGATGTTGCCAAAGCCAAATCTTTGCGAAATCTTTAGACTGGTGATCATGTATTTACATGCCAATTATCTTTTAGACGGAACCTACATACTAGGTAAGACGGCATACATCAAGACTTGCAGTTACATCAATATAAATATTGCTAGCCAGTTCCCTAGATTACGCATCAGTGACCTGATTACCCTTTATTGAAGTGAAAACTTCTTTAGCGGCGCTGTGTACTTTTTTTGGAATGGGTAAAAACTTCTAAACTCGCGTCAGGTCACGTGACCCTGATCGAAAATTCGTAAGACGTAAAACGTAAGACGCGCGTTGTTGAGGACAGCGCCATCTATGCACATCGGGAAGAACTACGAGGGCCTCGCGTACTAACTACGTAGTTCATCCAACAACGACGAGATGGCGCTGAACCACGGATATATAACTGACGACGAGCTCCATGCGAGCGGCTTGCTTCTCTTACCACTGCCGCGACCAACACCACGAACTGAAGTCTATCCTGTGTGCTTATTTGTAAATCTGAATAAATTCCTTTCACGAGAAGAATAAACCAGTCACTTTGGTCATCATACCTGATTTGCAAAAAACCCTATAAAATAAGGAACACACCTTAACACGCGTGTTTTGTTTATAAGACGATTCACAAAATACACTCGTAATTGTTCAAGTTTTCACTTCTGTCGGCACTACCGGAGTGCCAGTGTTTTTTTTTAGCTATTCCTGTAGGTAGGTATAGTCTGGGCCACGCATGTTGAGCCATTAAAGGGACGAATGAAAGGCATACTGAGATAAGAAAGCTACTAAGAGGGATGTGTGATGTTAAACACGAATTGATAGAATAAGTAATGAGTGCATAAGAGGAAGTCTTGAAAGTGGCACCGATAACTGGAAAGTTGTGGTATGGACATGTAATACGGATGAATGAGGAAAGTGGCACCGATAATTGAAAAGTTGTGGTATGGACATGTGATACTGATGAATGAGGAAAGTGACACCGATAACTGAAAAGTTGTGGTATGGGCATGTGATACGGATGAATGAGGAAAGTGGCACCGATAATTGAAAAGTTGTGGTATGGACATGTGATACTGATGAATGAGGAAAGTGACACCGATAACTGAAACGTTGTGGTATGGACATGTGATACTGATGAATGAGGAAAGTGACACCGATAACTGAAAAGTTGTGGTATGGGCATGTGATACGGATGAATGAGGAAAGTGGCACCGATAATTGAAAAGTTGTGGTATGGACATGTGATACGGATGAATGAGGAAAGTGACACCGATAACTGAAAAGTTCTGGTATGGGCATGTGATACGGATGAATGAGGAAAGTGACACCGATAACTGAAAAATTGTGGTATGGGCATGTGATACTGATGAATGAGGAAAGTGATACCGATAACTGAAAAGTTCTGGTATGGGCATGTGATACGGATGAATGAGGAAAATGTCATAAGGAAAGTTTTGAGGATGAATGTCGATGGCTATAAGAGTAGGGGAAGACCAAAGAAACGATGGATGGACAGTGTGAATGATGATATGGTTAGAAAGGGGGTGACTGTCGAGATGGCGGCTAATAGGAAAGTATGGAAGACCGACCGCAATTAAATTTGGATAAAAACAGGAGAATGATGATGTAGGTAAAGTCTGGTTTCGAATTAAATCTTTTGAATCATATTCCCTTGTATTTTCCTTTGTCCGACTAAAGGTCATCATAGCACACGTATCAAACCGGAAAGGGATCGGCACCGTATCAAGTCGAGCCGTTCAGTATTCTTTGTATGAAACTCCCTACTGCAACGCACACTAATCGGAATCGTAACGTACTCGCCTCGGGACAAGCTCACGAACCGCGGTGCGGTGCGTTACGGCTCGTCGTCCCCGCGCCTTGCCAAGCGGTCGGCGAGCCGTAAGCGCGGCGTCGCCGAACGCTGTTTGATGGCGCAGCTGGCAGGCCGGAGGGGTGAGAGGGGCAAGGGTGTACGAAGAGACGTAAGCTCGGGTACGGGGGACGTAACCGCGTGGACGACGAGCCGTAAGTGTTCCTAGACATATATCTTCAACAATGATCGAACTTGTCGACAAGTTTACTGCCTCGTCTATCTAATCATAGTCTAACGCAATAGATAAAGCGATTGCTCCAGTACTATTTGTACTGATCTTAGAACTATCTCTACCTACTGCCATTGTAACGATATACTACTGTTACCGTTATTGGTAAAACATTAACAACCTCTTAAGAAGTCATTGTACTCATCATTATGAACAACTTTTACTATGGGAACAAACCTAAAATCGCGAAAAAATATCAGCTGTTCCCTACATTTATTTTCGTATAACTCGTCAAAATGCACAGCAGATTTTTTTTTCGCGATTTCAGGTAGCTGGAGCAATCGCTTTATCTATTGAGAATATGTGGTCGTCCAAATCAAAAGGGACCTTATGGCGGTAACTAGTTTCCGAGATATTAATAAATTTGTAAAATACCTCAAAAAAATCGTTTTTTTATTAACTGTATTTTTAAAAAGATGATTGTATTTACTACATGTAGATGTGTTCAACTTTTCGAAAAGTCAATTTAAAAAAGTTTCGTATTCATCTAAAGTTTAGTAAAAAAGGAACCTTATCGCGGCAAGACCTAACAAATCGTTTTTCTTGTAATTCAAACCATATATTATATCAACATTTTAATATTGCAAGGTAGGTATAAACTAAACTATTCATTCAGGATGGGAAATCATCAAATGACTCCTCCCGCTCTGGGTGGAGCGGAATAGGGAGTGTCAGACTCTTACTGACTAAAACCCACCCGTGTTCCTTCCTTCGCCCTTTGTTCCGGGCCAGCGGTAACCCTTTCGGACAATCCCGCTGACCCGGCAGGCTTCGGCCAATACGGGCCCCTTCGTTTAGTGCTGACATCTCTTTGAGGCGCGCGTGGAACACGTACGCGCCGTCCGGCACGGGCCTGGTCCTGATCGGACGGTGAGCTACCCATTGCTCTCCGCCCGCGCCTAAGGTGGCCGGGAGTAGTCGCGCGGCTCCCGACGCCCGGAGCGTCTCCCGCGGCGGCTGGGACGGGAGGCTCTCTCTCTCAGCCGTCCCGCCGCCTCCTTCGCTAGCATGACTGCTTCGCAGAAGGAGGCGACTGCTCCCCACTCCCTCTAGCCCCGGACCATGGCTTGAACCAGGCCCGGACGCGAGAGGTCGCCGCCATGAGATCGCGCCGGAGGTCTGTCCGCTCCGCCGCAATTTGCTGCGGAAGCGGAGTTTCCCCCCGGCGTAGTGCCTCCGCGCGCCACTCATACAGGCGCGCGAGGACTATCGCCTCCAGATCCCATGGCGGCAGTCCGGCAAGGAGGCTTGCCGCCTCGCCCGAGATCGTGCGGTACCCCCGGATCAGCCTAACGGCTACCACCTTCTGGGGCGCGTTCAAATAATGGGCGGCTCGCCGCCGCAGTGAACGCGCCCACACCGGGGCCCCGTTATAGGGCCATGGACCGCACGACCCCCGCGTAAAGCCTCCGGCAGGAGGCGTTTAGCCCCCTCAGGTTGGGCAGGAGCCGCTTGAAGGCGGCCCCGGCCCGTTCCAGTTTGGGAGCCAAACGTCGGAAATGCTCGACTAAGTTCCACCGGCTGTCGAGGATGAGACCCAGGTATTTCATCGTCGTCTCGACGCCGATGTGAACCCCTCCTACCGTTAGTTGGGATCCCGATGGTGGCGTATTCCGGAACCCATGAAACGACATGGCCTCGGACTTGTGCAATGCCACCTCGAGACCCAACTGCCGGATTCTCTCCACGACTATCGCAACCCCGCGTGTCATCGCGTCGGCCGCCGCCTGATGCGACCTCCCCTGCGCCAGGACTAGCGTGTCGTCAGCGTAGCGTATAGCTGCCATTAGATAGTGTCGCACGCCGCCGCATGCGGCATTCTTTGTATATGCGTCTTAGGTCTAAGGTCCCACTATTGTAGTCCATATTTTGTTTAGGTACTTTTAATAGAGGTAAACAATCTTGTTAGGTATGTTTTTTATCATAAAATATATTTTTAAAATAGGCTAAGGCTAATAGCAAAAGTAATTCATTATAACATCTGTTATTTCATTTTGTTTTATCTTGTAATGGCTATAAATTATTTCATAAATATATTTTTCGTCAAAAACGTATCAAGATTGTTTACCTTTATTAAAATACTTAAATTAATTAACTATACTAAGAGATAAGTGTCAGCAGACTGCAATGGACCGCCTTAAGGGCCCTTTTTTACGTATATACTTGTTACGAATTTTCATACCTTGTGATAATAAAAAAAAATTGTTAAATAGGTAACATTTTCATACCTTGTGATAATAAAAAAAGAAAATTTAAGTTATCTTGAATGTTGCACTAAAATATTGATTATGCATGCTAAAAATAAAAAATATTGTTTAGTGCCCACCATTAGGGCCCTTTTTTAATTTGTTTGAAGAAATTGTTCAGTTCTCTATGTAACTTTACAAGATCATAACTAACAGTTATCATTGATCTCTTAGCTTTATTAGCATCTAAACCAATTATGTATAACCTATTTAGTGATTAAGTGTTGATTTTGTTACTGTCAGATCTCAAAGTTTATAAAAAATAAGAATTCTTGCTAGTAAATAAAAACTATTTTTTTTAAATTATGTGTTGTTTTTATTTACATCTAAGGCCTTTCGCAAATCTATGTAATTAGTAGCAATATAGAAACGATAAAAGTTTAGTGAGAAACAGGCGGTTTACTTATTTTTAATACTATTATCGATACTTTGCATCTCATTGATAATGCATTATGTTGGCGGGTCTAGTTCCCACAACAAACAAGTTTATGCAAGGATTGTAAGAATTTCCATTAGTAATAATCATAGTCAATCAAAGTATACCATCAGTTACATAACTTCACACTAAAACATAACTTTTTTGTACGGCATACTTAAATTGCGATTTTCTCGAAACTTATAATTTCGATCAGTGAACTTCAAAAATTCGTAAAAAAATAACGGTAGTGGTTAGAAGGTTGGTTCTTGGGTCTATAGTTCGGTACATTTATGTAGTTTTCAGCTCTGTAGATAACTCATTTCCGCCATAAGGTCCCTTTTGATTTGGACGACCACATATGATTAGATAGACGAGGCATTAAACTGTCGGCAAGTTCGATCACTGTTGAAGAAATATCTCTAGGAACACTTGCGTGGTCACGCAAGTGTTCCTAGATATAATTACTATATAATTTGTACTGACGAAATGTGATGACTATCGGTAATCCCCTGTATTCTATAGCGGCCTTATTACAAAACAAGGTTTATCTTTAGAGCCAGGTATAGACCATCGAGCCATTTTTAAATTTTGAAATATAATCAAAGTTAAAGTTCTTATTACAAAAACTGGCATTAAACCCGAGTGTAAGTTGAACTTTACGTTTGTCTGAATAAAGTTCAAAATACAGCAACTGACTCGGAGGCTTAGGCTAGGTTTAAAGTTAGAACTCGTTTTGTAATAAGAGAAAGACGGTAGCTGTTTTCTCGAAAAAGAAAAAAGATAAATTGTTTATTCTGCAGAAATATAAAGAAGAAGAAACTGTTTATAGTCCTGCTATATTTAAACCTCTTAAAAAGCTCAAGATTTCCATGAAAATCTCGTACCAAATAGGTCTATAAGGATAACTCATAAGGAGCATTTATCCTTAGGTAGTTTTATAAGGACAAAGAACATTGGTTTAAAAATATTCATGTGCAAAACCAGTACTTCCAGTCACCTCAAATATGTACACAGATGTAGATAAGCTGCTTTATAATTGACGTACCTACCTACAAGTAACATTGTTGTTATAAAAACAGGTTTCTTTATAAATAATGAACATTCTGATAACTTTGTCGCGACCCGGAACCAGATGGTAAATGAAAACCAGCGCCCTAATTGCGTAACACACTTTTAATGACAATATCAATCATTTTGACGGATATTGCTAATCCATTGATTCATATGTTCTAAAAATTTGTCTGCTCAACAACTTAAAGAACGCAATGAATGCTGTTGAACTGTCAAAATGAAAGCCATTCCTAGTTAGTGTGTTTCGCAAACTACCCGCAGACAGGAGACCGACACAAATGACGTCAACAGCAAAGACAGATCAAAATTGGGACTGCATCCAATCGTCTCGACAAGACACAACCAAAAATGCTGAAAATGGTTCTAGGTCTAGGCAAAATGGTTATAGTCATGCCCCCCTATTACGTGGGACATGCAACACAATTGGCGAAATATTCGCCCTATTTTCCCGAAGAGTATCCACTAATAAACCTGTGTTAGTGGTACTCTTTGGGAAAAAAGGGCGTGAAATTGTGTTAATTCAAGACAGCAGAAAGAAATGATGAAGCATGACATGACAAGATCCGATAAAAACTTGCAAATTGTGTTAATTCAAGACAGCAGAAAGAAATGATGAAGCATAACATGACAAGATCCGATAAAAACTGTCAACGAAAGGTCCAACCACCGAAATCTATCCATCTACTAATAAATCAAGCTAAAGAATTTGTTTTTTTTTTGTTTGTATCTTGAACGCGCTAATCTCTGTAACTACCACTCAGATTAAAAAATCTTTTTGCATTTGATAGCCCAATTATTGAGGAAGATTATAGGCTATTAAGCTATTTAACATCACGCTAAAACTCTTAGGAGCTGAGCAAAAATAAAAAAAGTCAGAAAGAACGCTAAGCAAAAACGAAGTGTGCGGGATCCGTGACCGTGGTGGGCAGGTAATACACAGAAGTGAGTTGTAAATAGGTAACGATTAATTTATTACGATATCAAGTAACTAAAGCTAGCAGTTACACTTGACACGAAAAAGTAAAATTAAATAAGGTTACATGAATGGTAAAACTACTAGAAACACGAAGCTCGCCGTAAACTATTACGGCGAGCTTCGGCGAGTAAAATATGATCGGGGGTCAGAGAGGACCTCGCACGATCGTAGTTCAGCACAGACTCAAGCTCCGAACCAAAACTCTCCCAAATCTGCCGTTCCCTAAACAAAGGACGCGGCAAATCCACATCTGCCTTTAAAAGTATAATAAAACACGAGAAATACAAATGGGTACAATACAAGACAACTAAAAATAACAGAACAATGAACCTTAACTATAAATAGCAAATGGGTACAATACAAGATAACTAAACATAATAGAACAATGAAGAACCTTAACTAAAAGTAAAGAATCATGAAAGACAATAGTACCTATAACTTAAATCGCTTGCAGATGTTCAACGTGGGAAAAACACAAAAATGAAACTTTCTAAAAATTATTACAATAAGTTCCTCTATAAAAATATTACATTCTTAAAACTATGCAAGGGATGGGTACGTGAGACACAGTCCCCACAGTACCCCCCTACCAGTGATAAAGATCACGAAACACCTGCCTGATAGTAATCAGGAAATTTAACTCGCCTACCAGAACGGCGAGGAATATGCTTGCCAGGCCAACTTAGGTTCCAGTGAGTCGGAACCGGTTGCCGCATAGTTCACGGTGAGTCGGAACTGTCTGCGAAGATGTCCCCAGTGAGTCGGGGTGGCGCGGGCGCTGCGTTATGCTCCAGTGCGTCGGATGGGGTACAGCGCCGGGTTGAGGCTGGATGCTGCGTCGACCAGGAGAGGAATTGAGCTCTGCTTGTTGACCGGCCGAAAGTGCAGTGTGCTGTGCCGAGGTTGCTGATGAGGCTGAGGGTGATGACCAGGTATGCGCGGTCGCTGCATGCTGGTGGTCAGGATACCCGTTGAAGCCGTGGGAGCTGGCTGGCTGGGAATGCGCGTTATCCGCGGCTAGTGACTCCCGCTGGCGTTTCCCGGCTGCGACTAGTTTCGTCTGTATGCGCGCATTGCGGCTCTGCTGCGACGGTGATGCTTCACGTCGTCGGTAGCTGGATCGCTCGCCATTTTAACACGTACCTTGATTTAACACTCGCGAAACTCTTTACGCACTGTCACGAACTCACGCTATTGATAGTTTTGATCACGTCGGGGTCACCACTGTGCGGGATCCGTGACCGTGGTGGGCAGGTAATACACAGAAGTGAGTTGTAAATAGGTAACGATTAATTTATTACGATATCAAGTAACTAAAGCTAGCAGTTACACTTGACACGAAAAAGTAAAATTAAATAAGGTTACATGAATGGTAAAACTACTAGAAACACGAAGCTCGCCGTAAACTATTACGGCGAGCTTCGGCGAGTAAAATATGATCGGGGGTCAGAGAGGACCTCGCACGATCGTAGTTCAGCACAGACTCAAGCTCCGAACCAAAACTCTCCCAAATCTGCCGTTCCCTAAACAAAGGACGCGGCAAATCCACATCTGCCTTTAAAAGTATAATAAAACACGAGAAATACAAATGGGTACAATACAAGACAACTAAAAATAACAGAACAATGAACCTTAACTATAAATAGCAAATGGGTACAATACAAGATAACTAAACATAATAGAACAATGAAGAACCTTAACTAAAAGTAAAGAATCATGAAAGACAATAGTACCTATAACTTAAATCGCTTGCAGATGTTCAACGTGGGAAAAACACAAAAATGAAACTTTCTAAAAATTATTACAATAAGTTCCTCTATAAAAATATTACATTCTTAAAACTATGCAAGGGATGGGTACGTGAGACACAGTCCCCACAGTACCCCCCTACCAGTGATAAAGATCACGAAACACCTGCCTGATAGTAATCAGGAAATTTAACTCGCCTACCAGAACGGCGAGGAATATGCTTGCCAGGCCAACTTAGGTTCCAGTGAGTCGGAACCGGTTGCCGCATAGTTCACGGTGAGTCGGAACTGTCTGCGAAGATGTCCCCAGTGAGTCGGGGTGGCGCGGGCGCTGCGTTATGGTTCCAGTGAGTCGGAACCGGTTGCCGCATAGTTCACGGTGAGTCGGAACTGTCTGCGGAGATGTCCCCAGTGAGTCGGGGTGGCGCGGGCGCTGCGTTATGCTCCAGTGCGTCGGATGGGGTACAGCGCCGGGTTGAGGCTGGATGCTGCGTCGACCAGGAGAGGAATTGAGCTCTGCTTGTTGACCGGCCGAAAGTGCAGTGTGCTGTGCCGAGGTTGCTGATGAGGCTGAGGGTGATGACCAGGTATGCGCGGTCGCTGCATGCTGGTGGTCAGGATACCCGTTGAAGCCGTGGGAGCTGGCTGGCTGGGAATGCGCGTTATCCGCGGCTAGTGACTCCCGCTGGCGTTTCCCGGCTGCGACTAGTTTCGTCTGTATGCGCGCATTGCGGCTCTGCTGCGACGGTGATGCTTCACGTCGTCGGTAGCTGGATCGCTCGCCATTTTAACACGTACCTTGATTTAACACTCGCGAAACTCTTTACGCACTGTCACGAACTCACGCTATTGATAGTTTTGATCACGTCGGGGTCACCACTGTGCGGGATCCGTGACCGTGGTGGGCAGGTAATACACAGAAGTGAGTTGTAAATAGGTAACGATTAATTTATTACGATATCAAGTAACTAAAGCTAGCAGTTACACTTGACACGAAAAAGTAAAATTAAATAAGGTTACATGAATGGTAAAACTACTAGAAACACGAAGCTCGCCGTAAACTATTACGGCGAGCTTCGGCGAGTAAAATATGATCGGGGGTCAGAGAGGACCTCGCACGATCGTAGTTCAGCACAGACTCAAGCTCCGAACCAAAACTCTCCCAAATCTGCCGTTCCCTAAACAAAGGACGCGGCAAATCCACATCTGCCTTTAAAAGTATAATAAAACACGAGAAATACAAATGGGTACAATACAAGACAACTAAAAATAACAGAACAATGAACCTTAACTATAAATAGCAAATGGGTACAATACAAGATAACTAAACATAATAGAACAATGAAGAACCTTAACTAAAAGTAAAGAATCATGAAAGACAATAGTACCTATAACTTAAATCGCTTGCAGATGTTCAACGTGGGAAAAACACAAAAATGAAACTTTCTAAAAATTATTACAATAAGTTCCTCTATAAAAATATTACATTCTTAAAACTATGCAAGGGATGGGTACGTGAGACACAGTCCCCACAGAAGTAATAGCGCGGGCGGGCGATTGGATGCGACGCGGTGGCTCGGGTGCCGAAATATCACGCGGACGACGTTGCGAGCAGAAGCTAGTCATTCATAAGACTCATGATGATAATACATAAGATTCCTAAAACACACTGAATGTCCTGATATAAGTGTCAGCTTAGCCTGAGAAAGGTGCTTGAGCTTAAAGTACATCGTAAAGATAGGGTATCATCAGTAGTACACTGTTTGTGCGTGCAATTGGATACTAAATAATGTATATCATACTGTCTGTTATGGTTGTCTGCGACAGGACCGTCTTAACCATATTGGGCGCCGGGGTGCGAAAATCAGCTTGCGCCCCCCTTGCCAACAAAAAGAAATTTAACTTAATTTTTGTGTTCCATTTTTAGAGATGATTTCCACCAATTTTTTCCAAGGGATTTTTTCGAGGCGGTGACGTGCAGTTACAGCGCTGGAGCGTTGCGGTTATAATGAGTGATTAGTAATGACCTGATCGGCTTGCGCCCCCTAAGCGCCTTGCGCCTGGGTGCCGCGCACCCCTTGCACCCCCGGGTAAAGACGGCCCTGGTCTGCGATAAGTGAATGTGTTCGTCGAGTGATTGGGTCGGTATCATGTGTATTTTACTCCTGGTTTACAGAATCATGTGTTAGATGCGTTTTTAAGTCCATTTACTTATTGCCAGATTACCTTTTAGTACCTAACCATAACAATCTGCCTAGAATGTTTCCAACTGTGTTGAGGTTCGGTTACCAGTCTAACCGAATGCAGCTGAATACCAGTATCTTACATGGAGCGGCTGCCTATCTGACCTCCAGAACCCACTCACTGGGTAACACAATAACCCTTGATAAGACTGGTTGTCAGACTTTTGCGCTTCTGACTACCAGTAACGACTATCAAAGATCCACGAATGGCAGCCGGGACCAACGGCATTTCCGAGGCATGGAGATGTCTCGATTTGTAATTTATGGTCACCCATCCACAAATCGACCGCGGCTAGTGTAGCTTAACCTTCGTTCGAGCCGTGCGGCTGTTATTATTTAGCTAGGATCCCCTCCTAATAATAACCATGTACAGACGCCAGCACATCAAGCTACCCGAAACTGTCAAATTATCCCAATCAACTTTGAACCTTATGCTTTAGCGATAAAGTTGAAAATCTATTAAAGAAATCTGACAGATTGTGGTAGTTTGATGTGCTGGCGTCCGTACATTACATGGTTATTTCAGATGGGGTGGAGTCCAGCTAAATTGAAAGGACATCTTGTTCCAAAGATTATGGAGCAACGTGCTGTTGGACCCACAGAGTACATTATACTATAATGAAGTTGGACCTTAGATGCCTCATGTATAGAATAAAGCAGCTTTATTGGATTCGGTTCCCACAAGGTGATCCGACGACCTTATGAAGGCCGCAGGAACTCGTTGGATGCGAGAAGCACAGAACCGGTCGAAGTGGAGGTGCTTGTGGGAGGCCTATGTCCAGCAGTGGACGTCTTTCAGCTGAAATGATGATGATGATGATGATTGGATTCGGGACCGGTATAGAATCCGGAATAAGGTGATCTGGCAGAGAACCAAAGTTGTTAACATAGCTCACAGAATAAGCAAGCTGGAGTGGCAATGGGCCGGCCATATTAGCCGTAGAACCGATGATGATGATGATTGATAAATTTACCGAACCGATAGGTAATAGGTAATACGGGCTGGTGTCCGCAACTCCACGTCAATGCGCGTATTTTGCGTACGGGTGGGAAAATCGGTCATTCGATCCACCCCAGCTCCTCGAGGAAGGCCAGCAACGCCTTGATGTTACTTACCGTCTCATGTAGGGTAATGAACCGATAAAGTAAGCCTTTAAAACCTATGAACAGAAGTGCCTTTTAGTTATGGGACAATCTAAGGCATGTTGCGGCGTGCAAAATTTCTAAACTTTGACATTAGCAGTCGATATCTGCGTGGGGACTGAAGTATTTGTCTTCTAATCTTTTGTCTCCTAATCTTATCAAACTTAGGCTGTGATCTGTGCATCTTGCAGGTGCAGCACGCACGTGAGATCTCGGTTTTTTTATATTGCTACCATCTTATCATTAAGGGGGGCTCCCATACAACAACCGTGTTTGTGCCGGCGTTTTTGCCTTGTGGTACGGGAACCTTCGATCAATACTATTATTGATTGAAGACGGGAACCCTTCGTGTGCGAGTCCGACTCGCATTTGGCTAGTTTTTTGTTTAGAAGCTATTGCCTCATCGATCTATCATTTGGGTTTTACCTACACATTTTTATTTACATGTGGTTTTGAGATATATTATATTAGCAATATGCATATAGGTAGATACTTTAGCATTGAATGTAATTTTATCCATAATTGATGAGATGTTAAATCAAATAATACAAAAATCATTGGTAGACAAGCTGATTATTACTAACAATTTGTTTCAAGACTGCGTAGAGCGCACTCATAGTGCTTGCCGCACCAGTAACAGCGAAGGGTTCCGTGGATGGATTTTACCGGCAGCAAAAATTTTAATTTCGTAATACTTCTCGAAAAAACTATGAAAAATCAAGTTATTTCTGCGGTTGTAACCGAAAGTAACTCATATCTCCGAAAACTATTGACTGCAATATCGAAGTCACTTGGAAACATCTTTTTAGTTAATTGAAACCTAAATTGAATTATTTTCTTCATCCCTCAGTTAAATTTATGGGAAGTGCGTGTGTATGAAAAAATATTTGGGGTGCCTAAATATTTTTTTTCGTAGTTTCACTACACCATTTGCTAGCATTGCACAGTATAATATACACCTTATTTCTAATTTTTCATCAATATACTTAGTGCTAATATTCTCCAAGTAAAATGTATGTGTTACATCAAGACTGACTGACAGACGGACATGACGAACGATCTATAAGGGTTCCGTTATTGCCATTTGTTTACGGAACCCTAAAGAGTGCTGCAATTTTTGTTATTATATTTTTTGTTTAAACTGTATTACATAAGTAATTCTACTAACCGAAAACAACATAGATGCTCAACCGGCTGGACTAGAAACAAGACATTGACATGATTGATGTTTTATAAATATTGATTGGCATGTCATGGATAACATGGATTCGAAGAACGTGCAATAATTGAATGTGAATCAGAGTAAGTGTGAATGGAGGTTCGTGAACACCCAGTATCCGTGTGTCTGCGACTCTCGGATATCAGAAGAACATCAATTAACTTGAATAACAGTATACAACAAATAACTGCGGTGCGATTTTGTAAAAATCTCACCGTAAAAACTTAGGTGAAGTGAGCGTGGAGCGAGCTGTCAATAATGTCAATTCCTAGCAAAAACCAACTCACTTCACCAAGTTTTCACGGTGAGATTTTAACAGAATCGACCGGCTGTAGCTGGTTTGGAGTTCTCGATGGTCAATTAATCAGCTCCGTCTATCGCAGTCCACTGCTGGACATAATCCTGTCCCAGGCTGCGCCACAACACTATGACCTGCGCCGTCCGCTTCCAGTCTGTCACAGCCACCTCTTCAAGGTCGTCGGTCAAGACAAGTCAATGGTCTTTTTCTTTTTTTTTCAAGATGGAAAATCATCATTTGACCCGTCCCGCTCTAGGTGGAGCGTAAGGGAGCGTCAGACTCTTACTGACTAAAACCCACCCGTGTTCCTTCCATAGCCCTTTATGTTCCGGGCCAGCGGTAACCCTTTCGGACAATCCCGCTGACCCGGCAGGCTTCGGCCCTGTCGGGCCCCTTCAAATGATGCTGACATCTCTTTGAAGCGCGCGTGGAACACGTACGCGCCGTCCGGCACGGACCTGGTCCTGATCGGACGGTGAGCCACCCATTACTCTCCATCCGCAGGCCCACGCCTACGGTACGCATACGAAAACTACCTTTTGGAATGGGCGACTAGAATCAATTCTATTTGTTGTAATTTTTGACGTTGAAAAGTGCCTTTTATGTGCCTATTTGAAATAAATGCTTTGACTTTGACATTGGTAGCCGGGAGTCGTCACGCGGCTCCCAACGTCCGGAGCGTCTCCCGCGGCGGCTGGGATGGGAGGCTCTCTCCCTCAGGCATCCCGCCACCTCCTTCGCTAGCATGACTGCTTCGCAAAAGGAGGCGACTGCCTCCCACTCCCTCTCGCTCCGAACCATGGCTTGAACCAGGGCCGGACGCGAGAGTTCGCCGCCGCTGCCACACAGCGGTGCTCCGCCCAAGCGGGGCAGACCTCCACCGTATGCTCCACCGTGTCCTCTGTAAAATACTGACACCGACTCCTATGAAGGTTTATTGTTGGCATAACATTAACATTTTTTGGGCATAACAGCGAAAATGAACAAAAACTCAACAAGACAGAAATGCGTATGCTATCAAGGGGCGGTGAAGTCAACATTAAAGGGAGCTTCAAGGTTGCAGAATAGCGGATAAAGTAAAAGAGTCCAGACTGAGATGATACAGTCATGTACATACTTCGACGAACAGATGATCATGTCGTGAAAATTGCGTGCTTTTCCATGGCTACAAAGAAGAGGAGAAAAGGAGGACCTCAAACCACATGGATGACGAAGGTCCAAAAAGACATGAGGAAGATGGGACTTACAGAAGATGACGCTCATGAACTAAATAAATGGCGTCGCATGAATGGGAAAGCTGACGCCGCGTAACGGGAAAAGGCGAAGCCAAAATCAAAATATTTTATTTCACATAAACCTACATGGGTACTTATGAAACGTCAGAAGCTAGATGCACGGTTCCAATTGGTCGTTTCCTATGTAGAAGAGCCGGCAAAAAACTCCACGGTTACCTACTCTTTTTAAAAATAATTGGCTTTTACAATGTTTCCAAATGACATTAGATATGGGAGGACAACGTAGGACGTAGGCCTGTCAACAAGTACCAGTAAGATCTAAATTCTACAAGGCCTACAAAGTCCTCACATTTACAAAATAAGAATCCATCAAAAGGATAAATAAAAAATAAAATATTAAAACCTACTAAAACCAAGTGATATGATTGCCATTACAACCACAAAGAAGAAGAACAGTGAAAAAGAAGCTTGCACTTCCATAGCATTTTATGATGGTAGGTACAATCAATTCAGCAACTATTTATGTAACTAAGTACGTACCTGTTTGAAGTTACTTCAAGTTATTTTAAACGTAGGTAAGTACAATTGACGCCTTTACCGAATCGTTAAGAAAAAATCATAAAGAACAAGACAATGTATATTAATAACGATGTACTTAAAGCCAGCGACGTACCTGCGACACGCAAGTACCTCATTAAACGTCTTTCGTTTAACCTACTGCGAATTACCCACTTGAATTCTAGTGATTCACACTAAATCTAATACCTACACGACGTGACAGGATTTAAACAGTTTTTTATCTCGAATATTTACTTTGACTTTGTACATCTTTATAGGTAAGAACGGTCAACGTATAATTATTGTTTACTCATGTAATGTATTATACGTATTGAAAAGTCTTCATTGCTGTGTATTTCGCAAAGAATGCCCAAATTGTTCCAATGTGAGTGCGCGTGAATGGCAGGTCACTTGGATCATACCTCATACGTGAAGACATGACGGGTTAAAAGATCACTATTGTGCAAAAATGGGGACACGCAACACTCGAAGATTTAGTTCTGGCCGAGCTATAGACTTGCTTATCTTTCAAATTAAAGGACTGATCCATTGACCCATGTCACCTTGGCTGCAAATTATAAGGCCACCCCAAGTTTTGAAGTGAAAACTTCTTTAGCGGCGCTGTGTACTTTTTTTGGAATGGGTAAAAACTTCTAAACTCGCGTCAGGTCACGTGACCCTGATCGAAAATTCGTAAGACGTAAAACGTAAGACGCGCGTTGTTGAGGACAGCGCCATCTATGCACATCGGGAAGAACTACGAGGGCCTCGCGTACTAACTACGTAGTTCATCCAACAACGACGAGATGGCGCTGAACCACGGATATATAACTGACGACGAGCTCCATGCGAGCGGCTTGCTTCTCTTACCACTGCCGCGACCAACACCACGAACTGAAGTCTATCCTGTGTGCTTATTTGTAAATCTGAATAAATTCCTTTCACGAGAAGAATAAACCAGTCACTTTGGTCATCATACCTGATTTGCAAAAAACCCTATAAAATAAGGAACACACCTTAACACGCGTGTTTTGTTTATAAGACGATTCACAAAATACACTCGTAATTGTTCAAGTTTTCACTTCTGTCGGCACTACCGGAGTGCCAGTGTTTTTTTTTTTAGCTAAGAACCATTCGGCCTCATCCATCCACGGTCATTACTCTTTATACAGAATGGTGGCAGCGAGGGCTCTAGTGGAAACTGCGCTATCAGCATAACTAGGTATTCACAACCACTCGATACGCTTCCGTACCGTATCGAACATCAATCAATGTTATCGTAGGAGTCCTCTAAACGCCGTTCACAAGTCCAAAACCCGTAATTGTTGTCAGTTTTATCAAATAGACGAGCGATTCTCTACCTGTCGGGGGCGAGGCAAATCAGGTTATCGAAATGTGTCATTTTCGATAGGATAGCCTGTCGAATGGTAGTGAATAGCTATACAGATCGTTCCAATCATGTTCGCCTATCACAGTCCACAGCTGGATAAGCCTCGCCCAGGCGGCGTAACAATACTCTGTCCTCCGCCATCCGCATCCAGTGTGTCCTATTCACCTTTTTAAAGATGGTCGATCTATCTAGCTGGGGGTCGTCCCACACTACTCTTGCCAATTCGCGGTCTCCACTCTAGGAATCATCTGCTTCTTCAGATTCAAGCCATCATGTTCCCTTCCCAATATTACCCGCCAATCAGTGGCTTTACAGCTAAGTATTATTATGTACTAAAGCATCAGTAACTCACATGCTGTTTTGCTGTCTGTCGTAAAAGATCTAAGCTCCACATCCTCGCCTCTCCCAAGCATCTCATTTGCAAGAAATGTGTGATAACTTCGGTAGAACATCGTCGTCCAAAACATCGTGCAATACAATAATGACATCAGTTTGACGTTGACGTTTTACAGGAAACTATGAGGAATAACTGTTACCTATTTGTAACGAACTTTTTATAAGAATGTGATTCTCCTTTAGGGAGTTTGTCTATCCTACTACAAAGACAATAATAATTCGAATATATGCCATTTTCCCTCCATAAGCTTGGCAAATGACTTGCCTTTGTTTTTCCCTACTGCACCATGAATACCAAATCCTCCAAGAAATTGGAAACTATTTCAAAATATTTAAAAATATACATGATGGCACATCGACGCGCAAACTATAACCACGAATGGTATTGACCGCGTAGATATTGCACTTTTCCATGAAATTTCAGTTTTTTTTTTCGCTACGTCAGTTATCGAAAAGAAATGTTATGAATGTTATGATGTTAATTATATTTTTAAATATTAGTATATAAAAACATTTAAAAATATAAAAAATAGTAGCCCACCGGTATCGGGAACAGGGTCCAAGCTACCGGCGGTCAGGGCTCCAGAGAGAGGAACCTCCTAACAATGCGAGCCGTGTCCAGAAGTACCGGTTTCTGAATCAAGCCCTTGATCCAGCTGCCCAACGAGAGCCTCCTCAGGTGCTGGTCTAGGCTCTTGGCTGTCACGAATGATCGCTAAGTCCACATCCCACATGTCGAAAACCTCGCGAGCCAAGTCAAGATACTTGATCTGTTTATCTTTCTCGGCTTTCACGAGGTTTTCATCATGCGGGACGGTTATGTCAACAATTATTGCGCGCCGCTCTGATCGATCCACCACCATTATATTAGGCTTATTTGCAACAAAAGTCCTGTCAGTGATGATGGATCGATCCCAGTACAATGTGATATTACATTTTTGAGAAGTGGGTCAGGCACATACCTGTAGAACGGCACCTCCGATTCCACAAGGCTGTATTTCAAAGTAAGCTGCTGATAGATTGTCCTGGCGATAAGGTTATGTCTATGCTATGACGAGAACACCCGGAGATGATATGCCTGATTGATTCCCCTGGCCGGTGACATGCCCGACAGATGTCAACCGTGCCGTCTTTGTGAATTATTGTTATTATTACGTGCGGTTCACTAAGCACACCAACGACACGCATCAAGGACAGAGGCAATTGCAACCTCTGCTCCCAGAATTTGGCTACGGCCTTGGCACCTTCAGTAGCGTTCTTCACTTACACTTGTACTTTATAGATTTCATTTCCTCCAAATATAATCTTTAAGATTTGGTCTGAGGTTCAAATCATGAATATCTGTCACTTGTCACTTCCTTGAAACGCATGATATCTTAGTGATATCACAGTGTTCTAGTATCAGCTAACTGATATCGTTGATATTTCTTCATATCTGTTGATGGTCTATGCGTGTCTCAGGTTTATCTAAAGGCTTATGTGTGTTTTGAGCTGTTCTCCATCTCAATCCAACTTCCTTCTTTGATATTTTTTTGTTTTACGAGAGAACGGGTAAATAAACACATTTGGTTTCCCTTTATATCTTCCAGTAGAGTATAAGATGCTTCTTTCCATGGCATATCATTCATTTAATAGATATTCTTTTCTCATGCTTATTTAATTTATTGATTACTGGAGTAGTGGTAAGGGCCGCGACTTAGGAGTTGTAGGTCTTAAGTACGAACCTTGACACCACTGCTCCCAAAACGGTAAAGGAAAACATCGTGAGGAAACCGGCATGTCCTAGAACCAAAAATTCCAAGACATGTGATATCTACCATCCCACACTGGGCCCGAGTCACCTAGTGGTGGATCATGGCCCACTCCCTCTAATCGAGACGAGGTAAGTGTCCCAGCAGTGGGAACACTGGGAAACAGTATAGGCTGATTACGCTATGCTTATTTAGCTTTTAAGGGCACACCATGTTTTTTAAACGCGCCGTCGACGCGCGTTTTAGAAACGTGCGTCGACGGCGCGCTTTTAACCTACAGAAAGGTATACAGGCTGCGTCTGACTCGCGTGCGTATCGAGTCTGTATCGCTACAAACGCGCGTCAACGGCGCGTTTAAAAAATGTGGTGTGCACAGGTCCTTAATCGTTATTAAGTCTTTTTGTTCATTAGAATCAGTAATACAACTTGTTAAGTTAGTATAATCCCAAAATTTCAAGATTTCATGAAATAGTCATTCTGTGGGATTACTTGGTCTTAGAGAGTTGTGTAGAGAAGACTAGACTTTAATGATTATAATTCTGTAAATACATATTTTTTACGGCCGCGAATCATATATTAGTTAACTTACAACTTAATACTGACCAGCAAATTGCAAAAAACGTAAAAAAATTGAATTTCGTGGGCTACCCTGGCGCTTTCGCCTTAAGAACATACATTGTTCACTTAGCGAATAAATAATAACTAAGATAAGGTAGTCCAGTAGCTAAGTTTTCGTTTAGATATTGACCCATAGCGTCTGCGGAGTTTAGCTAGACAATTTAAAATAACCCTGTATGCGGAGTTTAGCTAGACAATTTAAAATAACCCTGTATGCGGAGTTTAGCTAGACAATTTAAAATAACCATGTATGCGGAGTTTAGCTAGACAATTTAAAATGACCCTGTATGCGGAGTTTAGCTAGACAATTTAAAATAACCCTGTATATGGAATCATCGAACCGAAGAAGATTAAGCTAAATACTTCAACATTCGAATAGGTACTTAGTTCGGCTTTTTTATTTCCTAATTTCGGTACCTACTCTTCGGGATCTCCCCCTTGATGAACTCATCTAACAGGTCATACCTACTCAAAGAGAAATAGTCTTTAATTCTTTATACATACTGGACATTACCATTGTGTACTCTAATTGTATATTAAAACCGCAGCAGTGCGATTCTGTAACTATCTCACCGTGAAAACTTAGGTGAAGTCTTAGTGAGCGTGGAGTGAGCTATCAATAGTGTCAATTCCTAGCAAAAACAAACTCACTCCACCTAAGTTTTCGCGGTGAGATTTTTACAGAATCGACCGGCTGCTCATCATATCATCAAGGTGAATTATCAACAACAACGTTCAGAAGGTAGGTACAAAAACGGCTCAACCGCGGGTACCCTTCATTTTTTGTTGAAGCGAATCAAAGTCTCAATAATTCTATATTTTATCTTGGAACCGCAAACCTTGACTTCCTTCCGGTCAATAGAACCTGTAACCCTTCTTCCTTCTTGATAAAATTGCCTTTATAGCCTACCGTGCATTCGCGATTTATTTGCCAAAAATGTAAACAAATATGATTTAATGGAAAAATAACTTTAACTCCTACACAATAAAGTTCAGTTTACGGTACAACTTCAAACATTTTTATAACTTTGTCAATATAGTGCTAGTCACTCAAATAAAGTAGATTTAATTTGAAATATGTAGATTAGGGGTGTACTGCGCACTTTTACTTTAAACATATTATTTTCTGCCCGCGGCTTCGCCCGCGTGGATGTGGGAAATTATACCACGGGAACGTGCTACCGGGAAAAAAGTAATATACATGTGTCCAAAAATAGTATATCAAAGTATATCATTCCCCAAGATGCCACCACCACCAGGTGGTTGGATCACCTTGCCAAATGGTTGTGGTTTAGGCGGAATGAGGTAACATACAGAATTACAGACAGAGTTAGGTACTTTTTATTTAATTTATAATATTGGTATGGATTTCTATAGCTCAAGAAGTCAGGGTAAGTTCAGTTAACTTATCTGATTTAAGATATAGAATATAGATAAGATTTATTTATTTATTCTTTAATTAAAAAGGTTTACAACCAATTACAGAAATTAGAGACAGTTTACACATACACATAATAGATTAAATATAAGATCAACATGCGATACGGATACCGCGTGGGTAGAGTCAATAAACCTATTATATATCTATAACATTATGATGACAGGTTTAGTAAAGAATTCTATTGAAAGAAAATATACTAAATACTAGCACCGCCCCGCGGTTTCACCCGCATAAGTGTCGACCTCGCTCGAAAGACACGTGGCGCCATCTATTATCATAATAACGTTATTGTTGTTTTCCTCGGGAACAGCACTTTTTTTTCGGGATGGAAAAAATGTCCGTTTCTGTACACCTGACAACGTATATGCAAAAGTTCAGGATGATCGGTTCAGTGGTTTAGGCGTGAAAAGGTAACAAGCAAACAAACAAACTTAGTTTCGCATTTATAATATTACTAGCTTCCCCCCACGGCTTCGCCCGCGAGGTATGTCGATAAAAACTATCCTATGTCCTTCCCCAGGATACAATCTATCTCTCTGCCAAATTTTATCGAAATCCGTTCAGTGGTTTAGGCGTGAAAAGGTAACATACAGACAGACAGACAGAGTTACTTTCGAATTTATAATATTAGTATGGATTAGTTAGATTATAAATAAAAAAGTACGCACGGCCCTACCTACTCCGGAAGACGCAGCGTTAGAAGGTCTCCCACAAGGCGGAACGATGACCTAGTGAAGCACAAGACTAGTTGATGTAGTGACGCTTGAAGAGCAAGGCCTATGTTCAGTAGTGGACGTCTTTCAGCTGAATAATGATGATGATGATACCTACTGCGATATTCAGCTGCATCCAGTTAGACTGGAAGCCGCCTGTAACATAATTAGGAAAAAGTTACGCAGTGACGATGATACTGCTATAGTGCAATCAATCATTGTTTTTACGATGCTAGAAAGATGATCAATAATATGGCTCGTAGATGATTAAGAACTAGAATAACGGCTGATAAAGATGTATAGAAAAGAAAGCATTCTACACTAACCACAAATATTGTAAAAGGGTAGGAGAATGGTGACGATTATAATAATGTTCAAGAAGAATACTAGCACTGCGGTATTTGTATTTTTTTTTTTTTCAAATATTTCAACATCAGCTGAGATAGGAGCCTATTTGGCCCCTTTTTTTTTGTTGTTTTCACTACTTTGTTAGTTTTAACCGTAGATAAACTTAAAAATTTTAATATTTTTATTGTTAGATTAAATGTTCTTTTTTATTGTTTGTGCGTGTCCAAAATAAATGATTTTACTTTATTCCTTTCAAGTCTGAATCCGCATCAAAAATTTCTGCCATACTTAACTTATAATCATGGGAATATCTACTCAAATCGCTTTTAATTGGCATTTTTGATTGAGCATAGGCCAAGAATACTTTGCGTACCTATCCCTGGAGCAAATCAATTCAATGCAAATCCTTGGCAGAGATTGGCAAACCATGGTCTCAATCGGCAAACCTATATTTACCAGCACATTTAGCTCTGAACGCTCCGTGCTCAGTTTGATAATTTTAAGTACTTAATCGGCTTTTGTCTTTCAACTGATGGTACCTATAATAATACCAGCCCTTGATACCTACAGAGCAGGCACGAGCATTGATCAACACAATCAATGCTATCATCATCATCACTTGCTTGATGCTATCTACCATGGCTACCGCGTACCGGAAGACGTAGCGTTGGAAGGCCTCCCAGGAATCCTTTGGATGGTATCTATAATAATACCAGCCCTATATACCTACAGAGCAGGCACGAGCATTGATCAACACGATCAATGCTATCAATCAATCATCATCACTTGCTTGATGCTATCTACCATGGCTACCGCGTACCGGAAGACGTAGCGTTGGAAGGCCTCCCAGGAATCCTTTGGATGGTATCTATAATAATACCAGCCCTATATACCTACAGAGCAGGCACGAGCATTGATCAACACGATCAATGCTATCATCATCATCACTTGCTTGATGCTATCTACCATGGCTACCGCGTACCGGAAGACGTAGCGTTGGAAGGCCTCCCAGGAATCCTTTGGATGGTATCTATAATAATACCAGCCCTTGATACCTACAGAGCAGGCACGAGCATTGATAAACTCGATCAATGCTATCAATCAATCATCATCATCACTTGCTTGATGTTATCTACCATGGCTACCGCGTACTGGAAGACGTAGCGTTGGAAGGTCTCCCAGGAAACCTTTGGATGGTATCTATAATAATACCAGCCCTTGATACCTACAGAGCAGACACGAGCATTGATCAACACGATCAATGCTATCAATCAATCATCATCACTTGCTTGATGCTATCTACCATGGCTACCGCGTACCGGAAGACGTAGCGTTGGAAGGCCTCCCAGGAATCCTTTGGATGGTATCTATAATAATACCAGCCCTTGATACCTACAGAGCAGGCACGAGCATTGATCAACACGATCAATGCTATCATCATCATCACTTGCTTGATGCTATCTTGGCTACCGCATACCGGAAGACGTAGCATTGGAAGGCCTCCCAGGAATCTTTTGGATGGTATTTATAATAATACCAGCCCTTGATACCTACAGAGCAGACACGAGCATTGATCAACACGATCAATGCTATCATCATCATCACTTGCTTGATGCTATCTTGGCTACCGCATACCGGAAGACGTAGCGTTGGAAGGCCTCCCAGGAATCCTTTGGATGGTATCTATAATAATACCAGCCCTTGATACCTACAGAGCAGGCACGAGCATTGATCAACACGATCAATGCTATCATCATCATCACTTGCTTGATGCTATCTACCATGGCTACCGCATACCGGAAGACGTAGCGTTGGAAGGCCTCCCAGGAATCCTTTGGATGGTATCTATAATAATACCAGCCCTTGATACCTACAGAGCAGGCACGAGCATTGATCAACACGATCAATGCTATCATCATCATCACTTGCTTGATGCTATCTACCATGGCTACCGCGTACCGGAAGACGCAGCGTTGGAAGGCCTCCCAGGAATCCTTTGGATGGTATCTATAATAATACCAGCCCTTGATACCTACAGAGCAGGCACGAGCATTGATCAACACGATCAATGCTATCAATCATCATCACTTGCTTGATGCTATCTACCATGGCTACCGCCTACCGGAAGACGCAGCGTTGGAAGGCCTCCCAGGAATCCTTTGGATGGTATCTATAATAATACCAGCCCTATATACCTATAGAGCAGACACGAGCATTGATCAACACGATCAATGCTATCATCATCATCACTTGCTTGATGGTATCTACCATGGCTACCGCGTACCAGAAGACGTAGCGTTGGAAGGCCTCTCAGGAATCCTTTGGAAGCGAGAAGCATAGAATTGATGTCGAATTGCGAAACACACTAACAGTGTAATTGGCTTTCCTTTTGACAGTTCAACAACTTTCATTGTATTATTTACGTAGTTGAGTAGACAAATTTCTCGAACATACGAAGCAATGTATTAGTTAGCGTGTTACGCAATTACCCCGCATGTGAATGAGCACCGGTTCCTATCCTTCCCTCCGGTTTGTCCCGAAAGATATCAAACTCATAGCACTTATTTCGATCAAACCATTTAAAGGCACTTTTGAATAAAATTGTCAAGGAGTCGATTGTGTCAATAACATGAAGCTATTTGCCCATTTCAAAGCGTAATAGGTTCCCATGGAGAAGAACGGCGAAGAAACTCCATGGACACTCTTTTAACAGAGCAACAATGAAAGAATTCCACAGAGAACAGTGAAATTCATCACACAGACACGCAAACGTAGGTGCTCTGTTGATTGTTTGTCTGCACCAAACATACACCAGGCATATACACAGTTATTTAGTTCCAAGAAACTCATATGTCCAACAATATGACACATGTTTCAGCTATGTTATTTGTTGTGTGATTGTTAGCAATCTCTAAAACAAATGAACAATATCATCTCTTCATAGGGGAAACAAACATACATATTTCTGCTGTTTGATTTTTATTTTGACTAAACAAAATATTTTAAGGTGAGTGAGAAGAGCAATGTTCTCACCACACCGCACAGCGTCAAAACAAGATAGTGTAGTGTAGGTACATGTGTCCTGACTTCTGTGGTGCTATTCTGTAAAAATCTCACAGTGAAAACTTAGGTGAAGTGAGCGTGGAGTGAGCTGTCAATAGTGTCAATTCCTAGCAAAAACAAACTCACTTCACCTAAGTTTTCACGGTGAGATTTTTACAGAATCGACCGGCTGACGTCTAAACAGCTGAGGTGTAGGTATATGGTAAAGAAATAGACTATGAATTGGGTGTGATCTAGAAATCCGATATAATATATCTCTAAAGAATATATTTTTCTGATTCCGAAGGTAGTTGCAGCGAATACACCTATCAATGCAAGTGAAATTGATGGAGTTTAATGGTTCAGAATCCTGCAAGCAAGCAGTGTTGTTAAAAGGTATCTCTTGGGCCGACCGTCCGGTCTTCAATTTCAATCTTCATTATTGTATCAAGTCCTTTTTTAATCTTGCCTTTGAAAATTCGTCAGAAGCCCGAAAGTCTGACGGTCAATCTTACCAAGGGTTATCATATTACCCAGTAACTGGGTTGTGGAGATCAGATAGGCAGTCACTCCATGTAAAATACTGGTATTCAGCTGCAAGCGGTTTGACTGGAAGCCGACCCCAACATTGAGAAAAGGCTAGACAGATGATGATGATGATCAAGTCCTCATTTAATAAAAAAAAAAGTTTATTAACTACGGCAAAAATCAGCTCCACAGTAAGCATGTTTGCACTCAAACATTCACTACCACACCTTATTTGTCTGAAACCTCTCAACACTTATCTCCCGACACACTTGAACTAATAAACCCGTTAGTAAGAACTGCAATTCTTCTCAGCCAATGAGATCTTCGTATTCATTCACGCCCTCGTCTCATGAGTGTCATGACAGCTCGCAGTGCGGTCCATGCCTGTCTCACAGTAGTGTCACAGAAATATCATAAAACGATAAAAGTAATCTCGCTAATGCTATGACAATAGGAATCTAAATCCTTTGTAGCCGTGCCTTCGAGTTATGTTATGTGACATAGGGTTAGCACATATGTTTTTGTTTCATTTTATTTAACTGTTAGGAGCAATGGTGGCCCACTGGTAACAGCCTCGAATTACGAGTAGGCCGAACCCAGGCAGGTGATTTACTTTGTGTAGGTAAGTAATTTCATCACCACTTCTCTCAAAACGGTGAAGGAAAACAACGTGATGAAACTAAATAGACCTAGACTCCTAGAACCAACAATTCGAAAACATGTGACATCTACCAACCAGCACTGGGTCTGCCCACTCCCTCTCGAAGAGAGGCGGCTTGTGTCCCGGGCAGTGGGAAAATTGTAGGCTGATTATGTTTTTAACTGTTTGTTTTTGAACAGAGAAAGAAGGACCAACAGACAACAATAATTCACATCCAGCCTCTTTCAGTCATTGGTTTCTTATTTGTCCTTTTAATACCTATATAAACGTCCTTTGTTTCACAGTGAGGTTGATATCATGTCTGAGCGGTTGGCTTGAGCCACATACGTCGCTGTAAATATGTGATATTTATGTATATGTCATGGTTTCATTTTTATTTCTTTTACCTATTAGCTATAGGGTATAGTATATAGGTATAGTAATTTTATTTTAGGTGCATCGTCTTCACATATTATTATTATATAATTAATGTATGCAAAATATTATAAAACATTTTAAAAGAGTAGCGCTGAAGTTTCTTGCCCGTTCTTCTCCATACGAAAACTACCTTTTGGAATGGGCGACTAGAATCAATTATATTTTTTTGTAATCTTTGACGTACAAAAGTGCCTTTTACGTGCCTATTTGAAATAAATGCCTTGACTTTGAATTTGTTCCTGCGACAGAATGGTTGTCTTACATTTATATATACCTAGGTTTGTCAACATCTACATCTATAATTATATACAAAGTCCTGGGGGCCTAAAAAGGCCACTTTGGCAGAATCATAAAAGGATAACATTATGAATCATAATATGGCGAAGACAGTCCGTGTTTTTCTTTTTTCGCTTCACTATGTAGGTATAATCAAAGAGATTCTGATTGGACTTTAATTGGATTGATTGGTATTGTAGCACAGACAAAAAAAAAACTGAAAAGTCCTTAACCAATGGGATTTGATACGATTAACTTAACAGTTCACTGTCCATTATGATTCATAAAGTTATCCTTTTATGATTCTGCAAAAGTGGCCTTTTTAGGCCCTCTGACTGACTGATATATCAACGCACAGCCTAAACCGCTTGTCCTACAGGCATGAAATTTGGAGGGTGTGTTCTTTGTGAAGAGTAGGTATCCCCTAAGAAAGGGTTTTTCGACCCTAAGAGGGTGAATGGTCAGCGGAAATGTCCGAATTCAGCAGCATTGTCCGAAAGGGTTACCGCTGGCCCGGAACATAAAGGGCTAAGGAAGGAACACGGGTGGGTTTTAGTCGGTAAGAGTCTGACACTCCCTTCCGCTCCACCCAGAGCGGGAGGGGTCATTTGATGATTTCCCAACCTGAAAAAAAAAAGAGTGTGAATGGGGGAGGGTGAAATATCACGCGGACGAAGTCGCGGGTAGAAGCTAGTCCTTGATAATATAACCCAACAATTCAAATAATTTAGACCTTCCCAGTAACTTCGGGAGAGTCTTTGAGATGTTTGGCATAAGGCAATCACTTCCACCAACTAGATGGGTGACCCAAACGGAAAATCCGTCCAGTATTTTTCCAATGCTCCTTCTGGCTTCGAAACTGTAGAACTTGATTTATGATAAGTATTATAATGCCTATAAAAGATTCTAAAATTCCATAAAAAAACTTATTTTAGGACTAGGCAACTGAATAATTAAAACTTGTTTTATGCTGTTATGTTGTAAACTATTATTATTTCCGAGATCTTTATTACAACTTGTTGTAAGATATATTCAATTTCATTGTTATTTATTATATTTTTGACGTAGATTGGCGACGATTGTATGATGTATGACTATGTGAATGAGGTATTAGGATAAAGACAGTAGAATGTTGATTCTGTAAAAATCGCTCCGAACCATCATACTGACGTCACGCAAAATCCTGCATCTCGCAAGCAAAGATTACCGCGCAACTAGCATAGATATACATCGGCCCGACATGAATCATCGGGCAGTTGCCCGCCAGACACAACACCCGTCTGGTCGGAGAATCCTCCCTTTTCTATGGAGGATGAGTGAGCTTTACACCCCTCTCCTCATACCTCTTTATTTACTTGAAAACTTACGTGAAGTGAGCTGTCATTCCACCTGACGCTAGAGATAGCTAGGGATTGACAACTCACTTCAAGCTCACTTCACCAAACATTTCACGGTTAGATTTTTATTATAGCACCGCAGCGCAGGTGGAATGACACCTCATCTTCACCTAAGTTTCTACAATGAGATTTGATTCAATATGCCTACAGAAAACTAGCGAATCTCTGATTAAAGAGACGTTTAGTATACCTAGTGCAATACTGCAATCTTATCTACACATTCCTTACAATGCCGTGGAAACGCTCCCAGTGTGCAATCCTTTAGTAATGCAGGGGATTGCACGCTTGTTGATGTTTCATTGTTATGAAACTCATTCAGGTAATCAAACTTAAAGCATTTATTTCAATTAAACCATTTACCTGCCTAACTTTTGAATAAAATTGTCGAGGAGTCGGTCAGTCAGAAATATAAAACTAGTTGCCCATTCCAAAGCGTAGTAGGAACCTATGGAGAAGAACGGGCAAGAAAATCCATGGATATCTCTTAAATCAAACGCTTTTTAATAGCTTTTAAGGCCAGGTATTCCGAGCGCCGTAGGCATTTAACGCATACCCCAGCCCCCGCAAGGACTAGCGATACGTAATAAGTTACGATGCGCGGGAGACGCGCGCGCTAAACTCACCGCTCATGAGTTCACGACCTCGAGTAGGTACTAAGTTGCGTCACAGAGTAGAGCAATGCAGTAGATCAACTTGAATTGATTAGTATAAGTTAATTTTGTTTTATTTTTCTAGTAGTAGTTATTTTTAAGGTTATAGATAGATTAGATACGTATTGTATAAACTTGATACTAATTATTAAAAATAATTTGTATACTTTTTTTTATAAAAAGGATTTAAAATCTGACTGACTAAAATCAAATATTCGTGCTACAGTATAAAAAATCAAGCAGTAGGCACACTTACTTTAGGAGAATTGTGTTACAATTCTTGAATTACAAGATCAATGTATATTGGATATGAGCGCCGATGGCCAATGCCACGGCGGCGGCGTGGCCTTAAAATTTCCACGGCGGCGGCGGCGTCGCGGCGGCGCGACGTGGCCGGCCGTGGGCCTTACAATTTTTTTATCAGGGAAAGATTTCTTAAAAAAAACTTAAAGAAAACCGTATTAAAAAGCTTTACCTATATTTTTTAATAATTGTTAATATAATTTTACAGTCTTTTAAATAAAATTGGAGATCACGTTTACTTACTGAATAATAATCATTTCAATATTTTCTAGTGACCGACCGAAAGTTCGGTTTCGGTTTCGGCCAGTTTCGGCCAAATAAACTAGTTTCGGCCTAAGTTTCGGTTTCGGCCAGGAAATGGCCGAAACTTTCGGCCGCGCCGAAACTTGAGTGTTCATGAATTATCGTCCATCGTTCGGCGAACTTCACGGCTAGCTCGTGCTCGCTCGTCGCGTCGCCCGCGCCGGCCCAGTTCGCCGCCGTCCATCGTTAATCGCATGGAGTTGAGGTTGTGTTTTGCACATACGAGGGCGGTCCCATAATGAATTGGCCTAACTATGAACTAATGAAGGAAATGAAACGAAACCAATTTTATTTTTCAATATAATCACCATGAATACTACTAACACACTTCTGACATCTGTGAATCAACATCTCTTAACCTTTATAAAAATAATCACAATTTTTTGCCTCAAAATGACCGAAGACGGCCGCTTGCAACTCTTCATCGCTTGAAACTTTTCTTCCTCTTAAGTCTCGCTTTAAATTTGGAAATAAATAATAGTCAGACGGGGCCATGTCTGGACTGTGAGGTGGATGTTCAACTTCTGTGAACCCGCATTGACGAACTACATCCTTCGAAACACCAGCGGTATGAACAGGGGCGTTGTCATGGAGCAACAGGACACCTTTAGACAGCTTGCCTCTTCGTTTTTCCTTTATCTTGTCTCGTAATTTTTATATTAAAGAAGCATAATATTAGCCGTTCACGACTGTATTACGTTCTTTAAAATCCACCATCAATATGCCTTGAAAATCCCAAAAGATTGTGCACATCAATTTTTTTGCCGATTGTTGCACCTTTGCCTTTCTAGGGGGTTTTTCACCCTTATAACGCCATCACATTGATTCGCGCTTGCTTTGTGGGTCATAATACAAGATCATAATTTCATCACCAGTCACTAGCCGCCCGATCACAGTCTTTGAATTTTCGCCACAAAGATCCAAAAACTCCGAAGCGCAGCGCACTCTTTCCTGTCTCTGTACCGCTGAAAGAAGTTTCGGTACCCATCTTGCACTCACTTTTTTCATGTGAAGATGTTTATGGATCGCACGAATACGTACTTTTAGAGACCCCAAGCCTAGCTGCAATTTCTCTAATCTTCAAGCGGCGGTCACTCACAACCTCCTCTTCGATAAGAGCAATCGTTTCGGGAGTGAGCACTTCCACAGGTCGACCGTCGTGGCAAATGTCTTCGACGGTTTCTCTTCCGAGGCGAAACTCTTTCACCCAATTTTTCACTATGCTATAGGAGGGGGCAGACTCCTTATACACGTCATCCAATCGTTCTTTTATTTGGGCAGGGTATAAACCTTCTTTAAACAAAAACTTTATGACACTTCGATACTCAGTTGTCGACATTTTGAAAAAATACGCGACTCTCGTTATGCTAATGCCTGCTAAACTAAGCATTTCATGTCGATGCGTGTTTCTTATATTAAGTGCACGATAAACGTACTATTTAATGCAATACAACATGTAGCGACATGTCGCGTAGAACTATATCAGGCCAGTTCATTATGGGACCGACCTCGTAAATGATTAGGTAAGTATTCAACTGTCTGTATGTATAATATACATTGTATATTCGAATAAATGTGTAAAAAACACACCAGATTTCTGTATACGATAGAAATTTTAAATATGTTTAAGTAAGTTTCGGTTTCGGTTTCGGCCGAAACTAAGAGCAAGGCCGAAAGTTCGGTTTCGGTTTCGGTTTCGGCTGAAAAACCTGTTTAGGTCGGACACTAATTTTTTTTTATGAGAAACTGAGCCATTTTAAGTTAATACACGTTCACTCGGTGAAATATTCGACTCGACTGAGTGTGAGCGACGAGCGAGCGTAGCGTCGCGAGGCGACTAGGCGAACTAATACGGCCGGGACGCGCGTGCGAGCGGGAGAGCAAGTTGCGACTCGTCGCGACGGCGCGCCGCGTGTTTCACTCGGCGACGACGCGTCGACATGAACTCACGGCGACGGCGGCGCGGCGCTCATATCTAATGTATATTGTAATTCAACAAAGCTTAGAGGTATAAATGGTCTTCTCGTGTAACACATAATGTGAAGCGTGAGTCGTCAATAAAATAAAAATAAATTATTTTTATTTTTTTATCAAATTAAAAGTAAACACTTTTATATCTCTAAAATATCCAACTCTGCTGTCAAATAAATCGATATGATGCGTTTTTTCTTGGAGCTGTGTCATCAGGTAATTCATGTCAACAATTCGTCGTCCACTGATGGGTTGATAGTCGTGTTCGATTTCGTTTTTAACGCTTAGAGTGTAGTTTTCAATTTCCTCCATTGTTCTAAAAACAGATTATTTTAATATAACCTATTGAATTCCACATGGTAATATAATTATTATGTAAAACAAAAAGTAGCAACTTACTCATTGATATTATTATTAGGTGATACATTATTATGTTCATCTAAAGGCATTTCAGCATGTGTGACATGGGCATTGGCAGCATGAATAGTCGTTCTGTAACAATAAAATATATTTTTTTGTTTCAATATTCATAGTTGTTAGTAAATGCGATAGTTATCGGATATATAAACTTACGAATCTTATGGGCTATTTACTTATGCCTATGGCATGCCGTAGCATGTTTTAGTCTGATTTTAATTGAATCGGTTAAAACAATATTACTTACTCCTCAATCCTAAGATTATTCAAGTAAACCATGCTCTAAAGTCATCAATGGAGACACGTTATGCCCTTCCGCATGCTCTATTGATCTGTAACACAAAAGTTGTTTTTGACTTGTTGGTAATTAACAAGTAAAACTTTCTTATTATTAAACCAGTCTGTTTAATAAAGACAACCGCATTGAAATCGATTCATCCGTTTTCCGTTTAGGAGCTACAATTCCAAAGACAGATACACACGCACACTGACATACAGACAGTTATACAGAAACAAAGATACGCAAACAGTAATAATAATGAATAAATAGGTACTTTAATTTTAACAATAAAGTAGATATGTATGTTACCCCCACATACATACGTACCTACTTAATTTAAGTATATGTATTTAATTTCTTTATGTAATTTTTATGGTGTTACAATAACGAGTGAGATACTATTTAATTCAAATAGTAAAAAATAGAGAATGTCTTTAAAATAAAATAAATAATATAAAAAACTTACTCGATATTCGCCGAATCATTAGTTGATACATGCGCACTGCGCTTGGTCTGCAACTGCATTGCTCTAAAACATTAAAAACCCACGTAAACATTTCAAGCCAAGTTCCTTTTATTATTCCATTTGGAGTGGCATAATTAATAATAAACATGCAATAACAAAAATTTCGAGTGAATTCTACACACTTTTCCTCTTGCAAATAAATACTGAATAAAATTATGCATTGGAGAACTTCTTTATAGCCAAACTAGCCATTGTTTTTTTTTTATGTATTTCTATGCTTGTTATAACTTGAACAGTATTTTAGTAAGGGGATTGGCTACTGTACTGAGCATAAACGAGCTTGTGCCTAAACATTACCGAAAATAATAAAAATAATATTCGTAGGAAATGGTCATACTGCCATATTTCTACACTATGGCACGAGTTTGCTGCGCGTAGTAGATGGCATAGACTACACAACATTCGTTGCAGACACCATAATAGTAGTAAATACGTACTCTCGTACAGTAGGCCGCACGTCTCAATAGAATACGGTTATTTTTTCAGTAGTTTCAATACGCGGGCCAGCTCAAGACCATAGTGTTATCACTTACCACAGACACAGATAATATAATACTACGTACACAGACGATATGTATATATATATATATATATATATATATATATATATGTATATACTTATATATTATATACCTATATTTATTGTGGTATGGTCGACTGCACATCTAGTACCTAGGTAGCACTTAGGCTAATAAAAATTATAAAAACCACCCGGACCAACGCAGCGGGTTGAACTACTTCTTACCTATTAGACATTTGAAAACAGTAAACCATTATACCATTTGCGCGCGCGACGGCTTTATTCACTCTGAATAGGGTTCAAATTCAACTGTTTTACACACTTGATGCGGTTGGTAAATATGCTCCGTATTCTGTGGCGAGGATTCCGATTATCAAGAAAACAAAGAAAGTACTTCTTTGCTGTTTTTTCGAACAAATAAGCCTTTTTTATTTCGATTCATTTTTGAACTGAAACAATAAAATAAGTTATGGTATTAAAAAAGATTGGGAACTACCTTGCCCGGGTAACTACCTACACGGGCGGCGCGGGTGGTGCACGGTGTCGCCCGACATCAAAGGTGTTTCACTACTGTAGGGAAATAATAAATAGGGTACTGTGAGTGTTGTCAATAGGAATGAATGAATAAAAAATATAACTTACCATATTTCTTTCGCAATTTTTTTTGCCTTCAACCGTGATTTAGCCCTTATTTTATTTCCTTTATTTGCCATTTTCACAAATCAATCACAAAATTATTGTCTTAAAAGTTATATACAAAATATTTACACAATGAGAAATAAACACATAAACAAAATCTTAACTATGTCTATTTAGTACAATAATTATTTACAATTTATTTTATTTACGTACGGAGCAGAAGAGAAGCGCGAGCGCAAAAATTTGGCACACGTCTCACCTCGGTAACGTCCCGCGGGACACTGGCAAGCGACGCGCGGATCGAAAATCACTTGAATAATCGATAAAAAATTTATAAATGTAATGAAAAAAAAACGATCGGGTAGAATCGATTCCAAAATGAATTACTTACAAATTGATATTTTTTATAGAAAAAAAGGAGTATTAGTACTTGTTTAAAATGAAATTTGCTTGTAAAAAAACTGCAAATCGAAGTTAGTTCGGAATTTTTTTCTATCGAGAAAATTTTATTGTATCGAGTATTGAACGGGTACATGGTAAGGAGAAAGAATGTATCTAAAATATATATTTATTTCAGATTTTAGATGTTATAATTTGCCTATCAAAAATGAATTCTAAAACAGGCAAAAACGGGAATACCTGGCCTTAAGCATGCACATACGTAGTACTACGATTAGCAAGATGTCTGGCTACCGATTACTGACATTTCGAATCGTAGCTGGTGTAGAGTCCTATAAAATTCTCATGAAAACCGGACAAGCCCTTCGAGGTGTTTGTGAACCAAAGGTGTATCAGCTGCATGGTAGGAAATAAAACTGCGTGAAAACCTCTTTATTTACGACCAATAGATGTTCCCATGTTTTTTCCCAGTTCAGTAAGTCATGCAGGAAATACCAAATACCTACCTACTTAACTACTTCAGCAGCGATATCACTTTATTGGTAAATAGCTCTCCAACGGAAACAGATTAAAGATCCTTCAAAGTATCTACTTACCCACTTTTTGGTGCAGCCGTGAGGCACACTCACACATCTGATCAATGTATGTCTCTGGTGTACCTACTGTGTGTCTGTGTGTAAAATGTGAAATGTTCTTTTACATTTCTAAGATGAGATGTAAAAAAATATTATTATTATTTCATTTTTTACATTAGCGTAACTCAATAAATACCTATCACGTTACGAAACGAGTATTTTGTGGCAAAATCGTGATTACTACCTATCATACCCATGACAATTATTCAATTAATTTTGATACTATCATGTTGCGATGGCGTGCGGCCCTGTTTTGATAGATGGGGGAAAGGGGAAGTGCTAAATATTTTATTTCCTCTGACGTCACTCAGGTGCTTTAGTTATTTATGTAATCGAAGATGCATGTGTTAATAAAATACATTTGACGGCGCGACGGTAGTATTGCCTTTAATTTCTAAACGAGAATGACTGTTTCAATATTGTCATTCTGGCGGAACGTCAAACGGGCAACCGTCTTGTGGACTTTTCCAATGAAGGGCGACAGAGGTTGCACGTCATCGACGAATCGCCACTAATCTGAGTTAAATTAAGTTTATCTGAGTGTTAATCGATTTGAATCGATTAAATAAGTGTCAGAGAATCGTGTTTCACCTTTATTTTCATCTCACCTGCCTGTTCACCCACGCAAAAATGGACCCATCTAATGATGACGGTATGGAATTGCCGTTATCAGAAGTGGGATCACAAGGGCAGTCAAGCGATGAAAAAAGGCCACCTGATAAGGACAATGCGAGTAGTATTTTGAACAATATGGAGATTTTACTGTCCCGCTTGTTGGCAGCGCAGCAACCGAGTTCTACGGGTGTGAATGCGGTGCAGTTAATTCATTTTAATCCTGATGACGCCGATGCTGATGTGGAGGGCTGGTGTCGCGTGTCTGAAATGATTATAAAGAGCAAACAACTGGATGGTGTCGCGTTGCTAATGGCCTTAACCACCTCTCTAAAAGGAAGAGCCGCTGCCTGTCTTACCAAGCTGCCATTGGATCAACTTTCGTGGAAATTAGTGAAACAATCCTTATTAGCCAAGTTCGCAAAGCCAAAGCTGATACAAGATTATTTCGACGAGATTATGCGTTTTCAAATTGGGATTAAGGAAACTGCCAGCGAGTCAGCTATGCGATTGTGGGATTTAATCGAAAGAATACCGAAGGTGGAAATGTCTGAAGAAGCGGTTACTGGATTTGTCATTTCGGTATTGTGCCAAAAGGATGGATTGATTCGTCGTGAATTAAGTTATCAAGTTATAACGAACAAGGTTCAGCTATTTAGGGTTCTTGGAGGTATTTCTTTAAAGCGTCGAGCAGAGAGCTGTGATACACAGGACCATGAACTGAAGAAACCACGCTTAGCCGATGGACGATTTCCCGGTAGATGTCACTTTTGTGGTATACCTGGACATAGACAAGCAGACTGTCGTAGACGTCGTGGAGATACTAGCAGTACAAGCAAAGTTGAATCATCTGTGCGAACGTCTGAGGTGAGGTCCAACGTGAGCTGCTACGTCTGCGGAAAACCCGGCCATATTGCGACGACGTGTCCGGACAGGAAGATTGCAGGTGGGACAGCGAAAGAAGTCAACTTATGTGAACGAGCCACATCAAGAGGGACTCTGGTGACATCATCGGGTGAGAATATTCCATTTCTTTTCGATAGTGGGTCGAATTGCTCGTTGATAAAATTGAGTACTTCTCTAAACTTTCCGGGTACTGAATGTTCTGGTCTCGTGTATTTGAAGGGGATAGGAAACGGGGAAATACAATGCACTTCTCAGATTTCTAGCACGGTGAAAATAGGAGATTATTCGACTACGCTCTTATTTCATGTCGTTCCGGATGACTGTATATCCGATCCATTTTTAATAGGTAGAGATATAATAGAAAACGGTGGCCGCGTGACGATTGATGATAATGGCCTAACTATAAGCAATTCTAAGACGGTAGATGTTTGTGAAAAACAGGTTTCATTTCTCGATGATATCACGGTTGATACTGATTTAACAGGTGAGCGTAGGCTCGCACTTCTGCGAATTCTTGAAAAATATGCAAATTATTTTATAAGCGGTATTCCTACACAGCGAGTCAAAACGGGGCAAATGGAAATCAATTTGATAGATCCTCATAAGCTTGTTCAAAGAACACCTTATAGATTAGCACCGGCTGAAAAGGAGATAGTGAGAGTTAAGGTTCAGGAGTTGTTGGATGCCGGTGTTATTCGGGAGAGTTCCTCACCATTTGCGAGTCCAATCTTGTTAGTTAAAAAAAAAGATAATACAGATCGTATGTGTGTTGATTACCGGGAACTCAACTCGAATACCCGCGCCGAACATTACCCCCTACCATTAATTGACGAGCAGGTAGATCAGCTGTCGGGAGCTCATTATTTTTCAGCTTTGGACATGGCAGCAGGCTTCCATCAGATTTTACTCCACCCTGATTCAGTTGAGAAGACGGCCTTTGTGACACCCGAGGGGCAATATGAGTATCTCACTATGCCTTTCGGGTTACGCAATGCGCCGTCTGTCTACCAAAGGTGCATCAATAGTGCTCTAAAGGACCTTAAGCACAAACCGCTTGTTTATATGGATGATGTCCTTTGCTACTCTTCTGACATCGACGAGGGCTTAAGGCGGTTGGAAGAGGTTCTAGAAGCCCTTTCTCAAGCGGGCTTTTCTTTTAAGTTACAAAAATGTAAATTCATGAAGCGTAAAGTACATTATTTAGGCTACGAAATTGAGGCAGGTGAAGTCAGACCGAATTCCCTCAAAATTGAAGCACTAGCCACTGCCCCCTCACCAAGAACCGCAACTCAGGTGCGACAGTTCCTTGGCCTAGCTTCGTATTTTCGAAAATTTATACCAAATTTCACGAAAATAGTTGGACCCTTGTACCCACTTACGAGATTTAAAGGTAGCATCCAATGGAACGCATTTCACGAGAAGATTCGTCAAAAAATTATTGGTATTCTTACATCAGAACCTGTATTGACTATATTTAATCCCGAATTGCCGGTCGAACTTCACTGTGATGCTAGCTCTGAAGGATATGGAGCAATCCTAATCCAAAGAGATAGTTCCATGCCGCACGTCGTAGCTTATTATAGTCGTCGTACGACTGAAATCGAGTCTCGATATCATTCGTACGAGCTTGAAACGTTGGCCGTGGTCCGTGCAGTCGAGCACTTTCGCCATTACTTGTATGGCCGTAAATTTACTGTCTTCACAGACTGCAACTCTTTAAAAGCATCAAAGTCGAAAAGTGACCTAACTCCCCGTGTCCACCGTTGGTGGGCAATATTACAGGCATATGATTTCGATATCGTTTACCGAGAAGGTCGGGTGATGGAACACGCTGACTACCTTTCCCGAAATCCTCCATCTAAAGATTTAGATCTCTCAAAATTAAAGTCCAATGCCTCCAAAACTGTTAATTTCGTAGAACTTCACGAAGGTTGGCTTTCCGTGGAGCAAAAACGGGATAGTGAAATTAAGGATCTCATTTCGAAATTTCTGAACTCTGAGCTTCCGGAAGCTGTCGCAGGGACCTACGACGTACGGGATGGGATTCTTTACAGGAAAGTTAGCCGAAATAAAGTTACATCTTGGCTCCCCATAGTGCCTCGTTCCTTAGTGTGGACACTTATTAACCATGTTCATTCAGAAATTCAGCATCTGGGGAGTGATAAAACGCTTGATAAAATCTATGAACAATATTGGTTCCCAGATATGGCTAAGCATGTTCGTCGGTTTGTAGATTCCTGTATCGTGTGCAAGGCATCAAAAGGGCCTTCTGGCGCTCAGCCGATTCGCCTTCACTCTATACCGAAAGTGTCAGCACCGTGGCACACTCTCCACATTGATTTCACGGGAAAATTAAGTGGAAAGAGTGATCAGAAAGAATATAGCTCCGTGATTATTGACGGATTCACAAAATATGTTCTATTGGAGCATACAACGTCACTTAATGCCTCTAGTGCCTTGAATGCCCTGAAGAAGGCAGTTTTCTTATTTGGCGCTCCAAAACGGATTATAGTGGATCAAGGTCGCTGCTATGCCAGCTCTGAATTTAAAAGTTTTTGTGCGGATCATAATATCGAGCTTCATTTTATCGCCACCGGCTCAAGCAGAGCAAATGGCCAAGTGGAGCGCGTTATGAAAACCCTAAAAGCTCTGCTTACTATTGTCGAAAACGACCCAAATAAAACATGGCGTGATGAACTGGGCAATGTCCAACTGGCACTGAACAGCACTAGATCCACTGTAACAAAATATACTCCAACTGAGCTCATGTTTGGAATAAGATCACTGTCTTTAGGGTTGGCAAAAATATCTCCAAATACCTATAATAATAATCAGTTAGACCTCGAAACTATTCGGAATGAGGCATCTAAAAATATAGAGAAGGCTGCAAGTTCTGAATCGGTACGTTTCAATAGAGGTAGGGGTACAGTTAAACCTTACACAAAAGGTGATTTTGTCTTTATTAAGAGTTCAGAGCGTAACCAAACCAAATTAAGTAGAAAATTCAAAGGGCCCTACGTTATCGTAAATGTTCTTGACAACGACCGTTACGAGTTAAAAAGCCTTGATGGAACAAATCGCGTTTTAAAGTATGCTCACGAGAACTTGCGTTTAGTGCCCGGGGGTTGTGAGGGTTTAATTGAAATGTCAATGAACATTTTGGAAGAGGATGAAGCCGTGACGGCAGAAAATGGAGAAAACCACGATGACACCGACATAACACATTTTCACAATGACATGAATAGCTCTGATACTATGTCTATTAGGTCTGAAACTTTTACTGCTGAATCTGAATAAAATATGGTTAGTTAAATTTTATCTTGTATTCCTTAGTATGGTCGTTAGGGTGATAAATGATGACGTTTTTTTGTGTTGGGTGTCTGGTCGAAGGGACGATGTTGTCCGGTCCATGCCCTCATGGGCTGGTCGAAAGGACGCATTTGTCCGGTCCAGAATAAGATTTTGTTGAGCTGGACGTAAGGACGGTGTTGTCCGGTCCATGCCTTCGCGGGCTGGTCGAAGGGACACACTTGTCCGGGAGTTTGTGGAACTGGTCGCAGGGACGGTATTGTCCGGTCCATGCCTTCGCGGGCTGGTCGAAGGGACATACTTGTCCGGTCCAGTAAAGTGTTTGTGGAACTGGTCGCAGGGACGGTGTTGTCCGGTCCATGCCCTCACGGGCTGGTCGAAGGGACATACTTGTCCGGTCCAGTAAAGAGTTTGTGGAACTGGTCGCAGGGACGGTGTTGTCCGGTCCATGCCCTCACGGGCTGGTCGTGGGGACGCATTTGTCCGGTCCAGTATTAGAAGTTGTGTTGTGAGGTTGTGCAACTACTCGTAAGGACTCTGGTCTGGTCTGGTCTAGAGAATATGATGAGAAAGGGGATGTTGGCCTCATTTCTTGCAAAATCCTTGTACAGACGGACACGGAACATTGTGTTGTTCGACTATACATTGGACAGTACTGTAGTTGTGTGTCCGGTCTTAGACTTTTAGTAGTACAGCGCTTGGTAAAATTTTAAATATTACCCACGTGCATTGAGGAATTGTGGTCAGGTTGGGCGAGCGGTGTAGACAGAACGTTTTATGTGATTACTTGTTACAGAAATGCGCACGCGCCCGAGGACGGGCGATTGTCAGAATGGCCGTGACGGCGCGACGGTAGCATTGCCTTTAATTTCTAAACGAGAATGACTGTTTCAATATTGTCATTCTGGCGGAACGTCAAACGGGCAACCGTCTTGTGGACTTTTCCAATGAAGGGCGACAGAGGTTGCACGTCATCGACGAATCGCCACTAATCTGAGTTAAATTAAGTTTATCTGAGTGTTAATCGATTTGAATCGATTAAATAAGTGTCAGAGAATCGTGTTTCACCTTTATTTTCATCTCACCTGCCTGTTCACCCACGCAAAAATGGACCCATCTAATGATGACGGTATGGAATTGCCGTTACATTTTATACGGTAAGGCTCCGCTTTTCTTCCGCACAGGACAAAGAAAAGTGGAAAGTTATGGGGGAGACCATTGCCGCGTGAATTACTACCCACTTCTCACAGACTGGCGCTGACTCCATATGGCCTGGGGGTGCTCGAGAAATGATATTGTCAGCTGAGCCAATATTAGTGGTATCTACCATGACACAGAAGAAGAGACTCAATAGATAACAATTCAACGTCCACAAACTGTTTTACAGCTTTCCTCAACTTATAAAAAACCGGGCAAGAGCAAGTCGAATTCGCGCACTGAGGGTTCCGTACCATCATAAGTTTTTAAATTTTCATCGGCGAGGCCTATATTCGTTAGAGAATTTTAACACAAAACTGCAATATTCTACACCGCAGTGCACAGTTGCACTGCGGTGTAGAATATTGCAGTTTTGTGTCAGCGCCATCTCTTGACCGATAGTGGAACTAATGTAACTTAATGATTTCTGAAAAGTGTGCTATTTAGAGACTTCGTTTCATTTTTCCCGTAATCTTTACATAAACTTCTATCACATTAATAATTTCAGATTGCAAACTTCAGAGATAAAGGGGGGCAACGGTATATTTTTTTACATTTTTCATCAAAAATCGAAAACTATGCAGCCTAAAAAAAATAAAAAATTGCTAAAGCAGTTTTGACTATTATTCTTTTGACCTACTTTGATTGTTCAAAAAAAACACTAACCTGTCGAGGCGAAGTGCTAAAATTTTCTTTTAACTTCTTCGACTTGAATTTCTCTAAGATTTGTCTATAGAAAATCTAACCTATGCGAATGCGAGGTGGGATGCTATTTTTAGGGTTCCGTAGCTCAAAAGGAAAAACGGAACCCTTATAAGATCACTTCGTTGTCCGTCTGTCTGCCCGTCAGTCAAGACCCTTTTTCTCAGGAACGCGTAGACTTAACAAGTTAAAATTAATATCAAATAGGTACTCAGTGCTGCAATCCCTTGAAGCAGTGAAAACATCAAACTTCTAAGTCAACGCAATCAAAAGATACGGGCGTATAATTTATGTTCCGAAATCAAATCCTATAGGGTACTTCCCGTTGACCTAGAATCATGAAATTTGGCAAAAAGCAACGTCACGTAGCATAAGTAAAGGAAAAAATCCGAAAACCGTAAATTTGTAGTTACATTACAAATAAAAGTTTAAAACTACATACAATGCGTGCCACGAAAGATAATACTTGACCCCGCCTCCCCCGCTCTTTCCGCCGCCCCTATGACGTCCAGTCCCGTCCCGCACTCAGACCTCATACCGCTAAAGATACCTACCTAAAATCGTGTACTGCGCATGTCAAACCACGTGGTGTGTCAAGTCTCATCTTTCGTGGCACGCATTGTACTTGCACGGGTTTTTTTCTCTACCATGCCCCCTCCCAATATTTTTATCAAATCGGCGCCCCATAGGAGAGGCCCGAGTCCCAGCAGTAGGAACATTATTTGTTGGCTGATTGTGTCCAGGCCATTTTTGAGCCGGGCTCGTCATAATCAGTGGTCAGAAACCACAACATAATGTAGGTCCACCAAACCAACTATGCGTGCCACGAAAGATGAGACTTGACACACCACGTGGTTTGGCATGCGCAGTACACGATTTTAGGTATCTTTAGCGGTATGAGGTCTGAGTGCGGGACGGGACCGGACGTCATAGGGGCGGCGGAAAGAGCGGGGGAGGGGGGGCCAAGTCTCATCTTTCGTGGCACGCATTGTACGGACGCCAGCACATCAACCTACCACAATCTGTCAGATTTCTTTAATAGATTTTCAACTTTATCGCTAAAGCATAAGGTTCAAAGTTGATTGCGAAAATCTGACAGATTGTGGTAGGTTGATGTGCTGGCGTCTGTACATCATAATGTAGGTGTTCGTATCTTAAAGTTATTAAAAACTAGTTGTTGTAATTGGTGTGGTCGGGACTGGGCCAGGCAACTAAATCGTTTATAATAATAATAATTCATTTATTTCGGGTAACTAAGCCCATAGAAAAACAACATTACAAAACATTTCACACAATAATCTGATAAACTTTCTTTCATTTCATTTATTTTACTTATAATTCATCGGGTATAAATATATCTGAAATATGCAATATAATAGATACCTATTGCATATTTCAGATATTTTTATACCCTCATACTTACAGACAATAAAGTGCATTGGCACTTCTCGAGAGCACGTGTCGCGTGTGTGTATATTTAGGTAAGTAGGTATTACTATGTGTTTAAATACAACACACATTAAGTACTTAGTTACTATTACTAGACAAATAGATTACTTTTAGCTGATAATAAATTTACTCAACTGATATGATACAGTCTTGCTACAGTTGCTACTCATAAAAATATTCATCATGTCTTGCATGCATACAGATCGCGTGGCATGGTAATATTAAACCACATCCCGTACCGGTTGACGCTGAGTGGAATGGCCATCACGAAGTTTCCACTCGGTGCGTTCTCATCCCTGATGCCTTTTCGAACGTACAGCACCAGCGCATTGGTGACAATATTGTTCAGGTACCGTAAAACCGTACAACTTTGCCCAGATTTTTTATTAAATTTATTTTTAATTTAAATATTTTTTTAAATAATAATACTTTTAATTTGTGATTGTGCTACATCATTCATACATGCAATGTTCTTTGCATAGAATATATGATAATATCAAGACAATTAATATTTATGTGCTAAAAACCTCAATTTGGACAGTGGGCCAAATATATAGTACTTTTTACAAGTTTGCCCATTTTGCAGAACCCTCCGTATTTGCAGTATTTTCTACCTTAAGAACATAATGTTTAAGGATCATTTTAGAAAAATAGTCAATCTGTCATAGGACCGTAATACTAAACGTTTAAACATTCATATTACCTGTCAAATTTGAGTGGGCAAAGTCGCAACAATTTTTTTGTAATTTTTCAGTCAAATAAAACGAGGAACCAGGGTTGTCACTTTTTTATTGTTAATCAGTTCGGGGTACGCAGGTACGTTACATCACGTAGCTCGCTCTTAAACATAAATCTAAAAATATTTGAACAATCATAAAATAAGCAATATTTTAAAGCAAATGCGTACTAGCTTTAAAATAAAACAATATTTAAGATTAATATAAACTCTTAATATAAATAATAGGAATATTGACTATATAGACTCATACAAGTAAAATAAATCTATATTCAAGATAAAACTTTTAAAAACCAACGATATAATACTATAGATTAACAGCAACTTTAGCATACGTAAGAGGAACATTTTTTTAGGCTCATGAAAATTAAATAAAATATAACATAGTTACACTTTTCCAGCAACTTGTAGTTGTACCTACTATAGAAGTGATATAAAACAGAGACCTACACTATACCTGGGATTGGACTGTGTTGCACAACTATAGTCTATGTTTTCAATGACTTCTATAGTAAAGTATAATCTAACAACACGTTTTCCAGTTTTTCTTCCACTTCGTCTGTGAGTTTCGTCTGTCCTCCAGCTGGTTTTAAGTGATTTTTTTAACTTTGTTCAATAACGTCCGTTGAGGAATACCGAACCCCTTTTCTGCCTCCCGACTTGACATCCTGTTATTTTCTATCATGTCAACCGCTAACTCTAACATTTTCTTTGAATAATTTCTGTATGCTCGCGATCCTAATAATCTTCTTTTTTTTCTTGTGTTTTTAGGCTTAGTATTATTCATCCTGAAATAAATGAGAAAAAAGTGACCTCTTTACTTTAGATACTTTGCAAATACTTTTTGCAACAGTTTACATTTTTATCACATGTATTGATTAATTATTATTGTAATCCTTTGTACACTTTATTCATAGAGTATACAAAGGATTACGATAATTAATCAATTTATCTATCAGCATTACAAGTAGTTCCGATATAAATGTAAAAGAAAGTATGTACTTATCTCTGATCTAATTTAACATTGATGTGACAACCCTAACGGTAATATTTTGGTGGGCAAAGTCGTAACAACTGCCTTAGAAAAACTAATTTGACATTGCCCACCATCCTAATTTCGAATTTAAGAGAGGTTTCGCTTTGGATATTAGATCATTCATGTGTATTTATTACAAACTAACACTGGTAAAAAACTTACTTACCTGCTGTAATTACAAATCGAGTTTTACAGAAAGTTTTTCACACGACTTTTGGCCCGCGAAATACATCACTAACTTTGACACAGTCTGACAGCCAACTGAAGTGACATTAGGAAACATCAGTTACGTATTGTTGCCAGAGATATATTTAAATTTCTTCCATAGATTAAATAATAGCCGCAACTAAAAAATGTTGTCGGTTTTTTGAGTACTTGTGAAAAGTACCCTGCTGGGCAAAGTTAGATTAGTTGGGCAATCTTGTAAGGTTTTACGGTACGTCACCAAAGCTACCGTGCCCTATCAGCACTTGAGTGAACCTGTAGGATATTCGCTCCCACTCTTTTCAGCCAGGCTTATTGCTTGCAAGTATTGCGGCTGCTACAACCGCTCACGCCACCGCTAAGGCGCGTGTCGCCGTTCCTGCCAGCTTCGCCTTACAAAGGCGGTTCTAGCCACGCTATTGCCATTTTGGCGAATGGCACGGATTCAATTTTAGACCCCGTGTCTTATCCACCAGGATGTCCTGCGGCCGGGCAGAAAGCGTGTCAGGACAGTTTACGCTTCAAAGGACACACAATTCAGTATTCTGGTGCGCTACGGATACTCATTTTCCGCTGCAAGGACAAGCGAACCTAGATCAAACTCATGATTACCTTATGTAATCTTTTAGCAACGAGACTCTTTTCTTCATTATGTAGCTACAAACTACCTACAGTTACAATACCTAAACGTATCTATTTTAAAGATTATCAATTCTATGACATAAGTGGCAGGCTCTTCGCCACTTAGGGCTCAAACACATAAACACGTTACACACCTCTTTCCATGCTGTTGTTTTCATATTTTTGTTCTTGAAGTCTTCAAATGTTTTGTCCCATAGTTACGGGACGCTCCTGAACTAGGGTTATTAAGTGATCGACTTCAATGTCGTCCGTCATCTTTGAATATTGAATAACAAATGCGGCACAGCTGCAGGAGTGCACCGTGAGATTTTGCGTCACGAGGACGTGTCGTGCAACGTGGCACGTTGCGTTGTCGTAGGTAACGTGATTATTTACGTTGCTCGACGTCGATTTCGTCGGCACGGCAACGTGACGTGGCACGTTGCGTCGTCGTAACGTGTTTATGTGTTTGAGCCCTTAGGTGTGATTTATTTTCAGCTACTTATCTCGGAACGGCGGCGCGGCGGCGGCGCGGCGGTCGACGCGGGCGGCGCGTTACCCACAGCGTTGCCCGTTGCCATTGCCACCTGTTAGTGCACGGTGCTATTCTATAAAAATCTCACCGTGTAAACTTAGGTGAAGTGAGCGTGGAGTGAGCTGTCAATAGTGTCAATTCCTCGCAAAATCAAACTCACTTCACCTAAGTTTTCACGGTGAGATTTTTACAGAATCGACCGGTCAGTTGTACTCTTACTTGTGAGGGAGGTGCTTGTGAGTATCATGCTCAAAATATTAATCGGTGCCATCTGTCGGCAGACGCGAGAATGTCGCCTTTCAGTCACACTTTTAGAGTTGGGAAATGCTTAGTCAATACTTGTATGAGTGTGGCAGTGAGACTAGTAATGAGAGCAAGTGAGTTAGGCCTGTGCGGATTCGTGACCGTGGTGGGCAAGTAATACACAGAAGTAAGTTGTAAATAAGTAACGATTAATTTATTACGATATCAAGTAACTAAAGCTAGCAGTTACACTTGACACGAAAAAGTAAAATTAAATAATGTTACATGAAGTATAAAACTACTAGAAACACTAGGTTAAGGCGAGCTTCGGCGAGTAAAATATGATCGGGGATCAGAGAAGACCTCGCACGATCTTGGTTAAAAACAGACTGCCGCTCAGAACCAAAACTCTCCCAAATCTGCCGTTCACTAAACAAAGGACGCGGCAAATCCCACATCTGCCTTTAAAAGTATAATAAAACACGAGAAATGCAAATGGGTACAATACAAGACAACTAAAAATAACAGAACAATGAACCTTAACTAACAATAGCAAATGGGTACAATACATGATAACTAAACATAATAGAACAATGAACCTTAACTAAAAGTAAAGAATCATGAAAGACAATAGTACCTATAACTTAAATTGCTTGCAGATGTGGGAACGTGGGAATAACAGAAAAATGAAACTTTCTAAAAATTATTACAATAAGTTCCTCTATAAAAATATTACATTCTTAAAACTATGCAAGGGATGGGTACGTGAGACAAGTCCCCACAGTACCCCCCTACCAGTGATAAAGATCACGAAACACCTGCCTGATAGTAATCAGGAAATTTAACTCGCCTACCAGAACGGCGAGGAATATGCTTGCCAGGCCAACTTAGGTTCCAGTGAGTCGGAACCGGTTGCCGCATAGTTCACGGTGAGTCGGAACTGTCTGCGAAGATGTCCCCAGTGAGTCGGGGTGGCGCGGGCGCTGCGTTATGCTCCAGTGCGTCGGTGCCGCATAGTTCACGGTGAGTCGGAACTGTCTGCGAAGATGTCCCCAGTGAGTCGGGGTGGCGCGGGCGCTGCGTTATGCTCCATTGCGTCGGTGCCGCATAGTTCACGGTGAGTCGGAACTGTCTGCGAAGGTGTTCCCAGTGAGTCGGGGTGGCGCGGGCGCTGCGTTATGCTCCAGTGCGTCGGATGTGGTACAGCGCCGGGTTGAGGCTGGCTGCTGCGTCGACCAGGAGAGGAATTGAGCTCTTCTTGTTGACCGGCCGAAAGTGCAGTGTACTGTGCCGAGGTTGCTGATGAGGCTGAGGGTGATGACCAGGTATGCGCGGTCGCTGCATGCTGGTGGTCAGGATACCCGTTGAAGCCGTGGGAGCTGGCTGGCTGGGAATGCGCGTCATCCGCCGCTAGTGACTCCCGCTGGCGTTTCCCGGCTGCGACTAGTTTAGTTTGTATGCGCACGGCTGTATACACTTATGAGCCTCCGCGCCGAACTTGAAATGATACCAACGCAAGCCCTGACTATTGCGGCTCTGCTGCGACGGTGATGCTTCACGTTTTTCGTTCTCTGGACCGTTCGCCATTTTAACGCGTACTTTGATTTAGCACTCGCGAAACTCTTTACGCACTGCCACGAACTCACGCTATATGATAGTTTTAATCACGTCGGGGTCACCACTGTGCGGATTCGTGACCGTGGTGGGCAAGTAATACACAGAAGTAAGTTGTAAATAAGTAACGATTAATTTATTACGATATCAAGTAACTAAAGCTAGCAGTTACACTTGACACGAAAAAGTAAAATTAAATAATGTTACATGAAGTATAAAACTACTAGAAACACTAGGTTAAGGCGAGCTTCGGCGAGTAAAATATGATCGGGGATCAGAGAAGACCTCGCACGATCTTGGTTAAAAACAGACTGCCGCTCAGAACCAAAACTCTCCCAAATCTGCCGTTCACTAAACAAAGGACGCGGCAAATCCCACATCTGCCTTTAAAAGTATAATAAAACACGAGAAATGCAAATGGGTACAATACAAGACAACTAAAAATAACAGAACAATGAACCTTAACTAACAATAGCAAATGGGTACAATACATGATAACTAAACATAATAGAACAATGAACCTTAACTAAAAGTAAAGAATCATGAAAGACAATAGTACCTATAACTTAAATTGCTTGCAGATGTGGGAACGTGGGAATAACAGAAAAATGAAACTTTCTAAAAATTATTACAATAAGTTCCTCTATAAAAATATTACATTCTTAAAACTATGCAAGGGATGGGTACGTGAGACAAGTCCCCACAGGCCCAATAAATTAAACAGCCAAGCATTATTTACAGCTTTTTATTGAAGGATACTGACGTTTATATTTTTTTGTAACTATTATATCGATGTCCTTAATTTATAGGCTGTATTTATTACGACTAACATAGCTTTTTACTCAAAAAAAAAAACAAGAAACATAGAACGTAACTGTACCACTTTGCATTTTTTTGCAATAAAAAAAACAACATAATATATATTCTGTCTACGATATAAATTATTCTGTCTACCAGAACTCATGGCATAAAAAATTTGTGATTTTCCGGATTGACATTGCTATAAGAAAATCACAATGTTTTTTTTTTCATTCCATGAGATTATGGTAGACCTATAACACAACATATTATTTTAATTTCCCCTTCGTATAGAATACTTATAAACATTCACGTCATAAATGTATAATTTAAAAAAAAAATTGTATGAATTATTTGATACAAATAACCGTATAACCGGTATTTTCAACGAATAGAATCTCAAAGCAGTCAAAGCATAGACTCATTTCTTGTCTATGGTACACAAAGCTGGCGTGGCCTCGTTGACATTGCGTTATCGCGTCGCCATTTTGCGTTGATTTTTCCTTTGCAATCGTGTGGCCTGTTATAGTTTTAGCTAAAATAACAATTATTTTTTATAGCGAAGCTGTGATTGTTAGTAATTAAGTAGTGTAATATATCTAATTGTTTTTAACTTATTTTATTCTAAGTTTTCGTGTATTTTACGTTACAATGGGCAGAAAGAAGAAGAAGGCATCTAAGCCATGGTGCTGGTATCCTTTTCCAATAAATACTAAATGGATTACGAAATAAGATTTGTACACGACCTTCGTAATCAGGTCAAAACGCTAATATAACTTGTATTATTGATGTAGCATCACAATAAGTTTCCTTAGCCATAATGCAGGTATTGCAACAGGGAGTTCGACGACGAAAAGATTCTGATCCAACATCAAAAGGCGAAACATTTCAAATGTCACATTTGTCACAAGAAACTGTACACGGGACCTGGATTGTCAATACACTGCATGCAGGTATGTGCGTCAGTCAGTCAGTGCCATAGTTTTGGCATCCGCCTCGCCCGCCCACGGCCAACGCGCACTCGCTTTTTTTAACTCTCATACATAAAAGTATCTATAGATATTTTGGCGCGACTTACGGGCCCAATTCTGCTCCCATAGTAGTACTACACAAAATGTCTTTCCCTATTTTCACTTGGGTGGGTAGATCTAACAAAAAACGTTTCAAATTCTGAACAAAGCATGCAGTAATATCAATTTTTAATTGTTTCAGGTTCACAAAGAAGCCATAGATAAAGTACCAAATTCATTACCAAATAGGTCAAATATAGAAATAGAAATCTATGGCATGGAAGGTATACCGCCAGAAGATGTGAAGGAGCATGAGAAACAAAAATCAGGTATAAAAACTCTTTTATTTGGCCACCAACTGAACAACTTTGGATTGATGTATGTACTATTTCTTTATTATCCTTGGGACACTAGTTATTAATGTACATAGGTGTGTAGTTTGTTAAAATGAATGTTCCAACATGAGGTAGGTCAATATTGTGAATGTTTTGTGAGGGAATATGTTTTATTATCTGAGGTATTTTGTACAGGTGGTGGTAAAGGTGAAGAAGACAGTGATGATGATGAGCCTGCTGCAAAGAAAAAAGCAACCCCAGCACTGGTAAGCTTATATCTTCAATTTCTTCCCAATTGACACGGGGACTGTTCCACCAAATGTAGTAAATAAATAGTCTTTTTTTATCTACTCCAAAGAGAGATATTTCTTATAAAATACACTGGAACTATGGCTCTACAGCTACATAATACAACCCAAGTATCCATAATTCCTTCCTGATTTTCTTGCAATCTTGACATAAATTTACTAAAAATACTTTCTACACAAGTACACACGGCTACATATCAAGCTATCTTTCAGTTTTAGCTGACCTCACATTGTATATGTTTTTCATACAATGAGAGGTCACCTTATTGTTGTTTATTGTACTTACCTACATGCTTATTATTGTTCTTATCAACAACACATGTCATGTTATCTCATCTCATAGATAAAACTGAAGACTTATTAATTTTGTTTTTCAAACAGCTGGGCCCAGGCCCATCCCAGGTGACACAAGGTATATTACCCACACCTATGGGACCAGTCCCTCCTGGGATGTACCCCGGACATATGCAAATGCAAATGATGCCTCCGTTTATGCAGGCACCTAGGTAAGTTGCTAACTTGTTTAAGTAATTTTAAGAATAAATTTCAGATCAGTGTTTAGCCAGCTATTATTATTAGTCAATGTGGTTCCTTGAGGATTCAAACATCTTCTTTTTACAAAATACAGGGTCTATTTTATACTGAAAATAATACAGAAGGACTTATGCTAGGAAAAACTAGGTACTTTGATTACTTGTACCTAGTTTAAAAAAAAAACTTAGGTTAGTATGAAATACAGGCATTTACAGCTACACCAGTTACATAGAGTTTCAGAAACATCACACTAATATTATAAATGCGGAAGTTTGTGATAATACAAGTAAGAAATATTCAACTTAACACAAAGAATTTAATTCAATTTGGTTTAAAAACAGGTTTGAGTTATCTGTTACAAAAAGAGAAACTTCTAATATATATACAATCCAGTTTAGGTAGATGCAGGTTTAAAGCAGCAACTTAGTAATTGTGTTGTTAACCTTGTACCATACTAGAACACCAGAAGGTCAATACTTACTTATGAATCATATTTTGTAGTAGAAAATGATAGCTTATTGTCTTATATTATGGTATTTGTAGGTGAGACTAGCTTTTTCTCACGGCATCGCCCGCGTGGATGTCGAAAATGATCCCACGGGAATGTACTTCTGGGACAAAAAGTATCCTATGTCCTAAACCAGATAAAGGGACCTGTGTGCCAAATTTCATCGAAATCCATTCAGCCGGTAAGGTGTGAATAGGTAACAGACACAGTTGCTTTCAAATTTATAGTATTAAGTATGGATATTATGGTGTGATTATGTTTATTAACTCATAAGATAAGCAAGCATTATTTACTAATGATATTATAATCAGTCAACATTTCCAATCATGTATACTACGCATTTATTACTGAAGATAACAAAAGTAGATAATGGTGCCGATTCTGTTCACAAACTAAACTAAATTTAAGTTCAGTGCATATTTTTCTTTCCATTTCATTAAGAAAAGGACAGCAGATATATTTTAGTTTAGTCCTGTCAAATTAATCAGCGCCTGACGTAAATTGACGTAATTTTAGTAGGCAAGTTTTTAATCACATCTAAAGTTGTATGGAGTAGTGTCAGGCAGTATTAATTTGACAGGACTAAAGTAAAATTTATCTTCTGTCCTTTTCTTAGTTAAATAGAAAGAAAAATATACACTGAACTTAAATTTAGTTCAGTTTCTGAACAAGGGAATCGGCACCAATGTAATGAATTTAGATATTCAAGATAAGTATAGCAAGAAGCCAAATATATAATATTACATCGCCTTTTTATCACAGGGTAGGTAGAAAGTGCAGTACGCCACCTACTACAATCTACTACTCTATAGCCTAAGCTGATAAAAATATTATCAACCACTGGCCATTTTCATTACAAATGTCTTAACTTGTGTTTAAATACATTTTGACGAACACAGAAAACCATCATCAATGAAATAGTCTTGTTTTTATATAAGACACATGTCTGCTTAGACAAACATATGTTACAGAATGTGGGACACATAGTAAATAACAATGTTCAGAATTTGCATAATTTTCTGAAGATAAAATTACATGTTTGCCATATGTATTTCTTAACACATTAATGAGGTTTGAGACCATTGTGTTAATGCATTTTAATTAGCAGAGTCGGTAGTATTGTGACTGTGTCCAAATTTATAAGACTGTTTGTCTAAGGGTTGGATTTTCATTGCCAGGTAACTTTTATTCGAGGAATAAAATTGACATTTGACAGTTTTTGTATGAAATAATTGTCAAAATTTCTAAATTATTCCTTGAGTAAAGTTATCAGATGATTGAATAATCAGCCCTTAGTATAGGGAATTGAAAACCTGTAGCCCTGTTTGTGTTAATAAACATGGATATACAAGAAGCACAAAGCCGGTCGAAGTTACGATACTTGGGGGAGGCCTATGTCCACCAGTGGACGTCTTTTAGCTGAAATGATTATGATCACGCTTAAACCTCGAAAAAATAAGAGTTATACTGGTTGTAACTTTATTTATTACTAGCTTTCGCCCGCGAGGTATGTCGATAAAAACTATCCTATATGTCCTTCCCCGGGATGCAATCTATCTCTCTGCCAAATTTTATCGAAATCTGTTCAGTGGTTTAGGCGTGAAAAGGTAACATACAGACAGACAGAGTTACTTTCGAATTTATAATATTAGTATAGATTAGCCATCTCTGTCTCACTGCTGGGCAAAGGCCTCGCTACTCTCTTTCCACCTCTCTCTATCTAGAGTTGCCAAGAACCCATCTTTGTTAAAAGAGTCATCCCACTCTAACCCGGTCCCAGTTGTAACTACTCCACAATTTATGTAATAATAATAATAATAATTTCTTTATTTGTATAGAATGCAGGTGTTACAATAATGGTGTTACTTTCAAATATATTCCCAGTACATTCTGCCTGTTGGCATACAAAAATATAATATAATGTATTAACTAGCTTCTGCCCGCGACTTCGTCCGCGTGAAATTTGTTACTCCGACTCACCCCGTCGCATCGCATCGCCTGCCCGCGCTATTACTTCGTTTTTGCTTAGCGTTCTTTCTGACTTTTTTTCTTTTTGCTCGGCTCAAGCGTCATAGCGTGATGTTAAATAGCCTATAATCTTCCTCAAGAATTGGGCTATCAAATGCAAAAAGAATTTTTCAAATCCGACTGGTAGTTCCAGAGATTAGCGCATTCAACCAAATAAACAAACTCTTCAGCTTTAAAATATTAGTATAGATAAGGGGGTAGATGTTTTTGCTGAAGTTTAAATGGTGCATTAGCCACTATGAAACTTGATAATGGTGCTGATTTCCTTGTTCAAAAACTTTTAGTTTGAAATAATATCCTTGAGTATATTATGATTCGAAAATTATATAACACATTTGCAGTTAACATCATTCGCTGTTAGAGCCTTGCTTAGTTTAAAGAAAAATGAATTTCAAATACTACAGAAAATAAATTAAAAACCTCTTCAATTATAGACAATTATTACTTAATTTGATTTTTTTTTATCTTTATAAGCCTTTAGATGGTTTCATCAGTATGACCACGTCACCCTCATAGGGAAAACTTACTTTTTGTTAATTTCAAATATATTATATTTAAAAATAATATACATCCTAATTGTTTCAGGATGATGATGCAAGGAATGCGGCCGCTGTTCCCGGCGGCGAGTATGCCCCCCACGTCGACCAGTAAACCCACGTTCCCCGCCTATAGGTATGTCGGCTAATTATAACTAACTTTTTATACTAACTATATTTATTAATAAATAACACATTGTTATTATTACCTTTAAAAAAGTTGCTTAAGATAAAGGAAATGTATAAAGAATAAGTTAATGAAAAACACTTTTATATTATTATGTCTGTAAATAGCAAAAAAAAAAATTTAATTGTCCAAAACTATTTCTTGAACGTAAGACATGGACGGAAGTAACGGAATTTGTATTATTCACCATTTTAAAAGTACATACAAAGTTGATACGACAGAGGGGCTTTTCTTTAAACTGCCTATACTAGATACCATTTTCAAGCTCTGTACCAAAAATCAATTAAATAGGAGCAGTAGTTTAGTCACAAATGATTTTTGAAGTTTTTGCTACGTTTGAACACGATGTATATTTCCTAACAGCTGATTATCTCATACGCATAGGTCATGCACCTTAAAACGATAATCTGAGTATAAGATACATTGTTGCCGCACAAGTACAACCAAATATTTCACGAAGCAATAAATACACACACACTTGCACTTTCACTATGAGAGTGACAATCATAGCAAAACCCCCGCGCCTTTTTCCCGCGCGTAAAAGGAATAGAAATAGGTCAGTATGTTGCTATTGCATTCTAGATCCTTGGGAATTTGCTAAAAAACTTTCTTTCAGTGGACAGTGCGCAAGCGTCATCCACTCGGGACGTACGTTACGTAATACGGGAGCCCCCCGCCGCCGCGCCTTTATGTTTTGTCGAACTCGCTGACAATAATTGTGATTTTGTTTTGTTATTGTGATAGACACTAAATAAGTTTAACTTGGGAATATTATTATTTAGTGTTAGTGTTTTTTTGTGTTTGACTGTTTTTATTGTGATAGGATACGTAATTAAACGTTGGTTGTGTGTGTGTGTAATCATTAAAGTGTTCAGCAATGCCTCGTGTAACTTACACGGCGTCAGAATACACTTACATGATTTTAATTTACGGTGAATGCCGTGGAAACGCAGATTTAGCTCTGCGAACATACCGAGAAAGGTATGGTGACCGGCGCAATAGCCCTAGGAACGCCGCGCGCCGGCACCATACAATTGGCAGTACAAAGATTACGGGAATTAAAGTGCTTAGCGACGGACAGTGATTTAATAAATAACAATATTCTCCGTCGGTATAATTTGTGCATTAATATGAATCGAGGACACATCGAGAATTTAAAAATTTTGTGTTTTTGTGTGTGCGCGTACTTAACAACCAGCCGGGCGCGGACGGCGCGAGCGGTCTAAACCGCCCACCCCCCCCCGCGCCCCCGCCAAGAGAGATAACACACACGCACACGCGCTCCTGCGCGACTTTGTTACCTAGGCATCTAACTAAGGTCAGTCAAATTTATTTATAAAGGGTGGTTGCGTTTCACTCTGACTTTAAGCTATTTAGTTTGTTTGAAAAAAAAAAAATCTCATTTTTGGCGCTTTCTATTTTTGTACTGTATCGAATTAATACTATACACGTATAGTATACGTAGTGTAATTTAATGCCCCTCTGTCATATCAACTCTGTATATGAAATTGGCTAGTGTTATTTGAGAAATCATATTGTATCAGATAAATCTACTCAAGTTAAGTACAGAATTCTCAAATATGTATTAAACCAAATAACTATTTACTAGGTTTACTTTGCTATCCAAATATGGCGCATAAAACTATTGTTTACAACATGCTACGAATGCATAGCGTATTAACTAGTCTCGGACGTTAAATATTTTGGCACCAAATGTCTGCCAACATACAGAATTTGCCTCATAAAAGTGCCAATGTATATCGCAAGTGTTCACTAATTACGTTGTAAAATAACTGTGCTAATTACATTGACAGTTATTAAAACAGACACTATCTAGGAATTTGCACAAAAAATGGTTCTACAATAGACAATTATTTCTCATTGTTTATTTTCTATTGTGTACGTCATTGTAATATACTAGTAGTTTATCCGTGGTTTCACTCGCATCTTGGGCAAAATAATTTATGTATGTATAAGTATATAGAAAGTATAATGTGTCCTCTGGGAAGTGTTTGAACCCTGCACCAAATTACATTGAAATGTGTGCAGAAGTTTTGACGTGAAGCTCAAACATACAAACACGTACTTACTGAAGTGAGTGATTATTATGTTATAATTATTTGTGTGAAAGACATTGTAGTACATGAATAAATATGTCGTTTATATGTTATGCAAAACAATAGTCATATTGCTATTATGTTAATATTCTCATTGGAATGAGAGAACAAAGTAGAATGTTTGCCATGAAGAGATAATATTCCGCCAAGAGACGATAATTTATCAATAATGAAGATTAAACGAATTCCCATTTTTGTTAATTTATATCATATTCTCAAGCCAAATAAACAAGTTAAGATGTTAGCAAAAATGGCTCTAAACGAGATCAGACACAAGCAAACGACACTTATTGTATGTATGTAAAAGATTATTTAAAAGATACAAACAACAACTATATTCCATTTAAACTCCCACCTCAGTATTTATTCTGGATCAAACACTACCACTACCTACTACAGCAACGCTACGATAAGTGCGCCGCCGACGACAACAACGCCATCTAGCAGCTCTGAGCTCAAAGAGAACGGAGACTTGAAGCTTCCTGCGGTGAACTCGTGCCCTCTTGTCACGGCCACGGGAGCTGGTTCCAAGATCATTCACCCGCCCGAAGACGTGTCGTTAGAAGAGATCAGAGCAAGGAACGGCAAGTACCGAGCGAAGCCCAAGCCGGACGCGCCAGCCGCACAGCCTGCGCCCGCGCCTGCCATGATCACACCCAGTACGAGTCAAGCAGAGGTATGGGTTAGTGGTTCTTTTATATTTATCTATTTATGTCGTTTGATAGCACTTTGTAGCAGTTTCCTCACGATTTTTGTTTTTGCACCTTTGTTGTCATAATATTTTTGCTGCTTATTATTAATTACTGCATTGACACTATTATCAGTGATAAAACAATAGTGAATAATCCCTTGCATTCAGATTTCAAATACAACTCCTACTAACTGATCCATCTCACAAAGACATTTTTCTAATCTTACCGCACCTGTGTGGAATTTTTAGATTCAAGTTCAAAAGATGTTTATTTAATGTAAAAAATCATGTTTACATAACGCACGCGCTTGCTTATATTTATTTGTGCGTGTCGATTATACAGAGCTCAAATGTTTGTTTTACACAAGGAGAAATATTTTAAGTTCTGCTGTAGAGACTGCGTAAATGCTTCAGTTTTATACTCTAAAATTTAAATAGTTACTGAGTTTGTATTGTAAGATTTTTTCTAAAAACCCTAATTTGGTGGAGCAAATAGCTCCACATATCCCTGACTCTATTTACGTACAGTCTTCATCAATGTCCTTTTTATTAAAAAACTAGCTGCGCCTCGCGGCTTCACCCGCATAAGTTTCGATCCCGTGGGAATATCGAGATTAAAAGTAGCCTATATGTTAATCCAGGGTGTCAACTACTTCCATACAAAATTTTATCAAAATTGGTCCAGCCCTTTGAGCGTGAAGAAGTAACAAACATATAAACACACACTCACAAACTTTCGCCTTTATAATATTAGTGTGTCCATATTATATTATCATGTTTAAAAGCAAGCTAATGAAGTGCTCTGTGCTAGTCAACCTACCCAACAGATCGTAAAAATCGTACAGCAGTAATATGAGTAATACTAACGTGATCATTTGTTTTGGTGGTAGTTGTTGAGAAAACAGATATCTCTGCATAATGATCACGTTAAAAACAAGCTAATGAAGTGCTAGAGCCTCCCCATTAGATCGTACTCTTAATAGAGGAACAGAATATGAGTATTACTAACACGATCATTTGTTTCCGACAGGTGGCAGCACATATGAACGCGGCCGTAGCGGCAGCACGGCAACAGCAGGCGGCCGCGGCTCTGCGGCGCGGCGTGCTGGGCAGTATGGGCATGGGCGGCATGGGCAGCATGGGCAGCATGGGCGGCATGGTGGGCATGCTGCCGCCGTCCGGCATGGTCCCGCGCGTGCAGGTGCCCGTGTCCGTGCCGCAGATGCCGCCCGTCGTGCCCATGCTGCCCGTCATGCCCCAGTTCAACCTCGTGCGCCAGCTGCAGCCCGGTCAGTACCCGCACTATGCGCCAAACGAATACCGCTAGACCTCTGGCGAAGCCCCCTTACCGTCAGGCGGCATTTGCAAACTGCGTCAACTCAAGGCATTTACAGCTGCCATGTTTTTAATTTCTTGGCTTGTTTTCGACTCTTTAGTTGATTGTCGTATCCGTAATTCTGAAACTAGTGCTCACATTTCGGTTAAGTTATCTAAGCATAATATTAGCCACTAAGTGGTCAGAAAGCACTTTGCAAACGCCCCCGGGTGCATCTCGAGCGCCTCCCGCGCTCAATGACTTCTGAGGACATTCTGTGAAGTATGATAATGTTTAGACATTGTTTGATAATGTTTACATCCCCCTTTTTATCATGTTTACCAGTGTTTCTTGATGAATTATATAAAAGTTCTCGTTATATGCTGGTTAGTTGAGCTGCTCGTATGTTTACGACTGCTATCCTTTTCTTGTCCGTGTTTAAACCTCTGATGTCCTTTCAGATGACCCCCCCAATGAACAGTATTATGATGTATTTGTATGGATATGATATACTTTAACGTAGGACATATCAAAGTATTAGGTAATTCGTAATAATATATTCTCGTTGTCTTTGATGTTGCACATTGAACATGAAGTTAAATGTATTTACTTGTAACAAATTGTATTTTTTGATGTTGAAATGGTCCAAAGCCGTGACTCGTTGAAGATTTTTTTGTACAATGTAAACCAAAGAAATTATGTAATGTTAAAGGTTAGTTAAAAGACTGGATTTTAGTACATTCCGATTGAAAACTCACTAGAGTCGTCCATATTTTTATATTCGCATAAAATATTGACAAGAACACAGTTCACACGTTGGATGTAGCTCTGTAACACTCTGACACATGGTATTATTTTGCATTTATTGAACTTAAGAATAATATAGAATGGGTGGTTTTCTTTAGTAATAATATTGCTTTACGATAGTTTAGTGTAAGAAAACAGTAAGACAACTATTGTTTTGATTCGTTTTGTTACTCACGCGACGCGTGCTTTTTACAATATACGTGGAAAATGGAGTGTCATGAACATTTGATATTCAAATAAAAAGTGCATTCACTCGACTGATTTTATTTTTCTATTTTCCACGACAACATGTATGATCTAATTAAGACTTGACTAGCTTTAGTTTATTTTGACTGTGTGTAAGGAATTGATCGCTTGTGTTTAAGCGCGTGGAGCAGTTGTCCACTTAGTTCGCTAAAGTTCGAAGGCAGCACAAGACACTCAGTGCTTGGCTATCAGAGCAGGCTGCGGTCATTGTCGCTCGGTGGGTGCCACTTGATATTACTATGATAGCACTGGATGATGTTAGCTCCGGTGCCCGCGACATACACGATATCTGTCTCTCAGTAATCTAAACACATAACAGCTTGTCGATACTCACCCCTAACGCCCACTAACTCGACCGACCTCTCACCCCCCTAGTACAGAGCCACTCGTCATAGACTAAACACTGTCAAGAGCTAAACTGTGATTTTGATGTGCCATCCGCACTATCGGAGGAACGGAATGAAAATGAGCGGTAATTTTATTCACATTCCTTAATGGATTTGCTTATTGTAGTAGCTCTTATCTTATTACTGTCTCGATTTTCTCGTAGTGTCATATAAGATATGACTTTGTCGGTTTACGGGTGGGTACACTAATATTATATTTACGTACAGTAGTTTTGTCGCTTTACAATGTGCATGAAAAGAACGAGTTAATAGTCGTTGGCTGAATTGGATTCTACGAGCAACCATTCTCGGATCACACTGAAACATGCATGAACTACGGATATTACGATTATTACATCGCCGAGTATTTTGGAAGTGTGATTTTTCATGTGAATTATTTATCCTACCTACCTGTGTTCCTTTGCTTATACTGCACCTTATCAGTCGCCGAGCTCGCGGCGTGGCCGTGACGTCACGCCGCGAGCGGCGCGTCGGGTGACAGGCGATTGTTCAGCAGTCACAACGGCCCAGCCGTGTGTTGGACCTCCGCGGTCCCCTGTTGCTACTCGCCTGAGTGTCGGCGCCTAGTGAGCGAGCCTTTGTGTGTGCAGGGATGCTGCTGCCGGGCGGCATGATGCCGATGGGCGCGATGTTCCCGAGCGGCATGGTCATGCAGCCGCGCTACCGATAGCCGCCCGGACCCGGCCGCGCCGGGGCCGCCGCACTAACGTCTTCTGTTGACAGAGCCGGCCCGGCCGCCCGCCGACGAGCCCCGAGCGAAGGTAGGCGCTCGTTCAGTAGTAATCGTTATATACGTCCGCTTGACCGGTTGTGTGTCCTCGGCTCGTTGCTAAATACGCGGTGAGGGGATACTAACGACAAGGTAAGGCGGCGGCGGCTAAGTGCACGTCGGACAGGTGATCCCGTCGCCCGGCGCGGCCGTGGTTGGGCCGGCAGTTCCCTGCGGGCGGCCGCAGGCGACGCGTTCCTGTCACAACAAGTGTTGTTGGATTGGCGGCCCCCTGTCCCTTAGCATAAGTCATTATATTCCTACCTTACCACTAAGCTCTCACATAGACTGTCAACAGCAGATTTCAGTAGTGAATTCCGTTCTTAATTAAATTTCTGGTGTTAAGAGATGTGTGTAAGATTAATAATGAAATAAATGTTATCTGCCTTGATGATTCTCGAAGCGTTTCCACATTAAAGTTGTGACGTTTGCCTACTCTTGTAGAATTTTGACTATTTTACGCAATAAATGCTCTGGACATGATTGATACCTTGGTTTTATTTCCCTTCAATTTCTCTAGATCCCTTGACAAGCTCTTGACACGCCTTATCCATGGAGTGGTAAAATGAATAAATTCTCTATGATCTCATCTTACCTGAAAACAGAAATAGCCTCAAGCCGCAATGATAGAACCGGAACATCCCAGTGGGCGACTTTGACCGAAAATGGTGCAAATTTTTTGCAATAATGATACTTGGCCAATTAGTCGAAGACAAAACAAAACACTGGTTAAAATATGGGAAGACCTTTGCCCTGCTGCGGGACAATATTAAAATTAGGCTGAGAATCAGCATATTGAAGTTTGGCATCAGCTACTGTTAAGGTCAGAAAAAAAAAATTGCCGAGTCTACAGTTTCAAGCAACTCTCGACTATGTTGGGTCCTCTAGATTTCTAACATTCGGTAAGCCGAACTTTATACCATTCCTATTCTTGACATTGAGAACTGTTATTCGACTTCAACCAATCCGTAACTATTGTGTGTGTACTGTTTACGTCATCAAAATTTTTCTATTTCTATAAGAGAGGTATCATCTGCAAACAGTACAATGATCGGACTCGAGTATTTTCTGGAGAACGTTGAACCAGAAGATGATTCTGAAGTATGTCCAACTAGATTTTCCATTTCGAAAACACATTATTTAACGTGCTCTGAGCGCCAAGGACTTGACATGAAGTCAAAGAATGACGTCATGAAGCAAATAGAGATGTACCTCATTTCTTATAGCTCTAATTGAGATATGTATTTCTTTCTTTGATACTTATAATTTATACTGGTTTTTCTTACTAGGGTGACACAAACAAATATGGAAATATTTAATCAGTTTTTATTTATATTCGTAAAATTATAAATAAAACTTAACGCGTATAAATCTCATTCATCGATATGACGATATCCTCATCACTACTGTTTACTGTATATTTCGTTATACATTTATATCTTGGCGCTGGCGAGGCATCGCGTTCTGTGTACGTTGGCGATGAAAAGGTTAAAATGAAATTAGTGTTGGTCATTTCCGACATTGCAGAATTTATAAATTAGGTACGGTTCACCAAAGGATAGAAGTAACCAGAGTCATCGACAGTTAAAGTTTAGTAAGAAACCGGTGGATCTTTTTGAATAAAATTTAATTAATAGGAAACACAGTTAATTTATCGAGTAAAATTTGAATCAAAAGCATCCATCGGTTTCTTACTAAACTTCAACTATATCTGACGACCCTGGTTACTTTTCTCTTTTGGTGACTGTACGGAGTAATACTATTTTAAACGAGGAAGTTTTTGATTTAAATGCAATACGTAATCGGAGTTTTGTAAAAAGTCTGAAGAACAATCAAAAGTGACTACCGATCCAACCCGTCCGGGGTGGACAGATGATCATGCAAACAATAACCGAAGTAAAGCATTGATGAATATCATAAAAATTGTGTGATTATTTCCATAAAAATTTAGAAGACACATCTGGCAGGTCACCGGGAAAACATAACGCCTGTAATCAAAAGGGAAAGGCCTATAGTATAAAATCTATCGATGCAAACAGTTTTACTAAAAAAATATTTTCAGTACTTAAGTGATAATATTATCAGATAAAGTGAATCAAATGTGTCATGCGCTCGCTACACCATGGCAATGATCTTCGAATCCCCCTGCCTGAGGCTCCACGACTGTCTGCATTTTGTAAAGTGATTGATAAAGGCTATTGGGAATTTGATAAATGAAATAAAAAATTTGCATATAATAAAGCTGTATATTGAATTATAATAATAAAAGGTCTCGTCTGTACACATAACACATTTATACACGACAACTATCCGCTAAATCGTTATTAGAAGAAATATTATAATACCATACCCTAAAATACATGAATTACAACAGGCTTAATTATACAACATTATTTTTAGTATATGCGAAACCCGAAACACATGTCTAGTATTTTTATGTAAAGAATCTATGTACAAAATTTCAAAACTGTATCATGAAAATCACAAAGTTATAAGCTTGTTAAGTTACTTGTTTGTCCGTACAAAAACATGCTCACCCACGTCGCTCGCGCCGCGCCGTCTTGCGCTCATTGATAATAGTACCTAGGTGCTTAGCCGTTCGGCGCGGAGATTGGATAACCTACTTAGTGTCGCTCGGTGTCCAACTTTTAACCTTTTTTAAATATTTTTGGGACAAAATATAACATGGGGTAAAATTATTGGAATCGATTTAGTTACTTATTCTGAACAAACTATATTCAGGTTTCACCTAAACTAAAAATAACATTGTATAAAGTAATAATACAATTATTGCATTTAACTAGTATCACCATTAAACGATTCGTTCAACCCAATTAAATCTTTTAGTAAATAAATTCACAACATTAATTAATTTAAAATAAACAAATGATGCTATTTAAAATAATTTCACAACAAATACTTAACATCTATTTATGGCAACATTTAAAAAACGCAATTTAAAATGCAAACACCTCATAAAACTGTAAAAATTGTAAGTGGCATTGATTACTAAACTATTGTATAATTAATTATCTGTTACGTAACATCTAAGCTAAGCATTATACGCTACTTGGTCAGACGAAATATAGGTGTACAATTCACTCCAAGTTTACGACGATTTAGTTACAAAACTACAAAATTTGAGCTTTCAGAGGTCACAAAGGTGGCCGAATAATGTAGATTAATGTGAATGCTTCGAAAGTAACGATTATACTCCTAGCGGCCGCTAATCCGCGAATATTGAGCTCCTACTTTATTTAAACTGCCCTTACGTAAGGCTACATACGTACTAGACTACAACCAATCTTTGTCGATATGTAACTGTTCCTTTAATTGCGACCTGACCGACGAGGCTAAGGAAAATTAATCACAACCCTTCAGCTAATTGCGAACACACCATTTGGCACGTTCGGACTATTACGATTCGTGTTTTAAATTATCAAAGTGGACTAGCAACGATCGAATACGAAGCGAATACTGATTAATGTTACATTAGAGGTTATAAAAATGTTATCCAGTCACATAGTTCTCTAAAGTTAATGGCGCTTAGTTGGGGAAGTTCGAAACGCCACGCTTCCCTTGAGGACAACCTCATTTGCTTCTTTTTACCCTGATAATAATCAAGGCAGCTCTATCAACCTAAAGAAGGCATGTGAACCATCCAAATCATTAGCCTTCATTCTTGGCGAGATGCCTTGCGGTCACCGTAACACCAGATTACCAGAGGCAATAACTCCACCAACAAACTTTCCATAATATAGTAACTACCACTTACTATTCATAAAACATTCGCCTACATCACATTACCCGAGTAAATCAGGCGACGGAGTCGTTCGGAATACATCAAGCGAAGGCGACGTTGAACGAGCTAAGTCGGGACATGGTGTGTTGGTCCGGGTCATAGACTCGAATCGCTCTCTCATAGCGGCCACGTGGCCTGCTATAGCCACGACCTCTTTCTTTTCCTCTTTATCCGTACCTTCGGGAGCTACGTCTTCATCTACAGTCGGCCTTTCGGGCAAGTCCAAATCAGATAGTAAAGACACTTCGGAAGACGCGGTATAGTACATTTCACTGATTGGTTCGCAAGCTGCGTTCGCGGGTTCTGTGTCGGAGGGAAACGTGTCGGTTTCGTCAGTAGGTGGCGACACGAGCGCGTCGCTCCAGCGCTCGGCGCGGTACGCTTCTATAGTCCGTATCGACACTTCTGAAGGACTCACCAGTTCCGTGTCGCTTTCGACGATCTGCGCCACGTCAGCTTCAACATCGACCACACTGATGGTCTCGGGCGCGTTGACCGCGTTATTACTACTTACATTTTCTACTTCTACATTATCCTCTTCAGGCGAGTCATCTGCGACCTCGTCGTAGGTGGAAGTCCTCATTGTTTCACACAGTCTGTTTATAGCGTCGAAGACATCCTTCAAGTCACTGACGTCATCAGTGGGCATCATGTGTTCTTCTATGGGCAGTATGTCGAGGTCAGCGGCAGGTTCCTGCACGCAGGCGGGCAGCAAAGTGGCGGCGAGCGCGTTGGCAGGGCACAGCAGTGCGTGCGCCACCGACAGGAGTGCGTGCGCCGGCGCAGACGCGGGGCCCAGGTGCGCCGTGCTGCCCGAGCGCGCGGGCGGCGCGGCGCAGGGGCCGGGCCCCAGGTGCGCCGTGCTGCCCGAGCGCGCGGGCGGCGCGGCGCAGGGGCCGGGCCCCAGGTGCGCCGTGCTGCCCGAGCGCGCGGGCGGCGCGGGCCGGGCGCGCGGCGCGGCGCTGGGGCCCAGGGGCGCGGGGCCGGTGGGCGCGGCGGTCGTGGCGGGTAGCGGGGCGCCAGGCGGGGGGGCGGGGGCCCCCCGGGCTCGCTAGCAGGCGGACGAGGTGCGCGTCCAGCCCTCTAACGGGACCGACAGCGGCGGCGGCGGCGCCTGCGCCTTGCTCACTGCCCGACACACAACTTACATTAGATATAACCGATGAGGACTTAAGGTGGAAGCGCTAAGGTAGCCCGCGAAATTCAAATTTTCTGACGTTTTTTGCAATTTGCTGGTCAGTATTAAGTTGTATGTTGATTAATATATGAATCGCGGCCGTAACTAACATGTATTTACAGAATTATAATCATTAAAGTCATCAACACAACTCTCTAAGACCACGTAAGTCCGAAGAATGATAATTTCATGAAACAGTTATTCTTTGGACTTACGTGGTCTTAGAGAGTTGTGTTGATGACTTTAATGATTATAATTCTGTAAATACATGTTAGTTACGGCCGCGATTCATATATTAATCAACGTACAACTTAATACTGACCAGCAAATTGCAAAAAACGTAAGAAAATTTGAATTTCGCGGACTACCCTGGCGCTTTCGCCTTAACACATAGAGCATAATGCTAGGTACACACGCAGCCACTCGCATGCGATTTCGAATCTCACGTCCACATATAGATTTTGAAATCGCTAGCGACCAATCTGCTGTCGAAATCTGTGTGTAGATGTGTGATTTTGAAATCGACTACAGTCCCCGCGTGTGTAGCTAGCATAAGTTATCACCAGTTCTCTCAGAAAACATACTTCGTTCACAGATAGTTTTAAAGAACTAGACAGTCACAAAAGATACATGAAATTGGAAATACCAACATGAAGTTAGAATAGCATAATTATTATGATTATGTAATTTAATAGTTTTGAAGGTATCCGTCTAGATCCCACATTTCCTAAAAGAACAGATGCTAATTGAGGTGTATTATACAGTTTGTTAATAGTTTTTCATTTTTTCAGCATGTTTTAAAGGTAGTCACAAAATTCTAAACACATTTTCAGTATTATTTTTCACATACTATTTTCTAAGCATTAATTGCTACAGAAATATGTTGGAACAATATTTCAATGTCGGTTAATAATGTTAGGGCCCAAAATCCAAGTTCTTATTTCATGCAAAACGTACAATCCCTGCCAGAATAAGTGTCCTATTTAATCAATAAACATATTGCAATAATAAATCAGTATACTGACATTGTTTATATTTTACTACCTTTAATGCAACGATTGTTTATTGACCAAAAAACGGTTTATTGACGAATACGCCCAGTAGGAACATCACCGTACACAACGAATAACGAAATACATAATTTAAACATATTTTGTAATAAATACATAATACACTGGGCATATTTGATTTTGGCATAGATTGTTCGTAAAGCACTACGTATATTCACTAAGCGATAAATCAACCAGCAACCAACTCGATTTTAGAGCTGTATGTATCAGGCAGCCAGTTGATACCTTTCAATATTTTTCGCCAGCATATCCCCCGAATTCTCAAACGCCCTTTTACTTGAAGCTGTTCTTAAAAGGGTTTCTCTGTCTGACCTTAAAGTGACAAAGACAGCATAAGACTTAAGGGCAACTTAAAATTGAGAAGCGGTTGAGAATTCTTGTTTCATGCAAAATGCTCCATGCAGTGTTAAAATGAAGGATGGAAAACATGCTTGATGCACATGAAGGATGGAAAACATGCTTGAAATAATAATTAGAAACTTACCCAATTGACATGCAGATCATATGATTGTAGACCACAATCATAGACTTTACTTAGTATGTTGGCTACAAGAAATAGTTCTGCCTTTCATAATAAAAGAAACTACAGACTGATATTGTATGCTTGACTCCTACGAAGTTGGATAAAAAAGGCTAGATACATATTTCATGTGTTCTAAAGGTCAAGAAGTCTAATTTTAATAAATGCACTATTTTCTACTCAGTTGTAAAGCAAGAAATCCTGTGAAAAAAAACTATAACACAAAATAAAGAAGTAAAATCTGATTCTTTTGTTTTCTTTTCAGAAATGCAGTTAATAGCATCTCTAGTGCAATTCCATTGAGTAGGTACCTACATTGTATTTCTACATAAATATATGTTTTATAAACTGACTTCATTATTTTTTACGTCCAATTATCTGATAAAAAAATAATCACGAAAAGAATGTCGACTAATAATTTTAAGTATCATGTTCGAAGTAGTTCATAATTCAGTTTTATACTTTTTAACTATACAACTTGTAACGTTAGTTGCGCAAAACCTCTTAAGAGGTCATTGTACTCATCATTATGAACAACTTTTACTATGGGACCAAACTAGAAACCGCAATAAAAAAAATCAGTTGTTTAGTACATTTTGACGAGTTATGCGAGCATAAATGTAGGGAACAGCTGATTTATTTTCGCGATTTCAGCTTGGGTCCCATAGTAAAAGTTGTTCATAATGATGAGTACAATGACCCCTAAGGGGCCGTCCATTAATCACGTGATGTTTTTTTTGGTATTTTTAACCCCCCCCTCCCCCTTGGTGATATATGGTGAGGTTTAAGACTTACCCCCCCCCCTCATATCACGTGTATCTTTTATGTTTATAAAATACAGGTATAATCATCTAATTTTATTAGAAAGTTTGCAGGATGTTATTAAAAAAATAAATACACGTGACATATTACTACACCCCCCCCTCCCCCCTTGTGATATTTCGTGATTTTTTATGGACCCCCTCCCCCCCCTTTCGAGCCTCACGTGATTAATGGACAGCCCCTAAGAGGTTGTGCGCATTTAACGTTACACCTTGTATAAAAAGTAAAACATAATCGAAAGTTAAAAATTAACTACAGCACGAACGCTGACGTACACAAACAAGCATATACGACACAGATGTTAGGACAATAAAATACAAGACAACTGATTGGTAATTATTACTCTTTTATTATCGAAAAAATAATATTATAAATACCATGAGCGTCGTACACAGCACTATCACAATACCGGTTGCGTTTCAATACATAAAGCGTAACTGTAGGCCCATCACTAAATTTCTTAACTGCGAGTTTTAAAATGTATGATACGCACGCGACAAATTTTGACGCTGCATTTACTCGCGACGTAACGAAACTATATGCGTAACCTCAGTCATTATCTCGTTCCCGCGCGAGATCATGCGTCGGCGAAATTTTGTCGCATGCACAAGTTAGCTGGGCCCTAAGCCCGAATATTACTGTGATTATTTGCATGAAGCCGAATCTGCTGATTTTTCAACAAAACATGAGGCGCGTTTTTCACCCGAACAAGCATTTTGCATCACTGTGAATTTCGATTTCGAACACCAAAAAACCAACATTACTAGTTAGCAGTTAAGCAATTTATTGAGCAGCTTTTGAGTGAAAATAAAATGGGCATGAAGCGATACAGGTACAATAATAGCATAAAAAATCTGCAGTAATGGCACCTCACTATATTAAAAAAATTAGAATCACAACATAGTTCTCGTCTATAACCTTCCAACATTGCTACATCGTGCAAGCATTTGATACACGAAACAACCGATCCAGTATGTATAAACTAAATTATAATATAATAATAAAAATATAATTAAATATAAATATGCTTAATGACTCAACACGATACATTGGTAGAAGTCCTAACTACTCCAGGAAAAAAACTAGACAACTTTTTATCGCAAAAAAATAAATATTCTTAAAGGGGAAGCCCAAGGGTACAGGTAGTTGAATGATTGAAATATTAATCAATCGATAGGATTATATGAACTTAGAGGGTTGTATTGATAATTTTAATAATCGATCAGAGGCGCGCAATAATTGTTGACATAACCGTCCCGCATGATGAGAACCTCGTGAAAGCCGAGAAAGATAAACAAATCAAATATCTTGACTTTGCTCGCGAGGTTGTCGACATGTGGGATGTGGACTCGAAGGTCATTGTGCTGAAAATCGTGACAGCCAATGGGTTAATAGCCATTTAATAGCCTGGACCAACACCTGAGGAGGCTCTCGTTGGGCAACTGGATCAAGGACTTAATTCAGAAAGCGGTACTTCTGGACACGGCTCGCATTGTTAGGAGGTTCCTCTTTCTGGAGCCCTGACCTTTGTAGCTTGGACCCTGTTCCCGATACCGGTGGGCTACTATTTTTTTAAATCTTTTTGTTTATAAAAATATTTAAAAATGTAATTTATAAGGGTTTAAATGAAAAGGAATTTTAATAAAATTCTTTTAATACATACTTTTAACGGTCGCGAATCATATTTTGTTCAACATACAACCTGACACTGGCCTGTAAATTGCAAAAAACATAAGAAAGTTTGAATTTCGCGGGATACCCTGGCGCTTTCCCCGTAAAGGATACGGATATAGGACGTTGATGTTTTTGGGTTATATAAAAATAAAGTGATTTTTTTTTTCTAAAAATCTCAGCGCCCATAAATAACCTTTTAAGTAACTAATATTTTTCACAAGTGACATTTATCTGGTATTCTTGCTGGAGTACTATTTATTTACTAAATAATGAACAAAACACTCAGTGTATAAAATAAAAGGCTTACATAATGTACGAATATAATTTGGTATTCAATCGAATTGTTTAATCGATAAGTGATATTGATAACGAATGATTTGCATTGGTATGTGGAGTGTGGTGAATCGGAATACTGACTCAACTTCTAAACACTTACGTAAACTCTCGTTCTGATTAGATTTGGAAGGGATCTTTTATCGGTCGAGGTGCTATTGGCAGAGAGATAGACAATTATAATTCAAAGAATGTGAACTGAACCTCATATTACATCGTCATCTAAAGCTAACAGTCGCGGGTGGGCCTTAGCCTGGTCGGATATTTCTCTAATGTGACCTAATTTGGCTATTTCCGGCCTAATATTATATACTACCTGTACTGGACCCTCTGTTACGACCGCCCTGAGAGAAGCCGAGAACCGAACGAAGTGGAAAAACACGTGTCCTTGAAGGGACTTCGTGGTTTTACGAAGTCCCTTCAAGGACACGACCTTCAGTTATAAAGTACGCGACCAAGAAGAACAAGAATTATCTACTTATTTGAAATAAAAAATCGATCCATTATTTGACTTATCTATTCAATGCTAATCTCGCGATTGACCGATAAAAGTATTTTAAACATCTTAAAACAATGAGAGAATGAAATGATTATGATGCGAATCTATCACTAGATAGATTCGCATCATAATCATTTCATTTAAAAAATACTTCGACTACTAAATATTTTTTTTTTATCTTGATTGCTGAAATAAAGTAGGTAGTATGTTTTAAAATAAGCTGTTATCAAAGGTAAGTCAAGTCAGTATTCCCATATAAAAAGTCACTCATTTGTTATGTTAGTAACATGGAACACTATGATATCAATGTGAAATGTCCACCACGACCATGATTTGAAATATTACATTAAAACTACAACCAACCAAATATATGTGTTCCTGGAATGACAAAATATTAAATGCGTAATTTTTGGAAAATAATCACTGTACTTTTTACTCAGATAAAATGTAAGTACTATAAAAAAGAACAATTTTGGAAACATAATATTACTTGTAAGCATAGAGTTTAACTAGTTTAAACTACTATGTGCAGTGTCTAGCAAAGTATAGTTCAGTACAAATAAATATGTAGCGCGCATTTGTTATTATTTAATTATCTTTGTAATATTTTATTGTGCAAAAGACACACTAAATTACTAGACACTATTTATGTCAATTCATACTTTTATCGACACTATTCCGTTGTCGATAAATATTCGCTTCGATAACAACAGAACTATTCATTATATGTTTTAATTATTACGTCTATATTTATCTGGTCTTAGAAGTTAATTGAGATATAAATCAATAAAAGTGAAGCGAAAACATATCAACATAATAGTGATGTCCAAGTGTGAATCGATATTCGAGACTACAAATCAACAATTGCGCGCTAACTTTTAATCCAATTTCAGTCTCCATGTAAAGACACTTAACCATACGTCATGCGGTCATGCACGTAAAAATAAACATTTTAATAACAAAAATAATACTTTATCATGATAATATTATAACAATTTTAATCTTCCGAGACGAAGTTCCGTAAAATATTCATGACTATAATAATTTTTACTTAGATATTATGCTTGTCAATTTTGACTTGTACCTATTGCACTTAAAGATAAGCCTAGATAACTAGATAAACTAAGTTAATATTATATGACTAAGTAGAGCTACTTGTGCGTTTGCTCTATAAAAATCTAAACAGAAAAAGATATCGATACTATTTGTAATCTTTGTTTTTAAGCAGTATCGATACTCGATCGGAAATATCGATGTTGAAACGCACATCTCTATTTGATTACTAGCAATTTTACTTATTTTTACAATTGCAAATATTGTCAATCAAAATCAATTGTCCTCTAGTACAATTAAAGTACTCATTTGAATTTTTACTTCGGAATGTAGGTTCATCCCTATTAAAATAGTGGCATTTATTATTTATAATATGCCACGATGTGATTTGATCGTGTAATCGTATTGGTTTACTTTGTATCAGCGAAATACTTCTTTGACAAGTCAACACGTTCAGGCAGAAACAAATGGAGCTGACGGCACCATTTTGCTATAAAATTGATCGAATCACCACTACTTTAGAAGTTTAGATGGACAAAACAGTTAAATCTTAATTTTTTTATCGATCTTTCAACGCGCCACTGCACCAACAAGAACTAACGAAGTAATTTGACTGATCGATCAAACAAAACCTAAACCAACCGTTCAAAAACAATTTTGACCGAGCCTTCAAAAAAAGATTTGACCGACCAACCAATCAAAAAGTTTTGACTGACCGTTCAAAAAAAACTCTTTGTTCGACCATTCAAAACACAAATTCCAGTGGCGCCGTCTTATTACATTACCAAAAGTCTCCTATAACCGTTCACGCGTACTTACCGGCGACTGTGGCGCTGCTGTAGCCCTTCGCGATGCGCATGAAGGGGTCCGGCTCTGGGAAGCGCGACGGGTGTTGGAACAGGTCGGCGAAGCGCGCCTCCAGGTCCAGCGAGCGCATGGACGAGCCGCGCACCGGGGGCAGGGGCGCTATGCCCTCGTCGCCATTTATACTCTGGAAATTGAAATAGACTCCTGGATGATAGGGCTAATGAAAATACGGAAGTTTTGTTCTGGGTTTTTTTTTCTGTTGATGCTTGTGGTCGTTAAATGGTTTGAAGTGATAATATGATAATAAATGTATAAATTATCGCGTTTGCGTACAATTATAATAGTGATATTTATGTATATTTACGCGGACACAGCATTCAGCGGTTCAAATTGTACATTTGGTCGAGGATTTTATCCAAGGAGGCCATGTCCACGCAGGGCAGTCTTCGAGCTAGGATCTTCCTAGTCTCATTCCCCCTTCTTAATGAATTCGGAGTAAAGTTATGCCAAACTGAAATCAATACTGGAGTAATTTTACTCTGGGTAAGGGCTTCACGTGTCTCTGAAAGTTTATTATTATGCCAAGTACAGATGAAGGTAAGGTAAGTACTCACAGATTGGCGGTGGTGCGGTGGAGGTGGCGGAGGCGGCTGGTTGGCGTGGCGGGAGGGCGGCGGAGGGGGCGGAGCGCCCGGCGGCGCGGGCGGAGCGCCCGGGGGCGGGGGCGGAGCGCCCGGCGGCGGCGGCGGGCACACGCCCGGGGGGCGCAGGCCGCGCGGGGCGCGCAGGGTGCCTGCAGATGAGAAAAATTCTTGATATCCAGGATGGGCCAAGCAACAGATTGAACCAACTGGAGTGGTACATTCAACACTTCATTGGAAAAAATTGACATTGACAGCGCCTCTATTTCGTAGCAGTACTGGCTATTATTGTAATTAAATAAATAAAGCTTACCGAAATGTGAAGCCGGATTCTTAGTACCGATATGTGGATTTAAAGGTGCGGGCGGCAAGTTGAACGGTCGCCCTCCACCCGTTTGTGGCGACGACGGCGATGCCGGCGGTGATCTGACGAAATTGTAAAAAGTAGATTAAACTACAGCTAGTGCGTTTACAAAACCGTAGCAAAAACGTGATTTCAACATCTGGCAAGCACCAATATGACTTTTTCAGAACCTTGCCACTTGCGAGGAAAAATATCATAAAGAAACCAGGCTAGAACGGTTTGAAATCACCAAACGTAATAAAAGAGTGATTTCAACATCTGCCAAATACCGATGTGACTTTTTCAGTATCTTGCGACTTGCGACTAAAATATTATGAAGAAAACCGGACTAGAGCGATCTGAAATAAGCAACATGCGGTGACCAAGGGAAGTGATCTTTATATTGTAGACTAGATTTTGGGCGTTGCGCGAGCTGCAAGCAGCTCGCGGGGTCGTGTTTTTGAGGAGTATTTCTTACCCTTGTAAAATTTTGAGAATTGGACAGTAATCCTTAGCACTTATAGGATTTTGTAATAATAGCTATTTATTCACCAAGGGGAGTAATCTGTACTTACCCTCGAGTGATATATACTGCTTTATACTACACTTGTGGAGTTGTTGTTAATAAATTGCTATAATTGTCACTGGAATCACTTATTTTAACTTGTGATTTACACCGCCAAACTTTAAACTATACCAAGAAAATTGTTTCTACAAAATACGTCAACCAACAAAATAAGTCTTTTTTTTTTTCTTATTTTAGCGCGTCAAACAGTTTTCGCGCCAAAAGACGTTAAGCCGCATGGCTCTAGTGGGGACGTGGCTTAACGTCTTTTGTGATTTGTTGTGATCAACAACACTCAACAACACTCAACAACACCCAAAACACTTAACAACATTCAACAACACTCAACAACACTCAACAACACTCGACAACACTCGACAACACTTAATAACACTCAACAACATTCAACAACACTCAACAACACTCAACAACACTCGACAACACTCGACTACACTCGACAACACTCGGCAATACTCAACAACACTCAACAACACTCAACAACACTCGACAACACTCAACAACACTCAACAACACTCAACAAGATTCAACAACACTCAACAACACTCAACAACACTCGGCAACACACGGCAACACTCAACAACACTCGACAACACTCGAAAACACTCGACAACACTCAACAACACTCAACAACACTCGACAACACTCAACAACACTCAACAACACTCAATAACACTCAACAACATTCAACAACTCTCAACAACACTCAACAACACTCGACAACACTCAACAACACTCAACAACACTCAATAACACTCAACAACACTCGACAACACTCAACAACACTCAACAACACTCGACAACACTCGACAACACTCGACAACACTCGGCAATACTCAACAACACTCAACAACACTCAACAACACTCAACAACACTCGACAACACTCAACAACACTCAACAACATTCAACAACACTCTACAAGATTCAACAACACTCAACAACACTCAACAACACTCAACAACACTCAACAACACTCGACAACACTCAACAACACTCAACAACATTGAACAACACTCAACGACACTCAACAACACTCAACAACACTCAACAACCCTCAACAACCCTCGACAACACTCGACAACACTCGACAACACTCGGCAATACTCAACAACACTCAACAACACTCAACAACACTCGACAACACTCAACAACACTCAACAACACTCAACAAGATTCAACAACACTCAACAACACTCAACAACACTCGGCAACACACGGCAACACTCAACAACACTCGAAAACACTCGACAACACTCAACAACACTCAACAACACTCGACAACACTCAACAACACTCAATAACACTCAACAACATTCAACAACACTCAACAACACTCAACAACACTCGACAACACTCAACAACACTCAACAACACTCAATAACACTCAACAACACTCAACAACACTCAACAACACTCGACAACACTTAACAACACTCAACAACATTGAACAACACTCAACGACACTCAACAACACTCAACAACACTCGACAACACTCAACAACACTCAACAACACTCGACAACACTCGACAACACTCGACAACACTCGGCAATACTCAACAACACTCAACAACACTCAACAACACTCGACAACACTCAACAACACTCAACAACATTCAACAACACTCAACAGGATTCAACAACACTCAACAACACTCAACAACACTCAACAACACTCAACAACACTCGACAACACTCAACAACACTCAAGAACATTGAACAACACTCAACGACACTCAACAACACTCAACAACACAACAACCCTCAACAACCCTCAACAACACTCAACAACACTCAACAACACTCCACAACACTCAACCACACTCAACAACACTCAACAACACTGAACAACACTCAACAACACTCAACCACACTCAACATCACTCAACAACACTCAACAACCCTCAACAACACTCAACAACACTCGACAACACTCAACAACATTCATCAACACTCAACAACACAACACCCAAAACACTCAAAACACTCAACAACACTCAACAACACTCAATAACACTCAATAACACTCAACAACACTCAACCACACTCAACCACACTCAACAACACTCAACAACACTCAACAACACTCAACAACACTCAACCACACTCAAAACACTCAACAACACTCAACAACACTCAACAACCCTCAACAACACTCAAAATACTCAACAACACTCAACAACACTCAATAACACTCAATAACACTCAACAACACTCAACCACACTCATCCACACTCAACAACACTCAACAACACTCAACAACACTCAACAACACTCAACAACACTCAACCACACTCAAAACACTCAACAACACTCAACAACACTCAACAACCCTCAACAACACTCAACAACACTCAACAACACTCATCAACACTCAACAACACTCAACAACCCTCAACAACACTCAACAACACTCAACAACACTCAACAACACCCAAAACACTCAAAACACTCAACAACACTCATCAACACTCAACAACACTCAATAAGACTCAACAACACTCAACAACACTCAACCACACTCAACAACACTCAACAACACTGAACAACACTCAACAACACTCAACCACACTCAACATCACTCAACAACACTCAACCACACTCAAAACACTCAACAACACTCAACAACACTCAACAACACTCAACAACACTCAACAACACTCAACAACCCTCAACAACACTCAACAACCCTCAACAACACTCAACAACACTCAATAACACTCAAAAACACAAAACCACTGTATAATGCTTTCTGTCTCATTTGCTCCCACGTTAAATCTTATGTCTATTACATTGACAGTGACAGCGCTGTGAAGTTATTACCCATCCAAATTAGACACTACAGGCTAGCATAATGATCCCAATGCGTTTTCGAACTTCTCAAGTTGAAAGCGTTTTATTTTATGCTACTAAATATAGATGTCACCAAAACTCGTGTTGACTAAATCTAACGACGTGACTTCGCAAATGAGTACACTTATAGCATTCGTTCGTAGTCTCTGAGCGAATGCTGATTGCCCGATAATATAATAACTCGGTCTCGCAGGTTCGCTCCACTCAGGACCTACCTACCACCGGAAAGCTATCGTGACCTTATCCCTACGCTACGCTACGCTTCGCTTTACCGCTACCTAGTTTCCGAGATACGATGGGGGGAGGGGTGAAGGGGGGAGAGGGGGGAGTTTTGAAAAATGATTTTGACCAACTCGGGGCCCCTTGATATGAATCTGAAAAAAAAAAATGTTCCAAGTCTTAACTTCCGAGATCTACCTCTAGAGGGGGGGAGAAGGGGGGCAAGGGGGGCAACTTTGAAAAATGGTTTTTACTTTTCCGAGCCTCCTCTATACGAATCCGTAAAACAACAAAACACGGCTAGTTTCCGAGATACGAGGAGGGGAGGGGTGAAGGGGGGGAGAGGGGGGAGTTTTGAAAAATGATTTTGACCAACTCTGGGCCCCTTGATATGAATCTGAAAAAACAAATGTTCCAAGTCTCTTAACTTCCGAGATTTACCTAAAGAGGGGGAAAAGGGGGGCAAGGGGGGCAACTTTGAAAAATGGATTTTACTTTTCCGAGCCTCCTCTATACGAATCCGTAAAACAACAAAACACGGGACTCTTAGTTTCCGAGATACGATAGGGGGAGAGGTGAAGGGGGGGAGAGGGGCGAGTTTTGAAAAATGATTTTGACCAACTCGGGGCCCCTTGATATGAATCTGAAAAAAAAAATGTTCCAAGTCTCTTTACTTCCGAGATCTACCTCTAGAGGGGGGGAGAAGGGGGGCAAGGGGGGCAACTTTGAAAAATGGTTTTTACTTTTCCGAGCCTCCTCTATACGAATCCGTAAAAAAACTAAACCCAGGTTTCTTAATTTCCGAGATACGATGGGGGGAGGGGTGAAGGGGGGGAGAGGGGGGAGTTTTGAAAAATGATTTTGACCAACTCTGGGCCCCTTGATATGAATCTGAAAAAAAAAATGTTCCAAGTCTCTCAACTTCCGAGATCTACCTAGAGGGGGGGGGAGAAGGGGGGCAAGGGGGCAACTTTGAAAAATGGATTTTACTTTTCCGAGCCTCCTCTATACGAATCCGTAAAACAACAAAACACGGCTAGTTTCCGAGATACGAGGAGGGGAGGGGTGAAGGGGGGGAGAGGGGGGAGTTTTGAAAAATGATTTTGACCAACTCTGGGCCCCTTGATATGAATCTGAAAAAACAAATGTTCCAAGTCTCTTAACTTCCGAGATTTACCTAAAGAGGGGGAGAAGGGGGGCAAGGGGGGCAACTTTGAAAAATGGATTTTACTTTTCCGAGCCTCCTCTATACGAATCCGTAAAACAACAAAACACGGGACTCTTAGTTTCCGAGATACGATAGGGGGAGAGGTGAAGGGGGGGAGAGGGGCGAGTTTTGAAAAATGATTTTGACAACACTCAACCACACTCAAAAACACTCAACAACACTCAACAACACTCAACAACACTCAACAACCCTCAACAACACTCAACAACACTCAACAACACTCAACAATATTCAACAACATTCAACAACACTCAACACTCAACAACACTCAACAACACTCAACAACCCTCAACAACACTCAACAACACTCAACAACACTCATCAACACTCAACAACACTCAGCCACACTCAACAACACTCAACAACACTCAAAACACTCAACAACACTCAACAAGACTCATCAACACTCAACAACACTCAAAACACTCAACAACACTCAATAACACTCAACAACACTCAACCACACTCTACAACACTCAACAACACTCAACAACACTCAACCACACTCAACATCACTCAACAACACTCAAAAACACTCAACAACACTCAACAACACTCAACAACACTCAACAACACTCAACAACACTCAACAGCCCTCAACAACACTCAACAACACTCAACAACACTCAACAACACTCATCAACACTCAACAACACTCAACAACACTCAACAACACTCAACAATACTCAACAATACTCAACAACACTCAACAACACTCAACAACACTCAACAACATTCAACAACACTCAACAACACTCAACAACACTCAACAACACTCAACAACCCTCAACAACACTCATCAACACTCAACAACACTCAACAACATTCAGCCACACTCAACAACACTCAACAACACTCAAAACACTCAACAACACTCAACAACACTCATCAACACTCAACAACACTCAACAACACTCAACAACCTTCAACAACACTCAACAACACTCATCAACACTCAACAACACTCAACAACACTCAGCCACACTCAACAACACTCAATAACACTCAAAACACTCAACAACACTCATCAACACTCAACAACACTCAAAACACTCAACAACACTCAACAACACTCAACAACACTCAATAACACTCAACAACACTCAACAACACTCATCAACACTCAACAACACTCAACAACACTCAACAACCCTCAACAACACTCAACAACACTCATCAACACTCAACAACACTCAACAACACTCAGCCACACTCAACAACATTCAAAACACTCAACAACACTCAACAACACTCAACAACACTCATCAACACTCAACAACACTCAACAACACTCAGCCACACTCAACAACATTCAAAACACTCAACAACACTCAACAACACTCAACAACACTCATCAACAACACTCAACAACACTCAACAACACTCAACAACACTCAACAACCCTCAACAACACTCAATAACACTCAACAACACTCATCAACACTCATCAACACTCACCAACACTCAACAACACTCAACAACACTCAACAACACTCAACAACACTCAACAACCCTCAACAACACTCAACAATACTCAACAACACTCAATAACACTCAAAAACACAAAAACACTGTATAATGCTTTCTGTCTCATTTGCTCCCACGTTAAATCTTATGTCTATTACATTGACAGTGACAGCGGTGTGAAGTTATTACCCATCCAAATTAGACACTACAGGCTAGCATAATGATCCCAATGCGTTTTGCGCGAACTTCTCAAGTTGAAAGCGTTTTATTTTATGCTACTAAATATAGATGTCACCAAAACTCGTGTTGACTAAATCTAACGACGTGACTTCGCAAATGAGTAAACTTATAGCATTCGTTCATTCACTTTGAGCGAATGCTGATTGCCCGATTTAATAATCACGGTTAAAATATTCGTGGTGAGCAGTGAATACTTAACCGGCTGCATAAACGATGTTTAGGAATTCATCGGCCGATTACTCAAACATTGGTCAAATGACAGTCCGTGAACTCGGCCCTTAGGCAGTCAATTTTAAACTGAATAATTGACTTAAACGCACCCCAAACAAAAACGCTGTCCGCCATGTTAGTATTCTTCCCCCCTTTGCTCCACTCGGTCTCGCAGGTTCGCTCCACTCAGGACCTACCTACCACCGGAAAGCTATCGTGACCTTATCCCTACGCTACGCTACGCTACGCTTCGCTTTACCGCTACCTAGTTTCCGAGATACGATGGGGGAGGGGTGAAGGGGGGGAGAGGGGGAGTTTTGAAAAAACTAATTTTAACCTACTCTGGGCCCACGGACATGAATCTGAAAAAGAAAATGTTCCAAGTCTTAACTTCCGAGATCCGCCTAAAGGGGGGAGAAGGAGGAGAGAATGGGGGGAATTTTTAAAAATGATTTTTACTTTTCCGAGCCTCCTCTATACGAATCCGTAAAAAAACAAAACCCAGGTTTTTTAATTTCCGAGATACGATGGGGGGAGGGGTGAAGGGGGGGAGAGGGGGGAGTTTTGATAAATGATTTTGACCAACTCTGGGCCCCTTGATATGAATCTGAAAAAAAAAATGTTCCAAGTCTCTTAACTTCCGAGATCTACCTCTAGAGGGGGGGAGAAGGGGGGCAAGGGGGGCAACTTTGAAAAATGGATTTTACTTTTCCGACAACACTCATCAACACTCAACAACACTCAACAACACTCAACAACCCTCAACAACACTCAACAACACTCATCAACACTCAACAACACTCAACAACACTCAGCCACACTCAACAACATTCAAAACACTCAACAACACTCAACAACACTCAACAACACTCATCAACACTCAACAACACTCAACAACACTCAGCCACACTCAACAACATTCAAAACACTCAACAACACTCAACAACACTCAACAACACTCATCAACAACACTCAACAACACTCAACAACACTCAACAACACTCAACAACCCTCAACAACACTCAATAACACTCAACAACACTCATCAACACTCATCAACACTCACCAACACTCAACAACACTCAACAACACTCAACAACACTCAACAACACTCAACAACCCTCAACAACACTCAACAATACTCAACAACACTCAATAACACTCAAAAACACAAAAACACTGTATAATGCTTTCTGTCTCATTTGCTCCCACGTTAAATCTTATGTCTATTACATTGACAGTGACAGCGGTGTGAAGTTATTACCCATCCAAATTAGACACTACAGGCTAGCATAATGATCCCAATGCGTTTTGCGCGAACTTCTCAAGTTGAAAGCGTTTTATTTTATGCTACTAAATATAGATGTCACCAAAACTCGTGTTGACTAAATCTAACGACGTGACTTCGCAAATGAGTAAACTTATAGCATTCGTTCATTCACTTTGAGCGAATGCTGATTGCCCGATTTAATAATCACGGTTAAAATATTCGTGGTGAGCAGTGAATACTTAACCGGCTGCATAAACGATGTTTAGGAATTCATCGGCCGATTACTCAAACATTGGTCAAATGACAGTCCGTGAACTCGGCCCTTAGGCAGTCAATTTTAAACTGAATAATTGACTTAAACGCACCCCAAACAAAAACGCTGTCCGCCATGTTAGTATTCTTCCCCCCTTTGCTCCACTCGGTCTCGCAGGTTCGCTCCACTCAGGACCTACCTACCACCGGAAAGCTATCGTGACCTTATCCCTACGCTACGCTACGCTACGCTTCGCTTTACCGCTACCTAGTTTCCGAGATACGATGGGGGAGGGGTGAAGGGGGGGAGAGGGGGAGTTTTGAAAAAACTAATTTTAACCTACTCTGGGCCCACGGACATGAATCTGAAAAAGAAAATGTTCCAAGTCTTAACTTCCGAGATCCGCCTAAAGGGGGGAGAAGGAGGAGAGAATGGGGGGAATTTTTAAAAATGATTTTTACTTTTCCGAGCCTCCTCTATACGAATCCGTAAAAAAACAAAACCCAGGTTTTTTAATTTCCGAGATACGATGGGGGGAGGGGTGAAGGGGGGGAGAGGGGGGAGTTTTGATAAATGATTTTGACCAACTCTGGGCCCCTTGATATGAATCTGAAAAAAAAAATGTTCCAAGTCTCTTAACTTCCGAGATCTACCTCTAGAGGGGGGGAGAAGGGGGGCAAGGGGGGCAACTTTGAAAAATGGATTTTACTTTTCCGAGCCTCCTCTATACGAATCCGTAAAAAAACAAAACCCAGGTTTCTTAATTTCCGAGATACGATGGGGGGAGGGGTGAAGGGGGGGAGAAGGGCGAGTTTTGAAAAATGATTTTGACCAACTCTGGGCCCCTTGATATGAATCTGAAAAAAAAAATGTTCCAAGTCTCTCAACTTCCGAGATCTACCTCTAGAGGGGGGGGAGAAGGGGGCAAGGGGGCAACTTTGAAAAATGGATTTTACTTTTCCGAGCCTCCTCTATACGAATCCGTAAAACAAAAAAACACGGGACTCTTAGTTTCCGAGATACGATAGGGAGGGGGGAGAGTGGGGTGGAAAAGGGGAGGTTTGGGATTTTTCCCATACTCGTGAGAGTTACTTGTATACGAATCTGTAAAAATATACCCACCTCCCCCTTCACCATCTGGGAGAACAATTATGTCAGTCAGTGAGTGAGTGAGTGAGTGGTAATCGAGCTTTATATAGTATAATATAATAATAATAATAATAATGTTCCAAGTCTTAACTTCCGAGATCCGCCTAAAGGGTGGAGAAGTGGGAGAGAATGGGGGGAATTTTGAAAAATGGTTTTTACTTTTCCGAGCCTCCTTTATACGAATCCGTGAAAAAACAAAACCCAGGTTTCTTAATTTCCGAGATACGATGGGGGGAGGGGTGAAGGGGGGGAGAGGGGGGAGTTTTGAAAAATGATTTTGACCAACTCTGGGCCCCTTGATATGAATCTGAAAAAAAAAATGTTCCAAGTCTCTTAACTTCCGAGATCTACCTCTAGAGGGGGGGAGAAGGGGGGCAAGGGGGGCAACTTTGAAAAATAGATTTTACTTTTCCGAGCCTCCTCTATACGAATCCGTAAAACAACAAAACACGGGACTCTTAGTTTCCGAGATACGATAGGGATGGGGGAGAGTGGGGTGGAATGGAAAAGGGGAGGTTTGAATTTTGAAAAATGGTTTTTACTTTTCCGAGCCTCCTCTATACGAATCCGTAAAAAAACAAATCCCAGGTTTCGTAATTTCCAAGATACAATGGGGGGAGGGGTGAAGGGGGGGAGAGGGGAGAGTTTTGAAAAATGATTTTGGCCAACTCTAGGCCCCTTGATATGAACCTGAAAAAAAAAATGTTCCAAGTCTCTTAACTACCGAGATCTACCTAGAGGAGGGGAGAAGGGGGGCAAGGGGGGCAACTTTGAAAAATGGATTTTACTTTTCCGAACCTCCTCTATACTAATCCGTAAAACAACAAAACACGAGACTCTTAGTTTCCGAGATACGATAGGGAGAGTGGGGTGGAATGTAAAAGGGGAGGTTTGAATTTTGAAAAATGGTTTTTACTTTTCCGAGCCTCCTCTATACGAATCCGTAAAAAAACAAAACCCAGGTTTCGTAATTTCCGAGATACAATGGGGGGAGGGGTGAAGCGGGGGAGAGGGGGGAGTTTTGAAAAATGATTTTGGCCAACTCTAGGCCCCTTGATATGAACCTGAAAAAAAAAATGTTCCAAGTCTCTTAACTTCCGAGATCTACCTCTAGAGGGGGGGAGAAGGGGGGCAAGAGAGCAACTTTGAAAAATGGATTTTACTTTTCCGAGCCTCCTCTATACGAATCCGTAAAACAACAAAACACAGGACTCTTAGTTTCCGAGATACGATAGGGATAGGGGAGAGTGAGGTTGAATGGAAAAGGGGAGGTTTGAATTTTGAAAAATGGTTTTTACTTTTCCGAGCCTCCTCTATACGAATCCGTAAAAAAACAAAACCCAGATTTCTTAATTTCCGAGATACGATGGGGGGAGGGGTGAAGGGGGGGAGAGGGGGGAGTTTTGAAAAATGATTTTGACCAACTCTGGGCCCCTTGATATGAATCTGAAAAAAAAAATGTTCCAAGTCTCTTAACTTCCGAGATCTACCTCTAGAGGGGGGAGAAGGGGGGCAAGGGGGTCAACTTTGAAAAATGGATTTTTTTTTCCGAGCCTCCTCTATACGAATCCGTAAAACAACAAAACACAGGACTCTTAGTTTCCGAGATACGATAGGGAGGGGGGAGAGTGGGGTGGAAAAGGGGAGGTTTGGGATTTTTCCCATACTCGTGAGAGTTACTTGTATACGAATCTGTAAAAATATACCCACCTCCCCCTTCACCATCTGGGAGAACAATTATGTCAGTCAGTGAGTGAGTGAGTGGTAATCGAGCTTTATATAGTATAATAGCCTCAATCACATTAAGAGTGTCATGTTGACATGACACAAAATCTAGAGATTTTACAAGCAAAACTAACCTTTACTGCATATACCTAGAAAAATACAATTTTATTTTAACTTGACTCACCTAGGCACCCTCATACTCTGTGTCCTGCCGGCAATCTTCCCGTTAGTGATCAGCTTCTTCGGCGGTGGCGAAGGCCTAGTATCGTTGGGGGGCGCGGGCGCTAACTGCGGGGGCTTGGGGGCTAGGTTGGGCTTGCCGTGGCTCACCCTCGCGGGCCGCTCGCACAGGTCCGACGTGGACAGCGAAGACGCGGGGGCGGGCGACTGCGGCGCGGATGACAGAGAGGTCATGCTACCACCTGGAATCGTACATATTACAATTATTTTATGAATTTTTAAATTATTTATGTATAAAAATGATTTAAACCATCACAATCCTCCAGCCGAACGACGTCCTCTGACATTTGCTGAACATAGGCTGCCTCATAGCATCGCTACTTTTGTGCTCCTCGCATCCAGCGGATTCCCGCAATATAGGTTATCAGACAATCCTTTTTGAGAGCAATGTGGGGAGCTCGTTGCCTGGCAGTTTGGCATAGAATTCTTCGAACTATGTCGCTCACGCAGCATAATTCAGATAGGAACTTGCTACATGTAAAATTCTGGTATTCAGCATACAACAACATAGTTGGGAAAACGCTGGGCTCATGATATTTTAAGAATCCAAAAGCATGCATAGGCTTTGTGTCTGCGCAAATGACTAGTTAAGTACACATAAAGCATTTCAATACATTTCAAGATAATATTTTACCCAACGCGCCCTGTCCAGCAGTATGGAGAGAGCTTTTGTTCCTGTGCAATGTAGACGCGACATGAGGCGTGATTCCTTGATCCGAAGTCTGTTGCTGAAGGTTGCTGATGCGGTCCAGTATGGAGTTCGTCGTTAGCACCGAATCTGATGAACTCTACAACAAAACAAATGAAACTAAGTAACAATGAAGCTTAATGAAATGGTTACAGTTAAGTCAACCATCCATCAGAAACGCACTAATAACAACGCTCCTACCACATAAAGGTGCACTCACTGCCAAATTGTTACCACTGATGTCCGTGAAAGGTGTTTTAACTATGTTATAGTTTACGAAGGCAAACGATCGCGCGGTCGATCACCAACACGATGGACCGATCAGGTGAAGGAATCATCGTCCTCTAAATTCTACACGGTGGTAAGGGATGCGCTGGACAGAAACCGGAGGAGGCGGATCATCCGCTCCAGATGCAACTCCGAAGCTGACCACGATTACACGACCCACGACCTTGACGAAAAATAATTCCAGTGAGTTCATAGTCAAACGATATTATGTCTAGCAATAGAATAGCTATTTCAATTTTAAGTAGTATTAGTTAAAAGCAGTTATGTACCATCAGGAAAACTGTCAATACGGATATTACTGCAGGAAAAAATGCATCTGCATGGTTGGACGTACCTCGCCTGGCTATCACGTACCTACACCTTCGACATGACAAATACACATGCATATTAAAAAAACTGTTACTAAACAATAGCTTTTTAATGTGTCATCATCTGCAACCGCATAAAACACAAGGTTACTTAGAAATAGGTTCTTTATGTCGTGTATTGGCAGAGGTCCAGAAACCCGCCACCACTAGCCACTCGTGAGCACGAAGTACAAGCACATAGCTATGTCTGCATATGGTTGCTAACGTTAAAAACGATATCATCGGTCGTGAGCTTACGAGGTTGAAGGTCTCCAAAACGTATAAGGACAAAGTGTTCCGTTATCAGGAACAATGGATCGTTAGTTTCCGAAATAGTCGAGGTGGGTTAGGTGAAAATATTTTTGGGGCCTCTGAGGGTTTTTGGATAGCGCATTTAGGCAACAGACAACAACCTTTTCATCCTTTTGGAGTGAGGACATGTCCAGCAGTGCCTAGTACATCTTTTGGCTGAAATATTGGAGTCGGCTTCTAGCCTAACTAATCAACCTTATAGACTAGCTCTTCCCAGCGACTTTTTCGGCGTGTATTTTTCTTTATCCAGGATGAAAGTATCCTCAAATTTCATACCGATCGGTTCAGTAGTTTGAGCGTGAATATGTAACAGACAGACAATTACTTTCACATTTACATACATATTTAACTTGGCAACTGCCATCTAAATACAATCAGAGGAGCAATTCTCATAATTTTAGTAACGTTCACAGGACAGTCTGATCTCAGTCTCAATCTGTCAAAAACACCTCTGATTTCCCTACATCTTGACAAGTTTTTGACTTTGATTGTCGCTGAGATGAGATTGCGGACTAGATTTTGAACGCTTTTAATTACGAGAATTGGCCTTCTGATGTAGGTAAGTATCCAGCTGATGTAAATCTGTGGGGTCACAAATCCACAAAAGCTGCGTGGGGTATCTCCAAGCCAGACAGAGCGATGAACTGAACAAGGTAGTTAGCGTGAACACCGAGGGCGGAGGAGTAAATGTAATGATCCGATTTAGGAGAAGTGTCTGTCTGTCTGGCTGGCGTATGTTATGATCCGATTTGGCCAATTAGGGAACAGTGTTTGCCTTGCAAAATTTCAAGAGACAGCTTGAGCATGGTTGATCGTATAACGTAAATTTAATCTTCTCTTTTATTCCATACTGGCTAGCGGGATAAAAAAAAAGTATCCCATGACGTAACCCAGGTCATAGTCTACCTGTGTGCCAAATTTCATCAAAATCCGTTCAGCCGTTTAGGCTTGAAAAGGTAACATATAGACAGTTAAGTACTTTTTTTGACTTTTCGAAAAGTTGAACACATCTACATGTAGTAAATACAATCATCTTTATAAAAATACAGTTAATAAAAAAACGATTTTTTTGAGGTATTTTACAAATTTATTAATATCTCGGAAACTAGTTACCGCCATAAGGTCCCTTTTGATTTGGACGACCACATATCTCTAAATTCCATTTTTATTTCAAATTTTATCGAAATCATTTCAGTGGTTTACACGTGAAAGGGTAACAATGGTAACATACATACAGACAGACAGTTACTTTCGAATTTATAATATTAGTATGGATATCATAGTAAGTATAGTTTAAAATATAATGGATAGGTACACAGTACAGGATAGTTTTGCTGACGACCACATGGCAACGAATAAGTTCAAACAAATCTACTTACATAATTCTAAAGTAAACTGTCAAATTTTCCCAATCAACCTTGAACCTTGTGCTTTATCGATAAAGTTGAAAATCGATTAAAGAAATTTGACAGATCTGCTGGCGTAAGTACCTACAGAACCTAACCAACGTCATGTAGGGTTATGCGGCTTGCAGACCAAGAGCTAAGCTAAGTTAGTCTAGCTTAGATCGCATAGCTGATGAAGTTTTTCATACTTGTGTACAGATCGCCAACTATGCCACATGTACGAAAAACTGGCTCAACTATGCGAGCTAAACTAAACTAAATTAGCTTAGCTCTTGGTCTGCAACCCGCATGGAGCAACTTAGGATACTAACTGTATATTAGAAAAAGAATACGAGGTTCGCGCAAAAAAAAAACATGAAATTTTCGACATCTACGCAAGCGAGGGCGCGAGCAGAAGCTAGTACAGAAATAGAGAAGTTATTATTGCAACAGTCCCGATTCGCAATAATATCGATACATAATCGATATTATTGCGAATCGGGACTGTCAAATGACTGGGAAATGAACAATTACGATGGTAAATAAACAATGTGCTGATATAATTGTTATCAGCGTATGAGTCAGAGCTTGCGAAAGTGTCCGCCCGACAAAACCTACCTACGTAAACGTGAAGAGGCTGTGTTACTTGTGATAGCGGATCAGCGGATTTTTCATTAATGATGAATGATGATATTATATTTTTTTCATTCATGAATGATGGATCTTGTGACAGGTGCTTGTTGCCAAGTGATAACAGCCGCACGGGTCGATCGATCAGGTTAAGTTACGCTTGCCGCGGTGTTTCCGTGGATCTTCACATACCAAGATCCGTCCGTGCCTCGGAAAGCACGTTAAGCCATTGGTCCCGGCTGTCATTCGTGGATCTTTGACAGTCGTTACGGGTCGTCAGTAGCCCGAAAGTCTGACAATCAGTCTTACCAAGGGATATCGTATTAGCCAGTAACTGGGTTGTGGAGGTCAGATAGGCAGTCGCTTCATATAAAATACTGGTACTCCGCTACATCCGGTTACGACTGGAAGCCGACCCTAACATCGTTGGGAAAAGGCTAGGCAGATGATGCATGTCTTTATTACTCAATAGATAACTCATTTACTCATGCTGGCGTACTTTTTCTCCTCCATTCATGTGTCGTTGGTTCCGCATTTTCGTTTATTGACACCGACTTCCGAAATTAAAGTTATTTTTCACTTTGTAATGTTTTTTTTGGAGTTCAGTTGTTCTTTTTTGTAAAAAAAAGTTTTTAGTTTTGACTTTTTAGATTCTGGCTTGGTGACAATGGGACCACCTCGACAGCATACCCTTTCAAACCCCAATATCAACTGCTCATCACATGTTACCAAATATTGCTTTTCCCGAAGCTGGGACGTTAATTGTTGAGTTCTCCTGGTAAGAACTAGGAGAACTCCTCAACAACCACTCACCATATGCATTGTGACGAGCATAAATTGTTTAGCAGCATATTAAAGTAATCGAATCGCAACCCGTGAAATATTTATCATTGAGTAGTGATGCGATTCCGATGGCCATCTTTGGTCTTCATCATCAGCTCCACTTTACCAATTGATGATTCCCGAGAGCAAATGCTCAAGTTACTTTAAAAATTACCCAAATCGCTATAGGTTTGCCTATAAAATTTGAGGGTTTCCCTCGATTTCCATGGGATCCTCTCATCAGATTCCAACTTGATGACAATGGGACCACCTCGAGAGTATAAACTTTCAAACGGTGAACATGTAGGTACATAAAAAAAAAACACATATACAAGTCGAACGTATAACCTCCTTCTTTTTGGAAGTACCTAATTTAAAAAACGAAAACAATCTTAATGAATTTTTGGAACATTAATGACAAACATAAACACGTCATACAGTTTACATGACCACGGATATCAATCTTAATTGAAGCTTCTATTGTTTTGAACAACGTGTGAACTCCAAATTAAACTTGTTTATAACTATCCTCATAAGGGAGGAAATCCCATTACAAACCATACACTATTTATACATCATTATGCACATAGCGACTCGCCTGCGGTCGGACCTAACCTCGCCAAACCCTGCAACTAATTACCAATCCTAACACAATCACACAAGACATGTTTTCCGGTGAATCATTGGCAGAAGTACCTATCTAATGAGTCAGTGATGACTCAAATAATTCCTTATTGACACAGTTCACAAGTGAACCTATATTATACTAACACCTTACCTTATACCAAGGTCTTCTATGTGGAAATGATTCTGAATCACTTTACCTGTGACCTCTCAATATAACCATTAATCATTTACCCGGAACAGAAAACTTCCATACCGTACGAGATGATAATTGTTGTATTTTGTACTCCATTCAATTAATGAGATGAATCAGAGATCGTAACGCGAAACAGTTGCTGGTTAAAAGGACTAAAGAATTAACTGTATAAAATGTTGATTGAAATAATTACATTACTACACGATGTGTGATTCAGGAAGCATTTGCGTTGTTCTTATCTTAATTGAATTAGTTTATCAAGTTCTTTAGATAGGACGCTTTTAACGCGTACGCCTTTTTTACATCGTTCTCACATATGTATAATGAAAATTCACATTAATAATGTAACTAATATTTTTGTAAAAATATAATTTAAAAGAGTGTCAATGGAGTTTCTTGCCCGTTCTTCTCCATAGGTACCTACGCTTTGGAATGGGCAACTAGCTTCATATTTTCTGACTGACCGACTTTTTGACAATTCAAAAGTGCCTGTAAATGGTTTAATTGAAATAAATGCTTTGAGTTTGAGTTTTGAAGCCAACGTGTAATGAAATAGTTTTCCTTTAATGTTCTTGTGATAAGAGCGTTGTGGACATGAAGTATTTCAAAAAATTGTTTCAAAAATTTTTTGGTTGATAACTCCTGTCCTGCGGGATAATTGCGTAACATGCTTGCAATGGCTTGCTTGGCATGGCTTGTTCAGCAACATTCATTGTGTTACATATTTACGTTGTTGGGCAGACGATTTTTTCGAAAATATGCAGCAATGGAATAGCAATATAGAAAGAAAGAAAAAAGAAAGAAAATTGTGTTTATTTGGCAAAAAAAAAACCTTAAAAATTATCAAAACAAATTCAAAATGATTAAAAATAATAATGCCAAAAGGGGCCTCAGCTCAGCATAATGCCAGATGGCAACACAAAGTGCACCACCTGACGCTGATTTTCAGCTGCTGCCCACGAGTGCCATACGCTCGAAAATATAAACACATATCCTTCAAAATGATTCAGATTGTGATTGGAAAGTGAGTTACGCAATTAGGGTGCTGGTCCTTGTGAATTACAAAGTAGGTAGTAGAAGATTACAAAGTGTCTAAACAAAGAAATTCCAAAATAAGCTACAAAAATGAAGCTGGTATGCAGCTTCCATTTCGTTCTTTAAGAAATTTTAACACAAATTTTCAATGAACTACCTTTCGATTCAATGTCTACATCCAGAAACACTCCACACCAGCTGCTTTATAAAGTGAACGAATTTAACAGGTCGAATGTGAAATGTCATAAGTCAATATCATATCAAAGCTCCAATATCGGTTATTCGCAACTTCGGCAATGGAAGCGTTTGGACGAACAAGGTGAACTGGCTTCACGGGCTTATGTAACGTCCTGCCCAAAGTGTGCCGAGAGGCTGTTGACATACGTTAATAGGCACACAGTGTTAATGACGACCGAAACTGCGACCCACGCCGCCCTGTGAGCCACATACAGAACTGGGTGTCTATACTTCTGTGGCGGCATCTACATCGCCACATATGAAGTACGCATCACACTGACGTCACGCAAAAATCCTGCATAGCGCAAGCAGAGTTTACGTTGTATCCATACTAATATTATAAATTCGAAAGTAACTCTCGTCTGTCTGTATGTTACCTTTTCAAGCCTAAACCACTGAACGGATTTCGATAAAATTTGGCAGAGAGATAGATTGGATTCCGGGGAAGGACATAGGATAGTTTTTATCGACAAACCTCGCGGACGAAGCCGCGGGCGGAAGCTAGTAATATTATAAATGCGACAGTGTGTCTGTCTGTGAGTTACCTCTTCACGCTTAAACCGTTGAACCGATTTAGATAAAATTTGGTATAGAGATAGTTTGAGTCCCGGGAAAGGACATAAGATATTTTTTATCCCCATATTCCACGGGATAGACACTTATACGGGTGAAACCGCGAGGCGCTGCTATATTATTATATGCTAGACGCGCACTAGCATAAATATTAAGAGCGTTACTCCAGAGCGGCGCGCCTCGCGTTTAGGTAAATTTACTCACACAGCTATACAGTTAAACGCACACACAGCCGTCTGTGTTGGAGCGCGTATCATACACCGCTTAGAATCATCTTGATACTTAGCCAGTTTTTAGTTAGTAGGGAATGTTTTCGTTTTCCGTAAGCGGGGATTCAGTTTTTTGTTTATTGTAATAAATGAGCAATTAAATTATTATTAGTTAGGTTAAAGTAAATAAAAACAATTTCGTGTAAAATAAAATCTTAATATTTGTTGTCTCTAAGTTTCATAGACCTAGCTTTTCGGGGATCAACAATTTCGGGTAACAGGCATTTATTGTAAAAGCTGACTAGCCGATGTTCCATATTTTCGCTCCAAAATTTATCGTCCCTGATTATGTTTTCAGTCTTCAATTTAAAATCTTTGCCTGTCCACACAGCAAACAGACAGTAATTTCTGTTAGTTATATGCAGCTGCTCCTGTATCTGATAAAACCAGTCATGGCGTCGATTCACAGATCCATCTATGTTCCAGAATTTAATTTTTTTTTGGCTAATAGCAAAATCTGCCTCTAATCCAAATGCCGAACTAGGACATTTAATTTCGGTGATGCCATCATCGTCGATTAGTCCATCCGGCGAAGCACCTGTAATCATAATAATTTGAAACTCAATACTCTAATTACTTCTTATTAATAGAATTTAAGAATACAAAAATAAATTGTTTGTTAGAAAAATCTAAACTTGTACCTGCAACTGTTCTATGGCCACTTTTTCGTTTACTTTTCCATGTTGAATACTAGGGATAGAAGGAAAGGATTTCTTTACTCATATTCCTTGTCCAAGGAATATGAGTAAAGAAATTGTTTAACCAAAGGGGCTGGGCTAATAGTCGATCGCCGTTTGCACACTTTACAGAATGAAGAGGCTGTCAATAAACAACGTCGTAGCTCTAGCCAAAGTGCACTCTCTGCCTGAAGTACAGTATCCCTTTCAACTTCTTGTCTATTATTTACCTATAACATAAAATTTGGAAATATATTTTTAAGTCTAATATTATCAGAAACAATGTACAACATGTATTTGAACTTATGAAAGTATACTGTAAATACGCACTTGTTCTTGAAGGTTCTTGTTTTATTTGTCCTAAAATATGTTTATAAAGACCAAGTCATTCTTACAAGATTCCCTGCGTCAGGATCTTGAATTGAAGCCGTTTCTAATGCCTGCAAGTTTTCCTGAATTTCCAGTGTTTTATCACTGTCTTTTTAATTTTCTTGAGTCTGAAAATAATATGTAGAGTATAATATAGTGACAAAAACCGTATGCACCATGACAGGCGATCGATTGTCGGCTTAAGATAGCACATAACTAACAATGTTTTTTTTGTGCTAAAATATGTATACAAATGACCAAGTAATTCTTACAAGATTCCCTGCGTCAGGATCTTGAATTGGAGCCGTTTCTAATGCCTGCAAGTTTTCCAGAATTTCCAGTGTTTTTTCACTGTCTTTTTCATTTTCTTGATTCTGAAAATAATATGTAGGGTATAATATAGTGACACAAAAAGTAAGCACCATGACAGGCGATCGATTGTCGGCTTGAGATAAATAAATAATGAAGAAAGGTCTTATTTAGTTTTGGTTTAACAACTGCTCAATCAAAACCAAGGAAACACGTGTCTGCCGCAGCTAGTAAAATATAAAGTAAAAAAATAAAACTTACAACAGCATTTTTATTTAAGTCCTGGTTTTGAAGTATTTGAACTTCTCTTTTCTGCCTATAACAACAAATTGGATATTAACTTTATCTTATTACTACTGTGTTTCATAAAAATATCCAAAAAAAAGTAATAAAAAAAAATTACTTCAAAAAGTAGTAAGTATATTGTTTCTTATTACACCTAATAAAAATATATTTTTTATAAGTAGAGAACCTCGGTAACATACCTTTTAGCTTCATTAGCCTTGGCCAAATTTTCGTTTTTTTTTGTTCCCATATAGCGCCTTTTGTTAACCATATCTGAAAAAAAAGTAAAATGAAAACATACATAAAGAAGTCTAATTTAATCTTTCTTAAGTTAATAGAACACCATTACATTAAAATATGTACTCACCAAAGTTTTGTAATATAATAAAAATATATTATAATAAAAAGTATCAACATGTCCTATTCGCGCTAAAAACTCGCGAAAGTACGATAATATTTTACGCGACTCGCGGCTACGGGAGCGACACACGTCCTACCTCTGAAAGGCCTCAGCCGGCACTGAGCGCTGGCGTGATTCCGCGCCGATTATATAGCATCACTAAATAATTCATAGTAAAATAAAAAAATAAGTTATTAAAAAAATATTTGTACCATGTTTTAGAATGTAAATGTCTTCGTTTACTAGTCCTAAAATAACATATAAATATTCCAGATTTCATCCTAAACTAACGCGTTTAATATATCGAAAAGTGGCTAAAATTGACACTTTTGAATATACTTTTCTTGAATGAAAACTTACAGTAATCGTTTTTTTTTTTCAGCCATGCACTAATAAATGCTATTATTATTTATAAAGCAACGTTGTTATAAGTTTGTCGTATATGGTTTTACTAATACCTTGCATTTGCGTAGACCGTCGATCGCTAGTTTAAAAAAAGGCTTGCATAAAAACTGTTCTAATGAGAAAACTGTACGAATAAATGAAAATGTTTTTCAGCCATGCACTAGATTATGAAATTCCCATTAATATGACGTCAATATCTTATCTATAAATTAAACAGATTATGGTTTTATTGTCCGTCGGAAATCATCAATTTTGACTCCAGCGTGGCTCTAACGGATCAACCCTCTTAATACAACATCGTCGGGCAGTAGCCCACCAGAGACAACACCCGTCAGGTAATAGGATCCTCCCTTTTCTATGGAGGATGAATGACTTTACACCTTGTTCCTTATACTTCTTTATGGCGAGATCCAGACTATTTTGTTCAGACGGCAATACGTATACAATAAAAGATACATTAAAAAAAAAAGATACCTGTACTTGACATGTATCTTTTATTTCGTCTCGTCATCACGTCTTCTATCTGTCACTTGATTAGTCTGCAAACGTTTACTCTTTGTCTAGATCTCAAATACTTGTGCAGGTCAAGTAATAAAAATGTCCCTTTGTCTCATATTTACGAGGTAAGATAGACAAAAAAAAAGGGAAGTGGACACGTTTTGAGAATCTCGTCGCGATTCGTACGTCTTATAAAACTCCCTCGGCCCCCGAGTTGCATCGCATCGCCCGGCTCCGCTATTACTTGGTTATCGTTATTAATTTTTCGCTTTTTGCTCGGCTCCCAAGGGTCGTATCGTGATGTTAAATAGACTATAACCTTACTCAAGAATTGGGCTATCAAATCCAAAAAGAATATTTTAAATCCGACTGGTATTTCCAGAGATTCAATCTCTGGAACTACCAGTCGGATTTAAAATTTGAACGCTCTAATCATTAGAGCGTTCAAAGAAAAAGCTGGCCAAGTGCGAGTCGGACTCTCACACGAAGGGTTCCGTACCACAGAGCAAAAACGCGGGAAAAAATACGTGTTGTATGGGAACCCCCCTTAAAGTTTTATTTTATTGTTTTTAGTATGTGTTTGTTATAGCGGGAACAGAAATACATCATCTGTGAAAATTTCAACTGTGTAGCTATCACGGTTCATGAGATACAGCCTGGTGACAGACGGACAGTGGAGTCTTAGTAATAGGGTCCGTTTTTAGCCTTGGATACGGAACCCTAAAAACAAACGCTCCTCAGCTTCAGCTTTATTATATTAGTACAGATTAACATGGGTAAGTAACTAAGGAGTCCGGAAGTCAAGTCCATAGAGGAAAAACTACATAGTGGCAACTATGTAGTTTCAAGAGTCAAGAACCACCGTCTATGACGCAGAACGAATTTACCTATTGGTAATTACGAACTTACCCATATGACCTAAAATGTAAGGAGTATATACTTTTTCTAACGGTGCGAGAATAGGTTTACTCAAACGTGTGACATTGTTTAAGTCAATGACTCGGTTTTCATATATTTGTAAGCCACAAACCGCTAAACTTTCACAGAAAAAACTAACCAAAACAGAAAACTGAATGCAAGGCAAAATTAATTTAACATAATATTATGGCGTTATGAAACTTCCAAACATTAAATTAATTGCAATAAATATATCAGGAAATCAGAAGCATATGGATCAAGGTCTGAAGTAAAGTATATTTATTTTATAACCTAATTTACTGACAAAGTTCAAATAAACAAGATTCAATTTACGCTAAATAAATATTAAATTCCAGTTTTCAACTTGGAAGTTGCAAGAACTGTGAACAATTGAGGAACAAATGCAAATACTGTTATAATAAAAACCAAATTGGAATAGCATTGGACTTGACCGAGTCGCTGAAACATTATTGAATTCACTTAAATTCGTTTAGACGTCATTCGACCTAACGTTTACATCAAAATCATTTCGACACAAAATTGAAATATAGAACTGCAGTGCGATTCTGTAATCATCTTGATGAAAACTTAGGTGAAGTGAGCGTGGAGTGAGCTGTCAATAGTGTCAATTCCTAGCAAAAACAAACTCACTTAACCTAAGTTTTCACGGTGAGATTTTTACAGAATCTACCGGCTGAACTGCGGGGTAGTTGCGTAACACACCATCAGTAGCGATGGCTTTCATTTTGACAATTCAAAAACATTCATCGCGTCATTTACGTTGTTAGGCAGACGCATTTTTTCAAACCATTATAACATCGAATTAGGATTTTCCTTCAAAATCCTTCGGATTATGATTGAAAATGTGCAATTGGGGTGCAGGTCCTTGTGGATCACAAAGTAGATAATAGAAAATTTCAGACAATTTTTTCGAACATAGCAATGAATTAGCAATATCCTTCAAAATGATTCAGATTGTGTGTTGAAAGTGTGTTACGCTATCAGGGTACTGATCATCATCTTGAACTGACTCACGCTGTAGTTAAAATGTTTTAACTGTCCGGGAGGCGCCAAAAGTATATTTAAAAGTATCCCAGTATTAAATTGGTATCCACGTGTGGCGATCACACGTGGATCTATTTTAATGCAGGGATTATACTAAAGTCAAAGTTTGACAGCTGTCACAAATACCAATATGGCGAAAGGTCAATTATACTCTTAATCCTTATTTTGATCGCATACTATTGTGATTCACAATTCATTGATATTCACGGTCAGACATGGGTACCTGTGACAATGACTAAGGCAACATCTTTGTCTTGTTAATAAATTGTTCTAAGAAGTTGTTAGCTTTGGAATAAATTAGTTATGAATATGAGACATAGGTGTACCATAAACGTAACTTTGTAACGCAACGTAAGTTAGGTTTAACCTCTATATTCTATACAAGTATTTGAAGACCGAAGGCACTAAGGACCAAAATCCTGAAGAAGACTACACGCAAAAAGGCAATGGTTACAATGTTGGATTAAGTCGGAAAAGGCTTTCTTTGCCAAGTAAAGGACTAGTATATCATGACTCAATTGTTTGTATCCAAGGACTAAATACTCGACTAGGCCATGGCAGTTTCTTGTCTTATGATGATGTCATTATTAAAGTAGATGGAGTGGCAAATCTAAGTAATAAAGAAACTTAACAACGAACTCGGTGATCAGTAAAGCCCTATTCTTAGCTAGAGACCACATGGCTAAGTCTAAAATAAACATGACGTTACTACGTTAGCTTTTTTTATGGGCATAAGAGAGGTATTTATCGCCAAACGATAATATCTTTCAAAACTATGTCACAAATTATGCATCGGCTCAACAAAAATCAAAAAAATTGTATAGGTAAGCCTACGCCATGTAATGTGTCCTCAACAATTCCATAAGTCCCTGTTATGTAAAGAAAATATATCACGTCAAAGAAAGCGTTCATAAAATATTTATATTTATTCGTCGATTGCATCACATGCTTATTCAAGTATCTAGCACTATAAACGCAGTATGGTAATACTTTTAAACCAGTATATGTATTTAAAAAATCGCCTCTTCCCCATTTAATATTCCAGATGAACATGTGGCGAAGTATTTTATGTTCGCAACTCACTCTGCCTTATAAGTGCATGACGAACCGGCTTTGAGCTGGCCACTCACAAATACAGCTTAAAAAATAACGAGCGCCCTTTGCCGCGAAAAGTGACATTCGGCTACACGGTTTAAAAATCGAATATCAGAATGGCGTGTGACCTGTCGGCTGGAATAAACGACCTGTCGACTGCAGGAGAGAAAACTTTCAATTTCATGTACATTTATATAAAACTAATAATACTGACACAAAGCGATTTATCTAGCGTAATATTATCACTAATTTTTCAGGCTTTATCATTTTTATCTAATATTTACTTGACATTGATGTTACTTTATAAAATCGGAGCAATATGGCCAAGTTTTTCGCTCAGAATATCAACAACGTTCACGCGTTTTTACATCGGACTTATGTCTTTTTAGATTTGTTCAATCTGTTCAACCTTTGACTAGCTGTTGCCAGCGAATTCATCTGCATTTCGTATACAATCTTGCAACCTCCGATAGATCTGGTCAGGGGTTGAGTTTTACAAAAACTTTGCTCTACAAATATACACTCTCTGAGGATCAAAGAGTATATAATGCTGAGGATCTTCTGAATCGCTGGTCGTTCACGAAACTGTTTCACAGATTCCATTAGCTTTAAAATGAATCGCGCATAACAGTGATGGCCAGTAATCATTTTAGCAGCAGCGATGCCCTATTTCTGTATCATATTGTTTTGAAACGCGGTCAAAGTGTAACGTCCGGAAAACTAATCAACGGAATAGTTTTATTTTTATTTCAGCGCTACGTTACGTTATGTATGTGGAATTCAGAGTTCTTTATAAACAAGGTTATTATAATCATGCCATAAAACGTGATTAAGTTCGTTTAATTACTAGTGTGATTCAGACACCTTTAAGGCTTCGTCACATTATCACAATGAATCTAATTAGTAGTAAGGTTCACTAATTACGTGAAATGAGCACGATTCAGGTTAAATATTGTTCCTAACTGCTCATACTGCATTAGCTCTTAGCACAATTAACTATAATCTTAAAGAAAACGTGATGAATCGACGAAGATAAAGATTCTTAAGGGGGATGCGCGCTTGTTAGGCCGCGACAAAGATTTTAATTTCGCTGGCTACCTTGGCGCTTCACCCTTAAGATCAACAGTAACACTCAAAACAAGTTCAACCATAGAGAAATGTTTTCCAGAATGAAAACTCTTTTCATACATACATATTATGCAAAACTATCAGAATATCCAGATTTGCTTATGAAACACTCACATTCAAGTTTGTATGTTTGGATGCTACACAATATACACTAGTGATGCAAAATTATATCTCTGAAGTAAACAAAATGTTCGCTGGGCCAAAATATACACAAAAAAAAAATTCAAGTTTAGTTAGACGGCTATCAGCTGTGTAATTGTGTTACACACTATCAGTACCAACGGCATTCATTTTGACAGTTCAACAACATTAATTGCGTTCCTTCAAAATGATTCAGATTGAGATTACGATAGTGTGTTACGCAATGAGGGTTTTCGTGAAAATTTACGACACCAGTTGGCACCACTGTGACAAGAGGTCTTCCAATATAAAATATATGATGACGTTCATCATTCGATTCATTCATTCGTTCATCATTCAGTCATGACTAAAGAAAATATAGGCTCTTTGACAGATGTCTGGACCTGACGTGTCAGTGCTGCCACCTGGCGAACGTCATTTCAGAAAACCCTCATTAGGGTGCTGAATATTTGCTTAAAAAAGGCGCTACCTGGTGGTAAGCAATGCGCCTTACCATCTCATTACTCTAATGAGACCAACAGGAAACCATCTACGATAACGTTACTTTTAATTAAGACTCAACTGCTGAAGTTAAAAATATAACTCATTAATGAAACGCAACGCTAATTCTAACGAAGTGATTCAAGAATCTTTGCACAACTTTTCTTGTACTGAACCTTGACACAAATACAGGAATGATATCGACTGAAAAATTATCAATATCTTTATAGCCTTTCCTTATGTCCACTAGCATGTTGGAATTAGTCATATTTTTATCGAAATCTGCTCGAATATAAAGTCCTCTTTCTACTTCTCCTATTCAAATAAAAATTTCCAGAAGATACAAACATATCGTCCATATTGCTCTCAAAAATACTGCGATATTCAACATAATAGGAAAAACTATGAAAAATAAATGAAATCGGGCGAGCACATAATACGTGTTATTGATAATTATCAGATAATACTCGAGGCAGCTAACGGGCAACGCGATAACAATTCAATCCACTGATACTGTGGTTTTCTGTAATAGTTATAAAATAACGGAGCATTTTTTCATGCATGCTGCATAGAAAGATCTAATTATTACTTACAGTAAGTATTTTCTTACTAGCCGTGTGGCCTGCCGTTAATAATAAAATTGCTCATCCCGTGGTTAACAAAGCAGAAAAAATATAACACATTTTTTATCAAACCAGTAATTCCTATCTGATTGTATCTTGCAAAAAACCTTTCGTTATTTTGATTTGATTAGGATTACGCATGTCAGCAATTGTTTTTAACTTTCTTACATTTTCTTGTGTCAAACTAAAAACAATGTCGCAAGTGAATTCCAAAGAAATCTTTAGAACAACTCCACTTTGGTCTTCAAAGATTATCACTAAATTATTTAGCTCCTACCAAATTACTGTTGCTCGCAATCTCCTTGCACAAATCCTTTTCGCTAAAGAATAATAAATTGAATGCGGACTTTTCCCATTTGACCTCAGTAATCCCTTGCCTGTGCCGGAAACATTTTGAATACATTACTCTGCATCATTTGGTACGTCCGGATAAACGCGTGTAGCAACTTTTGATCATAAAGTCTTATCGGATTAAAAGTTACGATGCTGGGATGCTGCAAACTGACTTCCGCATAATCTCCAGGGAGAGAAAGTTTTCACACTATGATACTATTGGCACGGATGGACTTCACCTATGAGTTCTATACGGTATATGATTAATCGTTATTTATGATATCTGTGATTATTTTGTGTTTCAACACGATGCAATAAGTGCTCGGGCTAAATGAACCCGTGGTCTAGCCGACGAGAAAATCTAACAGAACGGGGTTACTATAAAACAATTTGCATTGTTTGTATAGCAGCTCGATTGCAAATGCTGCTTTTCAAACTGTATCCGATGCTGATTTTAGTGGAGCTGCCGGTCATCTCAAATATCCCTGCCTTCCAACTAGCTGAATTTCCATAAGCACAGTTAAGACTACGCCAGGAATGGTGTCCGCAATTTCTAATTCAAAAATTATCTCACGCCATGTATGTCAAAATAAAAAAAAACAAGTTACTGACCACCCATGCTTTTGTCAAATAGGGCTCACTTTAAAACCGGCATACAAACTCAACGCGAATCCTGTATGTGCTCGTCTGCGAGAGGCTTTGTGTTCGCGCGTATTCGCGTTACATTACATAACACATCACAGACTTCTGGACGCGGCTTAAGAAGCCTTTGCCATGTCTTTCGGCAACCATGAGATTTCGTTATTAATATCCCAATGAATCATGATGAAATAAATCTATTATTCAATTAAAAACAGTATGACATAAATGGATTTCTAACCCCGACAATATCAACAACGGCGCCGCTATCTAAATAATTTACATGATTACTATTCTCGATAATTAGCACGGCGGCTTCGTAATTAGATAGCCTGTAACCTTCGATGATGACATTACAACTATACTTCAGTAAAAGGTTGAACGGAGCCTTACTAGTCTTTCTGTTCACATTTATCACAAGGTAATTTTTACGTTATGAAGTTAAATCGATTCATACGATTAAATCAAGTCATAAAGATGACGATGTTTCTGCAGTTACAAAGAATTTTCTGTAAATCTAGATTGTATAAAAAAGTAAACTATGAAGGTTAAGTGCAGACACAATTTGTCGAAGTGGGGGATTACTGGTCCGTCCAACACCCAGAGCGAGTGCGGTGCTTCTGATCAGACCATGCCTCACTTGCTGGAGTGTCCTAAGTGCCCGTTGACCTGCACCTCGGATGACCTAAAGAATGCTACTGATGCCGTAATCAACGTGGCTAAAACTATATAAAAAAAATAAAATAACGAGGACGAGTACTATCGGCACGAAAAGAAGGTGTGAACTGTGAAGGTAACACTCACAAGATGATTTATCTAACAGACGTTACAACTAACATGATTCCTTGTGCCAAAACACTACTTGAAACGCCGCGACATTTGGCACAAAGACGGTACTTCAATTAAAACTATGTCGTAGTAACGACTGCCAGCTGATTGCAAGCAGTAAACTCTCTTCTATCGTCAATGAACAAAGCCTTGTAAGGGGTAAGAAGGGCCAAATATTTCCTAAGGGGTAAGTCTCTGTAAGTCTGTCAACAAAGATACGGGCCTGTCCAAAAGTAGTAGTACAGTAGGGACAACTGTCAAATCGTGTTGTTATTCATGATTAGGTCGGGTCCCAAACGAATCTTACATCCGTAGGTGATATGGAGTTGGAATCGCCCTTAATTCCGGCCGAAACAACGGATTTCGTGCTTAGGGAGTAGACCTGCTGTATCGGAAATCAGTATGAGGAAATATCCTTTTCCCTAACGAAGTTTTACGTTTTCTTTACTGCCAAGCTCAGCAGTAAGAAAAACTTCAGCAATAAATCCGAAACCATCTAGAAACTTCGACAGGGCTTGGAAACGATCGTCACAGCAATAAAACATTCGATAAGTCCTCGACATTACCAGAAAGTTGTTTTCCATAAAAGGGCAGTCATTCTATACCAGTATTTTACGAATGTCTAGATCTAATTAATGAGGAGACGAAGATTAATGAGAAGATTGGAAATAAAAATAAAAACGATTTATCCGAGATTAGTCAGTTCTATTCTTGAAAAGGATACGTTAGAGAGCTTTTTTGTTGCATTAGTAATTCTGTGCCATTTGAAAACTGCTATGTGCAACAACAACAACTGAACATGGGCAGTAAAGGGAAAAAGAATTCGTTAAGGGAATGTTCAACTTTTATCCTTTCGTAATGGTAGTGGTAACAGTGACCTACAGCTGGCCTAAGTCCGTCGACGAAGATACGAGCCCGTTCGAAAGTATTTAATACGTCAAAACAAGTGTCAAATTGTGTTGTCATTCATTCTTAGTTCGGAAACCGACCTGATCTTTTTTCCGTAAGTGATACGTAGCAGGAAATGCCCGTAACTACGGACTTTGAGCTTAGGGAGTAGACGGCCTAGTATTGTTACCACTACTTAAGGCGACTACATGTCCTAAAGCGCGGTCTTTTGTCGGACTGCATAGAAAAGAAAGAGAAGCGCGATGACAAACGCTGGTAATTTATTGCAAAACATGAAGCAATTACCTAGTTTGGATTAAAAAATTAAAACACTAGTTTTTTAGTATATTGAATAATCTGACAAAAATCATAATGTTTGTATGTATATTAGTATGGTTTTTATTGTAAAAAAAAATTTTTAGAGGTATCTTCATGATTTTTTTCTATCGTATCAAATTATGTAGTTGTATTATGTTTCCAACAAACTATCTACCTAGCATATATTCTAAAGAATATTATATATTTTTCTGATTTTGTTTACTGTAGTCGATCATATACTTTTATTGTTTCTAAAACTTGCCTTTTTTATGTTAGGTTCTGTAAGCCCCTTAACGGGCGGCCTACCGTACGATTTACATGTATGTGTATATACTATATCTGTCGTTGACGATGATGATGAAGTATCTGAGTCACAGACACAGTAGGAGACGCTGACTGGTATGAATCATTTTAATAACTTGACACTTAATCCACATGTCAAAGGCTACATAAGCAGCGATAAACACTATGACTACCTCTACTTTTACTTTCGAACAAATGGTTATGTTAGCGTAAACATTATCTTCGCGGTTGCGAGTTTCACTGATTGTCTTCGTATTTATTATTGTTGACGTTTAACAAAACAGCGTTTCAAGAATTTATCAATGATCGTGTCAGAGAAAAACATAATATTTATTTTGATATCGATGGAAAAGGTCATTGTTAGCACATTTTAGTCTCTGTCATGCCAATGATCATGAAAGGTTTCATCGTCGTTCCTGGAACCAATTCACTGCTGGGTTTAATCCTCCTCTACCCTGTGATATCCTTTTTGATTTAAGTAGACCCCTTCAATAACTTTCCTGCATTCTTCTTCAGCATTCCATCCGGCAAAATTATTAACATCTCATCTTTGTTTTTGTAACAAAACGGATTATGACGACACCATTCATACAACCATAAACACGCATCTGTCGGTTATGATAAGCCCGATGTTATCAATGTCAGGAGCGCTTTGACCCTTCCTATCCGTGACAGAACGACAAGAGAGCGGTAGCCCTTTGACACGAAAAAATCTTATCTGGACAGATTTTCTCTTAAAACAAATGGACAGATTTTCTCTTACAAAGAAAACAAAGGGTAAGCCTTTAAGGTTAAACCTTTTGTAAGAGACCAAATCGGGTCCTGCCTGTCTGAAGAATCCCAACGCAGTCCAATCAAAGAACAAAATCTAATCTAATCAAAAGTGAACAGAAGGGGCACGCAAATAAAGCCCATATTCCAATCTATCCAGATGTGGCTAGAAATCTGTATAGCCAAACCATACAGTTAATGTTAAGAATAAAGTTTGCGGTGGCGCATAGTGTGCACTGGCACAAAATAAACAAGTTACCAAATCCGTTCCAAATCCTCCCACATGGCGTTATTTTATTTTTTTTTTTATTGCGACACGTGGCCGTCATCCCCGCTTAGGATATTTTTACATTCACAACACTTGCGTGGGTGGAAAAATGTATTTTTAGTCGGAGAAATATTCTTTGTTTAGTTTTCATTGTCAAGTGTCTATTTGTTACAGTTTTAGAATTCGTAGCATTTTCTGACCCCAATATAATACCGCGTAATAAATAGAGCGCGTTCACAACCTTTCTTTTGTCTTAGAGCCTTTTGTATCAGCAAAGGTAGTTCGGGGTGCTTATGATGAATTTGTTTGAAGCGAAGTTAATTTATTTATTCAGCAGCTTAGTTGGTCCATGATTTCTGAGCCAGTGTTCGCCACTTGGACGCGTAATTATGTTACAGGCCTTTGTAAACCGGCTTACGTCAGCAAGAATACGAAATGTGCCTTAATCTCAATTCATGTTTAAAATTAATTAAAAATTGCTAGAAACATCTTCTCTAATAATATTTGACATAACGCAGCACAGCTAATTCTTAAGCACATTTAATCACGTATATTTTATGACGTAAGCAGCGTTCAAATATTATAACGACGAAGTTCTGAACTTTCTCCACGAGCCAACACGTCTGGTGATGTAAATGACAATTGAACAAGATTCTTTGGTTTATTAAAACATTGTTTTTACGATAAGGAATAATGAATAAGGAATATGCTATAGGTACCCTCCGTATATTTTATTGGCAACCGTTTGACGTCATCAAAAGCGCCATGTATGGGAAAGAAAGGAGTTCATTCGTAATTGGAGCTCCTTAGATTGTTTTTGTCGGATTGGCTTGCTTCCGACTTCTCTGAATGTTCGTAGAACCGTCGAAGATAAACAAATGACAATTCAATTAATCAATTAAATGAGAGTCTCGCAGCATCAAGGCAGTACCGCACAATACAAAGACCTGTTGACACTTCGCGGGGTAAAGTTTATTTAAAAAGCCTCGGAACCCGATAAGTGTGGGACCAACCAACTCAACGATACGAAAGATGTTTTGCAGGTTTTCGGTTTGGAAATGTCATTAAACCTTAAACAGCATTCAAACTAATTACCACGGGCACCAAACAATGGGAAATTCTTTTGGCAAACGAATTAAGTTTCGGAATATTTAAGTCCACATTGCTATCAAGAACAATCGTTTTCACGAGCGTATTTAATCAATTTTATCATATCGGAATTTCTAGCAACCTTTAGGTGAACTATATTATGTAATATGTTTTTCTAATTAGGTAACATTTTAGTGCGTACAATTTCATGTTACAGATTGGATTGTTGGTCATTAATAGTCATCATTAGTGCATCAATAGATTCAAAATGGAAAGTTAAACAATTTCCTAGGTTCGAGTCTGGACCAAAAGAATCAGCTTAAAAACCCATACCGAAATAAGAGCAATTTAGGTATTAAGACTTACCAAAGGCATCATTTTCTGCGTAGGCGGCTGTGGTGGGGGCCCTCTTGTCCTGATATCGCTCGGCTGTCTTCTTACCACGGGTCTCACAGGGGGCTCTCTTGGTACATCTCTGTGTATTTCTCTAGAATGTTCCCTAGAATGCTCTCTAGAATAATCTGTCGTGCCTCTGTCACGTCCTGCCAATGCTTCTGACAATGCCGCTGATAATGCTCCGAAGTTGCTCGTTGGAGCAGGAGGTATCCCATGTCGGACTTTGTCTGGGGAAGACCTTTGTGGTGGAGGTTGGTGCGCCTGAGGCGGTGGGAACCGCGGTGCGTCGCTTTTGACTTGCCCATTGGGTGTGGAACCTGCGAAAATGTTGTTGGTTATTTTGTGCTTTCTTGACAATAGGAGTTAAATCCTCGGAAAGGGGATAAAACTATTACTGGTAAAGTCATATATTCGTCTTTTCGAGAATCTAAGACTGGCGGCAGCCATTTTTTATTTGAAATGGGTTTGCTTTGTCATTCGTATGTATGAGCGCAATATTTGTCCCTTAGTAGACAGTGAACTATCGCCTGTTTTCTACAAAATATTATGTTATGATTCTCATTCTCATGCGGATGTCAAAAGAAAGAGTTTATTTTATTCTATTGTATTTTTTTTCACGTATTTCATCGACCAGAATGGCCACGGGCTACTCATAACACTGTTCCGTACTTAATACGTCTTACTAATCCTTACATAGCATAAAACAAAGTCGCCAAAATGTCTGTACGTACGCGCATAACTTCTGATTGACTGCACCAAATTGGATCATTCTTTTTTTGTTGTGTTCGGTATTGCCAGGGAAAGATCAGCTGTATCGGCTATGAAACAGATATACTGACACCAGTCTAGTGGGCTTATGGTGATACATTTTACATACAGAACCCTAAAAAATGCGACTGTATTAATACTTTTGGTCTACAAAGGACAACAAAGAACACTAGCTTGACTTAGAACCAACTTTAGCTTGCCTAACCAAAAGAACTCGATAAATCCAAAATAAAAGTTTTATTTGCTGTTCACCAAATACAGGGTGTGATGTAAAGCTAGACTGATGCGGCCACGGCCACAGTTACAGCTGGTCGGGCCGGACTTCTTCGCCAAATGGTCTTAATGACGAAACTAGGTATCCTATGTGCAATCCAGGATGTATCTACCTCTGTACTCATCCAAATCCGTTCAGCCGTTACGACGAAATTAAGCAACACACATACATTCAAACTTTCGCGTCCATAATTTTGGTGGCAGAAACTAATATGAAATTGTATGTCAATTATTTTTTCCTTATACAAGGTCGCTAATTGAAGCCCCTTTTTCGGAAGTCAGCAATTCAACCTGTGGTCAAACCTCATGACGAGATTTGATTGGCTGTTGTCATTTCGGGCAACAAACCAGAGCAGCAAAAATTTACTCATACTGCGGGTAATTGCGTAGCACAATTAATATCAGTAGCAATGGGTGTCTTTTCAACAACATTCATTGCGTTTTTTACGTTATTGAGCAGACACATTTTTTGAACATTTGAAGCAATGGATTAGCTATATCTTTAAAAATTATTGATATTGATAGTGTGTAACGTAATTAGGGTCCTGATTAAGCTTTTGAGAAGCAGAGTACCTATCAGTCTTTTTTATTTAATGACCTGCGACTTGTCTGCGTGAAATTTATTTTTCACCCAACCCCCCCCCCCCCCCAGTCGCATAGCATCGTCTGCTCGCGCTACTTCGTTTTCGCTCAGCGTTCTTTTCTACTGTTTTTGTTTTTGCTCAGCTCTTGAGGGTCATAGCGTAATGTTTTATAGCCTAAAACCTTCCTCAAGAATTGGGCTATCAAAATGCATAACCAGTTTTTCAAATCCGGCTGGTAGTTCCAGAGATTAGCGCTTTCAACCAAAAAACAAACAAACTGTTCAGCTTAATTATTATTAGTATAGATTAAATACTAAAGAACAACCATTGAATTAAATTTTAATGCAATAGTTGTTGATTTGCGTAAACGGTCACAGAACCTAATGCCTACTGCCTAGTGTGACATAAACTGTTTACATATAATTATTTCTCTGAATTCCCTGACATTTTTCCCTCATTTGGATCATTCTATTGTTTTATCAAATTTTAATGTTATTTTCCTTTGTGATCTGTTTGTGGCTTTAACATTTATACCATACTACCTGCGCCCCACGGTTTCACCTGCATAAGTGTCGATTCCATGGAAATATCGGGATAAAAACTATCCTATGTCCTTTTCCGGGACTCAAACTATCTCTATACCAAATTTTATCTAAATCGGTTCAGTGGTTTAGGCGTGAAGAGGTAACATACAGACAGACACACTTTCGCATTTATAATATTAGTATGGATATGGTTACTAAAGTTATTAAATAAATCAAATCATGTAAGTAACTAACTTTCATAGGGACATGATGACAAAGAAATTACATAATAAAGTACTGAAGCCAGGGGCGGTACCTTCATAGAAGCCGAAAAGCCCGACTTGCCCTAATAAAATCATAATTCACAACGACAAACTTACTTAAACCTATCAATAAATAAATATATTGAAAAAATACCAATCAATGAGCTCAAACACAAACATTAATAACTGAAAATCAGCCAATCCCTCAGTTGGGCGTTTTTTTATACGTTGAAAATCTGTGGGCTTGCCCTAATTTTGACCCCTAGGCACGCCACTGACTGAAGCCTTGACCTATGAAAGTATGATTTATGAATTACTGTAAACTAGTTGTAAACAAATTAATCTCATTGTTTATTATGTAACTAGCTTCTGCCCCGACTTCGTCCGCATGAAATTTATTGTTCTCCCAATCCATCCCGTCGAATCGCATCGCATGCTTGCACTATTACTTTGTTTTCACTTAGTCTGACTTTTAGTCTTTTTGCTCGGCTCCTCCTCCTTTTAACATCACGCTAGGACCCTTGCGTGATGTAAAAATATAAAATAGTCTATAGTCTATAGCCTTCCCCAAGAATTGGGCTATCAATAATTGCAAAAATATTTTTTCAAATCCAAGTGGCAATTTCTGAGATTAGCGCATTCAAACTTCAGCTTTTTTTTTAGCTTAATTATTAGTATAAAAAATTACAAAAATATTTAAATTTATTATTCATTCCTTGATTGCAAGCATTAACAGATGGACTTATGACCTGAAGGGTCGTTTTTTAGAGGATCCGATTGTTGTAATAACAATCTGTTCCCGATTGATCCATACAAAATTGATTGATTGATTGTTTATGATTTATGTATTTTGTTTTCTCTTCTACTCTTACTCACATTGTCAAATCTCTTATTTACTTTCTTATTGTGAAGATTAATTACATCACAACCCAAACATTGAAAACCCAGGAAAACACCCATACTAAAAGAATGTCTGTTGTAGAAAACCGTGTCTTTATAGACACGGTTTTCTACAACAGACATTCTTTCTAGTTTCTTCTTTTTTTTTCTAGTCTTCCTACAAATCAGTATGCATTATTGCATACTGATTTGTAGGAAGACTAGAGTATCACCTAGATGAAATACAATTTTCTAATGTTGTTTTGTTATACCCTGACTAGATTGAACAGGGTTGAGCATTTTCAAAGCGAAACCTTCAATAGCATTATTCATTACTTTCAAAACAGTGAAAGTAAACATAGTGAGGAAAACAGCATGTTCTGGAACCAAAAATTCGAAGATATGAGGTCTACCAACCTGCACTGGGCTCATGTGGTGGAATTACTGCTTCTCACCGAGAGGAGGCCAGCAGGTATCCCAGCAGTGGGAACATTATTATATGCTGATTATGAGCTTATGATCTTGACAAAATGTTACACTTTACTTGTTTACTTTCTATGAGATTTCCGAGTCTATCATTAAGTACAAGCATAAAACCAGTTTGTTGATGAGTTTCTTCATAAAAATCCTTTGTGATGTCTTTAGGCTACAGAAAGAATCGTATTTTTTTTAGCATATTCTGAATTTATTATTATACATATTCTTTAAAATCTTAATCATTGAGATATTGACTGGTTTATCTATAAATGAGTTAATTGAATATCAAAAGTTTATAGGACAGGACATTTTCTTTCTCAGATAGTTTTAATGTTGGTTCAATATTTTTTTGTACTAAAGTACAATTTTTTTTTTAATATTTGTAAATGTACCTTCTTTGGTATTGTTTTTCGAGTCCTTTAACTCCTCAAGTTCTGAGTCGACCTACACAATTACTGTCAAATGGTTGCACTGTCTGGTCCACTCAAAACATGTTTTCAGGCACTAATCTACATTGTCTTCAGATGATCTAATCACGTTAATGTCTGGATTTTGACCCTTGAGTTAGTTCCACCATTTCTTCTCAGGGATTGTCAGAGCTCATTTCATTTGTTTTTGTTTAAATAATATTATATGAAATGAAGTAATATAGTATGAAATATATTTTGATCAGGAAAAAAAATTCACATAAAATTCAAATAAGTTATTTAAATTTTATGTGAATTTTTTTTCCTGATCAAAATAAAATAATATACCTGTACGCAAAATACGCGCATTGACATGGAGTTGCGGACACCAGCCCGTATTACCTATACCTACAATATTATAAAATAGTATGCCAATTTACTGAAAATTATTTACTGAATTACACAACATCTGTATAAAGTATTAGATTACAGCTCCATGCTTGTTAACAGTTGTATCTCCAAGATATGATACTTGTAAAGATAAGAGTACAGCTATCTCTAATGACAACGAAATCGAGTTTTTTATGGAGTAGTCTTACCTGCCAGTTTACCAGTAGGCCTTAGCTTGGGTATTCCACCAGCAAACAGGCCGCCCAGCCCAGGCGGTGCGCCACCTCCGCCATTCTGCAGGGGAGCCGCACTCCTCGCGCTGCCGCCACTCGGAGAGCCTCCACTAGACACATTTGACACTTTCCCAGGTATATACGGGCCACTTTTGTCCACTGTCTGTGTCTTTTTCAACTTTGCACCCTGCCTTATAGAACTCAATAATGCATTTCTATCATCAGCCCCACCCTTCGAGCTGCTTCCGAAAATAGGTGGAGGCGGCGGTCCCGGAGGAGGTGGAGGTCCAGGCGGTGGCGGAGGCTTCGGTCCCATGACGACAAAACACTAACAGACACTGTCGCCAAATGCCATCGGGAGCAAACAAATAAATTACGAACGTCGTGATACCATGCAATTCAGTATTCTAGTAACGACCCTTCAAACCTTCATATGTAGTCTTGGTATACGTTCTCGCACGTGATGACAACACTTAATGCACAATACGTCACTCTACACCAATACATACTAATTTACATAAAATATTGAAGAACCTTGCCCCAAAAGATTAATCATTGTAGGAAATACGTAGGCACTATAATAGAAATTGTTTGTCTGGTTGCACCTCGTCATAATAACCAACTATTCTTAGTATTAGGGAACATCGTTTATTATTCTTCTGAAGCTTAAATTATAGAATAGAAACGAGTTCAATGATATTTGCAAAACATGAACGACCACCAGACAATGTGCTAAAATCAACGGAATGAACCCAATAGAGATTTTTGTAAAATTCGTTCACAAATGGCCAGGGTGATCAATCTTAGAACAAAAAACTGGGTACGGCAATGGCTACAATGACACAAAATAACGAAGCTTTTGGAGTTCTTGTAAAAAATAGCATAACTCATGTCTTTTTAATTTTTACGGATTATAATCGACTATTATTCTTACTTTCACACAGAGGTGGCAGCTCTGAAGTAATGTTTACTCTTATTCCAATAGATGGCGCTAAATAAAATCACATTTTGCCAACATTGAGTGGCTCACAGCTACTAAAATGGTAATAATATTCAATTTTTTAAATAATGATATTTTCAATTACAGATGATTATCAAGAGGTTTACATACATTTGTCGCGCAGCATGAAATTTCATAGTCTTTTTGATGATTAATAATAATTTTTGCTCAATTTTATACCAATATTTTGCTAACATTCATTGAGTTTGTGGTAGAATTCCCTTGGTGGTTTTACTAACAATAAACTGGTAACCCCAATTCAACTGTCTGTTATTGTTATTGCTTGCTTGCGTCGCCTGCACTGGTTTTAAGCGATAATTTGCTCCTTTTTGTGTTCTTTCTGTGTTTCGTTGTGTGTTTGTTGTTGAGTTGAGCGAAAGTTCCTCCGACTAATCCATATTTGTGACCAGAAAGTTACTTTGAAAGTCGTTGTATCAAAACTGAGATAGGACTCCTAAAGTGTTGTGTTGAGATAGGACACTATAGTGCATCATGTCGTCGGATAAGCACTGCTGTGTTCCTGGGTGCAAGGACAGTGGAGGTATGTCAATGGGATTAAGTTCGGATACTATATATGTCCAACCCTGAAGATTAGGCTGAAATCGAGAACTTTGCTTTGAACCCAATTCAACTTATTCTTTGCCATTAATGCAAGTCCGATATTATTCAGTTGTTTTTGTTATTACAATGTAGAATTCAATAGTTTTGAAACGCTAGATAAAGTCTTTCGGTATCTTCGAACTTTCTGCCTAAAGCCAATGGCCGAATTACTTATTGTACTAGGCAAGAACTAATGTTAAAAGTTGTCTTAGCTCTCGACTAGACAACCTAAGACGACCAACTGACCAACATTTATTTATTTATATTATGTTCCTTGGATTTTCTTTTGGTTGTCTTGGTTTTTCTTTTCTAGTCATCTGTTTTATTTTTTATTATTATATATGTACTAAGTACTAAGGTGACAAACAGGCATAGGGCCCCTGACTATTATTTTAACATTGCTAATTGAAATAGGTAACTTATAAATAGGTGTTTAAAAGAAACCTTATTAATGGTTGCATTAACTTTTTTTCAGACATGCATGGCATTCTTCATAAGTTTCCGAACCCTGAAAAAGATAGAGTAAGATTCAATACCTGGCTGTATGCAATTGGGGGTGATATTTTGGAACTTGAAAATGCACACATATTTAAGTATCGTCGAGTGTGTCATTTACACTTTGAAGAAAAATATCTGTGTCGCAATAACAGAATAAGCAATATTGCAGTTCCAACATTAAAACCAGGTTGGTTCATTATATTTGTGTACACACCCAAAGACATTTATGTTATTTTATATAAAAGTATATCATTGAAATTTCATTCAAAGTACTATGGGCTTTTTGGTACATTATTCAATAACAACTTGTCCCAAATCCCTGTCCATTTACTGTGAAACCACAGGCAGCTCATAGAATTTGGGTGATCATTATTGAAAAATATAATAGAAGGGAATATTATTTTATATTCTCAATTCAGTTACTTGATTTTCATCAGTATTAATAAACAGTCAATAGTTTATTATCAAGAAAACAGCTCCATTGTTCTATATACGTGATTACATTATGTTCATATATCTTAATGTTTGTAATACTATGTATTATTTTTGGAGATCATTTATAATTATGAGTTTCTCATCTATGCCATATTGTGCAATGTGTTACAAAAACGGTTTATAAAATAATACAAATAATAGGATGATGATGACATATCCTTTTTGTAACACATTTAATGGCAATATGGCAAAACATGTTGAACCAGCAATCTTCCAAACTCGTTTTCCATCCATATGTGCATATCTATGTATCATGTCACACATGTTTATACAAATAAATGCATCTTTATTTTTAATGTGACAATAGTTATGTACAACAAGTAATTAATATTTTTTCTTGTTTCAAAATATTTGCTTTATATATTTTTCAATGATGATAAACTTAACATCATTCCAGTATTCTCAGTAGTTATGAAAAAAAAAAACTACAAAGCATCTTAAGGCAAACAACATTTTTTAAAGTGTTTTTCATGGTATTTTTGTTTTCAGGTCTCAATAAAGTTTCACAACTGAAGTCACTGTTTGTTGGAAGGAAACCATTGCAGGGAGTTGTAAATCAGCCAATTCCCTCAACATCTACAGGTATATTGGTTTTTATTGTATGATGATTATATTATTATCCTTTTCAATTGAATATTTAGATAAATGTAATGATCCTACAGATTATAAATTGCACCATGAGGCAATACTAACATTTGTAATTATTTTATTTTAGCTCTTGAATCATGTCAGCAGTTGATATACACATCTACTAACATTGTAGAAAATATAGTGCAAAAAGAAAATATGGGTAAGTATTATGACATTTATTATTATCATAATTTTATGGTTCCACTATCACTAAATTGTCCACTAAATCACCGCCGCAGCTTTGGATGATCAAAAATAAATATGTACGGTTTAAGACATTTACTTCTCAAAAAGAATACAATTCACTTATCATGAGAAATACAAGTTAATCATACATATTACTCGATACACAAACTTATGAAGAACGGCAGGTACTCGTAAAATAAACTAGTAAGTAGTAGATGCGCAGATATTTTTCTTACAAAGCTGTGGGTAACAAGAAAAAGTTAGGGTACCATTACATATCGTTTCTTGATAGCAAGTCAATAGCAAAATAGTAGCAAGCTGATAATATTTTTAGTTATTTGTTAATGTTTCAAAATGATAATATAGTTTGGTGCCTAAGAGTTTTTATGTATTTAAATAAGTAATAGTTTAATGTAGTTAAAGCAAATAAACAAATCCAAGAAACAATACTGACTTTATAAATAGGTGATTGATTTAAAATATATACTTACTTACTTTAAAATATAATGTACTGTGTATATTGAATATGCACTTATTTTTTCAAGACAATCCCTAATTTAAATTATGGTGTAAACTGCATCCTAATCCATTTAGTAGTGTAGGTTTAGTAAGAGAACACCATACATTTGTATTTCAAATACTCTACTCTTTTGGTTCCTTAAAATTTCTTTATGTGAAAGGTGTGTTAAGGTGGTGTCTTTGAAACTTATGACTTGTTGTAAGTTGTACTTACAACAAACAGGTCATGAGTTTCAAAGACACCACCAACATCCACTAACCTGCACTGGGACTGCATGATGAAAATGGCTCAGAGAGGAGACCCGTGTCCCAAGAGTTGGGATATTATTAGGCTGATGATATTTATGTTTAATATTATTGTTTCTAATCAATAGTCAGTGATTTAAATTCTTTATACTACAAAATGTTAAATACAGTTACGGGCCGTTCATAAAATATGTTCATCATGATTTTTTTTCCTATCTTGGAAACTTAAACTTTTTTCATTACACCTGAACGTCATTCTCAAGTACCTTAAATCCTGTAAATAAACATATGGATAGTCTAAAATTAATGTTTCAGATTGATATGTATGCTATTTTTAATTACAAGAAATTGTTTGAAGAGAGGTCGGCTAACATTCGTGATGTAATATTTATTAGAGGGTGTGAAATGAAGGCGAACCTCTGAGTGACGTATTTTATGGATGGCCCCATAGTGAAACCTTTATGATTATGTTATTGCATGACCACACAGATGACCGTCCTTGTGTCTTGATGATAGCGACTTTATTGATATTTCAGATCCGGAAACTGTGCTATGTGAGCAAGTGCCACCTGCTACTTTTCAGAGTACTGCTCTCAATTTAGGTAAGTTTTCTTATCACATATAATCGCCTTTAATTTTCGATAAGTATATAATTTTCACTCATCATCATCATCAAATATTCGAAGACATGTGACATCTACCAACCCGCACTGGGCCCGCGTGGTGGATTACGGCCCACTCCCTCTCACAGAGAGGAGGCCTGTGTCCCAGAAGTGGGAACATTATAGGCTGAATTTTCACTCAATGAGTTTTAATTTTAAGTTGAATTTAAATTGATGTAAATTGTGTCCGATTTCACTTTTAAAAGCGTGCACAATTACATTTCAGCTTCGGACATGATATGCCAACAAATACCGGAGTCTACTTCTCAAGTCGAAAAGGGTGTTCAGAATAATTTAGGTAAGCTTTTATTTAATTAGAATACTGTATCATAAAATTATGACAATTGTTATTATGGGTAGTGCAATAACTACTTACTATCTGTCTGCATCTGTGTACACTGTGTGTGTTGTGTTCATTGTTCGAAACTTGATTAAAACTGATAATGTAACTCATACAAAATAATTTTTTTATACTTTTCAGGCAGGAAAGTATCTGCTGGAATGCTAAGGCTATCCAAGACAGAGAGAGCTCTACAGCTGAAAATAATGGCTGCCAAAAGAAAAATAAATAAACTAAAAAATAAAGTTAAAAAGCAGACAGCAGAATTAAAGGAAGCGAAAAAAATGGTTGCCAGTCCTGCAGTATTCGATGTACTAAAAAATTGTTCCAGCACTGCAAAACTTTTAATGCGTGTACAATGGAGAGAAGACAAAAAAAAGGATAAAGGACGGAGATTCACGCTACAAGAAAAAATTGCAGCTCTGTCTATTTTCAAACAGAGTCCAAAAGCGTATAGGTTTCTAAGAAAAATATTTACATTGCCCGCAACTCAGACACTCGTGAAAGTTATACAAAAATGCAACCTTCGACCTGGGCTAAACAAAAATATTTTTTTACAATTAAAAAAAAAGGCTGATGGAATGAAAACATCTGAAAAATTATGTATTTTGTTATTTGATGAAATTGCATTAAAAGCACAAATAACATACAACGAAAGAAAAGATAAAGTAACGGGAGTAGTAGACAATGGTCAGCAAAGACAAGCAGAATTTGCTGACCATGCCCAAGTCTTTATGGTGCGTGGTCTAATGAAAAATTTTAAGCAAGCCATTTTTTACACCTTCTCTGCAAGTGCCACAAAAGGGCCAGAATTAGCCAAACAAATAAAAAGTGTGATGACTGAGGTGCAACAAGCAGGGTTAATAGTGGTAGCATCAGTCTGTGACCAAGGTACAAACAATCGTCAGGCGATACGACTTTTGATAAATGAGACCAGGGGGGTCTACTTAAGAAGAGGAGAAACTCCAAAAGATAATATAATACTAATAAATGACAAAGAAATCATTCCCCTCTACGACCCCCCACATCTTCTCAAGGGTATGAGAAATAATTTATTATCAAAAAAATTAATTTATATAAAAGATGGTGTGACGAAAACTGCCAAATGGTCTCATTTATTACAACTGCATAAAGAAAACCCTGGCTATAAAGGCATTAGACTGATACCAAAATTAACAGAATACCACATAATCCCTGAGAAACTTAACAAAATGAAAGTAAAATTTGCATCTCAGATATTCAGTCGCACTCTAGCATCCAATATGGGATATTTAGCAGGTAATTTATATTTTTGTACAGTACAGACCAGTCACTATGAAGTTAATTATCATGAAATGTTTACTAGATATCTTTACTAGAGATTTTTTGCTCTGTAAAGTTTTACAATCATACTAAGACAATATTAGAAATCTGTGTATGAAAGAATAACATTTTTTTTTACTTTTCTTTCAGATAAAGGAATTCTACCCACAGAATGCAGGGACACTGCAGATCTCCTGTTATTTATGGACAACATCTTCGACTCTGTCAATGGAAGTCACAACAAAAATAAAAATGCAAAACCACTACTTGGCCCAGCTACTCCAACATCTGCCCATAAAAAGACTTGGGCAGAAGCCAAAAAAGTGTTTAACTCAATGCAGTTTGTGACTTCTGCTGGCAGGGTCGAAAATGTTCCAACAATAAAAAATTGGGTGTGGACACTAGAAGCAATACAAGTTTTATTAAAAAAAATACATGTCGAATATGGGGTAACATCAGTCTGGTTGCGGCACCTTAATCAGGATCCCCTAGAGATTTTTTTTGGGGCGGTTAGAAGTCACGGGTGCCGCAACGTTAACCCGACATGTGACCAATTTGAGTCCGCGTTTGCCACGCTACTTATAAATAATTTAAACAGTGTCCACACCCAAAGTAAAAATTGTGAAGAAGATTTATGTGATGCTTTATGCTCCTTCGTACTCAACGAAAATACAGAAGCCACGTTGACCTGTACAATAAGTATCGAAAATATTTTTGAAATAAATTTTGAAAGTATGGAAAATAAAGAAAAAGACCCGAGAATACTGGCACCTTTACAGTACGTCAGCGGATATTTTTTGAAAAAATCAAAATCCAACATTTTTAAGAATTGCTCGGTGTGTGTGAATGATTTCACCAGCGAAGATGAAATCGAGTACATAAGATACAGGGAATATGCAGGTCGACGATGGCTTTGTACTCCCAGTAAAAATTTAATAAAACTGATTTCGAATCTCCAAGATTGCATTAATCATGTGCTAAAAGAAAATATTGAAGCGTATTATTTAAAGGATATAATTAAAATGTCTATTTTAACACTAATAAATTTTGATTTTATAAAATGTAATACTCATAAAAGTAGGATGATTGATTATTTGATTAATATTGTAATCCGATTTATGAATTTTAATTACTGTAAAATAATTAATAAAATTTTATCTGGGAGGAGACAAGTTGATGACGAAGACGATAAAATACAAATAAAGGCTAAAAAATACTGTAATAAATGTTTTAAAAGGAAAAAGTAGATTATCTATGTATCTCAAGACATTCAAGCTGCAAAATAACATGGTTGCATAATGTTCATATCTCAGAAGAAAAAAGTTTCAAAATGTTGTAAGTTGCAAAATACCTACATCTGAATAACTTCAAATTGCAGAATATTAAAGTCTCAAAACTTCCATCTCATACGCAATTAATTGTTTTGAGATATGAACGTTTTGCAACAGTATGTTATATTGCAACTTGAATATTTTGGAATATAACAGGTGGGAGGAACTTAATTATTTAAACTTATTTACGGATTCAGTGAATGTTTCTAAGACAGTTCGCCAGTTTTTCTTGTAATTTACCTATTGGCTGTTTCGTTAAAGTTTACCTCGCGTGCAAAGGTAAACTTCAGCGAAACAGCTGATGGGAGCACTTTTAAAATATATTTAAATCGCAGTTTAATATGATAATTTGGTTATTTTTTACTTATTGGTACTATTTACTGATTTTGTGATATTATCTATATTAAAAAAATAAGGCAAATATCAGTAAAAAAACGATGTAAAATTTCAGTGCTAGGGATTCTGAACACTCAGTCTAGAATTATTTATGATCCATGGTATAGGAAAGTTTAAGTAATGATTTTTCCTTCCCCCCAATCGTCCCCAGTGTCTGTAAACTAAATTGTGTACTACTGAACTGTGAAAACCGATAAAAAGTGTGAGAATAAAATAAATGGAATAATATTATCGTTTTACACAGTTCAGTAATATAAAGGCTGAAGACATTTTATTCGATGAATATAATATTCCTACCTAGTAATTGAAAATTATAAAAGTCCAGTTAAAAAGTGTTCATTGTGTATTTAATCAAAGTTATGGTCCTTTATAATTTAATTTGTAACTTACCTATCCTAATATCAATAAAATGTCTACAATCTATACACATTAAGTTCCCAATCATGTATATACATAATTTAAAACATTTTAAATAAACACAATGAAGACTATATTGTATTTTATTTAACATCCTTAACTGAACATTAAAATGAATGTATTATAATGAAGCATAGCTATACGACAGAAGCTATCTATAGCTATAGTGCACAAGGGTGTAGTTCTAACTTCTAAAATTAGGTGGCGCTAGTTTCTACACGACCCGTTCCACGGAACAAGATTGGTCTCTATTTCAGTATATTACAAAGTACTCTGTGCAAATGGCCGACTACTACTATAGAGCGAGAGCGAGGAGAGCTGTCAAAAAGACAACAGTTTAAAAAAATTAACAAATTACCAATGTAAAAAAAGCAAGAAATAGTAGTTTAAAGGCCCGTATTCATGGCAAACATTTGTTTTTTAAACAAATATTGCTGAGTTGCTGGCAACACTGCGTGTGCAGAGTTGATCACGGCATATATAAAAGTTCTCACCGTGTTGATATCAATATCAATGGTTCTCACGCGAAGATCGACACCAGTGTTGGCGTTTGTGCAACCATTATAAAAACATGGCAGTAATGTGGAGCAATGTTAGATTAGCTTTTGATTGTAAGATCTCTATTAAATGCAGTTAATAGAGCTCTTTCAATCAGAAGCATTACTAAGGGAATAAGAATAGAATAAAAATATTTTTTTTAAATAAGTATGCATATTATGACGAAATTTGTCAAGCCCTAAAACGATAAAAAAAACGAGCAACAGCGAGTCCGACTCGCGCACCGAAGGTTCCGTACCATCTTATTTTTTTTAATTTTCATCGGCGAGCCCTGTATTCGTTAGAGAATTTAACACTGCGCACTGCGGTGTAGAATACTTCAGTTTTAGGTCAGCGCCATCTCTTGACCGATAGTGGAACTAGTGTAACTTTTGTTGACGATTTCTGAAAAAGTGTGCTATTTAGAGACATCGTTTTATTTTCCCTCTAATCTTTATACAAACTTCTATCACATAGAATTATTTCAGATTTTTCTCTTTGCAAACTTCGGAGATAAGGGGGGAACAATATTTTTTTTACATTTTTCAACAAAAGTCGAAAACTATGTGGCCTAAAAAAAATATTGAGAATGTGCAAACTACGCTCTTTCATATTGTTGCGCGCCACAATTAATACATGGTGACATTAGTTACCACTAGCGCCATCTAGTATCGAGTAGCTGAACTAGTAGATTCCAGATTCTTCTAGAAATTTCGATGCTAGAACTTTATAGAAGGTTCTAGAACTATCTGAGGCACTATATAAGGCCGGGATGAGTCACGACCCAGTCAGATTGGATAAAGCGATACAAGCGAATACATCGAAGCGATCTTCAAGTGCGACTTAGAGCGATCAGTAGTGCAATTGAGTTTAAGTTGTTGTTTAATCAAAGTGTCGGACGGATACGCGCAGATTTAGTATGGAAAGTAATAAAAGCTAAAATCTCTTAAAATACAACACTTTGGAATCTGAATTTTTGGTCGCTATAACTTCTTTAAGGAGTACTAATGTTTACATAAATTTGGGAAGAAATCGCAGTTTTAATAGAGAAATCTTGAAATGAAAATCTGGCACCGTGACTACCGCCACCCCACCAATGGCATGGTATATCTCGTAAACTACTGGAGTACTAATTTTGAATTTGAGGTACTAATTTTATCTCGCAGGGTACTATATATAGGGGTATTTTCTATGTAGGTTTGAGGAAAGCGACCAGCTTCTCTAACTTGGAATCAACATTCAAATTCGTGGTCCTGCTGAACAATTGCGAGAAAGTTATCATCGTTGATTTCTCGGTAAACACAAATGTTACAGTTCTGTTTTTTTATGAAATATCACATTTATGGGTACTAATTATTTGTATACTTAGAATACCTGTAGCGTGCCCCTTTTTTCGGCGCTCATGGTGGTCCTGCTGAAGGGAGCGTGACTGCCGCAGGACCACCTTCAAAGTCGATTTTCTCGAAACCTACTAAGGTACCAATTTTGTTGTTCGAGTACTAATTAGTACCAATTAGCACTAATTATTTAGCAAGTATGGATGCGATTAGCGTTGGAGGTCCGGCGGTAGTCACGGACATAATACATTATTACTCTTCCAGCGACGGTAAGCTGACCACAGCGCGTCCGCTGTTTTGTGCTTCGAAGTACATTATAATAAGTAGACTATTTTCTACGGACTAAATTCGTCCACTAATACTCGCACATTGCTACGCAGCTACGCTCTTTCTGAACGCAACGTACGCGCGTAATACGTACGAGATATTCGCGGCAATTTCGCCCTTTCTGGACAAGGTTTAAACATAACACAAACGTTAACCTTTAAAAAAAACATCACGGTAAATAATAGAATATTTTTAATGAAAGACAAATTAACTTAAGTTCATTTCCTCAAGGCAAAATCAATATGTAACGGTCTAACTAAAACAATGCAATATTTGTTCTTCTTTATATTATTTTGGACTAGCCCCCCCAACTGAAACGGGTGCATCTGGATGCATTGAAGTGTACATCACCAAATTAGAATCATAGCTAGCCTCACTACCTCCTTGTGTTAAAGCCTCCAAGGCCAATCGTTCGATTTCTGCGCGTGCCTCAGCAGCTTTTATTTCCCTTTGATCGTTTAACTCTTCTTTTTCTCGTAACCGTGTGTCTTTAAGCTCCAGATTTTCCCTAAACTTCACAAGAGCCGTCGATAAATACTTTATTGGATCTGCAGGCTGGTATAGTAAAAGGTCGGCAATACATGCGCGTAACGCTGGACCAACTGTTTGTTTTAAATATTTAAAGTCTTCCGTCACATGCGCGTCATCAGGGCATGGTTGAAAAATATCCAGTTGGCTGCGAATACGCACTATGTTTCCTAATTCGTCGTTCTCGTACTCACTCAAATGACCTTCGTCCCTATAAATATGTTTGCCCTGCTCATTTATGTAATAGCGACCACAATTATCATAGTAATATTCAGTTCCATCTTTTACCTCTTTTACTTTTAGTAACACTCCTGTTGAATCCATCTTATATTCACTTGAAGAGGCACGAGCCTTATAAATTCTGTCCCTTGTTGTGGCTTCGATATAGTAACGCCCACAATCGTCATAGTAATAAATGTGACCTAAATCGTCTGAAATAGGTACTAACTCGCCATGTTCATTGGGCTGCAACAGAGTCTCACCATCTTCTGATGTATATACTTTTCTACTGTGTTGATCAATATGAAAAGTGCCAAGTTCATCAGTAAATTCTTCTTTATGTTCAGCAGCACTTAGGATGGAAATTACAGATTGGTGACTTTTTTCACCAAAAACAGCTAAATCCCAAAAATAACATAAATCCGTAACTAAGCGTTCACGGCTTTCCACTGGAAGTACGTGACAAAACACGTTCAGTTGATAAAAATCTAGACATGGACATTTTTCCATATCACCCTGTAATTTAATATCCGTTATGTTTTGAATGGAGTCTAAAGTAGTTTTTAATTTCTCAAGTTTAGCTACTCTGTTTTCCAGATATTCTTTCTTTTGGAACAAAGCCTGTACAGGGGTACTAACCGATACATCAGCCAGTCGCTTAATACTTTCTTCCAGATTATTAATCTTGGCAGATACTTTGCTAAGCTCAAGCTTGTGCTCAGCACAACGTCGCACCAAACTACCTATTGGTTTGCCTCTCTTTTTTAATTGATTCAGCATTTCTACAGTAGCTGGATTGGATTTGTCAGTTAAAAGATCATCAAGAATTCGTTGTAGGGTTTTTGACAAATTACCTTCTAAACTTGGTACATGCATATACTTACTCAATCTAATAGCCAATAAATCGTAATTTTTATCTAACCAGGTAAGTAGTTCATCAATTGCTTCATGTACTTCAACCTTAAATTCTTCAAAACAAACGTAATTTCTAAAACATTTTAGTTTCTCTAAAAGGGCAGCTGTGACATCCATGTGCATCTCTTCTACTATTTCCAAATCGGTTAGAATGTTAGCTTGGTTTTCATTTGACAAATCATGTCGATACTTATCCATATAATTATGGTAGTACTTTAGACGATGGCCCATAGCATCTATAGTAAAACTAATAGATTGGTACACTTTATCCCTTGGGCAATCTTCTGTCAAGTCATTCATAAATTGTTCTATTTCATTTATCGCCCTTAACCATTGTAAATGAAATTCTACTACGGCATCGATAAGGCGACTCTTATCTCCTGCTCGTAATGCTGTGCGAAAAGAGCACAGTGTATTAAATATTTGATCCGAGAAATCGTTTCGGGTAATAAATATTACTGCATTCTCGTAAAAGTCTTTAATTTGTTCTGTAATATCAGACAAAAGTTCTATATCCTCATTTGATTCTAGCATAGTGATACAATAAAATATATTAGGTATAAAAATCACCACAAAAATCACAGAAATAGTATCGTCAAAGTCACGTCAAAGTTTATAGTTTTTATTTTGACATATTTAAAGTTTTTTTTATTTCACATTGACAGTATTTTATAACGATAAACTCGTATACGTCAAAAATAAATAATTATGTTGTAATATAAAAGTCAATGTTTTAAGGTCTCTAGCCAAGGCTTCAAACTAAGCAACTACACGCTAAGTGCACCCTTGTGGGGTACGGACCTCGGCTTAGGGCGTCGCTGGGAGAGGGCAGCAAGGGTCAAGCTGGATCGGAATTATTTAGGGACGAATTTAAAACTACGGGCTCAGCGGCGCGGGCAAAGGCTACAATAGTATACTGGCTAGGCGCGGTCTAGCTCGAGCAAGGATCGGGGTGGACTTGGTATGGGGCGTTGCGACGGGCCTCAGCGGCAAGGACGGAAGGACCGCTGTCGGGACTTGTACTTTCTGAGAGTACTGGTGGCCTTGCTACTATCCTGGAGTGTTGTGGCGTTGTCGGGTATGCCTCAGTCGGCGAATCCTAGGTACTTACGCGGGAGGGACTGTATCGGGCGGCTGCCGCAATCAAGGGATTGAGATGCTTTATAGCAGTATCAAAGAAACGCTTGAAGAGGCGTTTCATGAACTGTTGGACGGTGGGCATTTTGAGATCTAAATGTAGACTTTTGTTGCGGACATAGAAGGGGGCTCCCGTGACCTTTCTGTGGAAACGGTTCTGGAGGGTCTGCATTCAATGCAGAGGCTTAGCGTGTGCGAAGGCGACGCAAGTTGACGCGGTCGCAATTCAAAAATTTTTGCAATATGTTTTGTATGAAACTGCGTTGACTAGAGGCACGGCGAGGTGCAACGGATAGACGTCAACATTTTTAACCAGCCAAGCAGATTTTTTTCAGCCTTATTATGATGATTATGTGTCTAGCGTAAGTGTCTTCAAATTAAATAATATAATGCAATAAAATGACTGTGTCAGTACGTAAACGTTTGTAATGTCGAATATCGGAAGGAGCGACTTAAAATACTATGTAGAACTTCAATACAATGATCGATGAACTTATGGCTTCCAAAATATTAAGACCTTCTTGGTCTTAATATGAACACGAACAAAACAAAGATCATGTTAAATGCCCATATAACACCCAGTCTCATGAAGATCAGAGACTCCACGCTGGAAATTGTGGACGATTATGTTTGCCTAGGACAAAATGTGCAGATAAGTAGGTCCAACTTCGAGAAAGAGGTCATTCGTCGAATCCGACTGGGCTAAGCAGCGTTCGGGAAGCTACGCAATATCTTTTGGTCTTACATACCGTAGGTGTGACTTGTGCGTCTTGCAAGTGATGACCTATGCTATGGAACTGAAACATTATCGCTCACAAGTCATAATGGGACTCATTAGAAGGCTAAAAGTCACCCGAAGGGCAATGGAGAGGGCTATGCTTGGAATTTCCCTGACGACGTGACTGATTCAGAAATGAAGAAATCCGCAGGAGATCCAAATTTGCCGACATAAGCCGAAGAAATGATAGTGGGCAGTGCACATTGCTTGCAGAACAGATGGCCGATGGTGCCGAAGGGTTCTGGAGTGGCAACCGCGTACCCACTGACCCCTATTAAACATGTATAATACAGGTCAGTGCGCGTACCGGAAGACGAAGCGTTTAAGGGCCGGTCCAGCACGGTGGACCGCGACTTGTAAAGACTGTCGGAATCCGGTGTATGGTCGTAGTCAATCACAGAATCGGTCGAAATGGCGATACTTGGGGGAGGCCTATGTCCTGTAGTGGACGTCTTCCGGTTGAAATGATGATAATGTAGCTAGGCTGTTTCTCGTTTTAAACATGTAACGTAGAAATATGATTTTTAGTATTTTCAAAGTTAAATAGCAGCGATAGGGTTAATAATATACTCTCGGCGAAAGCGCCAGGATAGCCCGCGAAATACAATTTTTTTTAGGTTTTTTGGAATTTGCTGGTCAGTATTAAGTTGTACGTTGATTAATATATGAATCGCGGCCGTAAGAAATATGTGTTTACAGAAATATAATCATCAAAGTCATCAACACAACTTTCTAAGACCACGTAAGTCCAAAGAATAACTGTTTCATGAAATCATTATTCTTTGGACTTACGTGGTCTATCATACTTTACAAAGTAAGCAAATGTCATTGTTTTAAAAAAATAAATAAATCATTAATGTCAATGTGTATATAAAAAAACTGGCACTCCGGTAGTGCCGACAGAAGTGAAAACTTGAACAATTACGAGTGTATTTTGTGAATCGTCTTATAAACAAAACACGCGTGTTAAGGTGTGTTCCTTATTTTATAGGGTTTTTTGCAAATCAGGTATGATGACCAAAGTGACTGGTTTATTCTTCTCGTGAAAGGAATTTATTCAGATTTGCTCGTCGTCAGTTATATATCCGTGGTTCAGCGCCATCTCGTCGTTGTTGGATGAACTACGTAGTTAGTACGCGAGGCCCTCGTAGTTCTTCCCGATGTGCATAGATGGCGCTGTCCTCAACAACGCGCGTCTTAAGTTTTACGTCTGACGTTAGTACGCGAGGCCCTCGTAGTTCTTCCCGATGTGCATAGATGGCGCTGTCCTCAACAACGCGCGTCTTACGTTTTACGTCTGACGTTTTACGTCTTACGAATTTTCGATCAGGGTCACGTGACCTGACGCGAATTTAGAAGTTTTTACCCATTCCAAAAAAAGTACACAGCGCCGCTAAAGAAGTTTTCACTTCAAAAAAAATCAAAAACACTCAAAATGCAGAAATTGCAAAATGCAAAAGTAATAGTGTTCTGTGATTCGGCGGCGCGGCGCCGCGTAAGTCGGCCGGTCGGCGATTGCCATATAGGAGCCGGTGCCGTGCCGTTATATATTTTGCCATCCATCCGCTGCGCCGCTGCGCCCGAATCCCTTTATCTCTCAGCAATCTGTGTAAACCAACGAGAATAAAAATAGCTGTAAGCAAATTTCGAGATCATTGTCAAATACGTTGTCGAAGGTCGAAGGACTATAGTTGATGAAGTTTGATGTAAAAAGCACAATTTTTTGCGTTTCTATGCATATTGGCCGACCGTCTAGTGGATGCCCAGCTTTATATTTCACTTCAAATGGATTTGAGCTTTCTATCACATTCTAGATTTTTATCTACAATTAACTATAATATTCTACAGTCACACTCAGTCAAATTTTCATAATAATAACAAATTTATAATTTCATTATTTTCTACCAATACGAAGACTTTTAAAACTTAGAACTGGTAACCCTGTACGCGTCTACGATTTGTTTCTGAAGAGGTCGTAGATGACTTTGCGATTATACAAAATTACAAAGAAAAAGTGTGTCCGTTGTAGTGCTATTTTACAGTTTATCTACGTTTTTAGTGTAAGCATATAAATACACAACATGGCCGGAGCGATGTTATTCGAGAGATCGCGCGTCTCGTCGTCGACGAACAGAGACGAGGACGTCCGCATGACCGACAAAATGGTTAGCACTGGCGAGGTTCCCGAAGATGACGAAGAAAACATAAGAGCCAAGGAGCAGGGTATCCTGAACCTTGGCGAGAAATACAAGAAGGAAGGCAAGGCTAAAGAACTAGCAGAACTGATCAAAGCTACTAGACCTTTTCTTAGCCTGATAAGTAAAGCGAAAGCAGCAAAACTGGTGCGTTCTCTTGTCGATTTCTTTCTGGATTTAGAAGCTGGCATCGGTATCGAAGTTCAGTTGTGTAAAGAGTGTATAGAATGGGCCAAGGAGGAGCGTCGTACGTTCTTGCGACAGTCTCTCGAAGCAAGGCTGATCGCCCTCTACTACGACACGGGTATGTACACGGAAGCCCTGGACCTGGCCACGGCTTTGCTCAAAGAGCTCAAAAAGTTAGATGATAAAAACCTACTAGTTGAAGTGCTTCTTTTAGAAAGTAAAACTTATCATGCCCTTAGCAATCTACCGAAAGCCCGTGCCTCGCTGACATCGGGCAGAACGACCGCGAATGCTATTTACTGTCCACCTAAAATGCAGGCTGCCCTTGATTTACAGTCTGGTATTCTCCATGCTGCTGATGAACGTGACTTCAAAACTGCTTACTCATACTTTTATGAGGCATTTGAAGGTTATGATGGTGCAGATAGCCCAAAAGCTTTAACTGCTTTGAAGTACATGTTATTGTCCAAGATCATGTTGAACAATGCTGAAGAAGTAGGATCAGTTTGTAGCACTAAGACTGCACTGAAGTATGCAGGAAAAGAACTAGAAGCAATGCGGGCTGTTGCTACTGCTTCCCACAAGAGGTCCCTAGCAGACTTCCAGGCGGCTCTCAAAACTTATAAACGTGAACTGGAAGAAGATGCAGTGGTAAGAGCCCACCTCGGGGCTTTGTATGACACAATGTTAGAGCAAAACCTTTGTCGCATTGTTGAACCATACATGCGAGTCCAAGTCGACCATGTAGCCCGTTGTATCCGTCTGCCTGTAGTACAAGTTGAGAAAAAACTTTCCCAGATGATTTTGGATAAGAAACTCAATGGTATCCTTGATCAAGGTGAAGGTGTTCTAATTGTGTTTGACGAGTCCCCCCTTGAGAAGACCTACGAGACAGTCCTAGAGACGATTCACCACATGAGTAAGGTTGTTGATACTCTTTACCAGAAAGCAAAGAAACTCTCATAGGCCCATCTGTAAATTTGTTGTAGCATTAAAAATAATAATGTATATCAAAATAACCATAAATTTTCAGTTTAAATTGTTTGTAAATGGAACTATTTTTTGAATGAATTCCAAATTGTATTATTTGTACCACAATGTTGTAAGTGAAGTAATTAATTACAGAAAATGTTTAATAAAAAAATAGTCTAGAAAATGGGGAATTGCTGCAACCCCAAAGTTGAGGGCTATGAGGTTCAATGTGTCACTTGGCACTTAACAACTACAAAAGTTACGCATTTTGAATATACCTACTAATCTTTAATTTGATTTAACATTTCCTTTTTTAACATAAGCTAGTGAAAAATTATAATATTCTGTTTTATTGAGATAAATAAAAGGTGTTCTCCAAGTGGTTGTTTCCTTCACCTCACCACCCACCCACTCATACATTTAGCAAGTCATGTTATTTTAACTTGTTGGCAGACGCCGCTATGACTCACTGAATGCAAATACAGTTTCAATATAAACAAATGTGTTTATAACTAACAACTAAGATTTTCTTTACTGCAACCAAGACTGCATTTGGGGATCCCGAGATCTGTTAACACTCTCAGCTAAGTACCAGTGCTACTTAAGTATGTACTAGGTGACAATTCTAGAAGGTTCCAGATTATACTTGTTGCCAGACAAGGCAGGTAATTGTCAAATGCCCTCATTTGTCCTGAGGCGGTCACAGTATTGCTCAACTGTCCCTATGTTGCTAGTACTAGTATGTTTGCAGGTTTACATTCCCTATGAGATATAACTAGATAATTCTAGTATGTACTAGTGGCGACCTCATTGTCCAAACGAAGCAGTGGTTCACATTGAACATTAACAGTAGAAGGGCAACTAGCATGAGCACCCTATATGGTGTTTTGAGATAGCAGCTGTTCATTCTAAACAATACCTAGATTCTAGGTATTGTTTATTCACAGGAAAGTAATACATAGTTCTGCAGGGTAATTGTAATTGCGTAAAAACTATCAGTGGTAGCAAAATAGCAATGGCTTTATTTAATGACTGCTCAATAACATTCATTGTGTTGTTTACGTCATTGATCATACGCATTTTTCGAACATATGAATCAATGAATTAGTAATATTCTTATAGTGTTACGCAACTACTTGTTTATTTCAAAATAGGAGAAACACAAACGAAAATGTAATTATATATAATTTATTTATTTCTTAAAAAACAGTACAATTTCTGCCAATCTAATTTCAGTATTTACATAAAAAGTTTGCAATAAGTAACATTTTTTCAATTACGAGTTTAATATCCGCTTTAATTGTTCATTCCTACCACTTTCCCTATTTATCTTTTTACAATTCAAATCTAAGTTTAAATTAAATGTAATGAGGTTCATTCTGATTGCTTATTCTAAACTACATAAATTCAATAGGTACCGCTACCGTACCTATTGTAATTTATCATCAATTCATCACAGATGTAAGGTACTCACAAAGTGTAGGTATTTATTCGACTAAACATGGAAAAAATACAATGGAATAGGTATTCAACAAGCCTCCCTTTTACATGGGGAGGAAAATGGGCTTACTGTACAGATGTACATCTGTGCCTATCCTTTTGTAGAATACAGGTATGATGATTATTGATAAGTAACTAATTGATACAATTTAGAATAAAATATTGTGTTCTGAAAATCCATTTTTCCGAATTAGCTACGACGCAGTAGAGTTGTTTTGTTATGTACCGTTACGTGACGTCATCTCTAGGTACGGCGGCCGGGCCGGGCGGCGAGCCGGTGATATTTATCTTGTTTTATACTAATACGATAATGTTCCCTCGTCAATGCTTGTTTTTACTCTATATTATTGGTGTAGAAACGAATTAAATGAATTTTTTTTTTTGTTTCTGATGGATCTCTTGAACTCGAAATACCAATAAAATTGTCCAAATTGTAATGTTTTTTGTCTGACAAACTTGTTAAACAAAACTACTTCAGTTGATTTGTGTCTAGAATGCGCTCACGCATTTATGTGCAGTTTGTGCAACTCAAAGGTCGTGCTATTGTTATTTATACACACCGCCTAGTCCGTTTGCCATAGCAAAAAGGCACGAATGCCACTTTTGTGGATAGCGCAAACAGCTAAAAAACACAGCTTTATTTAATTATTTATTAAAAATTTGGGGGGGGGGGGTTGCCTTTATATGTATAAAAACTTTGTATGTAATTCAGTTTTAACTCGGTATAGTCATAACTTTAGACGAGAAACTATACAGCACCGTTTCTAACGACCAATTACACCATATCTCCATCATAGGTATATCTAAAAATATATATACTATAATCAGCCTATAATCTCTCTGGTCTGACTGTTTGTGTATAAATGTTTGTAAACGCACCTAGATACAATACAGGAGAAATTCCTAATATTTGGGCCAACGTTTTTTAAAAAAGAAGAAGAAAGGAACAGGAAAGATAATGTTCCAACTGCTGGGACTCAGGCCTCTTCTCGGTGAGTGGGAGAAAAAAAGATAACCAACTCAAAATGGCCCACAAATGTCAAGCTACATTATTCCTTCTATTAAACTCCTCAGTATCATCTGGAACATTCCACCGAGGGTTCCAGAATGCAGGCGTCGGCTTCGTCTTGTCTGTCGGGTTGGTCACACCGCGGTGGTGGGAACATTCGTTTATTTTCTTCGCCAACATCTCTGGATCATTCTTGTAGAGCTCGCCGAAGAACTGGGAAAAATAATATGTATGAGTACCTATTATGGGACTTAAGGCTTAAGCAGACTGGGGGCCGCGCGACAAATTCACCAGTCAGCGGGGGTGAGGGGTGAGACACTGCGCAGCGAGCAGCGCACTTCAGAGCCGCCATAAAGTTTTTATCAGACAGTATTGGTTTTCGAAAGTCTTGTAAACCACTTGTCAAATACATGTCGTGAAAACATGTATCATGCATGTATTGTCGTTGTTACGGCCATTTTTAACTATTTTGTTAAGAGGGCGCCGACCAAACGCCGACCGCGCAGTGGCGCCCTCATCGTTTGTTTGGTTATTTCTTTTATTTTAGAATGAAAATGCAGAAAATAAGCACGTTAAGTTGTGCTCCACAAGATTATACGTTAATATCGTTACAAACGGTAGTTTTAGATTGTTTAGTTTTATTATAATCACTAAAACGGAAAATAATGGCCACTATTATCCGTATAAAACGATGTGGGCGCCAATAGGCGGCCTTAATCTTTTTTATACTTTTGACAAGTTTTGTAAACAGTAATGTACAAAACTTATAGAAAACTAGTCAACTTCGAAAAGTCTTTACAACTTGTTTTAGGTGTAAACGATAACCGAATACTGCGGATAGCTACTTGTTTTTTTGGGAATGGGTTCACCGGCTGTCGTTGAAAACCAGCGCTGAGTCTCTGTCTCGTATAGGGTCTTAGCATTATGCTGAGCGTTGGCCGTTTTGCGTAGATGTGACGCATACTTTCTCCCAAATTGTTATTTTTGTTTTTCTGTTGTTTGTGTTTTTTATTTTTATGCGTCATGTTTGCCGCAATGAAACGTATTTTCTTCTTTCTTCTTCTTCGCTGGTTAATATAGGAGATTGTCGTCTGCTTAACCGGGCTTGGCGGTAGACCGTCGCGACAATATAAATTAGAATAAGGCCCGGCCTTCATCTGGCGAGGCGTAGCGCAGTGGGGGTTGTCATTGGCATACAATTATCGGCACTGCGTTGCATAAAATAAAGTCTAATATAAATAACCTCATTTCGTTTTGATGCGCTCTTGGGCTAATGGAAGTAGATTTATTTTTCAACTTTATTTCGATTGACGCAAGGTCGATATTTGTTAGGCAGTGTTAACCACGCTGGATTGTCGGCTCTAGGGCGGGGCTTTTAGTTTTATACTTACTTCTTTGCATTCCTCACAGCTCCATCCGGGTAACAGACGTTTTTCAGCTCTAGTCCTTCTCCCCGGCTCATCGTCTTCAATTTCCACAAATTCTGGGATTTTTCTGTAAAAAAAAAACCACATAATTAAATCTTGCTGTAGAAGTATGACATTTTTCTTTATCTATGAATACAATATACATTATCTAATGATGATAAATCTTTATTAGACTGATATGATTCTTTTTTCGGCGCAATTTCTATAACAAACAAAATATAGAATCAGTTAGGGCGAGATTCATAGACCGCGCTTTGATTACTTTGCTAAGTAACAGTTTCATACGGATACGAAAGTTACACTTTGAATTTCACATTATTATGAAACGCTAATCCATACTAATATTATAATTTTGAAAGTAACTTCTGACTGTCTGTCTGTATGTTACCTTTTCACGCCTAAACCACTGAACCGATTTCGATAAAATTTGGCAGAGATAGATTGCATCCCGGGGAAGGACATAGGATAGTTTTTCTCCCGATATTCCCACGGTATCGACACTTATGCGGGTGAAACCGCGAGGCGCTGCTAGTTTACTTATAAAAGTAAAGTCAAAGTGCGGTTTGTGAATCTCTTCCTTAAGAGTCGAACGGCAGTAAAAGGTCATAACATCAGACTTGCATGTACCAACAAAAATTGGGAGCTGTTCCTTAAAATAAACCCAAAGAAATATTTTGCTTAAAAATAAAACATTATTATGTTCCTTACCTTTTAACATTGTCAACAGCCGTTTTGGTAGACTCAGACTCTCGATGCAGTACCGACATGCTGGGCTGAATATAGTCATCGTCTTGCATATTCGTTACATTTATGTTCTCAGCTAGAGGCCTCTTTGTGGGGCTAAAATATATTGCAAAATATTACTGTTTTTGTTGGCTTATGGCTAAGTAATGTTACGAGCTTAGGGTTTGTGATAGTAAAAACTGTCCATTTAATAATAAAAAATTACACTTTAATCAACAACACTAATAACAACTCAAACACACTAATTATGAAACACAATTGCACTACTGATCGCTCTAAGTCGCACTTGAAGATCGCTTTCGATGTGTTCGCTTGTATCGCTTATCCAACTGTGACAACTGTTCGCGGCCCATATAGGCCTTATATAGTGCCTCAGATAGTTCTAGAACCTTCTACTGTATAAACATGAACTAGAATGTTCGAGTACATACCGGCCCCGACTGACCAGATGTCGATAGTTCTAGAAAGTTCTCTAAAGTTCTAGCATCAAAATTTCTAGAAGGATCTTGACTCCACTAGTTCTGCTATTCGATACTAGATGGCGCTAGTGGTAACTAATGTCACCATGTACCAGGCATTAATTGTGGCGCGTAACAGTAATAACAGCCGCACGGATCGATCGATCAGATTAAGCTACGCTTGCCGCGGTTGGTCCGTGGATGGGTAACCATCTCATATCAATACCCCTCCGTGTCTCGGAAAGCACGTTAAGCCGTTGGTCCCGGCTGTCATTCGTGGATCTTTGACAGTCGTTACAGGTCGTTAAAAGCCCGAGAGTCTGACAACCAGTCTTACCGGGTAAGCTATTACCCAGTACTGGGTTGTGGAGGTCAGATAGGAAGTCGTTCCATGTAAGATACTGGTTAGACAGGAAGCCGACCCTAACATAATTGGGAAAAAGGCTAGGTAGATAATGATAGTATTTATATTGGGAGGAGTTTGGAGCGTCGTTCAATACAAGCAAATAAAACAGGGTGGATATTAACTATGTTCTCTATATATTAACTATGTACTTATTAAAAGAATCTGAAAAACATTAATTGACTGACAGATAACATATAGCCTAAACCCAGGGTCTAGAAGCAGCATGCAATTTTGTACAAAAGTTTCTTTTCAACGAAAGTGAAAGGTGTAGTAAGGATTTTCGAAAATCCATCCCCTAGAGGTTTTAAATTGGACATGAAAGTTTGTATGGAAGTTCGTCATTTTTGTCGATGAGACGACGACTCATGAATCCACAACTTGAAGACTGCTTCATAGTCTAGTAACAATACTCTAACCTTGAATTTAGACTCTCAGTTAAAAGTCATGTTTAGGAACTACAAACTCAATGTCGTTCATGACAAAGTTCAAATTCCATTGCATCCAAAAGATTTTCAGGCCCTTTGCAACAAATGGTCATTCAAAAATCAACTTAGAATACCTAATACTAAAGTAGATAGTGGAGTAACTGGCAATGCATGTAAATTGAGATCCTGAGTTGAAGTATAGTGGTTTCAAATCGCGAGCGCTGGTCTTGGTTACGACACCGGCGTCGGCCAAGTTTTATCGTGTTTTTCCATCAGCAATTTATCAATAAAAACTCTTAAGAGTCTAGATTTGTTTTTTTTTTCTCTTTATATATTATTAGGGACATTTATACAATTGTATATGCCAGTCCCATCGGACCTTATAACGTAATAGTACTACATAATAATAAAAAAACTTATCGGACCTTATAACGGAAAACGTAATAATACAAACTTAACTAAACTATAAGCAGCTCCGGGTCTAGATTTGTTATGAGACAAGAGCTATTATAACTATAATGTAGGGGGAGGCCCTTTCTTGCTTACCTTCTATTACATGGAACTTCTAACATACCATATTGTACAGACGCCAGCACATCAAGCTACCCGAAACTGTCAAATTTTCCCAATCAACTTTGAACCTTATGCTTTAGCAATAAAGTTGAAAATCTATTAAATAAATTTGACAGATTGTAGTAGCTTGATGTGCTGGCTGTACCTAATGGGCCTTGTAACCTTTTAAGCAATTTTTTTTTATTTTTGTCACATCTATTCAAAAAGAGTGTATTCTTCGTAAACAGGGACTAAAATAGCTCTTTATTCCCTGGGGACTAAAAGTGATTTGAATTTGGAATGCGGATATTGTTAGTAAAAGTTCCAATCACCAAAGAGATCAATCACGAACATTGTATGAACAAGTAACAGGCTGTATGATAAAGTAAAAAGCGCGCAAGAAAATACAAAAAAAAAAGTTTGTGTAAAAATAAAAACGCACGAAAAGCATTCTGCCTTCGTTCATAATATTGTTTACTCAAAATTGTATGTAAATAAATAAACGTACTATTCTTATTCATAAGTTGCACTTACTTATTTTTTCATAGAGGGTGATAAAAAGTAGTGTCCTCCTCGGGAGCAACACTATTTTAAGCTCGAGTGACGTACTTTGAACCCGTCTCGCCTTCAAAATAGTTGTTTGCCAAGGGACAAGGGAAAGGGCAACCTTGGCAAACAATCTACTATTTTACATTTTTTTCTAAATTACACCTGTAGGCCCTTTCGAAGAACACAAACTCAACTCGAACTCGTAAATAAATAAAAGCTCACCTGCATTCATTACCAACTCTGTGGATGTTCTCCAGCTGATCAACCTGATGTAACAGAGACATGCTAGACTGTGTATCACAGTACGTTTCGTCGTTAAAACGTTCTGCTTTCATTGGGGAATGTTTTCTGAAGTTTTTGGGTAGCCTGTAATATAATGAACAACATTACAATCGAATAAATTAACAGGTATGCGAGTCCAGGCCTAAGGAGGATTGAATCGAAAAAAAAACATCTTTAGTTCCTGTTGGCAATATTGTCATAGCTCCAATGATGGTCACACCAATCAGGCTAGTAAAAGTCAACTGTTCTTTATTGCTTTCCCATTGGGCCCTTTTAGTTTTGGGGGTATAAGGCAGTGAGAACAAATAGGACACATAAAAATCCAGTATTTTGCTATAACTAGTTAATGAAGTGGGATTTGTTTTTATTCACACTGCACCTGCGGTTTTTAACTTTGATTGTAGAATCTTGATTTGTATACTAAAGTCGCAGAGACACATACTGACGCCACATATCCGTGCGGTCCTGGTGCCGTATTATGACGGTTTACTGCCATCATGATTCCAGTGTATGAGAGTGACGGATATATACATGATGGATAGGATAGCACCATCTCTTTTTCGCACTGAAATCATGATGGCATTAATACTTTGTAATACGGCCCCAGTTTAAGTTAAAAACAGCAGCACCGCACACCGGAGCGGTTTCGGGTGCAGTGTGATAATCGCCTTAGAATCAAACTGTTTGATTTTCACGTTACTGTGTTCTGGTAGTTTTTTAGTTACAAAAAACCTTCAATTCTAATACCTTTTAGGATTCAATAAGTTAATAGAATCTTCTTGAGTAAATGTAACACTATGGTTCATCTTCACATTTGTCATCAATATATTTTCCGAGTTCTGTTCCTGTTTTACTACTGTTTGACTTGCATTCTGATCGATCTTCTTAGAAGTTTTCTTTTCGGGTTTATTTTTCAAACTTAATGCAGGTTTCTTGAATTTCATTGGACTTTCTTTGGATTTGAAGCTGTGGGAATAGAAAACAATATAAAAATAATATAATATTATATGTTATAAAAGATATTAACCAGAAAACCAACTAGTAACTTAAAAACTTCAGTTTCTAAGCTGGATACTCATTTCTTTTGTTGACTTTACGCGTGACAGGAGTATTAAATAAAGAAGATTTTATTTTATTGTGTTTGGGTGGCTTACAGCTATCAAATACAAAAGTAGTAGGTAGTGAGGTTATTGACGACAAGCTATTTACAAGCCTCCACGGTTAGCACTAGAGTATTGTTGTACACATTTTCAAATTGACTAACTATTCATTAACCATAACACTAAGTACTTATAACAATAAATTACTTAAATAATACATTAAGTACCTGTAGGCAGATGCATACGCTCCACTAAGATAAAATTTTGATTACTAATGATGGTATAAGATGGCATTTACTTACTTAAAATTATTTGGTCCACTGGTAGGTGAAGGCAAAATTGTATCGTCATTTTCTATTGATTCTTTCTTTATGAGAGGCTGTAACATAAAATAAATAGCTCCAGTTGTGTTATAGACTTGTCTATACACACGCTCTTTTTTTTCGACAGCGCGTTTTCTTTGGTGCACAACTTGAAAAAGCAGCACCAGAGCTTGCAGTGCGTTTTTCTTGCGCGCGTCGACGTCCCTTTGACGCAACAAGAACGATCTTGAAAAATCCTTGTTTTAGTCAAGAAATATTATGTTTACTCTTTTTGCTTAATACGACTAATATACAAGTATGGAAGAATAGTAGATTGTTTGCCAAGGGAGCAAACAATTATTTTGAAGGCGAGAGGGATTCAAAGTACGTCACTCGAGCTTAAAATAATGTTACTCCCGAGGTGGACACTACTTTTTATCACCCTCTATGAAAAATAAGTAAGTACGTTAGTATGAATAAAATAGTACGTTTATTTACATACAGTCATACAATTACTTGAGGAATACATGGGTCGTTCTTCTTTTTTACCGACAATGAAACGATGTTTTTCTGTTTTTTTGGTTTTTGAACTATCTATAATTTTGTTTTCTGTGTAGGATTTAAAAAAAACTGCATCTGTATTTCATTAGGACCAATTAAAGTTTCCTTTCTGGCTAATATTGATTTTTTTTTAATGTTAGTTTTTAAAGAAATAATGTGACAAAGTGGCCTTTTTCTGTAGATACTACATTTCAGTTTACCACTCTGTCACGCCATTTTACGGAAAACAACGTATAAAATATGTTGGTTAGAGAACATGAAAAATGGCATAATATTAATAGATAAGAAAAATATGGACGTTTATTCGAACCGAATTAAAAAACCGTTTATATTAATACTCCAACGAGATGCCATAATAAGACCAAGGACAGACTATTGTCGGTAAAAAAGTAGAACGACCCACATACTCATTTTTTACAAAACTAAGTAAAATCCTAATTTGAGTAAACAATTACGAACGAAGGTATAATGCTTTTTGAGCGTTTTTTATTTTTTCACAAACTGTTTTTTTTTTAATTTGGCTCGCGCTCTTTTTTCTTTATCATGTTACTTGTTTATACAATGTTCGTGATTGATCTCTTTGGTGATTGGAACTTTTACTAATAATATGCACATTCCAAATTAAAATCACTGTTAGTCCCTAGGGATTTAAGGGCTATTTTAGTCCCTGTTTACGAAGAATACACTAGCTATTTTTGAATAGATGTGATAAAAGATATGTTGCGCCGACTCCAAATAAATTGGGATATCATAAGGGCAGGAGAATGATGATGATACTCTTTTCGTCAACAAAGATTATTTGATAGGAAGACAAAATAAATGGCAAATGCAGATAGTTGAAAGTGTTCGGTCTGTATAACCAACCCCAGGGCAGAAATCAGTCACAGGGCCGGATTAACCATCACGGGGCCCCTAGGCACAGCTCGTTTCGGGCCCCCCCTTTTTCATACCACAACAACGCAATTTGGCTTTTACCTTATAATGTGAAAAAAAGTTTCACTTTTACCGTGGTTTCATAAAACCACACAATCCCCTTTTTTTTTCATTTTTTAATCGGGAGTACTGGGCCCCTGGTCGTAGTGGGCCCCTAGGCACTGGCCTAAAGTGCCTTATGGATAATACGGCACTGATCAGTCATCACAATAATCAGCCAATAACGTTCCCACTGCTGGGACAAAGGCTTTCTCTCTGCGAGAGGGAGTGGGCTGTAATTCACCACGGGCCCTGGGTTAGAACCCAGGGCCCGTGGTGCCCGCCGGCATGTCCTAGAGGACATGCCGGTTTCCTAACTATGTTTTCCTTCACCGTTTTGAGAGCAGTGGTGATAATATTATTTGCACAAAGTAAAGCGCCTGCCTGGGTTCGAACCCGCGCCCTATAACTGGTAAGACGGGTCGTTACGACTGGGCCACCACTGCCCTCATCATGAATCAGTGCAGAGTGTAATCACTCTAAAAAAAAGAAAAAAAAAAACAACTAAAAAAAAAACTAAAATAACTCTTACTGCTACACTTCCTTCATTCTCATCCCTACTCCTGCATCCGCCGCTAAATTCCGGTGAACTGGTGATATCTATAATATTGCTCTCTGGAACTTTGACGACGTTCAGCCGCGATTGTCGCAGTCTGCCGCTCTTTTTGCGGCTCGGTGGTGTAGGGAAGGATAGCTTTAACGCTTTCGATTCTGGATAGCTGTCAGACCTATTAAAGAAATTGTATTTTATTTACATGAAAGCATCAGTTCAGCAGTTGCTGCGGTCGAAATGGCCCAGATTCTGTAGCACTACGCATCATACTGACGTCACGCAAAATCCTGTATCGCGCAAGCAGTTTACCGCGCAGCTAGCGTATAGGTATAAGTATAAAACGTCCAGACATCAGTCGTCGTCCAGACATGAAACCCGTGTGGTAGGAGATTCCTCCCTTTTCTATGGAGGATAAGTGAACTATACACCCTTTAAAATTTTATCATAATTATTTAAATAATATGTGGAACAGTAGTAGCACTAATATTTCTGTTATGTGACTGCCCAAGAAGGAGGGTAATGTTTTTTTTTAAATTTAACACAATCCAATTAAATTTTTGTTAGCTGTTGTATTTTGGTCAATGAATCTGAATTTTCTGTCAAGAAATTCTCAGTACCTCGCCAGGGTCTGTATTCCTGCCTTCCCTTACATAGGGGTTTTACCAGTATGATTGACTTCTGCTTACATCTTCGAGGAGTACAGGGTACAGCAGGCATATTATTTATGCCATTACAAACAGTAACTCAACATTTTCTAGGTTTGGTCTTTGACTCACCAATTATCCGGACACTTTTTCTTATCCCTGATATCAGTGAGTGAAGTTATCAAAGAGCTCTTCAGTTTTTTCGTCGGTATTATAGGACTGACACGTCCCGTCGTTGGTGTGCCTTCAATCTCAGAAACAGACTCATCTCGAAAGGACAAATCCTCTAAGGAAGAGTGGACCTCTTTCTTTATGCTTATTGGTGATGTTTTATTTTTAGTATCCTTAGACTTCAAGTCCTCCTGGTACAATGGCATTGGTGCTGGGGTTTCTCCAAATAGTATTTTGAATACCTCATCTAATATGTTCAAGTCTTTTGTTTCATTTAATCTTGTTAGTGTGGAAGCTGAAAAACGAAAAATTAATTAAAGAAACAACAAAAGTTACTAACATACATAATTTAGGATGGTAAGCATAAGCATGTTATAATCAGCCTATAATGTTCAAATGGCTTGGACACAGGTAAGATTGCCAGGCGTCCGGATAAAGTCGGACACAGTCAGGCTTATTGATTGCGTGTCCGGCCAAATCAGACGGTGTCCGGCCTTCTGAACTTCGCGCGCGCGGTGCGCCTAAGCCGCGCCGCCGCGCTACCCTTCATTACCACCCCAATTTAAGAAGATTTTATGGTAAATGATAAAAAAAGCCTTGCTTTACTTTTAAAAAAATTGTCGTGTTATAGTAAGACTAAAAAATTACGGATGGTCGGCTTTTTTACGCAAACTCATCGGTCAAAAACTGTCCGGCTAAACTGGCTGGTCTGTCCGGCTTTTTGGTTTTAAGACCTGGCAATCCTCAGGCCTCCTCTCGGTGAGAGAGAGTGTCGGCAGTGGTTGTAGGAGTAGTAGGGATGAGATTGAAGGAAATGTAGCAGTAAGTTTTTATTTTGTAAGCCTTTTATTTTTACACAAAGTGAAGTAGCAACCTGCCTGTGCCTGTCTTGGTTCGAACCTACGACCTACAACTCGTAAGTCGCGGCCGTGCTCAGGATGACAAAGATATTTATAAAAAAAAATTGAAAAGGCATGTAAGTAATTCTCATTGAAATTCATTAAAAAAATAAAAAACTATATACGCATGCTGATTGCAGCGATCCTTATAACTTCTCATTCCTAATTTTTTTAAATAGATGTTTATCACTTACCCACTAATTGTATAATACTGTCTTTTGATTCAATAATCTTTTTGAGAGCCTCAGCACTACTGCAAGTGTTGCTACAAATTAAAGGTATTAATTACATGAGTGAACTGAGTTACATAGGTTAAGAAAAAGGAGAGGGAAACCTTGGCCCTGCAGTGGAATACAGAAAAAATACAGGCTAGATCAGATAAGGTCATTTGGGAGTCTGTCATAGACATAACGGACAGTCCATTGTGCACATGTTCTTTGAATGCACATGGGCTACCTAGATTAGGACAAAATCCCTTGGGGCAGATCTTGCATAGATGTTCTAGACAGACCAGGAGATGTAATCAACTTCTGGAGGGAGGTGGGCTGGTTGGAATAAATTAAATAGTTCACTAACGCCCCCTTGTGGGCGATGAGATTTTCAGGGGGGCAGTAGAAGATATATATATAATATCTTACGACTACATAAGATTACATGTTTAAATATAATCGTGGCAATAGCTTTTTCAGATTCACTACAGATGGTAAGTATAAAAAAATTAAGGGGCTCTAGAAAAAAAGTGGGCAGTGGGCAAGGTACGGGTTCTTCTCCTAAAATTGTTTGTTCGAAAATAATTATCCATAACACGTTTGCTATAAACTTCAATAACCATAATGTTCAAAAAATTCGAAATTTTCTTTTACATAATTATCTTTACCTCTAAAACTATTCTGTTATAATATTGAGTACCTACTATAATAATTGAATCTCCTAATTTTGCATGAAATAATGTCATATGTCCTAAGTATTGTATTATAAAATGTGTATTATTCCGAATGTTCATTTATAATAAAATTGTTAGTCCTAAAGCATTTGCAAAAACTTAGGTTTTAGTGACAGAAACGAATCGCTGTAAATCCGAATCCACGCAGTCTTGTCTGCTCTACCCCTAGAGTGTAATTTAGAATTGCGTAGGCACGTAGGGGCGAGGCGGCCCGCGGGCGGAGGGGCAGCAGGGTGCGAGCGAGCCGCCGCGATTGAGGCTGGTCAGCTTCAAGCCGAAGCAGCGGTGGTGATCGAAAGTCGTCTGCGACAATTAGAACGTGTGGGACCGCCGGAGACCTGCAGCGCCAGAGCCATGACAGAAACCATGCCTGCTGCATGTTGCATGCTCGTTTGCATGCTGCATGCTTGCTGCATGCTTGCTTGCATGCTTGCTGCATGCTTGCTTGCATGCTTGCTGCATGCTTGCTTGCATGCTGCATGCATGTAATACAAATTTGTTTTAAAAACATTATTAGGATAAATGAACATTAAATCATTTGAATTTAGGAACTATAACTTTTAATGAAAACGATTTTAAGTCTTTTGTATATTATTGATTGTAATATTTATGACAAAAAAATTTAGGGCATATTGTATTTAGGGATTTCAATTTTATGGCATGTGATATTATGTGACATTAAGTTCGAGCAAGTTATCATTCGGACAAATGATGATTAGGACAAAAAAACTTATGGCACATTAGATTATGGATAAAAAAAGTTAGGTAACACAAAAGAGAACCAGTGGGCAAAATAAGGTTGAGAACCTATGGTCTACCTGAAGGACCAAGTGGGGACACCAAATCTCATAGAACATTGGTGGTTTTCATCATGTAAAAGAGATCTAGGGTTTTTGTAGTTGTTCTACAGTAAATTATTAGATTAATTTCCTACCATTGTCTATTATAATAATAATTAAAGAATTGACTCTTTCTGGAGATTGTATCATTTTTTTTTATCTAACTTGTCAATTTAACATACCTGCCACATCTTTCTTGTTGTATGATAAATTGTGTCTTACAACTATCATATTCACTGTAAAGCTGTTCAAAGTCTGACAAAAGGTCTGAAAAGAAATTATAATTACAAAATTAGTATAGCTGTTTAAGATAGAGACAGATGTTTAAAATGTGTTTACTTTCTTGGCATTATTAGTTCAGGGATAGAGTAACTAACATAAACAAACTCAGAGTTAAAAACAACATAACCTTTGAAGTCCTGTAGGCTTTGAAATAATGTTTTTTCTAGTGCTAAAACTTTTGTATTACTAGAGAGCATTGGTGAAAATGAATTAGATATGTTGATCGAAGTCATTCTTACAAGAATTTTAAGAAAACAATGTTATCAAAATTTAGCGCCAATAATAAATAGATAATACGATTTGTTTATCGTGTGCCTGCGCAATGCAGCAAGTATTCTTAATAGACTGCGTGTTCTGCTTTTTTACAACTTTACGTAATATTCTTAATAAAAATTAACGAAAACTTGTCATAATTACACAATGATTATAACTTTTTTAAATAACAAATGAAATGATTAGTTATTTAGTATGGTAGGTAGTTAATTAGATCACGAACAAATCACTCGTCAGTCGCAGTGTTGCCAACTCGGATTGAAGACCATGCTTTTTTCTGAGTGTAATGAAGAGGGTAGGGTAGGTAAAACTGAATAAAACGAGTGTTTTGTTATATAATTTATTCATTTTCAGGCAAATTAAATTTATACATATATTTATTAAAATGTTCAATTTGTTCCTGAGAAGGCTCGCGGTTTTTTTTAAGTCACTTTTCGTGTAACAAGGCGAGCTGCCGAGACGAGAACTTTCGTTTACACATACACAGTCACAGATCTATGGAATGGAATGGGAACTTTTCTTAAATAAAATGCATGACACAAGAGTTGTGTTGGCGAAGCGAGTGGGCGCTAGTATAAAACGGAACGTTTATTAACTTTTTTTCGCGAATAAATAGGAAATCATGCCTATTCAGCCTAATGAGTTATGTTATTTTACACATTTGTACAATTTGATAGAAAATACGTAGATTCTGGGACTGAAGTTCGTAGGTTTGCAGTAAAGGCTTAAAGTACGTAGATCTACGTAAAAAGACGTAGAGTTGGCAACGCTCTGGTCAGCCGTCTTCAAGGAATATTCAAACTTGTCAATCTGCTGTCATGTTAAGTGTCAAATGTCGTGTCATTATACCTTTTGTCAGTGTCAAATAAAATGTCATAGTTTTGACGGTTCGGAAATTGAAAGCGAGAAGCGGGAAAAATTACTCGTGTTGTCTGCCAGTTTTCCAGTGAAAGTGTGAGGGGAAGACAAATATTTTGAGATTACTTGCATATAATTTCTTAGTGAACCAAAATAGCAATAGTATCTTTACAGTTTTTTTTTATGAAATTGAGCAAATCAGGATTTGCTAAAAACAAGTGCAAAAAACCGGCCAACCTCAACCTGTAGCATGTCTTTTTAATCTGCGCCCAAAAGTCAGGCAAAGGAATAAAATGGATTACGTTGTAGATTTCTTGTGGTTTGCTACGGCATTTGTTTATTGAGAATAACGTGATAAAAGCTTTAAAAGTGATTGAAAATAAACTAAATAATTGGTCAGTTTTTGAAACCCTTTTTATTTTACAATAACTATATTGAAGTGAAAAAACTTTTACCTACCTCCTAGGTTTTATAAATAAGGACCTTTGCATTGACGAAAACTGAAAAAAATTGATGGCGGTCATTGGGGTTGTCAAATTATTTGAAAATATTTTGCATTTTTAATTATTTATGTGAAATAATTCCAGCAGTAAGAATGGTGTTTTCTTTTCAGGTTATAATTTATGAAATTGGTTGATCTTTGAGCTATGGAGGCTGAAGACGATATGATCGTTTTGGTTGTTGTTGACGATGACGAGAAAGCAGACACTTCCGAAAAGGATTTTCCGGCCACTGAGCCTTCTGAAGCCTGTATAGAAGTGGATAATATAATTGAAACAGCTCAGAAGCATGGAGAGTACATCACAATAAAGTTAGAACCCTCAGACGACGAATACCAGTGTGATTATCTTGAAGAGGGAATGTCATCTGAAGTAAGCACTTATACTAAAATACTAATATTTGAAACTTTTATTATCTTATTAAACTGTAAAATGTATTGGCTTGCTAGGCTTTTATAGTAAAATGTAACAGTAAAATTTTATATCATGCACTGCAATTTATTTTGACCTTAAAACAGCCTAGCATTAGACTCATTCAAAACAAAACAGCCTGTTGCTAGTTTTCTAAACGGTTTGTAACCTTTTCTTTCACAGACTGGATCAAATCACCCACAGTTCAAAGTTGAACCTCTAGAAGACGAAATAGAACAAGACAATGGTGACGAGGAATATTTTCCAGAAGACGAATACAACCGATCTCAACGTCCTGATAGACACCGCTTCTCAATGCTAAAGCCATGGCAGCAACGGTCATTTGTAGCAGAACTGAGGGAATGTTACGAGGAATTGAGGGACGATGAAGAGTTATTGGTTAATACGTTAGGTAGAATTATGCGGACAGTACAGCCTCCACCTCCGCCACAGGATTTCTATATCATGAATGGTACAATGTTTGAGTAAGTATTATTCTATTTGGGTTCTTAATATCTCTGTCTAATAAAGAAGCATTATCAGACAGATATTAAGTATGTTCTGAAATAAATAATTGTCTTTTCTAACAAAAATTTAGCATCAGAATTTCCATTTAAAAAAAAACAAGCTTAATACAGTCCAATCCATTGTTTCTGTACATTTAAAGTAATGTCATCCAGTTCTCACCCTGGAACACAAAAAACTGTTCACAATAAAAAGATCAAAATATTATTTTAGTATGCTTATATTAACCAGTATATTTTTATCTTTGTTTCCAGGTGCGTATACTGTGGATTTCTGTTAGACACAATACCAGCGGCCAGTCGACATTACCAGGAAAAGCATGGACAGCGATATTTGGTGTGCTATGCATGTGGTGTTGATTTTAGAAGGTAAGTAAATTTTGTGCAGAGTTTTGTCAGACTTGATAAATTTTAAATTATATTCAGGGCATATTAAAAGGAAACCACCACACATTGCAGAGAAAACTGCTGCAATTATTGGGTCTGGTAAATGAAGAAACATTCCAATAATATTGAGGGTGTAGGCAGTGGGGTATTTACCCTAGGGCCAAATGAGCCATGGCCCGGGGCAGGAGCCTGCGAGGGGCATTGCAAGCCACCTTGTGCTCAGCTTTCTTTTTGACTTTCTACTTGTGAAGAAATTAAAAAAAAATTAAAACTAAAACTCGGTTGTTATTTTGATCGGCATCAAGACGCGGGGGGCTATCGTCTGGCGGTGGCGTGTCCGTCGGACTCCGTCGCGACTGGGGACTATAGTTGCCCGCACCTCAGGTGGGGACAGGGGTGAAGCGGCGGGTTGCCTAGTGTTTGTAATGCACATAAGATTACTTTCTTGCTTCATTCTTTTCAGTAGTCGGGTTTTAGTTTTTAAACATTTTTTTTATACTTTTTAGAGTGTGCTTTTTCAGTCGGGTTTTAGTTTTTGAACTTATTTTTTGCTTTTTTCCGTTAATTTATGGGGCAGCAAACTTTACAGGTCCAGGACAGGGGCGTTGAATCTTAAAATACACCACTGGGTGTAGGACGGTATATCATGTGTCAGGCGGCCATGCAGCATTGTTAAGTGAACAATACGATAATAGCAAATGTTTTTTTTAAATTACCATTTAATCATCATCTAGCGATTCTAGCGCATAAAGCATGTGTATTTGGTATATTTATTATTCTTTATAATAAATGTAATTTTTTCTTATTGTTACGAGCTTGGGGTTCGTGACAATAAAAACTGCCGATTTAATAACCAAAAAAAATGACACTTTAATCACAACACTAATTACAATTCAAACACACTAATAAGAAACACAATTGCACTTACTGATCACTCTTAAGTCGCACTCGAATATCGCCTTCGATGTTATCGCTCTTATCGCTTAATCGAAACTATCCATGTCTCGCGGCCCACCCGGCCTTATATAGTGCCGCAGAGCTAGTACATAAACATCTAGAACGTTCGAGTACATACCGGTCCCGACTGACTCGACGTCGATAGTTCTCGGAATTACTAGTACTTACAAAAAGGTCAAGTAGGGTCAAGGTCCTAGTACCAAGGTACTAGTTCCGCTACCCGATACTAGATGGCGCTAGTGGTAACTAATGTCGCCATGTATCAAGCATTATTTGCGGCGCGCAACACTGCCCCCTCCTTAGACATGCTCGTCCCGAGCATTATTGGCCCCATAATAACGCGCCAGTCGATCCACATGGACGATCTTAGGAGCACCTCTTGCACCTTTCTGTATCCGGTAGGTTACATCATTGATCTTTGTCACAATCCGGTACGGTCCGTCCCATTTAGCTTGAAGCTTAGGATATTTCCCTTTGCTGCGGACTGGATTGTGCAACCACACCAGTGAACCTTCGTCGAACCCTTTATTGTTCATTTTGCGGTCATAACGGGTTTTCATCTTTTCAGACATTTGCTGGCCCGATTGTCTGACGTGCTCATAAATGTCATTCATTTTGTTCCGCAAATCATTCGCATAATCAGTTACACTGCGTGGGGCATCAGGTGGTATTCCGGTGATCAGGTCTGCAGGTAGCCGTAGTTCTCTTCCGAAGTTTGCGAAAGCAGGCGTCACCGATGTACTTTCGTGAACAGCGCTTCGATATGACAGCAAAAACGGTTGTATGTGCTTGTCCCAATCTCGTTGCCGATTTTCCACAACTTTTGCTAGGTACCTCTCCAGTGTCTGGTTAAATCGTTCCACCATTCCATCCGATTGTGGGTGGTAGGAAGTAGTTCTTGTTTTATGAGTACCCATAACTCGACAAGTTTCCTGGAATATTTGGGACTCAAAATTCCTTCCTTGATCACTGTGAATCTCCAAAGGTACTCCAAAACGACAGAAGACTTCATGAACCAATTTATCCGCAACTGTCGAAGCTTCTTGGTTTGGAATGGCGAAGACTTCCGGCCACTTCGTGAAGTAATCCATCACAACCATGAAATACTTGTTACCACTTTCACTCTCCGGAAACGGCCCCGCAACGTCAAGGGCTATCCTCTCCCATGGTGCACCAACATTATACAATTTTAATGCACCTCTACTTCGAGTCTGAGGTCCCTTTACAGCTGCACAACTTGTACATTTGCGACACCAATCCTCGACATCGTCCCGACAGTGGATCCAGTAAAACCGTTCTCGTATCTTCAGTAGAGTCCGTTTTACTCCCAGATGACCTCCTGAACAACCATTATGGTACAGCTGTAGAACATCCGGTACTAGAGCTTTAGGGACAACCATTTGCAAATGACAGCTGTCTCCTCGAGCATTCTCCCATTTACGGCACAGGACTCCATCCTGAACCACCAAGCTGTCCCATTGGGCCCAATAGCTTTTTGTGACCGAACTCATCGCTGAGACGTCACTCCACCTGGGCTTAGGAGCTCTGGCCTTCATCCACTCCAGAATCGGCTTGATGTCTGAATCTTCCTGCTGTGCACATTGTAGGCTTTCCTTCCACTCGTTGTTGAGGTCCGTCTTGAGCATCCTCACAGGTACCACTTCCTTACTCTCTTGTCTAGTACAATGCTTGCAGTTTTCAGGACAAGGTCTTCTTGACAATGCATCTGCGTTGCCATGAGAGTTTCCGCTGCGATGTTCGACCACGAAGTCGTATTCCTGCAGTAGTTCAATCCATCTCGCAACTTGTCCTTCTGGGTTTTTGAACTGCAATAGCCATTTCAGTGCAGCATGGTCAGTTCGTATGTGGAATTTCCGCCCCAGAAGGTATTTGCTAAAATACTGCAATGACTTTACCACAGCAAGCAGTTCCCGTCTCGTAACACAATAGTTCCTTTCCGGCTTTGACAACGACTTGCTGAAGTACGCTATCACAACCTCTTGATCACCATTCCGTTGGGACAACACACCGCCAAGTCCTATGTCACTTGCGTCTGTGTCAACTATAAATTCCTTGCCCGCATCAGGGTACCCCAAAATAGGTGTTTTGCACAGACGGTCCTTTAGCTCCTGGAATGCGATGTCGCAACTATCATCCCAGCAGAAATGTCGCTTCTCCTCGGTTAGCTTATGCAGGGGTTTGGCTATATCTGCAAAGTTCTTGACAAATCGCCGATAATAAGAGCACAAACCTAAAAATGCTCTGACCTGCGTCTTGTCTTTTGGAACTGGCCAATCCTTGACAGCGGCGATTTTCTCTGGGTCCGTGCGGATACCTTCTTCGGACACGACATATCCCAAAAAGCTAACTTGTCGTTTGAATAGTGAACACTTCTTCGGACTTAACTTGAGGTTGGCACTCTGGATCTTCATGAGCACGCGTTCCAGGTTTTGTAGATGTTCTTCAAACGTACGGCCTACGATGATGATGTCATCCAAGTAGACCAGGCATGCATCGCCAATTAGCCCGGTAAGTACAAGTTCCATCAACCTTTCAAACGTTGCCGGAGCATTGCACAATCCAAACGGCATAACTTTAAATTGCCACAGACCCTTTCCTGTCGAGAATGCAGTTTTCTCCTTGTCCTTAGGATCAATTTCAACTTGCCAGTAGCCACTTTTCAGGTCCAGCGTGCTAAACCACTTTACGCCAGTTAGCATGTCCAGCGTGTCATCAATTCTTGGCAAAGGGTAGCTGTCCTTCTTCGTAACGTCGTTCAGACGACGATAGTCAACACAAAACCGCATGCTGCCGTCCTTCTTTCTTACCAGCACTACAGGTGAACACCATGGACTAGATGAAGGTTCAATAACACCATCCTTCACCATTCCCTCAATCATGGTTTCCACTTCCTTTTCACGTGCTACCGGCAATCTCCTTGGCCGCTGACGGATAGGCAATTCTTCTCCTGTGTTTATTTTGTGTTGAACTATGCCAGTCTTTCCGATGTCAGCATCGTTGGACGAGAAAACATTGGCGTACTTCAGTAACATCTTCTTAGCCTTGACCATTTCACTTTGGGACAGAGCGCTGCGGCAGTCTTCTAAAAGGGTGGTCACTCTCGTTGGTGCATCCTTGCTGAGGGTCCCAGTCGATAGATATTGGCATCGACGCAACCAATCCACTTCCTCGCAAGTACCAACTAGTGTGCCTTTTTCTATAATGTGTTCCTGATCATATAGGTTCAGCACACGTACCCCTGAGATGTCGGTGGCTCTGACCAAAGTTCGTGCCACTTTCCATGGAAGGTCATTGTCTACCCTTTCCACGAGTACACAACGATGAGTTTGACCAGGATTCCGAGGAAGACTAACCGGCACAATCGTTTCCGATCTCGGCGGAAGAACAATCTTCTTAAGGCTGTACACATTTCCTGGTAACGCCCCTTCCACGAAAAGTTCCTCTTGTCCACATTTCAAAACACCTTGCTTGACGTCAATCTTGCAACAATTCTTCCTCATAAAGTCAAGGCCCAGGATGCAATCGTCCGTTATATCAGCCACGATGACATTATGCAGGTAGATTCTGTTGCCTAGCTTCAACTCTATCTTCTTCTCTCCATGGACGGGTATGCGCTGACCGGTGGCTGTAACCAAATTAATGTGTTCTCGGTTGTGTGCGGAGTCCCCAAGGAACCGACTTATAAGTTGGGAACTGACGACCGTGCGAGAGGCTCCTGTATCTATGGTCAGCTTACAAGGTATTCCGTTGACCTCGCCCTTGATGATTAGGCTGTTCCCGTCATGGGTTTGTGTGATCGAAATCCTTGGGGCTCCTTGAACATCAGCCAGCACCCGCCCCGCAGTCCTGGCTGTTACTCGTTTCCCTGCTGCTGGTGTTGGGCGGTGCTGCTAGCCGCACTGCCCTCCGGAGATCGACCGTCGTCTCTTTCTGCAGTTCGCTTAGGGCAACTGGATCGAAGGTGGCCCCTTTCACCACAGCCATAGCACCTAGGGCTGTATCCTTTACTGCGCTCGCGAACTGTAGCCGCTGCAACTTCCCTGACGCGATGGGAACGATGATCCTGCCGCACAGCTTCCACCTCCAGTGCATGGGCCAAGGCGTCCTTCAGCGTCCCGTGGTGACCGAGCCTCACAGCAGCTCTAACTTCAAGGTCGCGGATGCCGTCGATGAATGCCTGCACCAGGTTCCCATCAATAAGCGCTGGTACGGACTGGTAAGCTTTGCGAACCAGCTTCTCCACTTCAAGGGCCCACTGCTGCAGGTTTTCGTTGCTGCGTTGCACGCGATCCTTGAGCTGCGCACGGAACACGTGTTCCAGGTGAGCGTCGCCATACCGAGCCTCCAATGCCTCAAGGAGCTGCTCGTAAGTCACTTCCTTACCGAGAGCTTCCAGAACAGTTAAGGCTTGGTCGCGCAGGCCTAGGGTGAGGGCAGTCATGGCCTGACTTTTATTCCACCCGTTCGCCTTCATGACAGCCTCGAATTGGATTTTGTAGGCCGTCCAGGAAGAAGTTCCGTCGAACGGTGGCACTTTGAATCCACGTAGCGAATGTGTTGTAGCTACGGGAGCTGCGATTCCATCACCCAGTTTCAGGTAATCCAGCGTTTTCTTCACGTCAGCCATCACGGTTTCCTTCACGTCAGCCATCACGGTTTCCTTTACGTCAACCATCACGTTGTCAACCCGATTATTCACTTGGTCGATTCGGGTTTCGGCTTCCGACAGACGGTTGTCATGTTGAGCAACCTTTTCCTTCACCTCCTTCATGTCTTTCCCGAAGGTAGCGTGAAGGTCCTTTATAAGGAGCATCTGCTCTTCCTGGCGGCGCGCCTGCTCCTCCTTATCCCGCTGGAGCTGTTCCTCCAACCGACGAGCCTGTTCCTCCTGTCGGCGGACCTGCTCCTCCTGTCGGCGGGCCTGCTCCTCCTTGTCCCGCTGTAGCTGTTCCTCCAACCGACGAGCCTGTTCCTCCTGTCGACGAGCCTGTTCCTCCTGTCGACGAGCCTGTTCCTCCTGTCGACGAGCCTGTTCCTCCCTGTCACGCAGCAGCTGTTCTTCCAACCGACGGGCCTGTTCCTCCTTGTCCCGCTGGAGCTGTTCCTCCAACCGACGAGCCTGTTCCTCCTGTCGGCGAGCCTGCTCCTCCTGTCGGCGAGCCTGTTCCTCCTGTCGGCGAGCCTGCTCCTGCAGCATCATCATCAGAGCAGCAAAATCTGGTGCTGATGATGCTGGAGCAGCTGTGGACGGGCCGGCCTCCGTGGTCGGTAGCTGGCCTTCCGACCCCTGTGGCATTGCTCCACCAAATCGCCTCTGATCTGTCTCTTGCTGGCGTTGACTCCGGGTACGGATACCCTCCATGTCGTCTTTGGGTAAAATCGGCATTTTAGACCTCGCTTCTGACACCAATTGTTACGAGCTTGGGGTTCGTGACAATAAAAACTGCCGATTTAATAACCAAAAAAAAATGACACTTTAATCACAACACTAATTACAATTCAAACACACTAATAAGAAACACAATTGCACTTACTGATCACTCTTAAGTCGCACTCGAATATCGCCTTCGATGTTATCGCTCTTATCGCTTAATCGAAACTATCCATGTCTCGCGGCCCACCCGGCCTTATATAGTGCCGCAGAGCTAGTACATAAACATCTAGAACGTTCGAGTACATACCGGTCCCGACTGACTCGACGTAGATAGTTCTCGGAATTACTAGTACTTACAAAAAGGTCAAGTAGGGTCAAGGTCCTAGTACCAAGGTACTAGTTCCGCTACCCGATACTAGATGGCGCTAGTGGTAACTAATGTCGCCATGTATCAAGCATTATTTGCGGCGCGCAACATTATTTAACTTGTATCTAAATGTAATGCTGTGACTTGTAAGAATCATTTGCCAATAAAGCCAGCAACAACTAGAGAGTAATATTGGCGAAATTAGCTGATCGCAAATTTTGCTGTTGCAATAGGACGTCAGTTTCTAATAGAAACTGACGTCCTATTGCAACAAAGTGAGACGCCTCGGTGGCCCCTGCTGGAGACGGTATTGTCAACACGTTCCATAGAAAAAACCGTGTCAGTGCGCGTTACCATTTACTCATAGAAACTTTCTTTGAAGTCCCTTTTAAAGGTTTTTTTTATGAAGTTTTGTTTTTATAATGTTTTTTTTTTGTAAAAAAAATTTTACTGTCTGTAGCACTACAAACTTGTACAAACACGAGAAGCGTTGCATCGCTCCGGATGCGGAGATAGTACTGCGTGCGCGCGCCGTGTTCCTCGGCCGTAAGGGTCGCGGCCGGCCCTTCCTGACGCTCAACAAGTTCTCTATTAAGCGCAATAAGTAAGTCCCATTATAAACATACTATTACGCTTGTATTACACAAAGAGGGAGGCAGAGTTAGTACACTAGTTTTTTAATTCTCATGTAATTGAGGGCAACTCGAGAACCGAGTTATTAAACGTATCCTTATCCTTTATAATACTATGAACTTACTGTGCTAACCATAGTTCACCTGTTTACTACTAGCTTGCAAGTTATAACTTATTGTAGACTTTTGACTGTTTTGATCATTAGAATTGGTCCACAACTTACACCATAATGTATAATAAGGAATTTGATTCAGTCTCAGAACTTTTATTTGACCCAATTCGGAGAATTCTTTTAAAATAATATTATCTCATCTCATCAATCCAAATATGTATGACCGGGGTTCTGCAAGGCTCTATTCTAAGCCCACGTTATCTTTTTAGTTCCATTGATACGTTAACTTTAGGACTTCACTTTCTAACTAAATCAATGTATTAGGTCGAGTTTTCCCTGCTCGCTATGTTCTGCGGTGTTCATAACTAAGAGCAACCTGGAGTCTCATGAGAACTTGCATCGCGGCGTGCGGCCGTTCCGATGTCACGCCTGTCCGTGCGCTTATACGTCTTATTCTGCGCTCTCGGTAAGTAACCATCGTGTTTTCTTATAAATCTAAGAAATTAATATTGGTTTCAAAACAAATCTTATGAATATATTATAACATTATTTAAATGTAGCATCACCAGAATTTACTGTAACATTCTTTAAATGTAGCATCACCAGACTTTACTGTTATGTATTATTACACTACTTCTTTGTCAACTTATGATTCTACTACAAGGGTAGGCTTATCTCGAGGTAAACGGAGAAAAAAGGGTTCAAGACGATAAGAAGAAGACTCGAGGTTCTTGATTTTTTAAATGTTTTATTTCCAGCGTCACACTAAAAAGCACTCGGACGCCCAGTTTATCTGCGACCACTGCAGCCGCTCGTTCAAGATCAAAGCCGCGCTAGTTGCTCACATGGACACTCATAAACGTAAGTATAACATACATCTAGAGACCTTCAAAAACACGTTCTTCGGTCACCATGAATCGGCAGATATAAGTTGGATTGCACACTTTAACTTTATAATGGTTCCCAAACCGTAATTGTCATTAACCAAGTCCAATTGTGAGGTTAATGACAACTTACGGACAAAAAATAAGTGAACGAATTGCCTTCATAGGCCACTTAACTTTAAAAGCTAGATTTGGTTGAAATTATAACAACGATATCATCTTCCCGCACTTATTCCGTGTTACTTGGTGTCGGCGCAACATGATTTCTTCTTCCATTCTCCCCTGTTAACAGTCATGCTGTCATTCACTCTCTTTTCTTTCATATCATTCCTCGCACAATCCATCGATCTTTTCTTAGTCGTTGCTGATCCCAAAAATCTTAAACAGAACAACAGACATGAATTTGTCACTTCTAGTTTACATTAATTTGTTCACAGCAATGCGTAAATACGGGTGCGACGAGTGCAATCGTCGTTACGCTCAGAAGTCTGCGCTGATGCTGCATGTCAACAGAATTCATAGGAACTTACCACCGCCCTGCGCTTGCCAGATATGTCCGAAGAGGTCAGTATCCAATCCTCAAGCCAAATAAACTTATAATATTAGCAGATTTTTAAATCTGGTTTCCAAATTTTTTCTTCTCTTGTTATGCATTGGTTCTAAACAGCCTTGTTATTTTCAGATATCCCAGGATGTCTCTACTCAAAGCACACATGAAGAGGGCGCATGGGATGTCAATCATCACTCGCAAGGTGAGAACACATTGTAATTTTAGTTCTTATTGCAAGCTTGGTAATGACTTAGTATTCTTCTGGAAACACTTCCAAAGGGCGGATCTTTTAGTTAAAACAACCCTTTTAATTCTAGATGTTCTTCAAAAACCTGCCAACGATGACAGAACTGGAAATAAAACAATCCAAAGTCATACTAAAATATGACGAAAATGAAATCCTTGCTTTACCACCGCCACCAATCAAGAACGAACGAGTTGCAAATGAGGAAATTATCTTCGACCAAGCTTATGCAGAAGATAGCAATGAAAATGAAATGGAAGATGTAGAAACTAAACCAACACAGGAAATATTAATGGATGACTTCATGCAATATGTGACAAACAGCGTTCAAGACTCAGGTACAAATGTAGTGTATATACAAAATGGGGAAGTTGTACATAGTGCGGATTCGGAACGTGTGACGCGTACGGATAATTTGATTTTGGAAGTAGAAGCTATAGTTGATGGGCAGATTGTGGTCAAAAGTTTGAGTAATAAAATTAATCTAAATGATTTTGTTAGCAATAGTCTTTAGGACGATTATTGTGTGGCTAAAAGGGTCAGCGCAGATCAAGAGCAGTGGCAGCGGCTCAGTTTTCGAGAAGAAAAAAGCGGAATACGAACGTCGAGCTCTTCAAAATTTTTGTGATATTTTCGGTCTGAGCTGCAGCTGTCCCTATCACACACTACGGGGGCAGACTTGAGTTAAGGCGACGGCAATAGTTTCTTCAAATACCTATTTTAAATTTCTCGCAGGCCCCGTCCCCTCTTAACGCAGACGAAGGCATCAAACGGGACCTCTGTCGCTCTCGCACGGATTCGTTTGCACTTTATGACATGTGACAATAAAGTCTATTATAAATAAAAAACTTTATCATAAGCGTCATAAAGTGCAAGTTTGAATAGCTATTCGGAAATTAACGTAGCCGTCAAATGGGTATTCGATCACACGCGCGCCTTTTTGTTTGCACTTTATTGACACCTGATAATGAGTCTATGATTCAATGCCAACAGGATTTCCTTTGCTTTCACTCGGTCTGCCCTGAGTGATCTGTCTAGCCTTTTCCCAACAATGTTGGGGTCGGCTTTCAGTCTAACCGGATGCAGCTGAATACCAGTATTTTACATGGAGCGACTGCCTATCCGACCTCCACAACCAAGTTACTGGGTAATACGATACCCCTTGGTAAGACTGGTTGTCAGACTTTCGGGCTTGTGACTACCCGTAATGACTGTCAAAGATCCACGAATGACAGCCGGGACCAACGGCTTAACGTGGTTTCCGACGCACGGAGGGATTTCGGTATGTAAAGATGGTCACCCATCCACAGACCAACCGCGGCATGCGTAGATTAACCTGATCGATCGACCTGTGCGGTTGTTATTATTTAGCCACGGGCCCCTCTCGGTTTGCCCTGAGTAAAGGATAGATTGAAGGTCTTTTATTACTTTTTTAGTCATGACCAAACTCATTTCTATTCAATTTGGTTTAAAAAGGATATAATTTACTGATTAGTATTGATTGATTGCAATGGTTACAACAGAATGATACTGTTTATAGTAGTAATTCAAGATGTTATTATAAGGATGATTAAAGTGAGATATTAAATTATGTATTCTTATTTAATTACTATTCATAGAAATGTATGAGTGGTTTGAAAAGAAAAAAAAAGAGGTTTTGTCAATGAAACTTGTCGTTATACAAACTGTAATAAGACTGAAATAGTTCTGTTAAATGAGTAGAGTAGATTTTAGACTTATTTATTATTAAGAGGGATTTCTTTATGTAAATACAGCTTATTATACAGGGGGGTGGCCCGTGAAACGATGTCCAATAAATCTTTATTGAATCAGTTTTCCGATTATTTTTTTTTTAAGTGCGATGATGCGATGAGAAAAGAAACAGGTAAGAAGTTGCCAAAGAAAGCAAGTTTACTTCCATATATACAACACACACACATACACAAAACACACTTGAACACACTTGCTGAACATACTTGGTGTTTCAATAAACCCTTGAATAGAGAATTCTATTATTTTCTTTTGAAAGTCATTTCATGGGCCAACCTGTATATATATGGGTAGCTTAAATAGCGTATCCAGATTTTTTGTAGTTGACAGGCGTCGTATGTTCTGCGCAAACGCACGAGCAGGCGTTCGCTATAGAATACCTAATTCACATCGTACTAGAATACGTACACTAAAAGTTTCAGTCGTATAATGACGCAATAAAAGAGAAAATTCGTTCGAAAATTCTAATTTGATTATTCTTTTGTTGATTTTTAAGTTTTTTTTTTTGAGAATTTTTTGTTTATTGAGATTGTCTGATTGTGTGTTCGAAAGTGCTGAAGAATTATCCACACTTGTATAGGATAAGCTGAATAAAGAAATTACCCATAGGAACAGAGCCTTGTAAGATTGATCAATTTTGTAATTGTTCAATGTAGGAGCTGGTTTGTTTTCTCAACTTAAGCGTAATACTTCAATGTGATTTTGTTAATAGGAACGGGATAAGAGTGAATTTAATTTACTGTTACATAAAAATAAAAATGCCAGAGTATTTTTAATACGAAAATGTGTTTTATTACGCACTTATTATTTCAACCAAATATGTTTACTCATCTATAGCATAATGCGTACACAATCGTAAGAAGACACCACGAATTTTTTTGTTATAATGCATCATTACATACTAGGAAAATGCAAAAATATTAAGCGGTTTCTTGGTAAACAACTACTCGGGATACCTTAAAAATATGCGAAATGTACACATACTTAATGAAATGCACCATTTTATAATACGCTGTTCATACATCTTGGTCATCAGTTAACACTCCAAGACCTTTGTTTTTGGGCTTCTAAAGCATGTTTTCAATATCGATAAAAAAAAGGTCGAATTGAGAACCTCCTTCTTTTTGAAGTAGGAAAATAAAATTCTTTAAATAAATGCCTTGCAATCACTGGTTGTTTTCGTTGTAAGTAAAAACACAGACGAAGGCAAAATGGTCCACAATACCCCATACAAACCACTTAACTATAAAGTTCTATCGATAATTATATCGATTTTAATATTCGTGATGACACCTATTGATATGAATTACATAACATGTCGACATGCATTATATTTTATGAGTATTAAAAACATTTTTTAGAAGCTCCAAAAACTATACGGTAAAGTGTATGGGTGCATTGTTTAGAGCTAGAAAGCGCTTTTTCTCTATTTTCGACAACAACAATCACTTCGACCAACATCCACAAAAACTAACATCAACTCTTTTGTCTTCACTCCACAATACTGATCATAGTTTTATCTTAACAATGGTCCAAAAATATCTAATAGCATTCCTAAACGATCAAGTAGAAAAATACTTTTAATTATGCCTCGCAGAAATCTAGCTTCTTTGTTAATTTTCCCTCACTATCATCGAGATATAATTTCTTTTTTTATATTTATTTTCTTCTGTGTCATGTCGAATTGCGTCAAATAATACATTGTGGGTCTAAGAGTGTTAATCTATACTACTGTGACAATCTCGATCAGTTTCGATTATCGTGTTGCATAATGTTCAGGATGAAAATATTACATCACTCTGTGTAAAACTAAACATTTATCGGCATCGATAGATAGAGCGGAGACTTAAAGCATTTTTGTTATTACAGATGCGCTCCGTCTATCGATATTCGATTGAAATCCACAGAATCGATATATCTAGACCAATTCTAGGGCTTTTCTCCTAGAATACTGCTCCCAATCTTTCGAATTTCACAAAATGGCGTGTTTTGATAGCGTTTTCAGTCGAAACATTACGTCCAGTATTATAGTAGTGATCTCTATAGCTTTCCACAATAACTTGAACGTTTCATAACAATATTTCGATAATGACTTAATAAGAAAATGTTACTTTTTACCAACCTTGTTACCAACGCGCCAAATATGTCGAAAGAACAAGGCAGATATATTTTTAACGTGAGATTTCTAGCGTGTTCCACACTTCAGATAAATTCGTATACTCGTGAAATGAGCACTAAATCAATAGGTATAGGTACCCAGCTAAGCCTAATGTGGTGGGGCTTCAAAATCAAAAGTATGAAAATGTCACAGAGTCTATAAATCAATAATCTTTCACATAACGCAGACCACACTGTAGAACATGTCTTTATACAAATGGGGTTTTTTATCTATCCGCTAGCACTCAGCCTCAAACATTTTCATTGAACATTGTGCATCAAAATCTTAACATTAACCCTATGATAACAGTTAACACGATTACATTAAACAGACAATATTGTGAACTTGTAATGCATTATCGTTTGATTTTTACGTTGAATTGAAATGTTTTTCTACGGGCAAATTTTTCGATAGACAGATAAGTTTTATTCGTGTAATAAAATTGACGTCTGACAGATTTTGTATGGAAGAAATGTCAAAAATTCAAAATTATTGCTCGGATAAAATTATCTGGTGTTGCAAAAATCTGCCCTAAAAGTCGTACCTGTTGGTAGTTCTTGGGAAATAGGACCTTATTGAATAAGGAGAAAGTCCACTTTTCATCATGAACTGTGTTCTTGTATCGGTGTTAGAACTAGACGTCTTCTAAATGTTTTTTTTTATATATTTAAATGAGTATAATTTAAATTGTAAAAACAAATATCTTTGAAATCTTTAATTAAACAGTTAATCACTGATTAATAGAACATCTTGAATGGTATTTTATAAAAAATACGGCCCCTGAGCAAAGGTGTGTGTGGGTTTAGAAGCCTTAAATAAAATATAAAATGTTCATAAGAGTGAAAACTTAAGTTTTTTTTGGTATATTTATTGTTTGTTGATACAAAAGTAGTCCTAAAAAATGTTCAAACACAAAAACTACCCTCAAATACGTCTTTTCACGAACATAAAATGATTTTAGAATGTGTCTTACATTCGGTTATCCGACATTATGTGTAGCCAACTGTTTCTTTTTTTGGTAAAAATAAGTATGTAATATAAAAACTCGGTCTGACTAACTTAATTATATAACATTTCACTGCGCATGCGACGTTAACTCTGCCTTTAATGATAATAATTTATAATACGTGTGGAATTATAAAAATTAAGAGTGCGGTTTGCATTTCTAAATGTTGCCAATTTTGCATTATCGCGAAAAATTAGTCTTTTTTCTTAATAATGTTGCAGTCAATTGTTTTATCAAAATGTACAGTCAGGCAGAGCTTTTAAGGGCAGAGTCCACTATTACCACCTAGTAGAGCCAGCATTGGCCGGTTGATGTTGACAATGATAAACTATTATATATATATGTATATATATTATATATAATACATATATATATATATATATATATATATATATAACGGCTGACTTAGTTAATAAAGGACTCTGAATGTTAAGATAGTTCTGGACAGATTTACTGAAAAAATATTGCCTTTTATAATAAAATTCCATGATTTTGTACACAATACTTAATAAGTCGTAATCGTTTTTGAGTATAATGTAAATATAAATATGTAGTTATATTATATAAAATAATATTGAATTGTTTGTTTCACGTTAAATGTGTCCAGAAAAACACATTTTTTCGATCAAACGAGCGTTCACTTACAGTTTGTATTATATTTATGTATATTACATTGTATATACTAGTGGCAGTTATCAACGCTCTTGATATCAACTGGTAGGTTAAAAGCTCACTAAGTTCATAGTTCACAAATGCTTTATTTAACACTCATTTATATTTATACTGAATAGTTTAAGGCCTTACAATTGGTAGAGAAGGTTAAATTATGGAAGATTGATAATGATTTTTGAGCTAAGTAATTAACTTTAGGCGGTATCAAAAAATTGATAAAAAAAAACAAAATGGCATTTTTTTTCTAAATTAAGCTTAAGTCGTGTGAGTCGAATCGCCTAGTGAGCTTCCACACTCATGCGACGGTCATATTGTATGACCAAATACAAAAAAGTACTTCCAATCACATCACTATTGAAGTCGGACGTCAAGTTAGTCGATTATAATTATTTATCGTTTTCGGGAAATTAATCAGTGCGTATGAGTTTACGATCGATTGACATAGACATAATCATAGATAATCGAAGCTCATGCAATTTCTTACAATGATAAGTTTATACAATTATAAATGAAGTACCATGTGATTAAGATAAAATATACGGGTACAAGGTATTCTAATTCATAATATTAAATGGAAACAACAAATGAATAATAAAACCGTCCGATGGCTAACTTGCCGCATTCGTTCATATAAAAATGAGCTCAGATTTCGTTTCCGATTACCAACGAATAAGTCAAACAAAATATAATGAATTTAGAAAAAAACAAAATTGTGCAAAACATCCAAAGTTACACGAGGAATAGTCGAAAATAACATACTTTACTAACTAAAAATCACTAAATCAGGCGCAAAGTAAAATAAAATGGAAATCATCTTCCCACAACACATTCAAGTTTCGACTAGGTTCCTCACAAAAACATAAAATAAAACAAAATAAAAAGCAAATTGTACAGCTGAAATCATTAGGAACATACAACTGACATTATCTGAGCAACTTCTTGAAAGAATACGTTCAAGAAATTCAAAATTTCTATTACTAACATACTTATCACAGGTTAAAAGGGACAAGAGAAAGTATTAGTGTTCTCTCAATACAGTACATACGTAGCTACATAATATAAAAACTAAGACAACTTACGATGTACTAACGACCGCGCCGAGGCCACGGCACGGCGTGAATGAAATCGTTTTTAAAAATTAATAATAAATTCTAAGCCCATTGCCCCTTACGTGGGGCGGTTGAGATCGATTACTTACATTTATAACAATATAACATTATGTTGACTGGCGGTGCCAAAGCGCTGAAGCCGATTAAAAGTAAAAGAGCACATAAGGCGATATCCTCACTGTGTTCACACGGACAGTCGCACGCGCCGTGCAAGTCGGTCAGCTTCAATCTCCCAATAATAATTAGTTGTGATAATAAAAATAATATGCAATCCAAACTGACTGATTTACGCGGCGACGTTAAATCTGTACAGCTATATAAGCTTTAAAGATTGACCCTCTACGCCAATGAGTTTTATATCTAGTTGGTATCGTTTTAAGTGAGCTTTGGCGTAAAAGGCTGACTGTTCCCGATCGTCGCTTGGAGTAAGGCGAGCTTTACCGTGCAACTCGCCTGCCACGTCATCACGAAGGCTCTATCTGGCGGCGGAAGTTCATCGTTGCTGGCCTATCGACACGCCTTATGGCCGTAAACGAACACTCGTGGCGCATATCAGATGTTTGTGGGTAATTGACGCTTCGGAAAGTCTTTTTTGTAGTCGCGCCTGTTTGTGGGCTTCCATCGCTTGACCACCAATCGTATCACAACAGCACTGTAGTCACTGAGGCCTAATGTCCGGCCCGAAACACTCGTAGTCTGGCGCGCGGCCTGGGGGACCGCGACCGCGCGCCTAGTCCCACCCGTTCTCCTTCACCATATGAGCCAGTTCTATTATGAACTTGCCCTCTTTGTATTTCTGACTTGATTCAAACGCGTGCTCCTGAAACATAAGGGTGGAATTGTATGAGAAATAGACACAGGATAAACACGTTTTAACGTTTCGCATGGACTCACGATTTAAATTTAAGTGACACATGGCACGTGCCCTACTCTATCTCATTGGATTAAGATCTGAATGCAGTTCAACAAAGATTAAAGAGGACAGGGGTGAGATCAATGGAAATGTTCTGTCTACGTGGAAGGACTTGTGTTCAACTGACGAATGTTTTTGTGGAATGAGAAATAAATATCAAGCCGTTGAACCAAGAGAACCAGTTACATGTTTGTAGGTATTAACCAGATGAAGTGTGACTTTGTCAAACGCCTTCAAACTGTGGTCTTCAAATAGGCTGTGATGATCGCTTTGTTTTTGTAGGAGAAAATCCTTCTTGTCTAAGTCAAACTCCACGTGCTCATTTAAGATTTCTGTACATCTTAAGAAATCTTATCAAAATCGTAATGTTCGAATGACGTTCCAATTATGCGGTTTGCGTCCGAGATGATAAATCTTCCATAGACACAACATTATAATACGGTTATTAGAGGTTTACTAAAGTCTTGTACCAATTATTAGAGACTTATTTGAACGTTCTACTTAATTAATATTAACTAAATACGTATTCGATAATTCCGTTATCAGCTGGGACTTCGAGCTGACCTCAGCTATAAAATTTACTTTCGTTAATACGACAGCTGCTTATTATACATTAAAAATGGAGGTCTGCATTTACATTTTAAAACAGAAAGGCATGAAAATCGAGTTGTGTCAAGTTGAAATCGCTCTTTAGATTCAAGTCGACTATTTTGGGATTATAATTACGGACGAACAGAAGAAGAATTAGTTTTATAGACGATAGCCGGCTTTACTCGAAGAAAAGTTTCTAAAGGGTTCTAGAATTACTTGTTTTTAGTTTAGATTAGGTTACAGTTGGGTGGAGAAGTAAATTGGTACAAGATTTAACGTTTAATTGATATCGATTAGAGACATTTGCTCGTAAAGGTCTACAGCTAAACTTGGACCTAATAATCATTAGTTCCGATCACACGGGATATTAGAAGGAAGAATTAGGATAAGAATAAGCTCTTGCTAGATTCTTGCGTGCATTTGCACAGTGCATACAGGGATTATCGTGCCTACCAAAGGTCCGGGATCCTATGGTTCCCAGATGTACGAAAAGCTCTTACTAGATAACCTAACGAACTTCCAGCTTAGGTCTGAATTGTAAAAAAATTGGCATCCGTCATCCCTATTATTTAACACGAATAAGATTGTTCCACTGAATAAAAAATATTCTCTACGTTTCATACAAAGATGGTTCGAGAAATGTGACCTTGACCTTGCAGTTCAATACAAAATTAAATTTTTCAAAGTCTTATCATTTTGTGGCCTACGAACTGTTGTAGTTACACTGTGCCATTCGACATTCGTGAGGGTAGTACAAGGATGTAACCACTTTTTACTAGCTTCACGAAGTTTATAATCTCTACCATGTTGAAGTAAAAATGTAACATATTTAGGTACCTACATTATTTTTCATAACTTTCGTATTAGGGGCACGATTAGATCTTATGCAACGGTATTTGAATATCGCTTTCACGGATTATTGGATGTCTGAGACTCGGAACTGACATAGCTTATAGGTAGGAAGATGCTTTTCAATAAAAAATATTTTTTTTGGGTTTTTCCACCTGGATTTTCTCAGTAGCATCCCGGAGTCTGGATTTCTGCCGGTTAATGGCAATAGCCTGGCCCCCTATTACATATTCAAGTAACCACACACCCACATTTCGCCAATTAAGCGCAGTTGTGGCCCGCGAAATTAAATTTTTCTTACGTTTTCTGCAAATTTTCAGGTCAGTGTCAGGTTGTATCTATATCAAATTATAATTCACAACTATAACAGGTATGTATTTACAGAATTATAATCATAAGAATCATCAATACATCTTTCCAAGTTAGATTTGTTCCCTAAGAAAAAATCTCTTATGGAAAAGTGCTTATGGAACAAATCTATCTTAAAGAGAAAACAATATGAATTATTCTAATTGTGATTCTGTAAATAGATATCTATTATAGTCACGAATCATATTTTGGTCCAGATTCAACTTGACACTGCCCTGTAAAATGCAAAAACGTAAGAAAATTTGAATTTCGCGGTCTACCACTGCGCATTCACCTCGAGTCCCAAGTAACATAATCGGTGAAATGTGGGTTTGTGGTGTAGGCACTTACACCTCTGCCTAACCTTTCGGAAATTACAGGCGTGATGTTATGATATGTGAAATCTTGGAAATAGATTATCTAAAAGCTCGAATTTTGACGTGCGATTCTCAAGCTTAAGTGATATATCACAGCTCTGAGAGCAGTTTCTACAGCTACAGTTTCTGCAGTTTTTATAGAGAAGCACTAAACTAAAACGAATCTTCAATAATTACAATTGCAAAGAATGAAAAACTCCAACCTTCATTCTTTTCATGGCCAAAAAAAGGGTAACTAAATAAGTAAAACGAACAGGGAATAAAAACATAATACTCATTACACACTGGACACTTCCCACGGTCTCATTAGCGATAACATCGATTTTGCTCAGGAATTTGCAACTTTCTTTACCAATATCCCAATTAAAACTACAGAAACTTTAAATTCTTCGCCCGCACTAGCTAGTGAATTATTAAGAGCGAATGTCTCAGCCTGTCCTGTGGAATTTAAATTTGAACCTATAAACCCTATATTCATTATAAAGGAATTTAAGCAACATAAGATCAAATATACTAAAGATTTGTGGGGCATGTCTACTAAAGTTTGTCAATCCATTATTGAGACAATTGCACCATATTTAGCTTTAATATTTAATTTGTGTACAGATCAAGGGGTTTTCCCAGAAAAATGAAGTTCAGTAAATATATTCCACTTTTCAAATCTGGGGACAGCAAATACACTAAATAATTATAAACCCGTATCGGTTTTGCCGGTTTTTAGCAAGGTGTTTGAAAAAATAATGATAATCAAATGGTCAATGATTTTAATCGTAATAACATCCTACACGATCAACAGTATGGTTTCACCAAAGGACGTTGTACAACCGACGTCGGTGTCACCTTATTAAAACACATCTTTAACGCATGGGAAGAAGCACAAGATGCAATAGGCATTTTGTGCGACCTATCCAAGGCATTTGATTGCGTCAATTACGAAACACTGCTCTTGAAACTTGAGCATTACGGACTAGGTAAACTTGCTCTTCGCTTAATAAAATCATATTTAAATGATAGATTTCATAAAGTTCAAATAAACGGTGTGAATTCATCGGGTTTAAAAGTCAAAATGAAAGTACCGCAGGGCTCAATAGTGGGGCCATTCCTATTTTTGGTATATATAAATGATTTACCTCATTTACTGAAAAACCGACCACAAATGGTGTTATTTGCTGATGACACATCATTGATTTTTAAAGTAAGAAGATGTGCATAGGAGCTTCGCGACGTAAATAACGGTATACTTATGGTCCATAAATGGTTTACTGTAAATAATTTGGTATTAAATGAAAAAAAACTAAATACATAGATTCGCTTTACCGAATGTTAGAAGTAGTGAATGTCATGTTGTATTGAATAAAGAGATACTTGAATTCGTTGAAAATAAGGTTTTCCTGGGGATCACGCTTGACTCAAAGCTACAGTGGGGTCCGCACTTAACATCACTTGCAGGGCAGCTAAGTTCAGCCGCTTATGCTGTTTGGAAAATTCGCCAATTAAGGGGCAAGCGCTAAGGTAGCCCGCGAAATTCAAATTTTCTTACGTTCTTTGCAATTTGCTGGTCAGTATTAGCTTGTACGTCGATCAAAATATGATTCGCGGCCGTAACATTATGTATTTACAGAATCATAATCATTAGAATCAGTAATACAACTTGTTAGGTTAGTATAATCCCAAAATGTCAAGATTTCTTGAAATACTCATTCATCATAGAGAGTTATGTAAATACATATTTGTTACGGCCGTGAATCATATATTAATCAATGTACAACTTAATACTGACCAGCAATTTGTAAAAAACGTAAAAAAAAATTGAATTTCGCGGGCTACCCTGGCGCTTTTGCTTTAACAGACGTGGATACCGCGAGACTGGTCTATTTTAGTTACTTTCATAGCATCATGTCTTACGGTATTCTGTTGTGGGGACGGGCTGCAGATATTGATTCTATCTTCATTCTGCAAAAGAGGGCTGTCAGAGCCATCTACAAGCTCAGCAGACGCGAATCTCTACAAACCGTTTAAAAAAATTAACATCATGACGGTTCCTTGTCAATATATACCTATATGAAAACATTATGTACGTTCGAAAAAATCTACATCTAATTAGTGAGATAAGTGACAGGCATAAATTTAACACTAGAAATAGGGAAAAATTAGATCAACCGCGCTTCAGTGTCCAAAGTAAAAACTTCTTGTATGGGTTACTGTGTAAAATGTTATAATAAAATACCACTCGATATTCTTCAACTAAATAAGAAGAAATTTAAAACATGCATTAAACGCACACTATGTAGACAAGCATATTACAAGTTGGATGATTATATCGTAGATAAAAATGCTTGACTTAGTGCTGGTGTAAGAGTAGTGGAGATTAAGATTAAAAGTAGTGGAGATGTAAGAACCATGTACTTATCTGTTTATTATGATTTTTTGATGTTTTTTTTTACATTGTTCTCACATATAGAAGCAACAAGAATAATGTACCCAGGATTTTGTAATATCTTGATTTAAAAGAGTGTCCATGTAGTTTCTTGCCCGTTCTTCTCCATAGAGATCTACGTTTTGGAATGGGCAACTAGCTTCACCTTTCTGACTAACTGACAGACTATATAATTTTTGACAATTCAAAAGTGCCTGTACAAGGTTTAATTGAAATAAATGCTTTGAGTTTGAGTACTTACATATTTCCATCCGAGCATCGTCTTGCAGCACTCGCAGTAGATGTCGGCGACGGCGTGCAGCCCTGTCAGTAGCACGCGCTCCTCCGCCGGACCGCAACCCACGTTTACACTGGAAAATAGAGAAAAAAACCTTTTTTATATAAACTCCTTAAGTACGCACTTAAAGGGCGAATATCAATTTAATTTGCACAAAAAAAAATGAGGATATAAACGACAACTTTGTCCATTTTACTAAATGTCAATCGTTAAATAACTGTGCATTCGTATACAAATATTCGCGCTATTTTTCGCGTTAATATTTGCCTCCATTTTTGTTAGTAATGGCAAAATATTTGGCAGCCACGAATTTGCTTTTAAAATGTGAAGTGTAGGTGCATATTCTTAAAGTCTAAAATGTTCAGACGACCGAAAGGTACAGTTATTTACAAAAACTATCCGTCTATCTCAAGGATTTCAAGGCAAATATTTGTGAAAGACGTATAATCGAACTCAGTTGACCGTGACATTTATTAAGCACATGCTAAGAGTCATATTGTCAGGGAAAAAAACAAAATAGCAATAACGGGTTACACCCAATGCGACACCGTATTGAATGTTTCAACGGAAAAATAGCTGAGGTTGCAGCAATGCACTCTATTGCACATACCGAAGGACGTGCATCAAGTTTCAATCATTTAGCAATAGAATCGTCAAGTGCGAATATAATCTCGATAACGAGTAATATACGAGTATTTGTCAATGCGATAACGGCTTATTTGTTTACGAAACTCGCTTTAAACGCCATGGGTTATGGCAAGTTAGTACTCGAGAGGTAAATAATGCTAATACGGGTGATGAAATCCAAGTAGCGTGCAGGTCGCTTACATGAAATATGCATGACTAAAGTAGAATATATAAAGTGACGTTGATATTATTATACTCACACTGAATTGAAAAGGTACGCGCGCCCCTGGCTGCCTTGAAACGACTGGAAAACAGAAACATATTTCGTTAATGTTAAATCTTATTAAGATTAAGGCCAGGAATGCAGATTGAGAAGAAGAAATATATTCTTATTGTTATAGCCTAATTGGAAAATGGTTTCAGCATGAATAAGTAACAGTAACAGCTTTTGAATGGCGGACTGTAGAAGCAACAGGCATTTGTTTTAATTGAAAAGTTATGGAATAAAGCGAGCATTTTCTTGAAGAGACAGTTACCTACATATATAAAAGTTTTAGTAGTGTATTCTGATGGAGTAACCGGTAAACAATGAAAATGAACGTGAATAATTATGATTAAAAAGCAGGGACGGATGGCTGAAATGAACGGGCCTAGTGTGTTGACCCAATTAATAAATATTAGATACACTGACTGGCCACAAAGCACTTCGTAAAAATGAATATTAATTGCCGCTGTTGATATTAATTTGAACAAAGAGTTCACGAGCTATTTCTGTTGGTGTCAATAACAGATTCCGGCAATGAATGCGAATTTGAATGCTTGTCTCGTCGGCACATTTACAGAAATGACTCAGAAAAACAAAGTTTCCGAGGTTTGGAACGAAAAGGTATGACTAATATGAGAATCCGTTAAAAGCAAGAGTTGCTGAAAAAAAAAATCGGTTGTCTGTAAAGTCGGTTTACTGACGATAGTTGAACGTGACAACGTCATAAGAAAATACTGATGGAATAGTTGCATTGCATTCGCTTGCACTTCAAGCCGCCATGGAACGCTACAGAGCGAGGCCGCGAGGTAACGCTACATGAGTCATGTTTTTTCGTGAGTGCAACCAGCTTCATCGATTTATCAGACGTTGTCACGTCAATAATCAACAAATAGGAAGAGAGTCTTTGCCTTCATAACATTCCCTTCATTCCTTATGAAGGCAATGCTACGAAGGCAAAAAACAAGAAATGACTCGAAAGGATTTTCACCAGTTACCGTGCCTCAATAGCCAAAATAGCTCATCTCGTCATAAGGACAAGAAACTTGATATAACTTGGCTTAAACAAGAAACAGAAGTAATTTCAGAACAGTGTTTGAAGTCATTTACAGAAAAGAAGACGAGAAAGATGAAGATGATGTAGAAAAGTTTAGCGTTTCACTTGAAAAGAGAAATATTTTGAAGAAGGATACTTAATACATAAAAGAGAAATAATTTTTATGCCGAAAAATAAATTTTGAAGATAAAATTTGCTGTATACCTTTGATATAAGCTCGTCATGGCTGGCCAAGTGCGCGCGGCAGTGTATACAGCTGTAGGTGCGGTGCGCCGGCGGCAGGTAAGCCTGGAAGGTCTTCACGGGAGTGCGCGCAGCCGTGGCGCTGCCGCCGCCCTCGCCTGCCACCCCGGCTCGGTTAGTCACCCCGTCACGCATGAGTGCCTGCTAGCTACCAACACATACCGCCGTCAGCTACAGCTACTGGCGGGCGCCCTAAGTGCACTATGAATGGCCGCCATGGAGATTGTGACGGGCTCTTTGGGATTCAATTTTGAGGTAGCTTTTTGGGAATATTTGCTGGATTTTTAATGGGGAAGTGGCGGTTTTGAGTGGCAAGGTGAAGCTTGGTGCTTATTAATTTGCTGTTGATGATAGACATCTAGGTATCGCAACATTTAAAAGGCTAAATCTCTGTATAGGAAAAGCTTTAGAATGTTCTTTATTGAAATACCGGAATAACAGTAGCAGGAAGTCTTAGACCATAATTAGAACGAAAGTAGTTTCCTAACAATGCAAAAGGTCATTGATTTCGGAAAGGTGAATATCGCAAAATGTATGCGCAGAAGTGTAACTTTAGCCACCACTCAAGATCACTCAAGAACCGGTCCAAAAATATGACCATCGTATTGCAAAAGAAAATGCAATTTCTGAAGGCTTTACTCTCATCTAAGTGCAGCTTAGCCATTCTATTTGGATAAAGAAGCTGTTTCGCAAAGAGCTTGCATAATAGATAGACTACATATGAAAGTGAATCATAATATTTCATTACTGGATGTGTACTGGTAATGTTAGAAGAGTGAGTAAACTTAAGTTTTCCGGGGGTAAGTTATCTTCAGATTTGTCCGAATGCAGGAGTTTCTACGGTTACAGTTCTAACCTAACCTCGTTAAAGTATCTACTTCGGTTAGCTCGGATCAGATTAGAATTGTGGCCACTACAGAGGCAGCGTTCTAGGATGAACCGGAACACATTAACAACTGGAAACTCAACATCCTTGTTGCGTAACACACTCACAATGGTATTTGGAGCATTCGTCTACAACGCAATAGGTTTATTGTCAGCATAGACATCTGAATTGAAAACTGCAGGTATATTCTGTTAAATTTCACTATCAAAACCTAGATGAACTGGGCTTGAAGTGAGCTGTCATTCCACTTGATGCTAGAGATTGACACAATTGACAGCTCACTTCACCGAAATTTCACAGTGAGATTTTACAGAATATATCGGCTGTTGTGTTACGCAACTGGGTTCCTGGCCTCGAAACCCTGGCAATATTAAATTATTTGCGGTAAACCTAGGGTCACTCAATCTTCTAACATAGTCAAAAACTGTTTTTGGAGTCGAATATAATCTCAATCGCGGCCATGGTAATATAGTGCACGTGGGGCGAACAGTAACAGCACTCATGGGACAGTGTATTACATGAATTCTAATTAGATTCCAACCATATAGCTATGGTAACCTGTTTTATCTATATCTCTAACGTTAGGTCATAAAATTACGTGTGCTATGCCATCAGTCAGCTGCGTCTTTTAAGTCTATAAATAGGAAGATTGTTATGAACGAGCAATCTTGGGTAAACAATTTTGCATCGAGTTGTCTTTACCCATTTTTTAACGACTCCACAAAAATGAGCAGTAGGTACCCTAATTGCGTTATCACTATCAATCCGAATCTCTTCATAGTAAGAGTGAACAGGCTTCTTCTGGTTAAGCTCACTCCATCGTAGACTTTGTCTCTGTCATCTCTGACCTAGACTAGAGTCAAGAGCAAACCCGTTTCAAATAAATAAAAAATCACAATCTGAATAATTTTGAAGGTTATTGTTAATCCATTGCTTGATATGTTGGAAAAATTTGTCTGCTCAACAACGTAAATAACACAATGAATGTTGCTGAACTGTTAAAATGAAAGGCCTTTCTTCTGTTAGTGTGTGACGCAATTGCCCCGTCTTTACTTGAGGGTCTTATTTTAACCTCGTTACGCCAGATTTTTTTGCCACTAGTTTACAGATAGTAAACAGCATTGAAAATTGCTACCGAGTTTTTTTGCTCGGCTAAAATAGAGTCGTACTAGTTATATATAGGCAGTTATTAATTAGCTTTTAATTAACAGCTGTCTATATTGTCAATGGTGCTGTGAAGAAGTCTAGCTTTGATTGTTTCTGCCTATTTTGTTTTTACATGACTTGTTTGCAACGAACATTTCTTTTGACTATCATAGTGGAATTTCAATATTCAGTTGGACCTAACTGAATATTGAAATTCCACTATGATAGTCAACATTTTTCAATGTTTTAGTAAAATGATGGTTCTTATAAATTTCATCAGGAGTTGTTAGCATTAGACCCTAGATTCCTATCTTACAAACGAAAGATGATTTAAGGGGCTTTAAAACAGGCCTCGTATTAATCTTTGAGTTATTTGGTTACACATTCTAAATTATTTAACCTTTGTGTTCACTATTTTCGTTTCAGTTAAAGCCTTAGGATACTAAATATTTGCCAATATTTCGACTTGATGGCATAGCACTCCGCCTCTTAAGGAACTGTACAACGCCAACTCAGCTTTGGCTTTATGAGGTTTCAAAGCTGGAATCGGGACACTGACTCCAAATTTTCAATTATCAGAGCCAACCAGCGTTGTATAATCCAGCACCTAGACCCTTATGTTTGTTAAGTTTTATTTTATTTATTCAGGGACAATAAACAGCTATAAGTTTTCAAGCACCATAATTGGGTAAAACACTCGCAAAAGCACCGAATGTTTGGAAAATTCGTCTCCTTCACGCCCAGTTCTACAGATCGTTAGGGTTTCAAAAGGCTTAAAGACTGTCTTACACAATCAAGGTGCTGGTTTTCGTATCATAATAGCACAGTTTAGAAACAGACCTGCCTGGCGCGAGCAGCAAGCGCTCGCCGCCCACATCAGCCGGGAAAACCGTCGGTCACCTGCCGCGCGCGCCCTCGCACCGCGCCGCGCGCACGCACTTTGATCCCGCCACCCTCTATGGACAAAGAGAAAGAAATGATTAGAACTTACAGGAGCTGGAAACTTTTTGGTTTGGACGTCGTTATCATATTTAGGGTGCTTGGAACAAAAGGGAGAAGCCAAACTCGGCAGCAGATGATACATAGTTTCGAGTGTTAAGTAACAATATAGTAAGTGATAACAATTACTAATATAATATTATAAAGAAATAAAATTTGTTTGTTTATAGATTTGTGTGTAGGGGATCTCTGGAACTAACTAACTTTAACACCACGCTATGATCCTTAGGTCCTGAGCAAAAATAAAAAAGGCAGAAAGAACGCTAAGCGAAAACAAAGTGATAGCGCGGGCAGGCGATGCGATACGACGGGTCAGGGAACAAGAAATTTCACTCGGACGAAGTCGCGGGCAGAAGCTTGTGTGCTTATATTTCACCGGCACTACACCTTCACACAAATACTGCGATATGAAGCCGTCTTTCAGAGGTCGGCTGCATACTGGAAAATACAGGAGCATTTCACTACCCAAACTAGAAATTATAAAATGCAAGCAGTCTTCAGAAATTTCGATCGCGAAAAACGAAAAGCGACTAGTCGCTTGGCGGCACTCAAAGAATCGCCTTTGTGTGGCAGGCCTTAGAAAAAGGAGGTCACTGGTCCCAAGGGAAGCCAGTCTTGAGCATCATTCTATGTGCTGTAACTGCATCGAATGGGTGTCATCAGATGACGTAATGATGCAATAAATTGTTAGTCAATTTTGTTACAGTCTGTCTTATGCTCGGTTCCTATAAACAAATACCTATGAATCGTTTTGCTTACCAATGGTAGCATTTATTATTGCCAAGATGGGTAGGTATAGATTGGTAAGCTAATTTTACCTGTCATAGCTACTTCATATGGAAGGGTCTACTATGCAAAGCTATGATTTCTTGGCTTCATTATTGGTGAAGATACAAGAAGAGTCTTCATTTTAAATGATGAGAAAGATACTAACGTGAGTTTGAAATACACTGAAATTCTGTCCTGTCCATTAAAATTCATGTGATAGAATCATTTTGTTGGGACTTGGGACTATTTACACTTTCTACTAACAAAATAGTGCCTGCTGCAGTACTAAAAATAGCAGCAGGCAAAACAATATTAGTTGTTTCACTTGATGTTTAATAAAAACGCATTGGCGAGATGCCAGCTTTCAAACGAATTCCATATTTATAATTGCATTACCTACTTAATATCATCTTTGATGCTAAACGAAATGCAAATTATTTATAAATGCTAACCTCGATTAAAAGAGTTTTCACTTCTCATGCTCTGAAAGTGCTTCTTTGTGCAGGGTATAGGCTGCACAAAATTCGATTTTGTGCACAAGGGCATTAACGTATCTACTCATAAATGTATTATATTAAGGCAAAGAAAATGAGCCATACAGCCAAATGCAATAAGAAGTTCATAGATAGAATTTGTTATTATATAATATTTACTTTAATTTATTTGCCTTATGTGTTTTTTAAGATATAATAGATATTAAAATTTTAATTCAAGTACGGTAGGTTAGTTGATTTAAGAAAATTATTATTACAAAATTAATTTAATAGTAGGCTGTATAGGTCTGCAGCCTAATATCAATGTCGTAAGATTTAAAAAAAAAATAATTTCCTTCAGTATTCAAAACTGTTCTAATTTTACTTTGAATTTTAATTAAAGAAATGTTATGTTATACTACTGTTTTATTTCCTCGCAATCGAAGTGAAAAGCAGAGTTTATAACTCGTCCACAAAACCATTTCTATCCTCGACATTACTATCAGCCCTCGCCTTCGGCTCGGGCTGCTAAAAGTCTCGGATAGAAATGGTTTGTTTTGTGCACTTGTTGTAAAATCTACTATTTCACTTCTCATGCTCTGAAAGTGCTTCTTTGTGCAGGGTATAGGCTGCACAAAATCGAATTTTGTGCACAAGGGCATTAACGTATCTACTCATAAATGTATTATATTAAGGTAAAGAAAATGAGCCATACAGCCAAATGCAATAAGAAGTTCATAGATAGAATTTGTTATTATATAATATTTACTTCAATTTATTTGCCTTATGTGTTTTTTAAGATATAACAGATATTAAAATTTTAATTCAAGTACGGTAGGTTAGTTGATTTAAGAAAATTATTATTACAAAATTAATTTAATAGTAGGCTGTATAGGTCTGCAGCCTAATATCAATGTCGTAAGATTTAAAAAAAAAAAGAATTTCCTTCAGTATTCAAAACTGTTCTAATTTTACTTTGAATTTTAATTAAAGAAATGTTATGTTATACTACTGTTTTATTTCCTCGCAATCGAAGTGAAAAGCAGAGTTTATAACTCGTCCACAAAACCATTTCTATCCTCGACATTACTATCAGCCCTCGCCTTCGGCTCGGGCTGCTAAAAGTCTCGGATAGAAATGGTTTGTTTTGTGCACTTGTTGTAAAATCTACTATTTTATTTAAATATACATTTCTGATTTGATTCAACGAATCTAATTGAATTCGTCGATCGTTCAACTGTCTGCAAGGTAAACGGTCAAATACAATTATTTAGAAAAAACAATCACGTGCTTCAATGCTCTGAGCATACGAATCATTACAACTGATAGTGACTGTAGGTACTTAGTAGGATAGCGCTCGAGTTTCGAGCATCGGGCAACAAGGTCGCCGCGGTCTGCTCGGCATCGAGCAATGACCAGCGGGTGAAGAACCCAGCTTGTCCATGGAACTGTATGACGCTTATGAACAGACTTTTTTGTCTATGGTTTTGTAGAAATCTGTGTTTTCTTTAGAATCGACGCCCGAATAAGTGTAAGCGTAAAAACGCTGATCCTGCTCGGTAGTCGAGTATTGACCAGCGGGTGAAGAATCCAACTTGTCCATGCAACTGTATGATGCTTATGTTCATAAGCATCATACAGTTGCATTTTTGTCACACACTTACACTTACACTTTTTTGTCTATGGTTAAGAAGAGGTCTTGTCATCAGTAGAAACAACGCCTGAAAGTGAAAAACGCTGATCATATTAATATGCACTGATTTTTGTTGCTAGGTGGAGATGGTCAGCTGTGCTATTCTATAAAAATCTCGCCGTGAAAACTTAGGTGAAGTGAGCGTGGAGTGAGCTGTCAATAGTGTCAATTCCTAGCAAAAACAAACTCACTTCACCTAAGTTTTCACGGTGAGATTTTTACAGAACTCAAACTCAAAGCATTTACATATTTCAATTAAACCTTGTACAGGCACTTTTACCTACGTTTGTGTTACTTACCTAATTGTTTGCACAATTTTATGTAGGTAGGAGGTACATAATGGACTATAGTATGATGTCTAGAGCCACGCAGAATCTATATTTTCTTTAAAAATATTTTCGTTTCAATCTCCTCAACTACTGGAAACAATCTATCGATGCATCCCTGCTCTAATATGATTTATTCCGTCTAGCAACACGTTTTAATAGGTCTTATTTACGATCATTGATTTTGATTGAAACACACTTATTTCGAATTTAGAATCTAGGTTCCAATTTAAAATGCAATGCACTCGGTCTATTAGATGTATGGAAATAGTATGTACTGTACTATTACTCCCAACTAATACACGTTCTATAGCGTCTGTTACACAACGCTCAGGGCCGTCTTTAACCTATTGGAGGCCCTGGGCACATAAGGGTCACGGGGCCCCCTGTGTAGATAAGAGACAATAAGAGAAACATACTAATATTTTTCATAACTGGGAGGCTAGAAACTTATTGTTAATCGCACTGCAAATAACTTGTTTTGTCATTGAATCGGGTACCTACTAATAATGCGTAGAATGCAACGGTGGCTGCAAATAATGCTTTTTAGGAGAGCAGGCCGGGGCCCCCGATTATCGCGGGGCCCTGGGCACTTGCCCAGACTGCCCAATGGACAAGAGGGGCCTGACAACGCTTAGTCTTCTTCTTTCAAAAGTCAATTACTGACGACTGAAAGAGAGAAATCGGTGTGTAACTATTCATCTGATATAAAACGTTTATTAGTAAGGGGGTTAGTGTGTACTGTACCTATATATGTATAGTATTACAAGTTGGAACCGTGTCTATGGCAATTTCAGTCCGGTGAAATTTAACGTAATGACTGGATGGTTCTAAGAATGACTAATGATGTGGGCACTCAGTAACGCATTGTTGATCGGCTAATAACCCCCGATCATCATTGACGATCAACTTGACCGAGAATGCACGCGGATATGACTGAAGAAGAATAACGTTTTTTTTATATACAGCGTGAGTTTTTTAAAGAGTGATATTATAGTAATGTTGTTTTATTTATTGTTGACATTTATTCTATCAAGGGCAATATAACTAAATATCATAGTAGAACATGACTGATAAGTCCTTACTTCTGTGCGGTCGCATAATCTATGTACACTACAGGTAATACCTAGGTTACCTAACGGTTTTAATACGTGCCTAGGTATTCATTATTTGATCATTTATGTATGATCTCGACGGATAACTGCGACTTTGCCCGTATCTTTTTATTACTCATAGAAAAACCTACTTTTCTATAAATAAGCATATAATAAAAAATGCAATTAGCGTAGCGTGCCGAAGCTAATCGCAACAGCCATATCCGTGTATATTTATTACAATTGCCATTTAGGTATAAAGAAACCTACACAGTTGCCAGCTGTTAATTTTCCCTAATAATAAACACAAAACACACAGATTATAATCTTATCCTAATGTAGCTGGGGCAGAATCGATAATTTCCATCGTCTAAAAAGTAAATTCGATTGAATTAAAGAGCTTTTTTTTTAAATGTTGGAACGAGACCACAAAAAGTAATCTTGATATCCCCCATACCTACTAGTAGGTATCTTGAATTACGCAAGGTCAAATTAAATTAATTGGAGAAACTTCACAGACATGACGGCAATCGATATCTAAACAGGATAAATAAAAAAAAAGGAAAAGTTTTTAAAACTACAAAGTACCTAATTAAAAAATCGGTTGTCTGTAAAGTCGGTTTACTGACGATAGTTGAACGTGACAACGTCATAAGAAAATACTGATGGAATAGTTGCATTGCATTTGTTAATATTCGCTTGCACTTCAAGCCGCCATGGAACGCTACAGAGCGAGGCCGCGAGGTAACGCTACATGAGTCATGTTTTTTTCGTGAGTGCAGCCAGCTTCATCGATTTATTAGACGTTGTCACGTCAAAAAAATACAAATACTTTTTTATTTTGTGATGTTTACAGGAATAAATAAGGCCTTCTTTTAATACGAACGTGTCGTGTTTCAGAGAGAAATGTTCAACTTAATGTTGTTCGACGATGTGTAAAACTTCAATGCTTTATAAAACGTGGCTAATGCTATACGCCTCACACAGTACCGTCTGTGCTACTTCCCATACAAAGAAATAACAAAAGGAAGTCATTAGAGAAATATAATAGTAGTATGGGAAATTATAACTGTTGATATTTCAGAATAGACAACTACCAACTTACTTCTCATAATTATTGTGAGGCGATAAGGGATTAAGACTCCTTCAAACAGGCGCGATACGCGATAAAACCGCGAGTGACGAGCCTATATCAGGAGAAAAAGCAGATGAGTTATCTGCCTCTATTAAATAACTGGCCCTAGATGATTAATAACCCCAGCAAACGTTGAGTTGCAAAGATATTTGGAAAAAAAAATGGTTGTGTACACTTGTGCTATTAAGCACACAGGTCGGAAAGGCTTCATTAAAATGGAAGAGACAATTTGACTTTTGAATTTAGAACAGTATCAACTATCAAGCAGAAAGCTCCAGAGGTACGCTATAAAATGTCATTGTTTCGTCTATGGTTTGAAGTAATTACTTTTTTATGACCTACAAACGAAATAAAATGTTGATGTCCACTAAAAATCTAATAAAAATAACCGCCTTCCTGTTTTAGAGAGAAGACAGGTTCAGATATATATTATTGGATATTTTATAAAACAATGTCATTGTGTCGAAGTCATTACTATGTAGTTTACTATAACACTCATTCATTCACAGATGACACACAGGTCTATATTTTAATTTGGGCCAATAGTTAAGTTAGGTGATATTCTCACTTCCGCCACTATTAGTAGGTACCTAAGCAAACATTAGTAGATCCAAATATAAAAAAATCGAAACATAAAAATTTATTTTTATTTAGCTAAGTACCTAGACTTAGCTAAATAAAAATAAATTTTATTTTTATTAACTACCTATTCAATTTTATTTATATTGCATACTAGCAGCGCCCGCGGTTTCACTCGCATAAGTGTCGATCCCGTGTGTATATCGGGATAAAAACTATCCTATGTCTTTCCCCGGGATGCAATTTATCATTCTGCCAAATTTTATCGAAATCCGTTCAGTGGTTAAGGCGTGTTAACATACAGACAGACATACAGAGTTATTTTCGAATTTATACATGGATGAAAGTATATACTTACGGTACATACTTAATATAACAAAAAAAAAAATACAAATAAATAAAATTGAATAAGTAGTTAATAAAAATAAAATGTTGCACCTTTTTTTTATGATCAAGCTGTTATTTTGACATTCCAAAAATACAAACAGACACTTCAATTTTATTGATTTTTATACATATTAAGACAAAATGACGCTCGAAAAAAAAGTATGTAAAAAGGAGAGATATCATTTTTCAATGTATTTTGAACTAGTCAATTTGTAATTTTTTGGTGACGTTTTTAAACACGGGTTGTTCTAGTAGTTAATTTGAGCTACATAGTATGAATTTCTGTTAGTAAGTCGCATAACTATAAATGGCTATAAACCAAAGGTACATGACCCGAGAATGGAAGGAAGCAGTTTATATTCCGCAACACGCAACGAATAAGAAATGGAGCTCTAAACTTATCACGACTTGCCGCTGTCGCACACTAGAGGTGATTGTCCAAAAATGGAGTCGAACAGAACTGTAGGAACTTATAAAATCTAACCCTAAATGTCCTAGAACCAAAAATTCGAAGACGTGTGACATTACCGGTTGGTAATGTCACGCACTGGGCAGGCGTGGTAGATTACGGCACTCCTCTCACAGAGAGGAGGCCTGTGTCCCAGCAGTGGGAACGTTATTTTATATTATGTTATGTTAACGTTATTTTATATTATGTTATATTATGTTATTTTATATGTTATACGTTATTTTATTTTATATTATGCTATATCGGTTATGTTAAATTGACTAATGTCAGTATACACTTCGTATGTGGGTCGTACGTAAATGGCCTGCATTGTATTTTAAATAAGTAGGTAACGTTCAAAATAAACAAAGAATAAATTTTACTACTAAAAGTGACCTATTCTTTCAATTTAAACGATTTAGCATTTTCAGTTCATTCACCTAAAATGCTAATTTGAATAAATAACTTTCAATTTCCGAAGTCGTTGTCGTTGGTTCCGCACTTTCGTTTTTTGACACCGACTTCCGAAATTAAAGTTATTTATCACTTTGTAGTGTTTTTTTTTTTAATTCGGTTGTTTTTTATTGTAAAAAAAGTTTTTATTTTTCACTAATTATATTCTTTTACACTACTTTTTTCACTTATTTTTAATTAACACTAGTGCATTGAAAAATTGAAGGCACCGACTAGAAGAATCAAAATAGATGTATGTAGGTATGTATGTCCATGCATTTCTCCGCAACTATTAATTAGATCGTGACCATTTTTTTATTGGCTGACATTTTCTTCAACTTAGGGAACAGTGCATGTTTCATTAAAATCGTACAGTAATTTTCAAGATATGGACTGTTACGTGTAAGTGTGACGGTGTATGGTTCAAAGGTAGCCTGTTAATTGAAGTTGAGTTATTGGATGTGAGTTGACGAAAACCACAGACTTCATGTTATTTTGGTTTATTCGTAAATTTACATGAAAGTTCCGTTGGATGCTAATCCGCGGTTATAGCGCTACGGCAGCTATTGTCAACTAAATAAAATAATTATAAAAGTAAATAAGCCTGGCTTATTAATACGAGCTACGGGTGTAGTATCAAAGAGAAAACATCTCAATACTTTGGTCAAATTATAGTGCAATATTTACTACAAAACTATTATCTACTTATTACAAACAAATATTCCAGTTTTTACTTAAACTAAAAATAACGAAATAAAAAAGTAATTTAAAAAAATTAAATCGACTTCAAAAGAAATTACTTAACTCAAAATTATGAAATAACTTTAATTTCGGAAGTCGGTGGCAAAAAACTAAATTTAAAATACAGATCCCAAGACACCGACTTCCGAAATTAAAGTTATTTCATAATTTTGTGTTAGTTTTTTTTTGAAGTCGATTTAATTTTTTCTAAATTTCTTTTTTATGAAGTCGGTTAAAAACTAATTAACTATTCTAGATTACGGGAAATAGTACCTACCGATTGTGTTTTATACAACCTAACAAAATGAATAACGCAGATAATTCTAATTAACATAAAATAATAATATAATATAACTTCACACCTGTGATCCCCGAAAGGTTAAGTAGAGCTGCGATGCTATTCTGTAAAAAATTCACCGTGAAAACATAGGTGAAGTGAGCGTGGAGTGAGCTGTCAATAGTGTCAATTCCTAGCAAAAACAAACTCACTTCACCTAAGTTTTCACGGTGAGATTTTTACAAAATCGACCGGCTGTATCTAAGTACACCCACTACTGGCCACTACATACATTTCGCCAGTTATGGCGAGCCCATTGCCATTAACCGGGCGCAAATCCATACTCCAGGTTGCTAATGAGTAATTCCTGATGGAAAACCCAATAACACTCTGCCAGATCTGGCATCAAACCCAAGACCTCGTGCTCAGCAGTAGCTCTTGCGACCACTGAACCAACGAGGCGTTCCGATTTTAATTGAATAACAATAATAATATCCTTTTCCAAACAAAAACGTATTGTTTTTCAAATGATTTGTGTCAATGTCAACATGAATCTCTGATATGGGCCTGCGCAGTTAGTGTGTAATCGTTTTATTTACGCGCCTTTTATTATTACTTGCCGGTGGTCACGATTGACGATCGCTTCAATAATATAAAGTTATTATTGTATCCGATTCTGTTATTGCCGGCAAATGTTGGGCCTTGGTTTGGCTCTACTACTTTTAGAAAATCAAAAGTCATTTATTCATATCATGTTTAGATATCCATATTCATCACGTTTGCGAAGTTTCGCTAGCTAATTTAATGGGACCCTGTGTACTTATATACTGAGTACAGAATAAATGTCAGCTGTTATGCATGTGCCAAACGTGGCCAATAAATCACAAGTCTTTGTTCCATTTGTTTACCAATATTGGCGCGAATGTTTGGCCATACAAGTCCAAGTATTACTCATACAAAACACATGATCTTCATAATTTATTATCCTTTATGAATCTCAACCACGCTTGAGTTCAATTAAAGATAATACATGCAATGGAAATAATGTACAACAAAGTGTAACTGCGCATAAAATGATCTAATTTAATCAAGAAGATTTTGCAAGAATAGGGACATCTCGCCTTCGTCTAGTCTTTTCCCAAATATTCTGGGGTCGGCTTCCAGTCTAACCAGATGCAGCTGAATACCAGTATTTTACATGGAGCGACTGCCTACCTGACTTCCACAACCCAGTTACTGGGTAACACGATACGTCTTGATAAGACTGGTTGTGAGACTTCGCCTCTTTAGCTGCTTATAAAATGGAGACGCCCTGAGCGTCGGGAATTGACAGCCGATTCCCGGCCACCGTAGGCGCGGGCTTGCGGACGGCGAGCAATGGGCAGCTCGCCGTCCGTTGAGGAACAGGCACGGGTCGACGGCGCGTTTGTTCCACGCGCGCCTCAAAGAGATGTCAGCACTAACTGACGGGGTCAGCTAGGGCCGATGCCTGCCAGGGTCGCCGGTTGTTCGAAAGAGATACCGTGGCCCCTGGCACAGGCAACTTAAGAAACACGATGGGTTTTAGTCAGTAAATGTCTGACACGCAGTCCCGCTCCGCCCAGAGCGGGAGAAGTAATAATAAACCTGCGCTAGCTCGACTAGTGACGTAATAAAAAAATGGATTTGCACTATTTATGATTAACCTAACTAACGTCTTTTATTTGATAAAGATTATATACTATCTAAGTAAAAAGGCCGCCACTGTCGCAAACGGCTATAAATGTTCGTTCATAGTAGTTTATCTCTCCTGCCTTTATCCCAAATTATTTGGGGTCGGCGCAATCTAACTAATAATGATTAATGATGACCAATTTTTTCCCCACCATTGATAGAACAATTTAAGTCCCACAATAGGACCGAAGTTATTTCTAGCACTGGATACTGAAGCGGTTTACCAACAGTTGATTGGTCCATGAACCGTTCGCAAACATTACCTCTAAACCATTAACTTTTTATCCAAAGGATTTTCACCCACGAACGTTTTGCCAACATAATTCTACGTCAGTGAATGCTTAACCAAAAGAATGTTTTGACCAATAACTTTTCACCCAAAGAACAATTGACCCATGTTAAAAAGAACTTAGGATGCAAGAGCGACCGAAGCGAGCTCGGGACTTGGGGCATCCCGGCTAGGACAGGATAGGTTCGAATGGAATGACGGGTGCTCTAAGCGATTTCGGGACTCGGGGCACCCCGACTTAGGTTAGGTTAGGTTCCCTTAAACCTTGTAGACAGAAATAGGGGCTCCGCGTAGCGGGATTCCGTCGACTACGTCATATTATTATTGCTTGTAAACCAACTTAGACCCGCCACGTGATCTTCCCCACGGGGCGTGGTACCTAATAGTATTTAAAAACTATCATTTTTTTTTTTGCACGCTTTTATTTACTTTTACCTTTCCCAGTGTCTGTTGGCCAATTGTTCTTTGGGTGAAAAGTTACTGGTCAAAACATTCTGTTGTTATGCATTCACTGAGGATTTTAAAAATAAAAGTCGTTTTCCAGCATTATTTTTGCACAAAGTTACCTAGTTTACTTGTAGTAGAGTTATATTGGCGAAACGTTCGTGGGTGAAAAGTCTTTTGGATGAAAAGTTAATGGTTTAAAGGTAATGTTGACCAACGGTTCAAGGACCAATCGACTGTTGCCGCATTTAAGATTAATCAAAAGTAAATACTAACTATTTACACTAGATACTAAATTAAATGACTAAGTACAATAAGGCGTCGAAGTAAAAAAAATATATCGTCTACATCTCTCTATTTATTGTCCTATCGCAGGTATGCTGGAAGAGATTTCTTATGAAATAAGCATCACCTTTGTACCTATTTTTCTGTTCTGATTTATTTCGTGTCTGTTTATATATGTGTGTGTGTGTACATAATTTGTTTACCTCTAAATTTAAATTTATAGGAACTAAAAACATGAAGGTTCATTTCGCTAATAACTACAGCTCCATTTCAAAGTACGGATTAGCCGTTAAGCCTAACTATCTGAAATTTTGGAATAAATCCAGTTGACCTACATTTATGTTCCTATTTCGGCCTGGAAACTGGGTTGTTGCATACATAACTTGAAAGCTTGGAACTCGGAAAACAACGACTGGGTTTATCAAATTCTTTCTGTTTTTAGAGTTAACAGAACTTGATGAAGAAGTAATTAGAACTGTACTTGGTCCCCAGTTTCTAAAAGCCTCATTAGTAGGTAAATATGCTAATGACTGCTGTGATTGGGGTAATAAAATAACATTATCAAATCATAAGCAAATATTTAAATCGTTACATTATGTGAAATCAGAGCTGTCAAAGAGAAACAGAAACGTGACAGATCTTTTGACACGGTCGTAATCGTTAGATTCGCCCTGAATCTAACGATTTTAATCTTCGATCATGAGAACAACACAATCATCTCAATACGAGATTTGCCATCATAATCAATTGATTAGTCATTGAAACTGTGAGTTCTCCAGTTTGAAGTACATGCGTTGTATAGTTACCATCATCAGTTACAACCTTCAACATCATTCTAGCTACAATGCCGTATTCCAATTACAGCCAGAATGGGCTGGAGTGTTTGTAATGTACTGCACTGATTGACACGGTTCGCGTTAGCTGTGACATTGTGTCCTTACTGTGCTACACTTTGAATGGGTTGTTTGTTTAGGTTACATACTATGTTGTGAGAGATTTTTTTATTTGTTAGAGAAAGTATTTTATCAGCAATTATGTATTACTAGTGGGATTGATGTATTGATTGATTATTTATTTATTTATTAAGGTACACCAACAGCTTCTATGTATAATATATCTTAAGTACTATAGATCACAATAGCCTCTTGATTAGTCAGCTAGCGAAAGACGTCGCTTCAGATATTGGAGTTGCCAACAGGCACAGACGCTTCAAATTGATATTGAAAGCAGTTCTCAGAAATGTCGATAAACTATTAACATTGTTAGTAATATTTATTGCAGGCAAATAGCGTTAAATGTGTGTATTTTATCTGAAATATAGTGCTCTTTGTCAAGACAAATGTACGAAGGATGAAGCTATTACAGACAGTAATACGTGGGTTAAGAACTAGAGTAGCGTAAGGGTAAAAATTAAAAAAAAATTTTTTTTCACCATTCGCTTTTTTAATCTCCATATTTTTATGTGCCAAAAAACTGGAGCGATATAGTGTGTAGATTGCTTAGTACAAAAATAACGTTTCAAAAAAAAATATATTCGTTTCCAGCCAAAATGAAGTGTTTCTACTTACAATAATCTTGACATTATTTTGTCAAAAAAGTTACGAGCACAACGATCGAAACTCGATTTACAGAGCGAATAGTCCGAATTTATGCCTTCAATGTAATCGCTCAAATAACGTATCTTATCATACGTTTTTAACGTAGAAAGTTTGATTATGTAGCCTAAGTTTATTTCGTGCCAAATAAGCGTATAGTACCGTTACTGCTTATGTGACCTTGTATCGTGCGCTTCCGTCATTTTTCTCCCTGCCAAAAAAACGTAAGGGTGTAATACGCTACTATGGCACTAAATAATTTAAGTAATGCAATCAGTTTTTACGTCAATAACAGTGTAAAAGCTATATCCGTTTTTTTAGCACGTAATAAATCTCTGTTGATCTGATTCACTTTCGCGCCTAATACTACTGTACGTTAATTTGACACCAAAAAGTTGAGCTAGGCCCGGCCGGTTGCGTATGAAAACACGACGCGGGACGCCCCTCGCGATTGTTTAATACCTAGACTCTATGCATTTTTTTTCGAAAAACCGTTACCTAAGCTACAATTTGATAAGTTATAGTGCCAAAAACAGTGAAGATGAATAAAAATACAAGAACTTGGAAGATTTTAAAATCGCTAAATCACCATGCAGATACGGATTTCGACATTCAAAAGGTACGTAATAAAAGTGTGCTCGCTTATACTTTTTAATAGTTTCAAATAACTAAGTGAATACCTATTAAAGATTGTACATTTATTTATTTGATGTAAGTAAATCTGTATTAACTAAGTAAGTACCTACCTTTTTAGATATACCTATTCATTACATAATACGCAGGTTTCGGTTACCTACCATGTGTGTAAGTTTACTATGGGTACTTGAAATGAAATAGAAATTAAATAATAATAATCTTTATTGCACAATAAGAGAAAACCTTTACAATAATTATTTACAGTAAAGCAACTTCTAGCGGTAGAAACTTGAGTTGTCGAAGTGCTCGCGGCGCCGCGGGCGGCCGCGCGACCTTTCAAGTTTCTCAAGCGATACTATGTATTACAGTAATGAAGATAAGGTTTAAAATTATATGACACTGAAACTGCTCGCCGCTTCGCCGCTCTTTCGGTGTGAGTTGACCCTAATGCCATAAGCGTTAAAGATACCTACAGTAAACTTACACACACGTTTTGGTAAACACAGGTTAATAATAATAATTATTGTATTGACGTTTTAATTTGTTGTTTATTTGTTTTAGGAGCCACATTTCAGAGGTGTTCAGCCGGAAGGTCCCCCTTACTTATGCCCAGAAAGTCCACTACCATCAACCAGTTACACAACATTGCGAAATGTAGAAATGATTGAACTTGGAAATGGTGAGAATGGCATACGACATGTAACTGAGGTACACGCAGACCCGGAACATCTGCCACACAATCATTTACGCCCGAAGAGTCCACAATCATCTACCAGGTACACACTATTGCAAAATGTAGAGATGACTGACAAAAACCACGAAACAGTTAAAGATTATAATAACTCCTTGCTTCAAGATCTTTACATCTCAGATTCCGATGATAGTGTTCATACCGAGGTAAGGGACGAATGTAACGAATGTATTCTGTCTGAATCTAGTTCATTCAATATTTCATCACGATCAGTATTGTCATCAGGGAACATAGTAGCAGAACAGGCAGAAACGGACACAACTGCCGCATCAGAAACGGAATCGCTGTTGCCAGGTTACCAAAACCGTAAGCGTAAACGTAAGGGACAGGCTGATCCAAAAGAGTGGAAAAAAAATGAGAGAAAGATAAAAAGACAGCAAGGAGAACCATACACATCGTCTAAAGGGGTTTTAAAGCCGGGAAAAGCTGTTGGTGAGAAGATTTGTGCTGAATCCTGTAAAGAAAAATGCACAGAAAAAATAAGTGAACAGGACCGACTGATAATTTTTTCTTGCTACTGGGATATTGAAAATGTGGAACAGAAACGGCAGTACATTGTAAGTCTCGTTAAACGGGAAACACCAGCTACTCGAAAAACCGCAAATCCAGGAAGCCGTAGAATGTTTACCAATAAGTATTTCCTCAAAAAGCCAAGTGAATCTGAGCTAATTAAAGTGTGTCAAAAGTTTTTCCTATCGACTTTCAATATTTCTGAAATGTTTATGAGAGGCTGCTTCAAAAAACTGTCGGAGACAAATGTGGTCAAATCTGATACCAGGGGAGTGCTTGGTCCACACAATAAAACTCCTGAAAGTGCTAGAGAGTACGTTAAAGATCACATTAACTCTTTTCCGCGCATGCCAGCTCACTATGTAAGAAAAGATACCAAAAAAGAGTACCTTGACCAAGACCTTAATGTTACGAAGATGTACGAACTATATGTTGATAAGTGCAAGGAATATGAGGTGCAACCTGTCAAAATAAACATGTACCGCGATATTTTAAAGAAAGATTTTAATATTGGCTTCCATAAGCCACGGAAAGATATGTGCGATGAATGTTTTGCATATGATAATATGAATGAAGAAGAGAAAGAAGCCAAAAAAGGTGAACATGAAGCTCATTTACAGAGAAAAGTTCAAGCGAGAAGACATAGAGATGAAGCTAAGAAACTTGCTCTGGATGATGAAATTTATTTCGCCGAATATGACATGGAAGCTATTTGTCATATTCCTACCTCATCTTCCAAAAAAATCTTTTATAAACGAAGGCTGCCTGTGTATAACTGTACTTTACTGGATTTTAGCAAGGAAAAGAGGGAAGTAACATGTTATTGCTGGAATGAAGGTGTTGGTAATAAAGGTGCTAACGAGGTTGGATCATCTTTGTTCAAATATATGACAGAAAAAGCAAATGGCAAACCGATCACTTTTATGTCCGATACTTGCGCGAGTCAATGCCGAAATATGTATATTTCTGCCTTGATGTTGTATTGTGTGGCTTTTTTGGATATACCGGAAATAAATCAAAAATATTTTGAGCCTGGTCACAGTCAGATGGAAGTTGACAATATTCACGCTACTATAGAGCTGGCCAAGAAAAGTATACCAATTTTTGATCCGTCCAGTTACTACACTATTATTAGAACTGCGTCAAGAAGAAATCCTTACAAAGTACAAGAAATGGGACAGGAAGATTTTTTTGATTTGAAGAAACTGAAAACTGTTATGATTAAGAACTGTAAAACAGATACTGATGAGGAGACTGTGAATTGGTTAAAAATCAAATGGCTTCAATATCGCAAGGACGACTCAGAACATATCTATTTTAAATATGACTTGGACAGCGAAAACTTCAAAAAAATTAAGGTATTCAGAAGGGGCAAAAGAGCAACCTCATCGAGAGTAATTTTGCAAAAAGCTTACAGTGGTCCAATAGCTATATCAGCAGATAAGTACAACGATTTGCAAGAGCTGTGTCGATCTGGAGTTATTCCTTCAGCATATCATGATTTTTACAACCATTTGCAGGTCGACCACGAATAATTATTTTTAATTACATTTTTAAAGTAGCCACGAGGGATTATTAATTTTAGAAGATTTTTGATATTATTTTTAAGGCCATTTTAACGGAAGCTCCGTTGCATTCCATACATTATTAAATTTATGTAACAGCCAAAATGACGTATGTCAACCATTTTTTGAAAAATAAACTTTATTAAAATAAAAACGTTTTTTGATTGACCAAAAAGTTACACTATTCTGTAGCCGATAAATAAAGCTTTATTATTAGTAAATATCAGATATCTAACTATTACAGATTTTGCTATAAAAGAGCTATAAGATAACGGTAGGTAAATTTGAGTTGTTTTTCGGCTCTCGTGTGAAGTTGTCATTTTGCCCTTACGCTACTCTAGTTCTTAACCCACGAATATGTCTAGCCAAATGACAGATAACGGTCTGAAAGAAATAGATTGAATTATAAGTGGTCTTTACGATGCCATAAAATCTGCGAAAGTGAAGAGTTTTGATGTCATTTCAAGAATCTCATAACAGATCTTCATTTAATCGGCACGTTATGAATTATAGATTAAACTAGCTGCGCCCCGCGGCATCACCCGCGTAAATGTCGATCCCGTGGGAATATCGGGATAAAAAGTAGCCTATATGTTAATCCAGGGTGTCAGCTACTTCCATACAAAATTTTATCAAAATTGGTCCAGCCCTTTGAGCGTGAAGAAGTAACAAACATATAAACACACACTCACAAACTTTCGCCTTTATAATATTAGTGTAATATTTTTCTTCGATGAATTAAAGGATGGGTAATATTGTAGAAAATACTTAAGAAGTAATTGAGGAAGATGAACAGACATGACTGTGAATCAACGGTGGGAGTAATTAAGACAAACACAAGAAGAGACGTTATGAAGGAAAATATTTGTATTCATATAAAGAACAAATAGAGCATGTGATAATGCACTACAAACATTCAAAGGCTAGTCAATAGAATCATTTTCCCATAGTTACCCGAGATTCCACTTCTTGTTCATAAAAGGAATCATCAACAAGAATAACTAAGTGCTGACTTCACCGATGAAACTAACGCGATCAGCGCATTTAAACCGCGCTCAAGACTGTCAGTGTCATCATTGTTCTGACATATTGACACTGATAGCTTTTGAACGCAGTTTAGCCGTACTGATCGCGTTCAGTTTCTTTGGTAAAACTGACACTAAGATATTACGAATCAATTTGCCATCCATCACAAATAGTGTTTCAATAGATTTTGTTCATATATCAGATGTTATTTATTCATTTTGCATGGTACGGACGCGAGTTAGATACGATTGGTGGTCACGATCTGGATTTAGTCATAGTTGCCTATGTTCATTGATTGTTGGTTTGCATAGGTCGCTCTTTGTTAGAATCTCGTATGGTTAAATCAAGGATAATTATATCGTTTAAAATATTCATCATTCATCGAAGCTGTAGACCAGAGGTTACAAGTTAGCTTTTATCTCCTAATTTAACTTTTTGCCGACTAGAAACATTAACTAAATAAAAAAAAACAGTGGCACTCGGAGTGCCGACAAGTGAAAATTTGAAAAAGCATAGTAATCATAGTATTAATCCCAAAGAAAATGTACCGCGCGTTGATGTCTTTATAATGGCCAAAACTTAAAACAGAGGTGTCAGTTACGGTAACAGTGTCGCGAGTTCAATGATTTTTCCCCATCTCAAAAAATGCCCAACGCGCCTAAAGAAGTTTTCATTTCAATTAAATTAGATACCAATTTAATGATTTGTTCATTCGTCGCTCTGTTCCTATGTATCCTTATAACTATTACGTTAAAGGTTTTTTTTCGGTTACTTATATTAGTTCTGTTTTTTTTTCTTATTACCTATTTTATTTCTATTTTCTCTCTAGTATTAACACTTCCTAGAATATTCGTTAAGAGGTTCTTAACACCTACTTCAACAATGTTACAATAAAAGCTCGTTCGAACTCAAGAACCAGCACTGACCTCATAATTTATTTCTGTCTCATTTAATAATGTTCATTCACCTCCTAGCATTATTCTACTTTCCATACTTTCATCACTATAATTCTTTCTGCTGTCATTAACGATATGGATAGCCAACTTTGTTTATTTGTGTTGCAGAGGTTCCAAAATTGCATCCCGGAGAAACGAGCTACCCTGCAATTCCATGTGAGTTATAAAGGCCTAAAACATCAAAATAAGTATGAATCAAATAAAAGTTCTTATGCAATTTTGAAGCCATACATACTGGCCATAATTTGAGTGTCATCATTGTTCCGAATTTGAATTCACGACCATTTAAAAAGTTATAATAAAAACAGCGCAGGGTGGCTCGATTTAGGAGTCCAAGAGTGTATAGTCTCCCTAAAGTTTATACTTTGTATCAACTGGCTAAAATAATAAATGCCAGATCATTAGCTGTGCTCCAAAAACATTGTTAAAACTAAATGCCGAACTGGATTCGATATAAAAACTTCTAAAGTCGTCTCAAGTTCATTCTTCTAAATGTTAAACGATATTTTTTGTATTAAAATGAGGCTAGCTTATAAATTAGGGATCTTACTAGTAATTATAGCACTTAATATTCTCTTGGAAGGGTATATTAGAGATACAACATTTGATGGCTAGAACACACATAGTTGATCAAGTCCCTACAGATCGTGGAGGTCAAATAGAGAATTGACTATAATTATGTATATTCTGTTAGTAAGTAGAAAAGAATACTCTTTATTATAATATGTACACCATATAAATAACAGACATAAATATAGAAAAGTAACCGGTTATAAAGGACTTTAAGAGCTAATTTGATGAACTAGGAGATTACTGACTCATTAAACATCTAGTGCGAGTGCAGTGCTTCTGATCAGACTGTGTTCCACTTGCTGAAGTGTCCTAAGGTCCCGTTCACTTGCACCTCGGATGACCTAGAGAATGCCACTGGTGCCGCAATCAACGTGGCCATCTACTGGGCTCAAACAATATAAAGTTAAGTCAATTAAAAGTAACGAAAAGATGAAGAAGTACTTGTAGAACCAGCTTGACGCTTATGGGAAGAATTGGTCTGCCTTGGCACAAGATCCAGTTGAGGGCAAAAAAAGGAAGTACTACAGCATAGCAGAAACTTATATTCAGCCTATGATGTTCCCACTGCTGGGACACTGGACTTCTCTTCCTCCTGCCCTACCACGCGGGTTCAATGCGGGTTGATACATGTCACACGTCTTTGATTTTCGGTTCTAGGCCATGCCGGTTTCGTCACGATGTTTTCCTTCACCGTTTTGAGAGCAGTGGTGATGAAATAATTTACACAAAGTAAAGCGCCTGTCTCGGACCAACAAGACCTGAGTCGCGGCCGTTACCAGCGGGCCACCACCTGCTTCCTATAGGTTGACACTAAATACAAATTTTAGTACTGTAGCAATTAGGTACTTCATTCAAATTAGTAGCGTTAGAAACAAATCAACAATCACAATCGACAATAACAAATGTTCTCAACATTACTCAATAAATCTCCTTAGTCCTTTATTTGCTTGATAAAAGCTAATATTTCGCCTTCTACAAGCCACTATTGAATTGGTGCAGAAACAATTGCGAAATCCAAGCACACGTGCACTATTTCGACATCCATTCTCTGTGTTTAGTATTTGGGTTCGCCTATTTGACCATTGAGCTTACAAATACTATTAAAATAGAGTCTGATCGGATCGATAGCCTGGTTCAATAGGCTTGTTACAGTTGTTGTTTGATTTTATTGGACTGATTGTTAACTCGCTCTGTATTAGTTTTAACGGTTTTGGGCAAATGTTGGTTTTGATTATGGGATTATTATATAATTATGTCGCAGCCAACGTCTCAGACATCGATCTACATTGTCTTCATTATAACCTGACCAAGATTATGTCTGGACTTTAAAAGAGACTGTGACCTCTGAGTTTGTTTCGGCCTTTCTTCTCAGAGTAGTCAGATAGGAAACGCCGAACTCATCTAGTTTAAAATAAACATGATTGACGTGTAAGTGTTTGTACAAACCTACTTACAAAAAGAAAATCATTTATCATTTAATTAAAGTGGAATTTGGACATTGGTCCTGATTCTATAAAAAATTGATGTCTTTCCGCACATCTGATCATAGTCAGGGATGACTGATAGCAGATAAGAATAAAAAAAAATATCATTTAATCACGTGCGAGCCGAATTGGTCGCAGTAACTAATCCAGGGCACCCCGACCAAATGGGTTAGGTTAGGCCTGACCCGAGGAGGCCCACAGCGGCGGGCCCGGCACCAGTCGGGGGTTGCGGAAGGATCGTACGTTCCCGCGACCCCCGGCGTAGGTGTCGATGTTACACCGGGGTGGTTTTTAGTTAGTAAAAGTCTGACAGACCCCTCCGCTCGCCCCAGAGCGGAGGACATCCATGAGGATTTTCCACACCGGGAAAAATAGAACTGTGAACAACCGCGTGCGAGCCGAGAGAGCGATAGTCTGCCATAAAGGCCTTCGCTGGATACAAGGAGAAGCACAAGACCTGTCGTTGCAATGCTTGGACCCGACGCCTATTTCTAGTTTTAGACGTAGGTATTTCGACTCAATGATGATGATAGAATCTTTACCAATATCATTATCATCTTCTTTGATATAAAGAAGAAGAAGTCTGTGAAATACATCGATCACTAATAGATCGATGGTGAAATATTGATTTGTTCATTTTTAATCGTGTCTTCATCAATTTCTTTGGTATTTAGCTTTTGATAATGACAGGGCAAAATTCACCAATGCAACTGAACGCGATCAGCACATCTAAACCGAGTTCAAGAGCTGTCAGTGACACCATTGTTGTGGAATATTGACACTGACAGCTCTTGGACGCGGTCTAGATATGCTGATAGCGTTCAGTTAGGCGGACAAACTTTTTCTTTTTTGGTCCTAACTTTATGGTTTCTAAAGCAATGTACCTAGATTTTATAAACCGTGTCTTCCACAGGCGATTGTACATTGTACTGCCGATTGTCTTCGTGTCGCAACTGCGGGCAGCGTCGTATTGTTCGCAGACGTTGCTGCAACACTTTCAGGGCTTTAGCTCTACAATGCATATTGTTCGCGTACTAACGACGCTTGGGAAATTATCACTTTACCTTGCGACATCCTTTCCCTTGTTAGTTAGCTAATTAATGTTAGATAATTTAGTTTTGTGTTTATGGCCTTGGTGACATTCGTTTATTATTGTTTTGTAGTAGGAAACAAAACTACATAGCGTTGCCTTAGAGTGAAAACCTCGGGATTGTAAGTAGCATTTTATACATTTCGGACAATCTTATAGTATCGAACAGTTCTGGCTATAAAAGCGTGTTAAATTTCCATATTAATTAATAAGAATACAGAATCTTCTTTTTTGAAGTCGGTAAAGGAAACATAAAAGACGCCGTACAAAAATTTTAAACCACGCAGTTCTTTCTTCCTCCTGAAAAGTTACTTCTTTAACACTTACGAGGTTTTCACTGTAAGGCGTCGATAGGGACCATTTGCATGTGCATTTGATCCTTTGAGAAAGAAAATCTTATTAAAAGCGGTCGTTAACCATTCTCAACTTTTTAATCAATTTCAAATAACTTAGATAGCTACTAGGTATCTACGTACTAAAAAATGCTTCCAGTTGCAATTACATTGCGTATTCCTTTTCTATCTAGATTAGATTCCAATCAACTTTTTATTAAACACTACGAGCGAAGTTTAAAAGAATTAAATTATATCGTATTTCGGTTCGTTCACCTCTAGTTTACCAAAGTGCAGATTATTCTGTAAAACACTAAAGAATACTTAATCACATTTTTTACTAATTTGTTTTTAGGATTCCGTACCCAAGAGTGCAACGGGGGTCCCGTTGCACTCTTGGGTTATACTAAGCTCAACTGAATGTCATCCGTCCGTATGTATACCCGTCTGTCACAGGGCTGTATCTTTTGAACCGTAATAGGTAGACCGTACCGTAGTAGCTTAAAATGTTCAATTTTCGTGTTAAAACAGCATGAGCAGTGGTGGCTTAGTGGTAGCGGCCCCGACTTACGCGTTGTAGGTCGGAGTTCGAACCCACGCAGGCACTATGTCCACTGCACTCAAGCGGCGACGGAAAATGACCGGCATTTCTTACAACCAAAAATTCGAAAACATATTGTGTCATCCACCAACCCGCACTGGGCTCGCGCGGTAGAGTATGGCCCACTCCTTCTCACAGAGACGAGGCCTGTGTCCCAGCAGTGAGAACTTTATAGGCTAATATTATGCTGTTATGCAGTGTTAAATATTGTACGGTGCTACAGAACCCTTCATTTGCGCGACCGACTCACACTTGGCCACTTTTTCACACATTAAAGGCTCGTACACACAGACGCGACGCGACACGCGACACAAAGGCACCGCAAGTCGCGCAACGAGCGGTGCCTTTGTGTCGCGTGTCGCGTCGCGCCTGTGTGTACGAGCCTTTATTTTGTCTTTATAAATCAGTACATGGTATTGCACTTTGTTTAGTCTGATCAACAGTTGAATTTGATTTACATTGTTGGAACTTGGAACGCTCGTAAATTACAAACAAACCTGTTTTTTTGTTCTGTTTAACAAATACCACTTAGCAAACACAATAATAAAGGTGTATGTTTTTCTTTGCTGTACAAATATTGAGTTAGTGAAGAAACGATGTTGTTGGAGTCAGTTAGAGGTTATTTTTTTTTAGGAAACAGCAACTTTTTGCTGTGAGATTACGGTATCGGCATACGGTTTTTCCTCTTAATTAGCACGGATACACGGATTAATGTGGATCCGTTAAGTTTTTGTAATACGAGTAGGACTTGATACCTAATGAATATTATACCGATTATACCCCCTCCACTAATAAACGTATAGAGGTATGAGGAACAGGGTGTAAAGTTCACTCAACCTCCATAGAAAAGGGAGGATCCTCCGACCAGACGGGTGTTGTGTCTGGCGGGCAACTGCCCGTTGATTCATGTCGGGCCGTTGTATCTATGCTAGTTGCGTGGTAAACTCTGCTTGCGCGATGCAGGATTTGCGTGACGTCAGTATGACGCGTTGTTTTGCATGTGGCGTTGTAGATACCGCTACAAACGTATTACCATGAATAGTTACACACCGATTTCTCTCTTTCAGTCGTCAGTAATTTGACTTTTGAAAGAAGAAGACAAAGCGTTGTGTAACTATACAGACGCTATACAACGTTTATTAGTAACGGGGTAAATGTGTAACCTAAGTACAGTTATTTTTTTTGACGATTTATTTTTGACTTTTAAACTCATCATTATCTGCCTAGCCTTTTCCCAACAATGTTGGGGTCGGCGTCCAGTCTAACCGGATGCAGCTGAATACCAGTATTTTACATGGAGCGACTGCCTATCTGACCTTCACAACCCAGTTACTGGGTAATACGATACCCCTTGATAAGACTGGTTGTCAGGCTTTCGGGCTTCTGACACCTATAACGACTGTCAAAGATCCACGAATGACAGCCGGGACGAACGGCTTAACATGCTTTCCGAGGCACGGAGGGAGTCACGGTATGTCAAGATAGTCACCCATCCACAGACCAACCGCGGCAAGCGTAGCTTAACCTGATCGATCGACCTGTGCGGCTGTTATTATTTAGCCACGGACCCTTTTTTGACTTTTAAACCATCTGTTTAAATATTTTAAGGCTCCCTTAGACAGGTCACAGGCCCGACGAGACGCGACGCCGCGGCGCGATTCTGGTAGAATAATTTCCATGAAGTTTTCACAGAAATTGTTTTGATAGAGTCACGTCGCGCCTTTAAATGTGTAATACAGATAGTGTAAAAGCAGTTATGTAGGTACTTAAATTACTGCTCATGATTCCCTAAAAAAAACTAGAAAATTTTTTGCTTCTTCCCACAGCTTACGTATAAGAACTCTGTCACAGCTCGTACCTATCAAGTTTATTCAAACCTGAATTAACATGTTCAACGAATGTAATTTCATCCAGTGTAGTTACTAGATAGGTTAAGTTAAATTCACATCACGTTTCGGCTCTTTGGCATCGTAATATGTTTTTATTAAGGCTCGTCTAGAATTACTAACTGGCAAACTGATTAGTCATGAAACTACACGCTAATAATAAATGGGGTGAGCTGAGGTTCAGGCTTTTAAAATGTAAAGTATCTCACGTGTATTCCGAGCGAAAGGAATATGAAACTAGCTTATGTCATGGTGGAATTATTAGCCAGTCGGCAACCAGGAAGGTTGTTGAAGATGCTGAGGGCTAAGAAAACTAGAGAAATACATTATTTTGTAAGAAATTAATACCGTTGCATCACCCGCTTGACAATTTGCAGACGTATCTGTGAAAGCTTTTGTTTATAATAATTTTTTAAACTTGAGAAATTGTTCTACTAGAGACCCGTCGCGCTGACGCGTCGCGGCTATCTGCGGGGGCCTTAACTGCTAAGTGAAAAAGGGGGAATATGTTCTAAAATATTTTGATTTAAAAGAGTGTGTTTTCCATAGGTACCTACTACGCCTTGTCAGGAGCTTCATCTTTCTGACTGACCGACTCATTGACAAGACAGAGGTAACAGAGGTGCCTGTAATGTAAAAATTGTTCTAAAAGAATCACGACGCACCGTGTCGCGTCGCGTCTGCCTGTCTTAACCCTATTTTCTCCGACCATCACAAGCACTAATCCTCCAACAACCTCTGAACTGACCCCTGACCCCAGGAAGCGATTTACTCAGATCTGACCCTTGCACCACATACAATAACGTCGCAAATTACGCAAAAAATAATTAGATTATTATGTCAACAGGGAACTAACACAGAACAGTGACTGATATCAACGTCCTTGGCGGAACGATAGTTTATCAGGGATATCGGTCAACGGTGCGAACAAGCTTTGGTCTACATAATAAAATAGAGGAAATTATTTTTATTTTTAGGCATTATTTACATTATTGATGTGAGTAAACGCAAACGAGTATTGTATGTAAATCGGTGGGTAAAGGTCACCGGGTCTAATAAAATAACGGATCATTTAGATTAACATGATTGTGTCGTGAATTCGAGATTACTATTGTTTTCGAAAATAGATTTGAAAGTAAGTTTGTAAATAATCAAAAAGTCTTCTATACATCATCGTCTGCCTAGCTTTTTCCCATTTATGTTAGGGTCGACTTCCAGTCTAACCGGATGCAGCTGAATACCAGTATTTTACATGGAGCGACTGCCTCTCTGACCTCCACAACCCAGTTACTGGGTAATACGATACCCCTTGGTATTCCCCTTGGGTTCTTTATGTCATTGGATTATTAGTCTGTAAGCCTTCTTTAAAATAAAAAAAACTGGCACTCCGGTAGTGCCGACAGAAGTGAAAACTTGAACAATTACGAGTGTATTTTGTGAATCGTCTTATAAACAAAACACGCGTGTTAAGGTGTGTTCCTTATTTTATAGGGTTTTTTGCAAATCAGGTTTGATGACCAAAGTGACTGGTTTATTCTTCTCGTGAAAGGAATTTATTCAGATTTACAAATAAGCACACAGGATAGACTTCAGTTCGTGGTGTTGGTCGCGGCAGTGGTAAGAGAAGCAAGCCGCTCGCATAGAGCTCGTCGTCAGTTATATATCCGTGGTTCAGCGCCATCTCGTCGTTGTTGGATGAACTACGTAGTTAGTACACGAGGCCCTCGTAGTTCTTCCCGATGTGCATAGATGGCGCTGTCTTACGTTTTACGTCTTACGAATTTTCGATCAGGGTCACGTGACCTGACGCGAATTTAGAAGTTTTTACCCATTCCAAAAAAAGTACACAGCGCCGCTAAAGAAGTTTTCACTTCAATAAATAAACAATACATATAAATAATAAGACTGGTTCTCAGACTTTCGGGCTTCTGACGACCAGTAACGACTGTCAAAGTTCCACGGAGAGGTCTTGGTATGTGAAAACGGTCACCCATCCACGGACCAACCGCGGCAGGCGTAGCTTAACCTGATCTATCGAAACGTGCGGCTGTTTATACATATGATGTATAACCAATTATGACGCTTCAAGATTGATATTATTAATTAAGCAATAAAATTAATCAACGACTAATGACTCTCGGTAATTAAAAGGAATCGAAACTACTTGCATAATCAGCATATAACGTTCACACTGCTAAAGGCTTCTACAAACAGACGCGATATAATCGCGCGCGACACACAAGGCACCGCTCGTTGCGCGACTTGCGGTGCCTTTGTGTCGCGTATCGTGTCGCGCCTGTTTGAAGGAGCCTTAAGACACAGGCCTCCTCTCTGTGAGATGGAGTGGGCCACGTGGGCCCAGTGCGGGTTGGTAGATGTCACATGTCTTCGAATTTCTGGTTCCAGGACATGTCGGTTTCCTCACCATTTTGAGAGCACTGCTGATGAAATAATTTACATAGTACCTACACTTTACAAGTAAAGTGTCTGCTTGACAACTCCTAAGTGGGGCCGAAAGTATTAAATTTATTTTTCACTCCACTTGCTCAAAAAGACCGTCAATGTAGCGTACCAGAGCGAGGAAAAAATTGCATATTTATCTCTAGGGGAAAAAGTTTTTATTTTTAATTTTTGTCTGTTACCAACGAGTCTACAAAAACGAAGTCTTCATTCGTAAGTAGAATAATCATGAATAAAGACTCGACATAATACTGTTTTATAAAAAAATACCTTTTTTTAAATGGAACTAAAAACGGCGATCTCTTCGGTAGAATGCGTGCATTACGTTGCAGCTACAGAAGAAATAAAGACATTGCCGCGAAATCTTTAAAATTTTTCTCTAATGGCAAATTGATTTGATGACCGTAATTTATTTTTAATATCGTATTGGTTTATTTTATTTTTTCGCAATCGTAGTGAAAAGTAGAGTGTAACACACGGCGCTAAAACCCATTATAACTCGGTCTCTATTTAGTTCTCGTTAAAGCTCGGGAGTAAAACTACCTCGTATATAATGGGTCATTTTACCCCCTTGGTATAACAATCTATTATTAAATTTAGTATAATTATCGGTTTTTAATCGGTAAATTATTCATTATAAATCTTGCGTAAATGTCTAAACAGGCAGTAAGGAACTTTACTTTGTGGAGCTCGGAAGCAGTATTTAAAATGTATTTAAAAAAAGATAAAGATAATTTACCTTATCTGTATAAATATTATTTTCTTTATCATTTAATACGGTAGACAAATAGGTAAGTCACTGCCCCGCTGGCCTCGTGGACGGATAAAGTGTTATTGGGGTTTTCCATTAGGAATGTCCCAGTAACAACTCGGAGTTTGGAAGTTGGCGGTGTGATACCCCCGTGCCTCGGATGACACGTAAAGACGCCTGATCTCTCCCCGGTCGTGTCGGAATGCCGTCCCATCGAACTATGAGAGTTAAGGAACAGAGAGTGTACATGTGTTTACGCACACACTTGCGCACTCTAATATCTCCTACGTACCCGGCTAATCTCCGTTGACATTGGCCACCGTGAATTGGTCGGGAGCATATAAAATAATAAGTAAGTATTATGTCTAATAACCATGAAAAACGCGTCAAAAACATTTTCCATTTGTGTATGCATAAATGGTTGGTATTTATGCATATGAAAATGGAAAGTAGTCGTTGTAAGGGATGATTTTACCAAAGTCAGATATCTTTTATCCGTGGAATAAAATTCACATCTGACAGTTCTAGTATGGCAAAACTGTCAAAAATTTATTCTCAGGATAAGACTTATTCTAGGTATAAAAGTTGGGTGAAATTTGCCCTAAGTATATCCATAAATTACTTTTAACACTATCAACCAAGTAATTGCTTTGACAACCCTGATACCTATGCTTAGGGTTGTCAAATTTATAATATTTATATCCCACACTTCCCAACTCATGGTAGCAGCACAAACATCATGGGGTTTTAGTCGAGCGAGTCAGGTGTACGATAGAACCTTAGAGGGTTCCATCCAGACGAGGGCCTCCATACGGATTTCACCAGGGAAAAGAAGGGTTCCAACGACCTTACTATCTCCACAGAAGTTCAATCACAGGAAACGAAGTAGCGACGCAAAACACAAAACAAAGAAAACAAAAATAATTCCTAATCACTATCTGATCGATATCTTATCGTTATAGGTTTAAGAATAACAACATAGACAATTACGTAGGTGATAATGACTGGAAAACACATTAGACGGCGGCTTTCATATAAGAATGAACGTTTTGTGATTATTGATAAACACATCTTTAGTATACGTCATTATTATTACGTCGTCGTCATTATTCCACTCTCACTTTTCTATTTACAGTAAAACTAGTTTTTTATACGCCTTTATGTAGTCTGTTTCCTGCTATCCTGATGGCTATACTTTCTCGTTCTTACACTCATCCCCACACAAGGCGACATCTAAATGTAATGCCTAGATATTAAGTAGTTAATAAGCGCAAAAAAAAAAACTAGCCACTAAGCAATCAGCAGTGCTATTCTGTAAAAATATCACCGTGAAAATTTAGATGAAGTGAGCGTGGAGTGAGCTGTCAATAGTGTCAATTCCTAGCAAAAACAAACTCACATCACCTAAGTTTATACGGTGAGATTTTTACAGAATAGCATTACAGTAAAGTTACGACACCATTTTCTGAATGCATAATGCTTAGACAACTCATGGTGCACTCCATCGACGACGATCAATGTCATCGTGACATATTTTGACTGGTCGAAATTTCAGACGATGCAAGTCATTTGTTGCTTCAATTTGATTATATGCCACAGGTCAAAAACTTGCATCTCGTTAATGAGACTTAAGTCTATCTAGCGTTGGCTCATTCTTGGAAACCATCTCATTGCATCAGTGACTTGGAGACGACTTGGCAACAATGAGGATTTGAATTGAATCAGTAATCTTTACTTAGAATTAGGATAAATCTTTTTACAAGGCCATTTTACACGCTTACGGAAGTTCAGTAATGCATGTGGTGTACGTAAGAAGATTCCGTATTTACGAGAAATCATGAAAGATTTCCCGAAAACTCAAAACAAGATGAGAGGCAGGCTCAATTTTGAGAAACCATAAACTGAGTTAAGTGTTTTCGTCAAAGTATTTTTTTTTTTTTTTTTAGAAATAATTATTACCGCGGACATGGCGGTCCGCGCCCTTTTTTAGAACATTTATTTATTTGTTACAGATTGGTGGCAGTTTTGGTACTCCTGCCACGGACAATTTTTTTTTTTTGTTTACATGCTATTATGTTAACTTAGATCTACGTGAGTCCATCCTACTTATAAATATGTATACTTTTTTTTTTTTTTTCATTTTCTTTTTCTTTTGTTCATGCTATTGTTATTGTTTTGCTTAATGACTAATTACAGTTTTTATTGTGTTTTTAATTTCACATTTACAATTTGCACATGTTTGTTACATTATTGGTTAGTCTTGGTTAGGATAGGTTAGGTTAGGTTTTGGTTTTTCCTAATTTCTTGTTACATTTTCCTTACTTTACTCTCTTATATGCTATTACAATTTCTATTATATTTTTATTTTTACAACTTTACACGCTATGCACTTAATTTTAATTTTTGTTAGTACTGGATGAGGTGTCTCTTGGGTTGGGATGTCGGTTTGGATGTGGGTAGGGACATTTTGGGTGGTGTTTTAGTGGGGTCTAATGACCGCGGACTTCGCTAACCCCATCAGGCCCTCCACGACTGCTGCGTCTCGGTGCTGCATGGCCATCTTCAGGTTGTACTCGATGACCATTTTAGTCGGCGCACCCATCGCTTTCCTGGCAAAGCGGCCTGTGGCGTCGTCTGCGTCGTCGGTGTAATAGACGCAACTGACCGTGTGTCTCGACACCGCCACTACCGCGTGGGAGATGCTGTCGTGGATTTGGAGCCTCCTGGACTTGGTGTTAATGATGATGACGCTGTCGTAGGTCAACCCCTGAGCTTCGTGTATGGTCAGGGTGCGCGACCCGTCGCCGGACCCATATCCCTGGCTAATGAGAGAAGATTTCTCCTCTTGTGTATGAACCAGGAATAGGGTGTTTTGGGCGGTACTGGGTATTTGCGCTCCCGTGTAACCTGTCGCCCTCAGGGAGTGGACCCGCGACAGCGTCAACTTTGAGGTGTATATACCGGAGTATATCTCGCTCAGTGCAAACGCTACGTCCATCGGATTGCGGTGTGTGCACAACAACTCCTGGGTGATTCCAGCCACCGAGTCTGGACGGGTATACCTTAACGGAAACAGGTTCTGTCTGTCCAAAAACGGAAGCTGGTTTACGTCTCCAATGAGGACAATCTCGCTCGCCCCAGACAACTTTACTGCCATAACTATAGCCCCAAAGTGGTTCATGAGAGCCTCGTCTACCGTGAGCCGGTAGCACCTCTCTTGCTGTCGGAACCCGTTTGCTAGTATTAAGGCCATAGTGCGCACCTTCGTCTTGACTCGATCTCCCAAGCGGCGCGCAAGCTTCTCCCTGAGATCTTTGGCAGCTTCAGTTGTCGTGGTCGCTATGACGTCATTCTCCTCATTGAAGTTCTTAACCACCCACGTTGTCTTGCCGCACCCCGGAACCCCATTTACCCACCTGATATTGGGCACCGCCCAACTTTCCTTCGATGCCAGAACGTCCGATCTCCCCAGAATGGTCTGTGCCATTTCAAGGATCTTGTCGTCCGGCATGATTTTGGTACATTTGGCGGTGACCACTATCGGGTCGTCGTTTGGTACTTGGAATGTGAGTTTGCCTGAGCGCTCCGTTTCCTCTGTGTCCAGGGCCACAAAACCGCTCTTCGCACTGTAGGCTACCATGTACGATCCCGTCATTTCCCCCGTGATGACTTGGGATGTGGCGTTGTCGTACACTGCTGCCTCCGATTCCTTGAGTAGTACCCTTAGCAGTCCTTCTGAATTTCTATGGAAGGTCTGCAGGATCTTCTTGCATGTCATGAGATTGACCTCCCTGGTCGCTCTCACGATCGCTACGTACTCAAGGAACGCGCTCTGTACGTGGTCCGTGGTTCCAGACCTCTCTACGAGGGACGGCGGGCTGACTTGCCCTTTCTCGGCTCTTGTAGGCTTAGGCTTCTGTGGGGCTGGTTCCTGCGGAGTCTTTTTGAGGAACCGCTGTATTGCCTTCTCTTGTTTCGATGCTCGGCTGGTGCCAGGGAGCAGAGCGCTGAGGAAAGTGCCGAAGGCTTTCAGGCGACTCCTCGACTGGGCCCGGTGCTCTGGGCTTGTGGTGGTGCTCTGCTCCTTTGCAGTTTTTTCGGCTGCCGCCTTATGCTGGGCCCTCTCCGAACCGCTTAGAGTGGTGGTGGGGTTTGTGTTGGGGCTCGTCACGCTGGCTGTTGGCTGTCTGGGGGCTTTGAGAAAAGTTAAAGTTTCCCCTCGGTCCTCGTAGACAACTATCTCGTGATGTTCCGAGGCTTTTAGACAGCCGAAGCGGTCTGCGACGTCTTCTCTCTCTCCTCCCACCATCATTGCGTCCACACTAATGGTTCGGGCTGTGGCTGCCGTGTACTCACCTGCCTCCCTGATCCTCTGGAGCAATGAGCTCGCTTGAGCAAATGGAGTGGTCTCTCCCCACTCGAATAGTGCGATCGTCTTTCCTTTGACCCGCACTAGACGGCACCGGTGAGAGGCCACTTCCACCTGGGGCAGTGCAGCGTACTTACTGCCTTTGATGCTCGTCTTGGTAGTGCTACCGTTGATCAGGGCGGCGAGGCCTGGCGAGATGGGTATTCGGGCCGCAGCTCGACTGGAGCCGATGCAGAAGCCTATGCCTAACTTCTCCTGGTCTCTGTTCATGAACAGGGCCACGCCGCGAAGTCTGATACCTGGGACCCCGTCTTCTCCACATGCCAGGAATTGTGTGGTGGACATGGTTGTAGGGGCTGGTTGTAGGCTGGCTCGTCAAAGTATTAAGTCGTTAGTTGTAGTAACTTAAGGCGAATAAAAGAAGCGCTGGACTTTGCACTTTACAGAGCTTTATCCTGTTTTAGAAAACGTAGCATTTGACGATAAAACAGCGTGTTGATAAAAGACTCGTTAGAAAGAGGATTCGCAAAGCACGAGACAGAAGATTGGTCGAAATAAGAAAGAAGAAAAGAGGCTAGCTGTAGCGATGAGTTCCTGCTACCTGTGAATAATGATGACGATGATTTTAAAATTGGATGCCTTCATTTTCTAAGTGATGCATCAATATTTTGTTTTCATTAATTTCAAGCCAGGCCAGCCAGTACTAACATATTTTTTGCGTGACAGGCATCGACGTATAGTCTGGTAGTTGGGGAACGTTTGCCAAATGCTAAGATTAGTCATTTGACGTACTTACAGCATCGGTACCACGCCCACGTAGTATGAGGGACTGAAGGGATTACCTACTGTCAGAAGATGGACAGCATCCACTATGTAAGAACTGTAACGTTATTCAACTGTTACCAATCAGTTCGCTATGTGCAGTGAACACGGAGGAGTACGTGAGACGAATGCCAAGAATCATGGTCTTGAGAGATGTACTGCAATATCATTATTTTAGGTCGTCCATTCCCGTTTACAATCTTTAGTGATTTGCAAATCATCGAATTCGCCTCTACGTTCAAAGTAAGGAAGAAGACTAGTAAAACTGTTTATAGGTAAGGAGTCTGGTCAGTCTTCTTCTTCATCGTACCTATCGATGATTCCAATTTATAAGTTTTAAATAGGCTTCGACTAGAATTCGGCCACTTCGACAGCGTGATCGTTGGTCTTGCAAAGGTTTTCTATAGTGCAGCGAGTCTATTCTGTAAAATTCTCACTGTTAAAACATTAAGTGAAGTGAGCTGTCAATAGAGTGACCTAGCATCAGGTGAAATGACATCTCGCTTCAAGCTGACTTCACTTATGTTTAACATTTTTACAGAATATATTGGCTGGTGTTATTGAACAGAGAGCACAACATGAGGTGAGGCATCGTTTGCGATGTGGCTGGCGATGGTTGCCATAGTCGCTTTGGTCAGTGATAGACAGGTTCTCCCGTCTTGAATTGAATCTGCTATTTCAGGAAGCACACATTCCAATAATATATAATTTTTATTTTTATTTTATTTTATTTATTGAGGGATAATAAACAACTACAACATATATTATACTACAGAAATTTTAACAAAGGTATAGGAAGCAATGTTGCAGTCCACTACATTATCCGCAGATAGGACATATTAAAAGATCACAGGTTGCCACTAGGCGAGCATTACCAAAATTAACAAGAAATATTTTAAAACAAATAAATAAGTTACTATAACGCTAGCTATAGTTACAAAACCAAATCAGATTAGAAACAATTTCATTTACTTGAATTATGCAATAAATAAATAATAATAAATTAATAAGTACCATGATTACAATTAAGATAACATTTTTATAATATTAGATTTAAATTTATTTTTCGAACATGCAAATATATCAATATCAATGAAATTAGAATTATAGGATTCCAACATTCTATGAATAGGGCAACGTAAGCCGGAGTTCGTACGACAAGAATTTAGTGCAAACAGAGTACGTGCACGAACCTGCCGCACATGGACCGTTCGAGGGACAGAATAACACAGATTACTGGTCAGATCAATGGCATCAAAATAATTGTGAACTATATCATAGAGCACGTTGGCCTCCAGGTATTTGCGTCGATTCTCCAAGCTGATAAGCTTGTACATATCAAGAAGTCGGTAGTATGACAGTTGAGTTTTGGTCCCATAACATCTGTAGTACATAGCACGGAGGTACTTGCGCTGGACCCTTTCTATTTCAGCTACGTACTTTTGGTAGAAGGGGTTCCAGATAGGGACCGCATATTCTAGCTGGGAGCGAATGAGCGTCTTATATAGATAGAGATAGGTTGAGGCACGTTTAAACTCTGTTGAAGATCTCATTACAAATCCGTACATTTTAAAAGCACTATTGACTATGGCTTCGATATGCTGGTTTAAGGACAGTTTGCCGTCAAAGAGAACACCTAGATCCTTCACTATAGATATATTATTTAGGGGGATACAGTTAAGGTTGTAATTGAAATTAAAGATGGAATTATTCTTAGTAAAGTGTATGTAGTTACACTTGGGGATACTAAGATGCAGCTTATTGTCAATACAGTAGGCAGTTAGTCTGTCTAGATCCTCCTGAAATGACTGGCAGTCGTCCATAGTACGTATCGCATGAAACGCCTTCAGGTCATCAGCGTACATCAAGAATTTCGAATTTATAAAACATTTCTTAATATCGTTGATATAAATAATGAATAATAGCGGTCCCAGAATAGAGCCCTGTGGTACTCCGGAAGTAATACTAACAGAGACAGACTGATGACCATTAACCACTACCCTCTGTGACCGGTTTTCGAGGTATGACACAAACCAACGCAATAAATTTCCGCGTATTCCATTGTAGGCAATTTTACTCAGGAGAATTTCATGATCGACCTTGTCAAAAGCTTTTTTGAAGTCAGTATAGACTGCATCTATTTGCAATCGCCTATCAACATTCTCAAAAAGGTAATTAGCAAATATTAACAAGTTAGAAGTCGTAGATCGGCGCTTAACAAACCCATGTTGTTCTGGTATGATGATATTATGCAGAAGAGGGTAAATCTCGTTGTGAACAAGTCTTTCAAAAAGCTTTGACAAGGTCGGCAGAATCGAGATGGGTCTATATTGTTCGACATCATGCTTTGAGCCACCCTTATGCACTGGGGTAATGTTAGCACGCTTCCAAACCGCCGGGAACACACCTTCATGCAGACATCTATTAAAAAGGATATAGATCGGCTCACAAATACTGTCAGCCGTAGCCTTAAAAAAGGCCGCCGGAAGACCGTCAGGTCCTGCCCCCTTAGAGGGGTCCAACCGTTTCAACTCGCTGAGTATTTTTGACTTATCGATATGCAAGTCTCTAATTAAGCTACCATTCTCTGCGCACTGCTGTGGTGGACCCCATGAGGCAAGCGTTGGTGACACGGGCTCAAATTTACATGCAATGTAATGAAAATTTTCATCTACCATTTGATAATTGTATTTATAATAATTTATAATGCAAACTACGGTCCCACGCTATATAAAATAAAGGTCACGGCTAGAAAGACTGATCATGCAAATTATAATAATACAAGTATTTGTTATATGATACCATTTGTTTCCACAGTATGTAAATTGATAATGTTTATTGCGTTATAGAAGTAGGAAAAATACAGAGAAAACATCAGCGATCAGGGGCCCTAAAAATACCACTTTGGCAGAATCATAAAAGGATAGCATTATGAATCATAATATGGCGAAGACAGTCCGTGTTTTTCTTTTTTTCGCTGCACTACGTAGGTATAATCAAAGAGATTGGGATTAGATTTGGATTGGAATGATTGGCATTTTAGCACAGACAAAAAAAATAACTGAAAAATCCTTCACCAACGGGATTTGATACGATTAACTTAACTGTCCATTATGATTCATAATGTTATCCTTTTATGATTCTGTCAAAGTGGCCTTTTTAGGCCCCTAGTTCTAACAGGGTAAAAGGCAACTGATAGCTATGGCTGCCTAATTGGCTATGGTGTTAAATAAAATGATATCCGAAAACCAAAATGAACGCAACCCAATACTGAAAATTGTATTTTTCAAGATATTTAAAGCTATCGTGACAGTAAACACGAGTATAAAGAAACGAAAATTGGCAATGAGGGATATAAATCCATAATGCCTTGCTAGAATTTGACTATTTTGCATGATCAACTATAGTTTATATAATACCTACATAAATAGCGGATAGCACATAGAAAATACCTTACTGAGAACAACAATATGTAAATATTTACACATTCGTTTATTTATTTACGCAATTAAGTATAAACGACTTCCGTTTGTTTCATTGTTTCTTTAATGATTTCTGAACATTGTGGTTTTATGGCCATTCCTCCAGAAATGCATGGTTACGTATCTACCGAAGATTGAGAAAATCTCCATTGCAATTTTCACCTTCAGTAGGACAAATAATAAGATCACCACCAAGAGCCTTGTAGTATGTAGGGTCAAATTGAATTAGCTAGCAAAACTCCGCATACGTGACGGGTACCTATCGATATCTAAATATCTATACTAATATTATAAAGCTGAAGAGTTTGTTTGTTTGTTTGTTTGTTTGGTTGAACGCGCTAATCTCTGAAACTACCAGCCGGATTTGAAAAATTCTTTTTGCATTTGATAGCCCAATTATTGAGGAAGGCTATAGGCTATATAACATCACGCTATGACCTTTAGGAGCCGAGCAAAACGGAAAAAAGTCAGAAAGAACGCTAAGCAAAAACGAAGTAATAGCGCGGGCAGGCGATGCGATACGACGGGGTGGGTCGGAGTAACAAGAAATTTCACGCGGACGAAGTCGCGGGCAGAAGCTAGTGATCAAATAAAGAAAATGATTTGACGACTTTTTTTTGGGGTCATCAACCGCAGGCAGTTTAGTCACTTGAAATATCAATTTAAAAAACCAGGTTTCCCTGTGTAAACTTCATAGAAGTGGTGGTAGGGATATCTAAACACGACAAAACAAAACATAACAACTGATTTTCATAAGCTCATAAGTACTTCAAATTAATTTGGTCACAAATTAATTTGAAATTAACAAATTAATTTGTCTTATTTAGATATCCCCATCACGTCTGCGGAGTTTTGCTAGCTAATTTCATTTGAACCTGTATACAAGCAACAAATTAATTAAGAAGTTGCGATAATAACCACGCAAGACTCAATAACTGATGATCGCAAACTGTTAATAGATATGATATTGTAGACAGCTATAAGTATGAATGGGCAGATACACCCGTAAACAGCTATTGATCTTGAAAGCTAAATTAACGCCAAGGTTGTTTGGGAAGATCATCTATGTTCCTAATTATAGCCGTCTTAATATAGACTAGGCGTTGGCGAATTTGCTGCATCCAGATAAATTACTCTTGCAAAGTTTTGCGCTACATTTTTGAAAGAGAAATGGCTATGATTTATGATTGTGCATCACTGGATGGTTTTATTATGTTATCTTTCCTCCGAGATTTCACTGGATGTCTATCAAAATATAGCTCAGCTTTGAGACATGAGACGTGATTTCTAAGGATACTATAAAATCGTCCCAATATATTTTATAGAATGGTGATGTTATTTATAAAGAATGGTGAAATAGTGTCAGCTGGATTCGGTTCAGATTGTATTGGAGTTAATATAGTAAATAGTATATGTGACAGTTGATTTCCAGTCTCAACAAAAACTATCACAGGATAAGAACTATATCATGCTGATCATCAATCATCATTATCGTCAGTTACAATTTCAGGAGCATACTTTCTTTGTCCAACTGTCAATCTGTTGCCAAATGTTGGGGACTCACTTTGGTACACTTTAAAAAGTGAAACAAAGTGTACCTAAAGGTCGGGACTACTCAGAACTTGTTTTGTTTTGTTTGTCTGTTGAGTATTCAATTTCTATCCTATATAATAGAGCCCTCATCATCATCGTAAACGACAAGGTGTATTTGTGCAACAGCACTTTACCTATCATATCAGCCTACGGAGAATACAGATATAGCTTGTTTACTCTCTTCATAATGACTTTCGTCGTCATAAATCAAGAAATGCTCATTATATCATGTATTTACTAACAGCTATTGGCGTATACTTAAGTTCTATAAACGGCTATTAATGTCGTGTGTTATCCACTTTATCGCAATTATGACAATTTGCCATTTACCGAGATCAGAAGTTAATTGCAACAGCTACGTTACGTACCACGTAATCGATGCAACCGAACGTCGTTTGACGTTGGAGTTGGACACAAAGAGAAAAGTTTATCAACTGTTTCCTATGACGATGGAAGGTCGTTATTATTCCGAGAATTATTATTTGCATTCTCATTTCTACTTATCAGATTTTATTATTATTGCTTTTAATTTCATATTTGTTCAAGATTTTTGTTGTAGATACCAATACATTTTCTCAAACATTCACACTGAAACAGTGTTTAAATACATATAGGTATTTCACCACGAAAGATTTTTCGACGTATTATTAACGTAAACAAGATTTCCACATAAAATATCGATAGCAAAAGTCTTAGCGTTATCGCAGATAGTAAACTTTCTCCAATTCCTAGTGATAAAGTCGACGACAGAAGTAAAAACATCCGTCGTGTAAAATGTTTATCTCTTACAAGTCACGATAACAAGCATAGCGCGCCAGTATTTCCTGAATTTCCCTTCGTCTATTAATAACACACCGTTAAACCCACTGTTTACCTGAACGACTTGATTTATACCTATCGAAAACACCAAAGTAAATTCGCGATCCACATAGAAGGCGGAAACAATATTTTTCTCCTTTTTCTTCGAGAGTTCACCAGAACTCAGGTGTTATGGTAAATGTTTTCGTCGGATTAAATCTGTTTAATCTGACGATTAATACAGTTTTTCATGTAATCGCACACGACTTATCGGCTCGGGTTCAGAGCGCAATTGCGTCAGATAAATACGCCTGAACAACAACTGATAAAGACAATAGTCCTCGCTCTTATGCAACTAGATAACGTTGGCTGAGCATTAACCCTAGTACATATTATTATGATCTCTATACCTTCATTATACGGCACATAATCAGCTGGAACTGCGACAATATACACTTTTACAGAGTATAGAGCACGCTGGCTCACAGCTGTGTAATGTGTATGCCATTTACATAATCTGGCCGAAGCGAAACCGGCTGTGAGGACTATTGGTAATCAATTTTCAATCAAATTACAAAGAAATAGAGTACACTTTGTATTGTTTGCTACAAAGGCATATGTTTCCTTTGATTAGCGCGTGCAAACAGTTGCAGAGTCGACATATAGAAACAACTTCCGCGGCAATAAGTGAGTTTCTACTTGATTATTAGGTACACGACGATGGCTGGCATTCAAGATTTACCACACACATCTGTGAACTGAGGAAAATCATTTTAAATTACTATTTGCGTCGATTTCTAGATATTACACTACGTGCAAAATGACGTGGTTTGTTTACGTATCACCATCATAAAAATTTGAAGAACACAATTGTCTAACGTAAATCACGGCATAAAATAGGAGAATGTTTTTTCCGGTGTTTCAAAAACATTGCACGATTCCACACCATCATAACAACAATTTAGAAAAGAAGTTGAAAATACCGTATTCACACGAGATATACCTACTAGTTACAACTGTGGTCACTCACCTAAGTTTTATGAGAAACATTTTTTCATAAAGCCAAAAACAGAATATTTTCGCGCACCAGTCGCCGATGGCACACGTCAAGGAAGCAGAGAGATATCAACTATAATGAGGACACACGCGGAATACATTAATGGAGATACGATCGTGCCGAGAATTGATACAATTGGAAGAAACAAGCTTGAAACATAATACATGTAGTATATGAATCTTTTAGCACACAGATTGGATGCGACGCTCATGATTTGTTTTGCTCTCTGTCTAATTTCAATTGGTCTACAGTTTTTACCAATTGAAAAGGTTCTTGCCTTGATGTAGAGTGTAGACTCTAGACAGCAAGGCAATAACCTTTTCCTATTCTGTTATTTAGGTTTTGGGATATATCTCTAATTAATCATCTTGAACTAATTAGAGGAGAATTTGAAGAAGAGTGTTTCATTATTTGATGCAATTCATAAAATAATTTTGTACGTTTATAGTATCCATTTCAAGGAACTCTTCATGTAAATTGATACTTCTACTCTCGGCAAGTTTGTTGAATAAAATAGTGAAGCGAAAAAGGAAGATAAAATTGAGAAAAATTTAAAACTCACACGAAGGTGAATAATAATTTTTCAGATTCGACCAAAATAGGAAATAACAAGGCATGTTCCGTCCAAACGCTATAAAGCAAGACCATACGAATCAATCATTATTTTGAATAACCGATTCTCCGCGCTCGATTCGACACGGAAATAAAAACAAAGATATTTATAATGCACACGCGAAATGTCAATGAACGTAGGGCTGCAGCTTGTGCCAAGAATGCGCTAATTAAGACATGTAAGAAACCGTTTCACGCTAACGTATTGACCTATGGAAACACGCGAAGTCGATAACGATTATGAATATTATCGATTCATTGGAAATTGGAATATGTGGTTCTATTGGAGAAATTGAGAAACCAATTCCGATAAATAAAGTAACCGTTATTGCTGACATGGTTAATAACGCTGAAGTATAACCAAGAGAACATAATTCTAACATCCAAAATTGACCAAGTATATGCACAACGGCAGATTAAAAATAAACAGTTAACTTAGGACTTAAACGCATAAATCGCTTATGAATTCACAAGAAAGGCAAAGACCTTTTAAAATAAACTCTCAACGACCGACTTTCGTGCTATATTTAGCACCAAAACAGATACATTTGAAATTATACCGTTTAAATCATCAAGAGTTACTCTGAGTTGGACGATCTGCGTATGTACAGCTTCCGGCTGAGAGTAAGTGTCATGAGGATGGGCAGGCGCATCCTCCTGTGCACCACTAACAAGATAGTTACTGCCATTACCAATGAGTTTACCAAGCGTGATGATTATGACTACAACAAGACCTTTAGGTGGGGTTCCTTTAGAAGGTCCATGTTTTGACCTGTTTAAAGCGAAGATGGTGGGAAAGGTTTGCCTCCTATGCTGAAAGGACTGGCTCTTTGCAAGGAATAGAAGTTTGCAAAGGGAGAGGGAAGTCGAAGGAAGGGGTACCCTGCAGTAGGACGATACAGATAAAATAGATGTTCTGCAGAGGGTATAAACGGGCTAATTGACGATGTTTGTAGATTTATCAAATGATCGTGGGCAACATAATGATAATAATGATGAAGATGAGAAGTTTGAAAAGGGAGAAGGAGTCCTTTGCCCTGCGTGGGACCACACAGAATAAGTTAGATGTTCTGCAGTAAATGTTAACGCGCTAATTGATCAGATTGATCGTTAATTAAGGCAGAGCGAGTGCATTTTTTACTGCGCCAGAAGGAGGGTTATGTTTTTCGATTTTATGTATGTATGCATGTATTTGGCACGCTCTGTAGCCTAAACGGCTTGATCGATTTCAGCTGGAGAGGTGCCGTTAGATTCGTCTTAATTGTGAGAGTGATACTGGGTATATCAAAATTGGAAAAAAATTAAAATAGCCGATTTTTGGAGCCAGATTATGTCTTCAAATAATTTTTTTTTCTCAAAACCTATCGAGTGTGGTGTCAAAATAAAGGGTAAAAGGTGATTACACAAATATATACAACTTACATGGTTGAAAGTAATTCGAAGTGACAAATCGTAAAAAAACACGTACCAAGAACTAAATCATATGCGAAATCTTTCAATTTTGTAAACTAAAAAGTTGAAAATTATAAGAATGTTGGAAGCAGGCGGGACCCATACCATTTGTATTATATTTTCAAATTCAAATGGGTCCCGCCTGCTTCCAACTTTTATTTAATTTAAAATGGACTTGTTTTTTTTACCGCAGTCGGGTTTTTTTTTTTTTTTTTAAATACTTTTATTTGGACTGATAAATAACCTTTTTAAGTATGTTTGTGTACCGTTTTTATTATATATAAAATAGCTAACGATGTTAACATTCGGCCGATAAAAATTATTACGATGATTCTTAGACAAACTGCGCAGTGTAATAATTTGAGTGGATACAAAACAAGGTATGGAAATAGATTTCGCAATAACAATAATAATTTTATCATATGAGAATGTTTGCTTTTTTACTTGTATCCGAATACTGCCAACTATGCAGCGATTGTTTATTTTTGTATACCAGTTTTTTGTCTGTGTTTTTCCTCCTAAATGTCTGAACTTATTCGGCTAATAGACTATAGTAGTTTTAAAGTTATAAATAAACATTAAATTAGGAATATTAAACGCCGATTTAGACACTACTGGCCTATATAACTGGTTGCTCAAAGTTTTGTGGCAATGGCTTCACGCTTGGACTGACTTCGTTAAATTAACAGTCACTAAGTGGTAAACTTATAAATCCAATATGGCCGGTTTTAATCCTAAACCAATGCTTCTAACATGAGCGGTGCTCATTAAAGCATGGAACCATTATAGTTTCCTTACTTCCAGTCCAGCCAGATATATATTCCTTTTATTTTAACGTCTCTGAAATTTTAATGTTATTATGCTAAAATATGGATCAAAAGAAAAAAACTTCTTTGAAATCAAAAGTGTTCGCGTCACAGTGGTAATTTGCAAAAATATGACAGCTGAGTTATTTCGGCAAGTATGTGTGTTCATAACGGATTTAAATACATATTAAAACTGTATAATATGGAGATGAACAACCTTGTAACTTGACCTCTCAAGTCTAAAGTATTTAAATAATTAACTCTTTAGTGTTTCACAATGTTTGTTTTCTCGATGGGTCATCTGCGGAGAGGGTTATTGGTAATTACGGGACAGGTTGTGAATCTATTTTCATTGAAAAGAGCATCTTCGGAAGTCTGGACGTCGCAAAACTCGAAGCACAGCGAATTACAGACCTACATAAATTCACGCCTTCTTCCCTTGGGGGAAAGCAGAAATACAGAATGCCCCTTGCTAGGATCATTACATACTCCCTTTGCCTCGTTTACGTTCATACATCTGGTCATATACGGACCAAGAATTATGTCACAATTTAGTCGGATCCAGCACTTCGCTTGACAAGCTGCCGCAAGCTATATTTGATTGATTGACTGACTGATTAAAAAGCACTTTGATTCCAACTTCCTTTATTGCTTCATCCTGATCACCGTTAAAAGACTTGACTTTGACGTTTGACATCAGCAACAGGTGCAGCTAATGTAGAATATTAAATGACAGGTAAAGGTAAAGTACTTGCTGATATTTATCTACTACATACACGCAATGAGCCGAAAGCCGAGAAAGATGAACGTGAAGAAAAAGATAACAATTTACACAACCGTACAAGAATTTCAGATCCAGCAGAGGACTGTTCGTCATTAGCCTGTTATATGCAGTAGGCTGATAACGATGATGATGAAAAGGACAGGACAGGGGCAAAGGAATTCAATATATCACTAATGAAAGAGGTACTTTCATTATTATACAGGCTGGCAGTGACATCGACGCTCATACTGAAACCATGAATTTAGCACAAGATTCTAGACCCCGGGGTAGCGTAGCCTAGTAAAGTTCGACGTTTGGAACTTTAAAAAAACCAACGAAAATTTTCAAAGCAGGAGGGTTCAGAATCATGTACTGAATCCATGGTCCTGTAGAATCCTATAGATTTTGATCAGTGTGGCCATATATCTAATACAATTTGAATTAATCCATCAATCATGGTTACTGATCCATCAATACGTAGAGGATTAACAAGTAACACAAAATCGATATAATGGAAAAAGTGATGACCAGAAACTTTCTTCTAGCTTCGTTATAGAATTTGAAGGGTTTTAGCAATGTCTTGCTTCTGTATAACAGCATTTTATTAACTTTGTAGTTCCTAAAGCTATATAATCCTCTTTTTCAATCTTTTGTGCAGCTAAAGGTTTTATTTTAGATATAATTTATGTCTCTATACAGCTTCTAATACAGCTGTAAGCATTATACAAAAGTGTAGGCCGTATGTTAGCATTAATTACGGCTTAGGCTATTAAAAAGCATTTTAAAATTCTTTAAAACTGCTCTATGTTTTATAACGACCTTTCGCATGGGTCACAACTGTTTAAAGGTGTACATTGGTGCTGTTTTAATGCCAGCTTTTAAAAAGCATTTCATCATAATATTATATAGCCTTTATCTATACAAACGTATAATGACAAGAATTTTAACAAGCAATAAGTCGTATACCGGCCATCCGCATGCCTAAAGTTTTTAATTATGCTTACGCCATTTTGCTTTTTGTCTCGATAATATTTAAAATTTAATTTTATGGTAAATAGTCCTTTAGAAAGGACTTCAACCTATGGTATTGACCGGCCGGTACAATACAGGTATCATAATGACTAAAACTAAAGATTTCTTCGTAAGAGCATAATTTTTTTTACAATTCCACATATTTTTATAATATTTTTGTAATAAATAGCTCTTTAATTTGAAGGCGCATGAAATATTTGATTCAAATATATACATACTTTCACAGTAAACTGATACTCGCAACCTTAATTCACTCATAGAGAACAAAAACAAGAGTTTAATTACTTACCTTGTAGCACTTATATTTTTTTGTTGAAAGTATCCATGTTCTTTTTACACAAGATTTATTAATAATAACAGAAATTAAAAATAACATTTGAAAATGTTTTTATTTTGCCTTTGTAATGGTACAAGCTGTATAAGAGCCGCATTTAACATATGCGCACTGCTTTAACCTGTTTTGACAGCCCATTATAATGCGTTTATCATTCCGGTAGACAACCAATATAATGCTGCTAAAATGCCATTCTAACACTTAAGTCTGTATAATTTGGGGCCCAAATTAGCATTACAAGAGCTGTATAGTGGTTTATAATGCCTATATGTAACTTCTTATAAAGCTATAATAATATGCTAATTCTGTTATCCATCGATTATAAAGCTATTTTGTGCTACTTGGGTTATGGCTCCCATATTCGATTAATACCTATTTTCGGCACATAGGACCATCAATATTTGTATTCATGTCTGCTGGCATGTTGTTTTGCTTACATGAGTTGAATATTAAGCACTCTACATAATATGTGTCTTTTTATTTGTTGAGTATTAAAGATTGTTGTTTATTTACTGTCTTTTTATTTGTCTTAGCTATTTTACTAAGGTTATATTATTTTGGGAATAAAGTGCTTATTTCTGCTCTTTTTCTTTTTGACGCAGTCAACCGTTACGCATGATAATTATTCCAAAGTTTTTAAATTCATTTACTGTAATTTTAGTACCTATCTTCTAACTAATTTAGGTTACTTGTAGTATTAATGGTGTTCTTTTTAAAGCTTCTAAACATTTTGTAACTTCAATGTTTCTCAGATAAGTACATTTTTTGTTGTCTGTGGGAAATATTTCGCGTCGCTAGTCTGTCAGCCATATGCCAACGTTCTGTCACAAAGGCTTAGGAAACTCAAAGTTTATTAAAGTCATCTTTCACTCAATTTGGTCCTAATCGAGCGTGAATGAGGGGCCAAGGTTAAGGTTTTACTACCATTTAGAACACGGCGAAAATATTGTTGTTTTACGCTAAAAGTAAACTATCTATATTTCAACATAGAATAGATGAATTTTATAATAGTTTTAGTAATTTTAATAATTAGCATCTCCTTTGAGTGAGGCTCGTGGCTAAATGACAACAGCCGCACGGGTCGATCGAGGGTTAAGCTACGCTTGCCGCGGTCTATTCGAGGATGGGTGACCATCCGTTACATATCGAGACCCCTCCGTGTCTCGGAAAGCACGTTAAACCCACACGTTAGTCCCGGCTTTCATTCGTAGATCTATCATTTTCACGGATAGTCAAAACCTCAGAAGTCTGGCAACCAGTCTTACCAGTTGTTGAGGTCAGATAGGCAGTCGCTCCATGTAGAATAGTGATATGCAGCTGCATCCGTTTAGACTGGAAGCCGACCCCAACATGATTGGGAAAAGGCAGATTGATATTGAGTCAGACCAGAGAGAATCTATTAATATATTTTTTTGCCAGTCAGGTTTAGGCCAAGTTATCATCGGTTAGATACCGTAAAGGTCAAGATTGATTAGGCTTAACGAGAATATAGACCCGAATTGAGATGCTCCAATTCGTAACAAGACGAGTCGATTACTTTATGGATTCTAATAGGCTTCTACGCAAAAATGGGAATAACTACGTTAAATAAAGTAGTATGATAAAGGTATTCTAAGTAACCTTGGATTTCTGGTGATTAATAATGAACAAGCTATATGTTTATAATCAGCCTGTAACTTTCCTACCGCTGGGACACAAGCCTCCTCTCTGTGACAGGGAACGGGCCGTAATACACCACGCGGGCAACAATGCAGGAAAAGACTGAATGAGTAAAAGCGAAGACAAAGAACTATGGAAGTAGCTTGAGGAGGCCTTTACTCAAAATGAGGTTCATATCACTGGAAAAAATAGCTGTACTAACAATAATTAGTTAAGTGAAACTACTAATACTACTAACAACATTTGAATTGAAAAAAGGAAAGATATGACAATAAATAAGGCTTTATTGTTATTATTATGTATTACACCACGCAGGCCCAGTGCCGGTTGGTAGATGTCACATGTCTTCGAATTTTTAGTCTTAAGACATTCTACACCACGCAGGCCCAGTGCCGGTTGGTAGATGTCACATGTTTTCGAATTTTTAGTCCTAAGACATTCTACACTATGCAGGCCCAATGCCGGTCGGTAGATGTCACATGTCTTCGAATTTTTAGTCCTGAGACATTCCGGTTTCCTCACGATGTTTTCCATCACCGTTTTTGAGAGCAATGGTGATGAAATAAATTATAAAAGCGCCTGCCTCGGTTCGAACCCACGACGTACAACCCGTAAGTCGGGGCCGTTTCCACTGGGCCACCACTGTTTTCAAAGCCACAGCAACAGCTGTAAGCTTATCTCATCTCCTACAAATTAAGCTACATATTCGTCTAGAATAAACGTTCACTGATGCAAATTAGATCTTGACCTGGGTTCTAATAAACAATATCTACCACCAGAAGTCTTCCAAGTGGACAGTATTTTTTCGTTTGATTATCGTCACAATAGCGAGTCAGGTCATATTCAGTACTATTATGAACCACAATCGAAGGAAAAACAACCAATTTTATTCGTTTTGGGATGCCGAGGAAACGCTGGCGCAATGACTTAGAGGCGTTTATGCGAGATTGGCCGGAGAATACAACACACAGGGAAGAGCTGTGGCGGAGACCTGTGGGGGAGACCTTTCTCCAGTAGTGGGACAATACAGGTTAGAAAAAAATGCCTTATGAAACAGCCTTCTTGTTTCGATGCACAGCTTCGATGGTGGTGCTGTTTTTCTCTGTCAACAGCCTCAATATTTGCGTCAAATTCACATATTTTGTTTCTCCTTTTGTTTCTACCACCCAATTGTTCTGGCCCGTGTCACAAAATTCTGCAAACTTCTAATCTAACAAACGTGATTCGATTTCAGTAGACTCGTCCAACGAGTGCAAACAAAAATGGCGACTCTATTAACACGGGCTTTTCACAAATAAAAAACCGGCCAAGTGCGAGTCGGACTCGCGCACCGAGGGTTCCGTACAAACCTGCAAGGTTTACAAAGTTCGTTCATTACGACAATCGAGTCATAACTATGGTATTTTTATTGCATATGAATTTCAACTTGATAGCTCTACGCGTTCATGAGGAAAAAAGTAATAAGTTTATATTTATTAAAAAATAAATATATATTTTGTAATGTAACTAAAAATTTAAGGTTTTCGGAATTTTTCCTTTATGTGTGCTATAAAACGTTGCTTCATGCCAAATTTCAAGATTCTAGGTCGACTGGAAGTACCCTTTAGGTTTTGATTCCCTTGCGAGTACTTGCGAGTTTCAAAATATGCAGCTTAAATTGCTGTTTCTTTTGATTGCGTTGACATAGAAGTTTGATTTTGTTACAGCTTAAAGGTATTATAGACCTGAGTATTTGGTATGAATTTCAATTTAATACCTCTACGCGTTTATGAGGAAATGGGTAGTAAGTTTAAAATTATTAAAAAAAATATATTATGTGATGTAACTAAAAATTTATGGTTTTCGTAATTTTTCCTTTATCTATGCTATAAGACGTTGCTTCGTACCAAATTTCAAGATTCTGAGTTCACGGGAAGCACCCTGTAGGTTTTGATTCCCTTGCAAGTGTCGAAAATTTGCGGCATAAACGGCTGTATCTTTTGATTGCGTTGGCTTAGAAGTTTGATTTTTTCACAGCTTCAAGGGACAGTAGACCTGAGTAATTGATATAAATTTCAGCTTCATACCTCCACGCGTTCCTGAGAAAAAGGGTCTTGACAGACGGACGGACGGACGGACAACAAAGTGATCCTATAAGGGTTCCGTTTTTTCCTTTTGAGGTACGGAACCCTAAAAAGATCGCTAGAATATATGTCAGATAAATTGATGTCTTCGTCTAACCCAGGAGATATTAAATAACTGTTAAATTGACACCTGATATTATTTATTTATTAAAACTTTGCACAAGTAAAAAATACATACAATGGCGACATAATACCTGAGGCATTTTCTACCAGTCAATCTTAGGGTGATGCAGAGACAAAACATGGCAGGTGAAAATTACGGGATAAATAGCTCGGAAATTACTGTACAACAAAAGAATAAATACTAATACATAGATACATACATCTTATATATAAAAATCTCGTGTCACAGTGTTTGTTATCGAACTCCTCCGAAACGACTTGACCGATTTTATGTAGAATAGTAGGATTTTATGGTAGGTCTGAGAATAGGCCATAGGATTTTTTTTATACTCCTATACCTAGGTGATAAGGGTGGCCCTATCCAGATTTTTTTTGGAACTGAAACTTATACGAGTGAAACTGCGGGGCGCAGCTAGTAAATGTATATAAACAAAATGAACTGTCAGGAGAAATAACGTTCGGTCGGATAATATATTTATTATCGAGTTTGATGTCAATATCATTCACATTAATTCTGTTTTCAGTTACCTTGTCCATTTTATTGGTTCTAAGTATTTCATTTACAACTTCAATGAGATTAATGGTCTCTTTTCATAAGCATTTTTTTTCAGGATGGGAAAAAGAATATGGATCAATATGGCTTCTCAAGGACTTTTGGGTACATTATGTCCAATTCGCAAAATATCCAACTGTCCAATTCTCAATTGGTCCAGTTCGCATTGGTCCAGTTTCCAATTGGTCTAGTTCGCAATTGGTCCAGTTCACATTTAGTCCAATTCGCAATTGGTTCAGTTCGCAATTAGGGCGTCCTTGATTACGAGAGGCATTTTTTGAAACGACCCCCACGTGGGATTGGTAACAACCTAAAGAGACTGGCTTAAAAGAAGCTTATTGCATTTGCTAGTGAATACACTAAGTTGCAACTCTAGATAGGTTCTCTCAGGTACCGATGCCTAACAGTCCAACCCTTTGGGGAATACTGCCGTGGCATAACTAAACTGCCGTTATCCGACATCTGGTCGATTTTTAACTTTTAATGGTATTATAAAGAGAAAAAAAAATCTATGGATCTTTTTCCGAATTTTCAATAGCTAAGCGCTAAGGTAGCCCGCGAAATTCAAATTTTCTTACGTTTATTGCAATTTGCTGGTCAGCATTAAGTTGTACGTTGATTAATATATGAATCGCGGCCGTAAGAAATATATGTTTACAGAATTATAATCATTAAAGTCATCAACACAACTCTCTAAGACCACGTAAGTCCAAAGAATGATGATTTCATGAAACAGTTATTCTTAGGACTTACGTGGTTTTAGAGAGTTGTGTTGATGACTTTAATGATTATAATTCTGTAAACACATATTTCTTACGGCCGCGATTCATATATTAATCAACGTACAACTTAATACTGACCAGCAAATTCCAAAAAACCTAAAAAAAATTGAATTTCGCGGGCTACCTTGGCGCTTTCGCCTTAAATAGCAAGGTATTTAAAATTCGGAAACAGATCCATAGATTTTTTTTTCTCTTTATAATAGCATTAAAAGTAAAAAATCGACCAGATGTCGGATAACGGCATTTTAGTTATGCCACGGCAGAATAGGTGTCAAGTTTCTGCCGCACTCTCGCATAAGTCACTTAATAATTTCTAAAATGATTAAATTGAATAGGGTTTCAAATACCGAGAGGTTATTGTTCCATGCCTCGGAGAGCCCGTTAAGCTGTTGGTCCCGGCTGTCATACGTGGATCTTTGGCAGTCCTTACGGGTCGTCAGAAGCCCGTAAGTCTGACAACCAGTCTTACCAAGGGTATCATATTACCCAGTAACTAGGTTGTGGAGGTCAGATAGGCAGTCACTTCATCTAAAATACTGGTATTCAGCTGCATCTGGTTAGATTGGAAGTCGATAATTGGGAAAAGGCTAGGCAGATGATGATACCGAGAGGTTATTGCGACTCAAACAGCCTATCAGCCCTGAATTCTTATCTAGAATTCCCAACAAACATTTACAGCACTTTTTCTGTGTTATATGGTTATATTATATCCTTGTCCTAATATTTGTCTATTTTATTTTCCTCGTCGACATCCTCTACCCGTAACTATAAGTCTATAATATGAACTCTCAATTACGCGATAGCCCAGTTACATTAATCGTGTGTGATAACGTTATCAGACTATCACGGGGCAATATCGTGATAGTGATATGGGGAAAAGTCTTTCATTATAATGTCTTTCAAATATTGAATAATAATGTGAAGTTGTTTTGTCGGAAATGGTGATAATGAAACCTTCTATGTCTATAGATACATATGTAAAGAAGTCAAAACTGTACATTGACATATATGAAAAAAAAAATGATTCCAAAAAAGTGGTGCTAGTAATATAGTTTTTAGTATATTCCGGATTGGCGCAAAAACGGCTGAACGGATTTGGATGATTTTTTTAATCCCGGTAGTACGTGGCGTGGGATTTTTTTTTTCGACATCCACTCCGGTAAGGCCGCGGGCAAAAACTAGTTCTCAATAAACGAAATGATATTAAGTTTGGTTAAAAATATTCAACTAAAGAGAAACTCAGAAATGAACAGGATGTGTCAGAAAAGAAAGTGTTCTTAACAGGCTTTCCAGTAATTGACATGGTCATAATTGGCAGTGACTCTGCAAGATTGGTTTTGCAGATTGGATATCACGATGATCCTACAAAGGAAAGTAAAACAACTACAATATAAAACATCGCTATAGCCATTGAACAAGTAACAAAGAACATTCGCTCCAGCCTATATCAATAAAGGGTCACATCATGGCGCACCTTATCTCCATACTTTCATGTTCCTCTGGTCATATTCATAGCAATAACAGTAGAAAACCAGCAGCTCTTTGTGAAGGAAACCAATGTACCGTATGGGTCTTCCAAACGATTGGCCATTCATGCAATACCCGTCCATAATGGCTGATCCTGGCTCAATTTCGTCGTACATTGGCAATTTAGTAAGGGTTTGAACTAGCTTCATTGATACAAAGTTAGCGATGGATATCAAATGTCTGTCACTGGTACTTTTTACGCCAAAGCCATTAAACTCCAAGGAAGTGGATTGACCTCCAAGTTTTTATTTTAATCTTGTGTGATGTGTATTTATAAATGTTGATTTAGTATTTGGCGTGTTTGTGAAAAAATGTACAGAGATTACTGAATGTGTGTGGAGGTTAGTTAGGTTGGGCATTGACCTGAATCTGACATTTTGTAGCTAGATATCAGCAGTTGAAAAAGGGTGTCAATATGGGCCGTGGGACGAGCTATTAATACAGCATCGCTTTTGGGATTTCAAGGTAACTTAGGATCTGGGATTTATGCATTTTCGTGTATGTGTTATGAAGAAAATTACCGAGGATAAGATAAGGTATGAAATGATGCAAGATAGCTCTTTCGATGTGGCCTTAACACCACCTACTTACTATAAGACTGCGCAGTGCCTCAACCTCAGAAAGACATACCTACCAAAACAAAAACACGTTACATGAGTCATCATCACAACTGCTCAAGATAAATCGCTCTAAAACGTAATTAAACTAATAACATAAAGTACAAAGAACCGTTACGCAGTTGTTGTTAAAACTGTTACAACGTATGTTTACAGAAGTGATTAAGGGTTATCTATCTAGAGCTGTAGGTTGTAGGTTCAAACCTAGATAGGCGCTTTACTTTGTGTAAATTATTTCATCACCACTGCTCTCAAAACGGTGAAGGAAAACATCGTGAGCAAACCGGCATGACCTAGAACCAAAAATTCGAAGACATGTGACATCTACCAACACCAACCCGCACTGGGCCCGCTTGGTGAATTACGGCCCACTCCCTCGCACAGAGAGGAGGCCTGTGTCCCAGCAGTGGGTACATTATAGGCTGATTATGATGATATATGATATCTATCAGGCCACGTGTGGAGCTGAATGTAGAACATTCACGAAATAGGACGGAGACAATGATGTTGTATATGTGATAGCATGAAAGATAGCCTGGTGCAGGTCAAGTTAGTAGAAGAGAGACAGAAAGCACGAATGATAAAGGGCACGATAAGTTAGAAGACAAGAAGGCCAAGGCAGAGTGATATTCTGTCAGCGATAACGATGCTGGAAAAGTCAAAAATGTATTTGATTGAAATAAGCTACCGCTTTATGTCAATTATCTTGAAAGTCGTTGTAGTAATACGAAACGGGTTGGAAGCGATTCCCAATTATCTAGGCCAAGGAATTACGGGTCGAACTGCAGCGTTTTAGCTCTTTTTGATCATGATTTTAGCGTTCATTTTTATGTGGTGTAAAAATGACGATCGTTAGTGTTGGATGTTGTTCTCTCATGTATGTCGGCACAAGCAAGGTTGGTAGAGCTGACAAGCCAAGGTGCGTCTAATGTAGTAATTTAGTATCGTCGTTAGTTGAAGATCTTTTAATGCATCTCATGAAGTTTGATGTCACCATGTGTATAGTTATGGTTAATGTGAAATCATGCACATAATCTTTCTCAGTAGCGGCCCTGAGATTGGATTTGCGCCCAGGGCCCGCCCCCTATGTTATGTTTAAGTCCCATGTAATACATGGGACTTAAAGATAACTGGCGAAATTGGGTGTATAGTATAGGGGTGTACTAATATAGGTGTACCTCTGCTTACCCTTTCGGAGAATGCAGGCGTGATGTTATATTTATTTATATGTTTATTTATTTTATATATGGCCTATTAATAATATTAAATATATTAATTAAATTTTATTCCGTGGTATTGTACAAAGTATACAAAATTTTAATTAGATTATTGTTATTAAACGGGAATGAAATTTTATATATTTATTATATGTTTATTTTATATGTTATATAAACCATCTCTGAGGGCAGTAAAGATTTTTCAGTGTTCATTTTAGGTTTTTATAAGGGCAATAAAACATTTTAACGTCTGCATAAACTTTGGGGTGAATGTGATGCAATGTTGCTTTTGAAGAGATTTTCTACAACTTCGATTATTTAATCTTTCGGCCGTTTTAGTGGCGGCGTGGTTTTAATCCTTTTTTTTTTTGTGAGTGGGAAATCATCAAATGACCCCCTCCCGCTCTGGGTGGAGTGGAAGGGAGTGTCAGAATCTTACTGACTAAGACCCACCCATGTTCCTTCCTTAGCCCTTTATGTTCCGGGCCAGCGGTAACCCTTTCGGACAATCCCGCTGACCCGGCAGGCTTCTGCCCTAGCGGGCCTCTTCTCTGTTGCTGACATCTCTTTGAAGCTTGAAGCGCGCGTGGAACACGTACGCGCCCGTCCGGCACGGGCCGGTCCTGATCGGACGGTGAGTTACCCATTATTCTCTAATAAATTATTGTGCGTACAACCCACGTGCAGTTAAGAAGGCAAAATTAGCGGTAAAAGGTAAAAAAACCGGTTCTTACCAATAACTGACATTAAAATGATACTTGTACAATTGTGAAACCGGTACCGATTATTTCCTTATCTACAAGTATAAAGTAAAAATAAAACGTTAATTATCTGTGACGTATTTCTGACAACTATTATTTTATCTGACCGTGTTATGTGGTCAAAACAATAATGAGCTGATATTTGTGAAATAAATCTTTTTTTATAAATACCTTAGGTATGCTTACTGATAGCAAGCGAAGTCAGGATTCCTGGTACACGCAAAAATGTAATTACCTGAAAAAAATAAACAATGAAATTAGTACAAAAGAATTATAATCCGAAACTATATTGATAACATAACAATACAAAATCTTTCGAACATAAAATATTATGAATTTTATGACAACGACTTAAAGTCGAAAGTCGTTTGCAGATGTGTCAGTTGGTCAGCTGATCGGATGACCACAAACAAACGACCGTGAACCCTTTGTTGACAGCTGTTATGGATTATAGCCAAGACATTGTTTCACGGAGGTTTTCTGTGAATCTATGGTTTCGAGAATATTTATGTTGTTTGTGGTTCAATCGTCAATCGGCCAGTTTTATTATTTTTGTTGGCTTGACTTGACGTATTTTTCTTTGACTAAATAATAAAAATTAAATTATATTAGTTGGTAATCGTACCACTTCAGAATGGATGGACCGGACCATTTGGTTATTTTAGTTTTAAAATGTTCGTAATAGTTGAATTAGGTTTTATGGAAACAAAATTTGGAAAAATTTACCGGAAATTTGGAAAAACCTGGATTTTGGTATGAACTCAAGACCCTAAAGAAACTTTGACAGGACCACGTCAGTCGGGTCAGATCAGCTAGTTAAAAATAAATATAAATCTGATTTTAGAACCGGTTTATTGACCTTATATTATTATTAGAAAGACATGTTTTTTGTGGAAGGTCTGAGTTATGGTACGATTATTTAGAATATTTTTAGCAGATAAATATTTAGTTTAAAGTAGGCAGTGGTGATTTATTAAACTTTGTGTAAGTAAATTATTTCATCCTCACTACTCTCAAAATGGTGAAGGAAAATATTGTGACGAAACCGGCATGTCCTAGAACCAAAAATTCGAAGACATGTGACATCTACCAACCCGCACTGGGCCCGCGTGGTGGATTACGGAACAATCCCTCTCACAAGCGTGATTTTAAATTTTATAAAATAAACTAGCTTCTGCCCGCGACTTCGTCCGCGTGAAATTTCCATCCCGTTGCATCGCATCGCCTGCCCGTGCTTTTACTTCGTTTTTGTTGTGACTTTTTCAAGTCCGCCTCTAAGACGACTCACTGACCCTTTTTTCTTTTTGCTCACCTCCTAAGGGTACTGTTAAATACCTATAGCCTTCCACAAGAATTGAGCTATTAACCGCAAAAATAATTTTTGAACTGCGCCTGGAAGACCCATAGATTAGCGTGTTCAAAAAAAAATTTCATCTGTCTAGTGTTATCACGGTTCATGAGATACAGCCTGGTGACAGACATACAGACAGACGGACAGTGGAGTCTTAGTAATTGGGTCCCGTTTTTACCCTTTGGATACGGAACACTAAAAACAAACAAACCTTTCACCTTTATTATTAGTATAGTACCTATGGATATGATAATAGGTACCATAATAGAGTAATTCCATCAAAGAGAAAGTGAAAGGACGATGTTCATTCGACTTTTTTCTATTTTTAGAGAAACTTTTTTAACAAAATTGATTTGAACAACACCGAACAAACACCGAATAAAGTGTCAGCGAAAGTCGGAGTTTAATGTAGGTAATTAGATATTATTATGATTTATCATACCATATTTATCAACTTCGTCAAAGTTAAAGCCTTATTCCACAGAAAACGAGCGTCAATTACATTTCTATGCCTTTGACAGACAAATTGAATTTTGAGAAAAAATGTTAACGATTTTTTAATAAGAAAATTCTCGAAATTAATTTGCATTAAATTCGCGTCAAGTATATATAAATAGCTTTCTAGAGCCCTTTGATCCATTTAAATGTGTTGCAAAGATGGAATTTTGAGAGCTTAGACTTCTAAGGATAGCTTATTAATAATATTGGGCTAATATATTAAATTTATAATTGGGTTCAGATTATTTTAAATAAATTATTGTTATTTATTACATTATCAAATTATGAAATTACACACAGTTTACACAATTAATTATTTTTTGACGTTTTCTTTTTCTATGCCGACATTATGGAATCTATTTATACCGTATTTTGTCACATTTTTGAAGTGAAAACTTCTTTAGCGGCGCTGTGTACTTTTTTTGGAATGGGTAAAAACTTCTAAATTCGCGTCAGGTCACGTGACCTTGATCGAAAATTCGTAAGACGTGACGCGCGTTGTTGAGGACAGCGCCATCTATGCACATCGGGAAGAACTACGAGGGCCTCGCGTACTAACTACGTAGGCCTCGCGTACTAACTACGTAGTTCATTCAACAACGACGAGATGGCGCTGAACCACGATTTGTAAATCTGAATAAATTCCTTTCACGAGAAGAATAAACCAGTCACTTTGGTCATCATACCTGATTTGCAAAAAACCCTATAAAATAAGGAACACACCTTAACACGCGTGTTTTGTTTATAAGACGATTCACAAAATACACTCGTAATTGTTCAAGTTTTCACTTCTGTCGGCACTACCGGAGTGCCAGTGTTTTTTTTTTATTAATCTATTCTGTATAAATCCCACCGTGAGAAATTAGATGGAGTGAGCTTGATGCTGTCATAGCTGTCCTAGTCATAGCGTCAATTCCTATAATGTGGTGGAATGACAGCTCACTTCACCTAAGTTTTCAGGGTCAGATTTTTACAGAATGGACCGGCTAAGACTATAGGCCGATTGCTTAACTGAGACGTTGCCTGAGATAGCAGCGCGGTGCGGGAGGGGTGTGGTAATGTGATGCGAGAGCTTCGTGATTCGTCAACTTGTGACAACTATCACCCTTCGCGCACCGTGCTGCTACCTCAGGCAACGTCTCAGTTAAGGCGAAAGCGCCAGGGTAGCCCGCGAATTTCAATATTTTTTAAGTTTTTTGCAATTTGCTGGTCTTTATTAAGTTGTACGTCAATCAAAATATGATTCGCGGCCGTAACAAATATGTATTTACAGATTTATAATCATTAAAGTCATCAACACAACTCTCTAAGACCACGTAACTCCGAAGTATGACAATTTCATGAAACAGTTATTCTTTGGAGTTACGTGGTCTTATGCCCGGTTTCTGAGGTACTTTTGTCAGCGGTTTATCTATCCATTAGCGCTATTGGTTCGACAACTTGTGGAAGTGCGTTTCCGAACACCGCAATGTAAGATAAACTCCGTTTAAACTCAAGTTAACTTAACTGACCAATGTTCGCCGTTTATCGGTTCCATAACTATATTTGACGTTGCATTTCATAGAAAACTACATCAAAAACGTGTGTTATGGCCGGTTTCTGAGGTACGAATTTTATGTACGAAGGTATGAAATTAAATGACGTGTGAAAGATAAAATATTAAAATATTTATATACTTACATATTATAATTATACAGTAAAGAATACAATGAGTGATCATTGTCGATCATATAGTGAAATTCATTAGCCACTTCGATAGGAAGCATCATTATTCTTTCAGTAAAATTTTGATTCCATGCTATTTTGCAAAATAATGAATAAAACACTAACCATTGGAAAGACAAACAGACTTTTAACTTAAAATGAAACGGCAAAGCAAAAATAATACTACACAAAAACAATGAACTGCTGAGTTAAGGTTTCTTTAAAAAAAAATGACAATGATGTCGTTCAAACATCTGCCGTAAACTGCTCATAAATAACATTTTTTACGCGAACCCGTATACAGACCCCTAGTTATCGGTTTCATAGTTATTGAATGGTTTGTTGCGTGTCCAGAAACGCAGTGACAGTTAACCGACGTTTATCTTATGCATAACTTTATTGAATCCATAGTTAATGAGAGTTTATCTGGGGACTTCAGAAACCGGGCATTAGAGAGTTGTGTTTTAGTATGTTCCTTGTAGAATAATCTGACAAAAAGTCAGAATTGTATGTATATTAGTATGATTTTTATTGTGAAAACACAGTTTTTAGAGGTATCTTCATAATTTTTTTCTATCGTATCAAATTACTTGTATTATGTTTTCAACACACTATTATTGTTTATAAAACTTGCGTTTTTTGCGTTTAGGTCCTGAAATCCCCTTAAACTCTATCAAATTCAAATCTGAACATTCGTGTGCAGAAGTCACACTTTGTTGACTACCTTCTTTACATAAACAATTGTCAAGCGAAGGTTTTCATGTCCACTCTGAACAAATTGAGTAAATAATAATAATCAGAGTTTATTTATTTGTCGTCAGTAAGGCTCCGGCTAGACTGACGACCGGTCAAACCGGTTTGTTTGTAGGTCTCTGAGTCTTCCGCCTACTGCACGTGTATTACCGATAATAATATTACGAAATAATTCTTACTAATTGAAATAATAGTAAAATTTCATTGGAGTTGTCTAACGCTTGTAATAATTTATTGTTGCAATTATAATTTATGTAATTTTTTACTTGCAGTTGATTGTGATTATTACGTACATTTTTGTGACGTTAATTAGTGTTATATTTATATCACTGTATTTAATATGTCCTTCAAATTATTTATCGATATTTTTTAGTTATTGTTTTTACAAGCAGTGCCCGGCGGTTTCACCAGTTTCGATCCCGTGGGAATATCAAGATAAAGAGTATCCTGTCTTAATCTTGGTTAATAATAATAATAATAATAATAATCGTTTATTTGCATGAAATATGGTGCTTACAGATGTCATAATACAATTCATAGTACTTCATATTCCGCCTACTAAATTCAGCATGCAAATTTCTGATGTGCCATGATTCATAGTTATATTCATTAAAATTATTTTAGAAAAGTCAATAAGATAAGAAATTACAAATGTCAAATTAAGAATACAGGCAAGTCAAAATTAATAAAATTACAGGAATGTCAAAATTGATTAAATTACAGAAATGTCAAAATTATTTGAATTACAGAAACGTCAAACTAATTAAATTACAAGAATGTCAAAATTAATTAAATTACAGTATTCATGGTTGTGCAATATTCCTATTTATATTATAATTCAAAAAATCATTAATACTATAGAAGAATACGTTATAAACTATCTGTGTGCCAATTTGCCAAACATCCAAATCCGTTCAGTAGTTTTTGAGTAAAAGAGTAACAAACGTCCATCCATCCTCACAAACTCTCGCGTTTATAATATTAGTAAGATTAATCAAGATACATAAATTGAAAGTGAAGAAATGGAAACTTAAGTAAGAAAATGTCACCATCAGAAAAAAATTGTGGAATAGTGTGACATAGTAGTCAGGGAAATTAATTGCTCAGCAAACCGGTACCCTACATCAATTTGCCTTATTATTAGCTATTTCATACAACTGTCATGAGAGAGTTGTGATTTGAATATACGGACAATTTTAGTTGGTAAGTAGTCAATTTGTTTAACAATTAATTTCCTTGCCTTTACATTTCGATAGCATTTGCACGCCGCATGTGGAACTCACTAATGCACTAACAAAAACTACAGTGGAGGACAAGTCAATGAGTCTTAACATGAGCCAAAATAAATGTATTATTTGCAAGTAAATAAGTGTCACAGTTACTAATAGTTCGCGGGTCAATGACTTGACGACATTACGTTCATTGATAGGAATTTTTCAGCGGCGAGACGATGCGCCTCAAGTGGAGTTGGACAGGACATCTAGGACGAGGTGTTGGCTGATGGAGTAAAGCTGTGACCGAATGGTGGCCAAGGTTAGGCCAAAGAAACCAGGGCCGTCCCTCGAGCTGGGTTGACAATATCGTCAGTCGCGGGAAAACCTGGATGAGGGACCCACGGAACCGGGAAGTATGGCAGAAGAAAGGGGAGGCCTATATCCAGAAGTGGGTGATGAAAACAATTCAGGAGAAAATCTCTTTGTACAAACGCCAGCACATCAAGCTACTGCAATCTGTCAAATTTATTTAATAGATTTTCAACTTTATCGCTAAAGCATAAGGTTCGAAGTTGATTGGGAAAATTTTAGTTTCGGGTAGCTTGATGTGCTGGCGTCTGTACCTTGGTGCCTGTACAAAAACATAATATAATGGAAATAGAACTAGCTATAACCATTGATCGGTTTCATTTTGACAGTTCAACAGCATTCATTGCGTTATTTTCATGTTGAGCAGACAAATTTTTCGAACTTATGAAGCAATGGATTAGCAATTTGCTTCAGATTCCGATTGATAGTGTGTTACGTAATTAGGGTGCTGTCGCGGCCGGTCGATTCTGTAAAAATCTCATCGTGAAAACTTAGGTGGAGTGAGTTTGTTTTTGCTAGGAATTGATACTATTGACAGCTCACTCCACAGTTTTCACGGTGAGATTTTTACAGAATAACACCGCTGGACTTTATCCTACTTCTTACTATAATCCTACTAATATAAATCGCTCCCCCCACCGAATAATATGGTAATCGATAAATCAAAATTTTACAGGAAAAATAAAAAACTGTTTTATGCGTATATCTCGGCACTGGTAGATCGTAAGGTAGACATTTAAACGTCAAAACAAAGCTAATTTTTTTACAATCTAATTTATATTATGATTTTTTTGTAATACTTTTATAAAATAAAGTTATTCACAAAAATAATGTTACTGAAATTAAATGGCAAAAGTATAGTATGCAACGCATCATTACCATATTATTCGCGTGTAAACGCAACAATATCGTAGTCAATATTAATGCATTATAGTATTATTCGTTGTAATACAGTGTCAAAAAACCTAACGGCAATATGATATTACGATATTATTCGTGTGAAATCCAAGCGATAGTGTATAATGTAATATTACATTACAGTAATATTCGTCGATGTGTGGTGTCAAAAGATTAACAGTAATATAATGTTGCAAATACATGTTTTATTAAATAATCCAGTACTTATTATTTGATTTTGCAGAAAAATAACAATAATAGAGGAAGTTGATATTAATACTGGATAATTTATAATAGCGTTTTATTAAAATTTATGAAATAAAAGAAAGGTTTTATTATTTATCATAAACAGTCCTTTTATTTATTAACTAGCTGTGCCCGCGACTTCGTCAGCGTGGAATAGTGACTTTTCGGGCAGCATATATTTTGAATTACATATACCGTCGTTTGGGTAGCTAAAAATTTACTTTACAGTAATGCTTCTCTGTATACGATATTTGACGTATGGCCATCGGGGATGAAAGCATACAGGCTCCTAGGATTGCTAACCCGTGACAGAGCCACATACAACTGAGCGTGCGAGAAACAGCTGATACTTAGATCTACACCTACAACTTTCAGCGTCTGACCTTGGGCTTTATTAATTGTCATCGCAAAACATAGACTGACTGGAAACTGGACTCGTTTAAAACTAAATGGAAAATTGTTTGGAATGAGAGGAATCCGAGGAATGAAAACACTTTTACCTTTTCCACACCTTGTTAAAATCTCTGCTTCTATCAGATTTCTTTGTAAATTGGTCACTTTTAACCTGGTGCCATTGCTAAGTTTTGGGGGGCTTAAATTTCTAAGAAGCATTATCGGTACGCCTACTTTTAATTTTAATTTATGTGCTGGTAGTCCAGGAGCATTGAGGGATTCTAAAAATTCTACTGGGTAGCTTGTAGATTTTCCTTCTTCCATGACTCTGTTAATGGAGATATACTCAACATAATCCCCCGGAACATAGCTCAAAATTTCAGCGTTTATTGTTGCTGCTTGGTCGTTTCGTGGCGTCAAAATAGCTCTTTCGCAAAGCCAGAAATTTTCGCAAGTTGGTATTTGCGTTGCGTTTCCATACACAGATGATATGAGGTCTCGCATTGATGAAACTATGTTGCATAGGTTTTCATTAAGAACAACTTTTCCTTGTTCCTGCGGTAACACACCTTTACCAATCTCAAGTAGCAAATCTGAAAATTCTTGAGCATTTTCGTTGCCTCTAATTTGCGCACGCATATTTAATGTCAAATGCAAAGGTATAATGTAATACCACAGTCGAGAACTCTTTAGGCAGGCTCTAACTTCAACAGCCCTTGTTCCACGTGGTATTACAGGGAGAGTCTGACGAAAATCGCCACAAAAAAGCATAGTAATGCCATCCATGGGTTGATCATTTTGGTTGACATCACGCAACGTTCTGTCTACTGCTTCTACTGCTTTTCGATTGGCCATTGTGGACTCATCCCATATAATAAGGCTACAATCACGAAGAATTACCTTAGCTTTATCGCTGTTTCTTGAAATATTACAAACAGGGCTTTCTGTGCGGTCTAAATCGATCGGAATTTTGAACATTGTATGAGCAGTTTTCCCACCTGGCAACAATGTGGCTGCTATGCCTGATGAAGCGACAGCAAGCGCGATTTTACCTTGGCTTCGTACCTTCGCCAAAATAACTTTCGTAAGAAATGTTTTACCCGTTCCACCGGGTGCATCTACAAATAGCATTTCTTCCAAAGTACAATCAACGCTCACCAGATCAAATATCAAACGCTGTTCATCAGTTAGCCTCGAGAGTGCGCGTCCATGTACGTACTCTGATAGTATACCTTAAAAATGTCCGCCGTGATTCTTTAAATTGACATAACTTTTTTATTTATGAACCGATTGACATGAAATAAACACTAAATGTTAAGTGAAGCTTACTACAATATATTAGTGAAAACGGCATCTAAATCGAATAAGCCGTTTCTATTATATTGTAAACAAAAATAATACACAAATATAATTGTTTTATACTTTACGTGGAAAAAGGCATGCATTTCTTACGCGAATATAATGGTAATCGTCGCTTACCGAAAAAGTTAACGATTGCATGATCTGTAATAACATGTTATGGTATTATTCGTGCAAAAAGTGTGTTTAGATTTTAAGGGAATAATGTTGTTATGTTCATTACGGTACCATTGAAATTATTGTACTTTTATAAATATACATAGAAAAAATACAAAAAAAAATACAAGATTGTAATTAATGCTTTAGACACCGAATATGCAATAAAACGAAAACTGTCGTAGTACCACATTACCATGTTATTCGGTGGGGGGAGCGAAATGTGAAAGTATGGAAAGATGTTTGGATGTTTGTTACTCAATCACACGTAAACCGTTGAACAGATTTGGATGAAAATTGGCACATAGGTAGACCATTTCCTGGATCAACACATAGGATACTTTTTATCCCGAAAAAAAGTGCTGTTCCCGAGGAAAACAGTAATAAAGCTATTATGATAATAGATGGCGCCACGTGTCTTTCGAATCAAAAACAGAACAACGTCTGCCGGGTCAGCTAGTAGTAAATATACGTAAGTCTGAAATAAAATCTCCAACCCGTCTTGAACAAGCGTGGTGATTAATGCTCATGCCTTCTCTGTTTGACAAGAGGCCTTTGCCCAGCAGTGGGATAATAATAGGCTGGTATTATTATTATACCCATTAAAAGCCTTATAACATAACGTGCTAAGGCTATAGGCTATAGGGGCAACACGCAAACATATGTCAGTTGTTAGTGGGTCAGAGATGACGTTTCAAGTAGTGGATAGGTAAAGATCTTCTCATTATTATTGAAAGGTATGTCTAATGGAAGATCAGGTTATTACCCTAATCCACCAGGCTTAGATCAGACAAAACGTTCTTATGAATTCTAGATATTTCAACTAACGTTGTGGTTTTTTCGATAGAGCAAAATGCACGACCAGTTCGGTAAAGTCAGTTTCTAAAATCATCAAAAAATAATTCTTTCTACAATTTTATTTATTAATACGCGACCTTTCAAGGTTCTATTAAACATTAATTACATAAATTTTATGTGGCGCCAGATTTTTAAATAGTATTATTAACCTTGTAGTCTGTAGTTTATTATATCTGCTTATATAATTTGAAGATTTATATGTTCCGAGATGCGTACATTGCCCTACTTACGAAACAGTTGACGAAACTGGAAGTTACGATCATATGATACAAAGTGTTAATGGTTTTTAAAACATACAAATGCAAACGCATAAGTCTGTCAAAGTTGAATTTAATTCAGAAACCTACAAGGAACATTAGCCTATATCCGCACGGAGTGAAGAAAATAACACTAATGCTAAAGAACTCTGAGAATATCATCCTGTGTTTATATCAGCTGTAATCTACAGGCCTTAAATTAGAACGTCTAAATTCAGGCCTTCCTCAAAATTTATTGGTCCGCCGTTGAAATAATTAACACATCGAAATTCACGACAATCGAGGAGAGGATAGTGCCTTTTGTCGAAAGATGAGAAACTGAAAGTTAAGAAGGAAGATTGATGGGGTAAGTAAAAGAGGTAATGGATGGCTGAGTGGCCAAGGATCAAGCCCAGTGGGATGTGATAAGAGAGACCTATGCCAAGTAGTGGACTACTATGGGACAATGATGATGATGATGAGAAATCACAGGTTTTCTAGGAGATTTTAGAAAGTGTGAGTGTCTTTAAACCTAGTACGCTTCTTATAAATGCATCTGTAAGTAAAAAGTTATGTTATGATAAATGAAATCGTAAACAAGTCATCACGGACAGCGCATGTTCAGCGAAAAAAATCACAGAATGCTTAGTAGCTGTCGTTCAAACAATCCCACGCTTGATTTGCGACCGTAAACAGTTTTTGTAACCAAACAGTGGGAGTACCATTGAATTGATTCAGATAATTCGAACATCGTAATTACTTGGGTTTAACGCCCTATCTTTGAATATGAAAAATGTTTTAAGATTTTTGTAGTATAATATATTAATGTCATTGGTTGTTTACATTAAGATCAGGTTTTAGGATTTGGTAGTAAGGTAATATTGTGAAATAAAACAAATATAAAAAAATAACGGGTTGATAAAAGTGATACGATTAATCCTAATACCATATTACGAAATCAAAATGATAACGATTTTAGTAGGTAGCTGATTTAATAAAACAGTCAATAATGAATCTAATCTCTAAACAAATAATGATGATCCACTAAGATTCTAGATCCATAAAAGCAGAACACGATACTTATAAAATCAATAGCGAGAATAAATTTCTAGTAATTAAAGAATAATATCATCAACTTAGTTACGACCAACTAAATCCCAGGTTTAGAAACGCAGCACTGAATAAACACATTGAAAAATGGTTTTGCGAAATTACTAGACGTAGATTGAGTTAATATTAAGAGAGTTAACAACCTCGCGTACTTTGGGGGTTAATAGGGTGTTATTCAAAGACTCGATACCATGAATCCCTACTGATTTCGAATCGAGTACATTGCTCTCACTTCGATATATCGGTGTATGTGGGGTGAATGAATTCGATTAAACGCAGCAATCGATTGACGACACGACGTTGGCGGGTCATTGAATCGAATCGCCGGCTCTATGCAAATTAGCTGTTTGAGTAACACGATCGTGACGGTTTTTAGATCACACGCGGTTGATTATGCTTTGTGTGTTTATGAGTTGCCTTCACGTAATTAAGGCCTTCCGTTTCCAGCAACAAAATCTATGCTGACGAAATCTTGACGGAATGCATCTGAATCTGTATGTAGTGTTTCTGCTTCAAGCGGTTTCAAGTTTCAACACTATTTCTTCTATCGATGTGAATTCTTCTTATTCAGTATAGATACTAGGTAAATGTCCTGAATCATTATGAATTGGTTTGTACACATTTGTTTAAGAAATAGGTTCTCATAGTTAATCACCGCCGTCATAAAACAATCAATATGATCTCGGTTTCGGCATAGACTGAGTTTTTTCCTGATTATGAAAAAGGTGCAGAAGATATTAATTTATTCCGGTCTAGAGAATTTAAATTTGATATAAATAAGCTTTTTATTTAAGCCTTCTTTCACATAAAATGACATAACAAAATTCTTGTAAAAAAAACATAAACGTAAAACTGTGTACCTAAGATAAAATCTTACGTCGGTTTTCCTAACAACAACAGAGAAGTTTCGTGTTTGTTATTTTAAAAATAGACGTGTCTCATTATGGTGGGCGTCCCTTGGGGCGGATTCAAATAAGGTTGTCAATCGCCACTTTGGAAAATTTTGGGCATTCACTAAGAGTGAAGATAAATCGAATTTCCAAGATTTTTTAGCCTTTAATCGTACTTAAAGTCAGACTAAAAGCAGTAAATGAAAACGAGATAGAATCGAAGTTTTAACCTAATTTAATATACAAAGCAACAGAGTATATCGGGTTAAGTAGTTGCTCTAGATTATTGAAAAACTTTTCTTAATTTAAACTTGATAAAAGATTGTTCAGTGGCCTTAGTGTGAGTTTTTTCGTCTCACGTTCGTTTGCGAGCGCGTTAGACTTTTGTATGGGAAATTAGGTTTCTCTTAGTGACTACCAGTTGGGGCTATAACTTTTTCCCATATAAAATTCTAACGCGCTCGCAATCGAACGTGAGTGAAAAAACTCACACTTAAACCTTAGCTAAGGTTGTACGGACTACGAATATAAAACAAGTAACAGTGACCTATTGCGTTTTATATCTGCAACGCTCCAGTTAGACGTAGCGAGGTCTACAATATAGTAATTGGTAATATCAACGAATCAGAGGCGCTATCAGATTCTGAGTCCGTCCAGTTTATTCCAGATCTGTCAACCTTGTTTGAAGTAACGCCGGTTAGTGCCCCCAAATCTTCCAGTCAACGGTCCTCACTCCTAAGTAACGTGGATGAATCATCAGATTTATATCTCGGACGTGCTGAATAAAAATATACTAGAATTTATGTCGAATTGGGTTAGTGAATTGGGCTTTGTAAAGAAAGGTATGGTTAAGTTTATTTGTGGAAACTGCATATTTTTGTTGAGAAAGTTTTATTTATCCACTGTTTATTATTCAAATTGATTTGCACTATTCGACTGCCAGCATGTAGGTTAGTGGTTATGTCAATGATGAGGAAGGAGGAGTATATTTAGTTGTATTTAAGTTTCAATGAAGTTTCCATACATAAAATTACTATTCCTTTTCTTACTGAACTGAGTAGAAACTTAAACAGAACAAAAGATCGTATCAATAACATGAGGAAAAAAATTATGAGTAATAATTAGACCTGCTCGTCAGCAAGTAGCAACAGACTATTATTAATTATTATGTAACAAAGTCGAGAATCTGTCGACGATGACATAAAAATAATGACAATCATAAATCGTGTTACGTATAATACGGACTGTTGTCATTGTTGCATTCGGTGGTAACCTTCAACCACGTTGTTTGATGGTACCTGTCACAGGCAGTAGAACACAGAACGGAAGTAAAGAAGATCAACTAATATTTGGAACTGGTGGAATTGCGTGGATATGGCTAAAAGGGGTAGTGAGATGAAGGCTGATAGAGATTCATGGAGGGAAGTAGATGGATGCTGCTTTAACTTCAAATAAATTAGATTAAAAAGGATGATATTTAGCAAAACCAAACCAATTTTCAGGAATTTTTGTTTTTCGTCTGGTTTGTCACGAAGTTGAACTACCACATTATACCTCCATATTTTACTGTTATAATCAAGCACTTGTTACAACAATCGATAGATGGCTATCTAACATTTCACATATCATGACATGACATTGAACATACCTCCGTATTTTTAGATTTTAATAATGAATATGTGGTCCCTGCTACAGCTGGTGATAGATAATTATTAATTACATAAGAATACATTGAGTATTTATTAAATACTGAAGTGCTTCATTACATAACAAAGGCTAATATAAAACATTCGGTAGGTACATATATACTTTTTGTGCTCTTCATTAAAATAAGGAACAGGCTTAACAAAAAATAAAACAGACAGACACCCGGCAAAAAATATTTTAGGCTACTAGAACAGTCTATGTAATATGCTAACGTAAAATAAATATTATAAACGAGAACTACAGAACTAGAATAACCCGAAAGAGAACAAAATCAATATAAGATGATATCTTGAATTAAAACTTTTGTCTTATATTTTATAACTTCTAAGCTCACAAAAACAGATTTAAGTGGGATTGCGCAATTTACAAATTGCGACAAGTCAACGTCTGGATTGCATGGAGACACAAATTATATCAAGCGAAGTGAATTAATGTGCAGTGAAGATCTCGAGACGCAAAGACACGAAGGAAAGGCGATTGCAAGACGACACTCGTAAAATTAACGAGACATCTCCAATATTTCAGAAAAAACTAACACGAAGTTACGTCTCGAAGAATACTGTAATTGAACATCTTATATCTAAAGCAAAAGAAACTAAAATTCTTTGGAATGGATCTAAAAAATAAACAGTGACAACGTAATAAGTCAAAAATGAGGCACGATTATATAAACCTGTAAATGATCAAACAAAAATGACAGCAAAAACTAACAAAAGAAAGTTCAGAATTACCAAGTCTAAAAAATAAGGAAGGAAACTAAATACGCAGAGACAGAGCAGGTAAAAATGGACTAAAAAGAAACAAAAGGGAGCATTCAGTTATGTATGTGTAGTCTGTCAACAGTCTAACGACTCACTGAATATTATTACAGAAGTTAGCCGCCGGCTAGACAGGGCACAATAGCCAGACATTTAAAATCATCTAACGCTTCGCCCGTTCCATTTTAATGCTCAAACTTAGAAGCCAATGCACAGTATACGTCGAGGAAGCGGAATATTATAAAAACTAAATTGAAAACTGTCCAGACGATGTTCCAACACTTTATCCTGGTGCTGTAGAAAATAAGGATCGCAATTTCGATGCAGACGGGGGGAAAGGGAGATGCAGTTTCAAGTTTAATGCACGCATGTCTAGACGGGAGAATGCAGAGAGAATTTATTGTAACAATATTATGTAAGTACACCCCACTGTCTGGGCATAAACTACTTTAATATAGATTTTACGGTAAAATGAAATCGGCTGTTCGATGCTAGGTTATAAATGCATTTTATGTTGAAGTTTCCATTTATTTATTTTTACAGTCTAACAATCATAACGTTCTACGAACTTTTGATTCATCTACAAATTCTTGTGAACGCTTAGTACAGAATAAAACAATGAAATAAATCGCAATGTTTACAGACAGCGTTCTAGTTAAAAGTGACGTAACAAAAGACAAAACTGCGGTTTTTATTCAAATCAAAATGAAACAGGATTTTAACTAAGAGACATAGTGTAGACTAATGAGACAGAAATTAAATTTTATTACAGCACTGTTTGTACAGAACTCATGCGCAGGATTACACTTAATAAGGACAGAGCATTTTCTCTAACTACAATGAAAATTTTAAAGTGGCACGTTTTAAAGATCTAAGACGCAATAGGAAAGAGCGAGTACGTAGTTACAACAAAGGGTTTCGGTATTTCAAGTCGCCTTCATGTAAATATTTTCCTTAAACTCGTTGGACGGGAGCCAAAATTATCGAATACCTTAAAATTGCTTTATTTAGGTGATTATTTCCCTGGTCTGCAGTGCAACGGTATCTCCTGTACCCGTTACAGTAATGAAGGACCGGTTACTCGAGCAGATTTCACTGTAATTACATGAATTTATGCAGTTTGGCAATTTGCAATCAATGTCAAGTGTAGCTTTTATGCTGGGGATAACAGTAAGGGTTTTGGGTATGACGATTATCTGTGTTTATTGTGTTATGTGCTGTCCCTGCATTTTACCGTTGCGATTCGTGAATTGAGTAACCCTGCAGAGGAACCGATGCAGAGGAGATAATGCAGCGATTGTAAACTTTTGATATTCAGGGGTTTATTCATAAACGTTGCTTAAAGTTAAGTAATGATTATCGCCTATACATATAACCATACATTTTTGACGTTTAAACGGCTCAGGAACGTTTATAAAAAAAGGGGTCAGTTACTATGTCAGCGATGAAGCCGCTTTCGAACAAAAAGCCATCGTATGAGAACTCTTGAGTGGTAACCCGTAATTTAATCGAAGGAATAACAACTTCCTCATTGTATTGATAAGTTGACACAACACGGAGTAATCTGTTACATCATTAACTCACAATGTGATACTGGATGTCAGTGTGCCCCTTTGTCTGCTGTATTTCATTTCCAAGGTCGTCTACACCTGCAGGTGGAATATTACGGTTTTGACTGCAATTTCGAGCTCCATTATGGTTTGGCTGCGGTTATTATAGTTGAAATAAAGTTTTTATGAAATTGTGTGCAGTTTTAGGTAGTTTGTCTTGTCTTCTTTAGCTTGTGTATCAAGGTAGTTGAATAACCTTGAGATCTGCAAGGTTGATATTCTTGTTATAGCCGATTAATTCGCATAGATTTTCATAAAGTTTATAAACATCAGCTCACAGTTGAGGAATGAGAAAATTGGAAGAGAAACACTAGAATAACCTCTCACAATAACAAAGATCACAAGTCTCATATTCGCTTCCTGGTTTATGAGCCTGTGAATAAGCAGACCGCCTGCCAAGCGTTACTGCCAAATTACTGACTGTCTCCGTTCTAGAAGTCCCGTAGTTACTCGTCTGTAGGTAGGTACTCTTAAAGATCAGTAACTCAAAGTTCACTGTCTGTGAGATTTTGTAAAATTTCACGAACTATACGGTCTTCAAACTTTTTACGACTGATCACTTAGCTTCGAAGTCACCAAGTAATAGATACTGACTTTGTTAGGCTGGGTATCCACTACGCTAGCGCACCAATACGACTCAGCATTTCTGCATTGCATTTGGCCACTACGACGACAAAGAAGATGCGCGGAGTATTATGGATAGACGATATCTATTTCTGTATGTTATATTATAACACTTTTACACGTCAAAAAATATTTTAAAACTAGACGAGTGCGCTGTTTCCTAACCGACTGTTCTGAGAAGAAACACCAAAACAAAGTCAGAGGTTCCAGTCAAGTCCAGATACACTATCTTGGTCAGATTATATGAGGACCATGCAGATTAGTGTCTGTCAGTGCATGCATTAGTCAGTAATTGTATAGTTTAACTCAGAACTTAGGCGATTGGCACACTGCACCGCATTACGCAGCGGGACGCAGATATCGTGCACCGCGCGTGATTTTTTACATACAAATTCAATAAAAACGCGCTTACGTGCGGGGAGAATTTGGCTCCGTTTTTTTACGCACCCCGCTGCGTAATGCGGTGCAGTGTGCCAATCGCCTTAATGTCGGTGCGCAAACATTGTGGATACCCAGCTTTACAGTATCTATGATTGCACCATTTCAGAGTTAGGATCCACAGACAAGTGGCGATCTATTGTGTAGTCGTGCGTTTCGGTCGTTCCACTGCAGTCACGAGCTTGAGGCCAAAGATAGCTGAGATTACCTTTGTAGTTTATTTTATGGGCCCACGAATGCATTGGATATTTTGGCTGCATTACACTTTGTAGCGTTCGCAAATGAATGTGTATTTGTTGTGCTGTTGCCGCTAGTGCTGAAAAAGGATCCATTTTGGGGATTTACTAATTTATTACGTTCCCATTATCATCAGCTTACAGCAGTACACTCCTGGCCCCTTCTATTACACGCCATTCAACTAGATTTTCGCCAATTTATTACGTTTTAATAACCAACATTAGTATCATTTGTCTGACAGTAGGTAATATTTACAGTATAATTTTGTGTAATGAAGGATATTATTGAAATACATTAACATTCACTTCTTATCAAGAGCCTCCTCATTATATACGTACCTACGATGAGCTGTCATAACATCGTAAATAATGCAATCAACTACGACACAGGAAGACAATGCACAGACAAACGTAAACACTACAAAGACTAGTAAAACAAAAAGTCCCTATGACTCATGAACATTAAGTAAATCACCTGTAATTTCATCAAGACGTGTTGCAAGAATCCATTGTTGCGCGAACTCTAGTTAATTACAAAAGATTTAGTGTATTACAAAGGCGCACACGTTCTTTGGATTAAAGCCAACAGCACAAGAAAACGTACAAAGTAAGGAACAGGAACTTTATCTGTGAATCAGAGTTTTGTTGATCTGACCATCACATTGGAGATCTTCAAAGATTGAGAGATGGTGTGCAGTCTGTTTATAGTACTGAGGAATTTGAGTGTGTTGTTGAAGATGATGCAAATTTTCAGAGGTTGAGTCGTCTTAGAGATTGTTGATCTACATGGAAATTTTGACAACCAAGGAATGAACAATGAAGTTGAAAATTTTGGCCATCTTTTGGAGTCTTTTCTATATCCTAGACAACCTGTGTTGGATTTTTTTTTTCAGGATGGGAAGTCATCAAATGACCCCTCCCGCTCTGGGTGGAGCGGAAGGGAGTGTCAGACTCTTACTGACTAAAACCCACCCGTGTTCCTTCCTTAGCCCTTTATGTTCCGGGCCAGCGGTAACCCTTTCGGACAATCCCGCTGAAACCTGTGTTGGATCATACGAACTACGAGTAACAACAACGAACCACTGGGTTTTTCTGTTAAGCAAATTGAAAGTCAATTGGCAATGAGTCTTATAAATGGTGACTCTTGGGAATAGTAGGTACTGTCATGAAGTAATCTGACTACATTCATGACATTAATAAATATTAAGCACCTCCTGTCTCTTAATAGTTAATACAATTTTGATAATTATTTCATTACTTAATGGATACTAAACTTTACAATAGAATTCAGAGGAATTATCGTTAAGAAAATGCATTTCCCGAAAGTGGTTTTAAACTTATAACTTCCGGACTCACTTGGAAATCTCTTCTTATTTTAAGAAGGTTTGCATTTACATAATAAACTTCTCTTAGTATCCAAGTAAGTTATAGATAGTCAGTATTATTTAAAGAGTTTTTGTTTCTTTCGTGCATTGCTGGCAGAAAACTAATTTCGTTGAGAGCGTTATAAACCTACTGTAGCACCTAATAATACATTTGCTAGTGATTGTAATGGTGCCTGAAGTAGCTAAACAAGTTTATCTACGACTCGAGATAGTTTTAAGGTTCCTCACTAAAGTACCTACTAAAGAAACCTACTAAATGGGTTCTTGATGGTGTGAATACAAATAGTGCACAGAATATGATACAAAGTGTGGATATCAAACATATGGATGTAACAAAGATGTAGGTCGTACAAAATGTTTATTTTGACGGAGGATTGAATTCGATACATTGAGAATTGAAAACACTGCCACATCCAGCTCTTCTTGTTAATTAATTAGCACCAGACGAAACTATATGCAGTACATTGTAGCAGACACGATAATAAATAATAACCTGTTTTCCTTAGTTGCTTTTTACAATGTCAATGTATGAAAATATGATTTTCTTTTGCTCAGTTTTCAGCATGTAAACATAGTTGATTCTAATGCGCAGTTTCGCATTACCTATCTATAAATATAAAGTTGTCTATTTTCCTCAACTGTACGACAATCAGTAGACAGTTTCGTATTTGTTACTCTCGGTTCATAAAATTGTGATAAACAAAATGTTTTCGCCAAAAAAACTTTATAAACACACCGATATTATAATACTTTTATGAATATTATTCAAATACGCATTCAACTTTCACTCGAGATTATTTTTATCCGAGACGCGTATCAAAGCAATCACGGCTGCGAGAGGTCAACAGACGAGGACGAGATAAAATTCCTTTACTGTTTAAAACCTTTTAAAACTATGAATTTTAACTCAACTAAGCGTTCGAAATTACTTTTGAAGAATTTTAAGCATCTCTTGAATAAACAGGGCACAAAAGAATTATTTAACAATAGCGAATAGGCAAACGAAATTCATTGTAAGTGAATTGTGTTAAACAGTAAAGCCTTTTGAAATAAGAGTTTATAAAAGAAAATAGCACTAAGATTGGCTTCATTGTATGCAGTTGTTTACTTGGAAAGGTCTGTGAAAACTTTGAAGAGCGAGCGACAAAACTAAGTATTTTACAACTTCTGTACAATTACCAAAGCGAAGATATTGCAACAAAACGTTTCAAGGAACTGTATTGAAATGACAAGTACTTATCTCTGTTGTATTATGCACATAATTATTGTAAGTGACAAGTTCACGACTTGTAAATTATGCGATAAAAGTATAAATAAACAAAGGAGGTCATTACTTTTATGACTTTTATTGACATTTACAGTAACATAACTTTCATTCGACACAAGGACCACTGAACCTAGTATAGTCCTGTCAAAACTTTGTTGACAAAAATGATATCACCTTTGTTTACTATTAATAGCTCGTAACTGTAAGTTGACTGCATCTGTGCCATACGGTTCAGTTGACCGCAAAATTGAATCATCGTGTCAATAGTGGGTAATTGTTTGTGTATGTGAGAAGCTACGTACGGTGCAATAAGTTTACCGTTACCCAAGAGACGAGTTACCGGGCCACCAGACGACCATAAGATACCGCTACACGCCTTCTACGGCCACCGGCCAAATTATAACTGTATCTAGTCGCAAGTCGCAACAGAAGCGGAGGATAAGCGCAGTCGCGAGTTGGTCTTAAATCGCTCGTGTGCAAGCATCTCATTTGCGGTGAAATCGTGTGGTGCCACAGTGATGACCATGTCGGTACTCACTTTCCAATCCTTGTCCTGACTGACATTTCGCGATGATCAATCGAGTGTGTGAATAGGTATACGAACACTGTATACCTTTGTTGTTTTTATAAAAGACGACGTTATGAGCAATGCACACAATTGCATTGAAAGACGTCGATATGCATTGATATGTATCGATAAGTCCACTGATATTATAAATTCGCTACACTCCCGATATAACATTATAGATTATAATCTTCCTTTGAAGCACCAGTCCGCGAATGGCCGTATATTACATACAATGTCCGAGGAAAATAAAAGAAAACGAATTACCTTCTGGCACAGTGGCGAATGCGTAATTTTAGACGTGGTAATAAATCTTCGGTACAAACGCTGACGGATCAGAGCTCCAGAGCACAACACTTCACAGTAATATTGCGCAGAAGAGGAAAAATTCTTTAAAATAACTGCACTAAATTTAGCCGATATACGCGATAACACGATAGCTCTAAACAAAGTAAGTGTCGACGCGGCACACGTCCGTCGCGCACGAAGTCCACACGCGAATAGAACAGCTTGTTGAGTCGAGCATTCCGCTTGTCAACAAACAAAGAGGGCTCGATCGCGGGCGTTCTGCGCAGGCGCAACGACGCCACACGCACACAATACAACGCATGTGAATGAACATGTAAACATTGAGTAGATTAGTAGATTTCGCTGTACTCAATTTCGTTATAAAATTGGAGGAGTCGCGCCCGACACTCCAAGCAAATTAAAACGGTTTGTGGAAAAGTTCAGAACCTTTCCGATCACAAGGTTGTGCTATCCGGGGGCGATTCTCTGGAAACCTAATTTCGATGTAAGCCTGATGAGAGCGATTGTCGAAGCGATGGCGATGCGATCATGAGGCGAGCACGAGCGCATCAAACTATAACACGGGCCTTATCGAGGAGCGGGATATCGATGGCAGTAAAACAAATCATAATTACAACGAGTCTAGACTTTTCGACAGCTGATTCCACATACATAATTATGGGTAGTTTAGTAGTTAGAAGAGTAAATCGTGAAAGGTCACGAACGAATGTTCTAATGTTGGCACGCGATACGTTAATAACAAAGTAGCCATGAACCTGAAGATGTGCGTTAGAAAGAAATTCGGTCCAAACGCGGGGGCGGGTAGGGATTACAGCTCGCGAGAAATAGTGCGGACAAATGTACATACAAATATATACCAGCCCAGCACATCAACCTACCCGAAACTTTCCAATTTTCCCAATGAATTTTGAAGCTTATGCTTTAGCAATAAAGTTGAAAATGTATTAAAGAAATTTGACAGATTGTAGTAGGTTGATGTCTACAATGTTAGAGAGTATATTATTTTATATTGTATAGATACAGCGATGCGATGCATTGAACAAAAAATTACTTACAATGCAATGGCGTTGAGAGGATAATTATGACGACTTCGACAGTGGCTAAAGCTAGACAATAGATATTTATGATTTTGGATAGTACCTACCTACAATGTATTAGGTACAGATTTTTTAAATCTTTTCTAATTTTGTTCTTTGATAAGTTTGATTCGGACAGTAAAGATACTGAGTCTGTTTCAGACAATAAATTCAAAATAATCTTAATTGCGATATCATGGTCCAGAGCTGTGGTTTCAGATATTGTTTTAATAGTAAATTTACACTGACAGCTCTTGAACGCGGTTTAGATGTGCAGATTCAGTTTCATCAGTGAAATTCGCTCTTAGTATCTTCAAAATTTAAACAATTCTACTACCTCAGAAATCTTGGTTTCCACCTATCTTAATAAAATTGTCCTACAAAAACCATCAGAAAAACTGCGCACTACGTCTACAAGTCAACGACACGTGTAAATATAAGGCTAACAAGATTTGATCTGTTGGTGCAGACCTGAAGGCCATTTCTCGTACCTAATTTAAAATGTTTAAAATCTAGTCGCCGTCTCATCTCAGCGACAAACAAATGTCAAAAACTTGTCAAAATGTCCCTAAATTTTGACAAATTTTTGACATTTGTTTGAAATTAGAGGTATTTTTGACAGACTGAGACTGTGAACGTTCTTAAAATTACGATATATGCTCCTCTGAACGTGAACTACACCTTAATAATAAATAAAATAATTTATATAATTATTTATAAAATAATATAATACATATTATTGTTTTGCACTTTCTACTAGGGTCGGTCCTAAGTTCCTTTAGAAGGTATAAATAAAAAAGAAAATTGGAATTTTGTCTTAAGATGGGTCGACCACATTGAAACTAAAACCCACATGGACTAACCCTGGGTTTGAAATTCAACTCTTTCGATTTTCCAATGCGTACGAATTCAAAATGATAAAAACTATGTGCTTGGCCAGATTAGCAGCGCGGGCGCGGGGCGGGCGCTGCGCGGCGACCTCAAACATATGAACTGCCTTTGAGTGTCCATTAGGGCTTTCAAATACCGGATTTTTTCAATACCGGTATCAATACCGGTATTGGAAAAGTCAATACCGTGATCCCGGTATCAATACCGGTTGTCCGGTATTGACGCAAGTTCAATTAGGACATTAATAAAACCAATAAAATACGTCTTTTTGTATTTTCAAATCAGTATTGTTCTTATTATTTTATTGAAAATACTAAAATAAATACGTTATACATAGCTTTCTTAATTCTTTTATAATAATTTGGTATTGGTTGATTATTTAGGTAGGACTAGGAATTAGGAACATAATGAAAACTTAAACTGAATCTACTCCTTTTGCGGGAAGGCATTTCACATAGACTTTGTTTGCACAATATAAAAAATATGTATTTCTTATTATTACCTAAATGTCATCATGTCTCATGTAAAAATCAATATAGGTATCATTATTTGTAGAAATGTAAGTAAGTAAAGTATACCTTAACTAGCTAGTAGCAATCATTTGGTAATCATTTTAGTAACATTCTTAATAATTAAGTTATAAAAAACAATCAAAAAATCTAAAACTAAACAAGTAAGAAAATAAATCAAGAATCAACATAGGTTTCATTATTTGTAGAAATGCAAGTAAGTTAAGTATAGCTTAACTAGCTAAGTAGCTAGCAATCATTTTAGTAACATTATTAAAAATTATGTAATAAAAAAACAATCAAAAACTAAACAAGTAACAAAATAAATCAAGCTTTAATAACAATTTCTGAAAAACAGTAAAAAAATGTAAAAGTAATTATAGACGCGTTATCCCGTCGCCTTTGCGAAACTGACTGACAATAGTGACAATAACAAAAACGACACATAAATACAGCTCGATTTCGGACATTGTCTCAGGCGGGGTGCGGGAGGGTGAGCTTAAGATAACAGCGAGACGCTTGCGCTGAAGAAAACAAGTGTGAGAATAAGATCACATTATTTTCAGATCTAATGTTTGTAATACCGTAATCACGGTATTGGGGCGTCAATACCGGTATTGTAAAAGGCCAAAATAAAATCCGTGATCACGGTATTACGGGATCCCGGAATACCGGTATTGAAAGCCCTAGTGTCCATAGTGGGCACGCGGGCGCAGTGAGCGGCGCGGGCTGCTAGGCGCGGGGAGCGCGCGGGCAACTCACGCTACCATAACTCGTTCATACTAGTGGCCGCAGGGTTCTCAAACTGGTTCGAGCTTTTTTCTAGTGAAAATAAGTCTTCTTCATCCATATTATATTTTGACAAACAGTGGACACGACGACACGCAGAAGGCAGCCGCGCTGCAGTGCGGACAGGCAGCCCGCGCGCGTTACTGAACCCGCGTCTGCGCCCCAGTCTGGCCAAACACTAAGAGTGAATATCATCGGGCAAAACCTGGCTGCGGCTGGCACAGGAGCGTGGCGATTGGCACAAGAAAAGCAACTCGAAGGACCAACAATCAGACTCGAAATTCCTACACGAAGTCCGGAAACTGATTTAGTCAAGTCAACGCACTCGAATGGACGGAGACGGAGACGTATTTCAAATTGCAATCATTTGATAAAATTGCCTTTCTTGCGTCAGTGACTCGAATTTTATTGTGAAACGACTGTTGATCTTGATTCAGTGACTTTATTAACATCACACGAGTTGTTTTTACGCAGATAGGTATAATGGAAATGGTCAAGGTGCCCTTCTCCAGATTTCGTGATTCTAAATAGAAGTTACGATGTAAACATATTTAAGTTCTGTGAATGGTAAAATGAGGTTAGTTTTTTAGGTAAATGATTGGTCTCGCGGCGCCAGCGAATGGAAGAACTCTGTATTCGGGTAACAGCTAATTTCATCGCTGTGTCAATGAATTGAAACACTAGAAAAAAATGAATGTTCGAAATTCCAGTACTTACCAATAATTTTGAGTGAGAACAGATATTAATGGCAAAAAAAATGTGTTAGGCTATCGTGGCGAGTCCTGCACTGGGTTGCGATGCGACAGTCGCTCTTTCCATGTCACCATGAGATCGCGCCGAGGATCCGTCCGCTCCGCCGCGATTTGCTGCTGAAGTGGAGTTTCCCCCCGGCGTAGTGCCTCCGCGCGCCACTCATACAGGCGCGCGAGTACTATCGCCTCCAAATCCAAGCAAGGAGGCTTGCCGCCTCGCCCGAGATCGTGCGGTAGCCCCGGATCAGCCTTACGGCTACCACCTTCTGGGGCGCGTTCAAATAATGGGCGGCTCGCCGCCGCAGTGAACGCGCCCACACCGGGGCCCGTATAGGGCCATGGACCGCACGACCCCCGCGTAAAGCCTCCGGCAGGAGGCGTTTGGCCCCCTCAGGTTGGGCAGGAGCCGCTTGAAGGCGACCCCGGCCCGTTCCAGTTTGGGAGCCAAACGTCGGAAATGCTCGACGAAGTTCCACCGGCTGTCGAGGACGAGACCCAGGTATTTCATCGTCGTCTCGACGCCGATGTGAACCCCTCCTACCGTTAGTTGGGATCCCGACTGTGGCGTGTTCCGGGGCCCATGAAACGTCATGGCCTCGGACTTGCGCAATGCCACCTCGAGACCCAACTGCCGGATCCTCTCCACGACTATCGCAACCCCGCGTCTCATCGCGTAAGCGGCCGCCAGATGCGCCCTCCCCTGCGCCAGGACTAATGTGTCCTCAGCGTAGCAAACCACGCTGACGCCATCGGGGAGGTCAGCCCGCAGCACCCAGTCGTAACCGATGTCCCACAGGGCGGCCCCAGAACCGATCCCTGCGGGACACTGCACGACATCTCTCGCCGGATACAATTCGGATTTTTCCAAACCATAAAGTCATTTTAAAAGAATGCCTTGTATACTGTATTTAAAGAATCGATTCATTTAAATTAAGAATCCATTCGAAATTATGAACAACAACTGATTTTCGAGTGACGTTCTCGAGATATTTTTTAAAAATGATCAATATTGGGAGCGACAGTGCCTGTCTAATGTTGTGTACGTCATTATTCCGATTATTATGTAGGTATAAGAATGTGTTATTCGTACTCATGTTTGAGTGATAGAAGACATGAATTAGAAGAGCTTTCAATAGGTAAAGTATGTACAGCCGGTCGATTCTGTAAAAATCTCACCGTGAAAACTTAGGTGAAGGTACTTAGGTGATTTTGCTAGGAATTGACACTATTAACAGCTCACTCCACGCTCACGTCACCTAAGTTTTCACGATAAGATTTTTACAGAATAGCACCGCAGTAATCAATAATGTTACGACAGCAGTGCTCACGATCAGATAATTTACATTCCATCGTTTATATTCTTTTGTGAAATGTATTCTTAGTTGATTTTTGAGTGACCATTAATTTGTCACAAAAAGGTCCTAATAAGTTTTTGGTTGCAATACTTGCAATGGAATTTGAACTTTGTAAAGTATGATATTAAGTTTTTTGTTCCATAACTTGATAAATTATCTTAAATTCATAATTCAAATATAAGTCTCGTTTTCATTCCCAGAAAAAACAGCCTTCGAATAGTCTTGTTTAGACTTATGATCCGGAACTTCTGTATAAAACGACTTTCGGAGACAAACCGGCTATTGGAGAACTGGATTTTTAAGGTGCATTTAAATGCAACCTGTTCTTTATCAACTAAATTAACAACGTTTAAGAACTTCTTTAACCAGCCCAAATATACTCAAGACATGATAATCCTTGATTTTTAAGGTTCTTTTTGCAAAGAAACTGCGACTGAAAACAGTTGAATATCGCTAAGGGACATTATAATAAACTCCTGGTTCGGGGTGCTGTGCTGGCGCTGCTGGTGCGGCTGCGGGAAACCTCAAGCGGCGAAAGTATAATAACCTTATCGGAAATTATATTTTCGAGCCGTTTGGGGTTGAAGAGACCCACGGGCCGTGGGGTCCGAGTTTCGACTGCTCGTGGTTTGTTCAACGAAATCCCCAAACGCCTGGTTGACACTTCCCGTGACCCAAGGGCTAGCTTCAGCCTTGGCCAAAGGCTGAGTATTGCCATACAACGTGGCAATGCCGCCAGTTTCTTAGGTACATTACTAGTCGACAGCGCTGCGGAGGAATTTTTCGACGCCATTTTAGAGTTTGTTAATAGATATTTTGATAATAGTTAGGTTAGGTTATTATATTTTTACTAGCTTCTGCCCGCCACTTCGTCCGCGTGAAATTTCTTGTTACTCCGACCCACCCCGTCGCATCGCATCGCCTGCCCGCGCTATTACTTCGTTTTTGCGTAGCGTTCTTTCTGACTTTTTTCTTTTTGCTCGGCTCCTAAAGGTCATAGCGTGATGTTAAATAGCCTATAACCTTCCTCAAGAATTGGGCTATCAAATGCAAAAAGAATTTTTCAAATCCGACTAGTAGTTCCAGAGATTAGCGCGTTCAACCAAACAAACAAACAAACAAACTCTTTAGCTTTATAATATTAGTATATATTTGAATAGTTTGTTAGTTTATTTAGTATTAGAAGTTTATCCAGTGTACTAATATTTTTTTCTTAATAAATGCCTACAATAGATTAGAAAAAAAAATAACCTCCGATTTCGGAATCCTATTCAATTTGATTTGCTGTCAAATGATTTGATTGGATTCTGTTTTTTCATAGAACCAATAATAGCAGCTAACATAGGTTTGTGATACTATTTGTTTGTATATTACTACTAATAGTACTAATATTATAAAGTGAGTAACATTTATAAGTTTGTATGTAGGGGGGATAATCTTCAGAACTACTGATCTGATTCTGAAAATTCTTTAACTAATGGGAAGGAATTGTCGTATGATATTTATTTAATGTTAAAACTAGAGACCTCACGCGGACATAGTCAGGCAGCAGAAGCTAAAAAAAAAAACAGACCATGCATGTAATCCCTGAAGCGTTAGACAGAAAGAAGTGTACCTATAGTACAGACGCCAGCACATCAAGCTACCCGAAACTGTCAAATTTTCCCAATCAACTTTGAACCTTATCCTTTAACGATAAAGTTGAAAATCTATTAAATAAATTTGACAGATTGTAGTAGATTGATGTGCTGGCGTCTGTACACCCACATTTCGCCAGTTATAAGTCCCGTGTAACAGGCGGCTGCCCCATTTCAAAACTTAGTAAGGACTTAAAATGAAATTTTATAGGAGAGCGCATTTACGTAATATTGGTCAGCGTATGGAATTTATTTTTTGAATTGGTTGAAGTGACTTACTAGGTTTTAAAATGGTCACTAGGGAGTGAAAGGTGCACTTACTAGGTATCGATGCTTAAATATATCTCCTTTTATGTAAGTTTAAAACGCTGGTGTTTTTGTATTTGGTAGAGACCTTCTAGGTTAGCATGATTATGCAATAAAACGATTTTTGTAAAAAGTGTCCCTTACTAGGTTTTGAAATGAGACAGCTGAGGGGTGAGCTTGTTGCCACCAACCCGACACATATCCAGACTCCGGGATGCTACCGATAAATTGAAATCTTTAGGTCTATTCATTTCTCGCTTCTCAAACAGTTTTACCGCACTCTAGTTGCGTGACACACTAACAATCTCAATCTGGATAATTTTGAAGGATATTGCTAATTCATTGCTTCATATGTTCGGCAAATGTGTCTGCTCAACAACGTAAATAACGCAATGAATGTTGTTGAACTGTCAAAATGAACCCATTGCTACTGATAGTGTGCTACGCAATTACCCCGCAGAAGTGGACTGTGGTACTTAGATTAAGGGGCTTACATGACCTAAACACAAAAAAACGCATGTTTTAGAAACAATAAAAGTATATGATCGACTACAGGTCCTATTTGGCGCAGCCGTGAGATGCACACACTCTTTTTTTTTCATTTAGTTTTTTTTAGTTTCTTTTACAATTTTTATTGTTTGTTGTGTGCACTTGTGGCTTTGTGCTAAATAAACATGTTTTCTTTCTTTCTTTCTTTTACAGTAAACACAATCAGAAAAATACATGATATTCTTCAGGATATATGCTAGATCTACCTAGTGTATATCCTGAAGATTATTATTCGATATTTTTGAAAACACAATACAACTAATTTGATACGATAGAAAAAAATCATGAAGATACCTCTAAAACTTTCTTTTTACAATAAAAACCATGCTAATATACATACAATCATTATGATTTTTGTCAGATCATTCTACAAGCAACATACTAAAGCACTAGTGTTTTAATTTTTTAGTCCAAACAATAGATTTTTTGTAATTAAATAATTGCTTCATATTTTGTAATAAATTACCATTGAATTATAATGTACTACGTAGTATAACTCAATGTAAATTACCAGCGTTGTGTCATCGCGCTTCTCTTTCTTTTCTATGCAGTCCGACATAGTGTGCCGGGATACCTACACCATTTGATTGATTGGCAAAAGACAAAGAGCGTACGTAGTACTGTTAGGGCGCATTCAACCAAACTTTTATACATAGAATAAGTCTTATACTTAGAATAAATTTTGAATTTTTGACAGATTTCATACAAGAATTGTCAGATGTGAATTTCATTCCACGGATAAAACTTATCTGACTTTGCCTTTGTGTGTTACGCAATTACCCCGCAGTTATACTGGTCAAAATCAGGCTTCCAGAAACTGAGTTATTACCTTCCTAATAAATCAGCGTATAATATTTATAATGTGGGTATTACATAATATAGTACACAAACAATGTGGTTGATATTGATAAAACGGGCCATATTTTACCTTACGTAACATAAATGTTAGCCCGTTAAACTTTATTATGAATTTTTATACAATTAACTACGTCCTTTTCCTCTCTATTGTGAAGTCTGTCGCTGTCATTTACATCATTTGTTTACTTTTTTCACATTTTTAAGTCTTTACCAGACTTTTAACTTATCGGACACAGTTTTTGTTTATTAACGATGTCTCTAAAGATATGTATACAGCGTGCCGCTTTGATGGCGAACATCATATCTTTAATTACATTACATGTTATTATTTATTTACATTTTCCTAAAATTACATCATGGAGCATCCTGTACCTATTTACTTAAAGAACTTGTAGCACAGGGTTCATTTGCCGGGGTCACGATTCATAACATCGATTTCATCAATGAAAGTAAAACGAATAACGTGCAAAGAATAGGCGAATTAAAGAAAAGAGAGAGAGTCAGGTGCGAGCGGCGCAAACGGTAGTTTTCAAATTACGTTTTATTTTAGGTTATTATAATTTGTATGATTACTTTCTACTAGCCCTACCCGTGTGTTAAATTAATGTCGCCATTGTAGTGGCACGTTGTACAAGATGTTCTTGTTTGGTATCCCATAACTCTAGGGTATGAAAGAGGGGTGAGTAACGTTTGAAATAATAACAAAAGTTCTAATGATCATATGACCTAATTTCATTTAATATACTTTTGTTTAATATAACGATGAAATGATATAATGAATTATTGATATAATTTCATTTTACCTAATTTCATAAATGATAAATGATTTTATTTTTGTAAGTAGGTTTGCACAAACACTTTTACATGTCAATCATATTTTTTAAACTAGATGAGGTCGGTATAATGGACATTTTCTATACTTAATGCAAAGAATTATTATTCATTTAGTATAATATTCAGTTACTATAATATTTAAATCTATAAGTATCGTTTAATATAAATAAGAAACGTCTACTTTGTTTTGTATATTTTCGAAAAAACTGATCAGATTTTAAACGCCCGCCATTTTCGTTTGGTTAGGTTAGGTTAGACCAGTGACCAAATTTAAACGCTTGCCATTTAATTTAGTAATCATTAACGCGCGAAGCAGCGGCCGCTGAGCGCCAGATGCACTCTATTGTTGGTGAATAATTTGGGTTAGACGAGGTTATAACAGTATGATGTTTCCTCATATTTATTTACTATTCATTACAGATTTTTGGCTGAAAACATGAAAATTAGGTCAACTAAACGTTATACAAACGTAATGAACTAAATGTTATTAGAGCAAAAGAAGATTATATGAAATATAACATTCGATCTCATTAAATTAGGTTATACGTTTTTACAGCATATGAAAATTATATCATATGAACGTTGTTTCAAGTGATATTATACTACAGATATCTGTTATTATGCCAATGTATAACACACCCATGAATGAGACCATATCAAAGAATCAACTGCCTATGAATTTATGTATAGGAATTATTTATTAATATGAATTATCATTTTTTTTTTGTTTTCATTTTTCATACAAAATAATCACGACAAAGTCACGAATATTAATGTAAAATGTCTATGTATTGTTTTTATTAATGGATAAGGTATATGCCTCAGGGGTGGTCCCATATAAAGATTAACTTTGCTTGGGTAGTTTTTGAGTTAGCTTCAATAATACGATTTTTTTCCACTTTGTTTTAAACTGATATTGTGGGGTAGGTAGGTACAACTAAAAATCAAATATAAAAACATTTTTTTTTAACATTTTTTTTTTCTTAGCATATCATAGAACTATGTACTATCATCTGTAGGATTTGGCCCAATCCACACGATTAAGTATGTTAACTTATCATGAAACAAAAATTAATTTTAAATATTCATTCTAAACAAATGATTTAACAAACTACACAAACAATTATCTTTAGTACATTGATCTATTTCAAAATTCAATTTCAGATATGCCCAGGATGCTACGAAATCAAAGATTACTGATACTATTTTACGAGCTGAGCGATAAATATCGCAAAAAATATCTAAAATATATTAAACGTGATACGGCTTGAAAGTGTCTCTATTATCTGACTATGTGAAAATGTTTGAACGTAAGTAGAGCATTTTACTTAGTATTTCAGTATATTATGTACTTACGGCTCGTACACACAGGCGCGACGCGACACGCGACACAAAGGCACCGCAAGTCGCGCGACGAGCGGTGCCTTTGTGTCGCGTGTCGCGTCGCGCCTGTGTGTACGAGCCTTTATGTGGAGTGTCCGCGATCCATATATGTACAAAGTGTTTTTTTTTACTATCCCATAACTCTAGGGGGTCATTGTACTCATCATTATGAACAACTTTTACTATGGGAACAAACCTAAAATCTCGAAAAAAAAACAGCTGTTCCCTACATTTTGACGAGTTATGCGAACATAAATGTAGGGAACAGCTGATTTTGTTTTCGCGATTTCAGATTTGGTCCCGTAGTAAAAGTTGTTCATAATGATGAGTACAATGACCCCCTAGAGTTATGGGATATAAAAAAGACACGTTGTATAGAAACGGTAGGGGACATAATATGTAGATATATAACCAAGAATTCAGCTGTTCCATACATTTTCACCGCGTAGGTGTTGCACTTTTCTATGGATCATACCGATTTTCTTTTGATCACAGACTAAAAATGTCAACGCAAGGGGATTTAGAATCATGTAATAAATCCTTGGTAACTGGTTGCGTAGCCATGTCCCTGCCAACCTGTGTAGGTATGTAGTAAAAAAAATAAACTAAAACCCGACAATTGAAAAGGATGGAACAAGAAAGTACCTTCCCGTGGTCACATGCTACCATAGCTTATAAGTACATAATTATGTTAGTACAGCGGCATGCGACCACGGGAAGGTACTTTCTTGTTCCATCCTTTTCAATAGTCAGGTTTTAGTTTTTAAACTTGCATTTTATTTATTTATTTTGGGGCTTATTTCAGTAATATTTATATTTTGAAATGTGCTAATTATGCGCTTTCATTTGATACCCCACAAGGTACCATCCCAAAATATTTATTTTTAAATTTATTAATATATTATGTCCTCAAGAGGGTCTCATTTGTCAAATTATTATAAGAACTTTTGAAGTTATGAGGGAACAAATGAACATACATACATACCGGTCAAAATCATAACCCTCCTTTTTGCTTCGTCGAAGTCAGGTAAAAATAGCGTGTTCCAAACCAGGTAAAAAGAGAAATACAGCAATTTTTATAAAAGAAGTCTCAGAAATACTTCACATGTTCTGTATTACTTTGGGTCGAGAAATTCCATACTAGAGGTTTTGTAAATAACTTGAATTTTCGAATCGTGTACGCAAAGTACAAGTTGTAACTTCTAAAATATTGTAAAATGATGAAATACTAATTAATCGATGATATCTATGCTAGCAATAAAGTTGTAGAGTTTGTGTATTTGTTTGAATACGATAGCCTCTGGAACTACCGCTCGGATTAAAAAAAAAAAATTGCATTTGATAGCCCAACTCTTGACCAATAGGATTCGGTTCGGCAAAAAGAAAAAAAAAAGTGAAAACGAAATAACAGCGCGGGCGGGCGATGCGATGCGACGGGATACGAAGAACAAGAAATATCACGCGGACAAATTCGCGGGCAGAAGCTAATTTTGTATAAATCGATTAAAAAATCTTCTCACCAGTTGACGCTAGATTAAAATACAATTATTCACGTGAGTTTAGGTTATCTGTCGAAAATAGTAAGTAAATCCACTGACTAGTCTTCCTTTCCACGAAACACTGTGTAACCGACGCCGACGCGACGTATAAAAAAAGTTGCCGAAAGGTTTGTCCCACCGACCACGGTTCGTCGAACCGATGGAAATTCGGGGAAATCACCCATGAACAAATTAATTACATCAGCCAATGACGTAACGTTCGATATTTTCCGAATTACAAGTGTAGTCTGTAGAGGGTAAGCATCACTGATTACTTTAATGGAGTGTTTCGGGACTACCCAGAGTATAATGTAAGTATTATGTACGGACGCCAGCACATCAACCTACCACAATCTGTCAGATTTCTTCAATAGATTTTCAAATTTATCGCTAAAGTATAAGGTTCAAAGTTGATTGGGAAAATCTGACAGATTGTGGTAGGTTGATGTGCTGGCGTCTGTACCTATATGGCTTGAATATTTCAGCTAACATCTAATAATCTATATCTATACTAATAATAAAGCTGAAGAGTTTGTTTGTTTGTTTGAACACGCTAATCTCTGGAACTACCGGTCGGATTTAAAAAATATTTTTGCCGTCACATCACACTAATATTATAAAGGCGAAAGTTTGTTAGTGTGTGTGTTGTCCACTCGTACGCAAAATACGCCCATTGACGTGGAGTTGCGGACACCAGCCCGTATTACCTATTAGTGTGTGTGTGTGTGTGTGTGTTTATAATTATGTTTGTTACTTCTTCACACTGAAACGGCTGGACCAATGTTGATAACATTTTGTATGGAGGTAGCTGATACCCTGGATTAACATATAGGCTACTTCTTATACCGATATTCCCACGGTGCCGACACTTATGCGGGTGAAACCGAGGGTCGCAGTTAGTTAATAATAAAGCTGACGAGTTTGTTTGAATGCGCTAATCTCTGGAACTAACGGTCGGAATTAAAAAAAAATTTGCATTTGATAGCCCAATCCTTGAGGAAGACTATACACTATTAGCATCACGCTGGGGCCCTTAGGAGCCGAGCAAAAAGAAAACATGTCACAAAGAATACTAAACGAAAATGAAGTAATATCGTGAGCAGGCGATATGTGGTACGGGGTGGGTAGGGGAACAAGAAATTTCACGCGGACGAAGTCGCGGGCCGAAGCTAGTTTTTAATGTCTATATACAGGGTGTCCGGTAATTAATGGATAACCTCTTAAGGGGTCATTGTACACATTAATATGAAGAATTTTTAATACATGAAATCGCGAAAAAAAATCATTTGTTCCCTACATTTATGTTCGCAAAACTCGTCAAAATGTAGGAAACTGCTGATTATTTTTTCGCGATTTCAGGTTTGGTCCCATATTAATCGTTGTTCATAATGATAAGTACAATGACCCCTGAAGAGGTTATCCATTAATTACCGGACATATAGAATTCAAAGTCCTGACCGAGATATCAACGCACAGCCTAAACCGCTGGTCCTAGAGAGATGAAATTTGGAGGGTGAGTTCTTTTTGAAGAGTAGGTATCCACTAAGAAAGGGTTTTTCGACCCTAAGACGGTGAATGGGGGGAGGGTGAAATTTTACGCGGACAGAAGCTAGTATAGACTATTTTAGCTAACAGTATATAGCTAACAAATAATAGGGCGTTTTAACAAATAATAATTCAGAAAAAAAATAAAGTGGTCCTTCGAGACTTAAAAAATGCTACAACAAAATACCTTGTGACTTATTGCAATTAAATGAAAGAAAATTTAAAACTCATATTAAAAGTACACTATGTAAACAAGGATATTACAAATTAGAGGATTATATCCAAGATAAGAATGCTTGGAAACATGCTGGTCCTGCTCCATAGGACAATCTAGAGTCTAGACAAAATCAAACTGGTAATTTAATTTATATTTTTAAAATTTTTATGACATTGATTTTTACAATCTGTGACTATTACAGTAACTCACACTTAAAATTCTAGATAAATCATCTACTTTTACAATATTTGTAAATACATTTATGTGGGCACCATGTATCTATCACATAATTGATTTACCTGTAATTGCTTCATTTTTAATTCTTTTTACTTTTTTGTGGTAGACTAGTTTTGTTCTAGGTGCATCGTCTTCACATATAATTATACTATGTATACAAAACCTTGTAAAACATTTTAAAAGAGTAACGGTGGAGTTTCTTGCCCATTCTTCTCCATACGAGCACTACCTTTTGGAAGGGGCGACTAGAATCAATTCAATTTTACTGTAAGTTTTGACGTTCAAAAGTGCCTTTAATGTGCCTATTTGCAATAAATGATTTGACTTTGACTTAACTTTAGAACTTGACCTATTCAACTTTGGTCCAAGATTCGTAAGTCTACAACTATCCTAGCGGCTATACGAAACTAGAATATAATCAGCATATAATATTCCCACTGCTGGGACACAGGCCTCTTCCCAGTGAGAGGGAGTGGGCCGTAATCCAGATTGGTAGATGTCACGTCTTCGAATTTTTGGTTCTAGGACATGCCGGTTTCCCCACGATGTTTTCCTTCGCCGTTTTGTGAGCAGTGGTGATGAAGTAATTTACAAAAATTAAAGCGCTTAACTGGGTTCAAACCTACGGCCTACAACTCGTAGGTCGCAGCCGTTACCACTGGGCCACTAGGCCACTACTGTTCTATAGGAAACTAATTGTTAAATACAATCTGACAATGCAAATGTGTGTTTCCAAGTTAAACTTTGGCACAAATTGTAACTGCTCACGAAGGCAGGATCATATGCGCGAATTTGTGTATTTATGTAAGCCGTCTGGATGTCAAGGATAGAACGGAGTATAATAACTACGAGTATATGTATTCAGTACATATTATCCGTAGGTTTTGTAAAGAATCTCTCACTGTACTCGCGATGAAAGTTAGCCAAGAGCCTGTACCTGAGTACTTATCGTTAATTTTAACGACTTACTTTCAATATTCTGGATGGGCCATGTATGTAGATATATCATGCAAAGGGCTAAAGTCGTCATGCAGTGGGCGCCAGAAGACAGGAGTCGTTGCCGTGGGTGGCCTAGGAAACGCTGTCATGATGACTTAAATGTGTGTATAGGAAATTGGCCCGAGAAGACAACACACAAAACAGTAAAAAAAATTGGGTGAGCCCTTTGCCCAACGCTGGGACAATAAAGGTATACTTAGTTAAAAAAAAATTTAAGGCTCCTTCAAACAGGCGCGACATACGACAAAATCGCGCGCGACACAAAGGCACCGCAAGTCGCGCAACGAGCGGTGCCTTTGTGTCGCGTGCGATTATATCGCGTGTCGCGCCTGTATGTAGGAGCCTTAAACACGCAATTCTTGCCCTATTCATTGTGAATATTTAATTTCTCACAAAAAAAAAAACCAAAACCAAATTACACCAAACCACTAAAACATTTGGTCACCAAAACCAAATCACCAGATTTAGGTGATGTTAATCACCAAAATGTATCTTTAATCAAATGCCTAATACATGTGAGCGGAAAGACGGGCAAACGGACAGACATGAAAAAATTATAAGGTTTCCATATCCAACAACGGATCCCTAAAAACCCGCGGCTGATCATAAAATGTATGTATGCGTATACTTTGAAGCCTTTGTGTCAAAGTGCGTAACAACGTCAAGCAGTTTTTGCTTATAACATCTACGTTGCGTATGACAGTCCGTAAATAAGATATGGGCACGCGGAAACCTTTGCGATTTTTAAGATATTTTTTTACGTTCATATAACTTTTTAAAGGTATCGCTGATGATAAAAGATGAAAGCATAATTATTCATATGATTTTGGTAATGACATAAGAAGAAAAATAGAAAGAAAACACGTTTTTCAGAATCAGAATCAGAATCTTTATTTGTGAAACATAGGTATTTACATAAAGGTCTTATAGTAACATAATTGAGCACTATGCTTTGCCGTGAAGGCATACAAATGTTAAAATAAATAGGATTTAAAAAAGCTAGAGTACTTAAAAACTAAATAATTACAAACAATGAAAAATAAAACACAAAAACAAACTAAAAAATATTAAAAATTATCATTTATAAAGTCTGGGACAGTATAATAACATTTTTCTATTAGAAAAGAGGTGAGAACTTTCTTAAACTTTGATTGTGGCAGATTTTTTATATTATCAGGTATTTTGTTGTAAATTTTTGAAGCCATACCAAAAAAACTCTTTTTCATCAAAGCAGTTTTACATTTTATACCGCACAATTGATGTATGTATTGAGAACGCATTGGAGTTCTTTTTACATCGGAGATCTTTTTAAAAAGATGTAAATTATTTCTCACGAACAAAGCAGTCTCGAAAATATACAAAGCTGGCATAGTAAGTAGCTTTAAAGATTTAAAATGGGGTGCACAACTTTCTGTACTTTTTAAGCCACACATAGATCGATTATTTATTTCGATCGATAGTTTATTTGTGGCAAACATGATGCTAAGAAAAAAAAAAGAACAAGTTGACGGAAAATATGCACAGCAGTGCTACGACCGTATGCCAAACAGAGCCCCACCGCTCATGCAGTATACGATGAGATATAAATAGCATAGCACAATAAGAAATACAAAACAAAATAAAATAGAGAATTTCTTAGTTTTAGCGGCAAAATATCCAGCTGCTACAAGGCACAGACCACGGACATATGGTGTAACAAATTTGCATCAGATATCATCATTGTGAATCCAGATTGCCATTACAGACATTGCATTTCTACACTCCACTGGAAAAAATGTAGATAAAATCGTACCACTCTAAATCACAATGCGGATAAAACCGACATCAACAACACAAAACAACGTCAAATCTTTCCTAGACAAGCTGTAACGAAGATTTACAAGTTAGGAAGGCCCCAATCAGTGCATCACACCTTGACCCATGCTATCAGCTTGTAAGATCTGGTTGAGTCCTTGACACGAGTAGCGTGCCAGCCAATTGTGCTGTTGTGTGTAATCTGAACGATTTATGCGGCCATGTGGCATATGGTGTACTACGGAAATTGTTGATGGACATATTTTAATCGGGTTAAAATGTTTTAATGACAGGTGCTGGAAGGATTTTGGGAGAGACTGCATAAAGTATCATCAGTGGTTAACGTGGTGAGCAATGGCGGCCCAGTGGTAGCTGCCCCGATTTGTGTTAATTATTTAATCACCACTGCCCTCAAACGGTGAAGGAAAACATCGTGAGGAATCCGGCATGTCCTAGAACCAAAATTTCGAAGACATGTGACATCTAGCAACCCGCACTGGGCCCGCGTGGTGGATTACAGCTCATTCCCTCTCGAAAAGAGGAGGCCTGTGTCCCAGCAGTGGTGCAACGTGGTGCACTTTGCGAAGCTGTTGACAAAAATTAATTAATGAAGAAACAAAAAAAAAAACAATGATATGGCCGATATCGTAGGACTGCCTAAAACTTACGCTTTTCAAACTTCAGATAAATGGTCCTACCTTATCTTTTAGCAAAAAGTAGTGACTTAAGAAATTTAAGGTCACTCAGCGCACTATGGAGCCGGCTATGCTCGGAGTTAGCAAGTTAGAGTAAGCAAGCTGAAGTGGCAGTAGGCAGGCCATGTTTGTCGCAGGACCGATGGCCTGTCATGGAGCATACGATACGAGTCCTAGAGTGGAGACCGCGTATCGGCAAGCGTAGTGTGCGACGACCTCAAAAAGGTGGCTGCGAAAGACTGGATGAGGAGGATAGGATGTTGTAGCGCAGCGTGAGACAGGTGAATGTCCAGCAGTGGACTGCGATAAGCGGAGTTGAATGAGTGATTGGAATGACCCCAATGTTGAAAGTCTCTCTTGATTTTCAGATTCTCTAGTATCCAAAACAGATTTGTTTGTTTTTTTTCTAAAAGTTGTGTTGTGCTGTATGCACTATGCCGGGACTATACGTTGCCCATATCGGTCATCATGAAGTCACGTGACATGACTTGAAAGTATGAAAGAGTTTTAAAACAGCAAAATTGTATTGTTTTACTCGCAACTAGAAAATAAATGTTTGAGAACCAAATTCGTAAAAGTAGGTACATAAAACACACACTGTTACCTATTTCATGTTATGAGTTCATCGAAAATTCGAGACAAAACTCAGTTTCAAATTGATAACAATAGAATCACCCGTCGGTTCCACACGCAAGAGGATTACCATAATACTAAATAATACTGGCAGCTATTATATTTTTTACGCGTTCGCTTTTCAAATAGACGATTAAAGGCTCCTACAAACAGGCGCGACGAGCGATATAATCGCGCACGACACAAAGGCACCGCTCGTTGCGCGACTTGCGGTGCCTTTGTGTCGCGCGCGATTATATCGCGTGTCGCGCCAGTTTGTAGGAGCCTTTAAAGACAAAAAAGAGGTTTTAATAAAATTTCAATCTCCCACAGTAGTTTGGAGTTTAAAGTTCTCGCGAAAATGTTTCACAAAAAACCGCGAAACAGTTACTAAATGGATCTATGAGTAAAAACTGGGGCATGTCGAGTGCAGAACTACAATCCGCGTTCATATCATATCGGTCACCAGTTGTATGTTATTATGAATACTTGACCTCATTCTATGGCAAATATTCATTCAGAATTTATTTTTAGAGGCTAATTTGCATCGCGATAGCAAAATAGCTAGTAACAGCTAGCTAACGGCCTTTTTTGCGTGCTTTTATTTGTTATAATTATTATTATTGCTATTTTATAGTCATGTAAAGTAGTCATCATTGAGCCTGCGGACGGAGAGGGCCTGCGGACGGAGAGTAATGGGTAGATCACCGTCCAATCAGGACCAGGCCCGTGCCGGACGGCGCGTACGTGATCCACGCGCGCCTCAAAGAGATGTCAGCATCATGTGAAAGGGCCGAAGCCTGCCGGGTCAGCGGGATTGTCCGAAAGGGTTACCGCTGGCCCGGAACATAAAGGGCTAAGGAAGGAACACGGGTGGGTTTCAGTCAGTAAGAGTCTGACACTCCCTTCCGCTCCACCTCTGAGCGGGAGGGGTCATTTGACGATTTCCCATCCTGAAAAAAAGTAGTCATCATGGATCAAGTTTGAATATTAATATCCTTCCATTTTTCTGGACGTGTTTTCCGTTCAGTTCTGTTTTCCGCCGTCAAGTTCAAAAGGGCAAACGCTAATGGTCTTTAGGCATTTCGAATTCGGTCCTGGTCCTTAGAGACGACAATATTGAGAGCTTCCAGTTTAAATGTCATTAGAGACAAATTGGTCAGTTGCGTGGTCAATACCAAGTTTAAGGGGATTACAGGACCTAAACGCAAAAAACGCAAGTTTTAGAACCAACAAAAGTATATGGTCGACTACAGTAAACAAAATCGGAAAAAATATATAAGTATGATATTCTTTAGGATATATGCTAGCTAGACAGTGCACAGTGTGTTGAAAATATAATACAACTAATTTGATACGATAGAAAAAAAAACATGAAGACCTCTAAGAACTTTCTCTTTACAATAAAAACCATACTAATAAACATACAATCATTCTGATTTTTTGTCAGGTTATTCTACAAGCAACATACTAAAGCACTAGTGTTTTAATTTTTTAGTCCAACCAATAGATTTTTTGTGAATAGATAATTGCTTCATATTTTGCAATTAATTACCAGCGTTGTGTCATCGCGCTTCTCTTTCTTTTCTATGCAGTCCGACAGTGACCGCGCTTTATGTCAAGTAGTCCCCTTAACCTTTTAACTAATCACGTTACGTAATAAAACCTGCTTTCGTGAAGTACTGTGTTTACAAATTACGGGCAGTGTTGATTGAGAAATCAATTAAGGAAATTAAAATAGAAGTGGTAGCTTATGAGCAAGTTATGAGTAATTAATGAAGCGGATTGTTATTGGACGGGATTTTGAGTGAGAAATGAGTTGCTGCTGTTTCGATTTTTAAAAATATTTGGTGCAATACGGAAGGCTAGGTTTATCATAAAGGTGGCAGGGAAACCGACAAACAAAACTTTTTTTTAATTTGAATTGGGTTTGCACTTGACTCTAGATAGTCTATGTCAGAGGTGACAGAGACAAAGACGACGACGACGACGTCTAGAATTTATGTTCTGAATTTATGGTTACAGTTTGCGCGTCGATGTCCCTGACGCACTGTATAGAGGGGCTCGTGGCTAAATAACATAACAGCCGCACGGGTCGATCGAAGGATGAGCTACTCTTGCCAGGGTCGGTTAGTAGATGGGTGGCCATCCATTACTTATCGCGACCCCTCCGTGCCTCAGAGATCACATGAAGCCGTTGGTCCCGGCTGTAATTTGTAGATATAATTTGTAGTAGTAATCCCAAAAAGCTGATACAGAATATCTAGGTTCTCAAATATATATTTTGAAAGGACATTTCTATGCGAATTTTGATGATTCTACTAGTCGGTGTCTTCAATTCTTCAATGTACTAGTGTTTATTGAATTTGTGTGGGGTACCTAGGTAAAACTAAAAAGTGAAAAATAAAATCTTTTTTACAAACAAAAACCGACTTTAAAAAAAAAATCGGTTGTCTGTAAAGTCGGTTTACTGACGATAGTTGAACGTGACAACGTCATAAGAAAATACTGATGGAATAGTTGCATTGCATTTGTTAATATTCGCTTGCACTTCAAGCCGCCATGGAACGCTACAGAGCAAGGCCGCGAGGTAACGCTACATGAGTCATGTTTTTTTCGTGAGTGCAGCCAGCTTCATCGATTTATTAGACGTTGTCACGTCAAAACACTACAAAGTGATAAATAATTTTAATTTCGGAAGTCGGTGTCAAAAAACGAAAATGCGGAACCAACGACACCAACTTCCGAAATTAAAGTTATTTATCATTTTGTAGTGTTTTTTTTTTGAAGACTACTACCAAAACTTTTAGAAATTAATAAAACAATGAATTTTACTACGATGCTCGGCAATAAGCAAATACAATACGTAATCTAAAGTTCCCGAGCGCCGCCCGTAGGGTCTCTCTCTAACATCTGGTAAGTATCATCTTCTTTCTAAAAATGGTTATTATCTATAATATGGTACCTATTCGTTGCCCAAAGATAAAAATAACAATTGCCTTAAATAATTTTACTCAAGCTTAAACTATGCGATCGACAAAGTTTATCAAAAACATACCGTTAGTCAACTAAAGGTGGCGACTGACATGAGCATTTGCTCGATGTGAATATTCGCATTGAGAATTTGTTCGTTGTGAGCGAATGCTCATGACACCTGAATTTTCGCTCTGAATTCTCGATTGTGCTCCATCCCTAGTATTAGTAGTCAAAACTGACTGACTTGTTATGTAACATTCAAAGGGATTCGCCAGAAAACTGACAGCAGGGTGGCGCGCGCTCGTGTGCTCGGCGCTCGTCATTGAGTTGCTCGGCTCGCTGTACTGACATGCCGAATATTCGACTTGTAACGTACTCACATCGAGCGAATATTCATGTCAGTCGCCACCTTAAGAGAGTAAGAGAAAAAGAAAAGAGAGTATTCTAAAAGCAGAACCACTATTCTAATAGATGAGTAACTTTTAAGAAATACCGTTTTAATGTCTTGTTTTTTCAAAGAATCGGAAATAGTTTCATAATGGAACATACATACTTGGCTTTCTTCCTAAGTGTTATAAGTAATTCAGAATTAGTCAACGCTTGCGAATTTGTATGACTCAGATATTAAGATGATGCCTTTGTCGCTTTTTTGTTTTGTTCTCGTGTTACGCTAAATGACTTCCATTATTTTAATAAAATGTGTTGGCGTTAACTACACAATTCAATGTCAAGAAACTATTAATTTTGGATAAAGGAATAACTTCGATGAATAGCGGTGGAGTCATGACACCGAATTTGGAAAAGAACCATTGCAAAAGTTCTATCATTCAAGTCATAATCATCCCAACATATGTACAGACGCCAGCACATCAAGCTACTACAATCTGTTAAATTTCTTTAATAGATTTTCAACTTTATCGCTACAGCATAAGGTTCAAAGTTGATTGGGAAAATTTGACAGTTTCGGGTAGCTTGATGTGCTGGCGTCTGTACTTCTCTATTAGTCTTCATTTCGGTGGTCACCCCTTTCTAGCCATGCCATATTTCACACAGTCCACCCATCGTTTTTTAGGGTTCCGTACCCAAAGGGTAAAAACGGGACCCTATTACTAATTCTCCACTGTCCGTCTGTCACCAGGCTGTATCTCATGAACCGTGATAGCTAGACCGTTGAAATTTTTACAGATGATGTATTTCTGTTGCCGCTATAACAACAAATACTTAAAACAGAATAAAATAAATATTTACGGGGGGCTCCCATACAACGAACGTGTTTTTTTTCGGCGTTTCTGCCTTGTGGTACGGAACCCTTCGTGTGCGAATCCGACTCGCACTTGGCCAGTTTTTTTTTAATCTTCCCTACTCGCTATCCACATTCGTACTCAAAACTTTCCTAACGACATTTTCCTTAGTACCTCTTAAAAATTAAAGTTTTTGTACAAGAGTTCAAATAGGTCCTTTGAATCTGTAACTCGGACTCAAAAGACCAACTAAAAAAAACTTGAAGCGTGAATGAATAATAAATACACTGAAGAGAGAAAAACTTCACTTATGTGGATTACGGTCTGTTCTTGAGAACTTTCGTTAAAAAACACCTGGGCTCTGCCGCCGGTGGAAATTACCCTTAATTTATTTAATGGCTGTTCCGTGTGCACTTAAACTAGTGCCTATAATTTCCCTTTCATCAAGTTTTTCCTCGTCAAGTCGATTTCTTATTTCAATTTACTTTGTATTCAATACTATGGTTTATGTAGATATATGTATTTAAAGTATGTATCTATACAGGGTGACACTGTGACAGGGAAAACGACGCGCAAACTGTAACCATGGGTTCCGCACATAAAGGCTCCTACAAACAGGCGCGACAAGCGATATAATCGCGCGCGACACAAAGGCACCGCTCGTTGTGAGACTTGCGGTGTCTTTGTGTCGCGTGTCGTGTCGCGCCTGTTTGAAGGAGCCTTAATTTTTCATTTCTCATACTCGGAAAGTAGTGTTTGTTTGATTCGAATAGCGGGTGGATGACGCTGCTTCCCACCTTTTGGCCGGGAAAGACTCATAGCAATTGCTTCCCTCTCTAGAGCGGGAATGAATTTTAAAAATAGAAATAAATTTTGTTAGGTAGTCTGCCACGAAATTTTTTACATACTTAATTAAGAAAAATGCTACGGTCTTGTGAGTGTATAAACAGCCAGTGTGAATTAAAAAAAAATCATGAAGATACCTCTAAAAACTTTATTTTTACAATAAAAACCATACTAATATACATACAATCATTCTGATTTTTTGTCAGATTATTCTACAAGCAACATACTAAAATACTAGTGTTTTAATTTTTTAGTCCGAACAACAGATTTTTTGTAGGTAAGTAATTAAATAATTGCTTCATATTTTGCAATAAATTACCAGCGTTGTGTCATCGCGCTTCTCTTTCTTTTCCATGCAGTCCGAGAGTGACCGCGGTTTAAGTCATGTAAGCCCCTTGCGGGACGGCCCATGGCGGTTCGGTGTGTTTCATATTTAAAATGTAAAAACTGTATAATTTAACTTTAAATTTCACATATTGTTCTAACTTCTCAATTAATTTTAAATAGGTACTATTCATGGTATTATTATCAACCCGCTGCGCCCCGCGGTTTCACCCGCATAAGTTTCGATTCCGTGGTCATATCGGGATAAAAAGTAACCTATATGTTAATCCTGGTTATAAACTATCTTCATGCGAAATTTCATCCAAATCCGTTTAGCCGTTTGAGAGTGAAGAAATAACAAACATATATAAACACACACAGACACACTCACAAACTTTCGCCTTTGTATTTAGTGTGATAAATATTTTAGAAAAACTACTATTTTTTACTTTCTTTATATTCGAAATGAAAAGTAGAGTGTTTAACACGGTAACATGCAGACAGACAGAGTTGCTTTCGAATTTATAATATTAGTATGGATAGTACACCACCGATTATTAATTAGATTATTACCTATCTCCTTTCTCATTTAATCCATCCAAAAGTTTTCTTTAAAAGATCGCTTTTAGTGTCAAAAGTAAACTAGTCGCGAGCTCAAACTCACTGGTGGTCATGGCCAAAAAGCACGCTGCGCTGTCTCACCTGACTTCGTGTCTGACAGAGCTAGTATCAGTGATGAACAGTTAGACGCTAGTCTACACGAACATGTCTAGTTCTCACGCACAGAAATACCGTTCCGAACTGATAGCCGCGTAAAAAAATGGAATAGTACCTTGGAAAAGTTTTATGAAAAAACCACTGCATAAATAAATTATAATTAAAATTTATTGAACTCTTCGATAACTGAGTTTTGTCGGTAAGGACTTGTTTTTGAAGATTTTACAGTTCTTTTATTACTTACTAGCTTCTGCCCGACCCACCCCGTCGCATCGCATCGCCTGCCCGCGCTATTACTTCGTTTTTGCTTAGCGTTCTTTCTGACTTTTTTTCGTTTTGCTCGGCTCCTAAAGGTCATAGCGTGATGTTATATAGCCTATAGCCTTCCTCAAGAATTGGGCTATCAAATGCAAAAAGAATTTTTCAAATCCGACTGGTAGTTCCAGAGATTAGCGCGTTCAACCAAACAAACAAACAAACAAACAAACAAACAAACTCTTCAGCTTTATAATATTAGTATAGATATAGATTTACACCCAAAGTTATGTTAAAAATAGCAAGAAAAACGAATCTTTGCTGTCCCATAGCTTTTTAATGGCTTTTTACTATTCTATTTCCGTACAGACAAAATTAAGAATAAGTCAAAACGATATTACTTATGTTTAACTTTGGATGCACAATGTCAAACAAACAGTGGAGTAATACTCTCCCGAAATTTGTATGGAAAAAATATCGACTAGTAGCACCTTGTGTCACCCTTTTTAAAATGTCTATAGGTACTTATAACTGTTATTTTTATGGCGTACTTAATTAATATCTTCAATACTTTGCTTACAAATATTTCTGCTAGAAACCTTTGACTCTGAATAGTCTGAATTAACCGATGAACTAGATTAAAACATCTTTAGTTATTTAAATTACTAAGAAACTTCTGCGATGAGGTTTCGAATAACTTTAATTTGAAGTTTCTTTAATGTTTCTTTATTTGAAAACTGAAGTAAAAGTATCGGCCATCTTGTGATTATAAATTGAATTTAGAAGAAGAACAACAGTTTAAGAGGAATTCAGCTCTATCTACTTCAGAATAATAATACGATTTCTGTGGAAATGCAAAGGTTGGTTTAGTTGATTTTGGCTAATCAACAGACATAATTATGTAGTAATACCTAATAAGAACCTACTTACCTACCGTTCACTAAGACACCCAATTTCACCCAAAGGTAACGAGATTGATATAGCATATAGCAGATAACCATCGTAGCAAAAGTGCCACTCTAGCTTATAATATGATTAAATTATAAATCTTTATTCAGAAACAAAACGTATGAATTTTTTTGAGGTTAGGTAAAAATAAATGTTAAAAATTAAACAGTACCTACCCGATTAATTTATTTAAAAAAATATAGGTATTCGAAAGTCAAATTTTGGTTATTAATTTCTCATTAGTAATCTCCATGGTAACAGAAAGTTAAAAACATGCCAAAAGATTTAATTGGAATTCGATCCCCGAATTTAAGAACAATTTTCAAACAAACTTTGCCGCGTGAAATTTAACCGAACGAAACATCAAACAATGTTAAACTTGAACAAAACCACAAAATTCTAAATAAATGTTTAATCAACCTACCTCTTTGTGCGGCGGTGAGGCTAACAATCCGTCAGTGATTCTGATTACACAGAACTATGAAGAAAAGCACAAACTTTTTGGATGAGCGATATGTTCGCGGCACTCGTGAGCACTCGCGGGCGACCGGCGCGGGCAGGTAACGTTCACAACTGACTGTGTGCAACACAGTGCAATGTGCAGCCAGAGGTCCTGCACTCCGGCTCCGTTACGACACCCAGACTGTGGAGTCGACCAGACACATAAATTCAACAACCTTCGCGGTACCATCGCCCGTGGAAATTATGTAAATGTCTGTCTCACGGCGCTAATGTATTTATATCACTTTTGTTTTTCGTTATAAAGTTAATTGTTTTGTTATACATATTTTTTTGTAAGTTATGCAGCTACAGTTGTTTTCATTCATTTGAAGTTAGGAGTTTAGCAAGGTACGAATAAAAAATGAAAGAAAACACCAGGTGCATCTTTAATCAGAATAGTATGAAAATTACAATCTTCTTACAAAATTATGATTACTATGAAAAGACTATAGAGCTTTTGAAATATTTATGATTTAGTGAATGCTTCCATTATTTATTGCATCTAGAGTAAAAAGCAGTTTTTTAAATTAAATACTCGAGCCGTTTTAACCGACTTCAAAAAAGGAGGAGGTTCTCAGTTCGCCGGAATCTTTTTTTAATAATACTCAGCTACGTAGGTAACGTTGCTCGTTTCGTATGAACTATTATCAAAATGTAATTATTGACGAAGCTAGTTAAAAGGGCTTGTAATTAAAATGAAAGCTTCATAATTAAATTAACAAACAATTTTGTTACTTGTTGTTCTTTCACGTAAAAAGCTTTACCTAGCCATCTTTCACTAAATTACTAACAGTCAAACTAACTAAAAAAGATTAGTTGCACTAAAAGAAATCGTACCTATTTTAGTTTTAAATTAGTAGATAATTAAGTGTGTAACAAATTCAAACTTTACAAAAAGCTATAAGAAATTAAGAACTAATAGACTAAACCACTATTAAGTTCATGAACACCTAACAGACAATGCAGAAAAGAAAACCACACCTCAAAAACCATCAGCCGCATCCACAACTATGCTCACTTCCTTCCAACTCCATGCCGAGTGCACAATGCAGACGGGTTGCACTGTATTCGATCGGTGCAAGACAAAGCGATGTCAACGTCCCGACGAACGAGCGGCGAACGATGACCGCGCGACGGAAACGATCCAGGTAGCATACACACCACACGCGGGCAAAAACTTTCAGAATGTTCCATTAGGACCAAATGTTAGGCGTGTAGTACTTTTACTACGGCGATGGCCTAAGTTGAAAATGCCACGGACATCTTAGTGAAAACGATACAGATGGCATGGCACTCGTTACAGGTTGGTGAATGTGCCCTTTTAAAATTTCTAACGGGACGATATTATCGTGGATGGACGTGGACATCCACGATACATCCTAATACGTGCACTTTATGACGTGAAATTAAAAAAAACGTCTCCATATACCTACCTCACTATAATACTTATAGGATCAACTACTACGGGGGTATTGTGACTGTTATGGGCAGCCGTAGATAACCATACATTACAATATTGTAATGTCAACAGCACACTTAGGGTAATAAATTGAGCACAAATAAATAAATAAATAAAATTAAAATATTTCCATACATTTTACGTCAACGATAATATCGTCAACGTCAAGTTAGTAATTGTAAAAGCGTACTCATTGGATTATAGCCATAAGGGAATCAAATTTTAGAAACAGTACGGTTAACAACAAAAGTCGATTAACACTTCAGTTTTTTTAATCTCAGTTATTGAGCAAAATATTTGTTCAAAATTACAGCAGAAGTACAATTGACGTTCAAAAGTGCCTTTAATTTGCCTATTTGAAATAAATGATTTGACTTTGATTTTGAGATTAAAAAACAGAAGTGTTAATATTTTGCTCAATAACTGAGATTAAAAAAAACTGAAGTATCGATCGACTTTTGTTGCTGACTGTACATTAAGGCAGTGACGATCGGTGCATGCAATAGTTGAAAGTCCGACTACAAGGACCAATATTGCAAGCTAGAACTAGCTTCAATCGAATGGACGACATAACTTTACGTCGTCCATTCGATTGAAGTTGAGTTTTCATAGAAATCTAGATGGCAGAGGATTTCAGTCATTGGTACTTATACATCCAACCAACACAGTAATATGGTCGCTCGGGTGTCGGGAACTTCAATAAGCTACCAACCGATGATGACGTAGAAACTTTTTAACGTAACTATTGCGCAGTTCCCAATGGACGGCCGTCTAACGGAAGTGGTTATAGTGGTAACATACCACAATGTGTCTAGAAAAAGTTTAAAGGCTCCTACAAACAGGCGCGACACGCGATTAATCGCGCGCAACACAAAGGCACCGCTCGTTGCGCGACTTGCGGTGCCTTTGTGTCGCGTGTCGTGTTGCGCCGTTTGAAGGAGCCTTAAGAACATTTGAAAAAGGACCACAAACTGTAAGACATCTTAGGAATCCGCAATGTGAATCAACAATAGGTACGACTGAAGACGTGACTGTGCATTATTTAAAATTGGAAACTTTTAATCTCCCACTGTGGTATTCGTAACTATGACATGACAACAGGGCAATGACCTCCCGTGAAAATTGTAAATAGCACAAACTCACAAAAAAGTTTGAATTCGTTTTCAGAACTATGCAAAATTCGAACATGCTGTCAATAAACACAATTTTATTTTGAAGCACAAAAATATAAATTGCGCATTCCTATAGATCACAGGTTGTCAAACTTATTTTGCCCACCGCCCACTTGAGAATATTTTTTTTCTAGAGCCCCCTAATTTTTTTCACTTACCATCTCTCGCCAATCTGGAACAACTATTGCCACGATTATATTTAAACGTGTAATATTATACAGTCGTAAGATAGGATATAAATAATTTTCTCTGGGTCTCAACTGGAGAGCAGTGGTGGCACAGTGGTATCGGCCGCGACTTACGAGTTTTTTGGTCGTAGGTTAGAACCCAGACAGGCGCATTACTTTGTGTAAATTATTCAATCATTACTGCTCTCAAAACGGTGAAGGAAAACATCGTGAGGACACCGGCATGTCCTAGAACCAAAATTTCGAAGACATGTGATATCCACCAGTCCGCACTGGGCCCGCGTGGTAGTTTACGGCCCACTCCCTGTCACAGAGAGGAGGCCTGTGTCCCAGCAGTGGGAACATTGTAGGCTGGTTATGACTGCAGTCTGAAAGTCTCAAACGCCCACGTTGAGAACCTATGCTATAGATAGACTCGTTAGTACAGACGCCAGCACATCAAGCTACTACAATCTGTCAAATTTCTTTAAAAGATTATCAACTTTATCGCTACAGCATAAGGTTCAAGGTTGATTGGGAAAATTTGACAGTTTGTGCTGGCGTCTGTACTATCAGCTAAGATGTCCACCCACCCTAATAGTTTTATTTCTGTAGGTGCTCTTTTATTGTTCTATTTTCACAGACCAACTTGCAGAAAAGGCGTAACAGGTAAATAAAAAACTGGCCAAGTGCGAGTCGGACTCGCACACGAAGGGTTCCGTACCACAAGCCAAAAACGCCGAAAAAAACACGTTTGTTGTATGGGAGCCCCCCTTAAATGTTTATTTTATCCTGTTTTTAGTATTTGTTGTTATAGCGGCAATAGAAATACATCTGTGAAAATTTCAACTGTCTAGCTATCACGGTTCATGAGATACAGCCTGGTGACAGACAGACAGACAGACGGACAGTGGAGTCTTAGTAATAGGGTCCCGTTTTTACCCTTTGGGTACGGAACCCTAAAAACAGAGGTCTTAGTTAAATCTACCAATTTACGTTAAAATAACTAATCCAAAAATTCGCCCTTTCTTTGGTCATTGTGCACACAGGCCACAAGGACCAAATTTATTTTCAAGTGCTATTGACAGCTGTCAGTTGCCATCTTTTATGAGCAAATTTTGTGAACGCAGATATATTTGCAGGAGCGAGGACTCAACACGGGATTTATTAGATTTTTCTCACTTTGAAATAAAATTAAATCTACAATACTAACGAGAATTGAGCTGACAGGACAATTGAAATTGAAAAGTTGCTTGCTACACATAGAAGTCCTTTCGGTACGAGTAAAACTGCAAGCTGTGTAAAGGCTCCTTCAAACAGGCGCGACATGACACGCGACACAAAGGCATCGCAAGTCGCGCAACGAACGGTGCCTTGTGTCGCGCGCGATTATATCGCGTGTCACGCCTGTTTGTAACCCTAAACCTAAGCCTTTGTACTTGTAGCCTTAAGTGTATTATTTGCTGCGATAAAATTAATGTCACGTAAAGTTCTTAGATATTTACAGTAACAAATATTAACGACTCAGTTCATCCATACTAATGTTATATGTAAATTCGAAAGTAATTCTGTCTGTCTATCTTAGTCCACTTTTAAAATTATGGTAAAAAAGCACTTCCTCTTTCTTTAAACAAAATCATTATATTTTCTTTGCTCCTGTTTCATGTATATTATTATAATATGTTTATATTTATTAAGATTAGTATAATATACTTTATGTATGTGTTTATTGTATTATGTAAATGGTACTGGTACACCACGGACTACCTACAGTATTTGTCTGCCCTTCCCCTTTTTAAATCCATCCAAAGGTTGTCTTTAAAAGATCGCTCTTAGCGATAAGACCGCCCATTGTGTCACCCTTTGTACAGTTTCTATAATTATTTATGTCTGTAATTTATATGGTATACATAATAAAGAGTATTATATTCTATTCTGTCTTTATGTTACCTTTACATGCCTAAACCACTGAACTGATTTCGATAAAATTTGGCAGAGAGATAGATTGCATTCCGGGGAAGGACATAGGATAGTTTTTATCGACATACCTCGCGGGCGAAGCCGCGGGCGGGGCGGAAGCTAGTATTATAATAAAGGCTCCACATTTTTTTAAAGCATTTTTTCCATTGTTTCTACATCATTTCTTTCATTCATACCTTTTCATTCCGAGACACCACCAGGACATACCTGTAACAAAAAAACAATTATTTTTATTATCCTTCAAGATTTCAATTAGAAACAAATAAAAATCAACATTATGTAGAACCTATAACGCCAGGAGCACGCAAAAAGTACAAAACATCTCAACAAATCAATCTCTTATTAATTTACATACAGCTGACATCATCAGGTCAACATCCCAAAGAATGAAACGTACATAACCCACGACAAAACATGAAGTTCCCCGAAGTCTTCAAAGACTCGATAGTCGGTAGTGGATGGCCCAAGTGTTGGTATTCGATATCCTATCCATCGTACCCACCCCGAGTGATCCCTGGGGGGGTTGGATAAATGGAATACGGCTACTTGCTAGTCTGACGGAAGGAGACCTGTTTATTTTCGATCGGCGTAGTGTTACTTTGGAATTTAGCTGAAAATAGCTTTGCAGGAGAAAAGTTTTTGTGTTTATGTTATGGAACACGTGGTTGGAAAGTAAGCTTTTATGTATTTAGGTACTACTCTACTACTTGAAATATTGACTGTGTCGTTGGTTTAGTGGTCACAAGCGCAACAGCTGAGCAAGAGGTCCTGTGGTCGTATCCTGGGTCGGGCAAAGAGTTGTTGGGTTTTTGCATCTTGAATTTCTTAGTAGCAGTCTGGAGTCTGGAAAATTTCTTAGTAGGTAGCAGTCTGGAGTCTGGAAAATTTCTTAGTAGCAGTCTGGAGTCTGGAAAATTTCTTAGTAGCAGTCTGGAGTCTGGAAAATTTCTTAGTAGCAGTCTGGAGTCTGGAAAATTTCTTAGTAGCAGTCTGGAGTCTGGAAAATCGCCCGGTTGATAGCGATAGGCTCTCCAATATTACATGGGACTTAAGAGGACTAGTAGAGCAAAGTGTCCTTGAGAAACGCATGCACACATATACACAATCGACGCGTACGCCATCTAACGACGACGCCCATCACAATTATGACATACAGCATACGATTTACGATTACGCCCGAGTATTCCAATAGATGACGCGGAAACAAGTAGTTATGACAACAAAATTATTAACCGATTTCTAAAAAGGAGGAGGTTCTCAATTCGGATTTGTTTATTATTATTTTTTTTATTTATGTTCGGGTCCTATATAGACGACCTCCATCATAAATAGACGGATTTGCAAAATTCTTTTTTTGTTCGAAAGAGGTTTGTTTCGAAAGGGTCACATTTAAATTTCGTAAAGATCTGATGATGAGTTTCGGAGACAGACAACGGAACTCTTCAATAAATGCCAGCAAATCAACCGCGATCGCTGCTATCGCATTTGTATGCATTATTTACGCAATCACACAACATAACATCACGCCTGTACCCTTAAAAGTGGTAGGCAGATGTGTTTAATAGCTTCCTGTCGCTGATATTCACATAGCAAGTAGTGTTATATGAATTTGTGTGGGGTAGGCAGGGACAACTGAAAAGTGAAAAATAAAAACTGTTTTTACAAAAAAAAAAAACAACCGACTTCCAAAAAAAACCACTACAAAGTGAAAAATAACTTTAATTTCGGAAGTCGGTATCGTTGGTTGTAGCTTTGTAGTGGTTTTTTTTTGGAAGTCGGCAATAATAAATTATACGTTGTACGAGTAACTACCCATTCGAACTGCTCCTAAGAAAATATTGTTGGTACGCGTCAAAAGTGCTCTAAAGTGTCGTTAAAAGTGCTGATCGTGTGAATAATATCAATAACAACAATCCGCCTACAATTAATAATTAGTGACTTAGTGCTTTGTGTATCAATGAGGGTTTTCTGAAATGACGTTCGCCAGGTGGCAGCACTGACACGTCAGGTCCAGACATCTGTCAAAGAGCCTATATTTTCTTTAGTCATGACTGAATGATGAACGAATGAATGAATCGAATGATGAACGTCATCATATATTTTATATTGGAAGACCTCCTGTCACAGTGGTGCCAACTGGTGTCGTAAATTTTCACGAAAACCCTCATTCTAAACAAAAAACGTATCAAAATAGTTATTCATCTACCGTCAGGAGTAATTCACCAGTAATAATAAAACGCGTAAGCGCCGCAGATAGCACGGCGCATACGACGTTCTTCTCGCGAGCCCGCTGTTAGTTCGCTCGTTGAGTTGCGCAGGGCCTTTATTAGAGTGCACTTTTACCAACAAAGATTGAAGGGGTCTTTAATAGTGTGCTTGGAACAGTATACATTTTTTTCTTTTTAATAATTATTTCGGCATTGGAATTGTTGTGAGACTGACTATTAATTGGAATGGCTTCGTCAACATTGTTATGGGGATGCTGTGCTAATGAAGACAGCAAGGATGGAAAAAAATCGATTAATTGTTCCAAATGCAATAAATTATATCATTTTGAGTGCTTGTCTCTTCCGGAAGTTTCCGAGGACACGGATGTCTACTGTAAATGGAGGTGTTCTAATTGCGGGAGTCACATCTCGAATACCTCCAAAAAGGAAAATACTCCAACCCGTAATGTCTCCACCTCTAGGGGGAACAAGAGACCTGCTTTGAACTCGCCCCCTGAAGCAACCTTTGTGACTCGTGATGATGTACGCGATATCCTCCAGGAAGTAATACAGGCTGAATTCGCTTCTATGCTTCGTCAAATAAACAATACAATACTCAATGTCGTAAATAAAGAGCTTGAACCGATTAAGAAAGAACTTACGGAGATGACGGCGTCATTGAATTGTCACATACAGGAGTTTGAAGAATATCAGTCTGAACATAGAGCTTTGAAAGTCTCGGTAAAAGACTTAGAGACAGAAAATACTAACCTTAAGAGGTCAGTGGCGGATATGGGCCTGCGAATCAACTATTTGGAGCAACAGGCACGTTCGACTAACCTTGAAGTTCATTGTTTGCCCGAAAATAAACAGGAGAATCTCTATACAGTCGTTAAGCAACTAGGATCAGTCGTTGGATGCAAGTTGAGCGACACCGATATCCATCATTGCACCCGTGTAGCCAAACTACAAAATTCTAGTGCCCGCCCGCGCTCTATCGTAGTCTAATTGGCCTCCCCAAGAACTCGTGACCTGCTCTTGGCTTCTGTCATTAACTACAATAAAGGCAAGAATAACATCGAAAAACTAAATACAGCGGACCTTGGACTGGCTGGTGAAAAGAAGCCAATATATGTGCAAGAACATTTGTCTCCTTCTAACAAAGCGCTGCATGCTGCTACTAGACTTCAAGCAAAAGAAAAAGGATATCAATTCGTCTGGGTAAGAAATGGTAGAATCTTCGTCAGGAAAAGTGATGGGTCAGAACATATCCTCATTAAGAATCTAGAGTCCCTAAATAAGTTGAGGTGAAAAAAAAAAACATACTTTATATTTAAATTAAAAATACATGTAATTGTAACTTGAATATAATACAAAATTCGATAATTTACAAATTTATTACCAGAATTGTAGAGGCGTGAGAACAAAAACGCATATCATCTTTCGTAATGTATGCTGTAATAACTATGACATTATCATTTTTACAGAGACTTGGCTTAATAATACCGTACTGAGCAGCGAGCTGTTCGACGACAGATACATTGTATACAGAAGGGACAGAGAAAGTTCTTGTCTACAGAGTAGTAAAGAAGGTGGGGGTGTTTTGATAGCCGTAAAAAAATCTATAATTTCCAAACGAGCAGAACAATTTGAAAGTAATTGTGAAGGCCCTTGGGTAATTTTAGATCTACCTGCGGCTCGATCTGTACGTCGGGCAGCTCTCTGTTCTGTATACCTGCCACCATTAGATCTACCTGCGGCTCGATCTGTACGTCGGGCAGCTCTCTGTTCTGTATACCTGCCACCACCTGTACGTATCTCGTACTTGGAACACTTTTTGGACAAATGTAATGCAGTGTTTGAACAGTTAAACTTATCATATGTCTGCATCGCAGGTGATTTCAATATCGGTGATATCGATTGGAGTATAGTCAATAATTCTGATAAATGCCTTAAGTTGTCCAATTTAAGTCAAACTTTGATAGATTTCACGTATGTAAATAGGCTTAATCAATTTAACAATGTATGTAATGCTTTAAGCCGCATTTTAGATCTTATACTATGTAACCATTCATTGTGTAGAGTGAGTCAAAGTGAGGATCCGATTGCTAATATTGACCAGCATCATCCACCCCTCGATATCGTGATTTCTCTAAATAAGGAAGCTAAACTCCCATATAACACTACCTGCGGTAGACCTAATTTCCGAAAAACGAGTTACATACCAATTCGGAAATATTTGAGTGAAACTGACTGGGATGAGTTACTTGAAGCACAGCAGGGAGTTAATGAGATGGTGGAGGTATTTTATGACGTTATTCAGGAAGGTATAGAAAAATTTATAACTAAGCGAGTGCCAAAAAAAAGTAAATTTCCACCATGGTTCGGTTTACACTCGGTTAACAAACAGTCTCGAATGCTCCGCAGTGACGAGTGGACGCCGGACGGTGTGACGGTTTCGTAAGCAGTAAGCGTGCAATTTGTGACAAATATTCATTGAAATAAATACAAGTACTTACTTAATAATATGGCAAAGAGACTATATTGTGCTGTTTTTGGTTGTTTGAATTCGTCAATAAGTTTTTTTTATTAAATCTATTGATCAAAAAGACCATGTATTTTTATTGAACTCTTTCTATTCCATTCACAACGTGTTTCTATTTTATAAATAAAAAGTCTTTTTTACAAAAAAAAAACTACGGACTTCAAAAAAAAAACAACACAAAGTAATTAACTTTAATTTTGGAAGTCGGTGTCGTTGGATCTGCATTTTCGTTTTTGACACCGACTTCCAAAATTAAAGACTTTATTTTTCACTTTGTAGTATTTTTTTTGGAAGTCGGTTTTTTTTTTGTAAAAAAGTTTTATTTTTCACTTTTTAGTTGTACCTACCTACCCCGCCCAAATTCATATAACACTAATTGCTATGTTAATATCAGTGACAGGAAGCTATTGAACACATCTGCCTACCCCTTTAAAGGGTATAGGCGTGATGTTATGTTGTGTGATTGGGTAAACTGGCATTTATTGAAGAGTTCCGTTGTTTGTCTCCGAAACTCATCATCTGATCTTTACGAAATTTAAATGGGACCATTTCGGAATAAACCTCTTTTGAACAAAAAAAGAATTTTGCAAATCCATCTACATATTTTTATGACGGAGTTATGTCCGAACATACATAAAAAAAAATAGAAACATCCGAATTGACAACCTCCTCATTCTTAGAAGTCGGTTAAAAAAAAATATTTACCTATACCTATAGGTAAATATTTTTTTTTAACTTCTTGAGTTTCTTTCTAGTTTTGTGACTGTACCTACAGTCACAAAACTAGTAAGAAACTCAAGTAGGTTGATGAAATTAAAATACTGTAGGCGGGAGGGGTTATCGCGTGTTTACGTAGGTACCGCGCGACTGTAGTACATTATAAAAAAAAATTATATAAGGGCGTGGACCCATGTCTACGGTGCGGCACCGTTTGCCGTGCAACGGTACGGCACCGCCGCCGCCGGCGCGCGGCGGATGGCGCGGCGCCGTTCTGCCCCACGGCATCGTGTGCCATACCCGCTCGGCACGTATACCAAAAACCACCACCACCACTAGTGAAATCAAAAAGTCACCACTAGTAAATCTAAATCGTCTGCCACTTTATGCAAAAAATTACCACGTGCGCACTATGCTAACTGACAACACAATAATGAGCATGTGCCGGAACACGACGCCGCCCGTGGCGCGGCACGGCGCCGCGCCATCTGCCGGCGGCGGTGCCATATCGTTGCACGGCAAACGGCGCCGCACGTAGACATGGGTCCACGCCCTAATACAGCGGCGCCGCTGCCGCCGCGGTGCCGCTGTATTGGTTGCCCTTGGATTTGCATGAACCCTTGCACACGGCGGCGCCGCGGCGGCGGCAGCATGATTCGGCGGCGAGTATTGCTACGGTTTTATCAAAACTCGTCGCCTCCGCCGCGGCGCCGTGTGTTCATCATCATACAAATCCAAGGGTGACTGATGCAGCGGCGCCGCGGCAGTGGCGGTGCCGCTGCAGCTGCGGCATAATGTGTAAACAGCCTCAAAGATAGGTACCTAACATTCATACATAATATTATGAATCTATTTATTATAAACGAAATCAATAATAATAAAAACCAAAATCTTGCTTGTGATAATTTTCATCGCAATTTTTAGATGAATTTGTTATTTCGTTATGCCCAATATCAATAAGTCGCGGTCTGTTAATAAAAACATTAGGTGCTTTTAGTTTTTTTAATTGTAGTTTCGCATTAGAAATAACTTTGATATTTACGACTGTGTTTCTCCTGTGAAAGATAATTACATTGTAGACGTTTTAGTTATTATTTATAAAAAAAATAATAAATACATAATATATATAAATTCAAAATACATTTAAAAAGAAAACTTCGGTTAGAGAATCCCTGGGAATCGAACCCGGGGACTCTTGAATACAAATCTACACATCGGCTTCATACGCTAACGTAACAGTTACGAACGTAGTCGAAAAAGTTGACCTTATGCGTATATGCGTCATGACTGCACTATCTTAGACGTTTCTAAATTCATAGTTTTATTGTTAAAAAAATAAATATTCAACAATAATAAAATGCTCTTATTTTTTAATTTCGTATATATATATATAATATGTTCAGCGTTTTATATGAACGTTTTGTAGTCCGAACGGAATTTTTCACTTCATATTTACAATAAATGATAATTGATAACAAGGTTACGCTATTTTAACTTCAAAGTATTTTATATTTACACGAAATAAAAATATTTAGGCAAAGAAGATTATGCAAATAATAATAAACAATGAATTTACAAATAAAACTTTACAAAAACATAACAATCTTGGCGGAAATATTGCGGCGAAAAGAGCGACACGTCCGTATAGCATCAGGCCTCGGCCGGCAGTGTCGCTACACAGCGTTTACACACACATGCGCACGTATTTTGTTCGAAAATATGAATATGCGATTTACAAAGAATCTATTGTTTGGACAAAAAAATTAAAACACTAGTATTTTAGTATGTTGCTTGTAGAATAATCTGACAAAAAATCAGAATGATTGTATGTATTTTAGTATGGATTTTATTGTAAAAAGAAAATTTTTAGAGGTATCTTCATGATTTTTTTCTATCGTATCAAATTAGTTGTATTATGTTTTCACCACACTATCTATCTAGCATATATCCTGAAGAATATCATATATTTTTCTGATTTTTTTTACTATAGTCTATCATATACTTTTATTGTTTCGAAAACTTGCGTTTAGGTCTTGTAAGCCCCTTAAACACAACTTGCGAAATGTGAGTGTACTATAGCTATATCTCTGCTTTACCCCTCGTGGGAATACAGGCGTGATGTCCTCTTATTACTTACAATTGCAATTTAAAGTTAGAAATTTTCGGTTTTGTCAAAATTGTAAACGCACGTTCTTTAGACATTCATTTGTTTAATATAAACAATTCATTCATACTAAAACAACTGAACTAACTAGGCCCACAAATAAACATACGCCTACATTATTATTCGAAAAAGATTTTGTTACGACATTGTAACTGCTATGATGATAACAGAATGCCGGTAGATACTGCTAACAACCTTAAAATCTTTGGTTTCCTAAGAAAGCGGTGAACGGACACACCCCGGCTATCCAAACAATAGAGTATTTGACACCTTAATCCCAGATACTCGTGAAAATGACAAATTTTTATAAAGGCCGTTTTATTATGCCTGAACTGCTTTCAAAAGAAAGCCAAGCTTTAGTCTTACGACAACCACAAAACAAAAGCGGTTACCATGGCAACGTAACAAACAATCTTTTAACCCAAATTCGCTACCGACAGTTGCCATGGAAACCAGAAGTAGAACGTCTAATATCTAGACCTGAGAGTGTCAGGCCGCTCACCTAACCTTGTACATTCAACGCTTAAATATCAGTCTCTGTACGTATAGTAGTAGATATCTATGAAACTTCGCCCTGACACCGATATAGAATAACGAAACATAACCAAGACCGATTTGCAGTGGCAGGGCTGGTACACAGTGATTTACTCTGCCTGTTATTTATTTACGGTATTATCTACATTTTGTCATGGTCAAGACCGTCACTGCAGTCCTAGATCGTGATCAGAAAACTAGGCAATTAACCACTTTTCCAATGGTATAAAATTAATATATCAATGATTTTTGGTAAAACAAACCACTGTTAAAACAATAAAAAGGACAATTTTGTGATGCAGAACTGCATGTCGATTCTGTAAAAATCTCACCGTGAATACTTGCGTGGAGTGAGCTGTCAGTGTCATCCCACTGATGCTAGGGATTGACCATGCAAACATTTACAATCATAAAAGAGATTTTAATAATATTTTTTAATGCTAATCCTATTGATATTTTTATATAATTCAAAGCTAGTATTTTAGTGGTCAAAACATTCGCCAGCGCCTAACGCGCTTGCGCGGCGTGAAATATGGCTCATTCCGAATTAAGTCATCATCGCTCACATGAATAATTTGCTTTCCGATTTAGATAAATGACCACTATGGCAGCTGAGAGTCAGTAATATACCTATTCACTTGAATAGTTACTCATGGTTGGATTATAGTATTTATTTGTGTATACACCACGAATTTCCTCTTCTTTGGTAAGGTGGCGACTGTAGCCAGAAGCACAATTTCGAAACTGCCACGTTAGTTTAAAGATCGGTGATAATTATTAATTTAGGGCATGGTCGGTAGTCGGCGTTATCGCAAGATGGCACATGTCATGACTTCATATATGTCGATTCACGGGACATCGTTATCGCGTTCACGTTAATTCAGAAAAGGGCCCTAATTGACTATGACCACTTAATGATTCATTACTTCGAAACCACGTCAATTCCTTAATAACCTAATCACTACATCTGCTATTAACGTATTCTCTATGACACAATGACCGAAACCGGTTTGAACTGTCAAAATACCACGCTTGACAACCGTACGGCGTGGTAAGATTATGCGGGGAATAATAGATAAATACCATACAGCAGAATTGGGGTCAAGGTGTAAGCACGCTGTAGTCGATTACAGTGCAATTCGGAATGTACCATATATCACTCCACTCGAATCTCGTAACCATGGCAACACCACCTCGGCGTCAACACCTCCACCAGCCGCGTTTTGATTGGCGAATACCTCGTCTTTTTCTACTTTAGAGTTACACATTTTGAAAATCGCTCAACGAAAACTTTGCTTAATCTGCCCCTTGGCAGACTCTAAGGCAGGGTCGCCATGAAATGTTGGGGGTTCAAGGGTCGTTAGAATTAGACAACCAGCTTGATAGAATGTACTTTAATGAATATCTAGTGAATTTATGTTACAATGCGCATTGATGTAAACTGCTTACTTATATTCTAATGGAGTGTACTTACTACGTTATGCACTATTAGGGACCATACATACACTTCAGGGTTGACACCAACCACTTCTTCATTTAAGGGTTACTAGAGGTGCAGTGCAAACACGGGCGCGCGATGAGCGATAAAATATTTGCACTTATTTGACGTTGGTATTGCGTTTTCCTAATGTTCTTATACATGACGCCTTACAAGTTAAATATGTAAAAACAAATCTCTAATGTGATAATGAGTGACTAACGCGCAAGCGCGGCGTGATCTTATCACTTCACCTTCACTCCACCCGATTCACGACATTAAATGTCGTGAATCGGGTGAAGTGAAGGTGAAGTGATCACGCAATCTGCAATGTGATAATGACAGTGATTAACGCGCAAGCGCGGCGTGATCTTATCACTTCACCTTCACTTCACCCGATTTACGACATTTAGTGTCGTGAATCGGGTGAAGTGATCACGCCACACAAACTACGTGGGATTACATTCTATGGTCCGTCAGCTAGGCATCCGTTAGCACTCGATGACTTGACACACTCGGTTATCTCTTCTAATTCAATAGATTTGGGTTAATAACAACGCTGAACATCGTCGCAGTCTTTACTAGACTCGATCTACAATTGCTCATAATAACCAAACAATGTCGATGCGTATTTTCATCAGTCTAGCTGTCATAAACGTGAATGTTTTAATTTTATTTACTGTTCGTGCGTGACGCGCTCGCGCCTCAGTCTATATAAGGACTTACTAGACTAGGGAAAAAATAAAAAAAAACAGGATTGAGATTCTGACTGCGCTTCAGTTTTGCTATTTTATTGTAAGTAAAACCCCACAAAATATTAATGTTTTGACCACTAAAATACTAGCTTTGAATTATATAAAAATATCAATAGGATTAGGCTAAAAAAATATTATTAAAATCTCGATTATGTTTGTAAATGTATGCTTGGTCAATCCCTAGTATCTGGTAAGATGACACCGACAGTTCACTCCACGCTCACTTCACCTAAGTTTTCACGGTGCGATGGTTACAGAATCGCACTGCTGTATCTTGTCCATAAAGAACCCAGGCTTTCAAGCCAACACTAAAAGTGATTAAAAAAAGTTTAAAGTTTAAGGAATGTTTTTACCATTCACGAAATCAAGTGCGAACATTTTATAAGTAATAATTTCATTTTACTTCAATATTTTAACGGAATCTGTGATCCGTGATATAAAACGCTCGTAACGTCAGGAGTGTAAAATATCATCCGTTTCATATAATCGGTTTTATTTTGCTAAACACAGAGCGAATTTCCTCGAAAGATGGGGAGAAATGTTTAAATGCTCAACATTATTTAGTTGGTAGCTTCCGCCCGCGGCTTCGCCCGCAGGGTATGTAGATACAAACTATCCTATGTCCTTCCCCGGGATGCAATCTATCTCACTGCCAAATTTTATCGAAATCCGTTCAGTGGTTTAGTCGTGAAAAGGTAACATACAGACAGATAGACAGAGTTACTTTCGAATTTATAATATTAGTATGGATTTCTTGTTAGCCTATGTTGTCCTACTAGAGGGCAAAGGCCTACCTTTCTCCTTTCTACTCTCACTCCTTTTATATTAGGTGTTCTGAAAAACTTTTAAAGCAAAACGTATATACAGTACCCGGCGATAAATATTGCACATCGACCTTTTTACACAAAACCATTTTATACACAGAATAAAAATAATTATCAAAAGAAGCAAATCATAATTGTTTTAACAGCTCCTAATAGATATCGGACTGTTTGTATTTCGTGCGACAGAGATAACGCTCTACGAAGCCGAAATTAGCCGATTGTCTCTTTCCAAAGGTCGATGTGCAATATTTATCGCCGGGTACTGTAAAAACTCTTGCTAAAGCTAACGTAGCAGCCCTAAGTCCTACATTCGTACAAAGTCTAAAATTACACTTGATTAAATAAAAATGTGCATTGTGCCCATTTTAAATTCAAGCCTGACATAACAAACAAATTGTATTACACGAAAGTACTATAATTAAGTTGACGATAGGTTTTTAACTCGTCAGAACCAACACGTCTGCTCGGTTCTGTCCCAAAAAGGGACATAACATGAAATATCGTTGTCTTTCAGTACGGCAGGCAGATTTACGGAGCATCTGCCAACCACGAGACTGAAATAGCTTCAAAGCTTTTTTTTTTAAATTGAAATGTTGCCACGTTCAGGTTCCGTAGTTTTTATGCGTTCTCTTCACTCAGTTGCCAACTTGTCATCTATCCACATAACATAAAGCATCATCTTTTCAAATCCTGCTCCTCGTAGGGTCGGTATTTCATTCGTTGGGTATGAACATTGCTAGTTTGGCTTCTTACATCCCTGTCAGTATTGTCCCCAAAACTAACGATCTGACTATCAGACGCCTTTTTCGGCTCAATTGTGCTATGTCATCCTCGATGCTGCGTCTTTGCCATGCAAATTTACCAATACCTACAAAGGAAAGGACCAAAAATAATTTGCCGCACATTGAAATAATGCAAAACCCGTCTGGAATATTAATCATATCATCCATATATTCATGAATGTCATGTCAATTGGTTTTACACCACGCCGACATCCGGCCGTTTGTCACGCTGCTAAATCATCGGCTGTTCCGGCAGCTGGTGTGACTACTGTCACGTATTATTTGTCACGCCATGATAGCTAGTAAATATGTCTTTATCATGTCTTCTTAGGTCACGCAGATGTTGATCGTGCGGTAACAAAGTGGGTTAAATTGTAAAGGATATTGTTTATTGCAATTGAGAACATGGCCAGTTGTCCGGTCGAAATGGATCGAAGGACCAATCCTCATCCTGTACTAAACTACTAGCTTATTTAAATCTGCTTTATAGTGTGATAGTTGGATTTTAAACGAATGCTCTGTCCGAAATGTATCGACAAGCAGATTTCAAACGAATAAAGCAAAACAAATAGAAAACGGCTGAATCGACCACAAATATCTTACAATTTACGACAGAAGACGTAATTCCTAAAAAGACAACAAGTAGAACAATATGACAAATTATATCAACCATCAAAACGTAGTCTCCTCTGAAAGTAACGGGTATCATAATATTTTACTAGCTACATTCTGTGTCGAGAAAATATGTCATTGTGCTCATAACTTCAAAACTACAGATTGCGTTATTGAAGTCAGTCATAACAAGATTCAGCGAGAAATGGAACAATTCGAGAAAGAGGACGTAATACCTAACGGACAACTCTTGTTTGACGTAAGCATTCTTTAATAACTAAATAGACGTTGTTATAAATAAAAAAAACTAAGATGGATATAATACAACGCCATAATAGACATAATAACAAATATAATCAGTCTAGTCTCAGTGAGAGAGACCTTAATAGACAGATAATGTTAAATTCACTAAAGATAGAATATAGAAAAAAAATATGTTTCATAGAAAAAAACATTTTCTTGTAATATAGTATCTATGCGGGTCAAACTTGCTTCTTTAGGTCAACGCTAGTGAATCTGGGTGCAGAAACTGTGTAACTACAGTCCGGTCGTCGAGAGTATGCGTTCCTGACTCCTGTCAGTGCGACAATAAATTCTAGTAGCTAATAAAGATCAAATTCGCAAAACACGTATTCGTTTATATGAAACTGACATGTGTCAAGCTCTTGTCACTTTAGTAAATTATAAGGTATAGGAACTATCGGAAAATTAATGAAACGAATTACACAAATCGTAGGGACTAAAATAAACGGGGAAGAAGGCAACCGATTTAATATTACGTTACTTTACTACCGAAGAGTTACGAATAAGTGTAAACATATTAATCTGTCGGCGCAGAAGGATTGGCTGTCGACACCACAAATTGTCGGTCCAGATGTAGCAGCGAGCCAAAATGCATTCTTGAGAGCAAATCTCGTTATTTCATATTCACGATGGGCATCTTCATATTTACACGATCTTCTCTTCAATTTCTGGTTTTTGGTAAAGTAAATGACTTTCATAAATGAATACAGTTCATCAAATTGATATTACGTAAGGATCGGATACATCTGTTTGATGCTCCTAAAATTATCAATAAAACCCTCTAAGTTTTCAATTATAACCCTATTGAATGACTATTTCTGAAATATCAATCAACAGGTTATGAACTCAGAGGGTTGTTTTGATGATTTTAATGATTATAATTATGTAAATACACATTTTTTACGGTCGCGAATCATATTTTGTTCAACATACAACCTGACACTGTCAGGCAATTGCAAAAACGTAAGAAAATTTATATTTCGCTGGCTACCGTGTATCCACCAACCCGCACTGGGCCCGCATGGTGGATTATGGCCCACTCCCTCAGAGGAGGCCTGCGTCCCAGCAGTGGGAACATTTATAGGGTGATTATGTTGTTGTTTTTATGGCTATCGTGGCGCTTCCCCCTTAAAGGCTCCTACAAACAGGCGCGACACGCGATATAATCGCGTGCGACACAAAGGCACCGCTCGTTGCGCGACTTGCGGTGCCTTTGTGTCGCGTTTCGTGTCGCGCCTGTTTGAAGGAGCCTTACAGAAAACACGGTTACAACAAAAGCTGTGTGAACAACTAAATTTATTTTACTTTCCTTCAATACTAGAGGAGCTTAGAACTAGAACAAGTTTAATCAGACGGTAGTTAGAGGTAACCTTCAAGCCAGAGGTTATCTTCAAGGCAAGCCTTGGACCAAGGAAAGGTATAATTTCGCTAGTACTGCAAATCTATTTCGATATTGTAGGTAAATGTCAAGACTTGTAAATGGGCAAAATTATGTTCGCAGCTGAAACTATGTCACCATTGAAATACATAGTTGAATGAAATGGCAATGTGGATGTTGACCAAAGGTGAGCTACCCAGGTATTACAATTACCTAGTTCAATTACTTAGAGTAAAAGCTGATATCATATCCAGTAATGAAACTTCGTTTGTGGCTAGTAATACCATCATGATAATATAATAGGTACGTGTAAAAATAAATATTGTGAAAGACACACCACACAGAACTAGGCGACACCGAAATGAATGCCTAGTGTTAGTGAAAACACTCACAAACGCACCGAACTCCATAACAGCCGGTCGATTCTGTAAAAATCTCACCGTGAAAACTTAGGTGAAGTGAGTTTGTTTTTGCTAGGAATTGACACTATTGATGCTCACTCCACGCTCACTTCACCTAAGTTTTCACGGTGAGATTTTTACAGAATAGCACCGCAGATCGGAGTCGGCCAGGATTCGCAGAAACACTGGTTAATAAAAAGCAAAGAGCTTTCAGACGTATTGTCTCTAATCAAGTGATTCACTCAATCATAATATAAATAGTGAGGGGACACTCAACAGAGATGTGAAGAAGGACCAAACGCTGACACAAATTGTGCAGCGAGATTGCAGGGTAATGAGGGTTTTCGAGAAAATTTACGACTCCAGTTGGCACCACTGTGACAAAAGGTCTTCCAATATAAAATATATGATGACGTTCATCATTCGATTCATTAATTCGTTCATCATTCAGTCATGACTAAAGAAAATATAGGCTCTTTGACAGATGTCTGGGCCTGACGTGTCAGTGCTGCCACCTGGCGAACGTCATTTCAGAAAACCCTCATTGTTTAACATACTATCAGTAGCATCATTTTGACAGTTCAACTACATTCATTGCGTTATTTGCGTTGTTGAGCAGACACATTTTTCGAACTTAGTGGAGCAATGGATTAGAAATATGCTTCAAAATTATTTAAATAAATTGAGCGTAATAGTGTGTTACGCAATTAGGGTGCATTCAATTATTTTTTTTTTGTAAATTTCGACGATCAAAAATGTCTTTTATGTGCTTAATTGCAATAAATTATTTTACTTTGAAGGTTTAATCGACATATACAGACCCAGCTGAAACACTAGAATAAAATAATGAGTTTTTTTTCTACTAGGTTCACCAGTTCACACAAAATACAGTGACATAATACATTCATAATTATTTACAGGTAAACACCATATGCATAAAACAAGAAATAATAAAAACTACGTAGTTAGTACGCGAGGCCCTCGTAGTTCTTCCCGATGTGCATAGATGGCGCTGTCCTCAACAACGCGCGTCTTACGTTTTACGTCTTACGAATTTTCGATCAGGGTCACGTGACCTGACGCGAATTTAGAAGTTTTTACCCATTCCAAAAAAAGTACACAGCGCTGCTAAAGAAGTTTTCACTTCAATAAACTAACTAACTTTGTAATAATCGTACATGGAAATGAAATAAAAATGGATGAAAAACTGATAAGAAATGCCAATTTTGTTAGAGTTATTTTATAGCTATTGTGGTTAAGACATGACAGTACCCAACTGGATAATCTTGCTACTATTCATAAACTCGCCAATAATAATAAGCCATGCATCAACTGCTCAAGTCAACTCAAGTGTTCAAAGCAGTATGGGAATTGATTTAACATGTCAACCATTTGTCATTCGTAAGTATCTTCGTTGTCTTAAATTGCATCCAGTGATAATAACACATCACAAAATGGTACTTCTGCAAGCTTTATTCTTGATGGAGGAGGCGAGGACCTCCTGCCCTTGAGAACTGTCTCGGGTTGCGGACCAAAGGACCGGCGCGCGGCGCGGGCGACGGCGGCGTGTGAATGGGTCAGTATCTGATTAACTAAACTGTTTGTTTTCCTGGAAACTACTGATATGCAAACCGACTCAGATCATAAAATAACGGAGGTTCTTTTTTATTTTGGGACAATTCTCACGGAATCCGTTTTGAGAGTAATCTCGCTGTTTGGGACTAAAAGTAATGTTATTAACATTAATTTGGCTTTAATGTTTTGAATATCTACTTACCGTATATTAATTGTGGATTTACTCGTGACAAGTTTGAATCGACATAGGTATGCGATATGAGGGCGCGGGTCTATGAAAGAAATGTTGAAGAAAAACAGTTTCGTTTTCCACACTATCCTCCGAATTCTCAAACGACGATTAAGGGAGATCTATCATATTTGATGAAATCGCCATTCAATAGGATTATACGAATTTTATACTAATATTATAAAGATGTAAAGTTTATAAGTTTGTATGTAGGGGGTAATCTCTGGAACTACTTGTCGAATTTGAAAAATCTTTTGTATTTGATAGCCCAATTCTTCAAGAAGGCTAGGCTATTTAACATCACGCTATGACCCTTAGGAGCCGTATTTATGTATGATGAGTCTCTTTTAAACAAAGCATTGTTGTCATGATATAGCTAGTTGTAGAGGGTGGTATTGATGATTTTAATTCTGTAAATAAATATTTGTTACGGTCGCGAATTATATTTTGTTCAACATACAGCCTAATTTACTTATGTTTACTTAAATTTGAATTTCGCCGGCTTCCCTGGCGCTTCCCCCTTAACTGTAAGACGTTTTAAAATGTGAGCTGAGTATAAGAATTTAGCCGTAGATCCTTTCAGCATTTAATTCCCATAATTAAAAAAAAACTACTTACTTTACGCTATTCGTATGGTGCATTTCAAAATAATGTAAAGCATTACCTACCACCTGTAGGAGCATCCTAAGTTTTAAGGCTGTCTTAAAACATGCAGTATAGCGAGTTCCGATAACTTAGTACCCATGAACGTACCGCTTAGGTTTCCTAGAGTACCCTAGTACCCATGAACGTACCGCTTAGGTTTCCTAGAGTACCCTAGTACCCATGAACGTACCGCTTAGGTTTCCTAGAGTACCTTAGTACCCATGAACGTACCGCTTAGGTTTCTAAGAATGCCAGCTCTCCTAAATTACGGCACACCACAAACTTAAAGCTCAATTAAACCGCTTGCAAAATAGACTTAATATAATATCTAATGTAACGTTCAAACTAATTTATGTAATAGAGACAGAGCATGCTTGGCTGCCAAGAGCCAGCATCGATCTTTCAAATAGTTAGCTCAGGTCTTTCAAATAGTTAAACGGGTTTTTCTTGTTTTAACACAAAATGCACTGAAATGGAATGAATGTAAATGGGACAGCCCATTTAAATACAGTCACCAATGATTGGTCTCTATGCAACCACAAAAACACATAAATACACACATACATACACATAAATGATGGGCAGTCAGCCCCGGGTCGTTGCCAAACCTACTGAATAATCTTTTCACCATGATAAAACTAATATTGTGTGTGTACTGAGTGTAGTTTATGCTTCTTAACACGACAGCCGAAGAAGACCAAGGAATTTTCTGGGTTATTAAATTATAAACAGAAAATTCTTCAGTTTTGCAACAAGTCGTATGAACTATAGTTTTTCCCATCCTACCCGCTAATAAAGCAGTAACATAATGTAACACAAGTACATTTAATTTCCAGTTGGTTACGTGAACGATACATGAGGGACAAGACGCGCAGCAACTTATTCAAATGTTACATACATTTCTAGAGGAACGGTTACTCAGATTTTTATGAATATTTGAATGAAATGGGGTGAATATGCAGTGGTTGTGCAATCCTGCCGGTCGATTCTGTAAAAATCTCACCGTGAAAACTTAGGTGAAGTGAGTTTGTTTTTGCTAGGAATTGACACTATTGACAGCTCACTCCGCGCTCACTTCACCAAGTTTTCACGGTGAGATTTTTACAGAACAGCACCGCTGGTTGTTTGTTGAATTTTTAAGTAATAGAGTTGACAGAATGGAGACTTTGTGCCACGACCATCTCTTGCAAACCAGGATCTACAAGATGGCAGGCGTTTAAAATGATAGCATGTAAACTCGCATTCAAGAAACAGTTCTTGAAAGCGCGTTGCCTGACTTTGATAGATCTAATTCACACTAATAGAATAGATTGTTAAACGCGTATTATGTTTTAAACATATTTAAGTGAATTCCCCAAGTGCGTAATTTCTAAAAATAAAAATAAATTTTGAAATTGTTCAAGTGTAAAGACTGGAATGTTTATCTTGAACAAATCTCATTCGTGCGCTGAGTTATTTAACCTAAAGCACGGTAGGTAACTGTCGGACTGCATAGAAAAGAAAGAGAAGCGCGATGACACAACGCTGTTAATTTATTGCAAAATATGAAGCAACAATTTATTTATAAAAAATCAATTGTTTGGACTAAAAAATTAAAACACTAATGATTTAGTATGTTGCTTGTAGAATAATCTGTCATAAAATGATAATTATTGTATGAATATTAGTATGGTTCTTATTGTAAAAATAAAGTTTTTAGAGGTATCTTCATGATTTTTTTCTATCGTACGAGTACAAAATTAGTTGTATTATGTTTTCAACACACTATGTACCTAGCATATATCTTGAAGAATATCATATATTTTTCTGATTTTGTTTACTGTAGTCGATCATATATTTTTATTTGTTTTAAAACTTGCGTTTTTTTGCGTTTAGGTTCTGTAATCCCCTTAATATAATTTACGAGTATGTTCTTGAAGACATCACTGTCTTTAAAAAAAATAACTTGTCGATATTCAGGCTCAGGGTAGCTATTATTGTTCAAATTAGTTGAATTTAAACATATAGAAGCCTGGACAAGCAAGTAAAATCTGTTAGCTTCTATGGAGGACAGCATAACTGCTAGAGACAGAAGCCTCAAACTAAAAAGTTTCCTAACCATAGTTACATTAACGGCTGTCATTCGTGGATCTTTGACAGTCGTTACGGGTAGTCAGAAGCGCGAAAGTCTGATAACCAGTCTTACCAAGGGGTATCGTATTACCCAGTAACTGGGTTGTGGAGGTCAGATAGGCAGTCGCTCCATGTAAAATACTGTTATTCAGCTGCATCCAGTTAGACTGGAAGCCGACCCCGATGTAGTTGGGAAAAGTCTAGGCAGATGATGATGAGTTACATTTATATAAAAAAGGGGTGCAAAACACTTTTTCGGTTTCGCATGATTCGATTAACTTCTACGGGGTGGGTGGGGTGCTAGCTACGGTTACACTAGGTCGGGTCGGCATGATTCGGCACAATTGAATATACAGGGCGCCGAGGGCGGCAGGGACATCGACGCGCAACCTAAACCTAAATTCAGTACCTACATGATTCTAGATCCCCTAGCGTAGAAATTTTTCAATGATCATAAATAAAATGCTGTTCCATACATTTTCACCGCGTAGATATTGCACTATTCTATGAAAACGCAGATTTTTTTGATAGCCAAATCTAGCAACCTGGGTTCAGAATCATGTGTTGAATGAATCCATCCAATGAATTATTCACCCGAAAAGTTCTGTAGCACTAGATAACGCCGCTAATAAATAAGGTTGTAAGATATAAAGTCATAAAGACAAATGAATAAATAAACAATTTAGAAGCCCATAATGAGGGAAAGGCATAAACTACACTTACAGCGGTTGTAAAAAGCAGACTCTTCGTGAACTGTCATTGACATCAGAAGACTTCAAGTTTATTGTCAATTTGCTGAATAAATAAAACTGCATTAGAGCAAATAAAGCTTCAAATAAATCCAGAAACCTCAACTAGAGTTAACTGTCGGCTCTTCAAGTTATCATTATTTATTCAAAGGACCGTCTACTGATTCGTCTGTACCTACTCGTAAAAATGTCATTCTCACTCGCTCGCCTGCAAGGTGGTCGGCACCGGGTACCGGGTGGCGGATGAGAGCTTTCATTCTAATAATACCCGCCTCTATAGAGAAGGCACGAGTATTGATCACCACGCTTGCTTAAGTCAGGTTGGCGATTTCAGACTTGTAAGTCCAGATTTCCTCACGATGTTTTCTTTCACGCATGTCAGTAATGTCCAAGATAATCTCAGATAGTACAGACGCCAGCACATCAAGTTACCCGAAACTGTAAAATTTCCCCAATCAACCTTGAACCTTAGGCTCCTACAAACAAGCGCGACACGCGATATAATCGCGCGCGACACAAAGGCACCGCTCGTAGCGAGACTTGCGGTGCTTTTGTGTCGCGCGTGATTTTATCGCGTGTCGCGCCTGTTTGAAGGAACCTTTACTGTAGCGATAAAATTGAAAATCTATTAAAGAAATTTGACAGATTGTAGTAGCTTGATGTCGTGGCCTCTGTACATATGAATTGAAAAAGTCATATTAGGGTCACACATTAGCACATCCGATCCAGCCTGTTCTCCCTCAGCGACGCCCTAAGCCGAGGTCCGTAAGACCGTAACCCACAGGAGGGGTGCCCATAGCGTGTATTCGGTTAGTTTTTAATTTGTTTTAAGCCCTGGCTGGAGGCCTTAATTTATTGAGGTACTCACAGCCAACCTTCTTGGCTGACCTGCGAGATGCTATTTATAAAAAAAAGTATTTTATATGGTCTTACCAAAAACTAAAAATATCTTGTTGATTGACAAAAAAAACACGACATCCTGGTGCCATTTCCATAGATATAGGCCATTCCATACTTCTAAGAATTAGCAGTAATCAGAAACCCTTCAAGACTTCCGGAGTAGCAAAAACTCCTTGCAAGAGCTCGTACCAAGTATTGCCTTAAACCAGACCAAGGCCAACTCTTTTCTCAAAAAGCTGTCAAATCCGAAAACTCACTATCAATATGGCACTGCATATCGTATTTGTAAATAAACAACCCTATTATGTAAATTAAACTTTCACACAAATAATTTTGTTTACAGTGCCATAAAAATAATCGTTGCATAAAACAGTGCAAATGATACCAATTGAATGCAAATACGTGACTAATCTTCTGTTGGAGTACTTATTCATGTTTTATGACCTTATTTTGTATTAAATTATATTATTTGTCTGTACCTTGCACTGGGTCGAGTTTTTGCAAACAAATAAAAGTTTTTAGCATAATATTGTCGTGAAAAAATGTGTAAGTAGGTACCGTAAAATCTGCGTATAATGTAAATGACGATTCATTATGTATAACTTCGCAAAAAAGAAATGTTTTATAACGTGTATGATATGTATAAAGTATTTCCGTTCTCATCTTTTAGGAAACACTAGACAAATCAGCCAAGTCTATGCATTTTCCTAAAAAGGTAACCCTACAAATTACTTTGCCAGACTACCCGCAAAAGGGTACTTTCATGACATAGTACATTTTCTATGCCCATATCATAGAAAATGTTATTACGTTTAATTACGTTGAAAAGCCACTCGTAGTAGAAACATATAAATTCCCCACTACCAAGAACCACTACAAACTTAGATTTATGTAGGCACTAGTACCAGCTGCAGCTGTAGGTACTATTCGATACGACAGTCTGATGTCATCCAATACTGTAGCACCGTCAGCACAGCGGGGGTTCTCTCGACGGAGGTACACCCACCCACGCAGCTTCAATTATCTCTTTATTAGATGCAGTATTAACGTGATGGATGCACTTGTGGGGTGGGTTGTTGAACTCTGATCAAGGATTGTGGGTGCACCGTTTGGTGAGATCAAAGATAAGCTGTGTGGGGATATTCGCAGATATATTTTATTACATTACATGCTTTCTTTATTGTGCACTAGCTGACCCGACAGACGTTGTCCTGTTTTTGATTCGAAAGGCACGTGGCGCCATCTATTATCATAATAACGTTATTGTTGTTTTCCTCGGGAACAGCACTTCTTTTCGGGATGAAAGCTACCCTATGTCAGTTTCTGTACACCTGACAACGTATGAGCAAAATTTCAGGATGATCGGCTCAGTGGTTTAGGCGTGAAAAGGTAACAAACAAACTTACTTTCGCATTTATAATATCTGAGTGAGGATTATGAGGGTATTTTTTTCTTTTTCCTTCTCAGTTTGTTTAAATGATGGTCTGGCAGTTTGTGTACTTTACCCAAATGCCCTTTCTTTGGTATTGTTCTTCGAGTCGTTGAGCTCCTTAGTTCTGAGTTGGAAAGAGCTCAACGACTCTCTGACAAATGCCTTCACTGCCTGGACAGGTCCCGATAAAATCTGTGTTGATCTTTCCTGAAAAGACAACGGTCTCTGGTGCATGGTCCACACATAACCAGACCAAAATTATTTCTAGATTTTAAAAGAGACTTTAACCCCTGGGTTTGTTTCGCCATTCCTTCTCAGGGGTAGTCAAATAAGAAATGTCGATTACACCTAGCTTATTTATTTTAATATGACGTGTAAAAGTGATTCATTTCATTTAATTTTGAGTAAAAGGAGAAAAGGCACAAATTGAATAACTGCTAGAAAAAGATTGAACGCTGGAAATGTCTGAGAAACCGCTTCTACAATTCTGAGACTAACAAAGAACTTAAGCCTGATTTACACGCAGCGATTTAAATATCTGTAGCATCGTTTACACAACAGTGAGCGAATAAAGGCTCCATCAAACAGGCGCGACATGACACGCGACTCAAAGGTACCGCAAGTCGCGCAACGAGCGGTGGCTTTGTGTCGCGCACGATTATATCGCGTGTCGCGCCTGTTTGAAGGAGCCTTAAGTCGTTTGTTGCTTCAATTATATTGCATGCCACAGGCAAGAAACTTGCATCAATAAATATTTACTAAAGAATGTTGATGCAAGAATTCAGAGATTACATGATCGAACGGATCAAACAAGTATTGAGCAGTCGATTGAATCTGTACGACGAAGCCATTCCAACTATTCCAAGCCTACCGTTGCGATGGACGCAATAACTGAAATTTCTTGGAACGGACAATTAATCGAACGACAAGAGAATTCTGAACACACATTAAGGCTCCTGCAAACAGGCGCGACGCGCGACGCGAATCGCGCGCGACACAAAGGCACCGCTCGTTGCGCGACTTGCGGTGCCTTTGTGTCGCGTGTCGCGTCGCGCCTGTGTGTACGAGCCTTTACACAGATTGGAGCAGTTGTGGCCCAGTGGAAATGGCCGCCACTTACGAGTTGTAAGGTCGTAGGTTTGAACCTATACAGGCGCTTTACTTTTTGTAAATTATTTCATCACCACTGCTCTCAAAACGGTAAAAGAAAACATTGTGAGGAAACAGGCATGTCCTAGAACCAAAAATTCGAAAGACATGTAACATCTACTAACCCGAACTGGGTCCGCGTGGTGGATTACGGCCCACTCCCTCTCACCGAGAGGAGGCCTGTGTCCCAGTAATGGGAACATTTACCGGCTGATTATGCTATTACACAGAATGGAACTATCGCCGCTGTGCTTTAAGGCTCCTTCAAACAGGCGCGACACGTGATAAAATCGCGCGCGACACAAAGGCACTGCAAGTCGCGTAACGAGCGGTGCCTTTGTGTCGTGCGCGATTCGCGTCGCGCGTCGCGCCTGTTTGCAGGAGCCTTTAGGGTACTTGCATAAAGCAGGGGGTTTTCCGGTATAGATCGCTGCAGGTTGATCTACTGAAAGAAACGGTTACAACTTACAATGTTTTAACCACTTTTACCTGTTTCTTTACGGGGCTATTTTACCCGAACCGATCGATACCGACCACGCGACTTGTCTTTACCGGGAGCCCGTGTCTTTATGCAAGCACCCTCACTTGATGTCTTAAGTAACTTTCAAAACTCCGAAATAACCCTACGAAAAGGAACGTAGGCGTAAACATTGTTATGCAACATAACCAACACTATAAATAATCACTTTCTAAAGTTAAAACCACGTGGACAAACCCAGTAAACACTTGAACCCAACCGGTTCAAACAAAGGATCTCGAAGCGTTATTTAATGTCGTAAACAAACGTGTTATGAAACGATTTCTTGTTTACAATAATAGTCCTAAACTAACATGAAACTGCGGAGAGTAAAGGCTCCTTCAAACAGGCGCGACACGACACGCGACACAAAGGCACCGCAAGTCGCGCAACGAGCGGTGCCTTTGGGTCGCGTACGATTCGCGTCGCGTGTCGCGCCTGTTTGCAGGAGCCTTAAGGGATGTGCCAGCATCCTAATTGCGGAATACACTTTCAATTACTATCTGAATCATTTTGAAGGATTTATTGCTAATCCATTGCTTCATATTAATATGTTCGAAATATTTTGTCCGCTGAACAACATAAATAACGCAAGGAATGTTGTTGAATTCAGGCTCGTGCAAACAGGTGGGACGCGCGACGCGAATCGCGCGCGACCCAAAGGCACCGCTCGTTGCGCGACTGGCGGTGCCTTTGTGTAGCGTGTCGTGTCGCGCCTGTTTGAAGGAGCCTTTACTGTCAAAACTAAAGCCATTGTTACTGTTGAATTATAGTGTGTTAAGCAATTCCCTCGTAGGTAAGCGTAACAAGGCGTAATCTGCGTCAAATTAAGCGCAAATTATATGGAACCCAATGCATCGCACCTACTATTGGTGCATCAATTTGATCGATGTACAATGCGTGCCACGTAAGAAGAGACTTGACACACCACGTGGTTTGACATGCGCAGTACACGATTTTAGGTATCTTTAGCGGTATGAGGTCTGAGTGCGGGACGGGACCGGACGTCATAGGGGCGGCGGAAAGAGGCGGGGGAGGCGGGGTCAAGTCTCTTCTTACGTGGCACGCATTGTAAGTGCGCTTGTAGGGACATACTTTATCTCATTTACTAGCTGCGCCCCGCGGTTTCAACCGCATAAGTTTCGATCCCGTGGGAATATCGGGATAAAAAAGTAGCCTATATGTTAATTTAGGGTGCCAGCTATCTATGTATACCGAATCTTATCAAAATTGATCCAGTCGTTTGAGCCTGAAGAAGTAACAAACATATAAACACACACACTCACAAACTTTCGCCTTTATAATACATATGCCCGCGTGAAATTTCTTGTTACTCCGACCCACCCCGTCGCATCGCATCGCCTGCCCGCGCTATTACTTCGTTTTTGCTTAGCGTCTTTTCTGACTTTTTTTCTTTTTGCTCGGCTCCTAAAGGTCATAGCGTGATGTTAAATAGCCTATAGCCTTCCTCAAGAATTGGGCTATCAAATGCAAAAAGAATTTTTCCAATCCGACTGGTAGTTCCAGAGATTAGCACGTTCAACCAAACAAACAAACAAACAAACTCTTCAGCTTTATAATATTAGTATAGAAGTATAGATTAGTAGGATTCTGGCCCCACTAAAAGTTGTCCTAAGCAAATGATTTTTAGCTTGGTAGATTAAAATAACAATCCTATAAAAACGATAAAAGTTATAAGTGTAACTTTCTGCATGAATATGAATGGAATTTAAAATTGTCTGAATATTGTTCGAGCCATCCAATAGTTCAAAAACAATTTGTTAACAAAGTTTAGCATGAATTTCTAACAAAAAGCTAACAGAACTTTCCGAAAACATTTGTATAACTTTAATGCAAATACAACATTTCGGACGATTTGTAGTTTCGTGGACAAAAAGTTGATTTATTCGGCGAGCCCTATTACCGGCGGCGTTGACATGCAGACGGAGTGCAGACGACAAAGGAAATTCACGGAATGTAGGAACTCTACTAACATTTATAGGTATTTTAGTACCTAAACATGAATACTCCTTTATTCATAAAGGCTCCTCACAAACAGGCGCGACACGTGATAAAATCGCGCGCGACACATAGGCACCGCAAGTCGCGCAACGAGCGGTGCCTTTGTGTCGCGCGCGATTCGCGTCGCGCATCGCGCCTGTTTGCAGGAGCCTTTATTCATAAGCCTTGCTTAAAATTAAGTAGTGATTTAGACAGTTTAACCAAACATTTTTGATGTTTGAACGTCATTTAACTTTAATCATCGTCTTTAAATAAACCCCTAAGTTGTGGTCTTTTTCTACACTAGACGATGTCAGACGTTGAATACTTGAGCTAGTGCTTACAAGAGTTTCTTCAAATTATCTTTAGCTTGTTTAAAGTTACAGGTATGACCATTTATCAATTCACTGTAAGCAAAGTATTATATTATTCCAGGCTTATTGTAAAATAAGTCAGAGAGGATTTCGAGAGGTGCTCGAAAAAAAAATATTTGCCAGATATATTTAACTCCACCCATGACAAACAGGCGCGACGCGACACGCGACACAAAGGCACCGCTCGTTGCGCGACTTGCGGTGCCTTTGTGTCGCGTGTCGCGTCGCGCCTGTGTGCACGAGCCTTTATACGTATTTATTTATATAAATTTCTTAATTTTAAGTGTTTACCCTGTATGCTAATCCAGAAATTTCTCTACTAACATCCCTACATGACATGTGTTGCACAACAAAATAATCTACAACCGCTTCATACAACCTTTTACTTAAGACGCCATCCACTCCACAAGATTTGTCCCCGCTAACGATGCGTTGATTTATTCGTCGAGATTTACTTCCGACTACCGTTGCAGACTGCAGATCCAAGATGGCGGCCACAGACTGCAGACAACAAAGCGACGACGTGATTAATTGACGGGGCAGGGACCTCCACACCCCTATGTAGTTAGTGAAAAGAGGAAAGAACTCGACGAATTATTAGGAAATGGTTGAATGGAATTTTAAAGGTAGCTTTAGAACACGCGCTCATTAATGAGCAACACTGATGACTTCTACAGGGATGATCCAGAAATATTATAGGTATTCTTAATGCTTTTTTCAGACTGAGACGGTGGCGGTCAGTTTGACAGTAAGTAATTGTACTTCTTCTTTTCGTGTCGATGGTACTCTTTCTTATTGTTTTTTATTTATTTTTTTAAGATTGAGCCCGGTAGGTGGCCACGTTGATTGCCGCATCAGTGGCATTCTTACAACCCCTTTAATTCATCCGTGGTGCAGGTGAACGGGCACATAGGACACTCCAGCAAGTTGGGCATAGTCTGATCTGAAGCAGCGCACTCGCACTGGGTGTTGGATGGGTCTGTAATCCCCCACTTCGACAAATTTGTCTCTGCAGCGACCTACTTCGGTAATCGTACTGATCTGACGTTATGTCAGATAGTAGTTATAATTACCTAGCGTCAAATTTTTCGCCACCACCACCGCCTCATATCATAATTTCCGCCTTTGCATCAGTTTTACACATCCGCCTTTTCATCATACCCTTGCGCATGCACTTATTATTAAATGTCGTAGCATCATGCTAAGATAGGAGCCTTTTTGCCGGGTCAGCGGGATTGTCCGAAAGGGTTACCGCTGGCCCGGAACATAAAGGGCTAAGGAAGGAACACATGTGGGTTTTAAGTCAGTAAGAGTCTGACACTCCCTTCCGCTCCACCGAGAGCGGGAGGGGTCATTTGATGATTTCCCATCCTCAAAAAAAAAAAAAAATAGTAGCCTTTTGGCTTCGTATAGGACTTTCTGTTTTTTACTTTCTTTTTATATAATTTTGTTTTATATATTTTTATAGTTGTGTCAAGTTTAGTTTGTGATTTTGTACGAGTCACAATAAATGCTTTTTCTTTGTTTCTTTCGTGCACTTATTTAAGAAGCTTTCCTTGCTGAAGTTATACTTATAACTCCCTTATCATAAAGAAGACAGCAAACACTGTACGACAATAAATTTTAATAGAAAAGCAATACACGCCAAGCATGATAACATCTTTAACAATATTCCCGCAAAACCGCTCTAACCCATTCATACAGTATAACACCCGTGTCAGACCAATAAAACCTCTATTCACGTACATTTATGTCAACATCATAGCATTATTGCCTGCACCGGTGCAGGGGTGCAGGGTGCAGGCAGACAACAAAGGGACGCGACGGGATCGCCGACACCACGTGAATGGCTGACGAAACAGCCAGTTATGTGGAGGCGAGACACGGTTATATAAAAGTGGTAACAGTATGTTATAGTTTAGTATTTAGGAAGTCGATAAAGTTAGAAATAGAGTAATGTTTTAAGACGAAATTGCTTTAGTTAATTACAAAAAAATTGCACGAGTGTGCTGACTGAATTGTGTGACCAGTGCTGCCGTACTTTGCTGATTACGGATATGTATGTAACTTTTTAAAGCCCAAAATCCGAGTTATTGCACTTATTGTAAGTACGGCAGAGTGTTGGTGGAGGGCTCGAATCCGGGCAGGCAATTTATTTTGTATAAATAATTTCATCACTACTGCTCTCAAAACGGTGAAGGAAAACATCGTGAGGAAATCGGCATGTCACAGAATCCAAAATTCGAAGACATGTAACATCTACCAATCCGGACTCGGCCCGCGTGGTGGACTATGGGCTATGGCCCACTCCCTTTCATCGAGAGGAGGCCTATGTCGCAGCATTGGGGACTAATGTTCCCCCTGCTTTTGTATTAATCAGCCTCTAATTAGTGCAAACATAGCTTATAAGCTATGTTTGCACTAGATTACGAAATGGCATCCATCTTCGGACCAAATTTCAAGAAACAAAACACAAACAAACACTCTATTGTGTTGTATCGTAAATCCTCTATTCATTTACTCACAAAAACCTTTCCGGCACTATTTTCCTCTATAACTTCTCCCCGCATTACGGTACAGACACAAAATATTTGTTTATACGCCCCTTTCCTTGTCCCATTAAGTTTCGTCTAATGGAAACCAGCTACTCCTCGGGAAATTCGGTACGTTAAGCCTCATTTACACAATGCAAGTTTCTTGCCAGTGGCGTACAATAAAATTGAAGCAACCAATGACTTGCATTGTCTCAACGCTGTTTAACTCAAGGTATGCAATTAAATCATATTATCATCAGCCTACAGCAGTCCACAGCTGGACATACGCCTCTCCTATTGCACGCCGTTCAGCTGGATTCTCGGCAACTATCCAGCTGCTACCAGTCACTCTGCGAAGATCGTCGCTTACCTTACCTTACGTTTGCCGATTCGCGGTCTCCACTACTGACCAGCAAATTGCAAAAAACGTAAGAATTTCGCGGGCTACCTTAGCGCTTCCCCCTTAAGAACACGCTCCCCCAACGACCGTAGGTTGGTTCTACGGCAGAAAAAAGGTCCGTGTAAATCAGGCTTTATGGTAAATCCATACTGCAGTGAATTCTTTCCAGCAAATAGACTAAACAAGCATTAACCCTTGCCGGAACGTGGGTCCACGCGAGATTTTGTTTTACACAATTGTATTTTAATTGTTTCTGTAATTACGGCATTCAAAAAATTCGGTAAAAATTTCAGCGGTCGGTATATTATTTCAACATGGATTTTTCCTGCAGTCTTTCAATGCAACTGAACCTAACTTACTTGTAAATAAATCTATACTAATATTATAAAGCTGAAGAGTTTGTTTGTTTGTTTGGTTGAACGCGCTAATCTCTGGAACTGCCAGTCGGATTTGAAAAATTCTTTTTGCATTTGATAGCCCAATTCTTGAGGAAGGCTATAGGCTATTTAACATCACGCTATGACCTTTAGGAGCCGAGCAAAAAGAAAAAAAGTCAGAAAGAACGCTAAGCAAAAACGAAGTAATAGCGCGGGCAGGCGATGCGATGCGACGGGGTGGGTCGGAGTAACAAGAAATTTCACGCGGACGAAGTCGCGGGCAGAAGCTAGTAGATTATAATGTGTGTTTATGTATACCTACATACTTATGTTTACTTGTTTTGTGATTATAATTCGACCTTGTTTTGTCTTCCTCCTCAACTGTTTACACCGGATACATGGTGTTTACTTACTTGCAAACAAGAAAAATTTTATTTAAAGACTAGGGCCCGTATTCATAAACGTTCCTCAACGACAAACTCAAGTGCGTTATCATTTGATACGCCTTTATTGCGATATCAGCATCTCAACGTCACATTGACCGAAGTTTAGAATATCATTCATCACATTTCGTTCTTGCTATGTCGTAAGATTTATTGAAATACTTGTATTTTGTTAAAAATGTAATGAATAGCGCTGTATCACGTTATAAAGATGTTTTTTACTCAAGAAAGCCTTAAGGCTCCTTCAAACAGGCGCGATACGCGATAAAATCGCGCGCGACACAAAGGCACCGCAAGTCGCGCAACGATCGGTGCCTTTGTGTCACGCGCGATTATATCGCGTGTCGCGCCTGTTTGAAGGAGCCTTTAACCGTATAGTTCGGAAGCGCTCCAAACATACAAACCGCCGCGCGCCGCCGCCGCGCCGGCTCGGTACCGGGTCCCATCGTACCCAAGAATGACGACATACGACACCCATTATTGATTATGTAAATATTTATTATGCTACCCATCAAATCTTATGAATGTGCGTTAATTAGGAAAGTTGGTTAAAAAGCTCTTATGTTAACGCCATTAAATCTTACATATTTAGCGCACAAGTTTATTAATTTATCTTGAACAAATTCACGTTTGTAAATACATCGGTACGATAATCGCCATTTTGATGACAGTGGTCGAGGCTAAAAAACATAAATTTATTCCGGGAGGTTTACGAAGGTATATAATACATTAATATTAAAATGACATATATTATCATAGGAAAGCCTTTGCCCAGGTGTGGGACAGCGGCTAATTAAAAAAATATTATGATAAAGAAATCTCGATATTTTGTTAAGTCATAAAAACCGTTCTAAGAAGGGGCGGGTCGCTAGTTAAAAAATAAGAGACAAACACACCACATCTCGTCAACTTATGCACGCTGCAAAGGACGAGTGCAGCCGAAGTTCATGGCTGCTCATTCGATATTCAAATTATTTTCGTAAATTAAAAAAACGCGACGCTTGCGCAACACAAAATCTACATTATTTATTCATTAAATAATCGCTCAAGGTTACAAAAATACAGTTATGCTTAGAAAAAAAGAATTGTATAATCGTTATTGAAAGGTCATTTTTTTGGAGCTAAGTAAACAATTATTATTTATGTATTTACACCAAACATAATATCATACCTGCCTCTTGGGTTTGGGATAATATGTGACATGTTACAGCCTGATTCAAAGTTTATGGCGGCTCGGAACATGAGGAAAGTCGCTGCGCCAGTAACAAATTCAGGTTCCTTCAAACAGGCGCGACACGCGATAAAATCGCGCGTCGCGCCTGTTTGCAAAAGCCTTTCATCTCTCAGCGGGGGTGACGGGTAAAGTAATGCGTACCAAGTAGCGCCCTTCAGAGCCATGTTAAAAAATGCGAGCCTATTACCGGGTACAAATCCGTACCTACTCTAGGCTGCTACCTCCAGGCAGACCCACTACTGATTAATTCCTAATGGAAAAACCCTAAAAAACTTCCACTAACCTAACGAACGAACCCAAAGCGTGGGATCAGAAGTCGCGCTTGCGACAATAGACCAAAAATGCAGGATGTAGCGGTATCTACAACGCCACATATAAAACAACGCGTCATACTGACGTCACGCAAATCCTGCATCGCGCAAGCAGAGTTTACCGCGCAACTAGCATAGATACAACGGCCCGACATGAATCAAAGGGCAGTTGCCCGCCAGACACAACACCCGTCTGGTCGGAGGATCCTCCCTTTTCTATGGAGGTTGAGTGAACTTTACACCCTGTTCCTCATACCTCTATACTGGTGACCCCGAACATGAACGTCAGCGCAGCCTTCGTGCAAATACTTCAGCGTGACGTCATCATCATCACTCCCGCAAGCGTTAGCGGCGAGTCACCCAGCCAGCCAGCTCCCACGGCTTCAACGGGTATCCTGACCACCAGCATGCAGCGACCGCGCATACCTGGTCATCACCCTCAGCCACATCAGCAACCTCGGCACAGCACACTGCACTTTCGGCCGGTCAACAAGAAGAGCTCAATTCCTCTCCTGGTCGACGCAGCAGCCAGCCTCAACTCGGCGCCGTACTACATCCGACGCACTGGAGCATAACGCAGCGCCACCCCGACTCACTGGGGACATCTTCGCAGACAGTTCCGACTCACCGTGAACTATGCGGCAACCGGTTCCGACTCACTGGAACCTCAGCTGGCCTGGCAAGCATCGCAAGATACTAGACTCAGCCCACTATCGACCTCCGGTCTCCGGGGAGTGATGTAGCGGTATCTACAACGCCACATACAAACAACGCGTCATACTGACGTCACGCAAATCCTGCATCGCGCAAGCAGAGTTTACCGCGCAACTAGCATAGATACAACGGCCCGACATGAATCAAAGGGCAGTTGCCCGCCAGACACAACACCCGTCTGGTCGGAGGATCCTCCCTTTTCTATGGAGGTTGAGTGAACTTTACACCCTGTTCCTCATACCTCTATAAGTACACTGCACTTTTATCGAACGTCAAACCTTTTATTTATGATCGGACATTCGCTCGAGTATAGATTTGCTATAAAACGCGCGTCACACCGAAGGCGTATTGGCTCCATGCCAGGCGGCTCGTGGCGATATTTAGTACTCAATTGCAGAGTTCGATTTGCCATGAAACTGCCGGAGGAAAAGTGGTCCTCAAGCGAACCAATAGCTAAGCTATTTGCCTGGTTTAGTGACGATTGGTACTGTCAACCTATTCTGTAAAAATGTCACCTCGAAAACTTAGGTGAAGTGAGCTTGAAGTGAGCTGTCAATCGATAGCAATCCCTCACATCAGGCGAAATGACAGCTCACTTCACCAAAGTTTTCACGATGAGATTTTTACAGAATACACAGGCTGGATTGGTACTTGCATATTATTATTTTTGTTGGTCAGACTGTCTTTAACATAGCACCTGAAAACAATAAGTATTGCTTGGCAGTTAAAATGGGTATAGGTGAGGTGGTAACACGAAAGTTTTGCTCCAAGATGAACTGAGTTCCCTAAGCGTCCCTCACACTGGCAAAAACGTTGCACAAAATTATGAAGATGTCGTTTTTGTGCAAATATATATTATTGAAAGTGTGAGGAGAAAATAATATTTTGTGGAGCGTTCAAAAGTTTTCTGAACGTTTAGAAATTGTTTGTCAACCCATCAATATTTTCTCAAACACCTCTTCACTCATCCCCAGGTGTATATGAAGTGTAGGATCCAGGCTCAGTTCACGAAGTAGTTTACGATGACCATGAGTCGGTCGATTCTTCTTCTTATTATTATTAAAAGTTGATGGAGCAATGCTGCACACAAAGTAACTATGAAACTTGCAACCTCCGGGCCAGCTAAAGCGGCGAAGCTATCTATGGCTGAGTTACAACGCGAGGCGCCGACACTGAAATGTTGTGCAATATTTTTGTGTAGCGTGAGAGGTCCACCACGACCATTCAATATTTTGGACAATATTTTGAGCGATAGTTTTACCAGTGTGAAGGAGAGTTTATGAATGCATGGATCTATAAATAAAAAAACACTGGCACTCCGGTAGTGCCGACAGAAGTGAAAACTTGAACAATTACGAGTGTATTTTGTGAATCGTCTTATAAACAAAACACGCGTGTTAAGGTGTGTTCCTTATTTTATAGGGTTGTAGCGTTTTTTACAAAATTTCTATAATAATTTACCAGTCCTAAGAACGATTGCAATTTAGCTAAATTTGTGGGCACCGGTGCTTCAACTATAGCTTTAACTTTTTCGGGAGTCTTCTTAAGTCCGTGTTTGTCTATTTTGTATCCTAGGTAATCTATCTCATTTTTAAAAAACTCACATTTTTCCTTTTGTAATACCAATCCTGCATCTTGTAGTCTTTCGAGCACGGCTTTAAGTCTTTGCAGGTGAATATCCCTTGTGGGACCTGTGATGAGGACGTCGTCAAGTAGACACAGAACTCCATCCATATCTGATAGGACACATTCCATCGCTCTCTGAAATATGGACGGTGCGCTAGACAACCCGAACACCATACGAGTGTATTTATACAGTCCACGATGTGTATTAATACAAGTAATTTTTTGGGACTCGTCATCTAATAAAAATTGATTATACGCCATTGACAAATCAAGTTTTGAAAACTGTTGTCCACCATGTAGTCTACTAAACAGTTCGTGAACCGTTGGCAGAGGATACTGCTCCACAATCAGCTGTTTATTGATACTGACTGAGTAGTCTACACACAGCCTAACTGTTCCGTTGCGCTTCAATACGGGGACAATAGGTGACGCATACTCGGCATGCTCAACCGGTTTTAGTACACCCAACTCAACTAAACGATCGATCTCGTTATTAATTTTGTCTTTTAAAGCGAACGCGATAGGGCGTGCTTTAAAAAACACTGGTTGAGATCCGGGTTTTATTTTCAATTTCACTTTATACTTATTAAACGCTCCTAATTTGTCAGAAAAAACCTTTGGAAACTGTGATTGTAGTTGTTTAAACATGCTATCCGTCTTGTTCAAGTACAAACAAGGTAGCAGCTCTAATTTAAAACTCGCAATGAAATCTCGACCAAGAAGCGGCGGACCGGTGCCATTATTAACAACGTAAATACTAAGCTCATGTGTTTGTCCCGAGTATGTAACTGGTAACCGAGTTACTCCTGCACATGTTATTTTATTCCCAACATATGTATACAGCTGTTTCCTAGTCGGCGACAATGGCACAGTTGAAAAATAATTATTATACACTGTACGGGATATTACAGTGACCGCTGACCCGCTATCGATCTCAAATTTCAATTCTACCCCCAGGATTGTCACTATTTCAGTCATTGGCTCGCCATTTATACAGCTTATTTTAAACAGCTTACCGTCATCATCTTCATCCACGTCACTTGTGGTGGCAATATAATTTGTTTTTTTACACATTCTTTGAAGGTGACCGGTCACATTACACTTTTTGCACTTATATTTCGCGAAACGACACTTCGCCGACGTATGGTTTGAACGACCGCACACAGAACACTTAGCTTCCGATGCCGCACTTTTCTTTGTCGCCGGGTCGATCTTGTACAGCTGCTGCTCCTGCTGCCCCGCAAGATGCGCGGTGGCTGCCGCTCCGGCGCTTGCGCTTCTTAGCGTTTCCGCTAACTCGATCGCCTTAGCCAGCGTCAGTTCTGTCAAATCTTGAGCAATTAATTTATCTCGCTCGCGCCCCGGCAACATTGCTATTACGAATCGGTCACGTAAGGCTTCTTCCACATTGCTGAAACCGCAGTGAGCGGTCAGCCCACGAAGTCTCGCCGCCCATTGTGTCGGTGTTTCACCCGCTTGCTGCGATGCCGCATAAAAATTGCATCGCTCGCCAAACCCGCTGCGTTTCGGTGTAAAATGACTGTCTAACAGCAATAGTATGTCCTCGTATGGCACTTCTTGAAGCTCCTTCGGTAAGGCGAGGTCCGAAGCGAGTTGGTAAGTGCCATCTGTGAGTGCGCTAAGTAGTATAGCACGTCGTTTCGATCCTGTCACGTCGCTGGCTGCAGTAACATCGTTTGCTATAAACCACTGAGCTAAACGACTCTTGTACGTCTTCCAGGAGTGGACTGTATGGTCAAACGTTGTCAAAATTCCGAACTGTTGAGCCGCCATCGCGATTTTTTCTTTTTGTGGGTACTCGTCGCCAATGTTAGGTATAGGAATAACAGAGAAGTGAAACAACCGCCTGCTGAATGCACACTGATTTATTCGTAGGTAAGGCGAATACTTTAAGCGTGGACGCAGCCACGCACACATATACAACAAGGGTTTTTTGCAAATCAGGTATGATGACCAAAGTGACTGGTTTATTCTTCTCGTGAAAGGAATTTATTCAGATTTACAAATAAGCACACAGGATAGACTTCAGTTCGTGGTGTTGGTCGCGGCAGTGGTAAGAGAAGCAAGCCGCTCGCATGGAGCTCGTCGTCAGTTATATATCCGTGGTTCAGCGCCATCTCGTCGTTGTTGGATGAACTACGTAGTTAGTACGCGAGGCCCTCGTAGTTCTTCCCGATGTGCATAGATGGCGCTGTCCTCAACAACGCGCGTCTTACGTTTTACGTCTTACGAATTTTCGATCAGGGTCACGTGACCTGACGCGAATTTAGAAGTTTTTACCCATTCCAAAAAAAGTACACAGCGCCGCTAAAGAAGTTTTCACTTCAATAATAAATGTTTTATTCACAACCCTTATTAAGTTGGTCTTATTCTAAGGTGTACACGCGTAGTGACTTAAAATAGGAGATTGGACAATGGATTACAAATTCATTGGGTACTTGTAGCCAGGGATTATATTTGGCAAATAAAGTATAATTAAGTATCCTGGACTCCGAAACTAGGCATAGCCTGTGTCTTCAGAGCCAGCAGTGATTCCTTCTTGGGGTCTTGTCAACCGTTACAATGTTAAGCAGATAGGTTAACAAAAAAAAAAGTATAAGAATAAGAACATGCAGCAAAGATGTAATATTATTAAATGCAAAAGGGTTAGCTACTAGGTGTTTGTATACGTGTACGTGTGTGTGTGTGTGTGTGGGGGTGTGTGTGTGTGTGTGTGGGGGAGTGTGTGTGTGTGTGGGGTGTGTTTGCGTGTTTGTGCGTTTTCACGAGCACACCGCGCGCGTTTTTATTTATTGGTCATTCCTCATTATCGACCGTTTAATGACCTATTAGTCTTTATAAGAGGATGATGCTGTAGCTTATATTATGGGTAAAGGCCTTTTCTATAAAATGTAATCCATTAGGTATTTGCGTTTCAAAATTCTGGTTTCTGGAAGAAGTTAACTCAAACTCAGCATTAATTTCAATTAAACCAATTTCAGGCCCTTTTCAATTGAAAGTTGAAGTTAGTTACCCATTCCAAAGCGTAGTTCCTATGGAGAAGAACGGGCAAGAAACTCCATGGACACACTTTAGAGAAGGTGTGATGATACGTTATATTTTTATTTCTTTCTTATTTGCAAAATAGTTGGGGAAACGTTATCTAAAACTATTCTAAATTTCAAGTTGATAGCATTAGTAATTCTTGAGATATCTAGCTGTGACAGACAGACAGACTGAGTCTCACCATAAGGGTTCCGTTTTACCATTTTGGTACGAAACCCTACTAAAAACCAAAAGCTACCAATAATTCCATTTCTCACCAATCAGTTCACATTGTTTTCCATCCTTGATTAAAGCCCAAACGTTACAGACCATTTAACAGACAGAAAAGTACTTTCAGGAGATCGACGGCGAATTGAATTTCGATAAATCGGATTGATTGATTGAATTCGGGCCGGGAGTGAAGAATTAAGATTGTGATGAGGTAATTCGATTCATCAGTTGAAAAACGGCCATTAGGTTACCAACAAACCTGGCAATGTCGATGAATGATCCTATGATGAATGTAATGTTGCGATTTTCACCAGGTTTGGTAGAACGGAGTAATTGCATAACACACTAAAGGCTCCTGCAAACAGGCGCGACGCGCGACGCGAATCACGCGCGACACAAAGGCACCGCTCGTTGCGCGAGTTGCGGTGCCTTTGTGTCGCGCGCGATTTTATCGCTTGTCGCGCCTGTTTGAAGGAGTCTTAACAGTAGGAATGGCTGTTATTTTGACAGTACAACAACATTCATTGCGTTATTTTACGTTGTTGAGCAGACAAATTTTTCGAACATTATGAAGCAATGTATTAACAATTTTCTTCAAAATGATTGGTAGTGTGTTCTGGAATTAGGGAGTTGGGTGTGGTTCACGATAGCCTTTTATTTAAATATACCTATTTTATTTTCGTTTGTGTTTTTTTTATCATGCACATTTATTTTTCCAATTCAATTTAGACATTGGCAGAATAGTCGATATCGGCTTTGCTTACCATTTAACTTTTTGACCGCCACAGTCATGCTGACAAACCAAAATGTGCCCAGCGCATCACGGTTCGACTACATGACAGACTTTGACGCCGAGGGCACGTTTTTGATTTTTTGACGTGTGGCGGTCAAAAGGTTAATAAAAAGTAGAATAGAATATTTATACCTACAAATTATAACAAAGAAAACAAAGGAGTCAATAGCGACGCCTTAGAGTGAAAACCTCGTAAGTGTAAAAGAAGTAACTTTTCAGGAGGAAGAAAGGACTGCGTGCTGTAAAATTTCTGTCTTTTATGTTTTTTTACCGATTTCAAAAAAGGAGGTTCTGTATTCTTATCAATTAATATGGAAATTTAACCCGCTTTTATATCTAGAACTGTTCGATACTATAAAATTGTCCGAAATGCATAAAATGCTACTTAGATTCCCGAGGTTTTCACTCTAAGGCGACGATAGTTAGAATAAAGGCTCCTACAAACAGGCGCGACGCGCGATTCTATCGCGTGTCGCGCCTGTTTGAAAGAGCCTTAAATTAGTCGTTCTGTCGCTTAGTGCACTTATCGCAAGCAGGTGCACAACTGCATGCTTACGCAATAATGTATATACAGGTGCACATGCACCCTTTACTAATGAAACAGAATTAGACAATTAGACATGCTTCCCTGGATGCTAATCGCATCTAGCATCCTAATTGCGTAACACACCCTGCATGATAATCCTGTCATTTTGACAATTCAATAATGTCCATTGCTTTATATTTGCTGACGAGCAGACAAATTTTTCAAATAGATGAAGCAATGTACTTTGTTGTATTGTCAAGCTGAATGAATTTTCATTCTTAACTGCGGTCGCCAATGCAATAATATTGCAAAGTTAAAATATTACAGGAGTCGTTTCTGATAGTAAATTGTGGATAAAAATACCCACTATTTACTATCACAAACGACTCCATTCCTTTTCTACCTATGTATAATATAAAATGGTCCTCCAGAGCGAATTTCGGTCATGGCGATAATTAATCTCAGCAGACTTGCTTTTAGCGCGGGAGATATTAAGGCTCCTGCAAACAGGCGCGACTTTATCGCGTGTCGCGCCTGTTTGAAGGAGCCTTTATAGTGCACAAGTGTGTGCGTAGACACAGGTGCACTCTCTCTTCCCTCACTCTCAAAGTCTGATGGGACGACACGCACCGCCAAAGCTTCCAAACTCCGGACTGTTTCTAAGGAATTCCCAATAACACTTTGCTCGACTTGGGAACCGAACCTACGACCCCACGCTCAGCAGTCGCGCTTGCGACCACGAGACTAACGGGGCAGTTCACCTAAAGTAAAAGTGCGCAGTGCTGCACACCCCCATTCTATTTCAAGTTAAACAAATATCAACTTTATTTCAATGACAATTAAGTGGATTTCAGAGTGACTAGCACTACTGAAAAAGTTATAAAAATGTTTGAAGCTGTAGTGTAAACTGAACTTTATTGTGTAGGAATTAAAGTTATTTTCCATTAATTCATATTTGTTTACATTTTTGGCGAATGAATCGCGAACCCAGATTATCTACGAACACGTCAACATGTCGTTTGCGCATCATTAGTCAACGCTAACCCGCTTGATTGACATTACAACAGTACTCGCCATTAGTCTCCTACATGTGACGTTTTATGTCATAACGGGGTACGGTATTAACTGACGTTAGTTCTGAGCCTATGGTGACACGATGGGAATGTTAATGAGGCTATAGTAATAACATAACTATGAGTATAATTATCTTGGAGTCATTAGAAGTGATGAAATGCAAATAAAAGAAAACTTCATGCAAAGGAGGCCAGGAGTTAAAGTATCACACTCAAAGACCAAGTTTGTGCACCATAGGTACTACTACTACACGCTCATTATCATTATCTACATATCCGCATATGTAGATAATGATAATGAGCGTGTAGTAGCAGTTGGTTGAGAGTTGCTGAGAATCGATTTGAATGGTTTGCGGCCTATGTTCAGCAGTGGACTGCTGTAAGCTGATGATGATGATGATCATTACTGACGTACCTAAATACCTTTTCGTTTTTGGAACGAAGCTCTTTAAAGACACAAGACACCGCTAGTTGCGCGACTTGCGGTACCTTTGTGTCACGCGCGATTTTATCGCGTGTCGCTCCTGTTTGAAGGAGCCTTAGCGCGGCTTGCGCTAGGATTCAACTGGTAGAAATCGTCACGTAAGAGAGAGAAATGGAGGGGGCATACTCAAAACTAAGCTTAATTCTAGCTATACATTGTGCTCTTAATTATGGTCAAGCAAAGGCGGGGGGACATGATCCAAAATATATGAATATCAAGTCCGAAAAATGGAGACATGTCGCATCCCTAGCAGACGGGGTCAATGACCTGTCTATCCTTTACGACTGAGATTTTACCTAGACACCACAGGCACAGAATAGGTAGGTACAGAAGGTAAGCTCCAAACAATGAGCGAAAACGCAGGCAAATTTAGGCACGCTTTAAGTACAGCGCAAGCGCACTTGTTTACTCGGTTACTAAGGGAGCGCGATGTTAACCTTTTCTCAAGAATTGGGCTATCAAATGCAAAAATAATGTTTCAGATCCGACTTGTAGTTCTAGTTAATCGCGAGTTCAAAGAAACAAACAAACTCTTCAGCTTTATCTGTACCAAGATTAGTACAGATACATAGATTACACGTTAAGGCAAAACAAACAGGCGCGACACGCGATATAATCGCGCGCGACACATTGCGCGACTTGCGATGCCTTTGTGTCGCGCGCGACTTTATCGCGTGTCGCGCCTGTTTGAAAGAGCCTTGATGAGTACCCACCATTACTAGGTTTGAGATGTCCACGCATACATGTCTAGGAGAACGTGCACTTTCGCTCGTTGTTTGCAGACGACCTTCTACACTATGCATTATCGATACCTCTGGGCCTCTGGGGTCAAAGGGCGTATAGCACGTCTGGCTAATTGTGCTATACGCCCTTTGAGCCCAGAGGTATCGATATGTATACTGTGCCACAGGTTTATTAACTAAAGATTACATTAAAGTACAGACGCCAGCACATCAACCTACTACAATCTGTCAAATTTCTTTAATAGATTTTCAACTTTATTACTAAAACATAAGGTTCAAAGTTGATTGAGAGTATTTGACAGTTTCGGTTAGCTTGATGTGCTGGCGTCTGTACATCTGCAACCTTTTGGATTACTTTAAAACTAACTTTAAAATAATTTAATATTTGAAAAGTTAGTTTTAAATATTATAAAGCATTTTTGTGCTGTTTTCATAATTTGAAAAATGTGTTTAAGCGAAGTTTTTGTTGAATGACTTTTAGGCAGTGCCGTATTATCCATAAGGCACTTTAGGCCAGTGCCTAGGGGCCCACTATGACCAGGGGCCCAGCATTCCCGATTAAAAAAAGAAAAAAAAAAAGGGGATTGTGTGGTTTTATGAAACCACGGTAAAAGTGAAACTTTTTTTCACATTATAAGGTAAAAGCCAAATTGCGTTGTTGTGGTATGAAAAAGGGGCGGCCCGAAACGAACTGTGCCTAAGGGCCCCGAGATGGTTAATCCGGCCCTGCTTTTAGGGACAATGTTTTAATTAAGTACTGAAGGGCGAGTGAAAGATCGGCTTACATTATGACAGTTCAACAAGATTTATTACGTTGTTGAGCACACAAATTTTTTGAACACATTATTATGAAGCAAAGGATTTGCAATATTCTTCAAAATGATTCAGATTGAGTTTGATAGTGTGTGTGTTACGCAATTAGAGTGATGGTCGATGAACAATAAGCAATCATAAGGTGCGTGAAAAAAAATACGCCTAAGAAGATTGGTAAAAAAAAAATCGGAAATCACAGTGAAATGCAGCTGGCATAAAAAAGAAAACACTGTTATGTATTACACTGTTATTTATTTACCCATATAAACTTCCGTAAAGTTACCTCTCAAGTAAAAATAAACAAGTTTAAGTTGCAAGAGACAAGAACATATAGAAAATACAAACTGCAACAACAACTGGAGAGAAGGAATCAAGAACTTTCAAGTTAAGAGCGCGCCTTGGCAGCCCAACGCGAGCGATTTCGTACCTCTCGCCCGCGCCCCCTCTACAATAATACGCGATGGCATAGCGCGCGGCGCGCCACCACCGGCGCAGGCGGCGCGCGGCAACGCGTTCGAGTGCGTGAGTCGAGTTCGAGTTTAAACTGCGCGGTGCCCAGGCGATCAACAGCGTTCTGTGCCGAAGACGGGCCGTGAATATGCCGTTTCGTGAATTTGAACTTGATTCGTATGGCAATAAAAATGTATTCGTAAAAAATTATGTCATTCAAATAAAGTTCAAATTCACGGAAGTATTTGGTACGACGGATCGATCGCGATGTGTAGGTAAAGTATAACATAGCTGATTATAATCAAACGAGCTCATTGTCGGTATAGGTAAATACATAATTATTTGGAAGCTCCGTTCATAGACCTACAAACTGACATACCACCAATATAGTAGGTAAATAGGTACTTGGGCTTCCATCCCGAGACGCGAGTTTCGAAATTTAGAAGCTCGTGTTTTTTTTTTCGTGGACTCGAGACTATCTAGTCTGATCCGTTATTCAGTCCTCGCGTAGGTACTCAATCTATATATTATGTACTTACCTAAAAGGTTAGTATGAAATAAAATATTATATGTAAATATTCATCAATATTTATTTATTAAACAATTTAATATTCAAAATTATATAATACCATTACAATAACAATAAAAATCCCATAAAAAAATTAAAGTCAAAGTGGTTTCACAAGGTTTCAACAAATTACGCGACGCGCAACATTCGAAGGTACCTATGTATGTACCTAATACAAATATCGTATTACCGTAATAACAAAAAGTAATGTTCCTACAAAAATAAACTCATAACATAACCATAATAACTATGTACCTAGAGCTAGAACAAATGTTTCCTTATAAATAAAAATACTGGCCAAGCAAGTCGGGCCATGCATAGTGGGTTCCGTAGCTGAAATTACAAACGACTATAACATACTACATCCATCGATCCATCCATCCATCCATCGATCCATCGATCCATCGATCCGTCGAACCGTCGATCCGTCGATCCTTCGATCCACCGATCCGTCGATCCAGCGATCCATCGATCCGTCGATCCATCGATCCATCCATCCATCCATCGATCCATCGATCCGTCGATCCATCCATACATCCATCCATCGATCCATGGATCCATCGATCCATCGACCTGTCGATCCATCGATCCATCGATCCGTCGAACCGTCGATCCGTCGATCCATCGATCCGTCGATCCATCGATCCGTCGATCCATCGATCCGTCGATCCATCGATCCGTCAATCCACCGATCTGTCGATCCATCGATCCATCGATCCGTCGATCCGTCGATCCATCGATCCATCCATCCATCCATCGATCCATCGATCCGTCGATCCATCCATACATCCAACCATCCATCGATCCATGGATCCATCGATCCATCGACCTGTCGATCCATCGATCCATCGATCCGTCGAACCGTCGATCCGTCGATCCATCGATCCGTCGATCCATCGATCCGTCGATCCATCGATTTGTCGATCCATCGATCCGTCAATCCACCGATCCGTCGATCCATCGATCCGTCGATCCGTCGATCCATCGATCCATCCATCCATCTATCGATCCATCGATCCATCCATACATCCATACATCCATCCATCCGTCGATCCATGGATCCATCGATCCATCGACCTGTCGATCCATCGATCCATCGATCCGTCGAACCGTCGATCCGTCGATCCATCGATCCATCGATCCGTCGATCCATCGATCCGTCAATCCATCGATCCGTCGATCCATCGATCCGTCGATCCATCGAACCGTCGATCCTTCGATCCATCGATCCATCAGTCCGTCGATCCATCGATCCATCGATCCATCCATCCATCGATCCATCGATCCATCGGTCCATCGATCCGTCGATCAGTCGATACATCGATGCTTCGATCCGTCGATACATCGATGCTTCGATCCTTCGATCCATCGATCCATCCATCCATCAATCCATCGATCCATCGCGATCCGGCGATCCATCGATCCATCGATCCATCCATCCATCGATCCACAAAAACACATAAAATTTCAAATCACAACGATGCTAAAGAAGTTTTCACTTCAAAAACTTCCCCACTTTACGTGTACTTTAGGTACACGTAAAAACCGATAGCGTAAAAAAATTTTTTTTCAAGATTTTATTTTACCACTTTGTCGGCGTGATTAATAATGTACGAACGCCAGCACATCAACCTACCCGAAACTGTCAAATTTTCGCAATCAACTTTGAACCTTATGCTTTAGTGATAAAGTTGAAAATCTATTAAAGAAATTTGACAGATTGTAGTAACTTGATGTGCTGGCGTCTGTACATAATTATATCCATGCCAAATTATAGTTTTCTAATAGTACTAAGAGCCTCTGAGCTAAACTGCGGACGGACATGGCGAAACTATAAGGGTTCCTTTTTGACTACGGAACCCTAAAAAAGTTTTTTTTTCTTTAAATAAAATTCATCAGTTTGAATAAGTAATATTAATTAGTAAAAATATCAGTGATTGAACTAGGATGATATTATTTTGATACTTATTGTATTTTTACCCGCATTATATAGGTAGATAGGTAGGTACACACGGCTACGTATTAAGCTATACATTTCCAGTATATAAGCTGACCTCTCATTGTACGGGAAAGATTCAATTGTTACATTATGCGATTTAAAATTTACATACATTAATACAAAGCATCACGCCTGTATTGCCCGATGAGGTGGGCAGAGGTTCGGGAATCGAACCCAGGACCTCACAGCTCAGCAGTAGCGCTTGCGACCGCTAGACCAACGAGCCAGGTAAAAAAAATATTAACGGGAATTAAAAATTTATTTACTTTTTTTTCCCTAGGCAATAGATATTCGAAATACCTAAGTAGCTAAGGAAATAAAAGAATTGATACCGTTATATAAATCGGTAGTTAGGTACAGACGCCAGCACACCAAGCTACCCGAAACTGTCAAATTTTCCCATTCAACTTTGAACCTTAAGCTTCAGTGATAAAGTTGAAAATCTATTAAAGATATTTGACAGATTGTAGTAGCTTGACATGCTGGCGTCTGTACTTACTTTTTTCTTTCTTTCGTTCAGAATACGGAGTTGTTCCCTCAAACGTTTTGTTTTGTTTTTGTTTTTTTAAAAAACGTTTCCCAACACTAGGAATTACTCCTGTATCGTGGGTGCGTTTACAAACATTTAAATTCACATACACAAACATCCAGACCCGGAACAACTACCTGTAGGCAATACAAATATTTGTCCGGTCGGGAATCGAACCCGCGACCGCGACACGCAGCGCAGCAGTCGATCGCTCAGCCACTGCGGCAACCACGGAACAGAAAAAACTGTTTTTTCTGTTCCGTGGCGCCACGCCAACCATGTGTCGTATTTTCCGTGAGTTTTCTTTTTGCCCATCTTTATTTACACTAAATAATGATAATAATTTATTATGTTTACACCAAACAGGTTTAACTCCTTTTTACAGTAGGTAATACCTACCACTAAACAAAATAAAAATGTCGAAAATAGTCCTCTCTCTGTAATGTCGCCAAACATAGGTTCGTCCTCCAAGAGATGCCGTAGCAGACTGATTGAATAAATTGAAAAGGATAGCGCTATTACTACCGCGTGCAAAACAAGAGACAGAAAGAGAGTATGCTCGCTTAGAATAAAATGACGCAAGCGCCAAATCTCTGAATTGCTAATTACGAGGAGAACGAGTAGAAAAATAAAAAAATAATTCTGCACGATTTGAGATAATATTATTACCTATCTATTAGTTTAAAAATCATCATTAAATTCCATAGGGTTTCAGAGATCTAACTCAAAATAAGTGCAAAACGAGGTTTTTTCGTTATTTTTTTTTATCGAGATTTTTTTATCCAATCGTGTTTTCGCTTCTACAAATTTAAAGATTATAAGTCCAAGTTTAATGTGTCCAAATAGCAAACTCTCAAGTCTTACAGATACCGATATCTAGATCGCCCAATATCACCAAAACAGCATAATATAGACTCTTAAGGCTCGTACACACAGGCGCGACGCGACACGCGACACAAAGGCACCGCTCGTTGCGCGACTTGCGGTGCCTTTGTGTCGCGTGTCGCGTCGCGCCTGTGTGTACGAGCCTTTACTCGTATTGAAATTCTGATTAATTAAAATCTGATTAGGATTACCACTCCCTTACGCCTGACGTAGAATTGATGCAAGAAATTCAAAACATTTTTTTTGTATACCTATTTTGTGTCTCACTGCACTAATAAAAAACCGGTCAAATGGGAGTCGGACTCGCACACGAAGGGTTCCGTACCACAAGGGAAAAACGCCGAAAATAACGTTTCTTTATGCCCCTTTAAATTTTAACTTTATTTAATTTTTTATTATTTGTTGTTAAAGCGGCAACAGAAATACATCATCTGTGAAAATTTAAACAGTTTAGCTGTCACGGTTCATGAGATACAGCCTGGTGACAGACAGACAGACGGACAGACAGACAGACTGAGTCTCACCATAAGGGTTCCGTTTTACCATTTTTGTCTCGGTCTGATGATGGAGCCAGAAAGTGGATAGTGGAATTCTTTAGGGGCTGCTAGTAAACCTCTCGAGTTTGCTAGTAGTCCCTCATCGTCATCTTCATCGTCATCGTCATCGTCAACTTCGTTGACTACGTATTAACTAAATGAAGAATATACCAGACGCAAAAGTTAAAAAAGTGTTGTTTCTCTGCGTCGTGTTTACCGCAAACAAAAGTATTTTTTTTTAATTACTTTTATATCTCAGCGAAAAACTAAACTAAAAACAGCGCACTATGTGACACAATAATTGTTAAAACAAGGCTAGCATAGATCATGCATGAGCATGGATCATTCAGGCTCCTTCAAACAGGCGCGACACGCGATAAAATCGCGCGCGACACAAAGGCACCGCAAGTCGCGCAACGAGCGGTCCGCAACGAGCGGTGTCGCGCCTGTTTGTAGGAGCCTTTACTCACAAAGCAACGCTGGGCTATTGTGGAACGCTCCTGATTGTATCCACATCAATTTACAGCACTTCAGAGCACTATTGTTCAGGGCTACATGACACTATAATGTCTATGATGAAATGTTACATGCTCTAACAAAGAGGCGACTGCGGCGTGTGTTTTAATAGAAGTGGCAATGTGGAAAATTAATTATTACAGCAGGGCCTATAATCACTATGACAACTTTATGATTCCTTACTTCGAAACCACGTCAATTCCTTAGCTAAGCACGACATCCGTTAATAACGTATTATATTCTCTATGACATAGTGACATAATTATACAACGTACTCGTATAACGTTAAATGCGCAAAACCTTTTAAGAGGCCATTGTACTCATCATTATGAACAACTTTTACAGGACACTTTTACGTTGTAGAGCAGAACATAATCGAACCTTGTAAAACATTTTAAGAGTAACGGTGGAGTTTCTTGCCCATTCTTCTCCATACGAAAACTACCTTTTGGAAGGGGCGACTAGAACCAATTCTATTTTGCTGTAATTTTTGACGTTCAAAAGTGCCTTTAATGTGCCTATTTGAAATAAATGATTTGACTTTGGCTTTGACATAATGTATGAAGTAATGGATTAGCAATATCCTTAAAAATTATTCATATTGTGAGTGAGAGTTACGAAATTAGGGTGCTGCTGGTTTAAGCAGAATCTTTTTCAAAAATCAAAATAATGCAGTTTTATTTTTATGAAACTCATGGTTCCTTTGACCACTTTTCTCTACTCCTACCCATCGTTTCGGATTTCACCTTGATATCTGAAAAATTATCCTGTATAAACTCATTTTTAAACTTTCCTGCTTTACAAAATTTCGTTCTCTATGCTATTTTCTACTAGCTAATGTATACAATTTCGATAATGGCCGCCGAAAATAAAAGGCACCAATTTTTTAAATTTTTTGGCACAAACATGGAGGTTGCAAAGCCCCCTAAGTAGCTCATATATCCCATTTAGCGACGTCGTACGCTGGATAGGACGTAGATGCATTTTGATGGAAAAAAGACGACCTATCTATCTGTGCGTCTAAATGTACGCTCATCCAGTTAGCGAGATTAACTGGGTCAGTTTTAATGGGGCCGTGTCACTGAAACCAGTTCAGTGCAGTATTTTATAATACACTCTTTTTGAAAGCGAGACGCATCCGCAACTCGCCAAAAATACTTTTATGGAATGAAAAGCGTTTTTCACGCTCTGATTTTGCCTGTAACAGGGCGGGGTGGGATGAAAACGATACAAATTTCATTCTAAATATTCAGAAGGCAGATATTCAAATGTTAGACAGTTTCACAGCTACAGTTTTGTAAGTACCAAGGAATCATAGCAGAATAGGAATTCGGCTTTTGATCAGCCAACAAGGTCATGTCAATCATGATGATTTATGAATTACTGTTTATTTGAACATGAACCATAAAAAAACAATTATTGGGGTCTTTATCCTTGACATTTAGATTTTCAGATGACTCAATGAATGTGTCGGTCAATGTCAAACGTCAACTTCAAAAATCGCATTATGTGCCAAAAAAGAAGAATAATATTGAACCGGAAACCGACAAACCAACATCTGGAGCCAGTGTAAATGAATTCTAAATTAAAATCATAAAAACATTGCAATAAAGAATGTTTACAGAGACGCTCGTGAATGGCGCGACCTATATTTAGCGGAGACTGTTGACCCGGTGCCCTCGCCCTGCATCTCTGTTGAGGAAACGCGTCGATATACTTTCTTCGACCTATGCGAGCCTGGTACTTATTGATTTGACTCCGTCTTAAAATAGCTCCTTTGTTCTTTTTTTGCAAAATTGTGAGTGAAGTTAACGATTTCATTGTGCAGCAAGCAGCTCTTTGCCATTTTCTTACGTTGTCACTTGTTAGGGATCTCTTTGTTTAAAAAACTAAAGCACAGGTTTATGTTATCAAGGTAAGGTGCAATTTTAAAGGTAGAGTTGTCACTGTTAAGAGGAAAATTCGGGAAACCTTTCTCGATTTTCCTCTGAACAGTGACCACTCTGAAAAGTTCTACGGATTGTTCGTAATGAGAGAACCCGAAAAAGCAGAATGTTTTCCCTCATCAACAACAAACATGCAAAACAAGAACTACTAACATCTGGCCATATATATTCATGAATGTAGCAATTAAACCGACCCTTCACCAAAGCAAAACTTTGCTACCTTTTAATCCAGCAGAAAGATAAAAATATTCAGTATTCACATTCCTAAAGCAAGTACTCCTCATTCATTGCATTGTCATTGAGCAGGAGTATACGAACTCCCTGCTAGTCTGCAACCCTAGTCCATTTGAGTCATATAAAGATAAATGGACGGTTGACGCGAAGCTTGCTGTCTTTCACAATCAGCGTTTGTTTTAAAGAATAGTTGCAGTGTTTGTTGACCCATTTGAGCTAATTGAATGGGAAACCTACCTAGCCAAAGTACTCATAAATACCTGAATCGGAGAAACTGAAAGAGGAGAATGATGGGGAAGTAACAGTAGCCATATTACAAAAGTTTTAAGTTTCCTCTAGAGCTGAATTTTGGGCCAAAAATGTATAAACTTTTTGCCATGGACACGCTAAGAAGAACTTGAATTAATTCAGTTTTATATGCTATAAAATAAAGACTCGATCTATTTTAAGAGACGATCTCGAAACGTGGAGCTCTGTGATGGAAGAGATCAAAACATTCAATCCACGTTTTACTGTTCGAGTCTATAAAGTATTTAACGATTTTCAAAGGATGAAGCTGTAAAAATAAATCGAATGCAACTTAGTAGGATTGCATAAAAGCATTGAACTAACATATGCAAACGGAATCCATGCAATTTTTATCACCTTCTTTGTTGCATAATCCGATCACAGTTTGTCCGGAACGCCCGAAGTAGTCCTTGAGCTTGAAAACATACCTGTAACAAAAACAAAATAGCTTCGTTAATAATAATAATAGACGAACATTTCCCAAAATCCGACCATAATAATAACAGTCGAAGTCGAAACCGATATTTATCGAGCATTCCAGTCTATCTTTGCCTTGTGAGCAACGTGTATAATGCAGGGCGGTTTATTTTGGTAGCCATCGGTACACAAGCAGTAGCCTGTGACCCAGTTAACTGGCACATGACCCGAGTTGACCTCTCGGCCTAGGTCGCCGGTCGCGCCGCCCGCATCCCTCCTGCCACCTCCAGACCTATCTGCTCAAAGCTCCACCCGTTCTTGTGATCCTGGTACTTTAGTCACAAATCTTTTACGGTTGTGAGGATTTTCCGAGGTAAACTTTTTTATTTCATCTCACTTTTTTGCATATAGGATTTTCCAGCTTCTCTTTTAGATGAAACCACATTGTTTTTAGAATATATGGCAAGATTATTTCGTCTCTAACAAAAGCAACTTACGGATTGCTACAATTTTATTTTTTGTATTTTATCTCCTGAACGAGTTCCCTCTTTTACAGCGCCTGCGGTTTACAGGTAAGATTGCATGTAATCTTTGTTTCATTTCCTTTTCCTGAAGCATAAAATCCAACCTAAGAAGCAAACAGATTAATTTATCTTTCAGCGGTAAAGCGGTTCCAATAAATGCTGCAAACGACGCCCCTTTTCCAGATTATTTATACTCCAATACCACTTAAATAATGTATCACTGCAAGAATATTTTAGTCGTTTCCCGAACCTCCTCAAAGTGGTTCGCGAAACGTTCCGTTACAAATCGCGTTCCAGTTTCCATCCAGTACAATAGTTATTCTAGTTTGTTTTAATAGTTCTGTATGCGATGGTTGCACAATTAGGTGTCCTCTGTGTAATTGACGGTGACGGTAAATCTCTTCATTAAAGTCGGACAGGCGAGGACGTAAGGTGCATCGACCTGTATACTAGAAAACTTCGACCCAGAGCCACCAGAGCAGTCGTATAACAACTAAATTGGAGTAATAAGACCCCACTCTTTATATGCAAATTTTCTTTCTTATTCACAAGTTGGAGGTTCTAGTGGAAAGCAGTTTTATACGGCTGTGTTCAGTCACTAACTGTGCTTCTACGAATCAACGATTGAAATGACAACACACAACTCAATGCAGTTCATACTATCCTAGTTAAGTCCTTCTGTAAGGTAATTAGACTTAACATTAACAATACTAATTAAATAGATAGACGTATAATCACGGATTAATACGTTTACACAGAAGTATTTGCGAACGAGGAAATCTTCACCGATACATTTTCCTGCTGTTTCTTTGTAAGATTGTAAGTTTATTTTGCTAGAACGTTAATTTTAAACGTTCAGTTACCGACCGACTTCCTAGATATTTATGTTCGCCTAGTACCCGTCTGCTAACACATAATATTATGAGATGAATGGGAAATCGCGTGAAAGGTTCACATGAATAAAAAAATTCTATACGATTATAGCCTTCCAAATAAGGTGGAATTATATAGCTGTGCTAAGACAGTTATTTCTTCGAGCTGATGACTAACACCCCTTATGTGTGATGTTGACTGTAGGACAACGAACCGTACGCAGCAATTTATACGTGAATCACACGCCTGGACGAGAATACTGACGACCTTGTCATCGAGGACGGGTTTTCAAATGTATTTAAAGATTTTCCACGAAAACATTATTTCATATAAACCAGTAAACAACAGGTTTAAACATGGGCTTTCGATGACCAGCATAACTTTAGCTCGAAGATGTTCATCCATAGTAAAATGACTTTCCCACAATCACAATAACAGTTGATGGTTCGCGGACGGGTGTGAGTTTTTTCACTCACGTGTCACGTTCTATGATGAGGGCGTTAGAATTTTATATGGGAAAAAGTTATAGCGCCATCTGGTGGTCACTAGGAGAAACCTAATTTCCCATACAAAATTCTAACGCGCTCGCACTCGAACGTGAGTCTAAAAACTCACACTAAGGCCACAGTGCGTATGCGGCACCTCCCCACAGACAATGGCCCACCTTCCATCTTGCGCCGCATGCGCTGTTACTGCGTCAGTAAGCGGAGTTCGCTCAGCTAATTTTGGGCCAAAGATGTTTGAACTTTTTGTCATACGCTAAGTAGAAGAAGAATAAGTCACAATTTATTGCAAGCAATCTACATCCAGCGGTGGAATGCTATCAGATGATGATGAACCAATCTCAACAACTAACAAAAATTGCAAACTAGAGAAAAGATCAAACTTGCAGAAAACGAAGAGCAAATACATAAATCTACAAAAACCCATAAAAATAAAAACTTTCGCTGTAAGGCTGTATTGCCAGTTTGGATTTCACAGGATGTTTCCCGAGTTCCATTTTACAATAAATGTTTATTTACGCATCAAGGGTTATCAGTAGTCGATACATAGACGAGAACTGCACGTGGCTCATATTGTTGGCATATCGACTTAAATACCTTCAGATATTCGTGTAGATTCAGAGATCTAATCATAGTGGTGAACCGATAATATTGTTGGGATACTACTGTAGTGGTCAACTTTTGTGTGACAATTGATTCACTGTGAAGTATCTTTTGACGTCACTGTTTAATATGTCACAAAAATAGTCTGAAACCTAGCAAGATAACAATATACATGAATATTATGAAAAGAACACGTAGGTGAATCAGACGAGTCATTCCAGTTTCCACCAACCCGCACTGCGCCGGCGTTGTAGATTACAGCCTACTACTCCCTCTCGCAGAGAGGACGCCTGTGTCACAGCAGTGGGAAACGTTATAGGCTGATTTTGATATACTATGCATTCTAGTATCGCAAGTATAAAGGAAAGACTCAGACAGACTTACGTAGGTACGCAATCGCCAGCTAATTATTTATGTAACAACTACATAACAGCTGTCACACCTGTCCATCACACCTGCGTCGAAGCTCATCTTCCTAACTCCTACGTCACACATTCTATAAATAACCCTATACGGCTCAAGTGGACAACAACTGGCAACAATGATACAAATTCCACTGTAGTGAAACAGGGACGTAATTGGAACGGGATTTGATTTATGCATGTTGTTGCCAAGTGAATGGCGTCAAGAGATACGAAATTACATTTTTGAAGTGAAAACTTCTTCAGGCTTTGCGCTCTACCTGAACAGTGAACAAAACTGAATCGTCACACTCGGGTCGGTGACGCTGAATCGTCACACTCGGGTCGGTTACGCTGAATCGGGTATACTCGGCTCCATTCGGTTGGTGAGGTGAATGGCATATACTCGGCGTAAATTTTTATTCCTATATCGTGTGGCACACCCTCTTTTTATGTATGTACGTATACGAATATTAATTGGTTACGTTTCTCTACTAATATAGTTGAGAACAAAGCTGCATTATTTTTTTTGTTTGATTTGGGACAAAAAACACATAAGCTCATCCAGATTTTTTCAACTTTAAACCAACCAAAAATGAAACTCCTAATTATCTCATTATAACAAGATATCAATTAGAACGAATGCAAAGAGTAAATCCAAACTCTCGGTGGATATTAATGTATCTCGAGTTATCTTGTTGGTTGGTTTTACGTCATTTCATCAAATGTCATCATTCTTTGGTCGTGTATTTGCTACTTTATGGTAATTTAGGAGTATACAACGAGTAACGTTAAATGCGCAAAACCTCTTAAGAGGTCATTGTACTCATCATTATAAACAACTTTTACTATGGGACCAACCTTGAAATAGCAAAAAAAAAAACAGCTGTTGTTTAGTACATTTTGACGAGTTAAGGCTCGTACACACAGGCGCGACGCGACACGCGACACAAAGGCACCGCAAGTCGCGCAGCGAGCGGTGCCTTTGTGTCGCGTGTCGCGTCGCGCCTGTTTGCAGGAGCATTTACGCGAGCATAAATGTAGGGAACAACTGATTGCTTTTTTCGCGATTACAGCTTGGGTTCCATAGTAAAAGTTGTTCATAATGATGAGTACAATGACCCCTTAAGAGGTTTTGCGCATTTAACGTTACACCTTGTACAGAAGCCAGCACATCAAGCTAAAACTTTGAACCTTATGCTTTAGTGATAAAGTTGAAAATCTATTAAAGAAATTTGACAGATTGTAGTAGCTTGAAGTGCTTGCTAGCTTCTGTACACTATGTAGTGCAGACCGCCAATGTTATCATTTAAACAACAGACTTTTTCCAGGATTATTCTCTGAAGATACCATTGCTAAAATAGCAATGCAAACAAGAAGATAATGCGTATGATTGATACGTGGATGAACCAGATTCTTGGATTTTCAAATAAGTATTGTGGTCGGAGTGCGTCAGGTTATGGAAATGCTTCCATTGAGGGTGAATCTTTTATATTTTCGCCGTATATTTTATAAAGCAACGTGCCCAGCAGGGCTTCTTAGAAACTTTCCCCCATGTCATATTATGACAATCTGTCATACCTCTTGACAGGCTGCCACATCTGTAAGGACGGAAAAATGAAATTGTTTATTCTGTAATAGGATATTTGAATCATTTTTGTACATCATACAAAAAAAAATAAGTTAGATCATGGAGTCGACTTATTCGAAATAATAATCTTAAAGGCGAAACAAACTCAGGTGATAAAGTCTCATCTTGGTCAGATCATGTGATGAGGACCATGTAGATACGTGTCTGAAATGGTCTTTTGAGGAAAGAACCACTCACCTAAATTGACGAAAATTTGTCCATATAACCTTCACAACCATCAATTTAAGACCACAAATACCGCAAACAAACAGAATAGAATACTCTTTATTATGTACCCTATACCATACAAATTACAGATATAAATGTAAGTAGAAATTTCATCGTTCTAATGACAGGGCCATATCACAGACCATAAAGCTACAATATTGAAGGATGAGTAACATTTATTTGATAGACAGAAGTGCGTCATAGACTTATTACGTTTCCATCGCATCGAGTAATGATAGTTTTCCATTTCGGTTAAAGTGAAAGGTTAGTTCCAGTGAATCGTATGTCACAATGTATTTATTATGTTGAAGCTACAACGCCCACAGAGCCGAAATGAGTGTAATATGATGGTTTTTGTGTGCTGTTCTATAATGTATATGATATACATCGCAGATAGAAATGCCTGGCTCAATGCTGGTTCTGATCCACAACCACAACTAATTGATTAACACTCGAAAATACTGTTGGAGCTGCTGAAGATTGTAAGACTATCTTTGCATTGTATAAACTCAATTTCCTTTGTATTGTATAATTGCATAGCACAGATGTGAGTTCTATGTACCCTATAGCTACCATTTACTGGGTAATAATATGTCTTTCATTGACTTGAATGTGCCCTGGCAGCTGATAGTATGTCATGCTCACTCAAATGTCTCGCTGACGGTGGCGTGTGTGTTGGATCATTTAGCTCCCTTCAAAATGGTTGAGCTAAATGGTGCTGATCTATGCGTCATGTTCGTGAACGGGCGCCGTCAGTTGGGGCTGGTCATCACTTAGCTGCCACGGCTTATTTTTAATTATTTTATTTTTAGATTGTTGTTTTGTTAAGTACTATTTGTTGTACTCGGGACGCTTTTAACGAGTAAGTTTTTTTTATTTTTTACATCGTTCTCACATTATATAATTTTAAATTCAAAAGTAATGATGTAACTAATATTTTTGTAAAATTTTATGTAAAAAGAATGTCTATGGAGTTTCTTGCCCGTTCGTACCTACGCTTTGGAATGGGCTAGCTTCGTATTTTCTGACTGACCGACTTCTTGACAATTCAAAAGTGCCTGTAAATGGTTTAATTGAAATAAATGCTTTGAGTTTGAGTTTTGTAGCGTTTTTTTTATGTAACTACATATTCGGTTTCCGATTTTTTCCTTATGCTGCATGACTTTGCTTCTTGGAAAACTTCATGAATCAAGGTCAACGGGAAGTACCCTATACATTTTGATTCCCTTGAGAGTGACGAAATATACGTTTTTTTTGCATAAACGGCCGTATCTTTTTTACGTTAATTTAGAAGTTTGATTTTTTCACAGCTTCATGGGATCGGAGACCTGAATGTATGGTTTTAATTTCAACTCGATACCTCCACGCGTTCCCGAGATAAAGGGTCTTGACAGACACACGGACGGGCGGACAACAAAGTGTATAAATAGGTATTCCGTTTTTCCTTTTGAGGTACGAAACGCTAAAAATGACAAGATTAGGTACAATTCCACATTTGTTACTCCATGCGTCGATAAGACACAAGCAAGACCATCTTTTTGATTTTTTATGTACTAATTTGCAAAGGCAAATTAGGACATAAAAATCCACATACTAATTACTTTGTTAGCATTGTTGTTGTTATGCTTTCATAACAACAACAATGCTAACAAAGTTTTATAAATTCCAGTCCATTCAGCCAAAATATAGCTAAAGCCTCATAAAACCATAGCATAAAAAGGAAGTCAGTCATAATTGATGGACAAGGTACAGACGCCAGCACATCAAGCTACCCGAAACTGTCTTTCCCAATCAACTTTGAACCTTATGCTTTAGCGATAAAGTTGACTAACTATTAAAGAAAAATGACAGATTGTAGTAGCTTGATTTGCTGGCGTCTGTAGACATACTCAGCCAACAAACTGGATGCGTGTCCGTAATGGCGGTGCATAATATCCTGTAACGTTCATTACCAGTGGACATTACCTCTCGTTATTTGCTTGTCTTATGATGAAACATGGTTTGTTTACAAAGAATTTGTGTCTATACACGATATGTAGACATGAGACACGTGTATCGACCGTTTGAAGGATATTTCACGTTACGGACCCATGGTGCAAGTGAAACGGTGAGTACCAGGACATCAGAAAAGGCGGAGAGGTTTAAAGATGGAACAGAAAAACAAAAGAAGACTGGACTGGAAAAAGTTGGTGCAGAAGTTGTGCTAGAGAAAATCGAACAACTCAACTATGGACAAGCAACTGCAGAAGATTTGTTGTCACTCTTTAAACACTCAGCAATAGAGGGAATTTTCTCATATTCTAAAATGCAAGAAATATTTATTTGTTCTCCTGAAAGCCCATAACTGGCGAAATGTGAGCGTACTATCAGGGTTATTGGGAAAACATTAACAACGTCTTTTTTTTTCAGCATAGGAAGTCATCAAATGGCCCCTCCCGCTCTGGGTGGAGCGGAAGGGAGTGTCAAACTCTTACTGACTAAAACCCACCCGTGTTCCTTTCTCAGGACGATATTAATGACATCATAAACAACAACTTTTGTTCTATGACTTTCATTAATTCATGAGACTTTCATATGAAAATAAAAATATTTCAATTCAACGATTTGAATTATTCGAATTACTGTTACGAACACTACGCGAAGCAAAAGAAAGCGCCAGTTAGGTAAACAATCTGCCGTGTCTAGTACAAAATTCAGCGGAGGGGAGAGGGGGTTAGATAGATAAACCAAATCTTAAAGGTTTCTTTTCCACCCTTGGTGACTGGTAGAGAATGCCTAAGGCATTAAATCCGCCTTTGTACCCTTTTTGTGCAAAAAGTTTAAATAAATAAATAATGTTTTGCAAAAAGTCATAGAGCAAAAGTTGTTGTTTATGATGTTAGCTAACCAGCCCTGCAAGGTTGTTAGTGTTTTACCAATAACCCTGTATAGTTGCATCTCTACCTAACCTTTCTGGAAATACAAGCGTGATGTTATTTTTGCGTAACACAATCTGAATCAATTTGAAGGATATTGCTAATACATTGCTTCATATGTTCGAAAAATTTATCTGCTCAACAACGTAAATAACGCAATGAATGTTGTTGAATTATCAAAATGAAAGCTATTACCTACTACTATTAGAGTGTTACGCAATGAGGGTTTTCGTGAAAATTTACGACACCAGTTCTTCAAGAGGTCTTCCAATACAAAATATATGATGACGTTCATCATACGATTCATTCATTCGTTCATCATTCAGTCATGACTAAAGAAAATATAGGCTCTTTGACAGATGCCTGGACCTGACGTGTCAGTGCTGCCACCTGGCGAACGTCATTTCAGAAAACCCTCATTGCCCCCCACAACTATTGCAATAAAAAGAGGTAAACAATTTCAGCATAGCAACAATTGAAAATTATTTCCACATTTTCCAACAGACTGCAAATAGATTCCATCTCAATCAATTGATTGCTTAGCGACTCGAATCAATTAGTTGATTGATAGAGCAATACAGGTGGGTGTGGAGATCTGGGATAATCGGAATCGATCCCATTTAAACATTTAACTGTTTAAATTAATTTATTATCTTGTTCTAGATGGACTTAAGGAAGGAGATAAAGTTTATTGGCTGTTGTTTCACAAAAGTAATTTGGAATGACTTAGGTTAGAGGATTAATTTAGATTTGAGTTGAGCTAATTTAAACCAAGATCTTTGCTTTTATCGTTGAGCTCCTTAAGTCTTGAGTTGAGCTGCACGATTTCTGACAAATGCGTGCACTGACTGGACAGGTCCTCTCAATCTGTGTGGTTCTTTCCTCTAAAGACCATCTCAGACATAGACCTACATGGTCTTCATATAACCTGACCAAGATTATGTCTGGACTTTAAAAGAGACTATGACCTCTGAGTTTGTTTCGGCCTTTCTTCTCAGAGTAGTCAGATAGGAAACGCCGACCTCATCTAGTTTAAAAAATATGATTGACGTGTAAAAGTGTTTGTACAAACCTACTTACAAAAATAAAATCATTTATCATTTATCATTCATTTATCATTTATCATTTATCTGCTTCGTTGGTCTACACTGAAAAAAAAGAATGATTGATTTTACTAAATTCCGCGTAAATTTTATCAAATCCGCGGGTTATATAGGTCCTACACACGAAATTGTTGATTTTACCAAATAGAACTGGTTGATTATGAAAATCAACAAAGTGGATTTTGTTAAATTCACTCTTGTATCATCATCATAGTAAAATTAACTATGAAAAGGGTTGACTATAGCAGTTCATTACTCAACCTACGCTACTTTAGTACATTCAACAATTCTTTTTTTTCAGTGTAGTGGTCTCAAGCGCTACTTGCTGAGCATGAGGTCCTGGATTCGATTTCTGGGTCAACCAAAGTGTTATTGGGTTTTTCAGAAAAATATCATTAGCAGTTCGGAGTGTGGATTTGTTCCCGGTTGTTGACAAAAGGCTCACCTCCTATTACTGGGACTCTTGCGAAATGTGGGTGGCAAACTTGGTAGGTTCACCTTTCGGGCATTAAAAGCGTGATGTTATGTAACTTCACCATTTAGTGCCGCTTTAAAAACTCATCAAGATTCGAGCAAGAGAATATCGATGTTTTCATTTGTGGCTGTACAACACTAAAAATAATTTTCGGTACCGATACAATATCGATAACTCGTGAAGCAGAATGATCTCTCTAATAAAAGAAATATGTTACGGAAATACAAATATTTTACGTAGGTCATAATTCAATCAAGTGTAATATATCTTTGTCCATGAAAGCCCCGGACAAAGGTTAATACGCAACCAATGCCCGTTACAGACGTTTTACTTTTTATCTGTGTAATAACAACATTCACAATGTTTCCTATAAGATTAGATAAGTTTGTTGACGTCTATCAGAAAATCCACTTCATGTATAAACGAGACAATATGGCGGCGATAAATATATTTATTAGCACGTAATCTGTAATAAAACCTTTATTGCTTGCTTCTTGATTCAAGATTGTCAAAAAAACAAACAACAAGAGTCTCATCTTGTCTCTGGATTGAGAATTCGAACTTGAGAACTTGTCAAACTATACTTTTATCTTTAAGAAAAAAAAAATTGGTTTGGTCTTCCCACATTCATAACAATCTACATTCATACTGAAAACTTTCCTCACGACATTTTCCTCATTCCTCCATATCACATCACATGCCCATACTATGTCAACCGTTTTCCACACAACTTTTCAGTTACCGGTGGCACTTTCAGAATTTACCTTATGTACCTACTTATTTCTTATCTATATACTAATAATAAAGCCTAAGAGTTTATTTGAACGCGCTATTATTATAAAGAGCTAAAGTTTGTAAGTTTGTATGTAGGGGGGGTAATCTCTGGAGCTTCCATTCAGATTAGAAAAAAAAAACTGTTTGCACTTTATAGCTCAATTCTTGAGGAAGGTTTATTAACAGGTATTTAACATCACGCAACGATCCTTATGGGGTGAACAAAAAGAAAAAATAGTCAGAAAAAATGCGAAGTAAATAACACACGAAATAACCAGCCTATAATTTTCCCAATGCTGGGACACAGGCCTCCTTTCAGTGAGAGGGAGAGGGCCGTTATCCACCACGCGGGCCCAGTGCGGGTTGGTAGATGTCACATGTCTTAGATTTTCTGGCTCTAGGACATGCCGGCTTCCTCACGATGTTTTCCTTCACCGTTTTGAGAGCAGATGGTGATGAAATAATTTACACAAAGTAAAGCGTCTGTCTGGGTTCGAACCTGTGACCAAAAATTCGTAAAGGCTCCTACAAACAGGCGCGACACGCGATATAATCGCGGGCGACACAAAGGCACCGCTCGTTGCGCGACTTTCGATGCCTTTGTGTAGCGTGTCGTGTCGCGCCTGTTTGTACGAGCCTTAAAGCGGCTATACACGGCCCTAAAATCAGCGGCGATATCGAGACAGTGCTAGTGGGTATGAAATCGGCTACTTCTCTACACACGTCGCTGGCAGTCAGTACGTAACCGACCGTGCAACAGACTGCTCGTTAATCCGAGATGCCGCCGACACTCTCAAAGCAGCAAAAAATAGGCATTGTCTTGGCACTTACTATGTCAATCAGTCCCGATTCCACTACACACGTGCCGACCATGCTCCCTAGACGATAATCGTCCCTAAATCGTGAGTTCGCCCGAAGTGATTTTTGAATTAGGGTAAACAATAAAATTTCGGTTACGATTTGTCTATACACGTGCCGATTTAAAGTACGATTTAGGGACCTCCCCACCACTTCCTCGATATCGCCACTGATTTAGGGTCGTGTGTAGCCGCTTTTAAGTCGGGGCCGACTCCACTCGAAGTAATAGCGCGGGCGGGGTATGTGGCTGATAGTTTAATAGGTGTATTGTGTCGCGGGCAGAACCTAACCGAACCAAAGTAGTTCTTTCCATATACGCGTAACACCACCACACACAATCATACAATACAGGATCAAATTAAACTAGCTAGCGAAACTCTGCAGACGTGATGGTTATCGATATCTAAAAACGATAAAATAAAAATATGTTTTTTTCGCGGAACCCGGTCGTTCACCCCTCAACGACCGCTGGTAATGTTGTAACTTGCAGTGTGAGTTCACCCCTCAACGACCGCTGGTAATGTTGTAACTTGCAGTGTGAGTTCACCCCTCAACGACCGCTGGTAATGTTGTAACTTGCAGTGTGAGTTCACCCCTCAACGACCGCTGGTAATCTTGTAACTTGCAGTGTGAGTTGAGAAAATGTATTTTATCGTTTTTAGATATCGATAATAATCATGTCTGTAAAGCTTACACAATAAAAACTAATCCATACTAATATTATAAATTCGAAAGTAACTCTGTCTGTTTGTCTGTCTGTATGGTTACCTTTTCACGCCTAAACCAGTGAATGGATTTCGATAAAATTTTGCAGAGAGATAGATTGCATCCCGGGAAAGGACATAGGATAGTTTTTATTGACATACCTCGCGGGCGAAGCCGCGGGCAGAAGCTAGTATTTCAAATACATACACTAACAGCGGTCGATGACCTACAAAAAAAATCATCAAATTAATTTCTCTTGTTTTATCATAATATTTAGATATTGATACTCATCACGACTGCAGTTTCGCCAGGTAATTTAATTTGACTCTCTATACTTAAATTATCCAAAGCACGTTATTGACTGAAAAATTTATGCTGTTCAATTATTTTTTTGTATGTGTATGGTTTCGACGCTTACATTCTTAACTAATTTATACCAATTAAGTACTTAATTAAAAATTTACTCATCAAATGTAGCGCGTTTTTTCATGCCAATTACTCTATAGTCTATTCCCATTATTAGACAAAACAATGGTAGTTCATTGAACTTTGAAAAGAAAAAAGATACAAGTGAACAATGTAATCTTAATCGATTTAAGCTCCGATGTTTATCACAATGATTACCACAAATTAATATAATCCGAGATAATTACAGATTACGATGACAAATGGGAATATAATGTTTTGAATGTGCGTTGACCCTGCGAGTTCTATACCCGATTTACATTATTCCAGCGCAGTGAATCACTCTAGCATTGCCGCTCGATTCAACTTAGGTGAAGTGAGTTTGTTTTTGCTAGGAATTGACACTATTGACAGCTCACTCCACGCTCATTTCACCCAAGTTTTCACGGTGAGATTTTTGATTGTTGTTTTTTTTTTCTTTCTTTTCTTTTCTTTCTTTCTATCTTTTACAGAATAGCACCGATGGACTGGGACTGGATTTTATGCACAGATCCAGACATATAAAAGCTATTGAATTGTAAAAGTACCGCAAGAGGCAACAAATACGTGGCGATAGACCGGCCGTTTTAAGGCTCGTACACACAGGCGCGACGCGACACGCGACACGAAGGCACCGCAAGTCGCGCAAAGAGCGGTGCCTTTGTGTCGCGTGTCGCGTCGCGCCTGTATGTACGAGCCTTTATACGGTTCTAGTGGGGCTGAGTTCATTTGCTTTAACGTAACAACGAGTGAACGGATTTGGATGAAATTTTGCACACAGATAGCTGGATACTTTTTTCGACATTCACTCGTGTAAAAGCTAGTACGCAATAAAATTTGTCTTCTAACGCCCTTGGCATTCGCTGCAGAATTTAAATATTCTTGCAGAATTGTATTAAATTTTTTACAGTATATTCCTTTCTCGATAAAGGCTTCAAACAGGCGCGACACGCGATAAAATCGCGCGCGACACAAAGGCACCGCAAGCCGCGTAACGAGCGGTGCCTTTGGGTCACGCGTCGCGCCTGTTTGCAGGAGCCTTCACACCGTAATTGATTTCCTGCTAACGACTGATTATTAGCCGGAGAAAATTGGTCTCATTTTCCTTACTCATGGGTTGCTGATTAGAACAGGAAATACCGCGTTGTTTGTTGTATTATGTCGTAAATAGAATTATTGCGAAATTTCTATGATAAGGGGATTAGATTCCCGTGAATAAAAATGCGATTTTTAGCAATTCAGCTCGGTACCTACTGAATAAAATAGTAGTTTTTAATCGACTTCTAAAATGGAGGAGATTCTGAATTCGGATGTTTTTGAGACGTGGAATCATATTCGTAACCACAGTCAAATTCGTTTCATTCTTTGGAAATGGCACGTCATTGCGCTTAGTTTATACATATTTTAAGGTATGCATTCGTCCCTCTTTTGGCGGAAGAGTCCCGTTTTCAGGCTGTCTGTCCCGTTGTCCCCAACCAGAGCAAAAATGTCCCATTTTTACAAAGGGATCAAACGATATTCAATTCAATTTATTCATGAACAATTTACATTTTATCTGAATATCAACAAATATAAGACAGCACAAAACTAAGAAAAAATAAGTAGTCGATACATTTTAATTACAGAGACTAACATCGACCAATCATGTGATACCCGACATTTTAAAACTAATTTTCTCCACCGACAAATACAAAACAAACTGATTGCACACAACTGCGCATGTTTTACACGACTAAATAAACTGATTTCAGATTCGACACATGTCTACGTTTACAGAACAATACGTTCACTAACAAACGTGCAGTTCCTAATTGCGCCTTATGTTTTAATGTCCAGCGCAGTACCGCCATTTATTCAACTTTCCTTATACATATCTCTACAACAGTTTAAACCTCGGTTTAACATCCAGTATATCTTGACACTTCACAATAGAGCTACGTACTTGTTTGAGCATAATGAGCCTATAATGTTCCAACTGCTGAGACACAGACCTCCTCTCTTTGGTGGGCCATAATCCACCACGCGGGCCCAGTGCGGGTTGGTGGATGACTGGATGTCACATGTCTTCGAAATTCTGTTTCTAGGAGATGGAGGTGTCCTCACGATGTTTCTATTCATCGATTTGAGAGCAGCGGTAATTAAATTAAATACACAAAGTAAAAAGTGCCTGCGTGGTTTCGAACTCACGACCTACACAACTATTAAGGTTCTCATTCAAAAACATCCATCGGTTTCTTACTAAGTCAAAGTCAAATCATTTATTTCAAATAGGCAAATTAAAGGCACTTTTGAACGTCAAAACATACAATAAAATTGAATTGATTCTAGTCGCCCCTTAGTGCCTTCGCCCCTGGTAGTGTTCGTATGGAGAAGAATGGTCAAGAAACTCCACAGTTACTCATTCAAAATGTTCAAAATTTCAACTATATCCGACGACCCTCTTTTGGTTACTGTACATTACCGTGTTAGTTCCATGTCGATGTCGTAGGGGCTAGCCGATTGAATTTACCTAACTGAAAATTTCCTTCTATAAAAACCCAATATCACCCTTCTACCCGGGGCTTGAATTGCTACCACGCTCAGCAAACATGCTTGCAGCGGCCAAGACAATAAATTTCGTGTGCGTTAGTTTTGTAGTGTAATTATAATGTTGTAGGTAGGTATGTATTTATAGTATTTTTAAGTTATATTAATATTGTATTGTATGTGTTTTACATGGGCCTTGATGCCTGAAATAAATGGATAAATAAATAAACATAACCATTACATCATGCCCTGTTCCCTCGAAGGCTTGCCCGGTTGGGCAGAGGTAATACTTACCCCGTTACTAATAAATGTTGTATAGCGTCTGCATAGTTACACAACGCTTTGACTTCTTCTTTCGAAAGTCAAATTACTGACGACTGAAAGGGAGAAATCTGTGTGTAACTATTCATCTGATATAATACGTTTATTAGTAAAGGCTCCTGCAAACAGGTGCGACGCGCGACGCGAATCTCGCGCGACATAAAGGCACCGCTCGTTGCGCGACTTGCGGTGTCTTTGTGTCGCGTGTCGTGTCGCGCCTGTTTGAAGGAGCCTTAAGGGGATTATAGAGTACACCCATTACGCCAGTTATGTTTAAAAGTCCTATGTAATAGGTAGCAAGCCATCAATCGAACACAAATCCAGACTGCGGCTGCTAATGAGAAATTCCAGATAGAAAAACCCAAGAACCCTTTACCTTTAACCCTTTGGCGTCCTGAGACCAATGACGCAGAAACCCACAAAGTACAGTACCCGGCAATAAATATTGCACATTGACCTTTGGAAAGAGACAATCGGCTAATTTCGACTTTGTAGAGGGTTATCTCTGTCGCACGAAATACAAACAGTCCGGTATCTATTAGGAGCTGTTAAAACAATTATGATTTGCTTCTTTTGCTAATTATTTTTATTCTTTGTATAAAATCGATAGGATCGAATAGGTCGACGTGCAATATTTAACGCCAGGTACTAATTAATTTAACTATCTCGTTATGAAAATCCAGATCCCATTTTCACTGCAGCTCTAGTTACATTAGGCGCTCGGTGCAAACATACTACACGTGTTAGCATTATCATTTTACGTTGCTTTTCTGTTTATCGTGTCAACCCGTGTTTGTAAACAATTCGCGTGATATGTCAGACTGACGTATTTATTTTTATGTAGCACGCGACTGTACTGTCTGCGATGTTAGGGATCAAGTTGTTACAGGCTTTCAACGACAGATATAGATAGACTGTATGAAAGCCAAGCGTGCCATTTTTTGACTGCCTAATATGACGTCACAAGCTCGCGCTCTCGCTCACGCATACCCAGCCAGCAGTACACAGGACTGAGCGCGAAAGTGGCGGCTTACGATTTTTGAACGTAAGCTGGTGCGATTTTTGGCTCGCAAAGTAGTTGGTCTTGCGTTATCTAGGTGTATCTATATCTGTGCGTTCAACCAACTCTGTCGGCAAGTTTATTTACACCTGGATAGTCACAGATATTTGTTTGCATCCTATTTGCAGGCTGCAGGGAATAGAGACGTGGTCCTTAAGTCCCAATGTCAAGTGGTCCAAATGTCCCGGCTCCGGACCAAACATGTCCAAAAGATTGATTAAAAAAACCGGTCAAGTGCGAGTCGGACTCGCGCACCGAGGGTTCCGTACTTTCACCGAGGGTTCAGGTATGTAAATAGTTTATTATCGGTTTTTTTTACATTTGAGTTGATTGAATGAAAGGTACATTGCGGTTTACGATTTAAGACGTATTAAAAAAAAAACTAGGTACTTACTAGATCTCGTTCAAATCAATTTTCGGTGGAAGTTTGCATGGTAATGTACATCATATATTTTTTAGTTTTATCATTCTCTTATTTTAGAAGTTACAAGGAGGGGGGACACATTTTACTGTCTCTCGCGCAAACTATTCAGTTTAGAAAAAAATGATATTAGTGAGGTTTCTAATATCATTTTTGAAGACCTATCCATAGATACCCCACACGTATGGGTTTGATGAAAAAACATTTTTGAGTTTCAGTTCTAAGTATGGGGAACCCCCAAAATTTATTGTTTTTTCTTTTTATTTTTGTGTGAAAATCTTAATGCGGTTCACAGAATACATAAGTTTCAACAGAACAGTTGCTTATAGTTTCGGAAAAAACTGACTGTGACATACGGACGGACAGACAGATAGACATGACGAATCCATAAGGGTTCCGTTTTTTGCCATTTGGCTACGGAACCCTAAAAACTAATCGTTTTCCTTACCAAACGGTAGCATTTTTTATTGCCTAACTGGGCATATAAATAGATTCGTAAGATAATTTTACCTGTGGTAGCTTATACTTCCATATGGGAGGGTATCCTATGCAAAACTATGAGGTCTTTGATTCATTATTGGTAAAGATACAAGAATCTTATTTTAACCAATAACAGGTCCGTAAATTATAGGAATCGGCCATAAAATGATATCAAAATGATTAAAACGGAGATAAATCCAACCCCAACGAAAACATTCGAACATTGTATATCTCTCAGGCTTAAACCAAAACAAATTACAGACAGGGATACAGTCGCAAATAAACGCAAGGTTACCCAAACAAAAACAGATGAACATCTACCCTCGGCCCATGTAAACTAAGCTTAAGAGGGAACAGGGCGTGCAATTTTCTATACATCCCCTTTTTCTTCCTGAATAATGCCTCTAGTGCAATATTTTATTTTTTCATAAAATCAATTTCTGCTGTAAATACGTACCTGTCATTTTATTTTTTTCAACAACTAATTAGTAAAGAAAATATGACCCTCTAAAAATTACCGCCGTTATTAGAGGACTGCCAGACAAATTAGAAAAGTTTTTAACAGAAAAAAAAATGTTAGGAGAATTGGTGGTTTAGAGCGATAAGTACTTCTACCGTGTTAAGTAAGTAACACGAGTGGGAAAGGAACGCTTATGAAGCAGGTTGTAAACAATGACTTTCAGAATGAAAACGAAGCTGATTAGAGCTTATGAACGACCACCTAGCTCTTGGATTCTTGGAGCGAGTTAGGTTCCCAATTAATGTGGAAATATGGGGGAAAATGCTCCTTTTTCTTGAAGATATGTGAACTGATATAGGGTACTCTAGGTATTCTGGATGTTGTAATGAGGTTCTGATGAATGCACTTAGAAAGGTAAGTTAGGGCAACTTCAATTTTTTGCGTTGATGAACGTCGATAAAGTGGCAAGACGCCTGAGTAATTTTAGCGAGTTCAGAAAATGGAAGCACTGGTTAAAGGATCATGACCGTTGATGTATGGAAATCCGTCTTAAGTTGAAACACAATAAATCTTTATTTATTATAGACTACGGTTTATATACTATTAAATAAAAGTGTTTATTTTCACACAAGTATCCGAGTTTTAAAGTAATTAAACAAATTCGGAGATAACCTAAAAATTGTCTAAACTACTCGCAACTTATAAAATGACCACAGATCACTCGTGTAGGTACAAAACAACAAAGATAGTTAAAAACAAAATAAGAGAACAGCTGCTAATTGAAAAAAAACGTGAATAATCGTGCTTTTTACTATTTAAGTGGAGAGATTAATCGCGGTGACTATTCTCAATCGACACATACTTAAACAATAATAAACAGTAATGGCGGCTTCCGCAGGCGCCGGCGCTTAGGGATGGGATCGATTTTTTAATCGATTTTAGAAACTTGAAAACGAGTTCCAATGTTTTTCCTGCGGATTTAAGTTTTGATACGCATTTTCTTTGTTCTGTTTTTTGTAACCAACAATATTATTTAATTTATTTTGTATTCGATTATTCATTACATTTGACTAATTATGCTGGTAAAGCTGTCGATGTAGAATAATAGCGGGAACAGATCTATCAGAACTCAATTTATTGCTGAATCGATTCTTTCCTGCGATTCGGATAGATTTAAAAATCGATCAAATGAAGAGAACGAAACGTCCATCATCACTATACGGAAATGTCATCATCATACTAGCAATCGTTAATTTACTGTTTATCTTAAAATCATAATTCCGGATACGAAAACAAAATTCCTGAAGTGAAAAGCTTGTAAAAAATAAGCAAATAATTTGTATATTAATTTGGTTTTCATACGTGCAACTTTCCTAGACTGGTTTTGAACAATCTCCTTTGTAATTTTTCGAAAAAAAAAACGCTACATCCCAGCGTAATGAGGGTTTTCGTGAAAATTTACGACACCAGTTGGCACCACTGTGACAAGAGGTCTCCCAATACAAAATATATGATGACGTTCATCATTCGATTCATTCATTCGTTCATCATTCAGTCATGACTAAAGAAAATATAGGCTCTTTGACAGATGCCTGGACCTGACGTGTCAGTGCTGCCACCTGGCGAACGCCATTTCAGAAAACCCTCATTGCGTCATTTTGACAATTCAACACCATTAATTGCGTTATAAATGTTGTTGAGCAGACAAATTTTTCGGACATATAAAGCAATGGTTTAACAATATCCTTCAAAATTATTGAGATTGACAGTGTGTTATGCAATTATAGTGCAGATCATTCCCTCCTATACATATACAGAGGATTGCATGAATTTACCGAAAACGACTGTTCCAGACCTTCGAATACATTACAAACCGGCAATTACAGTGAGCTATGGTATGTTATGCCAGACGTGTACAAATATTAACCAACCAAACCAACCAAGTCATCATCTGCCTAGCCTTTTCCCAACTATGTTGGAGTCAGCTTCAAATCTAACCTGATGCAGTTGAATACCGGTATTTTACATGGAGCGACTGCTTATCTGACCTCCACAACCCAGTTACTGGGTAATACGATACTCCTTGGTAAGACTGGTTGTCAGACTTTTGGGCTTCTGACTACCCGCAACGACTGTCAAAGATCTACGAATGACAGCCGGGACCAACGGCTTTACGTGCTTTTCGAGGCAGGGAGGGGCTTCGGTATGTAAAGATGGTCACCCATCTACAGACCAACCGCGGCAGGCGTAGCTTAACCGTAATCGGCCAGTGTGGCTGTTATATTATTTAGCCATGAACCACTCCACCAAGCCAATCATCATCATCAGCCTATAATGTTCCCACTGCTGGGACACAGGCCTCCTCTCAGCGAGAGGGAGTGGGCCGTAATCCACCACGCGGGCCCAGTGCGGGTTGGTAGATGTCACATGTCTTCGAATTTTTGGTTCTAGGACATGCCGGTTTCCTCACGATGTTTTCCTTCACCGTTTTGCGAGCAGTGGTGATGAAATAATTTACACAAAGTAAAGCGCCTGTCTGGGTTCGAACCTACGACCTACAACTCGTAAGTCGCGGCCGTTACCACTTGGCCACCACTGCTCACCCAACTAGCATTTTGGTAATAAGAATTGGTGATAAAAGAGTTATTTAAAAGTGAATTTGGCAAGCAAGAGTGATACAATGGTTTTAGCAATTGGTGTTAGAGCACGCTCTAACCCCTTACAAACTCTCAATTGGGCCCACGTCTTATAGCGCTATAAGTAATATAATAATTTTAATGCTCACTCTTTTAACACTGAGAGTTACATAATAGTTATAGGGTGGCGTTAGTGGCAAACAATTTCTTGTATCTATAATGGTGGTATAATATAAATCTAGCTACCTCAAGCACTTTAAAGTCTCTATTATGGTTATAATAAAAACTATAGGTGGTACACAAGTTCTGAAGTCTACTGGTATAAATTTTATAGTAACATATTAGTTCTTTTTTAGGTCCATTTTTGTCTTGGATTTGCTTTATGTATCTTGATCAGTGTTGATTAGCAACTCAGGGCTGTAGCGTGTTTTCTTTTTCTATTGTTTTGCATATACATTAGTTCCAAAAGTGTTACTTTATTTCTCAAAAATGATGGCAAACTAAGGAGTTGAAATTAAGTGAATTTCAAGTTACGGATTGTCAATATCTCGATGAGTGAAGTTTGATTTCTTTATCACATGGCTAAAATTTATTGCGAGGGTTACTTTATTGAGAAAATAATATATGTTTTGCGTCTCAATTTTGCAGGGCCTTAAAAATAAGTGATATTTAAAGTAAAAATAAATTGCATTTTATCATGCGGGGCATACACTCAATCTAAATTTAGATAAAAACAGGATATTGGCTCTGTCTTTTACATTCATTGTGTATTGTAGTAAATATTTTGCGTTTTAAAATGAGAAAATTAAACAAAATATGAGTTTTAAACTAGTTTTTTTCTGATTTATTTTTAGGTTATGTTTGATTTAAAATGGTGTCTACTCCTTATTATCCTAGGTTCCTATTATTACTATTAATGAACAAGAAGTACTGGATGGGCTGTAGTTAGAACTATTGTAGCACTTGTTATACCAGAATAGGGTTTTAAATGTTTAAATTCCGTGTTATTATGGCTTAGAATAACATAAAAGTAAATTTGAACCCCACTGTAACGATTAGGGCTCTAGAAATAACTCCATAATACCAATTGCTATCATAAATAGGGGTTTTTGATTACTGAATTAAGTAGCTGTAAATAAGTTGCAATTAATACTTTTATAGCAACGTAGGTGGTAAAAATATTTTGCTAACTATTTTCAAGAGCTCTTGTCGGTAGAAAGAGTTATAACAAACTATAATATTACTTTTAGTAATTTCTGTTACTTGAATTTATAAAAGCAGGTGCTATGATGGTTGCGACTGTACCGTTTATACCTCCTTAAGTAATAATACGTTTCCTAGGCAAGATAGGTGGTATAAAACATTTACTTAGCACTCTTTAAGAACACTTGAAAATAGTGAGACTTATTAGAAATCCAACTATTACCTTAGGTACTTATTGTTACTTGAAGTTACTACACCTAGTGTTACTGTGGTTCAGCTTTTATCTTTTATACCTACCTTAGTCATATTATGTCTTCTTGTTACCGTTACTCATCTTGATGAGTTATTTAGTTATAGTCATGACCATTGAATAAACAAAAGTTTTACTGGGCGCTTTTATACACCCGTTAAACCAATACAAACGATAACAGAGGTGGAAATTAGCGTCAAAATGTTGGTTGGGCATTGCTCACCAAGCCAATCAAGTCTCAATAACTAAATTAAATGAGCCAGAACATTTTGAAGGATATTCCTAATCCATTGCGCTATATGTTCGAAAAAAACTGTCTGCTCAACAACGTAAACAACGCAATGAATGTTGTTGAACTTTCAAAATTAAAGCCATTTCTACTGTTGTTAGTGTGTAAGTTACGCAATTATTCCGCTGAACTACCACTAAACCGCACTAAACCTTTCCTAGAACCACTGAATAGTTTATCTGTTACTTGTAGCGTAATAACTGCACTTTATGGCTGAAAATCTATACTTACTAATATTATAAAGCTGAAGAGTTTGTTTGTTTGTTTGGTTGAACGCGCTAATCTCTGGAACTACCAGTCGGATTTGAAAAATTCTTTTTGCATTTGATAGCCCAATTCTTGAGGAAAGCTATAGGCTATTATAACATCACGCTATGACCTTTTGGAGCCGAGCAAAAAGAAAAACAGTCAGAAAGAATGCTAAGCAAAAACGAAGTAATAGCGCGGGCAGGCGATGCGATGCGATGGGGTGGGTCGGAGTAACAAGAAATTTCACGCGGACGAAGTCGCGGGCAGAAGCTAGTCAAAGATAAGACGATAAAGTTCAAGAGTGTTCAACTATTCAAGAACATAGCTAACCTTTAGGTAAAGCTTGTCAAATACATACCTACGTGTACTTGTAACGTGTTGAATACGTGTTGGAGGTGGAGTTAATCTTGCCTAATGTGCTTAGGCGTTCTTAGCGGATTGGCTTTAAATACCGATAGAGGTAATCTGCATTCGCGATTTATTTGCCAAAAATGTAAACAAATATGAGTTTATGGAAAAATAACTTTAAATTCTACACAATAATGTTCAGTTTACGCTACAACTTCAAATATTTTTATAACTTTTTCAATAGAGCTAGTCACTCTGAAATCAACTTAATTACCATTAAAATAAAGTTGATATTATTTTAACTTGAAATAATATTAAGGGGCTTACAAGACCTAAAGCGCGGTCACTGTCGGACTGTATAGAAAAGAAAGAGAAGCGCGATGACACAACGCTGGTAATTTATTGCAAAACATGAAGCAATTATTTAAGGGCATTACATTGCCCAATGACCTTGACTATGCTGCCCCGTACTAACTTACGACGAAACAACGAGAGAGAGAGAGGGACGAGTGCGGGAGTGAAATAGTGCTTTTAGCGAAATTTCGGATTTTTATTAAAAATATTTATTATTAAAAGAAATAAGAGAAAAAAATCAATACACATTGTTACGTTATACGTCATTACGTATTTTTTGGTATAAAATTCATGCCGAGTTATTGAGCCGTTATAGAGAAAATTTTCAATTTAGGTTGAAAAAAGACCTATTTATTACGATTTTTTGATAAAATTTGAGTAAGTTTATTAAAATTTTAAACAATACAATGTATTTTTGATGATCTTTAGATGTGATGTGATGTGTGTGTGATGTGTGTGTGTGTGGTGTGTTTTTTTGATGTTTTGATCTTTTAGTTTAACATATATTTTTATATTGAAAACGCACAAAAGGATTCACCTACAAATTTCTTTAAACACGGTATTTTCAGGATTTTAGCGAGGTAATCCCCTTAATTAGTTATAGTCTTCATAAAAATCAAGTGCCATGTGTGTTTAGCAGTTGTAGCGATCTTTGTAAACACAATTCTATTTTTAACTCCTTATCATGTACACTAATCATAGAGCAGATAGAGTGGAAGGGATCTAGTCTAGACAGTGTATTAAAAGACGATGGTGCACACTGTAATTTATATAAAACAGCTGTTCTACGGCTTTGTAGCTTTTGTAATAACTTAATAAGGTACTATGCTGGGTAAGCCATTAGCTTTATCCCTGTCGATAAAGACACGTTCTGCACCCTAATTGAGTAACACACTATATCAAACACAATCTGATTTTGAAGGATATTGCTAATCCATTGCTTCATATGTTCCAAAAATGTTACCTAAATATTCTAAATAACGCAATGAATGTTGTTGAAATGTCAAAATGAAAGCCATTGCTGCTGATAGTGTAATGCGTGCCACGAAAGATGAGACTTGACACACCACGTGGTTTGACATGCGCAGTACACGATTTTAGGTATCTTTAGCGGTATGAGGCCTGAGTGCGGGACGGGACCGGACGTCATAGGGGCGGCGGAAAGAGCGGGGGAGGCGGGGTCAAGTCTCATCTTTCGTGGCACGCATTGTACGTAATCACCCCACTGGAAATAATTTCGTAAGATAAATTAAATAGAACTTGTTCAACTCGTGTCTAATGTCAGTCTCACAACAAACTCCATACATATGTATGTAGGTAAAGGTGTGTTTAATGTTAGTTGTTTAGCCTAAAAAACATGATGATAACAGAATACGTTTTTGTGATAGTAAGATCTGTGGCTCCCTTCTATTTCGTCTATGACCTGCATTGCACTCTAATTTCGTAACATACTAAGTCTCAATCTAATCATTTTGAAGGATATCGGTAATCCATTGCTTCATATGTTCCAAAAATGTGTCTGCTCAACAACGTAAAAAACGCAATGTATGTTGTTGTCAAAATGAAATCAATTACTACTGTTAAGTTAGTGTGTTATGCAATTACCCCGCTGAAATGCCTACACACTTAAAAGTATAGGAATCTAGAAACGCCGCTATTAAAAGCAGTAAAACCCATGCCAAACAACACACAATGCTTACATTGTATAAGCATTCAAGCAGTCATTTGGCTTACCAAATGACACGAGGCACTCTAACTAACATCCCGTTCCCTGATAGGCTAACGCTGGTCGTCTGCGGTCGTCTAATTGGCTTAAACCAGATCGGTGCGCTAGCGGATTGGTTAATAATAAAGGCAGCTTGCCGTGCGTTATCTAAAGGTTGCACGTTGCATAAATGTCAAATGGTACCTAAGCCTGTTAATTGATCCTATCAGTTTGCGTGGAAGGGCAGCTGATAAACTATTGTGGTTTTATTAAAAATAAACTATGAAGGGAAATTAATTGGGCTAAGTGCATGTGACCTTCTGGGGAAACTTATAATATTATGAGTATGACGTTATTGCATAGGAATCGAGTGATACTTCTATTCAAGTTTAAATGGCTTAGAAGTGAGTGAGATTACATTGATAAGCTGACAAACAAGCACTCACGCATTCCACAATAAGTACATTCAGAATGGAAAGACGGGAAAGACAGCTTAACAGCTTATATTTCAGATTTTGGTACTAGGTAGGTATATGATGCTATTAATAGCTATCTATATCTTATCACTGACCCATAGGCAACGCTTTCAATAAAAAAACGTGGAGAAATCTTCATCTGCCTAGCCTTTTCCCAACTATGTTGGGGTCGGCTTCCAGTCTAACCGGATGCAGCTAAATACCAGTATTTTACATGGACCGACTGCCTATCTGAACTCCACAACCCAATTACTAGATAATACGATACTCCCTGGTAAGACTGGTTGTCAGACTTTCAGGCTTCTGACGACCCGTAACGAAGGTCAAAGATCTATGAATGACAGCCGGGACGAACGGCTCAACGTGCTTTCCAAGGCACAAAGGGGTCTCGATAAGTAATGGTGGTCACCATCCATGAATCGACCGTGACAAGCGTAGCTTAACCTTCAATGATCAATCGACCCGTGCGGCTGTTATCATTCAACCACTAGCCCATCGTGCCTACATTCTTTTATTTCAAGTTATACAGCTACAAATCCATCAATCCGCGATACATTTCAATATCGGTCTGTCCACCGAGCCGAATCCAACTTTACCTGTAACATATCCGGGAAAAATGACCAAAATGTCAGTCGTATTTTGAAATACGTCGGAAAAGGGAACGAACCTTCGTCAGTTACGCGGCCTACTTCCTACGTCCCGTGTTGAATTATACATCGTGTTTTGGCAAATACACAGAAATACGGAAATATACAGAATTTTGTTGGCCGACTTAACGGTAGATTGGTTGTGATGCAAGCAAGTTTCAGGCGGAAAAGTCGCCGGCTAGTCGATAGTAAAATTTAAAAAGCAACTGCAGTATTTCCTTTCTCTTATCGTTCCTCATTCACCTTCAACCTCCTGGCTAAAAATAATGTAAACTCCCTAATGGCTTACTCTTGCAGGAGGTCCATATAAAAAAAAATTGCTGAATTTTTGTACACCAAACATTGATTATTTATTATTCACTTTTCTAAGAAACCTTAAAATAAAGTTCTGAACATAAAATTTTCGCCATAAAGGAACAGCCTCAAACAATAAATTCTGCCAGTATCAAAAGTTTTGAATTTATCGCTGTCCAAGAACAAATAATTGAATAAGCTTTCTCATTATAAATAAGTAGAACGATGAACTATCTCTAAAATATCTATGTTTCCTTAGGGTCTGTAAAAGTTTCGGTAAATGAGGTCTGAGGTCTGAACTTAAATAACTATTAAATAAGTTCTGGAGAGACGAGAGACGAGTTTGTAATGATAAAGATAGATTATCTTTATCTAACATTAGGTAACAGTAGAATTTGTGGTAACCTAAGAAAGTTTATCTTACCAAAATTTAGTTTCAATTTTACAATATAAATGTATGATAAAGTTATCCTATTGGATGACTTTGTTGATTCGAATTGAGATCATGTAGCTATCAACTAACCGAAAGTTTACAAGTAATAAAGATGTATGATAATTTCGAAATCTTAGTGAGTCGTAATCGTATAGAGATTGAGTATGGGGTAATCTAAAAAACACACTAATATTTTTTTATTATATAATCTACACAGTCTTCACATAATCTGATCAAGTTTAAGTCTGGACTTTAAAAGAGACTTTGACCTCTGAGTTTGTTTCTGCCTTTTTTCTCAGAGTAGTCTAGATAGGAAACTCCGACCTTATCCAGCTTATTTTTTCTAATTTCATTTCGAGAAGCTGGATAGATTGTGTGAGAAATGACATGCCTTGATATGACGGTTAATAGAGATGCATGGAATAAAAATACTAAGGCTCTGACCCTAAACACAAAAAACACAGGACAATAGAAAGAAATATCAAACAATATTATTTTAAACAAAATAAGACATTCGCAACAAACGCACAATTACACGATCCAGTAATAACGTGACTTTTCACACAAACATTATACGCTGCGTTTCACAATGTTTATACGCAAATGCAAATAGATACAGTGACGTGGATAATTCATCAGTTAACTGATGCGTCTAAATTGGGCCAGATGGACCGTTGCGTGTCGAAATTCTGTCGAATACGGTTTTCGCTCCAGGCTTGCGACACAGCGCGTTAACGTGTGAAGTTCCCTATAATCTGGTTAAAGATTTCGTCATAGGAAGTTTGGACGGCTTAGAATAATAAATGGTGTAACATTTTGGCTGTAAATGGGTTAGTTAGGAAAATAGGAAGAGGATGTGTCTTCATTTAGAATTGAAGATGTAAAAGCGCTTGAAATGGACTGTGAAGCTTTGTGGTTTGAAAGAGCTATTTTTGGATTTTTTGCTTAAGAGTGACAGGTGACGGACGTTTTATTTTCGGGATTTTATTGATGTGACAGGACAATGATGAAGATGGTCTCTTTGAACAAGAAATCTATTTCAGGAGCGTGTTTTTCTTGGATGTTGTTATTATTGATACGAGTGAATCGGAAGTTATAGTTATGATTCTTTGCTCTAATTTTACGTTTATGATTCTTTACTCTTTATAAAGTTGCAAAGAATCATTAACGTCAATTTAGGATCTACTTACCTTCCTACTATGTATTTAGGTTCCGGTCAAAACTAAAACGAATTTCAGCAATCGTGTGTGTACGTGTATATCATCAATTAAATTGTATATTTTACTTTCACCTCAAGGCTGCCGGCTGGAACCACTCCTAATAATATAAATATCAGTCTTACAGATAACTTCAATCTAAACGCTGTCATACAAAACAGACCACGCACTGTGTCTATTTGTACATCTTCTGATAAACACGCATTCACTAACTAGTACTTAAAACTATCTATTCTTATAAATAGGGCTGCCTAAGTACTTGGAAAGTGTGTCATTAATCTTCTTCTGTCGTACGTATCGGCATGATATATGAAATGCTGTGGTAAAACGATTAGCCAATCAGAAAGGTGCGCTGCACGCATTATGGTGGGTGCCGTCACTACTTGAGCCTCTTTTAATGGATTATATTAATTTAATATTGCAATAAAAAGTTGAGGCAATAAACACTTGCAGTATTTCGCAGTATATGACTGCCTCGTTGGTCTAGTGTTCGCAAGCGCTACTGCTGAGCATGAGGTCCTGGGTTTGATTTCCCGGCCGGGCGAAGAGTTATTGAGTTTTTCCATCAGGAATTTCTTAGCAGCAGACCGAAGTCTGGATTTCTGCCAGGTTAATGGCATTAGGCTCGCTCCCTCTTATATGGGACTTAAACATATCTGGGGAATTGTGGGTGTAGGTACTATAGGTACAGATATAGGTTTGGGGAATTCTGGCGTGATATTATGTAGTGTAATATTTAAGACCAGCTGCGCCTTGCGGTTTCACCCACATGAGCGTCGATCCCGTGGGAACATCGGGATAAAAAGTATCCTATGTATTAATCCTGGTTATAAGCTATCTGTGTGCCAAATTACATCCAAATATGTTCAGCCGTTTGAGCGTGAAGAAGTAACAAACATATAAACACACACACCCACTCACAAACTTTCGCCTTTATCTAAACTTCTATACTAATATTATAAAGCTGAAGAGTTTGTTTGGTTGAACGCGCTAATCTCTGGAACTACCAGTCGGATTTGAAAAATTCTTTTTGCATTTGATAGCCCAATTCTTGAGGAAGGCTATAGGCTATTTAACATCACACTATGACCTTTAGAAGCCGAGCAAAAAGAAAAAACGTCGGAAAGAACGCTAAGTGTAAGAGTATGTGGAACGTGAATCAAACAACAAGCTCCAGTAATGACTGCCATATTTAATCCATCAATCATCTACCGCCACCAACATGATCACTATACCCACTTATGAATATCATCACATCTTCCTCCCTCACAAAAATATGAAAAACAAAAAAAACTTAAAATTCTATTAAACCGTAACAAGTATAAAATATATATGTTAGTATATACATTAATATCATACATATTACAATTTGACAAGCATAATCAGCTAATGGGCACTCATAATATAAACTTAATAACTAATCTCAATGCTTACATTGAACAGTAACATCGTTATTACTGTATCCTAAACTTGAGTAATTTAATTTAATCAATGTATTTTACAATTCATTTATTATGTATTATTAGCGGTTAACACTACTTTTATTTAAAAAAAAACTAACAAAATGACGAAACACTAAATTTAATCAATTTTAAGCAAATACAATTTTAAACTTAAAAATATACTTCCTGATTTAAAAAACGACTTTAAACAATATTACAGAGAGATGTTATCGCGACGGCTGCTTGAGACGGAGTGAGGGACGAGTACTGGCCGCACCCCCTTTTATACACAGCGCCGCACGGTAGTTTGAAAAATAACGTTTTCACGCTAATACGGCCTCTCCTGACGTGTGGCTGTCCTCAGCCACATTGTCCAGATGATGGTCCTTGTTCGCCGCAGTCACGATCTTCGGCAAGTGGACTCGGGCGACGCGAAGGGCTCATGTCTTCAATAGCTGCATCAGTAGTTAGTGGACCCTGGCGTGTGTACTATCCTCTTCAGCTAAAAAAATTAGAGAATAGCACATATTAGTAATATCCTTATCTAAAAATGTCTGTTGCAATTAAATGCAACACAAATCTAGACGGAGCACCCAGTTAGCTCGTCTTGGCAGAGACACATCTCAATGCCCTTATGAATAAACTGAGATGGAGGCACCCAGTTAGCACATCTCTTTTGGCAGAGTTACACTAACTCAATGCCCTTACCGGCAGAGTTACACTAACTCAATGCCCTTACCGGCAGAGTTACACTAACTCAATGCCCTTACCGGCAGAGTTACACTAACTCAATGCCCTTACCGGCAGAGTTACACTAACTCAATGCCCTTACCGGCAGAGTTACACTAACTCAATGCCCTTACCGGCAGAGTTACACTAACTCAATGCCCCTACCGGCAGAGTTACACTAACTCAATGCCCTTACAATTAAACTGAGACGGAGGCACCCAGTTAGCACGTCTCTTTCGGCAGAGTTACACTAACTCAATGCCCTTACAAATAAACTGAGACGGAGGCACCCACGTTTGCAGTTTTATACATTCGTTAAGAATCATTACGACCAAGCGACACAAACAGTACACTTGTCGTCCAGTGTCAGAGGCCCAAAGTTAGCATGACACTTCACACTTGCTCACCACCCTCAAAGAAAGCTGAGCGTGTGTCCGGCGTCCACTCGCCTCGCCACAGCACCATGTATTCTGCAGCCGACTGGGTCTTCTTGCCATATGACCCGGCAAGCAGTTCCAGCTCGTAACGGTGATGAGGCAGTGCACGCACCACCTTGTACGCACCACCTTGTACGCACCACCTTGTACGCACCACCTTGTACGCACCACCTTGTACGCACCACCTTGTACGCACCACCTTGTACGGACCACCTTGTACGCACCACCTTGTACGCACCACCTTGTACGCACCATCTTCTACGGACCACGCATCCGGAGTCCACTCACCACGCCACTGAACCATAGGTTCTGCGGCGGCCCGGGCTTTCCCGTTGCATGAGCCAGCAGGCAGCTCGAGCTCGTACCGGTGATGTGGTAGCGCTCATACCACCTTGCACGGATCACGCATCCCAGAGTCCAGCCTCCATGCGCTCTGCGAGCCCTTGCTCACAAACACGAAGCTGCCGACGACAAATGTACGCGGCTGACGCGCGACGCGTCGCGACGTCTCGCACAAGAGACCTCAGCACTGGAGTAGTCGCTTCAACGCCAGTCAATAGCTGTAGAGGCGAGGTGCGGGTTGTGGCTTGCCTCGTTATGTTCAAGGTGAGCTGCACCTTCCACAACGCATCGGACCACTGCGCACCCTTGTTGATCGCCTCTATCCGCAACATGTTGAGAACCGTCCTGCAACAACGCTCGACCTGCCCGTTTTCACGGTGCATCTCAGGCGTGATAAAAAGTATGTTACAGCCTAACTCGGTAACCCAGTCTTGAGAGGATGCTCTTTCGAACATTCTGCCACGGTCACACACAATTGTTGACGGAGTACCGAATAGTGAAATGTATTAGAAAATACACGTTTTAACTCTGTGATATCTTTTCTATACAGGGCGTACAACAGACAGTACTTAGTAAAAGCGTCTACCACAAGGAGTATGTATCGGAAACCGTTTGACTCCGTTAGGGGACTAAGGATGTCAGTGTGAACCACTGAAAAGGGTACCTCAGGCTTCGTCCAAGATTCTACGGTCTTAGGAGACTTCACTAAAGCTTCAGTTTTACTAGAGCTCGGCCGTACCTGACCGTGACCAATAAGCCTACCTAGGTATTCTAACTCTGTCTGAGAACGTGTATTTTTTTTAGATTCACTGAAAATCCCGTCTCAGTTAGTGTTTTTAATACCTCTCGCAAAGTTTTCAGACCATCACAGACAGAATTCGACATTATTAACACATCGTCGATTAACGGTAGCGGAAATCACTCTTAATAGTGATAGCATTTAGAGCTCTGTAGTCGACGCACATCCTATCAGACGCATCCTTTTTCTTAACAAGGATGATAGGACTCGCGTAATTAGACTGACTCGCGAACGATTCGCTTACTAATCAAATCATTAATTATCTCGCGAACGCGACGCTTTTCGTCTACGGAGAATTTATAAGGTCGATAGTGAATTGGGATGTCACTATTAACTTTTATTTCCATACAACCAGTGTGTCTACGCCTGAACGCAGCCCTTCATATTAACGAAGAAACGAACGCACCCAATGTCAACGGCGCTCGCGACAGGCTTCACGCGGACGAACCGGACGAACTTCACTTCACGATATTAGCGCGCACCGCCATACCTTTGTCGCGACACACATAATTGTAATTTTCAATAAATAAACTACTAACTATAATCGAGGTCGATCTTATTTTTGTATCGCCAACACAGTATTTACTCTAGAGGTCGCTGTACCGGTAGTAAACGTATCTGAATACTCGTTTAATAGAGCTAACAAACACTCTTTTTCGTCACCTACTAAGGGTGTCCTTATCTTAGGGGACTCTACAGTCAACACGTTGTTTACGTGCGAATCCCTGACTAACCGTTGAGAGTTATTTGTTCTAATATACGTAACTCCACTATGATTTAAAACATAAGTGCCAATCAAAACCGGTGCCTGAATACAATCCGGGGGAATAACAAACAAATCTACTTCTAAAGATAATTCGGGAAATTCGATAAGAGTGCATACTTACGAAGTGGACTCTATATCATGACATCCAATACCACGCATACGGCGGTAGTTCGGAATTTTATTTAAACTAAAATGCTTTAAGACGGAATCAGAAATCAGCGAAATATCAGAATCTGAATCAATTAGAACGTCAACAGCTACGTTCTGTATAACCGCGGACCACGACCGATCACTGGTCCCGCAATCGTTGAGCCACGTCTTAGCGTCACCCCGTTAACACCCACCAATGCGTCCCAGACATTCCCGATCTTCCCACTGACATATCTCGCATAGTATCTCATAGCTCGGTCACTCCTGACCAAATATGGTACAGGCAAAACAACACAATGAAAATTTGCACAAACTAAAAAATTGCAGAGTTCAGAGTATTAATCATTCTTTGATTCCCAAATCTCAAGATCACAAACTAAATAATCAAGTAAACATGATAGAGCAGCTAATAAAACATCCTTAGAGCATAATAAAACACAGCAGGAATCTTATTCGTGGCCTGTGGCTTTTCATTAAGCCCCTACAACAAACCATGTTTGTTACCTTGAATTCTTCCTGAATTCCGAGTCCCACGGACTCTATGGTCTCTACAAGACCCCGACCAGCCGAACTAAGATTCACCACTATCACTCGACTTTAATCTCTACTCTGTTTCATCAACCAGACTTCTACTTTGCTTTCCTCAAATTCGTCATTAATACTCTGATCCCTTGGCCTGTGCCATGGCATATGCCTTAACCTCATGAGCGTACTTGATTCAACCAGAGCCATGTAATCAAACTCTAATCAATCATAACAAAAAAATATCAACCAGAGCCATGTACCATCGTTATCCACATTACAACAATCTTTTTTACTAAGAGCCTTAGACACCTGGAAACCCACAGACGAGTAAACCACTCTAACGCCACGGCGCTCCGGCCGACCAGCAATCGCATTGCTCTCACTCATCCAATGCATGGATCCACGTGTATCACCCCTGTGACTACACACTTTTTACTACGGCCGGTAGAGAACCCCTACTCGCGTGGTTCCCACTACTTAGGCTTGCTCATAGCTCATCACCACTGTGATTACATCTATTTCGACTGGTACATAACTTACTGGCATCATTCATAACCTATCGTGAGCGTATTTAAAAATTGCATCGTTAACTAGTTTGGGCTATACCTAACAATGTAACAGTTTTTTGCTGTTGTTTACCAGGAAAGCACTCGGTACCAGAGTCAAAACAAAATGAAAACGACTCACCAAATTCTGTAGACAATAGATCTGTAGTAATGCTTAGATCTTACTTGAATTAGGGAAGAAAGTGCCCCCACAATCCTGTCCGCAGCATCAGCCTCTCGCGATGTCTCAGCGGTCACGGCTCCATCCGCAGCACACGCTTCCTCACCAGCAGCAACAGGTGCCCCGGCAACCACCGAAGCCGTCAGCGGCGGAGCGCCGCGCGGATGCGACGACAGGAGTAGACGCACGTATAGCGTCTGAATGCAAACGCTCCCCCAAAGCGCTCGATCGAACCAGCACTCCATCCAAAGGGTCGCGTCGAGGGCTATCCCGACGCCCATACGAACTATCCCGGCTCCTACGTGAACTTTGAGAGTACTCTGATCTATCACGACGACGCCTAGGAGATCTACTACGCGATTGACTATAACGGCCACGACGCCTTTTATAAACATCACGACAGATATGCGAATCGTTTTCCCGAGAATTACGCCTAGGTGTATTCTCACGCGGAGTGCATCCACGACTCGACATGATTATGACTATAGGCAACGTATATGACCACTACGTGAACAACAAACTAACCGCGAAATAAAAAAATTAACACGTGGTTGTTTACTTCAAAAACACGTACGAAATATAATGTAATCGAGTAGAAACACGTGGCGAATCACGTTAAAATGCACAGAAACTAATCACGGACAAAGTCAACAACACGTGGTGAAAAATTTTAAACAGACTCAAAACACTATTTTTATCACGCCTATTTCTACCTCTATTACGAGTGATAGGTAGCTCTTTCGGACATGATTCAAAAGCTTTTCGCACGACACAGAAAAAAGATAGGCAATGGAGCCTATCCCACTTCTGATATTAGCGGTTAACACTACTTTTATTTAAAAAAAAACTAACAAAATGACGAAACACTAAATTTAATCAATTTTAAGCAAATACAATTTTAAACTTAAAAATATACTTCCTGATTTAAAAAACGACTTTAAACAATATTACAGAGAGATGTTATCGCGACGGCTGCTTGAGACGGAGTGAGGGACGAGTACTGGCCGCACCCCCTTTTATACACAGCGCCGCACGGTAGTTTGAAAAATAACGTTTTCACGCTAATAGTATATTTTTATTATCTTGCTTTGTTTGAAAGAAATTACGTAGGCATTCTGCCTAGGTACGACTTTTAATTTGATAGGATTAATATTTTATTCTTAAAGTAACACATACATTCATTTGCAATTGTTATCTTATTATTTAACTAGATTATACCTTTAAATCTATTCTGATTAATATCAATATTACGCTGCCGTTGATAATACGGATGAAGATTACATTGTAGTGCATTGATTATTTCATGGATACCCCCATCTATTCGGCGGTCGCACCGTCCTGCCAGAACGAGTAACATAATTATTATTAGATAACGGCTCACGATTTTCATGTCTATGACACGATGAATTTTCACAATCATAATCAAACTCATAGTCTCGAAGGGGGCTATGTCTGTGCGAGTGATCTGCTATTAAGTGCCTTCGATTCCGTACAACTACTTTTCCATTATGTAAACGAACAGCATATGACCGATTTCTGAGTATTCCCTCAACTAAACCTGGTACCCAATAATTTTTTATTGTATCAAAATATCTTACATTTTGACCAACTTGTAACGGAGTTAAGTTCTTACTACTTTTATCATAAAATTCTTTTTGTTTATTTTGTCTATTTATTAATTTCTCTTTTATGTTATAATGCACCTTTGGAACCAATAATTTTATAGGAGTTGGAACAATACTTCTCAATTGTCGACTTTGTAAAATTTCTGCTGGTGATGCTAGATGCCAGTGGTGTATTCAAGCATTCTAACAATGCTAGACGATAATCCGTATTGTCTTCTGTTGACTTTTTAATAATATTTTTTACTGTTTGAACTGTGCGTTCAATTTGCCCATTCGACTGAGGATAATAAGGCGATGACGTGTTATGATTAAAATTCCATTCTAGTGCAAATTTCCTAAATTCAAATGATGTAAATTGTGGCCCACAGTCTGACATTATAGTATTAGGTATTCCTTGACGACTAAATATGTTTTTTAAATGATTAATTATGCTCCCAGAAGTTGTACTACGTAATTTGATTAGCTCGAAATATTTACTGAAATAATCCACTAGTAACAAGTAGTCCGTACCTTTATATTGAAATAAGTCTACACCAACCTTAGCCCATGGTCTGTCAGGAACCTCATGACAATTTAGTTCTTCTTTTTGATTTTTGTTTCTATGCCTTAAACAAATATTACAACTTTTAATCATGTTTTCTATATCGTTGTTAATACCGGGCCAAAACATTATTTCTCTAGCTCGTAGTTTACATTTTTCTATTCCCATATGTCCAATATGAATCTTTTTTAACATATCTTTTCTCATAATTTTAGGTATTATTATTTTATCCAATTTCCAAATTAACCCATTTGCAAAAACGAAGTAGGTAATAGCGCGGGCAGGCGATGCGATGCGACGGGGTGGGTCGGAGTAACAAGAAATTTCACGCGGACGAAGTCGCGGGCAGAAGTTAGTAATATTATAAGTGTGAAGTGTGATATTTCGAGTAACATTTCCAATACAATTTAAAACTAAAAAATCCGCAACTGAATTTAATATCTCGGTTGGATTGGAATATTTCGGAATCAAGTCGCTCCGACATTTATATCCAGCGTAATTCTGTTACAAACGCGCTTCACTAAAATGCATTCCGCTTTGAAATACTATAGTCTAACTTCATACAGTTGATCATCGCAAGTATTTGAGCAAAACCACTGATTTTACCATGGAACATTTATTGAATTAACCATTTATGTACTTACCTACACAAACGTCTGGACAAAAACAGGGTATAAAAGGTGAACGGAGCAGCCTATGACACAGAAACTTCTTTTTATCACATCTATTCAAAAAGAGCTAGTATTCTTCGTAAACAGGGACTAAAATAGCTCTTTAATCCCTAGGTACTAAAAGTGATTTTAATTTGAAATGTGGATATTGTTAGTAAAAGTTCCAATCACCAAAGAGATCAATCACGAACATTGTATGAACAAGTAACAGGCTGTATGATAAGGAAAAATGCGCGAGTCAATCAACAAAACAAGTTTGTGAAAAAATAAAAAACGCACGAAAAGCATTCTGCCTTCGTTTGTAATTGTTTACTCAAATTAAGATTTTGCTTTGTTTTATAAAAAATGAGTATGTCTTCCTCAAGTAATTGCATGTAAATAAATAAACGTACTATTCTTACTCATAATTTACACTTAGGTACTTATTTTTTCATAGAGGGTGATAAAAAGTAGAGTGTCCACCTCGGGAGCAACACTATTTTAAGCTCGTGTGACGTACTTTGAATCCTCGCTGCGCTCAGGATTCTACATTAGAACCCCTCACTGCGCTCGGGTTTCTACTCTAGATTGGCAAACAATCTACTATTGTTTTTACACAAAAAAGAAAATAAAGAGATCTCTTTTTTTATTCAATGCTTGGATTGAAGCCCGCCGATGGCTTCAATCGGATTGAATGCCATGATGTGTGAATTTATTGATATAATTACCGCGCGTAGAGAAGGGTTCGTTTAAGTTGACTATTTATCGATGTATTCGTTATTTTTGTGAAAAAAAAAAAGTAATTTCTGTAATAAATTGATTATAATAATTTTATTGTATAAATACTTAAATGTAAAAAAAAAATCACTTACATAAATAAAACAAATAGCCGTGCTAAGGTTGAAAGTGCAATAGATTGGGCTTATTTCCTATTATGAGCTACTTTACGTATTTAATTTCCCGCGTATTATTTGTCGTCGCAGCCATTACTGATGAAACGGGAATAAAACAGACGGAGGAAGATTGTGTCTTGGACACAGTATTTATTGTTCGGTCGATATTGTTACAATCGCGGGTAGAACCTATGGGGTAATTGCGTAACACACTTTCAGCAGCTTTCATTTTGTAAGTTCAACAACATTTATTATCTTATGTAGGTACGTTGTTGAGCAGATACATTTTATCGCGTGTCGCGCCTGTTTGAAGGAGCCTTCCCAACTAGCAATTTTCTCTTGCGGATATGCTGATTTAAGAACTAAGGTTTTACAGCTAACTTACATGTGTCTAGACTATAACAATACATCTTATAAAAGCATGATTTAAGGCATTTTGTACTAAAAGAATACTGACACTTAGTACATGCTCTTATATATGTGTATAAAGAATCGTTGTAAGACATTTATCAGCATAGTTGTCTTACAAGCGCATTTTTAAAGAGCATTTGCTCTTGAATATTATTTCCACTTAAAAAAGCATCTTAAAAGTACATTCTTTCTTAGTAGAGTCTGCATTGAGTGTTTTATAACACTTATGACCTTAATAAACTTTTGCATAAAACTACTATAAAGCGAAGTTGTAAATGTGAATTAAGTCTTCTCTGAGTCAAATTAAAGAGAAGACGAATAATAGTAGAGCTTTGTCAGAATAATTTGTCTTTTAAAAGACTTGTGAACACTTTATTAAGAATGTCGGCCATTATATTCGTGTCATTTCGTGTAAACAACGCTAAGTGTTTGTAACAGTTAAGCATGGAGTTTGAAAAATGGAAAAGATTTAAAAGAAGTGGAGCATATAGGAATAAAATTAAACAAAAATACACAGACTCACAAAAAAGGCTACTTGGTACTAGTAGAACTACTATAGAAAACGATGGAGCCAGTAAATCGTTCGATGGTTCCGTACAAAAACAAGAAGATAGCAGCTCTGAAGACTTTGAACTGGCAGATTGTAGTCTTAATTCTGGTTCTGACGATAGCGATGAAAGTGAATGTGAAACAAATACAACGGATTACGAAAAAAATATACAATTTCAAACGTATGGCAACTGAGTGAATACTTTCTAGAAAGAACCTAACACCAATGTGGTGGGGGCACGCCGCCCGCCTCGTTTAGGGCTTTTTTTTTAGGATGGGAAATCATCAAATGACTCCTCCCGCTCTGGGAGCGGAAGGAAGTGTCAGACTCTTACTGACTAAAACCCACCCGTGTTCCTTCCTTAGCCCTTTATGTTCCGGGCCAGCGGTAACCCATTCGAACAATCCCGCTGTACACAAAACTGTGATAGGTACAATATTCTGTTTTAATTACATAGGTATATCATTCAAATTCATCATACGGATAGTGGTCGTAAGTTGCGAATTCGCGGCACCAGAAGAATTCGGCATGCAATAATTTATTTACTTCGCTATGAACTAATATGAAATGATATGGCTTTTGAGGTCCATTGGCGTTATATCATGATGTGTATCTACAAGCAAAACATTATTGTGAAAGAATAAAGTGAGTTACGGTCTAGGGCCACTTCCTCTTCTTGAGCAATCTCAGTTTTTTGAAGTGAAAACTTCTTTAGCGGCGCTGTGTACTTTTTTTGGAATGGGTAAAAACTTCTAAATTCGCGTCAGGTCACGTGACCCTGATCGTAAGATTCGTAAGACGTAAAACGAAAGACGCGCGTTGTTGAGGACAGTGCCATCTAAGCACATCGGGAAGAACTACGAGGGCCTCGCGTACTAACTACGTAGTTCATCCAACAACGACGAGATGGCGCTGAACCACGGATATATAACTGACGACGAGCTCCATGGGCTTGCTTCTCTTACCACTGCCGCGACCAACACCACGAACTGAAGTCTATCCTGTGTGCTTATTTGTAAATCTGAATAAATTCCTTTCACGAGAAGAATAAACCAGTCACTTTGGTCATCATACCTGATTTGCAAAAAACCCTATAAAATAAGGAACACACCTTAACACGCGTGTTTTGTTTATAAGACGATTCACAAAATACACTCGTAATTGTTCAAGTTTTCACTTCTGTCGGCACTACCGGAGTGCCAGTTTTTTTTTACTCAAAAATGATGATGACTGCCATCATCCATTATAGCAACCATTATACTATCATGAGACGGCCGGGGGTCAATATCTACTACAAAAAAGAGTTAATAAAATATTTTAAAACACACTCACTTAATAGTACCCACTTACCCACCCATTAGGTACATTGTATACTTATGCATGTTTGGTATGCCATGGTTTTGAAAGGAACCCTAAATTTATTAAATGGCTGCAAGTAGTTACCTTATGTAAGAGCTAAATAAGACCAAAAGGTTTAAAATTAACTTATGTAGTGTGAAATAAGACATTTTAGTATTAAGCTTATCTTAGAGAAGAGTAATTGGCCTTATCAATCTCTAATGGCGTCAGTTTTTATTTTTATAATTAATTAATATTTTTTTAAATAATATTTTAATACATAACGAAGTGGGCCTGTGAAAATATTTCACTTTATTCCACAAAACATTCGAAGAAATGTACACCGCAAGTTATTTAAGTTCATAGACACATAACTATCAAGCAAATGAAATAAAGGATTACAGGAAATAAAAATACTACTAATACAAAATAATACATGAGTTGACAACTTTTTTTTATTTCAGTAGCGCTCGCGCACTCTTTCGGCCGTTTTGATAAATACTCCTTTATTGAGCTTCCAGAGAGCAATTTAAGAGGAATTACACTTATAAGAGCAGTTGTAAGAGTGCTCTAAGTCCTATTTTCCCTCAAACCATACCATTACAAAACCATTATAAGTTATTATGGTATTACAAGAGCAGTAACAAGATTATAGTAAGTGTAAAGTAATCTTCAATAAGAGCGTTATAAGTTGACTCTAAGTGAGAATTCTCTTATAAAGTGCGCCTAAATCGACACTTACAGTTGTTTGTAAGTATGCTAAAAGAGTAAAAAAATATAGGTCTTGGGACACTAGTAAGTTAAAATTTTGCTAGTTGGGTTTATTATGAAGCAATGCATTAGCCCACCTCCTATCCTGCGGTGCTATTCTGTAAAAATCTCACCGTGAAAATTTAGGTGAAGTGAGCGTGGAGTGAGCTGTCAATAGTGTCAATTCCTAGCAAAAACAAACTCACTTCACCTAAGATCACGGTGAGATTTTTACAGAATCGACTAGCTGCACCGCATGCCCTGTCACCTGTGCACTTGATGATCTTATGACTGCGTCAGTGAGCGGAGTTCGCGCAGCTGAATTTCGGGTCAAAAATATTTAAACTTTTTGCCATCGATACGCTAAGAAGAATGGAATGAATCTCTTTCAAAATTATACACATTGAGATTAAAAGTGTGTTGTGAGTTGTGACAATTGCATGCAGTTGAGATGAAAATGCTAAGAGGGATGTGTGGTGGTGTTACACGAATGGATAGAATAAGAAATGAGTACCTACATAAGAGGAAGTCTGAAAGTGGCACCGGTAACTGAAAAGTTGTGTAAAAATCGGTTGTCATGGTATGGGCATGTGTTACGGAGAAATGAGGAAAATGTCGTGAGAAGAGTTTTGAGTATGAATGTCGATGGCTTTAAGAGTAGGGGAAGACCAAAGAAACGATGGATGGACAGTGTGAATGATGATTTGGTTAGAAAGGGGGTGACTGTCGAGATGGCGGCTAATAGAGAAGTATGGGAGAAAGAGACATGTTGCGCCGACCACAAATAAATTGGGATAAGGGCAAGAGAATGATGATAATTAAAATGATGATAATGATGATAATCAAAAAGAATGATGATAATTAAAAGCGTGTTACGCAATTAAGGTGCTGCTGGATGAGGCTGGTACTGGAGCGCTGGGATTGGCACAAGGAAAGAGAGGGATATACCCAGCAGTGGGTGGATTTGGGCTGTGGATGATGATAAATTATTATGTACCTATTTAATAATAGAATCTGGTATGTACTGGTACTGGCGCTCGTCCGTGCTTCACCGTTGGTCCCGGCTGTCACATGTGGATCTTTGACAGTCGTTACGGGTCGTCAGAAGCCCGAAAGTCTGACAATCATTCTTACCAAGGGGTATCGTAGTACTCAGTAACTGGGTTGTGGAAGTCAGATAGGCAGTAGCTCTATGTAAAATACTGGTATTCAGCTGCATTCGGTTAGACTGGCAGCCGACCGCAGCGTGGTTGGGAAAAGGTTAGGCAGATGATGAATAAGAACTGGTATCAATAACAGGACATATTTTACAAAAAGAAAACCTGTCAACGGCAATGACCCTGTGAACAGTGCATGGGAAACTGTAGGAAATTTGTACTCTGTGGTTACATTGTTACGCAGATACGTAAACATCTGACAGCCCAGTGTATGTAGGACAACTAATCTGTGAGTTCCTCTTGCAACACAGCTTGTATCACAGTTAGTTTACAAGCAGTCGTAAAGTTCGTGTGATTTAATAGCCGCGTGGGTTTAAAGTGGCGGCTATTTGCTACGCACGGAGATTCTATAGCTACAATGTAAGAGGTTGAATAATTTTAAGGTTTAACTTTCAAGTTTTATAACTTATAACTTAACTGGAAAAGGCGCGGTAATCGCAAACAAAAACAGGGATCGGCCTAGCCTTTTCCCAATTATGTTGGGGTCGACTTACAGTCTAACCGGATGCAGCTGAATACCAGTATTTTACCCATGTAAAATACTGGTATTCAGCTGCATCCGGCATCCAGCAACTGCCTATCTGACCTTCACAAACCAGTTACTGGATAACAAGATTCTCTTTGGTAGGACTAGTTGTCAGACGTTCGGGCTTCTGACAACCACTAACGACTGGATCAACGAACGACAGCCGGGACCAAACGGCTTGACGTGCTTTCTGAGGCACGGAGGGGTCTCGATATTATTATGTTATGGATGTTCACTCATACACGAACTGATCGTAGCAAGCGCAACTTTACCATCGATCGACCCGCAGCCGCAGCAATTTGAAATCGCGAAAAAAATCATCAGCTGTTCCCTATAATTCGACGAGTTATACGAACATAAATGTAGGGAACAGCTGATTTTTTTTCCGCTATTACAGGTTTGGTTCCATAGTAAAAGTTGTTCATAATGATGAGTACAATGACCTCTTAAGAGGTTGTTGGTGTTTTTCCAATAACCCTGTATAATCATCGCGGGACCTACTTAGAGGAGTCGTTAGACACCTCATGCATTAAATCCATCCAGTCAGTTAGGAAGCTTCGAGGGTATAAAGAATTCCACATACAAAGATACATAGACGCGTGGAAAACATAACCCTGTCTATGCCGTCGGGCAATCGGGCAAAAAGGAGAGCTTTATGACAGAAAGGACATCATTCAAGTGTCGAACATTTTTATACCCAAAAATTTAAGAGCCGGTCATAAAAAAAAAAAGTAATACAAAATATTGTTGGAAAAAATATGATTGTTGGTATTTTCAATTCAAATAGCGGCTAGGGGGTAATTTTGTAGATTTATTGTTATAGTTAAAATATGTTCGGGATTCAAAGTTGGTATTTTATAAATGTTATGCTCAAAACACTTGTTTGTTATAAAAATATGATTTCAAGCATTTTCAATTTCAAATAGAGCCGGGGTTAATTTTATTGTACGTTGTAATATATAATAGTAAAAGATGCTCAAGATGTTATTTTCCTGAAAACTTTATCTGACCTTAATTTTTGGGTACGAAATGAATGAAGGCTCCTGCAAACAGGCGCGACGCGCGATCCGAATCGCGCGCGACTCAAAGGCACCGCTCGTTGCGCGACTTGCGGTGCCTTTGTGTCGCGTGTCGTGTCGCGCCTGTTTGAAGGAGCCTTGATGTAAGTAGGTACCTAACGATTCTTTGGCATAGGTCTTTATATCCTATTCCGAGTTCTAAGAAGACCATACTGTGTAAATGGACACGACACAGTTGCTGTGGTATCGGTTATCGTTCAATTTGCAGACGAGTTGGTGCCAATTGGCATCGGCCAGCTGATTAGTACATATGACGTTAGGCAGGCGCGGGCGCACGATGCAGTTTGAAAGAACAGGCTCTGTTTGATTCGCGATTACTCACTGTTGGGACGGAGCTAATCAAAACGAGTCCGTTTCTTGTTATGTTTGAGTAAATGGTCTTAATATTTGTTGGATGCATTACAACTGCATTCTTGGGCGGTTGAATGATAAATTATTTATTTTCTGTAAATAGGCTTTGTAGGGTTGCTAGTAGTGAAATGAAAGCCCCATTGACTTCATGATATTTTTATTGGCAACTTGCTTATTTACTACAGTTACAATAATTTATATCAGGTGGCAACCCTAAGTGGAGGGATGAAAGGGACTGCGTGGCTATCTCCCTTCAGACCTCCCCTAGCTGTCTAGTTCCTGAAGACTGCTAGGCTATCGAAGCAGGAACTAGGTTTACTGAGGATCAGAGCTGGCTGCGTGGCTGCCGCGCTCAGAACCGCTAGCTAGTGAATGACAATTTGTTCGGAGACAGCTCTGCTTATAAAGCGGTTTCGGTTCATATGTGTGCATAACATCGTCGTGTGGTCTTATGTAGATGTAGTGCAGCTAACTCCCGAAATGGCGCTGGTTCAGAATGTTTCACTCGTTGATTGTAGATGGCGTCACTTGTCTGTCAGCCTTGCTGTCTGCCATGTTAGGTATTGATCTGCTCATCATAGTACTTTGGTTAAGTGATACTAGATGGCACTGTATGTTTGTTACATTCTCCCCCTCTGGTGCTCTATAGTCGTCCCGACAGAGTACCAGGATCAGTATCCATTTTCCTTGGTCTCCCTCTTTTTCTTATGGGATTTAAAGGTTTGGGCACTTTTTCATCTCTTTGTTCAACATATTGCTGAAGTATGATATTTTCCCATCGATTGTTCTGGTAACTTTAGGTTTGCTACCTCATATGTTGATGCACCATGTTTCTTTATTACAACATATGGTCCATCTCTGCGGGGAGCAAATTTTCCTGTGAACTGTTTTTCAGTATTACTTATTGGATGTGTCTCAACCAATACTAAATCTCCTATTTTGTAGCATGGATCTGGTCTTCTTGCTTGATTTGCGCGTTGCCTATTATTGTTTTGCATAGTTTCTATGTTTTCCTTTGCAACCAATAAATCTTCAGCTAACTGTTTCAAAGTTGGTGTAATTTGTGTTATAAATTTTTCTTGTGTTAAAACTGTACTGAAGTCATGTGTAAGATCATAAGGAGTTCTTAATTCACGTCCAAAAGTTAAGTAGGACGGTGAATATCCTGTTGTTTGACACATAGCTGAGTTCATTGCAAATCTGATAGCCGGCAGTGTATTTGGCCATTTCTGGTGTTGATTCTTTACCATAATTGCAATTTGAGTTTTCATGTCTCTATTTTTCCTTTCCACAATATTAGGTTCTGGATGATATACAGGAGTGAGAATGTGCTGTATTTCTAGACAATAGGTTAGCTTTTGCATTATTGCTGATATAAATTGAACTCCATTATCACTTATAATTTTCCTTGGTAAACCATATCGCAGAAATATTTCATGTAGAAGAGTGAGTGCACAGGTTTCAGCTGTTGCTTCTGTTATAGCAAATAGTTCAACCCACCTAGAAGCTGTGTCTTCAACAATAAAGATCCATTTTTCTCCCGTACTTGCTTTTGGTAAGGGACCAAACAGGTCAATTGATAGTACTTCGAATCTGTGATTGTTTGCCGTTGACTGATATAAGCCTGCTGGTTTTTTATTTGATGGTTTATATTTCTGACATTCTACACAAGTCTTCACATATTTAATTACATCCTTCCTTAATCCTCTCCAGTAAAATTTATCAGTAATACGTTGAACTGTACGTTCTACTCCTAAATGACCAGCTGTAGGATCATCATGATATGCCCTCAATATATTAGGTCTTTCTTGTATAGGTATTAATAATTTAGCATTATCGTCTTCTTGTTCTGGTGTAAACCTATATAAAACATTTTTATGAAGTATGTAACCTTTTTTTGACCATTCTATATAATTTTCTGTAAGTATTAGTTTCCTCTTCAAGTGCATTTATTATCATCTTGAGCTCATCATCTTTTAGTTGCTCTTCACGTATCTGCTTTTCATTGTATTTTGGTAATTCAATTTCTACATAGCATAAATTACATGCTTCACCGTCATGTGTGCATGGTGGTCTTGATAAAGTATCTGCTACCACATTAGTACGCCCTGGAGTATATTGTATATTGAAGTTATAGGGCTGTAGTTGCAGTGCCCAACGGGCCAGGCGACCTGTTGGTGTTTTCAGATTCATTAACCATTTTAGTGGTTGGTGATCAGTGATTGTAATGAATTGTGTACCTTCAATGTAGCCACGAAATCTCGAGACAGCCCAAACAATTGCTAAGGCTTCTTTTTCAGTTACTGTATAATTGCATTCTGCTGGTGTAAGAAGTCTGCTTGCATATTCAACTGGGTGTTCGTTTTCGCCCTCCCCCTGTACTAAAGCCGCTCCAATTGCATATTGACTTGCATCGGTTTTTATTGTAAATCGAGTATCACATTCTGCTTGTTTAAGTACTGGGGCTGTAGTTAACGCAATTTTAAGTTTTTCGAACGCTTCTTGCTGTTCATTACTCCATTGCCAACTTGTTTTCTTTTTAGTTAAGTTTGTTAGCGGTCGTGCTATGTCTGCGAAGTTGAGTATAAATCTTCGGTACCACGAAGCAGTTTGTAGAAATGTTATCAATTGTTTTATATTTCTTGGTTTTGATAAGTTTGCTATAGCCGAAATCTTTTCCGGGTCTGTTTTGATTCCTTCTGGAACTATAAGATGTCCCAAATACTTTATCTCAGAACAAATGAATTTACACTTCTTTCTGTTAGCTTTTAAATTAAACTCTCTGAGTTTTTCAAATATTTCCTTCAGATCATCAACGTGTTGTGTCAAAGTGACAGATCTTACGATTAAATCGTCTAAATATGACAACACCCACTTTGTTTTTGTTCCCAAACTTTGAATAAATTTATCTATTAATCTCTGGAACGTGGCGGGTGCGTTCCGTAACCCAAACGGCATGCGTTTAAAACGGAACGTTCCAAACGGTGAGATAAAACTAGTTTTGTCTTGGTCTTCGGGGTGTACCAATATTTGCCAATAGCCTGATTGAAGATCAATGGTAGACATGTATGGCATTGCTTTTGCCTGATGTAATAGATCGTCAATACTTGGTAATGGATATCTATCTGGTTTTGTTATTTCGTTGAGTCGCCGATAGTCGATACAAACTCTAATATCGTCTGTACCTTTAGGGACCATGATAACAGGAGCCGCCCAGGGTGAATCGCATTCTTCTATTATATCATTGCTTAGCATTTCATCTAGTTTTGTTCTCAGTTGTTGTTGTCTGTGTGGTGATAATCGATATGGCTTTTGAGCTATGGGTAGCTGATTACCTGTATCTATTCTATGCAAAATATATGGTGTTGGTTTTGTGTTTTTATCAAATACATCGCTATAGGTAGTTAGCAATTGGTTAAAGTGTGACCTTTCTACTTCTGATAATATTTTCCCTTCACCTGAATGTAATAAAACATCAAAGGAATAGAATGACATTTGATTTATTGTAACATAATCAACTCGTGGATCTTTTTGAGATGCCTCATCAGCTGGTTCACGAGGGCGGACAGGACGTGGCGGTGTGTCCAGTTTTTGAAGTGACCATTTTGTAATTTTTGTTGGCGGTGGACTATCTTCATTGTTGCTCGACAGTTGAGGTGATTCTGGTAGTGGGGATATCATTTGTAGTTCTTTGGCCCACTGCATAAAGCTTGATAGAGATTCCGGTGATGACTGGCCTGAGTTAAATGTCAAGCATTCTGCTGCTTTCAAGGGAATCTTTTCATTCTTCAATTGAAGGAAAGCGTGTGGGTCCTGAGGATCATCTGCAAAGTACCAAACTCGTTGTGCCAAGTTGAGCACTATTCCCGCTGCTTCTAGAAAATCAATGCCAAGCAGTGTGCGGTTATCAGTAGCGTCGGGTATCACTGTGAACGTTATTGGTAGGGAACGTTTACCAACAGTGACGTTTATGCTTGTAGTGAGTAGTCTCCGGGTTTTCACAGTTCCGTCAGCTAGTATCGTGTCTGCTGTTTTCTCATTGAATGTGGCACCTTTTCTAATGAGTAATTTGTACAACTTTATACTTGCTACACTTGTTCTTGCAGCAGTGTCGATGTAGGCATATCCTTGCTGATCTTCCCAGGTGACCTCAATGGTAGGAATTTTGACATGATCCTGTATTATTTCTGTTGTGTCTACTGTATAGAAAGCTACTGGTTTTGGTGGGGTTTCTTTATTTTGGCACTTCTTACAGTTGCTTCTGAAGACTCCTGGTTCACCACACCCATAACAGGACACCTTTTGAGTTTCCGGATCTGTGGTTACTGCTGCAGATTGCTTTTTGGCCTCTGCCAAGCGCTTCCGACAGTCTTCAGTCGTGTGGCCTTTCCTCGCACAAAATGAGCAACGTTTTATGACTTTTTTATCTACTTGTTCCGTAGATAATGAAGTACTTGCCTGTGATTCCCTCTCGATATTTTCTAAATGACGTACTTTCTCCAGCAAGTCTGCAAATGATTTTAACTCGCTTCTGGCGATTGCCTTTTTTGTACTAATTTTCAGCAGTGCGTAAACAAAGTCTAAGTGTTCCTCCTCTCGGTTGCGTTTTGGTGGTAATTGTGATAGTAGCGCACGTTTGTTACAAACAAACTCATCTATTGGTTCATTAGTTTGTTTCTTGCTGAACAATTCTAAATAAATGTCATGAGCCTGCTTCCTTGGGGCAAACGCTGAACGTATTGCATCCAACGCGTTGTTCCACTTCTTAACGTCAGCTTTTACGCCGTGCCACCATGTTGCTGCCATGCCGCCTAACAATAACGGCAATCCTTCTAATGCATCTTCGTCAGAGATGTGTTCCACTTTTTTGTACACTGTGATGCTATTTATGAACTCTTCGACCTTGTTGAAATCTCTTTCGCCTTCATATCTTCTCGTACAATTGGCAAAACTTTTCCCCGACATGGTAGTTTTTGTTGTTGTAATGGCATTAACCAATTCAGCTAACTGCTCTTGTGTCATTGTGATTGACATTTTAAAATGGGGGTAGCGTTAATACGTATCTGCTTATTTTCCAATTTTACAGGTAAGCAGAGTAAAATATGCGGCTAATGTATGGTAGGCCGTCCAGTTATGTGGGTATCTGTAGATTATTTCGTTGGGAGACAATGTAGGATTGACCGCCAATTATGTGGGTATCCTTGTATTTTTCGTTGGGCGACAATGTAGGATTGACCGCCAATTATGTGGGTATCCTTGTATTTTCGTTGGGCGCCAATGTAGGATTGACCGCCAATTATGTGGGTATCCTTGTATTTTCGTTGGGCGCCAATGTAGGGTTGCTAGTAGTGAAATGAAAGCCCCATTGACTTCATGATATTTTTATTGGCAACTTGCTTATTTACTACAGTTACAATAATTTATATCAGGTGGCAACCCTAAGTGGAGGGATGAAAGGGACTGCGTGGCTATCTCCCTTCAGACCTCCCCTAGCTGTCTAGTTCCTGAAGACTGCTAGGCTATCGAAGCAGGAACTAGGTTTACTGAGGATCAGAGCTGGCTGCGTGGCTGCCGCGCTCAGAACCGCTAGCTAGTGAATGACAATTTGTTCTTTTTTTTTTTTTTTTTTTTTTTTTTTTAGAATATGGCATCTCGTAGTTGACCTTGAGAGGTCGTGACTACTTAACCGGACAATCCTGCGGCTGCCTTGAGAAAACTCAAAGCCTCCAGCCAGGGGCTTAAAACTAACTAAATAAACTAAGCGACTACACGCTAAGGGCACCCCCTGTGGGGTACGAGCCTCGGCTTAGGGCGTCGCTGGGGGGAGGGCAGCAAGTTGGGACAGGCTGGATCTAATTTTGATTATTTAACGAACGATGGGGCCGGCATTTCCTAATTGACTACTCTGAGAAGAAATGCCGAAACAAACTCAGAGGTCAGAGTCGGGAATTTAAATCTACTGGCTCAGCTGCGGCGCGGGCTGGCACTACATCGAGCAAGGGTCGGTGGGGGGAATTTACTTGGGGACGTCGCGAGGGACCTCGTCGGCGAGGCCGGTATGTCGGTTTCTTGTATCTGTTTTTCCTAAGCGTGCTGGTTGCCCTACTGCTCTCTTGGAGGACGGTTATAGGGTCATCTGGGTCGGTGAGAACGTGCCTTGGACGGCGGAGTTTACTGATTTGGGAGGGAGTATATCTGGCGGCCTCGACAACCAGCGGGTTTCGATGGTTGGGGGCGGAGTCGAAGAAGTGCTTGGAAAGGCGCTTCATGAATTGGTGGATAGTGGGGATTTTGAGATCGACATGGAGGATCTCATTTCGAACGAACCAAGGGGCTCCCGTAGCCTTTCGGAGGAAACGGTTCTGGAGGGTCTGCATCCTATGGATGTGGTGGGGCTTTGCGTGTGCAAAGACTACGCAGGCATAGGTCATGATAGGGCGAATGCACGCTGTGTAGATGCGCAATTTGCACTTAAGTGACAATTTGCTGCGTGCATTTAGCATCGAGTGGAGACAATTTGTTCGGAGACAGCTCTGCTTATAAAGCGGTTTCGGTTCATATGTGTGCATAACATCGTCGTGTGGTCCTATGTAGATGTAGTGCAGCTAACTCCCGAAATGGCGCTGGTTCAGAATGTTTCACTCGTTGATTGTAGATGGCGTCACTTGTCTGTCAGCCTTGCTGTCTGCCATGTTAGGTATTGATCTGCTCATCATAGTACTTTGGTTAAGTGATACTAGATGGCACTGTATGTTTGTTACAGCTTTATTTTTCAGGATGGGAAATCATCAAATGACCCCTCCCGCTCTGGGTGGAGCGGAAGGGAGTGTCAGACTCTTACTGGCTAAAACCCACCCGTGTTCCTTCCTTAGCCCTTTATGTTCCGGGCCAGCGGTAACCCTTTCGGACAATCCCGCTGACCTTCTGTAAGTAGGTTTGCACAAACACTTTTACACGTCAATCATATTTTAAAAACTAGATGAGGACGGCTTTTCCTGTCTGACTACTCTGAGAAGAAAGGTCGAAACAAACACAGAGGTCACAGTCTCTTTTAAAGTACAAACATAATCTTGGTCATATTATGTAAAGACCATATAGATCGATGTCTGAGATGGTGTTTTGAGGAAATAACCACACAGACTGAGAGGGCCTGTCCAGTCAGTGCACGCATTTGTCAGAAATTGTGCAGCTCTACTCATAACACTATTCGACAAACAATACCAAAGAAAGGACATTTGGGTAAGCTACATAAATTACTCAAACTGCCAGGTCATGACAAAAACTAATGGAACAGAGAAAAATGAAAAAATAAATAAAATGACCCACATAGTCTTCACATTCACAATAATTAAATAAAATAATAGAATACTTTACAAAGCAAGCAAGAGGAAGTTTGAAAGTGGCACCGGTAACTGAAAAGTTGCAATGTGGAAATCGGTTGTCATGGTATGGGCGTGTGTTAGGGAGAAATGAGGAAAATGTCTTGAGCAGAGTTTTGAGTATGGATGTCGATGGCTTTAAGAGTAGGGGAAGACTAAAGAAACGATGGATGGACTGTGTGAATGATGATATGGTTAGAAAGGGGGTGACTACCGACATGACGACTAATAGAGAAGTATGGAATAAATGGGATAAGGGCAGAAGAATGATAATGACTTTACAAAGTAAGCAAATGTCACTGTATATATAAATTTTATTAATGTCAATGTGTACAGACGCCAGCACATCAAGCTACTACAATCTACCAAATTTATTTAATAGATTTTCAACATTATCGCTACAGCATAAGGTTCGAGGCTGATGGGCAAAATTTGACAGTTTCGTGTAGCTTTATGCGCTGGCGTCTGTACATAAAAAAAAAACATTCAATATGTAAAAATTGGAATTTGGAATTGGATTGGAATTGTAAAATTGGAAGCACCTCAATCCCAAGCCTTTTTGTCCTCAATATAATCTTTGACGGTATAAAAGGCTTTCTGGCAAAGACTTTGTTCGTAGGCAGTGTAAAATACTTATATTGAGCTATACATCCGGTTAGAATGGAAATTATTTTTTTCCCGGGGGTGGAAAATCCTCATGGATGTCCTCCGCCCTGGGGCGGGCGGCGGTGTCTGTCAGATTCTTACTGACTGAAAACCACCCCGGTGGTCTTTCTCACACCTACGCCGGGGGTCGCGGTACGATATACCCCCGACTGGTGCCAGCCTGCCACTGCGGGCCTCTTCGGGTCAGGGGGGGAGTGAGGTGTTTGACTCCCCCCGCGACGTCTTAGAGGGGCGCGCGTGGAACACTACGCGGCGCAACCCCGGGTCCTGATGTGTGAGGGGCGACCCAACATAGTTGGGAAAAGGCTAGGTATATGATGATTTTCACGGAACAGATAATAGATTTTCGTCAAAATATGAAAGTTCTGAACTACATATCCAAGGAGAAGTGCCAAGTTAATATTTACCCAACCATTTCTCTTATCAACAAATTCCTAGTAATTAGCAAGTAATTAATTCCCAAACGCCTACTAGATGTCAGTACCAAGAACTGATACCATATCAGTTCCTGTTAGTCACACTGTAACATTTCTAATCAATACTGTACTATTTATTCTGTGGCAATACTTTACTAGTTTCAAATTAATTTATGTAACAGGAAACCATTTATTCCCACTTCAAGTCAAAAGGTTGTTACCAGCTATTAGTAAGATAATTCTGCCACTTCAACAAATTAGAAGTAAGGAAGTGATATTTACTATGTTAAAAGTGGTAATGTTGCTCTGTATACAAAATATTTCGAACTAATAGTTTTCCAGACCGAATTTTGGCCATGTCAACCAATCTCAGCTGAGACTAACCTTCGGCGCGGAAGATATTATAGTGCATAAGTCTGTGCGCTGACACAGGTCGGCTGCCCCATTTCAAAACCTATTAAGGACTTACAATGAAATTTTACAGGAGAGCGCATAAACGTAATATTGGTCAGCCTATGGAATGTATTTTTTTGAATTGGTTAAAGTGACTTACTAGGTTTTAAATGGTCACTAGGGAGTGAAAGGTGCACTTACTAGGTATCGATGTTTAAATATATCTCCTTTTATGTAAGTTTAAAACGCTAGTGTTTTTGTATTTGGTAGAGACCTTCAAGGTTAGCAAGATTATGCAATAAAACGATTTTTGTAAAAAGTGTCCCTTACTAGGTTTTGAAATGGGACAGCCGAGGTGCACTCTCTCTTTCCTCACTCTCACAATCCGACACGATCGGAGAGGTCGAACGCAGGACCAACTGCTCAACGTGCTTTCTGAAGCCCGGGGGACCTATCACTCTGCCAACTTCCATACTCCAGGCTGTAATAAGAAATTCACAAAATCCAGAACCAATACAAACAAATCTATACTAATATTATAAAGCTGGAGAGTTTGTTTGGTTGAACGCGCTAATCACTGGAACTACCAGTCGGATTTGAAAAATTCTTTTTGCATTTGATAGCCCAATTCTTGAGGAAGGCTATAGGCAATTTAACATCACGCTATGACCTTTAGGAGCCGAGCAAAAAGAAAAACAGAAAAAACGCTAAGCAAAAACGAAGTAATAGCGCGGGCAGGCGTGCGATGCGACGGGGTGGGGCGAGGGACAAGAAATTTCACGCGGATGAAGTCGCGGGCAAAAGCTAGTATTTAATAAACAGAGCGCTTTTTGTCAGTGATCCAGCATTGGCCAAAGAATCTATTGGCTACTAAAATAAAAATATGCGTAGGTATGCATATTTTTATTTGTTTATTCATATCCGACGCGATATTGAAAAAGAACGCCTATTTACATTATGTATGTATATGACATGTGTACCTACCAGTATCTTCCGATAGTTTTAGAGGCTCCTTCAAACAGGCGCGACACGACGCGCGACACGACACGCGACACGACACGCGACACAAAGGCACCGCAAGTCGCGCAACGAGCGGTGCCTTTGCGTCGCGCGCGATTATATCGCGTGTCACGCCTGTTTGTAGGAGCCTTAAAGGCTCGTACACACAGGCGCGACGCGACACGCGACACAAAGGCACCGCAAGTCGAGCAACGAGCGGTGCCTTTGTGTCGCGCGCGATTCGCGTCGCGCGTCGCGCCTTTGTGTACGAGCCTTAATGCTTTTATTGTTTTTATGCGACTGTAAAGGCTCCTGCAAACAGGCGCGACAGACGCGAATCGCGCGCGACACAAAGGCACCGCTCGTTGCGCGACTTGGGGTGCCTTTGTGTCGCGCGCGATTTTATCGTGTGTCGCGCCTGTTTGAAGGAGCCTTAAATATAATTAACTTATAAAACAATATACCTATAAGTAAACTATAAATCACCCGAAGACTGCACTGGCTGCCTGAGCTGGACTGTGTTATAAAAGCAGAGAAACAAGTGGTGCCACCAGGGCTGAGATAGGTTCATGTCTAATAGTAGATAGGCCACGATAATGACAATCATAGGATCAATACCACACGATTAATTGAAGCACTAGCTGCGCTCCGCGGTATCACCCGCATAAATCTCGATCCCGTGGGAATATCGGGATTAAGAGTAGCCTATATGTTAATCCAGAATGTCAGCTATCTTCATACAAAATTTTATCAAAATTGGTCCAGCCGTTTGAGCGTGAAGAAGTAACGCAAACATATAAAATAAACACACACACAACACACACAAGTTTTCGCCTTTATAACATTAGTGTGATTCTTCAACTCAAAACAATACAGGAAACACCTCATCATCTCCATAAACGTGTCATATTCGCTAATAACCGTGCCACTATCAACAAAGCACCACTTACTCCCCCCTCCCCCTTTAAATAGCCCATAGACAGCCAGACAAAGGACATTGGCTCGACCCGTGTCACTGACAATTGACCATGTTGCACAACTACTGACTTATGAGTTTATGACGTCACAGACCGGTGCGTGTCCACCTGCCTTTATGAGCGTGTTTCATACCTACATCTATTGTTCTATATGGGTGTTTTGTCTAAGCGCGTGGTGGCCACGACCACGAGTGGAAATGTTTTGTTGGGAGAAAGGATAGATAGTAAAAGTGGACTTTATAATGATGGTAGGGATTTTATTTTAATAAGTCAAGCAAATGCAGAAGAGTGTGAGATACTACCATTCCATAAAGCGTACCTATATGATAAAAATAAAATTGCCTGTACAGTGACGGCACGAAGAAAATATAAGCGTAGATAAACTAACAGACAACGAAAACCAAAGACTAACGTATGTATATCACTGAAACTAACAACGCTACTTGACAAGGTTCTTTAGGCGCGAAAATCGGAACTAACGCCGCCATCTTGTTTTGTCGATACAATGTCTGTGTCAATTACCAATTTACCATAGATATAAGAATACATTTCTATGGTCAATTACAAAAAATATGTTTACTTACCAACAACGCTTTCGCAACGTCAATGTGAATGTCATTTAGGCGCCAAAAGATCTTTGTAGCACTACCATTAATAAATACAAAGTAACTATAAACCCAATAAGACAATTTCAGCTTTTCTCTTTCTGTCAGACAGAGTAAAGTAAGCTAGTACAGTCTCCAGCCAAGTATCAGCCAGTATCGTCCCATTGTCAGCCGAGCCGCCAAGGGCTAGTCTCCCACCATCCGTATTGTTGGCTTGGGGCCATTCTTTGTTCAAGGTGTCAAGCTTTCGACGGGAAAGTTAGGGAAAATATTTTTATGATAGAGAAATGCGACAGTTCTTCTTCGTCATGAGGGGTAAAAGTAGGTACAGACGCCAGCACATCAACCTACCTGAAACTGTCAAATTTTCGCAATCAACTTTGAACCTTATGCTTTAGTGATAAAGTTGAAAATCTATTAAAGAAATCTGACAGATTGTAGTAACTTGATGTGCTAGCGTCTGTACATATTAAAGCAAGACTTTTTTACAAAACAAAAAAACAACCTTCTTCCAAAAAAGACACTAACATATACCTACCTACAATTTATGAAATAAGCGCTACCTTTTTGTAAAAATGGACAGTATTTTTTATATTTTTGGATAAGTGAAAATTAACTTTAGTTTCGGAAGTCGGTGGCAAACAACGAAAATGCGAACCCAACGTAACCGACTTCCGAAAATAAAGTAATTTTTCTGTCTGTCTGTCTTTTTGGAAGTCAGTTGTTTTTTATTAAACTGATATTTCAAGTAAATACACTAACAGCGGTCGATGGCCCCACAAAAAAAAAAACATCACATTGATTTTTTTTGTATTATCATGATTAGAACTCGATCGATACCCATCACGTATGAGTTTCGCTAGCTAATTTAATTTGACACTGTATAACACGTACATTTCCATAGCAATAGTGGAGTCTATAATGAACGATTCTCCTCCATATCACTTAACTGGCTGAAGACCGTTTTCAAAGCGATTTGTATTACCGATATACTTCTGCGTTCAGACTGACTGACTGACTGGCTAATCATGTTAAGTACTCGAATGGCGCTCGAAATCGGTTTCATTTGGCCTTTGTAAACGACAAAATGCAACCGATTCCAATTATAACTGGAGTAACGCTGTATAGAGTAGAAACTGTTTGAAAGCATTGTGACTGTGAGTGCAGTGTTTTTGATTGTTAGTATTAAATTTTCTACAAATACAAACAACATGCAAGTGCACGTGTATTTTTGCAGGAGGTAGGTTACCTACCAGCTCAGCTTGGTAAGTAGCTAAATAGTAATTATATAATTATACTAGCTTCTGCCCGCGACTTCTTCCGCGTGAAATTTCTTGTTACTCCGACCCACCCCGTCGCATCGCATCGCCTGCCCGCGCTATTACTTCGTTTTTGCTTAGCGTTCTTTCTGACTTTTTTTCTTTTTGCTCGGCTCCTAAAGGTCATAGCGTGATATTAATAGCCTATAGCTTTCCTCAAGAATTGAGCTCTCAAATGCAAAAAGAATTATTCAAATCCGACTGGTAGTTCCAGAGATTAGCGCGTTCAACCAAACAAACAAACAAACTCTTCAGCTTTATAATATTAGTATAGATGCCATGTCATTGTCAGGCAGGCACTTTACTTTGTGTATTTAATTTCATCACCACTGCTCTCAAAATGTTGAAGGAAAACATCGTGAGGAAACGGGCATCTCTTAGAACCAAAACCATGAAGGCGTGACATCCACCAACGCGCACTGGGCCCTCGTGGTGGATGTCGCTCCCTCTCACAGAGAGAAGGCCTGTGTCACAGCAGTGGGGATGGAATATGCTTATGCTATATAGGGTGGTTTCTTAGTGAAAGAGAACCAAACATTTTGACCGCGAAAAATATTTGCTGCTCCATACATTTTGACCGCGTAGATATTGATTGCACTTAGGAAATTTTTTTTTTAATAATGACGAATAGTTGACCAGAATCTTGTTCTGAATCCACGATAACAAGTTGTGCGTCGACGTCCCTGCCACCCTGATAATTATAAAGTGGCAAATTGAAGTCAAACTTCTTAGTATTGGCACAGAATAACTAATACTACTGCATTGGTAAACAAACACCTTTTTTTTTTTAAACATTCGTCTGTATGAAAATGGAGTTTGCATATGGCCCAAATGGCTAAGATTTACTGCAGAACTAGCCCATCAGTGTTATTCTAGACTATTCTGGAGGCTAATCTCTAGAACACCTTGGATCAAAGAGATTAGCCTAAGAAACAGAAATTACAATACAGAAACTAGATCCAACTGCAAAAAACTTTGTACAAATTTAGATAATATTATCAGATGACTCAAAGAACTATCATGCGCAAACGCGGCATGACTGACATGCCAATGTCATTTACTAGCAGGTGACACTCGCATCGTGACTAGTCGAGTGTGAATCAAACTTTATTTTTGTATCGGATGAAACTTTGTGGACGTGATTTTCGACGCAATTTCATCGAAATGAGAACATAACATACCATACCCACGCCTGTATTTCCAGAAGGTTTAGGTCGGCCAGCTATGTTAAAGTTACAAGAAATAGCGAACTTTTTCCCATTCAGGGCACACATCCAGACTGCTGCTACTGAGAAATTCCTGATAGATGATGTCGGAGAACTGAGCAAATAATGCCTTTGGGAAAGATTGGTTCTTGCTCTCGGGAGTACTACATCCATGACACGAATGGCCGAAACTTATATTGATACTCTGGGCAACGAGCAATATTGTATTGGTATTAACAAATAATTTTTCGCTTGACCAAATTATACAAGGTGTAACATTAAATGCGCAAAACCTCTTAAAGGCTCATTGTACTCATAATTATGAACAACTTTTACTATGGGACTCAAGCTGAAATCGCGAATCAAAATTAGTTGTTCTCTACTCTTATGCTCGCATAAAGGCTCGTACACAAAGGCGCGACGCGCGACGCGAATCGTGCGCGACACAAAGGCACCGCTCGTTGCGCGACTTGCGGTGCCTTTGTGTCGCGTGTCGCATCGCGCCTGTGTGTACGAGCCTTAACTCGTCAAAATGTAGGGAACAGCTGATTTTTTTTTCGCGATTTTACGTTTGGTCCCATAGTAAAAGGTGTTTTAATGATGAGTACAATGACCTCTTAAGAGGTTTAGCGCGTTTAACGTTACACGTTGTATAAGGTACCTATGCCTATTTAGGGCTGAAAAACCTATATCACATAAACAATAAGCCTAATAGCTAAATACTCTAAATAAATGATTTATTTTCTGTAAGTAGGTTTGTACAAACACTTTTACACGTCAATTATATTTTTTTTAAACTAGGTGAGGTCGGCGTTTCCTATCTGACTATTCTGAGAAGAAAGGCCGAAACAAACTCAGAGGTCACAGTATATTTTAAAGTCCAGACAAAACCTTGGTCAGATTGTATGAAGACCATGTAGATTGGTGTCTGAAATGGTCTTTTGAGGAAAGCACTACACAGATTGAGCGGACCTGTCCAGTGTCCAATCAGTGCACGTATTTGTCAAAAATCGTGCAGCTCAACTCAGAACTTGAGGAGCTCAACGATTCGACGAACAATACCAACGAAAGGAAATTTGGGTAGGCCGCGTAAATTACTCAAACTGCCAGATTATGATTAAAACGGAAGCAATGACCCACATAGTCCTCACATTCAAAATAATTAAAATAATATAATACTTTATACAGTAAATGTACATGCCATTGTTTAAGTAGGTAAATAGATACATAAAAAAAATTAAAGTGTAAAATAAAAACAACATTAACTGTCTAAACCTATTGGAGCTGCCCAACCCCAAGCCTTTTTGTCCTCAATATAGTCTTTTACAATATAATAGGCTTTCTGGCATAGTTTTCGCTTTATAAAAGACTTGAATTTATTAAGGCTTAGTTCTTGAATGTGGCTAGGAAGTTTATTATAAAAACGTATAAACGAGCCACGTATTTTCTTGAGCCTTGTTGTTGCCAACAAATTTGTGTTTGTTCCTAGTATTTATGTTATGGATATCACTGTATTTTTTAAACAGATTGATATTTTTATGTGCATACCAAAAGATTATCATAAATGTACTGAGAAGGTACAGTCATTATATTAATCTCTTTAAATTTGTCTCTGAGGAAATGTCTGAGACTAAATTTATAAATGGAACGAATTGCCCTTTTTTGTTAAATAAAAATTGTCTGAATATCGGCGGCATTTCCCCACAACAGAATACCGTACGACATCACACTATGAAAATAACTAAACTAAACGGGTTGTCTCTAAGGCCGCTATCCCACTGGCGTTTTACGAGCGTCGGCGTCTCTCGAACGTCTGCGCAGCGTCAACGTTGAGCAGACGCGACGTTGACGTCGCGTCGTCGCGTGACAAGCATTAACGTCCGCTGAACGCGACGTCGACGTCGCGTCTGCGCAACGTTAACGTCGCGTTTGTTGGCAACAGGTACATGTGGGCGACGTTAACGCCGCGTTCAGCGGACGTTAATGCTTGCCACGCGACGACGCAATGTCAACGTCGCGTCTGCGCGGCGTCGACGCTGCGCAGACGTGACGTTGACGTCAACGGTCGTAAAACGCCAGTGGGATAGCGGCCTAAATCTTGTAATGTGTTACAACTGGTACAAGTCTTAGACGTTGCGGCTACTTACTAATTAAACCAAGGCTATTCATCGTCTGCCTAGCCTTTACCCAACATGTTGGGGTCGGCTTCCAATCTAACCGGATGCAGCTCAACAGAATAACAGTATTTTACATGGAGCGACTGCCTATCTGACCACCACAACCCAGTTACTGAATAATACGATAACCATTAGTAAGACTGGTTGTCAGACTTTTGGGCTCCTGACTACCCGTAACTACTGTCAAAGATCTACGAATGACAGTCGGGACCAACGGTTTAACGCGCTTTTCGAGGCACGGAGAAGTCTTCATATGTAACGGATGGTCACCCATCTACGGACCGACCTCGGCAAGAGTGGTTTAACCTTCGATCGAACCGTGCGGTAGTTATTTTTTAGCCAGGAGCCCCTCGTCCCTAATTAAACAAAAGTTTTCCAAAAGCACAAAATAAAAATATCAAACTCACTTCAAAGTTTAAAAAAAAAACCACTTCAAACCTCCTCCAACACAGACGAAATAACGAAATACTTTTCAGAAAAAAACAACAAAACAAAAGGGCGACTACACACTGTCAGCGTAAAGCCACTACACACGCACGATTTAACTTGTAACGCTCCCCTGCACTGTGAATTCTGAATTCAAATGCAAATTTAAGCCACACACAAAAAAAATGGATTAAAGTATTCGGTGTCTCTGGATTCCTTTTGTTTCCTTTTTCAAAGGGTTTATGTCTTACTTTGCATTTTCCATTCAGTGTGTAAATTACGTTGAAGGGCTTTTTAGAGTGCTGTTTGCGAAGTTTCGCGAGATGGGAATGCATTTTTAGGGTTCCGTAGCCAAATGGCAAAAAACGGAACCCTTATGGATTCGTCATGTCTGTCTGTCTGTCCGTCCGTATGTCACAGCCACTTTTTTCCGAAGCTATAAGAACTATACTGTTGAAACTTGGTAAGTAGATGTATTCTGTGAACCGCATTAAACCGATTTTCACACAAAAATAGAAAATATTTTTTTTTTCTAAACTGAATAGTTTGCGCGAGAGACACTTCCAAAGTGGTAAAATGTGTCCCCCCCTGTAACTTCTAAAATTAGAGAATGATAAAACTAAAAAAATATGTGCTGTACATTACTAGGGATGCATCCGATACCGATACCGATACCGATATATCGGCGATATTTCAGGTTTGCCGATATATCGGTATCGGCGATATTTTTATGGCCGATTCAACGATACTTTTCAAATTTCGCGCTTTAAAAATGTAATGTAAACGCGCGTGTTGTCCCGTCTATTTCGTTGCAAACGAGGCACGAACTAAGTTTGCTCGGGGAAACCCCGCGCTTTATTCAGTGTTTTGTTTCGCCCGCCCGCTTTGGCCTCGCACTCGCACATCTATCCCATTTCGTTAGGTTGAATGTTGTTGCGCGTAGTATTTTTCCATACAAATAAGATTAAGAATTACATATCGTAATTGTTTGTGTATTGTATGTCATTTATAACTAGTCGTTTGAGTCAAATAAAATAAATAGTAGTCATATCAACTTCAAAACACAAAAGTGCTAGGTATATGGAATCACTTTGAAATTTCGACAATTGATAATTCCATAAAAATCTTATAAATTTTAATTTTGATTACTAAAACTATTGATTAATTGTGTTTTATTTAATCTACCTTCCTTTTTGAATTCAGTAAGCGTATCGGTATCGGTATCGCCGATATTTTTATAAGAGTATCGGTATCGGTATCGTATCGGCAAAAAGGCGTATCGCGGCATCCCTATACATTACCATGCAAACTTCCACCGAAAATTGGTTTGAACGAGATCTAGTAAGTAGTTTTTTTTAATACGTCATAAATCGTAAACCGCAATTTACCTTTCATTCAATCAATTCAAATACAAAAAAAAATCATTTAAGTAATTTCTATTATGTTACCTGCTGCTACGGAACTCTTCATGGGCGAGTCCGACTCGCACTTGGCCGCTTTCTTTTTTGCTATTTTCGGATACACGGACGGTCGATGAGAGCATCCTGAATTATTTGAAGACAGAGCTGAGGTTCCAAAAGTTTCTAGCCTGGGAAAATTGCTAATTAAATAGCTCGAAATCGTAAATGAAAACAGTTTTGTTACGAGGCTTATTAGTATAACAGAATTCTCATTTTCCCACAAATAGAAGTATCGTTCCGACAATATTGTCCACTTTTCCCAATGATGTATAAAACTATAGATACGTTGTCCGCACTCTAAAATGGCAACATGAAATGAAGCCAATTGGCCACATTGCGCTCAGTCACGCACCGACCTGTCGCGCGACGCTATGTTTGTTTTTAATTTATATCGTATGTGAAAACCTGTGAAAAACATAAAGAAAATATGCCGTCGTGTGTTTTCAGAGGATGTAAAAATTATACCCCAAAAGTTAAAGACAAAAATGTGTCATTTCACGCGTAAGTTTACAAAACTAGATTATTTTATTTTATTTTGTACGACGCTGCGTCTAATGGCGGCCGACGCATGAAGTTAGTAATCACGTGACGTTAGGGGAGGTTGGGACACTAATACACAAGTTTTTTTTGGTTGTTAGAATTTATAATATTGTTTGAATATAATATTATGTACTTGTTATGTTATGAATATACATTATGGTTTTCCGTTTCATTTTAGATTGCCTACAGATGGGCTGATAAAAGAAAAGTGGCTTAACATAATAAGGGTTCAAAGACGTGAAAACGATTGGCTACCAACTCCCTATACTAAAGTTTGCTCAAAGCATTTCTCAGCTGACGATATTTATGTGACGAAAAAAAATTATCGAAGAATAAAAAAGACTGCAGTTCCTATAATTATGGTAAAATTATACGTCATTTAAAACACATTATTTAAAAGTATTGGTTTTTGTGAAATAACCGGATTGTTATATAAGTATATATATATATATATTAAACATTTAAAAGATTATTGGTATTACTTTATTCGTAAAGTAGGTAACACGGTACAATTATCAATTATTTTATTAACTCTAGAAAATCGAGTGTCCTTTTTTCCCCATATGCCTCTGATAGCTACGTCACTCATGCGCTCGACCAATGAGCATGTAATTTGACTATTACTTATCCTGTGACGTAACTGAAGATGTTTATTTATCTCCCTCTAGCAACGGACATCCCGCCGTGCGGTGTCATATTTTCTTTCCCTTTCTTTACGCGTATAAGTAGTTATCTAGTATTTTCGCCGTTTTTAAGCGCCGAGATGTTGGTTGATAACGTGTCTATATATAATACGTCATTGACTTTTCCATTCAATTTCACATCAAAACACTTGAACATCGTCGCTCGTAATCTCTCCGTCAAGGTAGAAGCCGACAAGTCTCGATATCTCGTAGCCTCCGTAAGGCTTTGAGGGATTATCTGTATAAAGTTTGCAGCCAGGCCACTGCATCATAATACACTCCAAGGCACCGGCAGAATAATGAACTGGCAACACTTGTGATGTTTTGTTCCTGTTACGGTTTTTACACCAAGGAGGTTAAATGCGTCAAAGATTTTTCCGGTTGTTCAAACCTTTTTGGTCAATTATGACTTTAATTTATTTGGGGTGCCCCTTTAGGTCTGTAGGCGGATTTAAGGTCGAATTTAAAATAAATAACCTTTATTATTTGTTATTGTAAAATGTAGCAATTTCAACAATGCGGGTCATAAATAATTTTTATTTAACGCTGTAGCAAGCCTTAGGCTGAATACTTCTTTGTCTCTGCCAAAACGCGATTGCTTTGTTTTTTTTTAATTTTGAGTATGACCGAATTAAAAAAAACCTAGATTTGAATTCGGAAGTGAAATAAACTGCTAAGTTAACCAATTTTTACCAAGATACTTTAATGTTTCTGATCAATAAAAGTCTTATTGTAATACTTGACTGCATCATTGGTCTAGTAGTACAGAGCGCTACATCTGAGCAGTTGGTCCTGGGTTTGATTCCCGGGTCAGGCAGTGTTATCGGGTTTTTCCATCTGAGATTTCAGTAGCAGCCCGTAGTCTGGATTTGTGCCCTGTTTATGGCAATAGGAACTGACGAAATGTGGGTGTATGTAGGTACTGTGGGGGCTCCAGAAGGGAGCTTCACAATATACTTGAAAAAAGCTTCGACTTGAATAAAATATATTTACGACTTTACATTATCATGTTATTACTACTACATTACTATGACTACTATAGTTACACTTCTGTCTAACCATTTGTGGAAACAAGGCGTGATGTGTGACTCTCTGTGTGTGTGTGTGTGTGTGTGTGTGTGTGTGTCTATGTGTGGGGGTGGGTCTGTGTGTGTGAGGGTGTGTGTGTGTAAAACCCAGAAGATTGAGTAAATTATGCAAATTCCTATTTGTTTCTGTAGCAACAAAGCAAAAAAATACTATGATCGCAGATAATAAACACGCGAACAGTTAACCTTTGATGCAATTAAGTAATTAAAACTTAATTGTAGCGTCGTCGGTCTAATTATCGCGGGATATTTTCTCACATTTTTGCCTGGCTTTCTAAGTTTAAGTAGGTACTTATTTTTTTCGCTATCTTAAGTTTTTGAACCACACCTTATTAGGCACTCAAAAATCATAGTAAATTATGAAGAATCTTTTGAAATGAGGCAGAAAAATAAACCAAGCGAATAAATAACTGGTGGACTATCAATAGCAATGGGTTTCTTCATTTTGACAGTTTATCAACATTCATAGCGTTATTTACGTTCTTGAGCAAACGAATTTTTAGAACATATGAAGCGATGTATTAGCAATATCCTTCAAATTTATTCAAATTAAGAATAGGTAGTGTGTTACGCAATTCGGGTACTGCTCTTCAAATTTAAGGTCGCTCAGTGGGCAATAAGAAACAAAGTTGTCCAGAAAAGAACCGGAGTTACCGATATAGTTTGCAGAGTAAGCAATCTGCAGCGAAGTCGAAGTACCGATAGCCAATGAAGCAGACGAGTCCTCGAGTGGAGACAGTGTATCGGCAAGCGTTGTGTGACAATGTAAGGGTCAGCAAAGACAGAGAGGAATAATCCTCGCGCGGTCTCGGGCATTTTCTTTACGGATCGCGTATCTTTACCCGCATATCTTCGAGGACGCGCGAGCATTTTTTGTCAGGTTCAAGCATTTATGCACTTTATTGTAATGATTTTAAAGTTTATTTTCAAGTGCGTTAATAAAATCATCTCCGCTGCGCTCCGTTCCGTCTGCGCTGAGCCTAAGGTGGACCGGCGACCTTAAAAAACTGTTTGGGACAAACTAGATGCAGAAGACGAAGGACAGGGTTTTGTGGCGCAGCCTGTGAGAGGCCTATGTCTAGCTGCAGTAAACCAGCAGGGTAATTACGTAACACGCTATCAGTAGCAATAGGTTTTATATTCATTGCGTTGTTTAAGTTGTTGAGGAGAGACATTCTCCGAACATACGAAGCAATGGATTAACAATATCAAAATGATTCAGATTGAGAATGATTGATTGATCATGTGTTACGCAATTAGTGTACGTGATAGGCGAGTTGATTGATTGATGAATAAATACAGGTTATAAAAAGGTGTTGTTAAGAGTTATGTAAAATTAGCAACGCAAGTGTCGCTCCCGTGGGAATATCAGGATAAAAACTATCCTATGTCCTTCCCCGAGATGCAATCTATCTCTCTGCCAAATTTTATTGAAATCCGTTCAGTAGTTTAAGCGTGAAAAGGTAACACATAGACAGACAGACAGACAGACAGACAGAGTTACTTTCGAATTCATAATATTAGTATGGATAACATCTATGTGTACAGTGCGTGCCACGTAAGAAGAGACTTGACCCCGCCTCCCCCGCCTTTTTCCGCCGCCCCTATGACGTCCGGTCCCGTCCCGCACTCAGACCTCATACCGCTAAAGATACCTAAAATCGTGTTCTGCGCATGTCAGACCACGTGGTGTGTCAAGTCTCTTCTTACGTGGCACGCACTGTAGGTACGTCGTCGATTAAAAGTAACGATATGTGTCCACCTAGATATGGATGTGGGAATATAACTTTTCTCACTATTTACGGGTTTCTAATTATTCATAACATATCATTATTTATGTTATGGTGTTATTTATTTACTAATACTGAGTACAGGCCTGTTCTCACATGAAAGGAACGGGCATTTATCTCACTACGATGCTCTTTGGATGACGGCAATTTTAAGCTGTTCCCTTGCCGAGATTGAGGGTCCCGTGGCTCAATAATAACAGCCGCACAGGTCGATCGATCAGGTTAAGCTACGCTTGCCGCGGTTGGTCTGTGGATGGGTGACCATCTTTACATACCGAGACTCCTCCGTGCCTCGGAAAGCACGTTGGTCTTGGTTATCATTCTTGGATCTTTGACAGTCGTTACGGGTAGTCAGAAGCCCGAAAGTCTGATAACCAGTCTTACCCAGGGGTATCGTATTAAGGCTCCTTCAAACAGGCGCGACACGACACAAAGGCACCGCAAGTTGCGCAACGAGCGGTGCCTTTGTGTCGCGTGTCGTGTCGCGCCTGTTTGCAGGAGCCTTTACCCAGTAACTGGGTTGTGGAGGTCAGATAAGCAGTCGCTCCATGTAAAATACTGGAATTCAGCTGGATCCGGTTAGACTGGAAGCCGACCCCAACATAGTTGAGAAAAGGCTAGGCAGATGATGATGATGTCCCCTTGGCGAGATTCAAAGGTTACGAAGTTCTTAAATTTTCAAAATCAACGTATTTTAAATGAATATATCATAACATCACGCATGTATTCCCCGAAGAGTTAAGGCTCCTGCAAACAGGCGCGACGAGCGACGCGAATTGCGCGCGACACAAAGGCACCGCTCGTTGCGCGACTTGCGGTGCCTTTGTGTCGCGCGCGATATTATCGCGTGTCGCGCCTGTTTGAAGGAGACTTTATGCAGAGATCACTCCGGACTGCTACTGAGAAATTTCAGACGGAAAAACCCAATAACACTACCCGACCTGGAAAATCGAACCTAGGACCTCGTGGTCAGCAGTAGCGCTTGCGGCCACCAGACCAACGAGGCAGTCCAAAAATATTAAATAGGTTTAAAAATTCTCTCTTCGAACAATTTAATACAGAACATCAAAACTTTCCTGATCCGCTCATACCTACTTATATTGAGAAGTTTACAGGTTTAAACTCACAAAGTCGCAACCCAGCGTATAGGAAGTGACAACGTTAACATGCGTGCAACAACGAGAATTTATTTCCTAAATAAACGATCATGATCTGCTTAGCTCTTTTCCCAAGTATGTTAGTTTCGGCTTTCAGTATAACCAAATGCAGCTGAATACCAGTATTTTACATGGAGCGACTGCCTATCTGACTACCACAACCCAGCACTCCCAGCAGCTGGGTAGTACGATACCCCTTGTAAGACTGGTTGTCAGACTTTTGGGCTTCTGAGTACCCGTGATAACAGTCAAAGGTCTACGAATGACAGTCGGGACCAATGGCTTTACATGTTTTCCGAGGCACGGAGAAGTCTCGATTTGTAATGGATGGTCTTGGTATCCTACCCACGAATCGACCGCGGCCAGCGTAGCTTAACCTAAGGTCGAACCTTGTGGCAGTTAATATTAAAAGCCACGAGCCCCTCCTACTACAAACGATGAAGTGGGATGTGAAAACTACTGAAAAGTGCAGATGAGAGTGCTCTTGGCGCCTGAAAACGTTTTGTAGGCGTTGACCAAACTTCAGCGGCTTCTCGCCATTAAACATGGATACTTGGCAATCCGTCAACACGCTCTATCACACTAATATTATAAAGGCGAAAGTTTGTGAGCGTGTGCGTGTGTGTGTGTTTATATGTTTGTTACTTCTTCACGCTCAAACGGCTGGACCAATTTTGATAAAATTTCGTATGGAGGTAGCTGACACCCTGGATTAACATATAGGCTACTTTTTATGCCGATATTCCCACGGGATCAAAACTTATTCGGGTGAAATCGCGGGCGCAGCTAGTCTGTCATAAATTATCATCTATTTTTAACAGCAGTGGAGGAAGTTAGTGAACTTCTGAGAACATTTTGAAACACAAGTTGGATTAAAAATTGTCTTTTTAAAAAAGTTTGACAAATCAGATTTTGAAGTGAAAACTTCTTTAGCGGCGTTGTACACTTTTTTTGTAATGGGTAAAATATGTTAAACTCGCGTCAGGACACGTGACCTGATCGAAAATTCGTAAGACGGATGGCCGTAGCCGCGCGTGTTTTGTTTATAAGACGATTCACAAAATACACGCGTAATTGTTCAAGTTTTCACTTCTGTCGGCACTCCCGGAGTGCCACTGTTTTTTTATTGCAACGTAGGTGCTTATCGCACGTGATACTCTCCACACTTGGCGAATGAGAGCTCGACCGAAAAAAGTGAACCTACCATTTTGACCGTCAAGCACTATTTTTACGTAACAGAAGTGTGCACAAGTAAAAGGAACATTCCAATCAAGTGTTTTACCTTCTAAACGTTCAAATTCTGTCAAGACATCCTTAAATCATAAATGATTTTATTTCTGTAAGTTGTACAGATGACAGCACATCAAGCTACCCGAAACTGTCTTTCCCAATCAACTTTGAACCTTATGCTTTAGCGATAAAGTTGAAAATCTATTAAAGAAATTTGACGGATTGTAGTAACTTGATGTGCTGGCGTCTGTACAAACACTTTTACACGTCAATCATATTTTAAAAACTAGATGAGCTCGGCGTTTCCTATCTGACTTCTCTAAAAAGGCCGAAACAAAATATGAGGTTGGTTTCTGAAGTGGTCTTTTGAGGAAGGAACCTTTTGGTATTTTAGAAAGTATAATTTATGTTCATGTCATTGTATACAGGGCCCCAAGTCTGCTATTACAATAGTGTCAAAATGGTCTATCATTGATTTCATAATTGTTGATTTTGACAAGTTTGGTAATCTACTATTATAATGGCGTCATTATGACTATCCAATGGTCAACCACTGACACTCCATTGCATTAATGGTAATCTCGTACACAATGACAAATGAATGACTGACGTATGCGGTAATCTGCTAAAATTTTGACAGTTCCTTTGATCAGTGACCTACCATTATAACGTCATTGTGCAGTCATTGCTTTTACTTCGTTACGAATCATCGTGTTTGTGGAATTTGGAGAATGTTTTCACTACGAGCACATATTCTCGAGCTAGCCAACGCAGTAGACGCTAGAGAAAGAAGATGGGCGGAATGCAGAAGACGTCGTCGAGCCCGTCGCTTGACGAGAATGAATACAAACCCCTTTACTGATATTCCCGAGGCGGAATTTGTTAAAACGTTTCGCCTTGGAAAGGACTCAGTAAGGGGGTTAGTTGAAGAACTCATTCCCCTTATGGCCAGACCACGTCGACACGATAGCGTATCGGCAGAAATGAAGGTGAAAAACTGAATTGACATTGAGTTAATAATCCACAACTTGACACGAAATAGGTTGATTAATGTTACTTATATTTTTTATTGCAGATTCTAATAGCACTTGAATAGTCAATAAGAGCCGAAATTTGCTCAATTAGCACCATTTTGTATTAAATCAGTAAATATTCTATAAAATACACTCAAAAAAATAATAACAAAACAGAAATAAAAATAAAAACAAATAGACGTCAGTAGTAATGTCACATTTGACTTTGACAGCTAAACAGATAAAATATTATTGAGTTGTTTAATCTCACGTTTATCCGCGTTACACATTTAATGTTTTTTGCTATTTACGAACTTCTTATTACTTCAGATTGCTTATAACACTAATAAATAATATTTAAAAAATATATGAATGAAATCTGGCATGAATAAATGTCCAAATTTAGTAGTAGTTTTTCGAAAATCATTTCTACTAACGGGTTTTATATTAATGGCAATACTACAATGTCATTCTGGCACAATTCTATTACGAGACCATTGACCGACCAATGATCGACCATTATGAATTTAGCAGAATACGAACTTTTAGCAAAATGACAATGGGATCGTGTTGGAATGACGAATTTATAAAAATAGCAGACTTGGGGCCCAGGTTTATTAGTAAAACGTACTCATCAAATATGAACAACTTTTACTATGGAAACAAACTAGAAATAGCAAAAAAAAATCTGCTGTTCCCTACATTTCTAACATAAATGTAGGGAACAACTGATTTTTTTTCGCGATTTCAGCTTGGGACCCATAGTAAAAGTTGGTCATAATGATGAGTACAATGATCTCTTAAGAGGTTGTTGGTGTTTTCCAATAACCCTGTAAGTATTTAAAATTCATCTATGTGTCAATGCATAATGATTTTATGTACCTATATATAAAATCCGGACAAATGGTCTTTTGAGGAAAGTACCACATAGATTTGAGTAGACCTGTTCAGTCAGTGCACGCATTTGTCAATGTCAATCTTATCATCCATCACTACTTACACAAGAAGAATATTAATTAAAAAAAAAACAGTGGCACTCCGGGAGTGCCGACAGAAGTGAAAACAAAACACAAACAGAATACTTTGCTATCACTCACTAACATATCGGATATACATTAATACCGAGTACATCCCGAGGATAGCCGAACACATCCGATGCGGGTATTTTTTTAATCGTCTTATAAACAAAACACGCGCGGTGTCGCTTCACGAACATTCGCGCAAGCGCCCTGCACCGCCTAAACAAAACAGCAGGCGCAGGTATCACTTTCGCCGCGCCATAGAAAGAGAGGGGGATATTTCCTCTCCTACGCCGCGTCGGCTGTCTACTCCCCATCCGTCTTACGAATTTTCGATCAGGTCACGTGTCCTGACGCGAGTTTAACATTCTTTACCCATTACAAAAAAAGTGTACAACGCCGCTAAAGAAGTTTTCACTTCAAAAACTATTTTTATCCAGTGATTGACAACAAAAAAAATTAACCCTTCAAACTCCACGTGCCACCCATCAACGATATAACAACCCTTTACACCCCGATTGACTTCCCCCTATCGCTGGCTGCATCTCCGCATCGTGACGTCATGCCCTACATAGCCTGAGCGGGTCAAATGAGTTGCAGCTCGGTATTTGGGTTACAGTAAGGTCGAAATCTGTGCCTTAGTTTCTGTAACGATGAAAGTTCCCAACTTTCGCTCGGGCATTTTTGGAGGGTAGTTTTTGTTTGGGTGCATTTGTGTGATGAGAAAATGTTTGTAAATATCTAGGTAAGTATTCCGGGTTTTTTTTACTTTGTTATTAACGGTTTCGGTATTAGAAAATACTTCATTCACCACACCAGGAGATTCAATTTTTGAAAACTTTATCCAGATTGCTATGGCGAATAATTTTTGTTTTGGACAGTGTTATAAAAGAATTAGCGTCATTTTCCTGATGTCATAAACAAGACCTAACCTGTCCTCCTCAATGACATTCTATTTTTATTGCAATTTTCTTTTTCATGTCGATGGTATGTTTTCATTTAAAATTTTATTAGTCCAAATTGTTTCTGTATTTGATGAGCATAGACAATCACCAATAATTAAGAATCATACACAATCATCAAGAATCAGTTATCCAATAATGTGTATCATCCATTGTCAGTGATAAACGCCCTTCATAAGTATGATCCCAAAAATGATACAATATTTTTCACCCGCAATTAGCATAATATTATCATCCATCCATTCACATCTTGGCTTATAAAACAGCCCGTTTTCATCCTCATTTATCACTTTTATTTCAACGGCACTTATTGCAGATTCCTTTGTGAATATTTTGAAAGAAACATTCATAATGATCATATTGATCATAGTGGCTAAAGGAAAGCTGTTGATTTCATTTTTCCTTTAAATCTTCTTTAGGAATTTATTTTTTAGCGCTGTTTTGTTTCACCGCCTTGAGTCTATGGGGGTAAGTGTTAAAAAGCGGTGAAAAAGTTTGTACCTATCTATTTTCGCTAGCTTAGAAAATTTCATTTCAGTATTAATTTTCTACATCAGCAGTGTTCTTTGTCTTACCAAGGGGTATCGTATTAACCAGTAACTGGGTTGTAGAGGTCCAGATAAGCAGTCGCTTCATGTAAAATACTGGTATTCAGCTGCAGCTGGTTAGACTGGAAGCCGATTTCAAAATAGTTGTGAAAAAGCCAGGCAGATTGATTGACTGTCCTTTGCCTACATAGGCATTATACTTTTCTATGACTTCAGAAAAAAAGGCCCATTCAACAATTAGACACGACTTGAAAGTCGCCTTATTTTGCAAGTTCTACTCAATTTCGTAACTTGCTAAATAGTAGGAGTGGGTTGTAACAGGTAAAATCGCGTATCTGTTCCGCCTGATCCTGTTCCACGTAATGAACAGTTCCAAAAACCTGTTACAAAAAAACAGGCTGTTATTTTATACTATGTGGGAACAAACTATTGTGTGTTCTGTGTTACCACAGCTGATACACGTAGTAGGTGCTTCTCTTTCTAACTAAGGTTACATTTCTGCGAGAAAAGGAAAGAGCTTGTGACGGACGATGTAACAGGGTGTCACAGTGTATCAAAGTAACATTTTATTATCTTATTCTATTTAAGGTAACTGTCATAAGGATGAATAGAGAAAAGCTTGTGACTGGATGGATTCTGTTATCTCGTCGTGGAACAGAAGCTGTTTTTTCAGTTTGTTTGTCACAGTTACAATCTGTTATCTTGTGATATCTGTTATATTTAGCTGTTACGATATGTACGCCTCACTCCTACTAAATAGTGAAATAAGTTACTATCCAAGGCAGGATTATTTTTTACCTAATCTTTAAGTTTTTCAAGCACAAATATTTTTTACAATTTCTTTCCTTTTGTCGGCACAAAGCAATCTATTTTCCCATAGCTCATGTCGTGGTTTAAGGATTAGCATATCAGCGAATTTGGTGGCGGAGCTGAGTACCCAGTTACGCAAGTAAGACTTAAGAATTCGCTTCGCAATTCAAATGGCATTGAAAAGCGGGTTTTTTGGTACAGATCGCTGCAGGTTTGATTACGGAAAGAAACAATACAATACAAAAAAAACAGTATATTTTTACCTGTCTCTACATGTGAGCGCTTATACGGGGCTATTTTACCCGCACCGATCGGCACCGACTTGTCTTTACCGGGAACCTGCGTCTTTATGCAAGTACCCTAAGTATCGCCACACGTGAAAAACATTTAAAATCGATGAGACTTCCTTTACACTGCCCATAAAAACCTTTTTTCACTCCAACCTACAAGAGTTTTATACATTGGCATAGGAACGCTCTCAGACCGCTAGTTGAGTGGAAGAAACAGCCACACAAGCCATTCTTTCAACTAGCCTTTACACTGCAAAGTCTTTGACTTAAGAAACTTTATATTTGTGAGTTTTCTTTTAAAGAAATGTGTGCAAAGTTTGCGCGAGCTTTTGCGAATTTGTTTCAACTTCAATCCAAACACAAAAAATAAACTAATAGCTGAGCTCGCGAGCGAATGTTCGGTTTGCGAATGAATGTTCGTTGGTAGTTACCATCCCTTAAATTCGTCCTTGTATTTAGGCGGGTTTTTTTGTTTTGTGGTTGATCTTGTTTGTATGTCAGTTTCAAAAAACCTGAACCAAACAATGTCTTTCGGTTAACCTCTTTACCAAAAATTATGTCAGAGAAGTTATCTCTCAGTCTAACCAGTGCAGTGGGGTAATTGCGTAACTCACTAACAGTAGCAATGTCTGGCACATGGCTTTAAAACGGAGTTCAGCAACATTCATTGCGTTATTTAGGTACAGACGCCAGTACATCAAGCTACCCGAAACTGTAACATTTTTCTATCAACTTTGAACCTTATGCTTTAGCGATAAAGTTGAAAATCTATTAAGGAAATTTGACAGATTGTAGTAGCTTGATGTGCTGGCGACTGTACGATGTTGAGCAGATTATTTTTCAAACATATGAAGAAATGGATTAGCAACAGTGGCGTGCCTAGGGGTCAAAATTAGGGAAAGCCCACAGATTTTCAACGTATAAAAAAACGGCCAACTGAGGGATTGGCTGATTTTCTTATTGTGTACGTGTGTGTTGCCAATGTTTGACTGGTATTTTTTTAAATATATTTTTTATTGATAGGTTTAAGTACGTTTGTTGTTGTGAATTATGATTTTATTAGGGCAAGCCGGGCTTTTCGGCTTCTATGAAGGTACCGCCACTGATTAGCAATAAGTATCAAAACTATTCACATTGTGATTGACAGTATCTTACGCAATCGGGGTGCTGAACTACCGGGATGTCTTTCGGTAAACCTCCTTAAGGGGCTTACATGACCTAAAGCGCGGTCACTGTCGGACTGCATAGATAAGAAAGAGAAGCGCGATGACAAAACTCTGGTAATTTATTGCAAAACATGAAGTAATTATTTAATTACAAAAAATCTATTGTTTGGATGAAAAAATTAAAACACTAGTATTTTAGTATGTTGCTTGTGGAATAATCTGACAAAAAAATCAGAATGATTGTATGTATATTAGTACGGTTTTTGTCGTAAAAAGAAATTTTTTAGAGGTATCGTCATGATTTTTTTCTATCGTATCAAATTAGTAGGTATATTTAGTGGAAAAAAATAATAAAATTAAATTCTAAGTTTCTAACTAAAACTATACAGAAACTAAAAAATAGCGTCGAAAAATTAATCAAATTAGTTGTATTATATTTTCAACATTACTATCTATCATAATTATATCCTGAAGAATATCTTATACCTATTTTTCTGATTTTGTTTACTGTAGTAGATCATATATATACTTTTATTGTTTCTAAAGCTTGCGTTTTTTGTGTGAGAAGTTTGCAATCAGTCTAACCAGATGCTGAAAGTTATCATTATTTTTCAAGAAGCAGCTACCATCAACTGACGTCACATTACCTACTGAAGCATCCTGTCCAATATTCATAAAATAAAACCGTTATTATGATTTAAGTACGTACTTTAAGAGCTGATACAGATGACAAATAAAATAACGATTTATTAGCTAGCCAGTTTATGATTACATACATTATATACGCATTATTTTCTCGTAAAATTCAGATTTTTCTTGCGTGAATTTTACGGCGAATCTTTATTATGTTTACAATGATTATTATTGTTTGAGTGCCTACCCTACTTAAAAAGCTATAAAATACTATTCTTAAAACTCACTTGAAATAAAAATTTACCTTACCTAAATTCTAACACCGTCAGCTTAAAAAATCTATTTCACGCATTTTTCTTTCCTTTAGTTATCCTATATTATGTATAGTTCAAAAGCTTTCAAACTGCTTCGAAAATAACAAACTTCGAAAAAACAGCTTATGTGCAGTCAGAAAAAAAAATTGCACCCTACGTCAATTTGTCATACAACTGTCAAAGAATAATAATTGTCACTTGAATACACGGACAATTTAAGTTGGTAGTAAATTTTCTTAATAGTTATTTTGAAGATCGTGACACTCGTCTCGTCGATCGTATCTGAAGTGCTTGCATTTGAATAAGTTCACTCAGAATAGAACGTAAACTCAATTAGCTTTAAGAAAAGACCCTATTGAGCGGTACTGACAGAGTCAAAGTGCATATCTATCAGAAGGCCAATTCTCGTAATTTAAAACGTTCAAAATCTAGTCGCAGTCTCATCTCGGCGACAAGCAAATGTCAAAAAGTTGTCAAAATGTAGGGACATTAGACGTATTTTTTGACAGATTGAGACTGAGATCAGACTGTGAACGTTGTTAAAATTAGTAGAATTGCCCCTCTGGTTTTCTAACAAAGACATAAGATGGAGCCATTAGGGACGCGATACAACCGTGAAAGATTGAATTTTTGTAGAAACCTTTTTTAGATTTTATCTTCTAACTAGCTGATCCGACAGACGCTGTCCTGCCCTTGAATCGTGAGTGAGTCTCGAGTTCATGACAAAAATCCCATTTTGAAAGTTGTCCGGGATCATTTTCCAATGTTGCATTCCATAAAAACCTAATTCTGACTATTAGAGATACTTTAAAACAAAAAATAGCCAAATCGGTCCAGCCGTTCTCAAGTGATGCGCTTACCAATGAACAGCATAGATAAAAAGTGTACCTAGCTAGCTCTAAAGAGCTACAATGTACAGACGCCAGCACATCAAGTTACTAAAATCTGTTAAATTTCTTTAATAGTTTTTCATGTTTATCGCTACAGCATAGGTTCAAGGCTGATTGGGAAAATTTGTCAGTTTCGGGTAGCTTGGGTAGGTGCTGACGTCTGTACATCACTACGGAATTCAGAACCAAAGAATCTAAAACATAATAATAAAAAAATATTAATTCAATGACCGACAACTTACAGCCTAAAGCCTTAGATCTAAAAGCTTATAATTTAGCACAAGAGTTCCTTCTTATAACGAAAGTGAGCATAAAAAGGTGTTTTGAAAATTCACCCTTTAAAGGGGTCTTTTATAAGCGATGAAGGTTTGAATGGAAGTTCATCATTTTTGCCCATGACAATGCCACCGGGCACGTGGTTTGTCTATAGAAAAATGAAGTTAATGTGATTATCAACAATTTCGAGACAGCCCAGAAGTTAGCTATCCATTGAGCAGCTTTCCGAAAAAATAACGTTATTGTTACTAAGCCGTAATAGTGGCATTGGTAAAGCAGAGTAATGCTTGTTCACGTTAAAGACCACTTAGGTAAAGGTAATAGGTAATACGGGCTGGTGTCCGCAACTCCACGTCAATGCGCGTATTTTGCGTACGGATTTTTTCATAAGACCACTTACATACATACATATTTAATCTCTTTCCCTCTTTCCATGGTTGGTAGGCAGAAACTACGCTAACTATGCTAGGATCCTTACGTCGGGTGCGTAGTACACGCAACCAGCCTGCGTCTGTGACTAGCACCTTGCGTAAAGCACTATCAATCTCAATCTGAATCTCAATTTGAAGGATGTTGCTAATCCATTGCTTTATATGCTTGAGAAATTTGTCGTCTCAACAACGCAAATAACGCAATGTATGCTGTTGAACTGTCAAAATGAAACCCATTGCTACTGTTAGTGTGCGTCCACACTAAATGCGAGTGACTGGGGCCTAACGCGGGCGCGGCGAGCGGGCGCGTGCGGTGGCCACAGTGACGCGCGAGCTCTTGTAGCGGTTCGACGTATTTCAGGGATTGCAAACTATGGACGAGGATTTGATATTTTTACTAGACAGTCCGATCCTGGGATGGGAGGTATTGAACACTAGAGATGGTGTGCACGAAATAAATAAAAACCGGGAAGTATTTGGTGAATTTTTAAATTTATATGAAGAACTGAGATTAGAGAGATTAAGATTATTATGAAGATTGAATCGCAGTTATGAACAATTCAGTATTCACCGCCATTTTACAACAAACAATATACAGACGCGCATACGCCGAGCGATAAGACCGAACTGGTTTGTTACTCCCGCTACCCGCACGTTGTGTCGCTTGCTGACTAGGCCCGTAGTGCGGCCAGAACGCGCGGACGGGAACGTTTGAAAACTACGTGCGTTGTCTCGCCCAGGCCCGTCGCGTTAGGCTTCCGCCTTAGTCACTACACTATGGACGCAAAGGCGCGTTTCATTTGTTTGATAATTCGCGCCCGTCGTCGCAATCGCACTAGGCTCGCAATGTGGACGCACACATAGTGTTTTACGCAATTACCCCGCTGATGTATAAACGTAAACGAAGTAAAATACCACTTGCAACACAAGCAATTACTTACTCTAACCCAAAACAAACCATCAAAACATGTTGACATCGTAAAGTGACATGAAGACAAGAGACAAGCCACTTTCACAAACTTTTTAACAAGCTGTACGATAACATTTTCTTTTTCAACGCTGTTCATTTTATCGCTCACTTCCAGGCCCACGGTAACAAGACTGAGGTTCATCGACCATTGCTATGAATATGAAATTTTTTTAGAAGTGACATTCTCGCCCTTATTGCATTTTACTGTCTCGGGGCGTATGATACGTTCAACGCAGTAAGGATCGTGTCATCGCTGGCGGTAAGTAACGCAACCCGCTTTATCACCAAAAAAAAAACATATGATATGGAACCAGGCGTCAATTTTCGGATATCGGACAGTAAAATGTTATGTGAAAATATTTAGGTAAGTAGTTTTAATTCCGCAATAATTTGGGCTTGAATTCACAATGCTGCACCACCCTCCCGTCCGACTGCGCGTCTGCATCTGATGCGTGCACAAAGTGCATTCAATAAATCCGCTTCTATACGCGTTTCTTATTTTATTACTTTACATTGTATGGCGATAGGTAAACGGGATAAAGATCTTGAATATCTGTGTTGGTAAGCGTAAACCTTGAGATACTTTAGTTTCTATTCTAAATATTTCATCCAATATTAAAGGTTTAAGCAGGATGAAGCAACAAATTTAAGCATTACCACGTAAGTTTGTATTATTTTCCGAAAGAGAACATATGAACGAAACAGCAGGTGATAAACGTATGGAACGAACAAAATGGTAGAAGCATAACCCTTAAAAATATAGGTCAAAACAATCTGCTACAAAATGACGACAAATAATCCACGAAGACAGCATTTACATCGCATACGTTTCGCCGTTATAATATTCTCACGGAAATTCAAGCATATCGCATCGAACAGAATTCACAAATTGCTGCGGTTTCCAACTTTTCACAACTTCATGCTTCTTTATATTCCTCGCGAATTCTTCACTCGTATGAAAACTTGGTCACGATTCTGGCACCTACAAAACTTTACAATAAAATGAGGGAAATAAAACTTTCAAGAGTCACATGAGACGACTTCTATAGCTAACTATGCTTCATCAGTAATGAAGTTGTAGTACAAAAAGGTTGCAGTGGAAAGACAATCTAATAAGAACTTCTTGTCTTGTCTGGTGCTTTCATATTTACATAACAAGCAGTTACCTACTAAAATCATATGCTATATCCATTGATATATAAATCAATGGCTATATATTATAACAGTGTTTGGAACGTCCCAGCTTAGAATCTAATCTGCAATCTAACTTATAAATACTAAATAAGCTTTCTAAATTTGGCGATGTCTGTCTGTAGGATGGGATGTAGCGGAGATAGTCTTTTTCCATTCAAATCAGTTTTCCGCCCTTTTCCATCCTCCTACAGTTGCAGGATCGATTTTTAATTGAATTGAAACGTCAATTCTGCTTTGAAACTTTCTGAACTTTTTTGTTTTTAGCCCCTGCATCTTTGGATACGAACATTCTAGGGTTGAATAACCTGTCTAGACGGATGCACAAGACCACCAAATCACAAATTCAAAGGCCAGATTGCCTAACCGCAACCAACGAAGCTGTAAGATCAGTCCAACGACATTTAATACTAAAGCAGCAGAGCGAGGCACACACAACAATACTATCAAACAGAAATAGTTCTATACAGGAAAAGGTTGTTGCACTTTCTACAGCAGGTACTGGTAACAATAAAAGTGTTTATTGCGGGTAATCTGAGATGACGTGCGTGCTTTCAAATGCTGGAGTAACTGCGGTTGCAGCTAACCACAGAACATTCATTGTGAATTCAAACATTTTGCGGGACATTTATTTCGTGGGCAGGGGTCTAATTTCTCTGGCGGAAGATTGCGGTTGCAAGTGCCCGATGCTCTTGCAGAAAAACGTGGAAGATTTGTTCACGCGTAACAAATGTGACAATGACGGTTTTTTTTTAAGCATTTATCATGTGAAGTGTTCTTTATTATATAAGTTAGTCTGATAGATGGCATCCAGTTAAGTTTTTAGAAGCGCCTTAGAAGCATGCACGAACCTAAAAAAAATATCAATAGGTACAGTTTAATAAAAAGAAAAGTCCTGACTCGTTCTCTCATAAACTGACTCATTAACGCCCAACCCAAATCCTTGGACCTAGAAAGCATAGCGATCCCCTTTATAATGTAGACCAGAAATGAGGCCGATTTTTCGAAATTCCCACGAGATAGACATACAATGCGTGCCACGAAAGATGAGACTTGACCCCGCCTCCCCCGCTCTTTCCGCCGCCCCTATGACGTCCGGTCCCGTCCCGCACTCAGACCTCATACCGCTAAAGATACCTAAAATCGTGTACTGCGCATGTCAAACCACGTGGTGTGTCAAGTCTCATCTTTCGTGGCACGCATTATACAGTGCAGCGGGGTAATTGCGTAATACAGCTGTAGGGATGGCTTTCATTTTGACAGTTCAACAACATTCATTGCGTTATTTACGTTGTTGAGCAGACAAATTTTTCGAACATATCAAGCAATGGATTAGCAAATCCTTGAAAATGATTCAGATTGTAATTGATGTTTTACTCAATTAGGGTGCTGCTAGTATCTAATTAATAGTCATAATTAATTTGACTCGTGTGTGTTTTTGATAAAGCTATTTACCTGTTTTGCTGTACCTATCCCAAAAACAACTTTTTGCCAACTTTTCTAATACACTACTCCTCAAAGTCAAAACTTTTGATTTGTTCGACTCCTGCGCCTGAGTGATGGTCTCTAAGAAGCAATAGTCTCTCGTATTTCATAGCTTTCCGTTTCTTTTGCTCTAACGCAATTTTCGATATTGTTATGTACAAAGTTGCTTCTTGCCAAGTTAAAGCTGGAAGTCTACGAAGATTAAGGAAATTTTATAGTCTTGTTTAGTTATGATCTTTAGTACCTTTGTCTTTTGAGTTTTTGACCGTATGCTGCCATGGTTCACGTTGTCTGTAGGTTCAGAAAATTTCTATTAGGTAGTGCTCTTGTGCCTCTCTATGCCGTTGGCGCGTGCCGCTGGTGTGTATGAGCACTTGCTTGATTTTAATTGATTTAAGTTTACGATGTTTCGGCATTGTTACAAGCACCATATTTCCATGCGGAGGTGCTTTATTTTGTAAATAATTACGAAACATTGTAAGAGTGTTATATTTTTTATAACATTATTACAGCTAGGTACGTTGGACTGGTCAGTAAGGAGTAATAAATGGATAATTGTCAGACACTACGTAGACATTTTTCACACAGAAAAAACACTCACTGTCTACATTTTTACCCTAACACAGACGATTAATATACCAAATCGGTAAACAAACAAACGAAATAGGGATATCCCTATTTCGTTTGTTTGTTTACAGATTATAATGATATCATTATAATCTGTCAGTGCTAGTTGCTAACCCACCAAATAAACTAATGTCGAAACTCCGGAGAGAGGCTAATACAACTAATATCAAGCTATTACAAGTATTAATAGCTCGATGTGCATTCAGGTGCGCTGCAACAGAACTAGGTTACCTTAGCTCAGTGTTGCTAACACTATCAAACTAAAAAACAGCAAATAAACCATTAAAAACTGGCCAAGTGCGAGTCGGATTCGCACATGAAGGGTTCCGTACCACAAGGCAAGAACGCCGAAAAAAATTCTTTTGGCGTATGGGAGGGACTAGAGGTAGAAATAAGGACTAAAACAGAAAAATGCGGGGAAATTGTCTAACACACTATCAGTAGTTAATGGAATTCATTTTGGTAACAACATTCATTGTGTTATTTACGCTTGATGAGCAGATAAATTTTTGAAACATATGAAGCAATGGTTTGCCAATATCCTTCAAAATGATTCAGATTATGATTTGGAAGTGTTACGCAATCAGTATTAGGGTGCTGGGAGGCCATTGAAAAAAGGATATAATCTACTGTTAAAACAATGGGGTTGGCAACACTACCTTAGCTCACTAATCTCATATAAGCAGTGACAAGGAAATGCGCTGACAGGCTGACATAACGGCTTTACCTATATAATGACGTCACAAGTCGGTGTATCTCATTACTGCCCGTTATGGAAGCCCGAGCGATGCATGCTTATTATGAGCTGGCTTCTGTAATATGCATTTGTTGGTTCTTGTTACTATGCTGATTAGTAGGTAATCCCTCGGTGAACATTATGTAGGCCAGTAGTTGACAACTGCCCGTCGATTCTGTAAAAATCTCACCGTAAAAACTTAGGTGAAGTGAGTTTGTTTTTGCTAGGAATTGACACTATTGACAGCTCACTCCACGCTCACTTCACCTAAGTGTTCACGGTGAGATGGTTACAGAATTGCACTGCTGTTAGTGTCGGGTACGATATTTGGTTTCCCCAGTAGCGTTTAATCTAACCATATAGCATAGCCAGTCTATAATGTTCCCACTGCTGGGACACAAGCCTCCTCTCGGTGAGAGAGGGTGGGCTGTAAATGCTGTACAGTACCCGGCGATAAATATTTGCACATCGACCTTTGGAAAGAGACAATCGGCTAAATTCGGCTTCGTAGAGCGTTATCTCTGTCGCACGAAATACAAACAGTCCGGTATCTATTAGGAGCTGTTAAAACAATTATGATTTGCTTCTTTTGATAAATTATTTTTATTCTTTGTATAAAATCGATAGGATCGAATAGGTCGATGTGCAATATTTATCGCCGGGTACTGTAATTCACCACGCGGTCCCAGTGCGGGTTGGTAGTTGGTAGATGTAATATCTCTTTGAATTCTCGGTTCTAGGACATGCTGGTTTCCTCACGATGTTTTCCTTCACCGTTTTTCAGAGCAGTGGTGATGAAATAATTTACATAAAGTAAAGCGTCTGTTAGGGTTCGAAACTACGACCGCCAGCTTGTAAATCGCGGCCCTTAGGGGCTGTCCATTAATCACGTGAGGCTCGAAAGGGGGGGGAGGGGGTCCATAAAAAATCACGAAATATCACAAGGGGGGAGGGGGGGTGTAGTAATATATCACGTGTATTTATTTTTTTAAAAACATCCTGCAAACTTTCTAATAAAATTAGATGATTATACCTGTATTTTATAAACATAAAAAAAAGGTCCGATTCTTTGTAGGAACTAAAGATACACGTGATATGAGGGGGGGGGGGTAAGTCTTAAACCTCACCATATATCACCAAGGGGGTGGGGGGGGGGGTTAAAAATACCAAAAAAAACATCACTTGATTAATGGACGGCCACTTACCACTGGGTCACCACTCTGCTCCGCTTACTCTATCATAGTTTTATTGACTAACTAGCAGCGTCCCGCGGTTTCACCCGCGTAAGTTTCCATCCCGTGGGAATATCGGGATAAAAAGTATCCTGTGTTAGTAAAGGAAATGGTCTATCTATGTGCCAATTTTCATCAAAATCTGTTCAACGGTTTACGCGTGATTGAGTAACAAACATGCAAACATCTTTACAAACTTTCACATTTATAATATTAGTAGTAGGATTTTAAGTTTCTGTTCGACAAAGGTGGCAAAGACAGTTTCTCCTAAAAGTGCCTTGCTGCTGACATGCAGTACACCAATATTCTGCAGCAGATTCGTGCAACATTATCATCTAAGTTTACCTGTAAGTTATTTGGCAGAAATACTACTTACTAAAAACAAAAACACTAACATACGAAACACTGTTTTGTAGGAGTTATTTACTCGTTTCTCCTACTTCGAAAATTCTTCTGAAGTATGCCTGTCCTTGACACCTATTTAATTTAGGAATACTATAGACAGCTTTGCTTCGCTTCCACTGGATGCGAGAAGCAGAGAATCGGTGGATGTGGCGGTGCTTGGGGAGGCTTTTGTCCAGCTGTAGACGTCTTTCGGCTGAGATAATGATAAATAACTGAATGTCTGCATGCCAAAGGCAAACACAAGCAAGGAATATTGTTTTTGTTTTCTGTCAAGATTTCATATAAAAAACCAGTGGGTGCCAACCCTACTCCTAGCAGTGCCAAAGTCTGATAACAGCAAGAGTCACGTGGTACCTACCAGTAGCGAAGGGTCAATTTTTTTTAAGAGGTAAGCCGGAATACAGTGCGTGCCACGTAAGAAGAGACTTGACACACCACGTGGTCTGACATGCGCAGAACACGATTTTAGGTATCTTTAGCGGTATGAGGTCTGAGTGCGGGAAGGGACCGGACGTCATAGGGGCGGCGGAAAGAGGCGGGGGAGGCGGGGTCAAGTCTCTTCTTACGTGGCACGCACTGTAGATGTCTTTAATATGATTACATATATTATTTGTCTATAGAATACTGACTGTGCCATTTTTCAAAGGGAAGCCGTTAGGAATCGAGTTAAGTATATGGAACTTTCGTCCCTGGTACAGACGCCAGCACCTCAAGCTACCCGAAACTGTCAAATTTTCCCAATCAACTTTGAACCTAATGCTTTAGCGATAAAGTTGAAAATCTATTAAAGACATTTGACAGATTGTAGTAACTTGATGTGCTGGCGTCTGTACCTACCTACATAATGCAATATACCGACGACCAACTTCAGGAGTAAACGCGCGTATCATTTCACTTCAGACCGCGCGGCGAATAAATTGAACAAAGGATCTAACTTTACCGATTTATGCCCAAGTTTAGTCTGTGGCTTTGTTGGCTACGTCCTGTCTAGTTAAATGGATGATAGTGGTATGTTACTAGACAATATAGATTTAATATGATGAGGATCTTCTTGTAAATGTACCTATTCGTCTAAAAGGCATCAAGACGGGCTCTCTGTAGCTGGCTCTCTTGGACCATTGTGCCTCGTGTAACAAAGGTACGGACAATCAATAAAATTCTTCTCTAATATCGGTATGCTGGGTGGGTTATACAAGGTCACATTAAATTCGCTAGAGAGACTCCGCAGACGAGATCACGTGATGCTTAACTATATCCATAGCATACATGAATAAAACAAAACAAAAATTGATGTTTTTTTTCGGGGTCAACGACCGGTAGTTACTTAAACCTTAATTACTCGCGTGGGGTATATTTAACCCCACGGCGTATTTGAAGCGTCGTATCTCCACCATTTTTAAAGCTACCTCCATGCCGTTCTTAGTAGCTGCCTAAATACCTCCCCCCGCCGCGAATCAGTCGCGAGCGCCGCTCCGTGTCGTGTGGTTGTGTCAGGAGATCGAGTCTGGGGTATATATTGCCCCACGCGAGTATTCGTGCAACTGCCAGCAAGTTTGTCACGACCATTCCACTATGATATGTGATAAATGTATTGATAAAAAAGTTCCTAAATTTAAAGTTTCATATCTTTAATAGTTTATAACAATGTTGATTAAGGATACTATTAGAATTTAGAACAATGTTGTCTTTTTCTAATTTTTATAATAAAAATAAAAGTATGTCATTAAAACTATGTTTTATTGTACCTTTAAAATTGGGGTTATATATTCCCCACACGAGCGTAAGTGTAACTATATGGACGCGAGTAATTAAGGGTTAAATATTGACTCGAGGAAAAAAAAATTTATTTGTCTTATCGTGTTTATCGATGGATACCCTGATGGGTAAAATTTAGCTAACTAATTTGACCTTTGTAAACAGAAGTACGAAAATAGCTCATGTCATAATATATTCGCCAGTTGTACTTCGCTAGATTCTCAGCCAACTGGTCAGATCAGACCACGGTCTGTCATGTCGTTTACTTATATTATAGGTACCTACAGATACGAAATTCTTTTTTCTAACCATTTTTGTATGGGTAAGTTTTAAACTTACAAGTCATTGAGGAAATTGCTGCATAAGGAACCATGAGCTCTATTTTGACGAAAATAATCAAGATCATCTGGAAAATAAATGATGATAGGAGGTATCTAAACAATATTTATTTCTGGAAGTAGTTTGATACAAACTAGTAGGTACTTTTGAAAATTGAAGGCAATCCTTCAAAAAAAGTATAGGTACCTAGCACGTTTCGACTACCAATCTTATTTCTTTTTTGTGGAGTGGCTAAATAAAGCTCAAAACGACATGTTTTATTCATTAAAACAAGATTCGAATGAAATCGCCCAGTGTGTTGAGGTCACAATAATTCAATACTTTATCTAAAGCGTTTCATTGGTTTCAACAAATATTCATGCTTTTTGCGCGCATTTAGTGTTGTTGGCAAGGCCCCAGCTTTTCCTAAGCGTTGTGTACCTAACTATCTACTACCGATACAGCTTCAGCTGAAAGGTTACAAATTCGCGCTAGGTACCTGGTTTTTTATCAGAAACTGCTTCATAAATATTAATTGATAGCCCCCGCGTGTTCTTTGATGTCATTCTTTGTGGACAAAATAATCCTTTGACCATTAGGTGATTTGCTAGGTAATTTGCTTAGTAAAGGGGTTTGTTCAAAAGAAAGCGGGTTTCGCAAACGGGAGGGTCGGACAGGACGAGTATAATGCAATGCAAGGCGCGCGCTAGGGAAGATACGTATTTACGCGACCAGGTTTTTGCACTAGGTTTTTGCTTCCAAGTACGTACACCAGGTACCGACCCGAAATACTTGCAAGACTTCAAAGTATTTTATACGGCTACTCGCTCAACTACATAGGTACCGAAACGCGTCAGTTTTCGCAAATGCGATCATGCTCCTTATCAATTAGAGTCTACGGAACAATTTCGTATGAAAGTATTTTTACTTTAATGGTTTGTGAAAATATTAATTGTAAACGCGATTATGCTCCTTATTCATAGAAGGTAACGGGTCAATTTCCTATGCAAGTATTTTTTCTTCCAACAGGGCTCGTTTTTTTTTTTTTGGTTTGAATAGTAGTAGAAACTTTAATCGTCTATACTCTATAAGTACGTATTTATTTGTAAAAGCGATTTTGCTCCTTATTTGTATGCAGTTAAGGTTCAATTTCCTATCCAGATAGAAAATACTTAAACGTACCCGAGACCTAGTTTTAGGACGTGGTTTCTTAAAGAAGTCGTACTTGTAAGCCCTAGTACGCGATTTTGCAAGTACGACCCATGTCTAGCGCGCGCGCGGTAGGTACCAGTCCGACTAGTTGCTCGCTCCGCCCCGCGCTCCCCTCGCGAACAGCTGACAGCTCCGACAACAAAGAACATCAACCCAACCCACACAAACATAACACGCTACGTACAATCACGATACATTATTATTATTTTCAACCGTACACGCGACTGTATTGATTGAAACCCTTCAAGTATGCCAATAATTATAACGGTTATCAGTCGATATTGTAGGAAACAACACCAAATTGGTTAATTTTTGAAGCCAAACACTCGATAAATCAAGGTCTTTCATCGAGGCTTGACGTCGCAATCTAATATTATTATAGCACAGCTACATGACAACGGGCTCGAGTATTGAGTAAACAGTGTTGACCATGAATACCAGGCTCTCCTACGTGAAAGGTGAATATATACGACCTAACAAAGGGCAACTTAGTACTTGCCTTTCTGTTCATCCAATACACGAAGGGCCGCGAGTTGTGGCACTCCGGTGAACAAGAGTCTCTTTACAAAACCGGATTGTCTGTTTATTATGATGATTTATCACGGCATCATTGTGTAAAACGCGACGGTCACTTAAGTCGTAGTTTTTCACTGTTCGGTTGCTATGGTGCTGTGACTTATCACGACACTGAACTCCCGAGTTTCATTTCATCCAAATAAGTTGTCGTAAGTACTTTACGTGGTCAATGTTTTCGATATATTAGGTTTTATGTGTTATTTACATCACTATTTAGGGGCCTGCGAACGTGATAATCGTTGCACTGCCTGCGCACTTTATTTGCTGCGCTTCTGCGTCAACAAAACAGTCTCTCGGCACTCAATGTCGGGCGAAATCGCCGCCTCGCTCGGCGGAGATCTGCCCTCTCATTCGCTAGCCTAGGAAACCTCGCGGTTTTGTCCCACTCTCACATTTGACGTTTCGCCGGCTGGGTTGCAGCGTTTTAATTTCTTATCCTAATTGTTTTTTAGAAAATCATACCAAACCTATTCAGTTTTCATATTAAGTTTCGTTTTTATCAAGTTTTAAGCTACTTCAGCTAGCATGATCAACACTAACAAAGTTTTTTAAAAGCGCCTGCTAATATCTTTTAGCAATGTCGCAGATGTGATTATCTTGCATGTTCTGAACCAAAAGGAATATTTAATACGCAAGCCTTTCTCTCCACAGTCTCCACTGTGGGCGTAAATAATACAACCTAGGTATACTATTCCTAAACTAATGACGAATAGTTAGGTCACCAGATGTACAGTTCTGACAAAAGGTAGAAATACCAAAACAGTAGAAACGTGGGCAACTTTCTTTTGACCTTTCACATTTCGTCATAGACGATAATTGCTAACTTCATAGACAACGCTTTTCTAACTGGAACTTTTTCGCAAAAACCGTCAGGAAGAAGGTCAACTGCTTTTGGAGCAGGAAAATCTTCAGTTCTCATCAAGAACTTGGGATCAGTCAAGAAAAGTGTAACATTTTCTGAAAAGAAACAAAACATCGAGAGCATACTTACAAGTTTATTAACAGTATCACAAAAATTACAATATTATTTTAAATATCTATGATTTCAGGTTGGCAGCAGTTATGTGTTCTTTTGCCAGAACTTGGCGGCGTTGCGGGGCGTCTTGCCTTTGCCCGAATTCTTCTTCGGCGCGGAATGGGTCTCACTACCGCCGCCAGTGGCAGATTCGTCGTTCTCTGCTTGCGATTTCAAAGTTTTCTTTATGTACAGTATCTGAAAATATTATTTAAATATTCATATTTATGTTGTTTTACTTTTGTAATTTGATTCATAGAATTACTTTTATCAATGCTGGTATACACTACATTTTCAATAAATAGGCATTTGAAAAAGAAAAAAGCTAGCTTTTTAATGATGGTGTAACGCTCAAAAGAATCATTCATCAAAATCATCAATCATCACACACAGTATTAACATCAAAGGGATTCCTAAACGCTGCTGTTCATTCTTTTCGAATGATAGCGCGGTTGCTCTTTGGGAACTCTTTGGTCGTGTGTGTCTGTCGAAGTGGTGAATGCGTTTTGGGGGCCTGTATAATTTTTACATTCAAAAAGTGCTGAATTTCAGCCTAACTTTATTAAAAGAATTTTGATTGGGTTTCAGACAGAGAATAAAGTTCTCTGTCTATGTATGAACTCAGTTAGGTCAACTGTATGATACAAGGACACAAACCTCCTGCTCAATCGCCTGTTGATGCCTAATAGCCCTTGTCTTATGGTGATTAGCCCTCTGTATGTGCCTATCAACTGAGCTGAGGACTTGCTCGCAAGCATTGCACCAGTCTGCTAGAACATCGGCGATTGATGAGGCATCCTCCAGGCGCGCGTCGCGTCCCAAAGCGACGTCGACTTCCACTCGCTTGCATTCCTGATCCAACTTGCCGTGGATTATGTCTGGAAAGTGAAAGGAGTTAAGATGTACCTAAGTTCTTAATTAGTGATATCACTATCAATAGTATCAATACATATTATAAAACAATGTCGCCCTTCGTGTCTTTCTGAATTCCCTAATCTCTGGAACTATCTGACAGATTTGAAAAATCTTTTATATTCTCGTGTTAGCCCAATTCTATTAAACACCACTCTATGGCCCTTAGGAGTCCAGTAAAAAGAACAAAGTCAGAAAGAACCCTAATCGAGAATGAAGTAGCGGGCGCAGCAAAGGGATGTTTGCAGGAATTTCATGCAGACGAAGCAAGTTTTCAAATAATAATAGTTTTTTGGTTATTTAGTCTTTAAAGGCAAGTAATTTAAAAGTCAGTACATCAGATTTAATTCAAGCTATTTTTAACCGACTTCAAGGAGAGCAGAGGAGAAGGATGGGGGGAGGTTCTCAATTCGACTTTATGTATTTTTTATGTCCCAAATCAAGAACTGGAGTAGTCAAAAAGTTACTTGTTGATTGGTTGGTAGGTTATTTTGACAGAGTCAGTAAAAATGCAGTTTATGGGTAAGTACAGTAAGTTATTTAGCAGTATTTCTCTTCTTCATAGGCTAAGCGTGCACTGCAATATTTTTTTTTAATTGCATTATCATGCAGAAAAAATCGCAAATGCTAATATAATTGTTCAAGTGATTATTTACTGCAGTGTGCGGACTGTAGAATTATTGTTCACAGTTTGGCAATTATTTTCGGCAGCTATTATATTTGTGGTGCGCACTTAGCCATTGACTTACTTATACTTACTACCTTAAGAAAATAAGAATACAGTTTTATTCAACCAGAAACAAAATCAACATCATCTCACCTGCATAAATAGCTTCTATAATGAGATCCTCTAAATCCCTTACATTTTTAATATCTAATTCTTGCAGTAGTACACTATAAGGGATACATTTCTCCTGTGTGGCCAGTGATGCGATAGTCAGATGTTGCAACTTCTTGCATTGAGCTGGAGTCAGTTCTAAGTAATCAGACTTATTCTCAAGATACTCCTTGTAGGTGCCATATGCAAATAGATTTAGAGTCTTCAGATGAGTGGCGTAGGGTCCAGTTTCTAACTGAAATGTTACAATGTTTGTTTTTTTAATTATTTAGTCATGCTATTTGCAGTTTCTGGAGGTGGTAAAGGAATATTTTGATATGTATTTATATTTTGATGAAAGGACCATTTTGATGCAAGCTTTTATTTATCTGTAATTACTTAAAATGTAAGGTAGTTCTTAGACAACACCTTCAAATTAAGATTAGCATTTCAGATTAATGAATAGATATACAAATTATTGATGATGCCAGCAATACCGAGAGAAATGTTTTGATTCGGAGTCGTACAGCGTAGTACAGAAGGTAAGAACAAACAGAATGACTTCTAACCTCTTTTATATTCGGCATTTCAAGAAGTTCGCCGAACACGTGAACTCCTGGTGCTTCCAACACCTGTTTGATAAGTTCCGCACATGCTGATCCCTTAGCTCCTTTGGCTAACAACACAAACTGCTCCAAAGGATGGTTGGTAGAAAACGACAACAATGAAGAAGGTTCATCTCTGTCCATTGACATAGGATTCATGTTGAGTGTTTTAAAATTATCTACTTTCTTATTACGTAAGTTACACAGTTATCAGTTTCTAAAAGCACTAAATAAATAATGCACAACCTATACGATTTATTGCTTTTACTGATTTACGACGATTTTAATGAATTTACACTTTGATGCGATTGACAAATTCGACGATTTATTTTATTTTGACACATGGAGTTGCGTTTGGTTTATTTGTTGCTTAGGTATTTAGGTAGGTATACGATTACTTTTCTGAACGGGTTTTCAGGATTTTTTGGCGAAATTATAAACTCTCCTAATATCATTTTTAATACTTATTGTGTGAATATATTTACTGATAGTGTATTTTTTTACAAAACAATTTTTCATTATCACACTGTGCACAAACAAAACGTTTTGAAGAGCTTACCATAGATCTTTACTTTATTGTTTTTCACTTTTTTCAGTTCTTTCACCTTTTGAGATAAATGTTTTATTTTACTCACTTTTCACGTATATTTCTCATATAAAACATTATTAGGATTTGCTGGATAAATTAATAAAATATCATTGTTTGACAAAAACATAAAAGATTATTTTGGACTATACATTGTTGGATTAATTATCATTGCTACGTGAATGAGATGAATAATTTAAAACCCATAATTGTCCATAAACAATAAAATGGCGTCCGGTTTTTTGTGTGTGCGATAAAATTATTGTTTTCATGAAATCATCAGATTTATCTAAGTTTTAGCTATATAATCATGTTTATTAGTATTTAAACACAAATATGAATAGTTATAAAGTGTCTAATAAACTATATCGCGCTTCGTTTGTTGAAAATAATGTGCGTGTCAATCCTGCTCATAGCGTCGTTGTCCTATGCCGCCTTTTATATTGAGTTGATTAGACTAATTTACGAAGATTTCTTCGTGTAGCCTGGTGTTCGTCAGTCAATAAAAGCATCGTTAACTATGAATTTACATAGATAGTACGTTTTTGTCGGCATTGTGATCGATGAGTGCGTTGTGCGTTTGTAGTTGTGAAAGCGTACATACATGTTCGCAATGATAAAACTGTCATGAGAACTCTTGTTTACTATCAAATAGCGAATTTGTGTTAGTGAATTAGGTTTTGTAATTGTTATGAATTATATTTGTTGTTAAAAATGTGTATGCCAACTCCTAACAATGTTTCGGGCTTCGGTTACTCGTGGGGCTTCACGAGTTCTGCAGACCTTACAAAGGGTGAGGTGGATACACCGAGTAGTCTGAGCTATACTTTGGGAAACACGGTATGTTTAACAATGAAATTAAACCTTTAAATGTCCCCCGAACTCCTTACAAAGTGACATATTTGCATAGTAATTAACTTTCACACTACAAAAGAAATCCTAATGTGTTTTGAAGCAATCCAATTTCTTCATGTGAAGTTATTTAATTTTTCATAGTCATAGGCTCCAATTAGATACAGAAAAATGGCAATGTTTACATGTTACTGTTACAACTTAGTTTGTTCTTTCCTCTTGCAATATCAAATACAAACCATGCATGTACTTCATACATGAAAAATCTGGTTGACACTGACCCTACTGTCTTTCATAATGTAATGTATTAACATATTTTGAAAACCTTTAACATTAATAATTGCTACTATGTTTAAAAATCCTGTTTAAATAACCATAATTCTGACACATGCTATGGTTATCTTGTTATTTCAGTATGTCTTGTGATAATAAAGTTTAGAATAATTGAATACAGTTTGTTTTTGTGTGATTCATAGTCGGGCAGAAAATTAAATGATGAAGAGCAATTTAACTTGTATAGTTAGAAATTGTATGAATATAAATTCTTACAAAAAGATGGGGCCCATGGCTAAATAATAACAGCAGCACAGGTTGATCGATCAGTTTAAGCTACGCTTGCCGCAGTTGGTCTGTGGATCTTTACATACTCCCCCTCTTCCCCTCCGTGCCCCGGAAAGCATGTTAAGCAGTTGGTCCCGGCTGTAATTTGTGGATCTTTGACAGTTGTTACGGGTAGTCAGAACCCCGAAAGTCTGACAACCAGTCTTACCAAGGGGTATCGTATTACCCAGTAACTGGGTTGTGGAGGTCAGACAGACAGTCCCTCCATGTGAAATACTGGTATTCAGCTGCATCCGGTTAGACTGGAAGCCAACCCCAACAAAAAGATAGCTGTTCAACCAATAATAATTATAATGAATATTTTTAAACTTCCAGCTTAGATCTCAATGAATTATGATAATTGTTTTCCTCCAAGCAACCACAAAACTCATCAATATAAATATAAAATGATTATGTAAACCCCTTCATAGAGAAATTTATTGGACAGTATAAATAGAATAAAATAATTTGAATTGAAACTTAAGGCTGTCCAATTGGTCACCATTCAGTGCCTCAGCATTTACAAATTTTACATAATATTACCTATTTAAAACTTACTAATAGCTTACTATTTAAGCTAACCTTAGCTTCTTACACAACAATAAAACATAAATTTATTTCTTACAGGTTTCCCCAGAAACAACACTGACTGTAATGTCCCACAAGACACCTCAAGTGCAGGAAAAAGTGGGTGCAGTCACAGTAGCGGTGTCAAACGCAGGTGCACAACTAACAAGGGTGGTAACTACAGGCACACCGGTTTCTGGAAGGCGGATGTTTGTAGTGAATGATGCTGCAGCTCACACATTGAACAGGGTGTCGCAGCAGAATCAGACCACTACTATCCATAGTGAGTGTAAAGATCTTGTTGTTTATTTAATTTTTAAGGTTTCATTGAGAGGTTAAGGTCACACAACATAAATTTGAAAGTGTCCATGGAGTTTCTTGCCCGTTCTTCTCTACAGGTACCTATGCTTTGGAATGGCCAACTAGCTTCATCTTTCTGACTGACCGACCCCTTGACAGTTAAAAAGTGCCTGTAATTGGTTTAATTGAAATAAATGCTTTGAGTTTGAGTTTCAGTGTAATGTTTATTTCTCTTACTCAAACCACCATCAAGAAATGCCACCTGCCAGTAACTCAAATCAAAGAAGGCCTTTAGAATACAATACATTTTTTAAATTAATATTCAGCTGTACCACTCCTAGGCTAAGGCCTCCACTCCTTCTATCTTTGCGCCTGTGTACCCTCCTTCCTGTTTTTACAGAACCTATCCAGGTGGTCCTGCCATATCTTATGTGGTGCTGGGTTTCTCTTTCATTCTCGTGCTCTCGGCATTCAGTTATCTGCATTCAGTCTAATGCCACATTACCTACTGCCACCAAAGAAATTGCATAATTTATTTAGTCTTCATCCATCCTTGTCCTTAGATATTTATTTTTAGCAATAGCTTCTTATTTTTCCACACATTTTTATCGTGCATGACCTTAAGATTGTGTTCTTCTACTTCTTGTATCATGGTCCTTTATGGTCATATCATGGTCTGTATCATCTGATCTATAAAAAAATATAATCCAGAAACAACTTCTCCCTGCCCTGGAGCCATATTATTGGGGTTTGTTCAAAAAGTCAACTTGATTTTGCCACACACATTTGTCAGAATTTCTGAAGATCAAGCTGATTGATGTCACTATCTTAGCCATATTCAGTTAGAGCCAGGTACACGACGTTTTATTAAGCGACGTCGACGGGCGTATACGCGTTGCACACGCAACTAGCGCTGCTTTCTCAAGGAAGAAAACGCCCCGTCGACGCGCAGACAGCACGATTCAAACTGCATGGCGGCCCGGAACATAAGGCGAGTCGCTGCGCAGAAACAAATTCACCTGTCAGCGGGGGTGAGGGGTGAGGTACTGCGCGGCGAGTAGCGCACTTCAGATTCGCCATATACATATATAGTTTGAATCGGTTTGTTCATGGAACGCGCGTGTAATAAATGCCGTTTGCATAGACCCTTAGTTATATCTAACCTCGAAACAAAAATAAAAATAATATCACGCATGTATCATTTACAGCGAACTTAGCAGCTAAGCCGTTTATGACACCGATAGGTCCCATCCAGTTAACTGCGGAAGAATGCAACGAGATATTGATGAAGCGGGCTCTGCAGGCTCAAGGCATCGCGACCCCGGTCATAGACGCTTCGCAACTCAACCATACGTTACTAAATGGTGGCCTGAAGAGTCTGGCAGAGGCGACGGTTCAGCAAACGCAGGCGGAAACCATTCAGACGACCACGGTACACCAGCATCATTTGTTACACGCGAAACAGGAGCCTGGGACTACGAATAATTCGCCTAAAGTAAGTGTTTATGTATTTTGTTGTAAGGATGTATGAGAACATTACAAACGTGGTTTAAGTTTGGTGTCCTCACCTCTGTCCACTAAGAACTGTTACGAGCTTGGGGTTCGTGACAATAAAAACTGCCGATTTGATAACCAAAAAAATGACACTTTACTCAACAACACTAATTACAAGTCAAACACACTAATTATGAACACAATTACACTTACTGATCACTCTTAAGTCGCACTCGAATATCGCCTTCGATGTACTCGCTCGTATCGCTTAATCGAAACTATGTGCCTCGCGGCTCGCGCCCGCCTTATATAGTGCCGCAGAGCTAGTACATAAACATCTAGAACGTTCGAGTACATACCGGTCCCGACTGACTCGACGTCGATAGTTCTCGGAACTACTAGTACCTACAGGAAGGGTCAATGTCCTAGTACCAAGGCCAAGGTACTAGTTCTGCTACCCGATACAAGATGGCGCTAGTGGTAACTAATGGCGATACATGGCGATGTATCAAGCATTATTTTTGGCGCGTAACACTGCCCCCTCCTAAGACATGCTCGTCCCGAGCATTATTGGCTCCATAATAACGCGCCAGTCGATCCACATGGACGATCTTAGGAGTACCTCTTGCACCTTTCTGTATCCGGTAGGTTACATCATTGATCTTTGTCACAATCCGGTACGGTCCGTCCCATTTAGCTTGAAGCTTAGGAGATTTCCCTTTGCTGCGGACTGGATTGTGCAACCACACTAGTGAACCTTCGTCGAACCCTTTATTATTCATTTTGCGGTCATAACGGGTTTTCATCCTTTCAGACATTTGCTGGCCCGATTGTCGGACGTGCTCATAAATGTCATTCATCTTGTTCCGCAAATCATTTGCATAATCAGTTACACTGCGTGGGGCATCAGGTGGTATTCCGGTGATCAGGTCTGCAGGCAGCCGTAGTTCTCTTCCGAAGTTTGCGAAAGCTGGCGTCACCGATGTACTTTCGTGGACAGCGCTTCGATATGACAACAAAAACGGTTGTATGTGCTTGTCCCAATCTCGTTGCCGATTTTCCACAACTTTTGCTAGATACCTCTCCAGTGTCTGGTTAAATCGTTCCACCATTCCATCCGATTGTGGGTGGTAAGAAGTCGTTCTTGTTTTATGAGTACCCATAACTCGACAAGTTTCCTGGAATATTTGTGACTCAAAATTCCTTCCTTGATCACTGTGAATCTCCAAAGGTACTCCAAAACGACAGAAGACTTCATGAACTAATTTATCCGCAACTGTCGAAGCTTCTTGATTTGGAATGGCGAAGACTTCCGGCCACTTAGTGAAATAATCCATCACAACCATGAAATACTTGTTACCATTTTCACTTTCCGGAAACGGCCCCGCAACGTCAAGGGCTATCCTCTCCCATGGTGCACCAACATTGTACAATTTCAATGCACCCCTACTACGAGTCTGAGGTCCCTTTACAGCTGCACAACTTGTACATTTGCGACACCAATCCTCGACATCGTCCCGACAGTGGACCCAGTAAAACCGTTCTCGTATCTTCAGTAGAGTCCGTTTTACACCCAGGTGACCTCCTGAACAACCATTATGGTACAGCTGTAGAACATCCGGTACTTGAGCTTTAGGGACAACCATTTGCAAATGACAGCTGTCTCCCCGAGCATTTTCCCATTTACGGCACAGGACTCCATCCTGAACCACCAGGCTGTCCCATTGGGCCCAATAGCTTTTTGTGACCGAACTCATCGCTGAGACGTCACTCCACCTGGGCTTAGGAGCTCTGGCCTTCATCCACTCCAGAATTGGCTTGATGTCCGAATCTTCCTGCTGTGCACGTTGTAGGCTTTCCTTCCACTCGTTGTTGAGGTCTGTCTTAAGCATCCTCACAGGTACCACTTCCTTACTCTCCTGCCTAGTACAATGCTTGCAGTCTTCAGGACAAGGTCTTCTTGACAATGCATCTGCGTTGCCATGAGATTTTCCGCTGCGATGTTCGACCACGAAGTCGTATTCCTGCAGTAGTTCAATCCATCTCGCAACTTGTCCTTCTGGGTTTTTGAACTGCAATAGCCATTTCAGTGCAGCATGGTCAGTTCGTAAGTGGAATTTCCGCCCCAGAAGATATTTGCTAAAATACTGCAATGACTTTACCACAGCAAGCAGTTCCCGTCTCGTAACACAATAGTTCCTTTCCGGCTTTGACAACGACTTGCTGAAGTACGCTATCGCAACCTCTTGGTCACCATTCCGTTGGGACAACACACCGCCAAGTCCTATGTCACTTGCGTCTGTGTCAACTATAAATTCCTTGCCTGCATCAGGGTACCCCAAAATAGGTGTTTTGCACAGACGGTCCTTTAGCTCCTGGAATGCGATGTCGCAACTATTATCCCAGCAGAAATGTCGCTTCTCCTCGGTTAGCTTATGCAGGGGTTTGGCTATGTCTGCAAAGTTCTTGACAAATCGCCGATAATAGGAGCACAAACCCAGAAACGCTCTGACCTGCGTCTTGTCTTTTGGAACTGGCCAGTCCTTGACAGCAGCAATTTTCTCTGGATCCGTGCGGATACCTTCTTCAGACACTACATATCCCAAAAAACTAACTTGTCGTTTGAATAGCGAACACTTTTTCGGACTTAACTTGAGGTTGGCACTCTGGATCTTCATGAGCACGCGTTCCAGGTTTTGAAGATGTTCTTCAAACGTACGGCCTACGATGATAATGTCATCCAAGTAGACCAGGCAGGCATCGCCAATTAGCCCGGTAAGTACAAGTTCCATCAACCTTTCAAATGTTGCCGGAGCATTGCACAATCCAAACGGCATCACTTTAAATTGCCACAGACCCTTTCCTGTCGAGAATGCAGTCTTCTCCTTGTCCTTGGGATCAATTTCCACTTGCCAGTAGCCACTTTTCAGGTCCAGCGTGCTAAACCACTTTACGCCAGTAAGCATGTCCAGCGTGTCATCAATTCTTGGCAAAGGATAGCTGTCCTTCTTCGTAATGTCGTTCAGACGACGATAGTCAACACAAAACCGCATGCTGCCGTCCTTCTTTCTTACCAGCACTACAGGTGAACACCATGGACTAGATGAAGGTTCAATCACACCATCCTTCACCATTCCCTCAATCATGGTTTCCACTTCCTTTTCACGTGCTACCGGCATTCTCCTTGGCCGCTGACGGATAGGCAATTCTTCTCCTGTGTTTATTTTGTGTTGAACTATGCCAGTCTTTCCGATGTCAGCATCGTTTGACGAGAAAACATTGGCGTACCTGAGTAACATCTTCTTCGCTTTGACCATTTCATTTTGGGACAGAGCGCTGCGGCAGTCTTCTAAAAGGGTGGTCACTCTCGTTTGTGCATCCTTGCTGAGGGTCCCAGTCGATAGATATTGGCATCGACGCAACCAATCCACTTCCTCGCAAGTACCGAGTAGTGTGCCTTTTTCTATAATCTGGTCCTGATCACAAAGGTTCAGCACTCGTACCCCTGAAATGTCGGTGGTTCTGACCAAAGTTCGTGCCACTTTCCATGGAAGGTCATTGTCTACCCTTTCCACGAGTACACAACGAGGAGTTCGCCCAGGATTCCGAGGAAGACTAACCGGCACAATCGTTTCCGATCTCGGCGGAAGAACAATCTTCTTAAGGCTGTACACATTTCCTGGTAACGCCCCTTCCACGAAAAGTTCCTCTTGTGCACATTTCAAAACTCCTTGCTTGACGTCAATCTCGCAACAATTCTTCCTCATAAAGTCAAGGCCCAGGATGCAATCGTCCATTATATCGGCCACGATGACATTATGCAGGTAGATTCTGTTGCCTAGCTTCAACTCTATCTTCTTCTCTCCATGGACGGGTATGCGCTGACCGGTGGCTGTAACCAAATTAATGTGTTCTCGGTTGTGTGCGGAGTCCCCAAGGAACCGACTTATAAGTTGGGAACTGACGACCGTACGAGAGGCTCCAGTATCTATGGTCAGCTTACACGGCGTTCCGTTGACCTCGCCCTTGATGATTAGGCTATTCCCATCATGGGTTTGTGTGATCGAAATCCTTGGGGCTCCTTGAACATCAGCCAGCACCCGCCCCGCAGTCCTGGCTATTACTCGTTTCCCTGCTGCTGGTGTTGGGCGGTGCTGTTAGCCGCACTGCCCTCTGGAGATCTGCTGTCTTCTCTTTCTGCAGTTCGCTTAGGGCAACTGGATCGAAGGTGGCCCCTTTCCCCACAGCCGTAGCACCTAGGGCTGTATCCTTTACTGCGCTCGCGAACTGTAGCCGCTGCAACCTCCCTGACGCGATGGGAACGATGATCTTGCCGCACAGCTTCCACCTCCAGTGCATGTGCCAAGGCGTCCTTCAGCGTCCCGTGGTGACCGAGCCTCACAGCAACTCTAACTTCAAGGTCGCGGATGCCGTCGATGAATGCCTGCACCAGGTTCCCATCAATAAGTGCAGGTACGGAGTGGTAAGCTTTGCGAACCAGCTTCTCCACTTCCAGGGCCCACTGCTGCAGGTTTTCATTGCTGCGTTGCACGCGATCCTTGAGCTGCGCACGGAACACGTGTTCTAGGTGAGCGTCGCCATACCGAGCCTCCAATGCCTCAAGGAGCTGCTCGTAAGTCACTTCCTTACCGAGAGCTTCCAGAACAGTTAAGGCCTGGTCGCGCAAGCCCAGGGTGAGGGCAGTCATGGCCTGACTTTTATTCCACCCGTTCGCCTTCATGACAGCCTCGAATTGGATTTTGTAGGCCGACCAGGAAGAAGTTCCGTCGAACGGTGGCACTTTGAATCCACGTAGCGAAGGTGTTGTAGCTACGGGAGCTGCGATTCCATCACCCAGTTTCAGGTAATCCAGCGTTTTCTTCACGTCAGCCATCACGGTTTCCTTCAGGTCAGCCATCACGGTTTCCTTTACGTCAGCCATCACGTTGTCAACCTGGTTTTTCACTTGGTCGATTCGGATTTCAGCTTCCGACAGGCGGTTGTCATGTTGAGCAACCTTATCCTTCACCTCCTTCATGTCTTTCCCGAAGGTAGCGTGAAGGTCCTTTATAAGGAGCATCTGCTCTTCCTGGCGGCGCGCCTGCTCCTCCTGTTGGCGGGCCTGTTCCTCCTTGTCCCGCTGGAGCTGTTCCTCCAATCGACGAGCCTGTTCTTCCTGTCGGCGAGCCTGTTCCTCCTTGTCCCGCTGGAGCTGTTCCTCCAACCGACGAGCCTGTTCCTCCTGTCGACGAGCCTGTTCCTCCTGTCGACGGGCCTGCTCCTCCTGTCGGCGAGCCTGCTCCTGCAGCATCATCATCAGAGCAGCAAAATCTGGTGCTGGTGATGCTGGAGCAGCTGTGGACGGGCCGGCCTCCGTGGTCGGTAGCTGGCCTTCCGACCCCTGTGGCATTGCTCCACCAAATCGCCTCTGATCCGTCTCTTGCTGGCGTTGACTCCGGGTACGGATACCCTCCATGTCGTCTTTGGGTAAAATCGGCATTTTAAACCTCGCTTCTGACACCAATTGTTACGAGCTTGGGGTTCGTGACAATAAAAACTGCCGATTTGATAACCAAAAAAATGACACTTTACTCAACAACACTAATTACAAGTCAAACACACTAATTATGAACACAATTACACTTACTGATCACTCTTAAGTCGCACTCGAATATCGCCTTCGATGTACTCGCTCGTATCGCTTAATCGAAACTATGTGCCTCGCGGCTCGCGCCCGCCTTATATAGTGCCGCAGAGCTAGTACATAAACATCTAGAACGTTCGAGTACATACCGGTCCCGACTGACTCGACGTCGATAGTTCTCGGAACTACTAGTACCTACAGGAAGGGTCAATGTCCTAGTACCAAGGCCAAGGTACTAGTTCTGCTACCCGATACAAGATGGCGCTAGTGGTAACTAATGGCGATACATGGCGATGTATCAAGCATTATTTTTGGCGCGCAACAGAACTTAGATATCTAAAGCTGAAGAGTAACATCGTCTCAACTTTATTCCTAGTAGATTAAGGGGCTTACATGACCTAAAGCGCGGTCACGGTCGGACTGCATAGAAAAGAAAGAGAAACGTGATGACACAACGCTGGTAATTTCTTGCAAAATATGAAGCAATTATTTAATTACAAATAATTAATCTATTGTTTGGACTAAAAAATTAAAACGCTAGTGTTTTAGTATGTTGCTTGTATTCTACAATCTGACAAAAAATCAGAATGATTGTATGTATATTAGTATGGTTTTTATTGTAAAAAGAAAGTTTTTAGAGGTATCTTCATGATTTTTTTCTATCGTATTTTCGACACACTACATATCTACCTAGCATATATCCTGAAGAATATCATATATTTTTCTGATTTTGTTTACTGTAGTCGATCATCATCTTTTATTGTTTCTTTGCGTTTTTTGCGTTTAGGTCCTGTAAGCCCCTTAAAGTGTTAATTTGTTTTTAGGGTTCCGTACCAAAATGGTAAAAAGGAACCCTTATGGTGCGACTCAGTCAGTCTGTCTGTCTGTCTGTCCGTCCGTCTGTCACAGCTGGATATATCAAGAACTACTAATGCTATCAACTTGAAATTGTATGTAAGCCCCTTAACGCGGGAAAAATTATTGATGGTCGTCATTGATTTTGAAAAGTAATTGTATTAAGTAATGATAAAATGAGTTCAAGGAAGACAATGAGTGTGAAAATCTTGCTTTAACGCCACCTGAAATTGAAGAGGCGGCCAAGTGAAGACAATGAGTGTGAAAATCTTGCTTTAACTTTGGCTCACTGAGGCTTTTCTGTTAAACTCTCTACCCATATACCTCTATCAGATGACAGTAGAATTACATTAGCAGCACATAGGGCCTCTTCCAAAAATAGGTGAAGAAGTAGGTATGCTTCGTATTTTGCCCTCGGGCAAGGGTTTCGCGTTCGTTTTATCGTCTGACCCTCAACTACGACATTTACGAAGCTTGATGCTGTGCATTTTGAACCCACTACCTAATATAGTATTTTTACCCTATGAAGCGACGCACGCTTTACTTGTGGTTACTAACCCCCCTTACTAATAAACGTTGTATAGCGTCTGTATAGATACTCAACGCTTTGTCTTCTTCTTTCAAAATGTCAAATTGCTGACGACTGAAAGAGAGAAATTGGTGTGTAACAGCTATTCATCTGATATATACGGGAAATTAGTAAGGGGGTTAGGCAGCGTTCCCACTACGCCGGACCGGCAGATCTGCCGAAAACCGGACACCGGACAGAGTGTTCACATTACATCGGATCCCGGAAGAAATTTAGACAGTACCTCAGTTGAATTTGGACCTGCGCGCACAATGGACGACGAAATTGTTGTGTTGTGGTGGTATCTTAATAGAAGGCACGAGCGGTGCGAGCGGGGGACAGATACCGGCACAAACTCGTTCACATTACTCCGGGCCCGGTCGTTCTACCGGCAATTCGTAGTGACAAAACGCTCGGTAAAAATGCCGGGCTCGGCAAAAATGCCGGACCCGGGATAATGTGAATAGCTTCATATAAATTGTACAGCCACTAGCCCTTCCGGCAGATTTACCGGCGCGGCAGATCTGCCGGTCCGGCGTAGTGGGAACCTGGCCTAAGTGTATAAACACGCTGTGTATGTCTGTGTAAGCGCAGGAGCTCTCGTTACCGTCCGAGACAATGGCGAATTCGGAAGACGCTACTCGTCTTCACGCACACATTCACAATGTCATTGTACACTTGTTACCACAAGTATAGCGCGCGTCCCTTCGTGAGATAAAAATACTGTACCTTCAATTACTGCCTTACCCAAAACACAGATATCACATAATAACGTGTGGTTAGACGGTATACTCACAGACGGAGCTGATGAATACCAACTCGGTGATGACGACGGCGCCGCCCGCCGCGGTGAAGGAGCGCCCCTACGGCTGCGACGAGTGCGGAAAGTCTTTCCTGCTCAAACACCATCTCACGACGCACGCGAGAGTTCATACAGGTTGGTGGAAATCAATGTACTATTTTTTAAGTGAAGACTTCTTTAGGAGCTCTCAGAAAGAGCACTGTTCAGTGAACGAAACTGAACCGTCCGCTCGGGTCGGTGACGCTAAATTGGGTAGACTCGACTCCAATCGGTTGGTGACGCTGAATCGCGTATACTCTGCTCCAGTAGAAGGTTTCACATCTATCGTGTGGTCTTCGAGTACACACCTTTTTCTTTTGTTTTGTAAGAAGAAATCGATGTTTACGGTTTTAGTAATTTTTTTTTTCGGGGTCGTCTGAATAGTTTCAAACTGTACCATCGGCACGTCAGCTTATAATATAATAAAACAATAAAAAATATGGGCATATTCTTTGCTGCCAAGTTTTGAGTACAAATATGGACGAGCATGTTCGAACTCATGCCCTAGGAAATCTCTTGCACGCTACTTTGAACTTTATTGTAGTCGTAATTTAGTTAATTAACAATGAAACATTGCTCGAGCATTTTGCTGCTTTGTCTGCTGTGACTCTAGGTCTAGGACCACTATTTGAGTTTGATGCTAGCCAGGAAACTCTAAAATAAAGACATTAGTAAAAAGTAACAATTGTTTTTAACATATTTAAACTAATTGAATACTATCGTAGACACACACACACACAAACAACAAACACACAAACACAAACACACAAATAACTAACACTATAACTACACAAATATAATTAGCATACAGGAAAATTAAAAAAAAAATTAATCTCGCGGTGCGGGCGTTCTAGGCGATAAAATGTGATTGACTAACATTAACTTATTTAGACAATAAACCAAACCAACTAACCAATATTTTTTAGATAATAAACCAGTCTCTTTTGGATAGGCTACTCTACAACTGTACAAGGATCTATGACGTGTCGCAAAAATCTGAAATAACGCCGTTAACTTGTTTAAAAAAAAATCACAATCACAGTGATCTGTATACTCCTTGTAATAAGGTTACCGTTGGATTGCTGATACTGACAAGTCTGTCAAAATCACAATGATCCATAAGAATAATAATAATTTATTTGCAGAAAGTATATTTGTTACCAGATGTAAAAGTTGGTGGTTTAATGTACAGACGCCAGCACATCAAGCTACTACAATCTGTCAAATTTCTTTAATAGATTTTCAACTTTAACGCTAAAGCATAAGGTTCAAAGTTGATGGGGAAAATTCGACAGTTTCGGTTAGTTTTTTTTGTAAAAAAGTTTTTGGTACACGATATTTGGCGCGACTCAATTCCATCTATCTACGGTTGTACAAGTTAATAACATAAAATGAAAATATAAAAGCCTTACATTCCTTACAAAAAAAAAACTACAATTTCTTAATTTCTATAGAGTTATGCTTATTTTAAACTTCTGCGCCAGTAAGAACCACTCATTTAATTGAAGGTGAAGGCCTGCTCTAGAGAAGACGGTTGTACTTACTGTGCATTCGCGATTTATTTGCCAAAAACGTAAACAAACATGAATTAATGGAAAAATAACTTTAATTCCTACACAATAAAGTTCAGTTTACGCTACAATTTCAAACATTTTTATAACTTTGTCAATAGTGCTAGTCACTCTGAAATCAACTTAATTGTCATTGAAATAAAGTTGATATTTGTTTAACTCGAAATAGGGTAGGGGTGTGTAGCACTGCGCACTTTAGGTATAGGCTTGTCATAAGTTGCGTCTATCTCTCAACATGCCTTTAATTCATACTAACATAACTAAGCCCACAGTTTTCTTGCATCTTAAGGAACTACGTCATGTCATTCGTACTTCTGTGTATTAAAAAAACTGGCCAAGTGCGAGTCGGACTCCCACACGAAGGGTTCCGTACCACAAGGCAAAAACGCCGAAAAAAAACACGTTTGTTGTATGGGAGTCCCCCTTGAATATTTACTTTATTCTGTTTTTAGTATTTGTTGTTATAGCGGCAACAGAAATACATCATCTGTGAAAATTTCAACAGTCTAGCTATTACGGTTCATGAGATACAGCCTGGTGACAGACGGGCAGTGGAGTCTTAGTAATAGGGTCCCGTTTTTACCCTTTTGGTACGGAACCCTAAAAAGGTGTATTCTTTCCTTCTGGTCATGTTGAAGCTCTTTGCCAATCCTCGTTCAAAGCGGTTCAGCAGTTGAGGGCCCTAATTCACTATGGCCACTTAACGATTCCGTAAAGGCTCCTACAAACAGGCGCGACACGCGATATAATCGCGCGCGGCACAAAGGCACCGCTCGTTGCGCGACATGCGGTGCCTTTGTGTCGCGTGTCGTGTCGCGCCTTTTTGAAGGAGCCTTAATTCGAAACCACGTCAATTCCTTACCTAATCACGACATCTGATATTAACGTATTCTCTATTACACAAGAGTGGTTTGAACTGTCAAAATACATTTTGTCCGTAGAGTTGACATTTCGACTCCTTGCCGTAACAAGACACGATATTGTCGTGGTTTGCACGTGGTAAGATTTCGCGGGGAATAATCCAGAATTGGAGCCCCCGGTGTCAAAAGTAACAAATATACTCAAACATTTTCGGATTTATTATTTTAGTGAAGCAAGTGCATTTATTGTTGGTAGTCTTAAATATTTTTGATGCATGTTTTTATAGCTGCATAAAAATCCAACAGAGCGCAGACGAATTTACGAGTTATATTTAGACAAAGTAATGAATACCCGCGTTACTTTCGACGGACAGACAGACATCGAGCGACGACCTAATTATTTTTATGACTTGACTAACACGTTGCTATAAGAAGCTTAAAGTCTCGTGTGTATGTGTGCCGAACTTCGAGATTTTTGAGGACCCATATAAGGTTTCAGAAAAGATATTCCTTGCGCAGACCTTTTTGTTTAGCGGTCGTCTCAGGTGGTTTACTCCCGAAGTACGTAATCCGTAGTTCCGGCCGACGTTACGGGGGTTTCCTACTCCGTAAGTCCGTATCACTTACAGACATATGCTTAGGTTCGGATGACAACACGATTTGACAATTGTTTCTACTCCCGACATGTATTTGCCTGTACGAAAAATTTAATTTGACTTATCGAGTCAGCTACTTTCAGACGGCCCCGTATCTTCGTTGTCGGACTTATCGATTAATTAATTTATTTTAACATAAAACGGCCAGGGTCAATTACATTAGTTAAAGACACAAACACATAAGTACAACAACGCAAAGTATATAACTATTCGACGGTCCGCTCATCTCAAAATACTCCAGACATACTGACCAGATATTTTTTCATTCATCCGCGAACACATCACAGTCACGTTTACGGCCTGGCCACGAACTTGCCGCTATCAGCGGCAGCTTAGCGCGGTGCGGGGAGAGGTAAAAACAAATATACAAAAATGTATGAACCATGCCACGACGCACCGCACGCAGTGTCAACGCTAGTAGGTAAGACACCGCACCGCTTGCCGCGCCGCTTCCGGCTAAGCCAAAAGTCGTGGCCAGGCTGTTAGCGTCCAGAAGAGCGATGAGAGCAGAGAGTGTGCGAGGGGCAGGCTACTGGGCTCGAGCGACGGTTCGACTCCCAGGCACAGTCTAGTCTACTTGAAGTAGACCCCAGATCCGGCTGAATATACTTATCAGTAGATCTTTTCGGTTCATTAGTCAAACCACGTAGTGAAACGACAGTTGATAATTCGTTGACGTCGCATAACCATTATCTCTACAATGTTTATTCAGTGAGATTAACTCACTGTAAGGTGTTGAACAGACAACAGATTTGCAGCTCTTGTAGCCTTTTCGCGTGTAATTTAATATCATGTTTGTCTGTCTTGGCGCCGACAAAGGTCGTTACAATAACCGGCCAGACTTACAATTCGTTTAAATGTCATGTCCCATTTTCGCTCAACAAAAAGCACGTTTCGCCTCTAAAACAACATTTATTACGGGGGCTGATTCAGAGTATGAATGACTTCTCCGAGTCCGAATGTTTTTATCGATGAATTCTGAGCAGGAAACATAAAACTTGTAGCCAAAGCAACACTGTTGTATGTGATAATGTTGCTGTGAAACAACGTGGCAATGAAAAACTGTATTTTGCTTACTTTTTATGCAAATTTAACATTACTGCTTTCAAAGTGGTTACATTATGTCGATAAAGTTGATTATTGGTAATTACCAGTTTTATAAAACAAGTTTTATTATTATTAGTCAATAAAATAAGAGTATGGAACCACCTTCATATTTCGATAAGTCACCACTTCATATTCAACCGAGGAATATAGTCCGCGCGGAACTAGTTGGCCGCGCCTTAGGTGGAGACGGGGTTGATGGCGGCGGGGTTGCCTATTGTTCGCAACGCACGTACTGAGAAATGACAAAGCGCCCCCGCCCCTCCGTCCCACCGCACACATACCTAAGGCGCGGCCAACTAGTTCCTCGCGGACTATAATAGTACTCAAGATTATTGTTAAAATACAGCGTATAGCGACCACTGCCACTAACTATTATTTGCCATCTCCAAAAGGGCTACCATTTACTAACTATACTTAAAAGGGTGCACAGACAGCAGTACGTAGCTGTCCACCCAGCCTATCGCAGTTCGCTTCTGGAAATAAGCAGAGGCTTTTAAATTTTATGATGGGTGTTGTGGCACTACTTAGAAGAGTCTAAGTAGTGCCACAACACCCATCATAAAATTTAGAAAATACATATCGTATTATGTATTTTTAATCGACTTCATAAAAAGGTATTTAGCGAGTTTGTGTGGGATAGGAAACACAACAAAAAAGTGAATAATCTTGAGCACTTCCGAAATCGGCGAAGGAAAACATCGTGAGAAAACCTGAAATATTAATCTGAAACCAACAATACGCCTTGAGCAGTGATTAATGCTCAGTATGACCCGGTTATCCATTTAACACTTCGTGCCGTCCCTAAATCTCACTAACCAAGTAACCCAGTAGAGTACCTTTAGGCGCTATCCCCATGCGCGAGAGAATCTGGAATCGTGGAGATGGCGCCTTAGTAGTCGCGGAGTGCACGTACCGATGCGGTTCGCTCTGTTTCAGGTGAGCGACCGCACGCGTGCGTTCACTGCGCCAAGACATTCGCGCACAAGCATTGCCTCAACACCCACCTCTTACTGCACTCTTCTAACCGCCCGTACCGCTGCCCCGAATGCAAGAAAACCTTCACGCTCAAACACCACCTACTCACACACTCACGGGTAATAAATATTAATAATTCTTTTTATAATTAACGTTTCATAGGTGAACGGCCGCATGTGTGCGCGCATTGTGGGAAAGCGTTCGCGAGGAAGCACTGTCTCAACACGCATTTGTTGCTGCATTCGGCTGAGAGGCCGTATAGGTGCCACGAGTGTAAGATGGCGTTTACGTTGAAACATCATCTCGTTACGCATTCGAGGGTAAGTGGTTTTTAGTTATGTTGAATAAATTGCATGGTCATCATCAGCTGTTTGGATCGAAACAACAGTGCACAGAAATCAGTCCAGTCCTTCCAAAGATCGTATACCTATATGCGTTCTAGCGTTGTACGTCAACTAACTTTATATGTACTGCGCCCTGCCGTTCTCAGGAGAACCGTGAATTTTTAACATGACAAAAGTTAATCTAAGTCACGTAAGAATAGTGTAAGCTTGCTAATAAAGGAATATTTTTATTATTATAACAAATTGCATTGTATGATCTGGCGAATAAATGATAATTATTAATAATAGACAAGTCAAAATCTCTAACAAGCCTTCTTGCAATGATAAACCTCACACATTTCACCATAAACAGGGTACTTCAACTTCCTCCAATACATTTCAGGTGCACAGTCGAGAGCGTCCGTTCGTATGTAACGAGTGCGGTCGCGGGTTCCCTCTGAAGCGACACCTGGTGACGCACAGCAAGTACCACGCAGGCGAGCGACCGTACGTCTGTAGTGATTGTGGAGAGAGCTTCGCGCAAAAGGTACATTGTTTTTGCTGAAACATGTTAAAAAGCAGGTTTGAATAGTGAAATGGCAAGTCGGAGCTACTTGTAATGTGTGTGGGAACTGCTTCACTTTCTTATGATTCTAGCCTAAAAAACCGGCTAAGGGAGAGTCGGACTCACACAATTAAGGTTCCGAAACAAAACTAAACTGGGCAATCTGTAGAACGCACGCTGGCCTCCTATAATTACTGTATTGCGCGTTATTGATAAACCTGTCCTAGCTCCTAAACTATACACCTAAATGACATAGGGGCCGTCTCCACGAGCGAAAGAATCGTGGCGATATTATCATCGTGCCACGTATTTCTATCACTCTCTTAGAACGTGTCTCCACACGGCGATATCATCGCGGCAAAAATTTTATGGCACGGCGATAATATCGCCGCGATTCTCTCGCTCTTGGAGACAGCCACTTAGTCTCAATATTAAAAATTGTCTGCACTATATGATTCAGCTAACTAATCATTCTTATTTTATAAAGATAATTAATATGTAGTTCAAAAGGCTATTATTATTTTTTTCAGCACCTTGTTTCGCAATTTACCTGTAAAATATGGATCATTATCTAATAACTATTACAATAACGGTACACAATATTTTGTCAGATGGGACAGTGTCTTTAAAAATATTATTTTAACGTAAATAAAATTACTTTATCTTTTTGTATTCTAACAGCATATTCTTTTGTTTCAGGAGCACCTAGTAATGCACAGTCGTTTCCACGGCTCCCTCTCCCCCTACGTGTGTCCGGACTGCGGCGTGACATTTGCACGCAAGTTCCAGCTCGTGAACCACGGCCGAGTGCACGGGAGAGTGCCTCACGCGTGTCCCGTGTGCGGCAAGGAATTCCTACAGAAGAGAACACTAGTCGCGCATATGAAGTGAGTTAATAATAATAATAAATCATTTTATTTCAGGCATTGCACGTTATCACATACAGTTCACCCATAGCAGATACACAGATTATATCAAATTAAATTAAATAAAAAAATAAAATCCAATTAAAATAAATAATAAAAAAAAAATAATAAATAATAATAATATAATAATAATCATCTATCGCTTAGGTTAGCACTTGGCCTAGGCCCGTGTTATCCTGTAAAACCGGCACATCAATGCTGAGATACAAAAATGTATACCAACAAATAATAATAATATTATAATTAAATCCTTGTCAATTATCAACTCGGCTTATCGCAGTCCACTACTGGGCATGGGCTTCTCCCACTTGCGCCACAGCGCCCGGTCCTGTGACTCCTGCATCCAGCGAATTTCCGCGACCGTCACTGGATCGTCAATCCACCTTGTACCCATTGGTAGTGGGTTCCTTAGCCCACGTTCGCACGGACGGTAAAATATCGCGCACTGGATTTTCAACTCTCAGTGTAGGACCCAGCTTTGAGAATCCATTAGAGCGCATCCCAGCGTATCAAAAAACACACTGTTGGGTTTTCAACACTCGGCGCTAAGCGTGCGGAAAAGTGCGCGATAAAAAGTCGCCGCGGGAAGAAGTCACCCGTGCATACCTGGACTTAACCTCGGGGCATTACGACTATTATAACCACACAAAAAAAAAAACTCATCAGTCTTAAAAAATCACCATCTTCGTTCCTTCAGATCCAGTCTCTGAATAACAATTATAACATTTTCTTTATTTATCTATCTTTCAGAATACATACAGGGGAGGGTGCAGTCGCGTGTTTAGAATGCGGAGAAGCCTTCAAATGCAAGTCAGATTTGCAGCAACACTGCAAAATGACGCGGCACTGTCTGCAACCAACACAAAATCAACAACAGCAACAACAACAACAACAGCAGCAGCAGCAGCAACAACAACAACAGCAACAACAACAACAACAGGTTAGCTTCTAAGGTTATATGGCAGAAATTGCTGATGGCAATGCGAAAGAAAACATAGTTTTTTTTTTTGTTGAGAAAGTAAAAGATAATACTGCACACAAATGTACAGAGGAGGACTTAATGTCATAGACAATAATAATTTTAAATGTTTCATTTGGTTATTATGTTTAGATGATTCATTTTGGTGCTTCATTTAAAGCGATAAATAAAAGTGAATTGTGTCATTCCAGAGGGTTAATTACTATTTCGAAAGATTACGTGTTCTGTTACGATTTTATAGGCAAATAAAAGGCACTTTTTAACGTCAAAAATAAAGAGATTTAGGGCTGATTTTTCAACATTCTGATAATTTTGAGGAATAAAAATTGCAGTTTGACAAGTTTTTGTACAGGAAATATGTCAAACCGAAATATTTGTTCATCAGAAAGAATTTTCTATCATAAAGCAACAACAAGCGCAACAACAAGCACAACAACAGGCGCAACAACAAGCACAGCAACAAGCGCAGCAACAACAACAACAACAGCAGCAACAACAACAACAGCAACAACAAGCAACTGTGATAAAACAAGATGATTTTAAACCGCAAATTGTACAGGTAAGCTTATCACCCTGTGTTTGATATGCATATTATTATTTTTATCACACCTGCTCTGAAAATACATACTAATTATACCAATTAGAGGGAAGAAACGCCTTTATCCCGCCCTTCAAATCCTTTCATCCCAAGGTATGGAAGTTTGTATGAAAATCCTTCCGACCCAAGGGTGGGAAATATGTATGAAATTCCATTACATACCCGGTTTTTCTTTTTTTTTTAATTTGTCAGCAGTCATACTGCCAAGAGACTTTAACTGTCTACTAATTAAATTTCAAGTAAATTTTTACTGGCCACATACAGTTTTTTTTTTACCAGTTACCAACCTCCTTGGTGCATACAGAAAATTAAAAACGAAATTATTTTTGTATATAAAACGCGCGGAATCACGGAAGAAGTGGCTGCATGACCTTATGATCTTAGCCTACTCCAGAAACGGGCGAATAAAAAATGGAAAAGCCCGCGCATTTTCGCAAAAACACATTTATTTTTGTGTTTTTTGTAAAATATGGATACTTCGAGCGACAGTGATGATTTTATCCCTAACACACCGACCGCCAGAACTATTAGAGACGGCCCAAGAAGTTGTTGATAATCTGTTGCCGTGTCTCAAAATATCAAGATACCTGGACGAAATGTAACATCTTATAATAGCTGCACTTTTAATAATTGTACTTTTAACTAAATATAAACATTATGCATTTATGTCCATAATTTTCCTCGTAGGTGTAATAAAAAGCACTATACATCCCTCAGGATAAAGTACAGTTCCATACCTCAAATGGTTTGCGCCCCTCGCAAGCTCGTGACGCAAATGCCATAATCTCGGTATGGAACTGTCACTTTCTTCCCTCTGAAGTAATGTACTATTATATTCTTGAATTTAATGACGCAATTTTTTTTAATTGTGTTTTGAAGCCGAAGTTCTACAAAATAAAGGCTTGAAATTGGCAACTAGTTTCTAACTGAAGACAAAAGGTTTAAAACTAGTTTCAACGACTCAAATGGCTCTGTATTTAAGTAATACTTGAGTTAGTTAGGTTCTGCAATATCAGCCCTAGATTGCAATGGACTCTTTATTCATAAGCTCATCATTTGTGGCGATAATATTTATATTCGACATTTTTTACAATGTGTCATTTTGTTATCAGGTTATTGGTGCAGACGGTCAAATACTATCGGAAAAGGCGGCGCCGGGATATGCGTGTCCAGAATGTGGTTCCTGTTTCAATACCAAGGTTAGTGCAATTTGATTATAGTTTGACCGAAACCCTCTATATCGACGCCGTGAGCGTTGACGAATGAGCGGTCTGCACTGACGAATAAGTGGCCTGCAACTTTTTTCTCTGACTTATCACCGCCCCTTAGGCCTAAACTATTAACAATTTAATATTTTAGGCCTTTATTCATAAAAATACACGATGATTCGATTTAGGCGTCCGGGAGTGTACTACAATGATTGATTTTTTATTAATTTATCATTTTGTCATAAGCTGTCAAACACAAAACTATATAGTATTTACATTTAGGATCTATTGCACCACAAATCATTAAACACATTTAACGCTAAACGAATTTAAAACACCGTTCTATATTGTCAACCGTTTGAAGATGATAGAGACAGAAAGATGTCTTAAATATGTTTAGCGCTAAATGTATTTAGTGATTTGTGGCATAGCAGACCTAACGTGACAACTCGCGCGGGAGCCCAGAGCCGTTGTCGGCGCCGGGCTCCCGCCGCGTCATGTTGCGTCGCTAGTACAATTTTGGCCTGTGGAGTCTGCGAGAGCGCGCCGACTTCAATGACATAATATGAATCGTGGTCGCTCCCCGAATCTCTTTCGTATCGTAGAAGCTCCTGCTCCGCTGACACTACTCGTGTCGCTAGCATTTCCTGCGCAGATTAGCCTGATTTGTATATGTAGCATAATCCCGGCACGCGCGTTGTGTTCCAGGAGGCGCTGTCGCTGCACGTGCGGCTGCACGCGGGCGACCGCACGTGCGTCACGGACCTGTGCGCGCTCACGGCGGCGCTGCAGCCCGGCCTGGTCGCCGCCGCGCACTCGCAGCACAGTACGACATGCTCCCTGTTGTTATAGCTATACTCTGTGTCGCATGTGCGTCACTCACGCGACAGACTTCGCGCTTGTTCCTAGAGAACCGTAAAACAGTTTTAGCATAATTTTTTACACAAGTCAATTTTAAACTAACCTATTGCAAAATTATTCACTTAAACCAACTAGAGAAGCTTCTTGCCATCAATTCTCATTAAAAAATCTCAAAGGATAAGTTTGTTTACAAATTCGCATTTAGAGCTCGGGCCACATCCCCAAGCCCCCCCCCCCCTATTCTATTCTTCTATTCTATTCTACTACCGCTGAGTGTACTTTATGCTTTTCCCAGAACTTGTACCACCAAAACAGCTATTATTGCTACGAAATAAAGGCGCTATTAATATCAACTTGTTACCATAGACGCACCGAAGCACACAATTTCCGTCCCCTCACACATGCTATCACCATATAGTTTATAACATATTTGTGCTGGACTCATCAACATGCTATCAACCGAAGACGTCTACAGCTGTATATAAACTTCATCTCACTTGGGGACGCGGTATAGGTCGTTGCGGCGATGTTTGGAAGTTCCTAATATTGCCATAACGACCTGTCCTGTGCTTCCCGCTTCCAGCGGATGCAGCAAGTCTTGAGTTCACATAGCGGGTCGGATACTCACTATTTTGCGAACGCCCGGATACACGCCATTTTGTGTTGGCGCAGTACTTCTTTTTACTTCAATACACCAGTCACCATCTCCGTGTCCACTTCTTTGTTTCATGCAATGAATATCTTTACTGTGTAAACTTTATCTAGAGTTAATTAATTAAGGCTATTGAATAGTTGATCTCCCAGCTACTTTTTCGCGAGATGGCAGCACATTCGCAAATTCGAACATTTTCAATTTTTACGCCTAACTCAGAAATCTTTGAGGGACAACTTCATTATATGCGTCAACTAGAGTATTAACTTAATTTTTTGAGATATTCACTTTGCTTGATAACTCGTCTCATACAAAGATTTGTACCCCTAAACGTTTAGCCGTTTCACTTTATTTGATTACACACACATGTACAGTAAAATAGTTTTACTTTCGATACCACTAGATGGCGTTGAATTCATAAACTTGGTTTGAAATAAGTATGTCGAGATGGCGTTTATTGAAATAAAAGATTTTTATGATGACCATCCTTCATTCAATAAAGTAAAAACTGAAGAAAAGAATACTTATATATTTTTATTTTGTTTCATAAAGGCTCATATCATGATTGGCCACCTTTTCAACACCACAAATTATCCAATTATTTAAATGGTTTTGTCGTGTCTTAACAGTTATTACACTAAGGGCAAATTTTTCCATCGCCAGATAACTTTTATTCAAGGAATAAAATTGACGTTTGACAGTTTTTGTATGAACTGTAAAAATTTCAAAATTATTCCACGAATTAAGTTATCAGATGATTGAAAAGTCAGCCCTAAATAAATAATAGACTCAAAGTCAAGTCAAAGAATTTATTGGTTTCAAATAGGCACCTAAAAGGCATTTTATAACATCAATATTTATAACAAAAACTGACTTGATTGAAATGTTTTACAATATTTGTATACATTAATTATATAAGTAGGTATATATGAAGACGATGCACCTAGAATACAATTACTATACCACAATAGTTACAAATAATTAAAAATCGTTATTTCGTCGTTTACTAGATGGCGCTGATGTAAAAGTAATTTATATGATTTCAAAAAATCGGGAAAACAGTTAAACTATATCACAATTTTAATAAAACAAGTATAGTATATGTTTATAGAGTAGTTACACAATTAATGACATAAAATTACTTAACAATTTCTCAAAAACAAAGAAGTTATAATAAAAAATTCTACATCGCGCAAACAGAATTTTCAACACAATAAGCTTATGGTCGGTGATTTTAAATAATTAAGTGGAAGTTTGTTCTTTAGTGTGATGTTACAAATGTGTACGACCAACTCCTTGTCACAATCTTTAAAATATCAAAGTCCATAGTCGTTCGATTTTATTACGAATATTTATTTTTGATACTAATAAAATACGTCAGTTTTAAAATACGTCGTACATCATCGTCGACATCATACGAATGTTATTATAACTTGTTATAATAAAACATTTCTTACCCTAATAAACTTTACTATACCTATAGATAATTAGGTGAAATATAATTATGCTCGTTTCACGTATTGAAATGTAGTTCACAAGGCACAATATAAGTAATACGTTCAAAAATTAAAAAGACGTCGTACTTACCTACTTGCCTCACTCTTGCTTCACTGTTCGCTAAACATTTATTTATATTGATTGAAATAACGTTTTCGTATTGCTTGTACCTAATGAATAAATTATAAAATTATTCTTATTTGAATTAGTTTGCAGTTCAGTTTCTGAACGAATGGTTTTCAGTAGGCGAGACGCCTAGCTAGTTGAGAATGACGTTGACCTTGACGCACTATGTGCTAATAACACTGAAAAGCGCAAATACTATGAAAAAACAAATCGTTTGTTTGTGTATTCGCTTTCCTGTACCTACCTTTTTGATTTGAATGCTGGTTTCACAAGAATTATATACCTATAATTCAATTATTCGATTAGGTACTACCTACGCAATGGTGAATCGTAGCTTAGGGAAAAAATAGGTAAATAGTTTGTACTTATACCTACCTTGGACCTCCTCCGCCGCGCCGTGCATGAACTTCTAGCTAGTAAATACCAAGTTTATGGATTCTTCAACCCCAGACCATGGATTAGGGTAATCGTGTCAGAAATTGTGGAGCAGCCAAACTTGAAACTTGCTCAAAAACACGTATTTCCCGGCAGGGGCGGATCTACTTAAAGGCTTTTTGGGCTGCAGCCCAGGGCCCCTTGGATACAGAGGGACCCCAACCGAATTGAAAACAATAGACGATATTGTCAATAATAAAAATAATCTAGAATTAAAAAACCTGCGATCATAATAAAATGGCAATTGGTTGAGTAATTAGGTAGGGCCCCTAAGCAGTATTAGCCCAGGGCCCCACAAATTCAAGATCCGCCCCTGTTTCCCGGAACAAGTTTCATATTTCCGCACACTATTTTTCGATCAATTTTATCGCGTTCTCACTTGCTTGTTAGTCGACAGGCGGTATGAGGTGCGCGGGAGTCGAGTCGTGCGGGGTCGGGGCGAGGTGAAATGGGGAACTTGATTGACGAGCGCCGCTGGCGCGCCCGCTCGGCTCGATTTTTTATAGTGTACAACCGGCCTATTCTGTACAAATATCACCGTGAACAATGACGTATTATATATAGACACGTTATCAACCAACATCTCGGCGCTTAAAAACGACGAAAATACTAGATAACTACTTATACGCGTAAAGAAAGGGAAAGAAAATATGACACCGTACGGCGGGATGTCTGTTGCTAGAGGGAGATAAATAAACATCTTCAGTTACGTCACAGGGTAAGTAATAGTCAAATTACATGCTCATTTGTCGAGCGCATGAGTGACGTAGCTATCAGAGGCATATGGGGAAAAAGGACACTCGATTTTCTAGAGTTAATAAAATAATTGATAATTGTACCGTGTTACCTACTTTACGAATAAAGTAATACCAATATTATATCTTTTAAATGTTTATTACAATCCGGTTATTTCACAAAAACCAATACTTTTAAATAATGTGTTTTAAATGACGTATAATTTTACCATAATTATAGGAACTGCAGTTTTTTTTATTCTTCGATAATTTTTTTTCGTCACATAAATATTGTCAGCTGAGAAATGCATTGAGCAAACTTCAGTATAGGTAGCCAATCGTTTTCACGTCTTTGAACCCTTATTATGTTAAGCCACTTTTCTTTTATCAGCCCATCTGTAGGCAATCTAAAATGAAACGGAAAACAATAATGTATATTCATAACATAAAAAGTGCATAATATTATATTCAAACAATATTATAAATTCTAACAACCACAAAAATCTTGTGTATTAGTGTCCCAACCTCCCCTAACGTCATGTGATTACTAACTTCATGCGCCGGCCGCCATTAGACGCAGCGTCGTACAAAATAAAATAAAATAATCTAGTTTTGTAAACTTACGCGTGAAATGACACATTTTTGTCTTTAACTTTTGGGGTACCTATAATTTTTACATCCTCTGAAAACACACGACGGCATATTTTCTTTATGTTTTGCACAGGTTTTCACACACGACATAAATTAAAAACAAACATAGCGTCGCGCGACAGGTTGGTGCGTGACTGAGCGCAATGTGGCCAATTGGCTTCATTTCATGTTGCCATTTTAGAGTGCGGACAACGTATCTATAGTTTTATACATCATTGACCGTGAAAACCTAAGTGATGTAAGCTGTCATTCCACCTGATTGTTAGGGATTGACACTATTGATAGCTCACTCCAGGCTCACTTCACCTAAGTTTTCACGGTGAGAGGGTTACAAAAACGCACGGCAATATTCTACTAGTCAAGCCCTTTCATTTGATACCTACCCACATTGAGGGGGTTGTGAGAAAATATGTAATCCGCCATTTCGTAGCGGCGGCCATCTTGGATTTACAGTGATACTGATGCAGATGTATTGTCATCAAAACTAAAGTGTGTACCAAATATCAGATCAATTTGCCAACAGGAAGGGGGTAAAATTTCAAGTACCTACCTACTAAATTTGAACCAAATAAATAACAAACAGGTTAAGCTAAATAAAACCGTTTAAAAAAGTATCCTACATAATTATGTCCTGTCCTAACCCAGCACCCTAATTGCGTAAAACATTATCAATCTCAATCTCTCGGACCGCTGCGGTGCCGAAGCGGTATTGCGCACGCACGGTCGTTTGTTTTTATACAAAGCGCGCGGTGCGGCAACAGTGCGGCATCGGTACCGCGAACGCTCGACAACAGGACGGCCACGTCGCAAACAATAATAACACACAACAAACACTACACTAACACTAACACTAGCATACAAACGCACCGCGGCAGTCGGATACGCTTTCGATTTAGGCGTTTGGTATCGGACTGCTACCGTACTGTAGAGGCCCGGGCACGGTAAACGTGCGGCAGCGGTCCGACACGAAACCTCTAAATTGAAAGAGCCCTAAGATCTAAGAATACCAATTTTAGGATTGTTCTTTCAGCAGGATTGCAATAAAACGCAATAAAGCAAAACTAACATTTTGTTAATCAGCTGATTGATAACTACCGTAGGTTACTACTTACAGTAGGTCAATGAACTTTTCTTTGGGGCACTACTACTTTCATTAGTAAGATTTCCGCATTCTTATGATACTTAAAAATGAGTTAATTATCTAGCGTAATTTATGACAATAATGAAGGTGATTTTCGAATTCGAACTAGGATAAATTATGGCCATTTATTCGGTCACTCTAGGTATAAAGCGCGCACGTGCGCAAGCGCGTTTATGTGTGTCGTAGTACCTAAGCGGGCGGTACCTCGCGCGTGGAATGGCGACGGTGATTCTCCTCTTTTATGAATAGCTTCATTCTGAATTAGTGTCAAATGTAAACAACAAAAAAAAGGAGCGTTTATAATTATTGGCCAGGTACCGTAATTTAAATTGATTATTTACGTCTTTTATGACAACCTCCTGAATTATGACGAGGATGCAAAGCAACATCTTGAATATTGACTGAATCAGTGTGGAACTCGGAATCGATAGTAGTACTGTGATATTTAGGTTTCGGTTTTGTTCGATTCATGTACAGACGCCAGCACATCAACCTACCCGAAACTGTCAAATTTTTCCAATCTACTTTGAACCTTATGCTTTAGCGATAAAGTTGAAAATCTATTAAAGAAATTTGACAAATGGTAGTAGCTCGATGTGCTGGCGTCTGTAGGTACATCATTGTATTTTTTTTGTAACTGTATAAGTACTCGAAATCAGTGAATGTATCGTTTGGTATTGTTGATAATATGGCACTCTGAAATGAAACTAATACAGCCGTTTCGGTTTTTTAGATTTATATTTTTATAATTCTTTCTTTCTTTCTTTCTTTTTAGGGTTCCGTAGTCAACTAGGAACCCTTATAGTTTCGCCATGTCTGTCTGTCCGTCCGTCCGTCCTCGCTTAATCTCTGTGACCGTTAGTACTAGAAAGCTGAAATTTAGTACCAATATGTACCTATATCAATCACGCCGACAAAGTAGTAAAATAAAAATGGAAAAAATGTTTTATTAGGGTAGCCCCCCTATATGTAAAGTGGGAAGTGATTTTTTTTTTAATTTCAACCCTAACGTGTGATATATTGTTGGAAAGGTATTTAAAAATGAATAGGGGTTTACTAAAATGAACTAAAATCATTTTTTGATAATTTCGGAAATAATCGCTCCAAAAGTAAAAAACAATGTGTCCCCCCCTCTAACTTTTGAACCATAAGTTTAGAAACTATGAAAAAAATCTGCAAAGTAGAACTCTATAAGGACTTTCTAGGAAAATTATTTTGAACTTGATGGAAACAACAGTTTTTGTACAAAAAAGACAAAAAGTTGTACAAAATAATTTCTGGACTAAGTTTGTAGTATAAACGTATATGCAAGCATTTTTTTAACTTCGCTTACATATTTTATTATCCTGAACGTATCCCTTTGTGTTCGCGCTAAAAACCGTCACGTTTCGGAGCGCCTGCCGCGGAGCGTGCAATGTTGCACGCTCCGTGTTCGCGTACGTACCCACTACCGGGAGCAGTTGCAGGAGCGCGGAGTGCTGCTGGAGCGCGAACATAATGGATAGGTACCCACTTTTAAACTCATAAGTGGGAACACTTATTGTGACGGACGGGAAACTACGGAACCCTACACTGAGCGTGGCCCGACACGCTCTTGGCCGGTTTTTTTTTTGTCTACTTTATAAAGTAAAGAAATCAAGCAGAGAAATTCGGCCAACTGCAGCTAACGCGACGCGTAACTAAAAATAGAACACGAAAAGTACCTACGAAAACAGCAAAGTGCAATCAAGGTCAACGTAAAATGATTTTAAAACTACGAGTACCTACCTATTTTTGTTGAGAATGGCATACGATTTAAAATCCTTTGACGTTTATTGATGGTTACCTGTTTACAAAATAATGTATTCGGTATTAAACTCTATGCTCCTGTAAATAATGTTTAAAATTAGTATTAGACGTTAGCTTAGCGCGCTTTCTCGCTCGTTCATCTCTAGCTAGGTACATCACTCCCGCCCGCGCGCATCAAGGATACGGTACCTAAAACCGTGTAACTACTACCACAGTACAATGCGTGCCACGAAAGATGAGACTTGACACACCACGTGGTTTGACATGCGCAGTACCTACACGATTTTAGGTATCTTTAGCGGTATGAGGTCTGAGTGCGGGACGGGACCGGACGTCATAGGGGCGGCGGAAAGAGCGGGGGAGGCGGGGTCAAGTCTCATCTTTCGTGGCACGCATTGTACCTGAATCAGTTTGAACCGAATATCATAGATCATGTGATACGATATCGGTATAGTGTCTCGTTCTAGGTACGCGGATACCTGATATAATATAGATTCAGTGCCGTACGATATATAGGTAGGTATTGGATATTGTACCGATACATAGATATTATCGATATACGATTTGTATCGCCCACTCCTACTAAAAGAAAGGGCTCTCTCAATAGGTACTTACCTACATAATGCAGAATGATTTTTATATCAGAAAATTTCTCGAAGAGTTCATGTGTAAGTTAGTAGGTACCTACTTACTAAATGCATGTAGGTACTTAATTGAACTTAGACATTCATTACAGTAATATCGAACCCAGGGTAGATCGCAGATAATCCTATCACTAAGTAATGCATTTTTTCTCACTTCATGATTAAATTGATAAAATATAACTCACACACCCACACACACACACAGCAAACCTACGATTCGAAACTTGTCAACAATATCACGCATGTTATAAAATTGGCCATCCGTTGACAAACAACGCCATCTAACGATCAAGATTACAGTAGATCTTGATCGTTAGATGATAACTGATAACTTTAGCAAAAATGTTGTTCTGTTTCTTGATGGTTCTTGAAATATCCTGTAGAGGGCGTGCCTCCGCCCGCGCACACATACAAAGATTTATCGTATTTTGTCAGGCCTAAATATCCTACAAATAGTGTTTTTTTATAAGTTTTTTACGATATGCGTCAATAATAGATCATAATCATTTAATGTACGTGCTTTTATTCTGCAAAAATCGTTTAAGTATCGAGATTTGTACCCCGATAGAATGTATGAAAAAGTGTCAGTATCCAATCACCTTAAAGGATATCATCAATCATTTTCAGGTTTCATTATTCCAGATCAGCCTAATATACAGATAATTTCGTCGAACTCTAACAACGTTGGGCATACGCAAGTTATAGCGGCGGTGAGTTTTTATTTATATTTTTTTTGTTGCATAATCTATGTTGGCATTATTTTCAGCATCGATAGCTAAATCTAAAGTACGCAACGCATGCTTTCACCATTATTTAGAAAATTGATTCTGGAATATTTATGTGTATGAAACATTAATACTAAACTTACACATTATAACAAATAAATCTCCGTATTTTGTTAAGTCTTAAAAACCATGGAAAGCAGGGGGCAGCAAAAAGTAATTCCAATGCACAATGAAATAATTTTCTGGCAGAATACAGACTGTTTTTGGAACTTAGATTGTATAGATAGAAATAAAATATCAATAACATATTTTTCTTCTAACATTCCAGAATCATCAAATAACGACACCCAGACCGAAGGTTCACTTTTGTGGCGATTGCGGGAAGGGATTTGCGGCTAAACATGGTTTATTAGCGCATCAAAGAAGGTAAGACTTTCAGTGTTTTTCGAAAAGTTGAGACACTTCTCTACCGGCATGTAATGTTTTTACTTTTTGCACTGTTTTTACACTGTGTCCACATTTAACAGGGCTACTGGCCCGAAATCTATTGCACTGATGCTATGAAAAGCAGATTTACTCGACATTACTTAAGGCTTTCGCCTTAAGTAATGACATCAACACAACTCTCTAAGACCACGTAAGTCCGAAGAATGATGATTTCATGAAACAGTTATTCTTTGGACTTACGTGGTCTTAGAGAGTTGTGTTGATGACTTTAATGATTATAATTCTGTAAACACATATTTCTTACGGCCGCGATTCATATATTAATCAACTTACAACTTAATACTGACCAGCAAATTCCAAAAAACCTCGAAAAAATTTAATTTCGCGGGCTACCCTGGCGCTTTCGTCTTAACATACAACAAAATCTGTCAGTGGCGTTCACAGAGTATAGAGCAAACATATACAACATAATTTATGAAAAAGCCACGAAGTTTACCATAGACTATATCTATATTTTTATATCAGCGTTCGGGAAGCTGCGCAATATCTTCTCGTCCCACATACCACAGTGTCTCAAGACGAAAGTCTTTGACCAGTGTATGTTGCCAGTACATATGGCACTAAATCGTAGTCGCTCACAATGGGCCTTATTAGAAGGCTAAAAGTCACTTAAAGGGCAATGGATAGGGTTATGTTTGGAGTTTCCCTGCGTGATCAAATCAGAAATGAGGAGATCCGCAGGAGAACCAAGGTAACCAACATAGCCCGAATTACCAAACTTAACTGGCAGTGGGCAGAGCACATTGCTCGCAGAACAGATTGCCGGTGGGGCCGTAAGTTCACTTCACAGAGAAAGGTTGGGTAATTCTCAAAAACTGTTGAAATGCGTAGCAAAATGTTTCGGTTAAAATATTTTTATTTTAATCATCTCTTTATTTTTACAAATTTCTGAAAAAAGAAATTTCATGATATTTGTCGAAACTTGATAAATAAATGAATACTAAACACTTTTTCTTTCAGGCATCCTGACGGCAGCTGTACATTACGTACCCACGTTTGCGATCAGTGTGGCAAAGCGTTCTTCCAGAAGAACCACCTAATGCTGCACCAGAGACAACACATGGACCTTCCGCCCCGAAGCGTAAGCAAATACCCTAACCTTTACGCCTCTGCCCCCGCCAAGGTAAGCAGAGATGTATGCACCATATACACGGTGGAAGGGACATACTAACGAATACATATCAATTTTTTTAAACTAATAACAAACTGCCAATATTTAGTGCTAATCATGTACCTACTAAATCCATGCTAGAAGTTTTCCTTAAGATGTATCTTCCACCGTGTACAGTATGTGGCTGTTTATTATGTAACATCGAGCTATAGAAAAAGTCTTTATAGATCGTATACTAGGTGTCAAATTCTCAGACCGCATTAGGAATTCTATACTTTGTTCCGAACACACAAAAAGCAGTCGCTGGCCGCACAGCTGCTGGACCCAAGTGGAACTGGGCTGGACATATCTGTCGCATAGAAAAGCTCCCACTCAGTGGATCCCAAATGACAGGAAACGACTGCGCGGCAGGCTCAGAAAGAGATGGCGGTATTGTCCCAACACAGGCTTATAATAATAAATAATAATTTATAGAGCGTCGTCAACCTGTCTTCCGAAAGCTCAATGTTCCATATTAACGCCCGGATACTGTACTAAAGTTTAGATTATTGGCTATTGTACACCGAAATAACTAAACATCTAGTGGACGAAATTGGGTAAAGCATTGACACATTGCCGAGTGTGTTGGGGTTGAGTTTGTCTCCCGTGGTAGAAGAGTTCTATGTTTTCAATGTTAGAGGGTTTGGTTTTCGCACTTAGTCCTTCAGGTGGACAATTGTGCGTGGGCCATGGCGGCCGTCAGTGGTTATTCAAACCAGTCCTGGTAGAAGAGTTCAAGTAATGGTAATGGTTTACGCACTTCCTAAAAAATGCCTACTTATGAGTACTTCTCATTTGCCTGTGATTATGATAAATACATAATTAATCAAGTTAAAAAAAAACTGGCCAAGTGCGAGTCGGACTCGCACACGAAGGGTTCCGTACCAAAATGCAAAAACGCCGGAAAAAACACGTTTCTTGTATAGCCCCCTCTTTAAATATTTATTTTATTCCTTTTTGAGTATTTGTTGTTATAGCGCCAACAGAAATACATCATCTGTGAAAATTTCAACTGTCTAGCTGTCACGTTACATGAGATAAAGCCTGGTGATAGACAGACAGACAGACGGACAGTGGAGTCTTAGTAATAGGGTCCCGTTTTAACCTTTTGGGTACGGTACCCTAAAAAGGAGTAACGCGGAATAAAATGTTATTATTTTTAATGTGTGTCTTTCTATATGTATAATAACCGGCGCCCGCCTTTGAACCTTTATATTGCACAAAGTTTAATAAATAATAGTAGGCAGACGATATAAGCCTCATCGACAAATGTAATTGCAGCAGAGTCAAGCCAACAACGCCGCAACGCAACAAGCCGCGCAACAGGCAGCGCAACAAGCCGCGCAACAAGCGCAACAGGTGCAACAACAAGTGGTGCAACAGCAGGTGCAGCAACAGCAACAACACCAGCAACAGGTGCAACATCAGAACAGTCTGGAGTTGGACCAGCAGGACCATCAGCAGGCCACGCATATACAAGTTGTAAGTACAGAAAAGACAATATATCTATTAAGAAGATAGTACTAAGCTTGATTGAAATTTTAGTTTAGCAGACAGCAGATTGTATGAACAACTAAATTATTGTTTAGTTGGCTTGGTCTTTAGCGTCGACTGTTCGCCATTTGACCAGGGATTGGCAAACCGTGGCATACGAGCATGCGGCTCTTTTAGGGGACAATTGCGGTTCGAGGACAGAAACTATTATGAAATGGAAAGCTACAGTAGAATCCTAAACTAAAAACCGGTCAAGAGCGAGTTAGACTCACGCACCGAGGGTTCCGTACCATCATGTTTTTAAATTTTCATCGGCGAGGCCTACGTTCGTTAGAGAATTTTAACAATGCCGTGTAGAATATTGCAGTTTTAGGTCAGCGCTAACTCTTGACCGATAGGGGAACTAATGTTAACTTTTCTTGATGATTTCTGAAAAAGTGTGCTATTTAGAGACATTTTTTTATTTTTCCTGTAATCTTTACATAGACTTCTATCACATAGAATAATTTCAGATTTCTGCAAACTTCGGAGATAAGGGTTTCTTTTTTACATTTTTCATCAAGTCAAAAATTGTGCAGCCTAAAAACCCCTTCATACGATAAAAAAGAAAGCATCTTCATACGATATCCTACCTGCCCTAGTAGCCCCACTTCGAATTTTCAAGACCACCTTTTAGTACCTGTTGCAAAAAAAAAAAATTTAATTCTTTCTTATTTGCAAAATAGTTGGCAAACGTCATCTAAAACTATTCCAAATTTCAAGTTGATAGCATTATTAGTTCTTGAGATATCCAGCTGTGATAGACGGATAGACAGACAGTCAGACTGACTTAGTCGCACCATAAGGGTTCCTCTTTACCGTTTTGGTAAGGAACCCTAAAACTAGCATTTGAATGTATTTTCATGTACACACGTCAGCACATCAACCTACTACAATCTGACAAATTTCTTTAATAGACTTTCAACTTTATCGCTGAAGCGATACCTTCCTTCCCAATCAACATTGAAATGTTGATTGGGAAAATTTGAGTTTCGGGTAGCTTGATGTGCTGGCGTCTGTACTTATCGTGACTTCAATATTTTTATTGGTTTCCGGCTTCAAAGTTTGCTGAACCCTGGCCTAATCTAGTGCTAAATAATGTCCAGATCAAGTTCGAAAGAGTCAACTGAACATTCAAATGCCTGTAGATACGAGTGGAGAAGAATCAGTAAGAGTGTAATACAATATTCTTCCATAGGTTGTAGTTGTATTTTCCATAGGTTTTATTTTTTTCCATAGGTCATTTTAATGTGTAGCAAAATGTATGAGTAATAAGTACAAACATTTATTTAGTTAAAATTACAATTTTATGAACAAAAGTTAATTAGTAGTTTAATTTGCAAAATTCTGTAGACTATGTAGAAGTTACGAGAACAGAAACAATTAACATTGAAATAATATAGTTTGTTGGAAACACAATCATTAACATTCATTTTAATACAGTAAACACAGAATCCTTTTTCACCCCTGCATCTATATTTACCCTGTTTGACGATAATTAAAGCATTAACGTGTAAACTAGTACTTTTAATAGTAATAGAGCTATTTGTAAAGGAGCTCGTCCTAGAAAGTACTCGAATCTCTGCCGCCAAGCAGAATTGCTGCATTCCCATTTGAAGGCCATACAGTGCTAGGCTCATGAAGTCATGAGTTGTGTCTGGGACAACAACGCACCTAAGATGCCTCTGTTGCCGTTTCGCAAAGTACGTCGTCATCCCAGAGGCAAAAGTAAAAAATCTTCTCAAAGGATGTTTTGGTGGCGGCTGCAATCACCTACCAACAGCTAAGCCACCTACTTCTCCGCCACCCAATAACATAAAACGTGTGTTTTACAGGTAACGAACAGATCAGGTCAAGTGATCGGCAATCAGATCGTCGTGGGCTCGCTGGGCGGCACCAGGCGACTGGTGGCGCCGCTGCACATAGTGGGCAGGGATATCAAGCCGAACATCGCGCATCTCACGCACAAACACCACGCGAGGCAGCATACTACCAGGTGACAACATGCTAACATACACACAACACAAATGCTTGCTGGCTATTGAGACAGTAAGGCGGTTCACCCACTGAAGATGCGTCCCGCCGCGGTGCGCGGCGACGGAGGCGCAGATCTGCTTTACTTAGCGGTGTAATCTGCTCCCCCGCGCGGTGATGCAGATTACGACGGCCTCGTTGTCTACGTCGAGATTCATCGTGCAAACGTCTTTACAGTATCAAATCACGCCCGAAACTGCGGAGCCGGTGTGTCATATCCCGCGGCACGCCCCGCGCTCCCGCGCAGATTGGCAGAAACTGCGCGCGGGGCACCTTCCCGCGCATTTCCGCGTCGGCAGTGTGTTGTGCTAGGCGTGATTTCTGTATAAATTGAGATACTTGCATACAATGGTAAAATCTGCCATCCCGCGCTACGCGACGGAGCGCGGTGCATTGGGTGGAGCGCCTAAGTGATGATCCTACATATGATATTCCCTTCGTAAGCGTCCACGTGATTGTTTCTGTAATCACGGCACTCAACCGGTTAACAAACATCTTAAATCCACTGACATACAATGCACAAAACTTGACATTTTGCACAAGAGATCGCATAAAACCATCAAATATTAGATGCAAGTTTGTATAGAATTTGTTTCATTCATTCTGTTTTTTTTTATTCTTGTACTCTTATAATTCTGTGCCACAGTATCGGAATTAAGCAGAATGCTCAGGATTTGAACCAGTGTTTGTTTTTAATACTAAATTATAAAACATGCCATAAAAATAAATATTGGCATATAAAATATTGTTTTGATTGGGAATGTTTTATACCCGAGGTAGAACAAATCTATTGTTTTTCCACTTTTATGCACCCAGTTGACCCTGTTGATATCAGTAGGTGAATAATCCATAATCCACATAAATATCATTTGCATCATGCAACAAAAAATACGCTCCTGTCAAACATTATTAATAAAATTTTATATTGTCCACAGCGGTGACGTAAAAGAAGTCGGGGGCCTGGTCCTATCAGCGGGTCGAACAGGCCTCATAAAGTACGAGATCTCCCTCCCTCCCCCGTCTTCCGTGGTCCAAGTGCAACAGCTGGACTGAGTGAAGTGAGAACCAGACGATTCTAAAGTCGTCTGGCTCAAGAAGTGATAGTGTGACACTCTAGTGATATGTGTGAAAAGTATGCTTGTACAGTGTAAGGGTGAAATGGGTGTGTGTAGACAAATTGATAGTTGCTATGTGGTGTGAGGTGTATAATTGAATTCATTTTATTGTGTGTTAAAACACATACCTATATTAAACCCAAAAAATCCCCCTGTCGTATGTCCGAGAATAAACCTAGAGCCAGGGGGATATTTTGGGGAAAAGAACGGTATAACTCTGTTGATTAATGTTTCAGCTAATATGAATACATACATTGATGTATCCTATTCTAATTATTTGGAATCAAATCAAACATTGAGACAAGTGTTGAAATATGCATGCAATTATGCACCTTACATTAATAATGCGATTATATTGGTAAAGGTACGACAATAGGAAGTAAATACATTGTCTAAGGCATTTATAAATTGTTCACTGACATAAGTGTAAACAAATTTGTTTCAGTCCAGAATCACTGTAGCTTTACCAATGTAGCTTCAATTAGAGCGTTTCCGCACTGCATCCAATCCTAATCTGAATTCGAGATCCGGATGTAGTGCACAACCCTCGATGCAAATGGTACTAAGGGCTTTGGACCACCATTCTTCGGATTCGAATCGGATGCAGTGCCCAAACGCTCTGGAAAAATATTTAAGAAAATCACTGCCATGTTAATGTGATACAGGAATTGTAAAATAAATGTTGTAAATAATTCATGTTGCCTTCAAAAATTGAGAAACGCTAGTCTTAACTGTCATTGAAGGTAAGTTGAATGGGTAAATATTATAAGTACAATTCGGCAGTTAAAGTTTCATTCAACTAGAGAATTGGTCTGAAATAAAAGGGCAGAGAAAAAGTATTGTACCACTTGTAGAATGACCTACTGAGGTGACCTACCATAAATCATAATGCATGATTATACAGACGAGCACACGATGCACATTTCTCAAGCGACTAAACACCGTATTACTAATCGCAAAAAGATCAAAATTAAAGACCCGTTGGCAGTTTAGAGAACAATGTAGTGCTATTTCGATCTTTATGAAATTATCAATAAGGTACAAATTCGGTTTGGGCTTGCGCTTTTATGAAAGCGCTCTCCGTGGGCGGACTACAAAATCAAGGTTTCGCAAATGAGTTTAGTACTTGTCATACAACCTGATTTAATTTTAAAGTGATGCAATACATTTTTGATAGTGTGATTTTGGGGTTCTATACAATGTGCAGAGAAGCACAAAAGTATTACTCAGCAAAATGTTTGTACAAGCATACTTGACACACAAAAAATAAATATTGGTACATTTTGTATAGTGAAAGAAAACAGTGCGACTGATCGCGAGTGTAAATACAGTGAATGTGCAATGGACAGTGCTGGGTTGTTATTGGATCTTTCGGTTATGACTGCAGGTGCAGGGGCTGTATTAATGCCATCATGATTCCAGTGCGAAAAAGGGATGGCGCTATCGGTCATGTATAGCTCTTACACTGGAGTCATGTTGGCATTAAAACGTCATAATACGCCACCAGCTCGGATATTCGCGGTTTTGTTATGTGTGAAAATTGGGCTGTTAATTTGATTTTCTACCTTTGTAGAATGGATTGTTTGGATTATTGAAGTACATATATTGTTGCAATATCATCAATATGACAACAAATGAAATTCCTAAAGGCTGGTCAAGCATTTTATCAGTAAATCTGAGGATTTTCTGTCAAGATGCGTGTGTTATAGTTGACAACAATACTAGGACCTTAGGCTAGTTACATGCCGAAGATGCCTTACAACGATAACTCGCCGTCGCGGTTTAGCTCGCTATCTCATTGTTACCTCCATGTAATACAAATGCATTCTAATAGACACGCACGCACACGCCGAAGGATACCTTACTGCGATACATCGCGGGCTGCTTGGGTGTTTTCTTCGATGCCTAGCATGTGCGTGCGTGCGTGTCTATTAGCGTGCATTTGTTTTACATGGAGGTGACATCGATGTAGCGGTTCGGTTCGGCATGTAATTTACCCTTAGTCTTCAAAGGTTTGCGTAGTTGAATCTAGATGTCCTGCCATAGAATCGCTCAAACTTTTTACATCAGAATTCTAATATTTACACATACCAAAGCCAAAATATCCTTTGCCAACAAATTGGACTAAAAAACTAAGCCTAAACTAAAAAATATAATGCCAATAGATTGGAAAGCTTTATTTAATGTTTAGAGGTCTGCCTTACAATAATAGAGCCTTAATTTTATCGTTCTTTGTCATATAGATTTAGCGAACACGGGAACTACTTAATTTCGATGGCAATAATGAAAACTGATTGATTCACTTGTGTATAAATAGTTATAGTGAATGTTCTAAAATTTAGGACATTGGTGTGTAAAAAGACGAGGTATAAGAACCATCTTTTTGTGTATAATAGTCTAGATATAAGGGCAACTTACTATAATTAGTAATTTCTTGTACATATCAACGTTTTTACGACACTGAGCGGCGGATTTTGTAATAAAATGTACAATCTCTTTGTAGGTTTCCAGCATTTAAGTTTTTGGTTAAAGTTTGTTTCATGTTTATCAGTTATGTTACTGGTTATTGAAGAATGTTTTGTTGAATATTATAGTTTTTCCTTGTCCTAGTAAGTGCTCTCGTGACACGAGCGATACGCGACAGAGGTGACTGAACCGTTTGTGTGACATGTACAACATGACACTCGTCGACGGTTGCAGTTGCCTCTTGTCGTTGACGCATGTCGCTCATGTGCATGCACACTAAGCCCAGTCCTTCGCCAAGCCTTTTTGTCCTACGCCTTTGCCCTGCAGTGGACAAACTAAATAAATAAATCCAAGTCTGATTAAATTGAACTATTGTTGTAGTTATTCCTACGTACGCACAAACATTAGGTCTTAACAAAATATTGGTAAGTAGTCAAAAGTGCCAGTATTTATAATGATTCCATTCATCATTTATTAAATACACCGAAACTCTTTAGTGCCCGATAACATTACTGATACATACGATTCAACTATTATTATATTTTAGGCGTCACGTCGAATAAGCTTTCTTTAAGTACATATAAATAATCAGTTTATTTTCCTTTTTTTTTGTAAAGTTATGGCAGTATGGGGGGCGTGTAATGTGCAATCAAAATTCAAGATTAGATGTTATAGATCTGAGTTTTTATTTTAAAATATCAAACGAACTCTTTTGATGCTTCTTATAGTTCTGCCTACACTGGTGTTGTAGAATATTAGTGTTGTTTGCTAAGTTACTAAGAACTGAGTTGGCCAAGTTGCATCAGGAGAGGTCAAATGAAAATAGACAGTAAGCAGTGCTTTTTAAGGTTCCAATTGTATTTGGTGTTTCACAGAACTAAAGATGACCCAAGTTTTATCGGAAAAAAGTTTCAGGAAGTCATATGAATACTATTTTTATACTTTTGTAATGTGGATTTTTTTAAATTTGTTTGTAAACCTTATTTAGTCAAATTCAAGACGCTGAAAACTGTACTTAATGGTTTGGAGGTCTTTAGTCCGAAAAAATGGCGGTTTTCTGATACTTTCCAAGTAAAAAGTGGGTGAAGTGATGCAGTCTTTCCTAACAGTTGGAACCGTAAATAACATTGCAGTTCTTACCAGAAAACTAAAATAGAAATGGTATGGTATGGTTATTATTGGTATCTAAATTGAGTATCTAGTCTGTGATAGGAATGTCTATTTCTGTCCGTAAAATGTCTTAGGACGCATAAATAACGGTTAAATTATATCTGGCACATAGGTTCAAACTAGTAGATGGTGGATTCCATATTTTTTCTTGACTAATACAAAAATTATGAAACTCGATTTATCATTACTTACTTAAATTATACTTATTCTTTAACTATTTACACGAATGCTTTTATACGACACGAAACGATATCTTGTCGGACATTATCCATAGACACTACGAGAAAAACTAGTCCGAAACAGTGTTTATGATTCCTGGGGGCCTAAAAAGGCCTCTTTGGCAGAATCATAAAAGGATAACATTATGAATCATAATATGGCGAGACAGTCCGTATTTTTCTTTTTTTCGCTGCACTACGTAGGTATAATCAAAGAGTTTGGGATTGGATAGGTTGGTATTTTAGCACAGACAAAAAAAAAAATTACTGAAAATTCTTTGACCAATGGGATTTGATACGATTAACTTAACAGTTAACTGTCCATTATGATTCATAATGTTATCCTTTTATGATTTTGCCAAAGTGGCCTTATTAGCCCCCCTGAACAAGGCAATCTAAAATCAAGACCATGCAATAATTATGATACTTGTTAACTATTTTCGTCTCTTAATCTTCCATTGTTACAAGACTTCCATTTAAGTAAATACTATACCTATTTATCTTCCAAAATCATGCTTTATATAAATAAATCCGACATATTACGGACAGAATTATGTTGTCTGTTTAAAGTTTTTATGTACACAGTATTATGTATAGAAAACACATTAAAACAAGAAAAAAAAATCTGGCAACCCAGAGTGACTACTTCCACTTATTGTATGTTTTTTTTTTAATATTTTAAATCTTGACAAGTTGTTTGCCATTAACTTACATGTAAATATTATAGTGGATATCTATAATTTTTATATTAAATGAGAATATACATACCATAATCATGTTTTTGTATTATTTTATTATATAAATGAATACCTTACCTTACATTTCCCTCCAAAGGCAATGGATAGAGTGGTGACAGGCAGCGGGTTTTGGCTGCTATGTGTGCCTGTATAAAGCAGCGAGTTTTCGGGCGCGAGTCCTGGTACAGATCTCCACAGGTTGGTCTTGGGAAGGAAACGGTTACATGTTCTACCGGTGTGGCACTGGCCGTAATCAGAGGACGCACCTGTTGGAATACACGTAGCTCGCACCTTTGTAGCGTTTCAAGGCGGCGCGGCGCGATGACACTTTTTTAGTAAGTAGCCGTCGGAAATCTGTCATAATTTTTCCAGCACCTTTTTATATTATTAATTACTTAATATTTCGCCATATGCTTATTTCCTCTTATGTTTCAAACTGTTAATCTTAACATTCTCAATCAATTAAAACTTCTATCATCAACTTGGAAACCGCCTGTCATTTCGTCTCACACCCTCCGAGGAACCACACCGGTTTCTTTATGTGTGAGTGCATAAGTTAATGTGGGACTATTTCACCCGCACCGATCGGTACTGATTTGTCTTTATCGGGAACCCGCGTCTTTATGTTAGCACATTATCAGATGACTAGCATGATTGGTTGTCCTGCTCCCCCTTCTATCAGCTAGATATGTAACGGAGGTAATGTTAGCGCAGGCGGAGGCGCATGTGGAAAAATAAAGCGAACAACCTTTTGGTAATCTGATTTGAAGGGGCAAACTACATATATTTCACAGAAAACAGTTGCGGCTTGGTCACCTATAACCCTATTATTAGATTGCTTAGTGGTTTATAAGTTAAACTACCTTCAGTAAACAGCTGCACACTTGATACTGAACCTGATAAGAGCAAACATACAAGGGTATTTGCTTAGTTTTGTAGCCGATTTTATAAGACCTCCGTTACAATTCCGTTAATTAGAACCATACGGAGGCGGAGGCGAAGTTCCGTTACAGCCCTATTTTCGATCACATTACGCTTCTTAGCATGTCGATGGTAATCTAAATGGACTCTGCTCAGAAATGGGCTACGTGTTTGGCGCCATCACTAGTGAGTACCTAGCATCCATTAGTTCCTTTAACCTGCAGCTGACAGAACAGGCAGGACATGATGTTTCAAGTGTCCCATCGTCTGGAATAGCACCAAATTTACACTCCCAAGGCGGGGTCATCTTTGAATGTCCACCTAAACAGGTTTTCCTTGCTTCGGCCAACCTGGGTCTGGTGTCTGTTTAATGACGTTCAGATTACCGAAGGCAATTCATGTCCAGGTCAACAGGTGGATCTTCAGAGGGTGGAACGAATGGTTTGGGTAAGGAAGCACTGTATCGCCACAGCTTCAGTCTTTCTTTTAATCGTTCGTCAGTGTGTGGGACGACACGTTTTAAAAAACAGTTTCGGCTTTACAGCTTTTGTGGCACAAGGATGTCGTTGTGCAAAGGGTGTCTTGCGTCGGAGACCATTTTGGCTCTTTCACTGGAGCTTGCCACCGCTCTGCGAACTGCTGGTGGCGCTATTCCTGCTAGTTGTGTAGGTACAGCATTTGTACCGGAGTCTGTTTTAGGCAACCAGTAATGATCCGACGTTTCATTCCAAGCTGTATTCACTAACTTTCTACTAAACTGAAATTAAGTAGATTACAGTTCTCCCTTTACAATTAGACCACCTAGTTCTTCAATGGAACAAAGAAAAATGCTCGTGATCTAAACACCGCTGCAAGTTGGCTAAGAAATATGGACAGAAGAATACATTGCCGAGTCATTTTACGAAGGAATTTAATTACACACACACGTAATACCTATGTATACATCATCATCATCTGCCTTGCATTTTCCCAGTTATGTTCGGGTCGGCTTCCAGTCTAACCGAATGCAGCTGACTACCAGTATTTACATGGAGCGACTGCCACCTGACCTCCACAACCCAGTTACTGGGTAATACGATACCCCTTGGTAAGACTGGTTGTCAGACTTTCGGGCTTCTGACTACCTGTGACTACTGTCAAAGATCTACGAATGACAGTCGTGACCAACGTCATAACGTACCTACTTTGCGTGGCACGTGGCACGGAGGGGTCTTGCACGGACCAACCGTGGCAAGTGTAGCTTAACCTGATCGATCGACCCGTGCGGCTGTTCTATTCTGTTCTATTTTTAATTATGGCAAGTAAAGCCGATGTCGACTATTCTGCCAATGTCAAAAGTGAATTGGAAAAGCAAGTGTGCATTACGTATAAAAAAAAAATATAATATGACACAGTTGAACTTTGTAGATCTTGTGGGGTTAGTACAGGACTGAAACAAACAAAAAGATAAAATTACATATTAGAATTGTTAGAACATTAAAATATACATATGTAACCACATCCAAACATCGTGCGGCTGTTATTACCTTACCTTATTGTTAATACCTACCTATCATACACCTGTCAATACCTGTCATACAGGGTCAAATGAAATCAGCCGGTCGATTCTGTAAAAATCTCACCGTGAAAACTTAGGTGAAGTGAGTTTGTTTTTGCTAGGAATTTACACTATTGACAGCTCACTCCACGCTCACTTCACCTAAGTTTTCACGGTGAGATGGTTACAGAATCGCACTGCAGTATCGAAACTCTGTACACGTGATAGGTATGGATAGATAAAATAAGAACAAAAAAGATTTGATCATTTTTTGGGGTTCAACGACCGCTGGTTGGGTTGTGTCTGTAATTACGGCATTCAACCGGTTGAAGTAAGAGTTGAGAAAATCTGTTTTCTTTAGTTTTGTTTTGTGTTGAGATATTGATATGCAACACGTCTGTGAAGTTTACATAGGTAATAAAAAACTGATTTTTTAACTGATATTTCAAGTCAAAAATTCGTCGATTTAATTTCTTTATTGTTTTATCGAGTTGAGATATCACCTTGATAGGTATCGATATCTCAACTCTGCGGAGTTTTGCTAGCTAATTTATTTTGATCCTGTTTGTATAGTAATTCGTTTTCTTTTACGACCTAAATGGGAAATGCTTCCGAGTTGAAAGCTAAAATAAAGATTGTTTGCCAAGGGAGCAAACAACTATTTTGAAGGCGAGAGTGTTTCTTTGAATCAAGAGTGTAGCGAGGGATTCGAGCTTAAAATAGTGTTGCTCCCGAGGTGGACAGGGACACTCTACTTTTTATCACGCTCTATGAAAAAATAAGTAAGTGCAACTTATGAATAAGAATAGTAGGTACGTTTATTTATTTACATACAATTTTGAGTAAATAATTACGAACGAAGGCAGAATTCTTTGGGGTGCACGTTGAAAAGCCTCCTCGTGGCGCACCCTGGGCAACGTCGGCTCCAACTGCCCACCAGGTTTTGGTGGACACTTGGGGCTGGCGGCTAATTTTCAACACACGGAGGAAGGTCACGGTTCCAGTCACCGATCATTCTTGATGGTCGGTGAAGGGAACCGGGCTGCAGGCGGATGGTCGTACGTCCACTCCTCCTCTGCTTACAGAGGGATGTGAGTGGGCGTGGACTGGGAAGGGGCGGTTCGCGCCGCTGTGCCCACGAGAGTGTGGTGGAGGGTGTCCAATATCCGCGCTGCGTCTGTCCGGCATCCGGCGGCAGCGTGGGGACACCGGGGCGGCGGTTGGTTCTGCCCAATCGTCGGCCACCCCGTAATCCTGAGTTCAGGACCGGGGGTCCGGGCCACTGAGGCTCGGGCCGCGAGGAAGACAACCTCTCTAAAAAATTACCCCAATCCCAAGCCGTGCCGAGGGATGTATGGCCGGAGGGGATCCGGTCGTTAGCGCGGCTACAAGGGACCTCACCCTTAAAAAGGAACACCATGAAAAAGGCTGATAGGAAAACTATTCCCCAGGCGGGTACCCTCCTACCCAAGGAGGGAGAATCCCGCCCTTCTTCGGAAGGCAGCCCCTTCGTATCTGGGGGGGGCACCATTAGTCCCGTAGGCCGGCAGACCACCTCCGACCTGCGTCAACCACCACTTGCGTCGCAAGAAAAGGAGCTCCGGGTTAGCCTGGAGCGACTGTGCGACGCAAAAGAACCGTCTGCCGTTGATGACGGCATAACAAAAGATGTAAGGAGTGATGCGGGGTTGGAGTCCGACGCCGCATCTGAAGGTGCAAGCACGGTAGGCTCAGGGAGCCTCTGCCGTGCTAAGGAGATGGCCGCTACGAAAAAGAATTTCAGCAAGCGGCCAAGGTCAGAGGACGGCCAGGGGTCGTCCTCCGATGGGGAGCTGGCCTCGGCTCGCAAGATCCCTACCAGTAGGCGGGGGGGAGCTCGAGAGCAAGGCAAGGGGAGGGGGCTCACTGCCAGGGAGGCGGCAGAGAGAGCAAAGGAGCCCACAAAGGAGGGGGGGACCAGTCGCGCGGTCGCTTCGGGGCCCTCAAGCGACGAGGCGGGTGCGGTTGGAGGCCCCGAAGCGGACCGCAAGCAAAGGTTTGCGGCGGTCGTGGGGGCCGCGATCCGGGACGTGGCCCTGAAGAAGCTTCAAGCTTCAAAGAAACGGGCCGTAGTCTCGGCGACGGCCTCCATCATGGCGGCAGCGGAGGCAGCCAACTACGCCAGCCCTGCGGCCGGCGAAGTGGCCGATTTGCGGGCGGAGGTCGCCCGCTTGACGGCCGCCATGGAGCTTCTCCAAAAGGAGAACGGGAAGCTCCGAGCGGACCTGGCCGGCCTGCGGGCCACCGGGGGCGCGCAGGCAAACCAACCGGGCCAGCCTGTCCCGGTAGAGAACGAGGTCCTGAGCCTGGTTAGGAAGGAGCTGGCGGCCTTCCAGGCGCGGTTCTCCTTCCTGGAGGGTATAGTCCTGCGCCCCCCCCTTGCAGGCAGAACAGCTCCGGGGCCAGAGGCGGCCTCGTACGCGGCCGCTGCGGCATCTCCCGCCTCCAAACCCGGGCCGTCTGGCCAAGCCCAGGCGTCGGCCAAGCCGGCGTCGGCTGGCGGAGCCCCGGCGCCGGCGAAACCGGTGTCGGCGAAACCGGCGCCGAAATCGGTGCCGGCGAAACTGGTGTCGGCTAGCGGAGCCTCGGCGCCGGCAAAACCGGCGCCGGCCCGGAAGAGAGGCGGGACGGCACGGGAGGCAGAGGCCTCAGAGCCTACTCTGCACTCCCAAAATCCTCCCCAGACCGATGCCGAATGGCAGGTGGTCGGGGAGAAGAAGAAGGCGGCCAAGGCAGGCAGGAAAAAAGCGCAAAGGCGGCGCCGCAAGGAGCGAGCCGTCGCGGCTAGGCTTCGCGCCCCGAAGACCGCGGCTGTAGTTATAATGCTACAGCCGGACGCGGTTAAGAGGGGCGTGACGTATTGCGACGTGCTCACCAAAGCGAGGGAGACGGTGGACCTCCGAGAGCTGGGGATCACCGGGGGACTCCGGCATAGGGTGACCGCCACTGGTGCCCGCATGCTGGAGATCCCCGGGGCGACGAGTGGCCCCACCGCTGACGCCCTAGCTGAGAAGCTAAGGGCGTCTCTGAATGCAGAGGAGGCCCGAGTCTCCAGGCCCGTCAAGTGCGCAGACATGCGCATCTTGGGCCTGGATGACTCCGTGACGGAGGGAGAGGTGGTTGCCGCCGTTGTCAGGACGGGCGGGTGTCTGGCTGAGCAGGTGAAGGCGGGCACCATACGTCCTGACTTCACGGGAATGCGAACTGTAACGGTAAGCTGCCCCGTGACGGCGGCCAGAACAATAGTGGAGGGCCGAAGGCTCCTGGTGGGCTGGGTCTCAGCGCAGGTCAAACTGCTGGAACCCAAGCCTCTGAGGTGCTTCAGATGCCATGTGGGGCACCACGTTGGCGTCCAATGCACCTCGGAGGTAGACCGTAGCACTCTGTGTTTCCGCTGCGGTCAGCCCGGACATACGGCTGGCTCGTGCAACGCCCCGCCGCACTGCGTCGCATGTGCGGCTGCTGGCAAGCCGGCCGATCACCGGGCGGGGAGTAAGACCTGCGCTCCACCCGCCGGAACCAGGAGAAAAGGCAGGCCCTCCACCGCCGTAGCCACCCCCACCGTCGCCGCCGCTGCCGCCGCCGCAACCGTCACCACCGCCGCCGCCGCCGCTGCCGCCGCCGCCGTCACCACCACCGTCGAGGGGACCTCGCAAGGTGCCCGGGAGGAGGCCGAAATGGAGGAGTAATGGCTCCATTTCGCCTCCTCCAGGCGAACATCAACCACTGCGCCTGCGCTCAGGACCTGTTGCTCCAGAGCATGGCGCAGTGGTCGATTAACATCGCCGTGGTCGCTGAGCCGTACTTTGTCCCGCCCAGGGATGACTGGGTGGAGGACCTGAGCGGCTCAGTGGCCATCATTTCGTCGGCCGCCGCCGGCACCCCGTCCCTCGAAAGCGTCACGAAGGGACAGGGGTGCGTAGCAGCACGGTTCGGAGAGACGGTAGTAGTGGGAGTGTACTTCTCTCCGAGCCGAACTCTCGCCGAGTTCCACAACTCTCTAACAGAGTTGAGTGTCGTCGTCGCGGGAAACCATTCCTTCCCCGTGCTAGTGCTCGGGGACTTCAACGCCAAAAATTTGGCCTGGGGTTCCCGTTACACGGATGTGCGGGGCAGGATGGTGGAAGACTGGGCTCTGGAAACAGGCCTGGTCGTCCTAAATCGGGGTTCTGTTCCCACGTGTGTGCGGATGCGGGGTGAGTCAGTGGTGGACATCTCGTTCGCAAGCCCCGCTCTGTCACAGCGTGTTATTGACTGGCGCGTCATGGAGGAGGTGGAGACCTACTCCGATCACCGGTATATCCGGTTCGACGTCTCCACCCAGACCTCCAGCGCGCTGGTCCAACAGGCCCCGAGTGGTCCGCGGTGGGCGCTGAAGCAGCTGGACCGGGAGCTCCTCCTGGAAGCCTCGATCGTGCAGGCCTGGGTGACATCACCGAACAGGCCTGCCGATATTGATGATGAGGCGGAGTGGTTCCGGGAGGCCATGTCCGAGATATGTGACGTGGCAATGCCCCGAGTCCGGCCAGGACGCGCCCGACGTCAGGTGTACTGGTGGTCGCAGGAGGTGGAGGCGTTACGCAAGGCGTGCGTCGACGCGCGGCACCTGTACACCAGGCACCGCAGGCTCCGCATCCGCCCTCCGGGTGCGGAAGCCACGGAAGCGGAGCTGTACGAGGGGTACAGAGCGGCGAAGACCGCCCTCCAAGAGGCTGTCCAGCGGGCCAAGCATGCGGCCCGCGAGGAGATGGTGGAGACTCTGAACAGAGATCCATGGGGGCGCCCTTACAAAATGGTGCGGAATAAACTCCGCACCTGGGCCCCCCGCTGACGCAGAGTCTCCGCCCCCAGCTTGTGGAAGAGGTGGTGAGCGCTCTGTTCCCTTCACGGGGGGAGCACATTCCCCCGCCTATGGCTCCGTCACTTGCGGTGCCCGAAGCGGACCACATGGACGACGACGACATCCCCGAAGTGACCGGGGTAGATCTGAGAGCGGCGGTAGGAAGGCTGAAGGCCAAAAATACCGCCCCAGGACCCGACGGCTTGCCAGGTAAAGCCTGGGTCCTGGCCTCGAGGGCTCTCGGACCTCGACTGGAGGCGCTCTTAAGCGCATGTATGGAGAGAGGCCAGTTTCCACTCCGTTGGAAGACGGGGAAGCTGGTCCTCATTCAGAAGCCAGGGCGCCCTGCGGACTCTCCGTCCGCATACCGGCCCATTGTGCTGCTCGACGAGGTGGGCAAGCTCTTTGAGAGAGTAATTGCGGGCCGCCTCGTCGGGCACCTGGTGAGGACGGGGCCGGATCTTGCGGAAAGCCAGTTTGGCTTCCGCAAGGGGCGCTCGACGGTGGACGCCATCATGCGCGTGAGAGCCCTCACGACGGGGGACGTAGTGTCCCGAGGTGGGGTCGTCGTGGCGGTGTCACTCGACATCGCCAACGCGTTTAACACCCTGCCCTGGGGCTGCATTGGGGAGGCACTCCGGTATCACCGGGTGCCGACCTACCTCCGTCGAGTAGTCGGGGCGTATCTGACGGACAGAGCCGTCATCTACCCCGGTCGCGATGGGGAGTGGAACCGGCGAGAGATGTCGTGCGGTGTCCCACAGGGATCGGTTCTGGGGCCGCTCCTGTGGGATATCGGTTACGACTGGGTGCTGCGGGCCGACCTCCCTGATGGCGTCAGCGTGGTTTGCTACGCTGACGACACGCTAGTCCTGGCGCAGGGGAGGTCGCATCAGGCGGCGGCCGACGCGATGACACGCGGGGTTGCGATAGTCGTGGAGAGGATCCGGCAGTTGGGTCTCGAGGTGGCATTGCACAAGTCCGAGGCCATGTCGTTTCATGGGTCGTTTCATGTCGGTTCATGGTTTCTCGGTCAGCGGGATTGTCCGAAAGGGTTACCGCTGGCCCGGAACATAAAGGGCGAAGGAAGGAACACGGGTGGGTTTTAGTCAGTAAGAGTCTGACACTCCCTTCCGCTCCACCCAGAGCGGGAGGAGTCATTTGATGATTTCCCATCCTGAAAAAAAAAAAAAAAAAAAAAAGGCAGAATTCTTTTCGCGCGTTTTTTTATTTTTCACAAACTTTTTTTTTCTAATTTGGCTCGCGCGCCTTTTACTTTATCATAAAGCCTGTTAGGTACTTGTTCATACAATGTTAGTGATTGATCTCTTTGGTGATTGAAACTTTTACTAACAATATACACATTCCAAATTCAAATCACGTTTAGTCCCTAGGGATTAAAGAGTTATTTTAGTCCCGGTTTACGAAGCTACTAGCTCTTTTTGAATAGATGTGATAAAAAAAATAATATAAAGCCTATCTCTCACGTAGGCAATAGAAAGATTTGGTCTTGACCTTTACGCCATTAGGCCGAGGGTAGAGCATTTTCAAATATCCCTCGCAATCCCAGGGGCTCTAAAAAGAGGTATTTTTACCGACGAAATAAGTTTCTGAAGTGTCCCACATTCTAGGGATGCTTGAGAAACATACATTTTTCAAAAACTTCGACTCGTCCACGTTCTATCCACTAGGGTCCTATAAGGTTGGAGTATATTCAGTTGTCCAAATTGCTTCGTCCCTTTAGTACGATTCGCGAGATTGCCAGCGTTTTATGAAGGATGGTAAATTGGCGCGCATTGAATGTGACTTGTATCTCACATACGTCGATATAACGTACATTGTATGGATCCGATGGATTTCTTTGTGGGACTCGTTCAATTAGTCTATTCATTTTCGATTTTGATTTAGGGAAAAATTCTTTTTCACCGTGTGAGAACGCTGTTGACAGAAGCTCCTGTTCATCTCAGGAGGGCAAAGGAATATACAATACTTACCTATATCGCATCTGAACTAACCACAGCCTAGGAAATGTGTTTAAAAAAAAAAAACTAATCATCTATATCTAAAATAACATAGGTAAGTTCTCTGTTACCTAATCTGCATTCGCGATTTGTTTGCCAAACAGTAAACAAATATGAGTTTATGGAAAAATTTACTTTAAATCCTACACAATAAAGTTCAGTTTACGCTACAACTTCAAAACTTTTTCAATAGTGCTAGTCACTCTGAAATGAACTTCATTAAAATAATGTTGATATTTGTTTGACTTTAAATAATATTAACTTTGAAATAATATTAACTTGAAACAAGTTTGAATAGACGAAAGATAAAGATGACTAACGAAATGTAGGATGTACGTGTAGCTACCTACTCTGCCCAACCTTTGAGGAATACAGTGGAGATGTTGATTCAATGTACAGACGCCAGCACATCAAGCTACCCGAAACTGTCAAATTTTTCCAATCAACTTTGAACCTTATGCTTTAGCGATAAAGTTGAAAATATATTAAAGAAATTTGACAGATTGTAGTAGCTTGATGTGCTGGCGTCTGTACTTCTGTAAATAGATTTACAGCAGTCCGGTCAGGCACGGCATCGAAGTAGCCTCAACACATTGACCAACCGCAATAAGAAATAGGTACCTACCTACCCAACGACACTCGTCAATGGATCCGTCCAAAAATAAAGTGATCCGTTCCATACAAGACGATTCAAAAGTGAGAGCCGTTGTTAGGGGTCAGAATGAAAAGAAACCTTTTATGTGGGACTATTTGGTGAGACGAATGTTAAGGCGGAAATTTCTTGAAAACGGTCAAAAAGTTGGTTTTTTAAAGCAGTGTATTTCTTAAACTGTAAATAATTTTGGCCAAAAAAAAAAAAATTTTCAAGTCTTATTTCAATACAGTGATGGAACTCAAATCATAATTAAACATAAATTAATGCATCAAAAAAATCTTCAAATACACCGCATAATTGTCTTTAGAAGCAGTTTATCTCTTCATTAACAATTTTAATTATAATTAAAATATACCATTAAATTTGTAATGCCAAACTGCATTCAGTGATGGATTATTAATTATTAAATAGTTTTTGTAAATAGATAATTGCTTCATATTTTGCAATAAATTACCAGCGTTGTGTCATCGCGCTTCTCTTTCTTTTCTATGCAGTCCGACAGTGACCGCGCTGTAGATCATTTGTAGTCCCCTTAAGGAACCCGATCGTGATTGAATTAAGGTGAATGGGTAGTAGTAGACCGCGAAATTCAAATTTTCTTACGTTTCTTGCAATTTTTAGATCAGTGTCAGATTGTATCTTGATCAAAATATGATTCGCGACAATAACAGGTACATATTTAAGGAATTATAATCATTAGAATCATTAATATATCTTTCTAAGTTAGATTTCTACCACCAACCACCAATCTCTTATGGAAAAGTGTTAGTGGTAGAAATCTAACTTACAAAGATGTATTATTGATTCTAATGATTATACTTCTCTAAATATGTACCTGCTATTGTCGCGAATCATATTTTGATCAAGATACAACCTGACACTGACCTGCAAATTGCAAAAAACATAAGAAAATTTGAATTTCGCGGTCTCAACTACCCATTTACCTTAAATCGCTATGTTTCTGGAGAGCGGAATGAACAGTCAGTCGTTACGGGTCGTCAGAAGTCTGACAACCAGTCTTACGGTGTATCGTAAAATTTCTTTTTTTAGTTTTTTTTAAATATGAATATCTGTTTTCTTTTGTGCAGTTATCGTGTTTCGATATCGAACACGTCTGCAGAGTTTCGATAGCCAATTTCATTTCACCCTTTAGAGCCTAATAACTTTTCAATTTAAATTCAGGAAGAAAATAAAAAAGCATATTTGTTTTTTTTTAGCCTACACTGTCCCATTTCTGAGCAAACGCCTTCCATCCTTCCATGCATCCTGTTGCAGCGCCACCTCTATAAAACTTTTCCGTTACGCGTTTAGGCCGTCTCGCCACCTCTTCCTGGGCCGGCCTCGTCGGCGCCGTCCATCCTCAGACACCCACCGTGTGGAGACTGTTGCTCAGCGGTCACTATGTATATGGCTGACATGACTCGCTCAATCCTATTTCAGTTTGGCAGTCTTTTTGCCTACGTCAGGATAAGGTTATTAGCCGCAAGCCCGCAACATAACAATACAACTGTGATCACCGACAGGTAAGGCAGGCACAGCCAGCGACAAAAGTCAAGATTTTTAAATCTTTACGATTATTATACGTTTATTATTATATATTATTACGAGTGTTATACCTACATAGTGGATTTCATTAATTACGACCTTGGTTGTAGCGACCATTTACCTATAGCGACGTTGAATCTAAGTCCCTTGAATTTAAAGCATAATTTAGTACAAAATTCATGTAGCTATAGCGACTTTGGATGTAACGCCGAGTTCGGGTGTAGCGACTGTTTTTAATGAATCATTTGTAACAAATTCCTAGAAATCCCATGCAGATATTGCGACCGGAGTCGGCCGCCAAAGACACAAAAGATTTTTTTCTTTCACCAACATTTCTTATCTTTTGTTTACATCCACACAGATGGTCAGCAAGTGTGGAGACCTTTACCTTTTGTTTATAGATATCAGCTAAGTAGGTAGGGAAGCGTGTACGTTTCGGAGTTAAATTTATGATTCAGTTACAAAGTGATATTCTGAGTAGCAACTGGGTTTAGTAAACTTTGGAATAAGTATGGCTACTAGACGCACATTCACTGTTAAAGAAAAGGCGGAAATCATTTCAAGATTGAAAAACGGTGAAAACAATGCTGATTTGTGCAAAGAATACAAAGTTTCCCATTCAACAATATCTACGATGTGGAAAAACCGTGATGAAATATTAAAATGCTTTGAATCTAAATCCTTAAAAATTAAGAAAAACCGCAAACCGACGCATCAAGATGTCGAAAATGCACTTCTAATGTGGTTCAAAGCCCAAAGAAGCCAAAATGTACCTTTGAGCGGTCGTCTGCTACAAGAAAAGGCTAATCATTTTGCCAGACTGTTTGGAAAAATGGATTTTGAGTGTTCGGAAAGCTGGATATACCGATTTCGTCAACGACATGATATTGTAGTAGGCAAAGTTTTTGGAGAAGCCGCTAGTGTATCGCAAAGTGACTGTGACAACTGGTTAAAAACTGTTTTCCCAAAATTGACTGAAGATTATACTGATAGCCAAATATGGAACGCTGACGAGACAGGTTTATTTTATAAGTTAACTCCTGAAAAAACCTTGAAATTTAAGGGGGAAAAGTGCGTTGGTGGAAAATTATCAAAAGATAGAATCACCGTGCTTGTTGCATCAAGTATGGCAGGGGAAAAAAGAAAATTATTGGTCATAGGCAAGGCAAAAAAACCCAGATGTTTCAAAAATGTTAAATCTTTGCCACTTGATTACGAAGCAAACAAGAAGGCGTGCATGACTTCAGAGATTTTCGAAAAAGTTCTACGCAAATGGGACTCCCAGTTAAGAAATAACAAAAAGAAGATCATTTTATTTATTGACAATTGCCCAGCTCATCCTAAAATAGAGAATTTGACCAATATAAAACTGGCATTTTTACCACCACACACTACATCAGTGATTCAACCGATTGATCAAGGGATAATTAAAACCCTCAAAAGTCATTATAGGAAGATTTTAGTACAGAAAATGATGAACGACATTGAAAACACGTCAGGCCTATTTTCCGTTAATATTTTAGATGCCATTGAAATGGTAACTACGGCATGGGCTCGGGTGACTCCGGATACGATCAAAAAGTGTTTTCTACACGCTGGGTTCCGTAGATCTTCGGCTATCACAACAATTGACGACGACTCCGATGATGAATTGGACATACCATTGGCACAACTGACTACAGCATCATCAAGCGAAACAAATGTTGCGGACTGGGAAACATATGTTGATATTGACAGTCAACTTATCACTACTTGCGATTTGTCCGATATTGAAATTGTTGAAACTGTTGTTCCATCACATATGACGCAAGATGAGGAAAATGAGGAGGAAGAAGAAGATTGCAAGGAAAGTGAGATTCCTACAACTAAGGATGTGTTGGGTGTTGTAACAACGCTTAAAAGATACTGTTTATTTGGTGATGGAAAGGATATTATAGATATTGACGAAGTAATGAAAATAGAATACACCCTACAGCGTATACTAGCACAAATAAAAAAAATGGAAGCAAACTAATATTACAATTTTTTTTAAATGTACCCGTGAATAACTTTGTGTGTAAATATTTTCAATAATGAATGAATATAAACTATACATGTTTACATGTCTGTACCTCTTTTGCCTTTGCCTGTAACTGTAATGACTTCCGGATATAACGACGAAAATAGAGTGGTCCCTTCATCGTCGTTATACCCGAAATCCACTGTATTATTCAACATCGGAATGAAGTTAAATTAAAAGAAATCAAAGATCGATCGATCGATCAGGTTAAGTTACGCTTACCGCGTTTGGTCTGTGGATGGGTGACCATCTTTACATACCGAGACCCCTCCGTGCCTCAGAAAGCAGGTTCAGCGTTGGTCCCGGCTGTCAACTTTGGATCTTTGACAGTCGTTACGGGGTGGTCAGAAGCCCGAAAGTCTGACAACCAGACTTACCCAGGGGTATCGACCTCGTATTACCCAGTAACTGGGTTGTGGAGGTCAGATAGGTAGTCGCTCCATGTAAAGTACTGGTAATCAGCTGCATTCTGTTAGACTGGAAGCCGACCCAAACATAGTTGGGAAAAGGCTAGGCAGATGATGATGTACACATATCCTATGTAGACCTACTTCTCTCTATTAATTAGCCCCTCCCTTTGAACTAATCCTTAAGACTAATTTAATTGGCACTCTAGGCCATCTCTCATCTCTCTAGTTCTCTCATCGTTTATTAACACAATAATAACGCTTTTAAATTTAGCATACCAACCCAAAAATACGATTTTGTTTCCCTACATTAACGATGTCTAATGTCCTTAAAATATTAGGCGAGTTATTTAAAATGTCTCGGAATAATGGAGTTTAGAACAAAGGAATATGAAGGACAAAAAGTTTTGCTGTAGGACACTGTTCGAGAAATAAAGACAAAGGGATGACGGGTTGGTTTTGTCTTGATGTACGCGTCGAGGACAATCGTAACGAGTTTTGGCGAACGATAGCGTAACCCAGAAGGAACGATTTATGTCGTAAATGCAGTATCTATTTATTTCCTTTGTCACGACATGTGAGAGGTACGCGGAGGGTCATGGGCTCAGATACAATGTCAGCTAACCCGATTGCATCTCAGTTGAAACTTTGCGGAAGTGGAGCAAGTCAGTTCTCTCAAGTATCTGGGCCACTGGATTTCCGAAGACTTGAGAGACAGTCTGGATATTGAGCGTGAGCGCAGGGCGTTGGCTGTCCGCTGCAATATGTTTTATTTTATTATTTTTGGAAAACTTACAGCTTATCTAAGACACAATAGTCAATAAGCTTTTAATATGGTGATGGCCAATTACAAGCTTTCCCACAAACATGTTGGCTCGCAGATTTGCAAAATCGACGACAGGAAAATTGTATATAGGTATTGTAAATGTGAAAGTAACCCTGTCAGTCTGTGACCTTTTTACGCTGTAACAACGAAACCAACCGATGAAATTTAATGGACAGGTAACCTGGGACCTCAACGAGAACACTGGCTTTTTATTCTGGATGTTTGTATCAATAATGGAGCAATACAAAGTGCCTACACGCAGAAGTCGTGGGTAACAGCTAGTCCAAAATAATTTCGATGAAGTAAATGGTATTTCCTACTAAATATCTACCATATCCACAACTAGGTGCCTCCCACAAGGTAGACCGACAACCTTGTGAAGGCTGCAGGAACCCGTTGGATGCGAGAAGCACAGAACCGGTCGAAGTGGAGGTGCTTGGGGGAGGCTTGTGTCCAGCAGTGGACGTCTTCCGGCTGAAATGATGGTGATGATGACCTACCATATCACGAAGATATGTAATTACTAAATCTATCAAGTTAGGTGATACATGCTAACGCAATACTCGGCCACCTTATCCAATTTACTAAATACTGATCGCGTCTCCAGCAGCTCACATTTAGAATCGCTCGTCATCTTTTAGGTAAAGCGCAGTTTTGGTGATTAATGACGTCAGATAAGATCGGCTGTAGTAGGAAATGCCGCATTCATCGCCTTTTGTCCTATGATCCTTTTTTTCGCGAAGAAAGAACACATTAGGGAGTCCCTCACCGAATGAATTGTGATGTGAGTGAGCGTGCGATTTATTTGGAGCCTGGAGATGCTCGGGTCATTTACTTTTTTCAAGGACAGTATAATTATATCTACTTACCTTTTTATTTATAAAACTGTGCCTAAAGTTAAAAGTCAATTTCAAAGGTTCTTTAATTTTTATTTAGGATCATTTCTCGGGATGCTGGGGTCCTAGACCTTTGGAATACGAGGGGCCGAAGCCAACTCGCAAAGGCCCGTTAGACGTTTTTACTAAAAAGAGAATTTTCCGTTATCGAATCTTCAAAATGAGTTCTAATTTTGGTCCAAGCTAACCAATATCTTCCAGCTACCTTCGAACCAGTTCTTGTAATTCGAACCTTATTTAAAGTTCTTACATACAAAATTTACTCTGGTTTAAAATAATTATTTGTTTCAGGCACCTAAGGTATTATATTTGAATGGACTAATCCACAATCATGCATCCATAGCACAAGTACGTTTTCCGATCCATTTTGTTTATATTGTCATCAGATGCGTCGAGGCCAGACCATACATTAATTCTTAAGGCTCCTACAAATAGGCGCGACACGACACGCGACACAAAGGCACCGCAAGTCGCGCAACGAGCGGTGCCTTTGTGTCGCGCGCGATTATATCGCGTGTCGGGCCTGTTTGTAGGAGGCTTTAAGTGCGTACTGTGTAGGTACACACCTACAAACTAGCTCATTACCAAGAAACGTCTCATTATAATTAATCAAATAAACCGACAATTAATTATCTCTCTGAACATTAGCTCATACATTTTCACTAACAAAAATTTTCGTAATAACCCATGAAGTGACAAGACGCCTTCAGGAATTAATGTCGTCGCTAATAATGCACAGTCGCTCGCTGGGGTGAAGAAAGGAGAATCTTTAATGATAGGTTGTGTACCTAGAGGATGTTTTTTTTTCAGCATGGGAAATCATCAAATGACCCCCCCGCTCTGGGTAGAGCGGAAGGGAGTGTCAGACTCTTACTGACTAAAACCCACTCGTGTTCCTTCCTTAGCCCTTTATGTTCCGGGCCAGCGGTAACCCTTTCGGACAATCCCGCTGACCAGAGGTTGGTTTACTTTGCTTTTTATACAGATGATAACTAGCTTCGGTCCGCGTGAAATTTCTATCTCACCCTACCCAGCCCGTCGTCGCATCGCATCGCCTGCTCGCGCTATTACTTCGTTTATGCTTAACATTATTTGTCTTTTTTACTTTTGCTCGGTCCCTAAGGGTCTTAGTGTGATGTTAATAGTCATAGCTTTCCTGAAGAATTGGGCTATCAGATGGAAAAAATGTTTTTTCAAATCCGACTGGTAGTTCCAGAGATTAGCGCGTTCACAGACAAAGAAACAAACTCTTCAGCATTATTATTAGTAAGTAGGGTAAGTAGGTATAGAAGATATATTTTGATGAAAGTTCAAATTAATAACCACCGATTCCTAATTTAAATTTTGAATTTAGAACACATTAATCACACTACGTAACGAAAATTACTTGCCATAGACAAAGAGCTATCCGCATTACTAACGGCCAGAAAATTACGAACTTATTTTAAAACCTCTTTAACGTACTCGAAAAGGTTCAAAACCACTAAAAACACATCAGTTACATAGTTTTAGTTTGCCAGTTAACCATTGAATACAAAAGTTTCAAACTAAGAGAAGCAGGAGGCTGGCACACAAAAACTATAGGTAATATAACCCTGGCACAGGTGCATTGAGCTTGGCTGTGGCACAATAAACGAGAGGCCTATGCCTAGCAGAGGTATGTTATGGCGTAGTCACTATTTAGTAATCTGTGGTTATGGTTCTAATTCCACTTTCCAGTCAGGCTGTGGATGAAGAGAAACAAGGTTTTGTTTCAAGTAATTTACGGATTAGTGAAACAAACATCACCAATGCTTTTGAATGATATTTGAGACAAGAGGCAATCGCTTTTGAGTTGATGGGTTTCTGGTTTCTGTTAGCTATGAATGCCTGTTTTTTATGCGTAAATCATAAAGATGTGGTCATATTAATAAAGGTGTGGTACAGATCAACATCGTAATCGCGAAAAATATACCAACTGTCCCCATACAAAACTTATGAGGAAATGCGGTCGGAGAGACTTTTGAAAAAGCCTAAGTAAAAAGTCATCATTCGAGGTTTGGCTCTTGCCTATTTCTTCTTCCAATATTGGACCAATTTGAAAGATATTTCATAAACTGAATATGAAGAATACTGTGTCCCTGTTTTTATTTTTTCATTAATAGTTGTCAAATTTGTACACTAGGTCAAATTATTCAATAGAGGTTGACAGCGGTGTAAATCGGCAATTTTGAGCTTTTTTTGAGAGTTCTAGTGCTTAAAAAAATAATGTAATATCAAAAAGGAAAACTGGACATACAAGTAGTTAATATATAATATTCTGTAAAAAAAATCACTGCTTTATGGTCATTAACCAGAAACAGGCGAGAGCGTTTCTATGGAGAAAATACCACCCACCATTTCCTCAAACACCTTCTCGAGTCAAATGTATGATTATTTTTTCGCTATTACGATGCTGGTCCCATGGAGGAAGTTTTTTAAGTTTGATGGTCTGCGATCTTTGCAAATTACCACAGCTTTATCCAACACATATACGCTGTACCCATATTGATCAAATTATTATTTTATTGAAACAGATAGTAAGGTAGTTAAAGTACTAAATGAAACACGTTTTTCATGTTTTTACGTACTGTTTATTGATAGCACTTCATTGTATCCTTAGGACATTAACTTTCATATCATTAGTAATTACGTAATAATTAATTATAAATCTAAATAAAATACATTCTTAAAAAGGAACTTTTCTTAATCAAACAATAACATAATTTCAAATACAATAATCTTAACTTACATTACAAAACCAGCACAAATTATATTAATTAATGAAATATCTTTTTCATCACATCTATTCGACAAGAGCCGAAGGGTTCCTCGATAAGTGTGAGCAAAATGCTTGGTAAAATAACAGTGACGAAATGACTTTTGAATTTGGAACACTATTTAATTAAAAAGTTTGAACGCAATTAGCTTCGATAAAGTCCTGGCCGGTAATAAAAAAGCGCGCCTGCCGACGCGGCGACGCGGCATTGGTTAGCCAAATAAAAAAAAAATACGCGGGAACTTCTTATTTGTTTTTTTTATTACTTTTTATCAAAATATTGTAATATTTTGATAAAAAGTAATCAAAAAACCACAACAACAACAATTCAATTGACAAATTTAATTTGATTCACACATATTGAATAAAAGATGAGTTCTAGCAGTGAAAATGAAATACTAACACCAGAAAGTATAAAATTAAACGCACAAACTTTCATAAACAATTTAACAACTACCATACACATCGATAGAAAATAAATATTCGTCACTAGGTACTAAAAGCATCACTTATTTATTTTTCTCATAGAAGGGGATGAAAAGTAGAGTGTGCCACACGGTACCAAAATTATTTAACCTCGAGCGACGTACTTTGAATCCCTCGCTACGCTTTTTCTACTCTAGAATCCTTCGCTTCGCTCTCGATTCAAACAATCGCTCTCACCCTCAATGGTCCCTGGCCTTTGGTCCCGTATGACACAATCTAGGAAAGTACTATCACATTACCCTTTCAAAAGCTCAGGTTTTCTTGTCTAAGTACCTGACGTAGTAAATGTTGAGTTCTTTACTGGAATAATTAATATTTTGTTGCTTGGTTCAAATTTTGTCTTAATCAGGACATCGTTGAACTGAATAAGGGTCGGCGTCCATTGAGGCGTAACAAGATTAATTGACTCCCAAAATTACAAGACGATTTTAGAGAAAAAGTGATTAGGGGTGACTAAGCTTAATGAGACCAGCGGGGTACTTGCGTAACACACTAACAGTAGCAATCGCTTCCATTTTGACAGTTCAACAACATTCATTGCGTTAATTACGATGTTGAGCAGATTGTTATGTTAAACATATGAAGCAATGGATTAATAATATCCTTCAAAATGATTCACATTGAGATTGATAGTATGATACACAATGAAGGTTGATTCATACATTTTATATTCGAGTTATTAGAAAGTATTTTTCTAAGGCGAAACTGGGGAGTAGTTAATAAAAGACATTAAAAGTCAATGAATTTGTTATGGCTATGTGGAATACCATGGGAAAACCAGAAAAACAGGGCGATATTCTAATAGTTGGCGGAGTCAAGCCCAAGTTTACCAGGCAGTTCAAAACTATAGAAAACTTTAACAATCCTGTTACTAAACCAGGTTTAATACAATCGAATTTTTTTTAAAGACATTTTTATAGTTCTTGATGTCAAAAAGTGACTTAAGCTTAAGATCTTAGTCTAAGTGGAACTTTACATCTGTCAGTTCAAAAAAACAATAATATAACTGGCTCGGAGGCTTAAGCTTAAACTAAAGTTAGAATCCTGTTTCGAAAGTGTTGAGCCGAGTATTGAGAATCCAACAGAGCGCATACTAGTGCGTCAAAAAACCACTCTGTTGGAATTACAACTCTCGGCGCTATGCAGTGCGTTGAAAATCAAGTGTGCAAAAAAAAAATAGTCGCGGGCAACACGCGGTACTAATTTGCGGGCTAATTGCGTAAGGGTGTATACAGAAAGAAAGCTGGAAACTTATAAGCGCTTACCGGCGCTTGACAGCGCTGGTAACCCGCGCAGGAAACTATATTAACGCGCGCCGATAAGCACTGAACAGTGCCGACAAGTTCCGACAAGATTCAACACGCGCTGGTCAGCGCTGGGCGGTGCTATTTAAAAATTAAAATTGCCATTTAAACCTGCTTCCTTTGTGTAGAACGGACCAGCGCTGTCAAGCGCCGGTAAGCGCTTATAAGTTTCCAGCTTTCTTTCTGTATACAGCCTAACACACTATAAGCAGCAATGGGTTTCATTTTGACAGTTCAACAACATACATTGCGTTATTTACGTTGTTCAGCAGACGCATTTTTCGAACTTATGAAGCAATGGTTTTGCAATGTCCTTCAAAATGATTCAGATTGAGAGTGATGTTACGCAATAGTGGGCTAAGACAGTAGGTACAAGTTTCAAACAATAAGTATGTTTTGTTTTGAATGGGACGTCATCACTATTTCACCACCTTCTCCTGCAAACAGGCGCGACGAGCGACGCGAATCGCGCGCGACACAAACACACCGCTCGTTGCGCGACTTGCGGTGCCTTCGTGTCGCGCGCGATTTTATCGCGTGTCGCGCCTGTTTGAAGAAACCTTTAACTGTCGTAACTTAAAAATCTAACTTAACCCTAAAATATCACATTGAAATTCAAGCAGCGTTCTGCAATACGAAGTAATAAGGCGGATGCAGTCTGTTCACTCCCACTGTGGCCATGGTCGGCAGCGGTCCGTGCCACTCTAGCCTGTACTTGTCCAAGACCCTGGTGGTTAGGGAACCTAGCATATGTCCGACTACTCCAGTACCTGAAAAGAAATAAACATCATTTATTTTTAATGGACGCGCAAGAAGTGTATCCGCTATTGGCACTATCTGTAAAATGGGTCGTTGAAATTGCATACGAATAAATCAAATCAAATTAAAATATTTATTTGCTAGAATATGGTACAGACGCCAGCAATTCAAACTACTACAATCTGTCAAATTTCTTTAATAGATTTTCAACTTTATCGCTAAAGAATAAGGTTCAAAGTTTATTGGGAAAATTTGACAGTTTCGGGTAGCTTGATGTGCTGGCGTCTGTACATAGGGAGTTACAGTGAATTTGTTTCAGCATATCCTGCCATAACCTAGCGTGCAAATGTATTCACAATCAGCGATGTCAATTAATCTTACTTACAAATTACAGGTACTATTGATTTGTCTTCTAAATAGTCCTTAGTGGTATAATATCTTTTAAATAGTAATAGTTTGAAAAGTATTTTTTTAAAACATTGTCAGCGGTAGTCTTGCAAACTATTTGGTAAATGATTGTAAATAATAATCGACATGCAGTTTACATTTTTCTTAAAAAAAATTAGTTTTATTGGTGGCAGTCGAAGTTTATCTTTATGCCGTGTTCGGCTATTTGGCCTGTCCGTGCTCATTCCAAATAAATTGTAGTTCCTCTTAACAAAAAGTGACTAGGTAATAGATATGTCGCAGCCAACTTATTTAATTAGCCGTTTAGTTAACCGCCTAGCCTTTTAACTAAACGGCGGCCTTACAACAAACGGCTTGAATGATATTCAATCATAGTTTATGTTGGAACTGTAACCAATCATGCGCGAGCCGAATTGGTACCCTGACCGGTTAGGTTGGGTTAGAACTGTGAGGAACCGCGCGCGAGCCGAGAGAGCGAAGCGAGACGAGCACTACTTCCAAAGGCCAGGCGGTTAATTAAACGGCTAATTTAACCAGTTGGCTGCGACAGATACATTGACATCAGGCCTGTATTTTTCAAAAGAGTAGAGCAGATCATAGCAGACTCCAGGCTGCTATTGCCAAATCATAATAACAGAACCCACTTTGCCTGATTGCTCCCAGTGATTGTCACTAAACCGACTAAGCTGGTCTTCAAAAATTTTTGCGACGATTCTTTTCGTTTCCCACGAAGAGAAATGAAGGAAAGGGCAATTATCACAATTTCCACCTTACCATCATAAAACAATTCGCTAAAAACTATGCTGGTTTTAAGATTGCTAGTTGTTATTTAAAATACTGAAACTAATAAAATACCTGGACAGGCTTCTCCAAAAGGCAGGGATGCCAAAGGATGGGCTCTCGAAGCCTTCAGAGGCTCCCAACCCTCGCTGCACCATCGCTCCGGCACGAATGCTTCCGCTCGTCCCCACTGCTTCTCTGATTTGCTGGTGATACCGTGCGCCAGGACTATGTCCACCTGTGAAAGTAAATGGGGTGTTAGTTTGTTTGTAAATGTGATATTGAGTAACGCCTATAATTTCTGAAGGTATGGTAGGGTAAGTGTACCTATAGTAAAAACTCTCGCCAGTAATGTTTTTAAAGTCAAAGTAATAGGGCAATTGGGCCCTCCCTAAAGTCTTATTTACTCGGTGCAAGTTGCTTGAATGTGACGTACATACAATAAAATTGAAGCAAAAATTGACTTGTGAAGTAATTTTTTGAAGTGAAAACTTCTTTAGCGGCGCTGTGTACTTTTTTTGGAATGGGTAAAAACTTCTAAATTCGCGTCAGGTCACGTGACCCTGATCGAAAATTCGTAAGACTTAAAACGTAAGACAGCGCCATCTATGCACATCGGGAAGAACTACGAGGGCCTCGCGTACTAACTACGTAGTTCATCCAACAACGACGAGATGGCGCTGAACCACGGATATATAACTGACGACGAGCTCTATGCGAGCGGCTTGCTTCTCTTACCACTGCCGCGACCAACACCACGAACTGAAGTCTATCCTGTGTAGGGCTTTCAATACCGGTATTCCGGGATCCCGTAATACCGTGATCACGGATTTTATTTTGGCCTTTTACAATACCGGTATTGACGCCCCAATACCGTGATTACGGTATTACAAACATTAGATCTGAAAATTATGTGATCTTATTCTCACACTTGTTTTCTTCAGCGCAAGCGTCCCGCTGTTATCTTAAGCTCACCCTCCCGCACCCCGCCTGAGACAATGTCCGAAATCGAGCTGTCGAAATCGATATGTGTCGTTTTTGTTTTGTCACTATTGTCAGTCAGTTTCGCAAAGGCGACGGGATAACGCGTCTATAATTACCAGAGATCGGAATTGGGTGTGTGAAAATACCTAAAGTTTGCAGCGGGACATAATATGGAGTTGTTACAACCACTTAAATTAAACCGATTTTGATTTTACCGGTTTAGTTTCGGTTTTTTTGCTGTACATGTTCCTTACCTTTGAAATACCGAACTATAAACATTTACAAGCTGCTAATACAGTTCTAAATTTATTTTTGTTTTGTACTTTTCCGGTTAAAATTCGGTTTAAAAAAAAAAAAACTAAAACTGTACCTTACCTATTACAGCTTGCAGATGTATAAAATTCGGTGTTTCAGACGTACAGAACAAGTAGAACTAAAAAACCGATTTGAACCGGAAAGTTCAAAACAAAAATTAATTTAAATTAAAACTAAACAAGAAACAAAATAAATCAAGCGTTAAAACAATTTCTGAAAAACAGTAAAAAAGTGTAAAAGTTATTATCAGAGATCGGAATTAGGTGTGTGAATTTTAGTAACATTATTAATAATAATTATTAATAATGTTACTATCATTTTAGTACCATGCTAGCTAGCTATGATTGCTAGCTACTTAGCTAGTTAAGCTATACTTAACTTACTTGCATTTCTACAAATAATGATACCTATGTTGATTCTTGATTTATTTTCTTACTTGTTTAGTTTTAGATTTTTTGATTGTTTTTTTATAACTTAATTATTAAGAATGTTACTAAAATGATTACCAAATGATTGCTACTAGCTAGTTAAGGTATACTTTACTTACTTACATTTCTACAAATAATGATACCTATATTGATTTTTACATGAGACATGATGACATTTAGGTAATAATAAGAAATATATTTTTTTATATTGTGCAAACAAAGTCTATGTGAAATGCCTTCCTGCAAAAATAGTAGATGCAGTTTAAGTTTTCATTATGTTCCTAATTCCTAGTCCTACCTAAATAATCAACCAATACCAAATTATTTTAAAATAATTAAGAAAGCTATGTATAACGTATTTATTTTAGTATTTTCAATAAAATAATAAGAACAATACTGATTTGAAAATACAAAAAGGCGTATTTTATTGGTTTTATTAATGTCCAATTGAACTTGCGTTCAATACCGGACAACCGGTATTGATACCGGGATCACGGTATTGAATTTTCCAATACCGGTATTGATACCGGTATTGAAAAAATCCGGTATTTGAAAGCCCTAATCCTGTGTGCTTATTTGTAAATCTGAATAAATTCCTTTCACGAGAAGAATAAACCAGTCACTTTGGTCATCATACCTGATTTGCAAAAAACCCTATAAAATAAGGAACACACCTTAACACGCGTGTTTTGTTTATAAGACGATTCACAAAATACACTCGTAATTGTTCAAGTTTTCACTTCTGTCGGCACTACCGGAGTGCCAGTTTTTTTTTTTTGTTTTTTTGTCGTTTTTTTTTTGTTTTTTCGTTTTTTTTAGTCGTTTTTTTTTGTTTTTTTTTAGTCGTTTTTTTATTTATTTTTTATTTTTTTAGGCATTTTTTTTTGTTTTTTTTTTATCGTGGTGAATGTCCGTGCCATTGATATTAAATGTAAGTATCATTTTCGCATAATGAGTTTCCTGATAGTTATGTAAACCAACAGTTAACTGTTGCTTCAAGTTACAGTATGCCACATGCAATTAAAGCGCACTTTATAAATCAGCGGAGCACTTGCATAACAATCGGGATCGATTTTATTTTGACAATTCAACAACATTCATTGCGTTATTTTCATGTTGAGCAGACAAATTTTTGAAACTTAAGAAGCAATGGATTAGCAATTTGCTTCAAAATGATTCAGATTCTGATTGTTAGTGTGATACACCATTAGCGTGCAGGGTTTAGCCATTTAAGCTCCTACAAACAGGCGCGACACGTGATATAATCGCGCGCGACACAAAGGCACCGAAGTCGCGCAACGAGCGGTGCCTTTGTGTCGCGCGCGATTATATCACGTGTCGCGCCTGTTTGTAGGAGCCTTTTATCGGTCTCTGGGCTTCTACTGAAAAATTCTTAACAATACTTTGCCCAATGAGTATTGCACGTAAAACACTACGCTCAGTAGTACTGCTGCTGCTACCACTAAACCAAAGTAGGATAGGGTTTTTATTATTAGCCAACTTTTTTCGCAACTTTGCGAACATCGTCTTCCAAACTAGATCTATATAAATAAAACAAAGTCGGGTTAGTTATACCTACCATTTATAACTCAAGAACGGCTGAACCGATATTAAATTTATGATCATTGATTTGTTGGATTTGTCTCCACCTCGAATAGCAGAATAATTATTAAAACATGGGAAAACTTCACGAAACGAACATAATGAAGATTTTTTTTTCTAGCCTGCGTTGTCACAGAATCAATTAATAATTGCTTAAGCAAATTGCTTTCCCAATTCTGAATTTCCGTTAAAAACACAGTACAACAGTAGGTACCGTTCCGTGAAGCATAACGAAACATCATTCGTAGAAACTCTGTTATCTTTCATAAAGAGAGCCATAATTTAGGAAAGATTGTTTGAATGATGTTCACTCTGTTTGAGGTTGGGTACAGTTGGTGAAATTGCATTGTTGTACAGACGCCAGCACATCAAGCTACTACAATCTGTCAAATTTCTTTCATAGATTTTCAATTTTATCGCTAAAGTATAAGGTTCAAAGTTGATTGGGAAAATTTGACAGTTTCGGGTAGCTTGATGTGCTGGCGTCGGTACGTTATGCACGGAGACGAAATACAAAGCTTGAGAAAATAATGTTGTTTTATCATGAAATGAAGGAATGTCGTGGGTAACTGAAGCATCCAGACTAATGAAATCTCTTGAGAATTCTAAGACATTCAACGTTCCACTGTGCATGATTAAAGAGACGGAATCATAAAGAAAATCATAACACTCCTTTTTCGGGCAGTCGTGTGACAAGAAAAATAGTGTTCAGAATGTATTTACACTGAATTATTGAAGTGAAAAGTCCTTTAGGCGCGTTGGGCATTTTTTCAGATGGGAAAAAAACCATTGAACTCTTGCCACTGTTACCGTAAGCGATACCGCGTGTGTTTTGTTTATATGACGATTAAAAAAATACCCGCTTCGGATGTGTTCGGCTGTCCTCGGGATGTACTCGGTTTCAATGTATATCCGATATGTCAGTGAGTAATCGCAAAGTATTCTGTTCTCTGTGTTTTGTTTTCACTTCTGTCAGCACTCCCGGAGTGCCACTGTTTTTTTTACTCAAACCAATTTATAAACAGTGATTTCATTTTCATCGGTTGGGAAGTGTTTTTGTCATGAAAGGCAATGGCTGCCGGAGTTCCAGACGCTACTTATATTGCGACACTAAAAATACTGGTAAACCCTTAAAAAAATTGGAAACTGCAGCGAAGAAGAACCGCTAATCTGCATGATCCTCACATGATCACCAAGACAAAACCTGGACTTTTAAAGAGACTGCGTGCATCTCTGAGTTTATGTCGGTGATTCTCCTCAGAGTATCTAGTCAGATAAAAAATAGTGGCACGGGAGTGCCGACAGAAGTGAAATCAAAACACAAACAGAATACTTTGCCATCACTCACTGACATATCGGATCTACATTAAAACCGAGCACATCCCGAGGACAGCCGAACACATCCGAACCGGGTATTTTTTTAATCGTCTTATAAACAAAACACGCGCGGCATCGCTTACGGTAACAGTGGCGCGAGTTCAATGGCTTTTTCCCATCTCAAAAAATGCCCAAAGCGCCTAAATAAATTTTCACTTCAATAAAAAGAAACACCGACCTAAACATGTTTTAAAAAAAATACGTGTATACCAAGTGTTTGTACAGACGCCAGCACATCAAGCTACCCGAAACTGTCAAATTTTCCCAAACAACTTTGAACCTTATGCTATAGTGATTAAGTTGAAAATCTATTAAATCAATTTGACAGATTGTAGTAGGTTGATGTGCTGGCGTCTGTACAAAACTACTTTAAAAAAAGCAAGGTTTTATGCAAAATTTATTTTCAATACCTATTACGACCCACTCCCTCTCGCCGAGATGAGGCCTGTATCAAAGCAGTGGGAACTGAAGGCTGATTATCCATATGCTATCATGCAAAAATCTTTTAACTCACCCCAGCAGGAATCTCATAACCACCAACAATAATATCTTCTCTATTTCGTCTGACCACTCCTCCTGTAGCCGGATGGAGTCTCATAGCTTCCCTCGCACAGGCTGCCACATACGGCAGTTCTGTGCAATCAGCTCCGGCCTCCCTGGATGCTATGGACCAGTGGACTTCGTCGTGGGCTCTTTGTTGACGAGCCGCGTGGAGGGAGAGTTGGTAGAACATGTTGATGGCTGTTTGAGCAAGCTGTTGGAGAAGAAGTTGGTTGAAAGGCTGATAGTGGAAGACTTAAGACAAGAGGAAATGCAACTAAGTAGGTAGGTATATTGTTAATGTACAGACGCCAGCACATCAAGCTACCCGAAACTTTAAAATTTTCACAATCAATTTTGAACCTTATGGTTTAGCGATAAAGTTGAAAATCCATTAAAGAAATTTGACAGATTGTAGTAGCTTGATGTGCTGGCGTCTGTACCTAGCCGCTGTTTTTAGGGTTCCGTACCTCAAAAGGAAAACGGAACCCTTATAAAGGATTACTTTGTTGTCCGTCCGACCGTCTGTCTGTCAAGACCTTTTATCCCGGGAACGCGTGGAGGTGTCGAGTTGAAAATAAAACTATATACTCAGGCCTACAGTCTCTTGAAGTTGTGATAAAATCAAACTTCTAAGATAACGTAAAAAAAGATACGGCCGTGAATGCCGCAAACGGCAAAAAACATATATGTATTTCGACACTCTCAAGGGAATCAAAATTTATACTTCCCGTTGACCTAGAATCATGAAATTTGGCAAGAAGCAAGATCACGTAGCACAAGTAAAGGAAAAAACCGAAAACCGTAAATTTGTAGGTACAGACGCCAGCACATCAAGCTACTACAATCTGTCAAATTTCTTTAATAGATTTTAAGGTTTAAAGTTGATTGGGAAAATTTGACAGTTTCGGGTAGCTTGATGTGCTGGCGTCTGTACATAAAAAAAGCCCGGGATAAACTATTTACATACCTATAAAGTACGAAACCCTCGGTGCGCGAGTCTGACTCGCACTTGACAGTTTTTTCTTTTTTAGGTAGGTACTGTCACGAGCACTATAATTTGTATACTTTTAGCATAAAGGCTCCTACAAACAGGCGCCACACGCGATATAATCGCGCGCGACACAAAGGCACCGCTCGTTGCGCGACTTGCGGTGCCTTTGTGTCGCGTGTCGTGTCGCGCCTGTTTGAAGGAGCCTTAATTCAAAAGCGATTTTGTCGTGAAATAACGATGGCAGCTTTGAGATATTATTATGATATGAATTTTCGTAAGAGCATTTAATTACAATCAATACAGTAGAAGTGAATCCTCTAAATCCGGTTAGACTGAAAGCCGATCCCATCATAGTTGGTAAAAGGCAAATTGATTGAATAACAGTAGGAGAAAAATGATAATTTCGTAACCAAAGTATAATTCAATGGTATTTCTCAGAATGCCTTCCCTAGAATGTAGGTACTACAATTATTTTATTAACCATTTTTTTCCACTTCTAGATCGTGATGAATGTCCGTGCCTTTGATATTAAATGCAACATTTTTGCACACGAGTTTCCTGATAATTATAAAAAATATAAACATAAAAACTCACAAGTAGTTATTACATAGTACCTAGTCATTTTCAAAGGTCAAGGTGTATGGAACAAAGAAAAACTGACGAAAATAAGATGCAAATATTTACTACTTCTTCTGCCCGCGACTGCGTCTGCGTGAAGTTTCTTGTTTTCCCGATCCACCGCGTCGCATCGCATCGTGCATCGCCTGCCCGCGCTATTACTTCGTTTTCGTTTATCGTTGTTTCTTACTTTTTTTGCTCGTCCCTAAGAGGCTTAGCGTGATGTTATATATAGCCTGCATTCCTCGAGAATTGGGGTATCAAATTCAAAAAGATTTTTTCAAATCCGGCTGGTAGTTCCAGAGCTTAGCGCGCTTAAAGGCTCCTACAAACAGGTGCGACACGCGACATAATCGCGCGCGACACAAAGGCACCGCTCGTTGCGCGACTTGCAGTGCCTTTGAGTCGCGCGCTATTTTATCGCGTGTCGCGCCTGTTGGAAGGAGCCTTTATTCAAACAAAAAACTCTTCAGCTTTATTATTAGCTTGTTTTTGTTTGCTTGTTTGTTAGCTTGCTTTATTGTTTGCTTTATTTTTATTATTATTATTTTTTTTTAATACAGATACCACGGTAAAAACTCAAATTGTAAGACTGTGAACCTATTATCTCAGGAGTAATTGAATTAAATCTGAAAATAAGGCATATTAAAGATTACTCACAGGATGAACTCCAGCCAGTAGGATGTCGGTAGCGAGCGGTAAGATCCGCCTCTGTAGCGGCCTCAGCTTATCCAGCAGCGCTTGTTCCGGCCTCAGCTCTCCCGAGTTGAGCGAATCCAGTGCTTTCAGCAGGAAGTGTTCTGTGAGACTGTAAAGGAAAAACAAATGAGTTATCGTTATTGTCATCATCATCACCCAGTCCTTTCCCAAATTCGTTGGGGTCGGCTTCCAGTCTAACCGGATGCACTTAAATACCAGTATTTTCCATGGAGCGACTGCGACCTCTATAAACTCTGATACTTAAGGGGACTACAGGACCTAAACGAAAAAAACTTAAGATTTTTAATGCCTAAAAATATATGATCGACTACAGTAAAGAAAATCAGAAAAATATATGATTTTCTTCAGGATATATGCTAGTTAGGTAGTGTGTTGAAACATAATACAGCTAGTTTGATATAATAGAAAAAAATCTTGAAGATACCTCTAAAAATTTTCTTTTTACAATAAACACCATACTAATATACATACAATCATTCTGATTTTTTGTCAGATTATTCTACAAGCAACACATTAAAGCACTAGTGTTTTAATTTTTTAGTCCAAACAATATATTTTTTGTAAATAGATGATTACTTCATATTTTGCAATAAATTACCAGCGTTGTGTCATCGCGCTTCTCTTTCTTTTCTATGCAGTCCGACAGTGACCGCGCTTTAGGTCATGTAGTCTCCATAATACGATACCCCTTGGTAAGACATAAATGCGAGGATAAAGTAAAATAACGATTAGTATTTCTATTCATTTTAGAAGTAGCGAGTGAGTAGTCAACAAATAAAAGTAAGAAACTCAACTTCATGTATATGTTGCAGTCAAAACTCTTAACCAGTCAAAAGTACTATTGACTAGCAAAATCAGTCAAAAGTACTTTTGACCGTATGCTTTAGTCAATAATACTTTTGACTAAAATAACAGTTAAAAGTACTTTTGCCCAATGGAGCTGGTTAAAAGTACTTTTGACTAAGTGATTCCGTCAAAAGTGGTTTTGACTGGTTGTATCAGTCAAAACTCTTAAAAATTATTTAGCATATTTATTTCTTTGAAATAATGTCATTTGACCGAATTTTCAAATGCACTAATTTGCCTGTTTAATATGATATGAGGTAAGTACCTAAAGGTATTTGTATTCTCATTCACTCGCTCTTGCATCCAATGTCGACGGAGCCCCGCTTCGCGGGGCTCCTATTTCTGTGAAAAGGGTTTAAAGTAACCTAACAAAACCGAACCTCGGGGTGGGAACATTATATCAAATGAACATTATACCTTTTGATCAACAGCGCAAATGTTGTTATCGCAAATAAATATTCGATGAAATGAAAATTATGTTAATCGATATTATACAAATTGATTATTATCCTAAACGTTGTTCGAATTAGTAACATTACATCAAAAGTTGTTATACCAAACAAGGATGAACCTCTTTTTTATTCACATCTAACGAGTTAATAGTGCTTTTGAGTTTTGACTGATGCTTTATTGCAGTTAAAACTACTTTTGACGAAGAGCGTCAGTCAAAAGTACTTTTAACCGCAAATTTGCAGTCAAAAGTACTAATAACCAATAATTTTCAGTCAAAACCACTTTTGACCAACCTATTCAGTCAAAAGTACTTTTGACTGATTTTGCTAGTCAATAGTACTTTTGACTGGTTAAGAGTTTTGACTGCAACATATACATATAATACACTGAATGTTTCAATGCATGTGTGAAAAGTTGTTTTTTTTTTCACGAATCGTATTTGGCTTTCATAGAGAAAGTTTTTTATTATGACGAGAAGAATGACCCGCTTAATGGTATGTAGTAGGTAATTAGTAGACGATTGTCGCCAGCATGTATAATCGTAAGTACTTGATAAGTGCATAAGTTATGGCTTCATCTAACATGGTTTAAGATTCCCGGTGCATTCAAATCTTATAAAATATTATCAAATATTTAAAATCTGTATTTACGTCGTCAAAGTTTACTTATCTGGTAATTCTATAATTAATACATGTCCTTGGCATTATGTTTATCATTTCAGACAGGAATATTAATTTTATTGTACAAGTGACCGATGTTAGTAATCACAAAATTTACGATTGGCTAGCCGGTTTGAATGAATTTGAACTTATATAAGTACAGATGCCAGCACATCAAGCTACCCGAAACTATCAAATTTTCCCAATCAACTTTGAACCTTATACTTTAGAGATAAAGTTGAAAATCTATTAAAGAAATTTGACAGATTGTAGTAGCTTGATGCGATGGTGTCTGTACATATTTTCGAACTGGAGTACCTCTCTGAGAATTGAAATAGTTTTTTTTTATTGATTCTATTATATACTTTTGTTCGTGGATAAGTAATCATAGCCGCACGGGTCAATCGAACAGGTTAAGCTATGCTTACCGCGGAGCATCTTTACATACCGAGACCCATCCGTGCCTCAGGAAGCACCGCTGTTAGTCCCGGCTGTCATTCGTGGATTTTTGACGGTCGTTACGGGTCGTCAGAAACCCGAAAGTCTGACAACCAGTCTTACCAAGGGGTATCGTATTACCCAGTAACTGGGTTGTGGAGGTCAGATAGGCAGTCGCTCCTTGTGAAATACTGGTATTCAGCTGCAATCGGTTAGACGGTAAGCCGACCCCAATAAAAGATTCTCTCCTTCCTTCGTCGGTTTCGTATAATATTCTCGTTTAGGTTATGGTTTATCCTAAATATTTTCTGGGTACTTAAAGTAAAAATACGGTAAGTACTGTATATGCTAATTTCATTACGACGGGCCATTTCAAAAACATCTGGTTTTTGTTTGGCTTATCATAACGGTGTATTTTAATTGGCATTTAAATCTTGATTAGGTTGTTTCTTTATATTACAGGAATAATAAAATCGCGAAACAGTACTTTTAGGCTTGTCAAAAGGACTCGTTTTGGACGAGTTATTCTGCGGCGCAATTGCGTAAGTCATTATTCAACGGAATCGGTTTCATTTTGACAGTTCAACAACATTCATTGCGTTATTTACGTGTTGAGAAGACCAATTTTTCGAACTAGCAATTTGCTTCAAATCTGATTGATAGTGTGTTACACAATGAGGGTTTTCTGAAATGACGTTCGCTAGGTGGCAGCACTGACACGTCAGGTCCAGCCATCTGTCAAAGAGCCTATATTTTCATTACGTCATGACGGATTTATGAACGAATGAACGAATCGAATGATGAACGTCATCATATATTTTATATTGGAAGACCTCTTGTTAAAGTGGTGCCAACTGGTGTCGTAAATTTTCACGAAAACCCATTATGGTCCCGGTCTGATCCCCGGAAACCCCCCTCCACCCCCCTGGATCCCCCTGCTAGTTATTCTTCTGTTTTAATCTTTGTCTCATCCACTATAAACTTTCTCATTCCGTTCTGATTTTAAAAAGATGCTGATGGCATTTATCTGTTGGAAAAAATGTCTGTTTTTGCCAAGAGGCTCTTTAGACGTTAGAGACCTAGAGGTCGAAGCGTAGAACGAGGTGGTCAGATCAAATATACGAGCAACTGGAGGTACAGACGCCAGCACATCAAGATACTACAATCTGTCAAATTTCTTTAATAAATTTTCAACTTCATCGCTGAAGCATAAGGTTCAAAGTTGATTGAGAAAATTTGACAAAGTTTCGGGTAGCTTGATGTGCTGGCGTCTGTACCTACCGTCGCCGCACTCCACCGATGGAGAAAAACCGTTGACAAATTGAAACGGAGTCACGATTCTCAGCAGTGAGAGAGCGATTAGGAAGAGAGAGACGTCAGTTGAGGCTTTAGGGTTTAAAGGTCTCCCAGGAAGAGGTGGCGAGATGGTCTAGACGCGTACTACAAGGATTAGATCGAGGTTGCCCCGGGAAAGGATGCTTGGTAGGATCTAAGGGACGCCTTTGCTCAGTAGTGGGACATTTTAGAATAACATGAAAAAAACAGTGGCACTCCGGGAGTGCCGACAGAAGTGAAAACTTGAACAATTACGTGTGTATTTTGTGAATCGTCTTATAAACAAAACACGCGCGGTACCGGCTACGGCCATCCGTCTTACGAATTTTCGATCAGGTCACGTGTCCTGACGCGAGTTTAACATTTTTTACCCATTACAAAAAAAGTGTACAACGCCGCTAAAGAAGTTTTCATTTCAAAAACAAAAGACAGCTTCCCCTACCATGGCGTCAGGGACTTCTAAGTAGCGAAACTTAACAGACATGATAGGTACATCTGGCTGCGAAGTTTGGCCAGTTATGTAATTAAAAAACTGGCCAAGTGCGAGATGGTTTAGAAGATCGTGTAGGTGGTACACTTGCCTACTAACTTGTAGCCGCATTTGTAAGAAATCGGAGCAGAAACCTGCTCAAATCAAATGATCATAGTTGAAATAAAAGACTAGAAAAACTGGCCATGTGCAAGTTGGACTCGCACACGAAGGGTTCCGTACCACAAGGCAAAAACGCCGAAAAAAACACGTGTGTTGTATGGGAGCCCACTTAAAAATTTATTTTATTCGGATTTTAGTGTTTGTTGTTATAGCGACAACAGAAATACATCATCTGTGAAAATTTCAACTGTCTAGCTATCACGGTTCATGAGATACAGCCTGGTGACAGACAGATAGACGGACAGTGGAGTTTTAGTAATAGGGTCCTGTTTTTACCCTTTGGGTACGGAACCAAACACCTTGTACATTTAATGAATTCACCACAGCGATAGATGACGCACCGTGCGGGCAACAAATTCAATAAACCCAACAACATTTTGATTGGTATTAATAATTTATTAACTGCATCACTCAAAACCGACCATTATGTGCAAGAATATGGAGATTATGATTAGTCACTTTATCAAGGTTGCCGAAATAAACAAGATTCGTTAGTAGGTATGTGCACGTGCACGTCCTTTGCAACGTGTATGCTAAACTGCTGACCTTGGATCATGACGCATGCAGTGAACGTGATCAGGATTCTGATGGGTATACTGGCAAAAAATACTGTATAGGTAACGCTTACAAAGGCTGGGCAATCAAATAAATATATTGACTTGGAACTCTTCCCAAGCAAGCTATTTTGTATTGGTCCTGCAGAAGTTTGCATTGTCATGTTGACAATTGTTTAATGATCAGGGTCTCGGCTGTCCTTCGTAGATTTTTGACACGTCGTTACGGGTAGTCAGACGCCCAAAAGTCTGACAATGAGTTTACCAAGGGGTATTGTGTTACCCAGTAACTGGGTTGTGAAGGTCAGATAGGCAGCTCCATGTAAAATATTGGTATTCAGCTGCGTTTGTTTAGACTGATGCCGACCCTAACATAGTTGGAAAAAGGTTAGGCAGATAGATTGATTTAATTGTTTAATGATTAGAGTAACGCACAGAAAGGCTCAATTTCTATCCTCTTGACATTTCAGTACTCAGTCGTTTAGGACGCTAATTTTAAATTGTTGGGTAGAAAAACCTCCTTTATACTTTCAATAATGTTCGTTTCAATAAAGGAACGAATCAATTTTTGATTCTTGTTCCTTTAAAGGAAGAAAAAAAAAACAACGCGGAAGAGGACCATCGATACGAAAAGAAGGAGACGAGGTTTTTAAAGTGAAAAGTGGTGCTTAGTAGGGTATTGAAAAAACAGCTAAGACGAGTGATCTTCGAAGCAATGTACAGACGCCAGCAGATCAAGCTACCCGAAACTGTCAAATTTTCCCAATCAACTTTGAACCTTATGCTTTAGCGATAAAGTTGAAAATCTATTAAATAAATTTGACAGATTGTAGTAGCTTGATGTGCTGGCGTCTGTACAAAGTATGGTTCTAGAAAAAGTTTATTTAGAAATGAAGTTACCGGCCTTAACGAAAAGGATGAGTCTTCCTGAACGAACTCACGTTTCTCAAGAAAACAAATGTTCGTAAACACTCACCTAAAATGTCTGTCAAAGGCCTTCAGCGCACTGTTGAAGGTCGGGCTCTCAGGGGTCAGAGTACCCTCACTCCGCACCAGGTAGCTTCCATCAGCGATGTCTCGGCTGACACGTACCAGGCGTTCTGCCGGAGTCAGCTCCTCGAGGGAACGCTTTGAGAGGGAGCAGAGGTCGTGGATCTCATCGTCTAGGGAGGTTTTTTCTGGTTTTCTAATTAAAAAGAGACAAAGAAGATATTATTTTTCTAAATGATAAGCTACATTTATCTACATATATTATGTCATAAGGCGACTACATGACCTCAAGCGCGGTCACTGTCGGACTGCATAGAAAAGAAAGAGAAGCGCGATGACACAAAGCTGGTAATTTATTGCAAAATCTATTGTTTGGACTAAAAAATTAAAACACTAGTGTTTTAGCGTGTTGCTTGTAGAATAATCTGACAAATAATCATAATGATTGTTAGTATATTACTATGGTTTTTATTGTAAAAAGAATGTTTTTAGAGGTATCTTCATGTTTTTTTTCTATCGTATCAAATTAGTTATATTATATTTTCAACACACTATTTACCTAGCATATATTCTGAAGAATATAATATATATTTTTCTGATTTTGTTTACTGCAGTCGATCATATACTTTTGTTTCTAAAACTTGCGTTTTTTGTGTTTAGGTCCTGTAAGTCCCCTAAGGGCAAAATAAAAATCTCAAGAAGTTTGGAATGTTGATCGAAGGCAAAGAAATATACCTACGACATTCATTAGTGTGGATTTTCGTCTACCTAGACTGACAAATTGAGCATTTGTTCATGCATGTCTCCATGGATGGTATATTTAGATAATATAATACTTTACGTAAACTAAGGTCGTACCAATACGACCAATAAACCGTGTCAATATAATACGCTAACATTACAGAGATGAACAATAATTTTCTGATTTTGAGTTTTGGGGAGTTGCTTGAAGAGTTTTTTATGATTATTATAGTCATTGTAGTTGTAGAATTATCAAGCAACTTACTGGTTGTCAGCTGTAGGTATATGCACAGGCCCGTCGAGGCAGCCCAGTCGTATGCCGAAGATCATCATGCCGATAGTCTCGATGGCCCACCGGTAGATCTCTGTCTCCAACTCATCGTTCAAAGCGTTCTCTGCGTGGCGTAAGTCTCCCAATCTATGTGAAGGATCAAAGACCGTTACTGTACTTAACATAGTTTATAAGTTGTACTATCTACTAACAATATTATGGGCTAAATATTTCTGAATTAAAAAGATTTTATTTTATTTTTTATTATTTAATCTGTGATACAAACTAGAGATTTCATAAAAATTATAGTTGGGAAGACTTTAATCTCTTCTCTTCTTTTCCTCTTTTTCCGAAATCTCTTTTTGGACATATTGAATTAATTTGAGTTACTAAATAACTAAGTTTATTTGTCGTACTTTGACACGGAAGTAGTAAAAATCTTAGACAATAATATTTACCAGAAGTTTGCGCGAATAAACGATTGCGATGACACGAGTTCACACAATTCTTATTGTTATTATCTAACAATCAGTAAGTTTTTGATACACTTAATATATTATGTTCACATTTTTTCACGAACACAATGATTTCAAATAACTGGTTTTTAATTTAAGAAATAAAAAAGGTATCTCTAATTGACTTCATGATCTCTCGTACATGAATTGATAACGCCACTTCAACCTCGCTTCATTATATTCATCAACAGGGACTTTCTAGTTGACTAAAGGCTCCTGGAAACACGCGCGACGCGAATCGCGCGCGACACAAAGGCACCGCTCGTTGCGCGACTTGCGGTGCCTTTGCGCGCGATTTTGCCGCGTGTCGCGCCTGTTTGAAGGTACCTTAATTCTCAAACGGAAAGTCAATCTAACTATAGACGAGTAGGTACTATTATGTTAAATCTCTATTCCATGTTATTAAACAATAATAAATATTATTGAAAATGTTTAGTGATTTGTCTAGGTCATGCATTTATTTGTACAGTTCATTCATCTGATGAGTCAAGTGACTAACATAAATATGAATAAAAACTGCATAGTGCGAACCTAGGCCGACTGGCCGAGGCGACATATATTTTGTTTTTCTTTTATTTATAATATAATAGCTGACCTGGCGAACTTCGTACCGCCCCGCCAGCCGCTCTGCCCCCGCTTTTTAAATCTCTGATTATCTTCTAAGATATTCATTTTAATGATATGCTGTAATGGGCAATTTTGATCTCCATGAAATGCACAACGTATTTGATTGGACAAGGAATAAAGGCTCCTTCAAACAGGCGCGACACGACACGCGACACAAAGGCGCCGCAAGTCGCGCATCGAGCGGTGCCTTTGTGTCGCGCGCGATTCGCGTCGCGTGTCGCGCCTGTTTGCAGGAGCCTTAATACTGTATTGTTTAAAATAGCTTGGTAAACAACCAATTATTTTTTTGTAATATGTAAAAGATAAAAATGGTTACTGTGGGTTATCCTTAGGAGATAAATACCATCGCGGACTTTTTTATCGATATTTTTAAGATATAAAATTCCGTAGTACATTAATTTGATGTATCTCGTAAGGTTTAGCCAGCGTTTGCAATGTAAGCGCACAAAAATGTTTGTTATGACATCACATTACAAATCTTTGAATTTCTCGGCTTTTCTCTACTATAATATGCATGTATTATACATATAAACCTTCCTCTTGAATCACTCTATCTATTGCTGAAAACTGCATTAAAATCCGTTGCGTAGTTTATAAGATCTAAGTTAACAGTCAGCGGGAGTGACTTTTTTATACTATGTAAAGATAAAAATTTTGGGTAAAATGTTTTATCTTTTGTTTGAAACGTTGAGGAAGAACATTGTAATGTGAGATAGGTGTTTCGTTGCTTTTTTTGTGCACCTAAGATCAAGGTTATTTTGGTTATCGTCTGGATAAGCCGTTTAGCATACTTATTTTGTTTGTGTGATCAGGGATTTGTGTTTATCAAACACTCTTGATCGACGCAAATCCATGGGCCCTCTTGTTTATAAACGTTACTTAAAGTTATTTTCTATAATATTAGGGTGTGGAATAACCAAAAAGGGAATCCTAGTGTTATGTATGTAGTTTCGGCGAAAAGCGTGTATATATATATGACTGTGTTTAGGAATGAAGGTTAGATATGTTTGGTGATTACTTTCAGTAAGTAATTGTTACCAGCCTATTCGAAGATGTAGCCTTTCCGAACGGCTATTTTCTTAACCCAAGATTATAAACTACTAAGCTTGAAGATAATAATTGAACATTTACCTTCTGGTGGTATCAGCAGCAATGTCGTCGAAAGCCTTGTCGTAGCACTTGAGAAAAGTCCCGTCTTGCAGGAGAGCTCGGATCGCAGCCCATATCGCTTTGGGTTCGTCACTGCAAAGAAAATTCTTGACTTATTGACTGAAATAATCTTCTTTTTCACTTCAGCACGGTACTAGAACCTAATACCTATAGAGTTCTATAAACTGTTAGAGGTCAGAAAAGTGTATCAAGATTTCAACCTGGAAGAGGTGTATGATCATTAATGGACGGTGACGTGGTGAGTTTTTTCATTCCGAAAAAGGGATATTCAGTACTTGTCTGGTTTTAGAACATGACATTTAGTTTTGATCTCTTTCTTGTCAAAACGTACCATGCGGAAATGCTCTTTATCGAAAACAATTCGGTAGTTTGATGCACCTCTAATCTGGTGATAAGTTGTTAATCAGGTAAATATTCTGTCTAGAATGTTTCTTTTTTGTTCTTAAGTGCATTGCGTCACGTTTTTTTATTATTGAGACATCTTATTATGTTAATCGTGGCTTTAAAGATATGTAAATTGGTTTGTAACAGGAAAAACCATGTAGGTATATTGATTTTGATTTATTTGTTTCTAAATTATTCGACAGGTTTCTGAGATTGATTTTTGTTTAAAGAGGAATATCACCAATCATCTGCATGGAACTTAATGAAGATTGGTAGTTTCGCCAAGCATCGGCGCTAAAAATTTTAAATTTCTTACCTATTTTGTTTTCTAACCAGACGACAGAAAACAAACCGTAAATGAGCCTTAATACATAACTTCACGTTATTTCACACTCCATTTTCATTAAAATCGTTCTGTAAGCTCTCACAGGATGAAAAATCCAGGAGATTTTCCACACGGGTAAATTGGTCCTTTGTAGCCTGTATAAAATGAAAATATAAAGGCATTGTAAACATACCCGTGTACCGGACAGTGGCCCACTCCCTTCCTATGTTGATATAGCGGCGATTTTGCGAAGCGAGGCGGTTCAGTGGAGTAACTTTCATATACCTGTAACAATACAAACACGTGTTTAAAACTTTGCTTAAAAGGAGGCTCGGTTGAACACTCTTTGGGTCGATACTGGCTATCCAACTGTCTTTTGTTTTTTTTCTGGGTGATGATTTTGAATATAGAAGTCCTGTTTGGTAGGTACGGCGGGGTAATTAATGGATTTTATTTGACAGTTCAACAGCATTCATTGCGATATTCACGTTGTCGAGCAGAGAATTTTTCGAATATATGAAGCAATGGATTAGGAATAAGCTTCAAAAGGGTTTAAAATCTTATTTATAATGTGTTACGAAATGAGGGTGCGGGTCTAAGGAACTAGGATATCAAAAGAGACTAACTCTTTGGTGATGGTTTACAATATAGTAGTATCTTAGGTAATAGGTAATACGGGCTGGTGTCCGCAACTCCACGTCAATGCGCGTATTTTGCGTACGTAGTAGTATCTTATAGATAAATGATTGTTTCGAGAGCCATGCAAAACTTAAATATCTAAGTCATTGCATTACAATTATTAGAACCAAGACCATGGATATTGGTTAAGACCCTGTCGTATTAAAATATTACATAACTGACTACATCTACTGTCATGACAATATTTACAGACATTTAATCGTTTATGGTTCCTCTTTCCTGGTACACATTTATTACAATCGCACCCACTCTTTGTGACCACAATGTCTGCAATGGACAAACCAATGGAGCGGATAATATTGTCTGGCGAATGACGTCACTTCAACAGTACATCACTTTGAAGAGTAGTCTGGCACTAAGAGGTTGACAGACTGCCACAGTCAGGTTTCGGCCAAGTGAAGGGCGGGCGTTTTGAGAGACTGTCTTATGTAATTTAGTCGTTCGAAAAGTCATCAGTCTCAGCCTAATTTGAATAAATAACTTTTGATTTTGTAATATATTGTGATGTGGGTACACGAACAATAAATCAGTCTCGCATGAACTGTCTTTTGATTTGCAACGATATTCTACAGTGGCGACGAGTAATTATAAAAAGTAAAATATCAAGATGCCGATCGGGAAAATACACGTATTTGATCTGGATGGAGGTGAAAACTGGCCAGCATATGTGCGTTTAGTGGAACAATTTATTTTATTAAACGCCATAAACGATAACCTACGCGTGGCCACGCTAGTGACGCATGTCGGAGCGCCGACCTACCGATTGATGTGTGACCTGTGTGCTCCAGACAATCCAGAGGATAAAACTTTCACCACGTTAGTGGAGCTTGTGAAAAATCACCTGGAACCCAAAAGATCTGAAATAGCAGAGCGCCACGTGTTTCGCCAGCGGCGGCAAGGAGAAGGCGAAAATATCAAAGAGTTCTTACAGAATTTGAAACACTTGGCTACCTATTGCAATTTTGAAAACCAGTTGGAAGTGAACATTCGAGATCAATTCGTGTCGGGTCTTCGAAGCGAAGAGATACGGTCTCGCTTGTTTGCGGAGACCATTCTCGATTACAAGAAGGCAGTGGAGCTGGCGCTGGCGCTGGAGGCGGCCGAGCAGCACGCGGCGAAGGCCGTGACGCGCTCGCCGGCCGCGCCGTGGGCAGCAGCCGGGCCAGCGGGACTCCAGGCAGACGCGGGCGAGCGGGTGCACCGGGTGGGCGTGGCCGGGCAGGCTGGCGCCGCCGGTCGTGACGTCGAGGCTCCGCGACGCAAAAGGTGCTGGCGCTGTGGCCGGGACGGCCATGCGCCGCACAAGTGCAGATACAAGTCGTATGTGTGTGACAAGTGCAAAGTGAAGGGCCACTTGGGGTCCGTATGTGATAAAAATAAAGTGAGTGCGGGCAGGTCTGGTTCTAAATATCAAAACTTCATTGAAACAGAATCATCGGAATCAGGAGGTGAGGAATTCGAAGGACTGTATATTATTAAAGGTCAGTCAGTTCAAAATGTAAAAGACGGTCCATATAATTGTGAACTCATTGTTGAAAATCAAAATGTATTATTTGAAATCGATACGGGCAGCAAAATATCGGCGGTATCTAAAACATTCTACGATCAACATCTTTCTACTTTACCGATTGAAAAAGATAGCATTAAATTGCAATCATATACAGGTGACTCAATAATACCGATAGGTCGGGTGGCGGTGCGAGTCAGCTGTGCAGGCGCAGAGGACGCCATATTGTTGCCATTGTTTATTATTGAACACGGCGGACCTCCGCTTATTGGGCGCACCTGGATGCGCGAACTTAAATTAAAGACAATAGATTTATTTCAACTAAAAGAAGAGGTTGATCCTGTTGTTTTGGAATTGAAACAAGAATTTCCAGAAGTATTTACAGAAAAAATAGGTACTTATAAACATAAGTTATCACTGTACTTGACTGATAACACGCCGGTATTTTGCAAGTCTCGTCCCCTACCACTTGCGCTGCGCGTGCCAGTGGAAAAAGAACTTAAACGCTTACAAGACGAAGGTATAATTTACAAAGTAGACAGATCCGATTATGGAACTCCTATTTGTGCCAATTATTAAGCCGGACGGTTCTATTCGTTTATGCGGCGATTATAAAGTGACCGTGAATAAATTATTAAAAGATTTTCATTTTCCACTGCCAAAAATAGAAGAGTTATTTGCAACGCTAAGCGGTGGGGAGCAATATAGTAAATTAGATTTAAAAAACGCATTTATGCAACTTGAGCTATCAGACAATTCACAACCGCTTACAGCGATTACAACACATGTAGGGACGTTTGTATATCGCAGGGCTCCTTTCGGACTTAAGTGCCTACCTGAAAAGTTTCAAAAAATTGTTTTCGATACGTTAAATGGCCTAGAATATGTGGTAGCCTTTATTGATGACATTTGTGTGAGTGGCAGGAATAAATCTCATCATTTGGAAAACTTAAGGGCGGTGCTAACTAGATTAAGAGAAGCTGGTTTAACAATAAAGTTTACTAAATGCGAGTTTTTAAAAGATGAGGTTTGTTACTTGGGCTACAGAATTAACAAACACGGTCTTTATACAGATACATCTAAAGTTAATGCCATAACGAAAATGCCCATCCCCGAAAATGTGTCTCAGCTAAGAGCTTTATTGGGTTTCGTAAATTATTATGCACGTTTTATACCCAATCTAAGTATGATTTTACATCCACTTCACGCTCTTTTAAAAAAGGGAGTAAAATGGGCGTGGTCGGAGAGCTGTAAAGCCGCTTTTGAGGAGATCAAGGTAAGATTGACGAGTGACCCGGTACTGGCTCACTACTCGCCGGCGCTGCCGCTGGTGCTGGCAGTGGACAGCAGCGCGTACGGCCTGGGCGCCGTGCTGGCGCAGCGCCACCCCGACGGCGTCGAGCGCCTCGTGTGCTGCGCCTCGCGCACGCTCAACGAAGCCGAGCGTCGCTACAGCCAGGTAGACAAGGAGGCGCTGGCCATTGTGTACGGAGTTACGAGGCACCATCAATATCTCTTTGGTAGGCATTTCACGTTACGGAGCGATCATAAAGCATTAAGTTATATATTCGGGCCAAAAAAGGGTATACCGCAAACTGCAGCAAGCCGCTTGCAGAGATATGCGGTGCGTCTGGCGGCTTATGATTTTAACATCGTGTTTGTAAATTCACAAATGAATAGCAATGCAGATGGGTTATCACGATTACCTTTGACGAAAACCAAGGTGGAGGACCAAGACGACGCGGCATATCTACATTTTGTTGAGGACAGTTTCCCTCTCAGTCACAAAGACGTTGCACAGGCGACTAAAAAAGATAAAATTTTATGTAAAGTGTACGGTTACATAATGAGTGGATGGCCTTTCACAGGTGATACTGAAGACGAGAAGGCATCTTTTCACCGACGTGAAAATCTACATATAGATCACGGGTGCATAGTTTGGGGATACAGGATAGTGGTGCCGGAGCAGCTGCGGGCACAGATCTTGGAGGAAGTGCATGCGGGGCACGTGGGCGTTGTGCGCATGAAGAGCATCGCGCGCGGCTACGTATGGTGGCCGCGCCTGGACGCCGACATTGAGGCGCGCGCCGACTCCTGTGCCGCCTGCCGAGCGCAGCTGGACGCACCGCCGCGACACACTCCCGTACCGTATGTATGGCCATCGGAACCTTGGACGAGACTTCATGTAGATTTTCTACAATGAGGTCCAACTTGGTGATCGAGTGCTGTTTCGAGACCACTCTAGAAACAATCCCAAGTGGATGGAAGGAGAGGTCTCTGAGCGGACTGGAGCAGTAACGTATAAGGTAAAATCAGACCAGGGGGAACACCGAAAACATATAGATCAAATTATGCCATTACGAAGAAGCACACGGTACTCTAATCCTATTATCACAGATACTGCTAATCAAACAGAAAACACTGAAAAAGAAACATGGGAGTCTGCACCTAATTCACCGGTGACGTCATCACTACCGACTTCATATGACTCGCCCGTTATACACGAGAATCAAAGCGATTCCGCGGTTGAACAGTCTACTTCCGGGGATTGGGTCAATAATAGACCTAGAAACAGAAAAAATATCAACATTGATTAATCCATGTTTTTAAGAGGCCTAACTGAGTAGTAGGTATAAAATCCGTGTTGTACTATACTGTGTACTTTAAGTATAAGTTAAATAATTACTTGTAATTTTTATTCCCCATTGGTTAACCTTCATATTAAGTCACAATTATTGTAACAGTAGGATAATGAAAATTTATTATTTTGTAGGCAGGTATTGATTGAAATGTACGTAGCAACTAGCAACCTACCAAACTCCTAAAAAAGTAAGAGGTAGGTAGTATACATATGTCGAAGCATGTAGAAGTTATGAACACCTTTTATTGTAACACTAACTTAATTACGTTTATTTTTAGTTTGGATAAGATTATGTAGTTAACTTTATTTCTTGTGAGGGTGGAAATGTAATATATTGTGATGTGGGTACACGAACAATAAATCAGTCTCGCATGAACTGTCTTTTGATTTGCAACGATATTCTACAGATTTATAATAATTATTTATTTAAAGTGTTTACATAACTTAAAAAGCTACTTAGTCTAAAAATAATAATTATGTACAAGTATATAAAAAGGAGAGAAAATAATCAAATAATAATCATCAGTAATCTTTTGATTTTGAAAATTTCACTAATGAATCTGAACGCGATCTGTACAATATCTAAACCATGTTTAATATTCTTCAACATGATGACACTGACAGCTCTTGAACGCGGTTTAGACGGACCCGTAGAACTATTATAAATGTTACTGAGGAAATCCATGGGATTTAATATATAAATAAATAACATTTTGGATTTTAAATGGTTATGGTGCGTACTATAGATAACTTGAAAGATTTTAAGAAGATTGGGGTCGATCTATTGCCGCTGCCAAATCACACGATAACCGTCTTCAAACTGGGACTCCAGGATCTCCAGTAAAAAGTAATGATGCAGTACACACTCGGAATGCAATACCTATACTTAGGTCCATAATGTAACTCCAATTTCATCTACAGGCTCCATTTTATCTAACGAAGCAATCGAATCGCGCAAATGGTCCTTCGAGCCGGATAATAAAATAGTATATTTACGGCGGACCCTTGCAACGCCTAAGAAGAATCCTTATGAATGTAATGATTTTCAATCAGTAGATTTCTGGAATTGCTTTCAAAGCTGAGGACGAAACCCTTCTCTCTGTCTTCGTAATTTGATAAACTTATTATTCCATGAAAATGAAATGAAACCTTAGTAAATCTTGCTTGTAAAGGAAGCTATCAAATATTCAGGTGGGCGGCTAAATAACGGGTGCTACGCTTGCCATCTGTTCAGACGAGGTGGGTCATTATGTGTTACTCTACCGTAATTCGTTAAGTAGGTAAACATCGGTTGTGAAACAATGAAATATTAATTGAGAGACATGTGTACAGGGGGCCTAAAAAGGCCACTTTCGCAGAATCATAAAAGGATAACATTATGAATCATAATGGACAGTTAACTGTTAAATTAATCGTATCTAATCCCATTGGTGAAGGATTTCAGTTATTTTTTTAACTGTGCTAAAATACCAATCATGCCATTCCAAATCCAATCCCAATCTCTTTGGTTATATCTACGCAGTGCAGCGAAAAAAAGAAAAAAAACGGACTGTCTTCGCCATTTTATGATTCATAATGTTATCCTTTTATGGTTCTGCCAAAGTGGCCTTTTTAGGCCCCCAGCACGTGGTAAGTCTTTGACCTTGAGTTTGGTCTTGAGTGAAGTCCGGCATTTAAAAGAGTCCTTAGTAGTCCTGTCACGTGTAGTGTGATATCGTTGTTTTGTAACTCGCTTTGATTTTAAGCTAGGTGGTAGGTGGTGGTAGGTGTTCAAGGCTTGCAGTCTGCCTACTTCACCCCATTCTTGAATTAACAATGTTTCGCGAACATCTGTTCGCCCGAGGGAAGTAGGACCGTTGTGTTAATAAGGTAACACAAACATTATATCCGATCCGGAACAATGACACATAAATCGAGATAAGTCAACACTTATAACCGCACGTGGTCGCAGCGTGCAATGGTCCGCCTGTTACACCGTTACGTAACTTTGTTGTGGTTTTTATTACCCGTACGTGATGATAATTTGTTTAAAAGTGTTTTTATTGTGAATAGTATACGTTTTTTATCTGGAACTAAACTAATTGATATTGTTTTTACAAATGGTTCGTTTAAAGTCAGTTCTTGGATGCCTGCGGCAAAATGTCTAAGGTTTTGGCAGAGCTGAGACAAGATTGTCATCAGTCAGATTTTCGCTGAAGACCGTTAAACTGACTGAAAAAACTGAAAGTAATCTTTGGTGCCACACACCGCTACAAAAAAAAGGTGAACTGAAACTTTTGAAACTGTTTTGAATAGATCTGCGCACAAGCTCAAGTTGTCAGATAAAATAAAAGATCAGATAGATATAATATCAGAAGTGATATAAAGATGATAATGATGATAAAAGATCAGATAATCTGATGTCAGATATACCTACCTAATATAAGTTTCAAAACACATCATAGAACTATAAAATCAAATACTTTAAGCCGCGTGCATTACAAACTGCTTTAAAAAATATGTTTAACACAAAAATCTTATCCGAGTATAGAATTTGCAAGTCAATTGAGGTTACACTATCATTTGAATTTGACCCACATTATCAGGCACAAGCATAATTTAGTTGTACAATTATATTTTTTAATAGATAACACGGTGTAAGAGAGCGATTCTGAGCAAACGTCAACAAACCGGTAATGGGCTTTTCTTTATTTAGATTTGCCAAAATATGAAATTATATTTGCCTTTGGCCTCTGCTACATAATTTAAACATTTACACACTGATGTGATACTTGACCTAACCTAATATTTAATTTACCAAATAAGGAGTTTATTTATTGTAAAAATACCGTGTGGAAGCTGAATTTTAATTTATTTTGACTATTGCACGAACGTGGTGAAATCAGATGGTAGATAAACTTACTGGCAAGATTCAGTGTTTCACATACAAAAATGGATAAGAAACGGGAAAGCACCCACTCACACATTCACTTTCCCAGGGAAGGTTATTACTACACTTCGATTATACTCGTATTATTATCATTTCTCCTGTCCTCATAATAAACACGTCTGCGTCGCATGTCTTCTTCCACACATTTTTATATCTAACATGAAGCCTGTAATGTGCGCCGCCGCGGGAGACACTCCGGGCGTCGGGAGCCGCGCGACGACTCCCGGCCACCGTAGGCGCGGGCCTGCGGGCGGAGAGTAATGGGTAGCTCACCGTCCGATCAGGACCAGTGCCGGACGGCGCGTACGTGTTCCACGCGCGCCTCAAAGAGATGTCAGCATCAACCGAAGGGGCCCGTCAGGGCCGAAGCCTGCCGGGTCAGCGGGATTGTCCGAAAGGCTTACCGCTGGCCCGGTACATAAAGGGCTAAGGAAGGAACACGGCAGTGGCGGTACCTTCATAGAAGCCGAAAAGCCCGGCTTGCCCTAATAAAATCATAATTCACAACTACAAACTTACTTAAACCTATCAATAAATAAATATATTTAAAAAATACCCGTCAATGAACTCGAACACAAACATTAATAACTGAAAATCAGCCAAACCCTCAGTTGGGCTTTTTTTATACGTTGAAAATCTGTGGGCTTGCCCTAATTTTGACCCCTAGGCACGCCACTGGAACACGGGTGGGCTTTTTGATTTCCCAACCTGAAAAAAAAATAAAACCCGTCCTCATAATAAACACGTCTGCGTCGCATGTCCACACATTTTTATATCTAACATAATCATCATCATTAGCCTGTAATGTGCGCCGCCGCGGGAGACGCTCCGGGCGTTGGGAGCCGCGCGACGATTCCCGGCTATCGTAGGCGCGGGCAATTTTTGAGAGCAATGCACTGGTGATGATAATAATTTACACAAAGTAAAGCGCCGGTTTGGGTTCAAACCCTCGACCTACAATTCGTAAGCCGCGGCCGTTTCCATTTGGCCACTATTGCTCTCCACTGGGCCACCACTTTACATCTAAGCCTTTACCGTATTCATCTCCGTTCTAGCAACATTATCTTTCACACAAGCCGTCCATCGTATCTTTGGTCATCACTCATCATTCGCATCATTTATACAGTACCCGGCGATAAATATTGCACATCGACCTTTGGAAAGAGACAATCGGCTAATTTCGGCTTCATAGAGCGTTATCTCTGTCGCACGAAATACAAACAGTCCGGTATCTATTGATTTGCTTCTTTTGATAATTATTTTCATTCTTTGTATAAAATCGATAGGATCGAATAGGTCGATGTGCAATATTTATCGCCGGGTACTGTATTTATATAAAATTCAACGTTCTGACTGACTGATATATCAACGCACAGCATAAACCGCTGCGCTGATCCTAGAGACAATTTGGAGGGTGTGTTCTTTATGAACAGTATGTCTCCAATAAGAAAGGGTTTTTCGAAATTCCACCCCTATGAGGGTGAATGGGGGAGGGTGAAATTTCACGCGGACGAAGTCGCGGGCAGAAGCTGTTTACTAAATAAAAGCCGCAATCAAAGCTGCGATAAGCATCGTAAATCTGTTCGTTGTGATTCTTAGTTCATGTCATTGGAGCGTGTTATGTGATGACTAGTCTAGACGGTAGATGTAATTCGTTACCGGACTAACAATAACTACACCTCATCCGGAGCACGCTAATATTATCCGGAGTATCGCGCTGCATACAATAATAAAGTGTAAAGACAATGAGACTGTTTATCTCTTTATTATTAGTACTACCTTCATCATCATCATTCTCAGGATTCTGCTAGGTGTAATACCTAGCAAATTAATCTCGAAAAAGAGTAGCAGTTTACTACTATTTGTGTGTACTATTTGTGTATTTGTACTCTTTGTTTTTGTGTAGTTTGTAGTGTTAACTGTTCTTGCTTTTAAGCAAGAACAGTTTATGTAAGTACATATTGTGATGGTTTAATTTTTAATACCTTCTCAAAATCTCAGTTTGTATAAGAGGAGACAGCTGGCGCTTGCCTTTAGAATTTAATAAACCTTGGATCAAAAGCGGACTGGGAAACTCAACGTCAAAGGCTTTACAAAGACGAGTCACAATATCATGACATAGTAGGGATTATTCATTAATATTTTGCATACTGAATCCGTCTAGAGTATTACTATATAGAGTTTTAACCTATCTATACTAACAAAAAAACTGAAGAGTTCGCTTGAAAGCGCTAATCTTTGAAACTGCCAGATGGATTTGAAAAAATTTTTCTGCATTTGACAGCCCCATTCTTGAGGAAGGCTATATGCTATTTAACATCACGCTAGGATCCTATGGAGCTGAGCAAAAAGAAAGAAAGATCGCTAAGCGAAAACGAAGTGACACTGCGGACAGGTGATGCGATGCGATGGGGTAGGTCGGGGATACAAGAAATTTCACGCGGACGAAGTCGCGGGCAGAAGATAGTGATAGATAATCCAACGGATTTTAATTGTTCAACTTATTATCTGTGCAATAAATATGAATTTATTGTTTATACAACGTGCTTCGTTGTAAATAATTATCGTCAGTTGATTTATATCTCATTGTTATGAAGAGTTATATGTAATAGATCCGATGATCTTTTAAGCTAATGTGGCATCATGCAGTATACTTTATAGTTTCATTGATTACAGTAGCACTCATTTCAAGCGTGATCAGTAATGTAATTAAGAAAATATTATGATTTTCCTTTTCTTTTTCTGACGAGGTTTGTTCGCCATTATTACACAATATTACTTGAACTAAATTCATTGCGAATGTAAATCAACCATTACTCCCACATACTCGTATCTAACGAGCTTAGTGTCATTTGATTGACAAGTGATACAATATCAGCGTTATCACACAGGCGGGGTAATTGCGTAACAAACTATCAGCAGCAATGGATTTCATTTTGATAGTTCAACAACATTCATTGCGTTATTTACGTTGTTGAGCAGACATATTTTTCGAACATATGGAGCAATGTATTAGCAATATCTTTCAAAATGATTTAGATTGTTAGTGTGTTACGCAATTAGGGTGTTGCCTTTGATGACTCTTACAGAATAGTCACATTTCGCTAATTATGTTTAAGGGGGAAGCGCTAAGGTAGCCCGCGAAATTCAAATTTTCTTACGTTTTTTGCAATTTGCTGGTCAGTAATAAGTTGTACGTCGATCAAAATATGATTCGCGGCCGTAACAAATATGTATTTACAGAATTATAATCATTAAAGTCATCAACACAACTCTCTAAGACCACGTAAATCCGAAGAATGACGATTTCATGAAACAGTTATTTGACCAGCAAATTGCAAAAAACCTAAAAAAAATTGAATTTCGCGGGCTACCCTGGCGCTTTCGCCTTAAGTTTCATGGTGTAAAGAAAAGAAAGAAAGAAAGGAAGTAGACGTAGTAGTAGTGAGTGGAAGTAGGTGGTGAGACTCTTTTATAATTGCCTTCAACAAATAAAATAAATAACAAACAGATAAATATACAACTCTGCCTACCGTTTTGGGGGATACAAGTATGATGATGTTGTATGTTTTAAATTTACCATGAACTCAAGTTAAAACACGTGACATCAATTCTACCATTTTACATTTTTCTGATGTTATATGATTCAAATTTACCATGAACTCAAGTTAAAACACGTGACATCAATTTCACCATCATACATTTTTCATGTTTAGTATGGAAATGGAAGTGTTTTGTTAGCAATGTTTTCGGTAAGAATTTCGTTTGGTCGATGATATTCGATTCAGTATCGAAGTAAATATAATTGAACCTTTGCGTGCGTCATAGATATTATTACTGTTTTGTATTAATAGTTCGTTGATAATGGAAAAAAAAATATGTACTGGCATTCTGGGAAGATGGCACATTTATTACATGAATGGTTGTCCGTTGAATTTCTTTTGAAATGGTTAAAGTTTACTTACTTAGGTACAGTCAGCAACAAAAGTCTATTAACACTTCTGTTTTTAATCTCACTTATTGAGCAACATATTTGTTCAAAATTGCATTCTACTTCTGCTGCAATTTTGAACAAATATTTTGCTCAATAACTGAGATTAAAAAAACTGAAGGGTTAATCGAATTTTGTTGCTGACCGTACCTACAGTCCGGTGATGACAGTATTTTGTTTTTCAAACAAAATCTACGTAATACAAATGTTAAATTAATTAATTCCCTCGTTGACAGACAATGGAGACAACGCACGCTGAGTCTAGAAGTGTGAAATGCCCAAGGGTTCCTTTTATACATATAATGAAAGTAAACACTAAGTAAGACTTTTTAAAAATAAATCCCCTCAATCCCTTCACGAGGGATGAAAGTTTCTAGGACGTTCGTCATTTTTGCCGATGAGAAATCCCACCAGGCGCACATAACTTATATGTTATTTTGATGCATCAACGAAAAATTTGTTTGTTATCATTTAATAAACTGTGTCTGTGTATTTCGAAGTCAAACTTTTCTACTTGAGAGACTTCTAAGTAAGTATTCCCAACGATGTATTAGTTACATTACCTAGTATTCATTTTCTGAACTGAAATTTTAATACATCTTAAAAGCCTCTAAAAGAAATGTTTGCTCTGAATCGGTTATGTGTTCGACCAATCGTAATTTGGAAGGGGGAATTTGAAAAGCCAACGTATAGAACCAATGGATGGTTTAGAAGATCGTGTAGGTGGTACACTTGCCTACTAACTTGTAGCCGCATTTGTAAGAAATCGGAGCAGAAACCTGCTCAAATCAAATGATCATAGTTGAAATAAAAGACTAGAAAAACTGGCCATGTGCAAGTGGACTCGCACACGAAGGGTTCCGTACCACACGCCGAAAAAACACCCTTGTTGTATGGGAGCCCCCCTTAAATATTTATTTTATTCTGTTTTTAGTAGGTATTTGTTGTTATAGCGGAAACAGAAATACATCATATGTGAAAATTTCAACTGTCTAGCTATCACGGTTCATGAGATACAGCCTGGTGACAGACGGACACACGAACAGTGGAGTTTTAGTAATAGGGTCCCGTTTTTACCCTTTGGGTACGGAACCCTGAAAAGGAGTTGAAGAAATTTTCATAGTTGATTAACCTGTGCAAGTGAGAATATTTGGAGTACCCCAAAAATTATGCGGCCTTTGGCATTTTTAACTGGCTTTTCTTGTAGGCACAATTAGTTATAAGAAAAGCGCGCGTCGCTTCGTGAGATAAAAATATTGTAGGTACACGGAAGAACAGAAAAAGCATAATCAGAAAAATATATTTAGGAATGATAATGATGATAAGCTTTATTATTTGATTCAAATGAATCTATTCCATATATCTATGCATTTTAAATCTAGATGCATCTAAGGCTAAATTTTCGTTTACTTGAATTGCTTTGACATTGTAGTTTGTTTGAATACTTCTCCATATTATTAAATCGCGTGAACTGTACGTGACAACTGTCAAAAAAAAAAACCAACTCGTATTAATAAAATGGCGGCAAATTTAAATCCGGCGCTCTTGTTGGGACACGCTTTACATCACATGAAAGATCACCTGCTTACTAGTGAAGGTAGGTTTGAAAGTGAATATGCACCGTTTGGTATAAGTGGCCTAGAATCCTGCCAATTATGATCATGAGATATGTCTGTTTACTTTCTAAATTTGTGATATAGAAAGTATCATGCGGGGTGCAGTCTGAAGCTACCAAACCACGTGATGTAGTCTATTTGTTTATTATCTCACAATATCTACATAACAGCTAATGATTGATGGCAATGGACATACTCCCCAGGTGAAAATGTGAGTGTAGGTATTGTTTTTGTTGGTATTGATATGGTATAGATAATGGTGTGTGCTAGCTGACATAATATATGGCAAATAATTCGTAATGTTAATTACTTTGTTAACATAGAATCAAGTGGGGAGTTTGTTGAGCCACTTCTTCCAAGCAAGCTGAAGCACTAGAAAGTGCGTGAAACGCTGGCGTTTCGGAGGACTGTCTGTCTTATCTAACTTTGACGTTCAAAAAGTGTCGGTCTTAAGAGTTATTTGAATAAATGACTTTTGGTATTAATTTATTATCTATCTACGAGTACACGCTATCGGGAAATAGAAGCGTGATGTTATGACAGATACAAAGCAGAAACATAGAAATTGAAAATTCATTTTATGGGAATATAATCCGTTTTCAATTTCAATGCTTGTTTGTAATTGATAACACAACCGTTTGATGTGGTTTAGAAACTGTATAATGTTTAGCAGATTGTTCGTACGTCGCCCATAGCCTTTATCATCTGGATAAGTAAATTTTTCGTGTACCTAAGGCACTTGTCCCATTGCCGACGAGGAGGCGTCTTGCTATCGACTAGTTTCTCGCTCAAGAAACTTACAATAAATAAATAATAGGTCCCGTATCAGTATGAGAACATATATATCATTTGTTGATCGCTGATTGTTCACCCTGCCGATACCGGCGAGTTCTCTCCCCTACACTAGTTTGTCGCAGCGACAAGAGCTATCAAAGAAAATACTCGCTCAGCAACGCTCGTTTGGCGGGCAGAACTCTCGCTTGGTAGTGGTGCATACATATCAGCAAGTGACTGAGCAGTAATTCTACTCGTCGCACTTGCGCGCTAGCTTAGAATTATTTATTAATTAGGAATAATTGTGAGTGTAATTCATAAAATTATCCGAACTACACACTCACTGTTCAATGCTCGCCAACTCGTTTCTAGTTACTAGCTCTACTCGCTTCTCTCTAAACGTCGGCAGTAGCACAGGTGCCTAAGTTAAGTATATGAAAATAATATGATTATTCAGAAACTACACAGGAAATTAAAGTCTTGAGCTAATGAACGAAAATGTGCTAAGATATGACACGTAAAGTAGACAAGACGGCTTGAAATGAGGTCATATTGAGAGCAAAAAATCTGTCAACATTATAGTCACGCGCAGACGAAACTAATTAGTCTAGTTTTATGTCTAACGTAATAGAGAAAGTAAGTTGGTTTAAGTTCAGGTTACACAAGGCAACTCATGTCCAGGTGGCGATCTTCAGCGGGTGAAACAAATGGTTTAGGTAAGGAATCACTGTCTCGCCACAGCTTCGGTCTTGCGGTCTTGGGTTCTACGGATTGGTTCGGGTCTTGTGTTTTAAGGATATCGCTAATTCATCCAAAGACACAGATAAAGATACATACTAACTGTCTAGTTTGGGGCTCACTAGTTAATACTAAATATATTGTTACCTAGCTGTAGGTAATATTTTAAGCTATTCATGTCGTCTTAACTTACTGTTAACCACCTGCTTACTGTATTACCTGGACAATAAAAAAAAAATCTATTGTTTCATATGTTCGAAAAGTTTGTCCGCTAAACGACGAAAATTAGGTACGCAATGAATTTTGATGAACTATCAAAATGAAAGAAGCTATGTTTGATGCGTATATTTACATTTTGCAAACCAGTCACAGTCTAGACAACTTTCAAGCTATTTTTGTCGCGTATATTTACATTTGCAAGCCAGTCACAGTTGTTGATAAAAATGATTCACGTGATCAAAACATGGAGTCCTGAACTGCGCAGTTTGTACATACGTACGGTCAGCAACAAAAGTCGATTAACTCTTCAGTTTTTTTTAAATCTCAGTTATTGAGCAAAATATTTGTTCAAAATTGCAGCAGAAGAACAATGCAATTTTGAACAAATATTTTGCTCAATAACTGAGATAAAAAAAAACTGAAGTGCTAATATTTTGCTCAATAACTGAGATTAAAAAAAAAACTGAAGTGTTAATCGACTTTTGTTGCTGACAGTACATGACATAACAACTTGGCGAGTCAAACAGCATATTGAGTAATCAGTATCAAATAATTAAAGGTGTAATAAATACGACCCATGTTTTTCCTGTATGTTTTATAATGTAGTGCAGCACAAACTGGCTCGGCCAAGCGCCAGTGCCATATGTCTCACTTTAGATGAGTCACTGACAGAATTGATATTTTTTCTTGCTATCTAGGTCAACTTAGCCTATAGTCTTAGTCCTCTACTGGGCATAGGCATCTCTCACGCTGCACGACAACAGCCTGTCCTCTTCTCTTTGAACTAAGGGCACGCCACAGCACCCTGTCCTTTTCTCTCTGAACTAAGGGCTCGTCACAGCACCCTGTCCTTTTCTCTCTGAACTAAGGGCACGTCACAACACCCTGTCCTTTTCTCTCTGAACTAAGGGCACGCCACAGCACCCTGTCCTTTTCTCTCTGAACTAAGGGCACGCCACAGCACTCTGTCCTTTTCTCTCTGAACTAAGGGCACGCCACAGCACCCTGTCCTTTTCTCTCTGAACTAAGGGCACACTAACCTTTTATGATACTAATCTGACATGACATGAGTTTCTGTGTAGAATGAAGCTGTCCTTCAACTTAACCTAACTTGAAAGGCGACCAAGAATGATGTCAGTAATTCCCTGGGAGCAAGAGGCTACAACGAGCTATGTACTTTTTGAGAACCAACTTTGCCATGTAACAAAAATCAATCTGTTTAGCTTTTTCGCAATAATGTTGGGGTCGGCCTGCAGTTCCACCGGATGCAGCTGCATACCAGTATATTATAAGAAGCGACTGCCTATCTGACTTGCACAACACAGTTACTGGGTAACACCCCTTTGGTAAGACTAGTTGTAGACTTTCGGGCTACTGACGACCCGTAACTACTGCCAAAGATCCACGAATGTCAGCCGGGACCAACGTCACAACGTGCTTTCAGAGGCACGGAGGTGTCTTGAATAGTCTTGGTATGTAAAGACGGTCACCCATCCATGGACCAACTCCGGCAAGCGTAGCTTAACCTGATCGATCGATCCGTGCGGCTGTTATTATTTAGTCACAATACGTTCTTTTACCTTGTATAACAATGAACTGAAAAAAAAAGCTCTGGATGACGTAGAAAAGTCCAGAAAACCATACTGACTGCGCAGTTTGTTTGCGCTTGGGTGAGTCAGACTGCGTATAAATCAAAAGTGATTTCAGCGTTATTGTGATCTACGGCGCTCTCAGAATGCATGTGGTTGGAATTAATTAGAATTTATCTATCCTAACATCCACTGTGTAATTACCTACCTCCGGTCTGCATCGAGTTTTATTTTATTTTATATCCCATACCTACATAGTAAGTAGGTACGTACTGTATACCTTCACTTACAATTACGGGTCAACCATTAAAAGTATTGTTTAACCAATTAATCTCCGCAGCAATATTTAAGTTCCACAGCAATGTCAATTAATTACCTATTTCACTGATGCATTCGGAAATATCGGGATATTTTTCTAGAATGTACTTTTATTCAAATAAATACTAGAGCTCCATGATGAAGGGCTATAACCCCAATTGGTTATATTCTGACACTAAAATCTTTCACGTTATATTAGGTTTCATGCCAAATAATTTACTAAAAAGAAGGAACATACCTCTCTCATCATCTCAGGATCAAAGACATAAAGCACCGGCCGTGATCTGGACGCTTTCGCCAGTCGCACCAAGTCACCATACTTCTCGTGAAGACCTTCCAGCAAGCCAAGACCTACGGTGTGGTGGTAGCTTCCTGTTGAAGAGGAAAGGTTTTGGTTGAGATATGTAGCTTCAAAGCTTCAAGAAAAAAGAAAATATTTTTTTTTAAGTCTAGCTTCTGCTTTTTTGCTTCGCGGTGCGGCCCGCATGTAATGTGCGGTGGTTCGGATAAAATGTACGAAAGTGGTGTAGATAGATTTTTACAACGTAGTGCGGTTCCAAATCGTCAGCGTTAATAAGAACTACAAACATGGGACAAACTTAAAAAGAAAAAGACTGCTATTGCAGAAAGGCCTTGTATTTTTATTTTTCTATTAGGAGAATATCAGACGTTGTTGAGGCTTCAGAATCGGTTTGACCTTAATAGAGGTTGTCGCTCTTTCGTTACGTTTCTCAACCTGAATTTCAACCTCACTGAAGTGATAATTTCTAAGACCTTGTTACGTCCGTAGATTGCTATAACTATTTTAAGACACACTTTTTGCGACTCCATAATAATCTCATACGTGTTCAAACATGCAAATAGTATTTGGTCCTGAAAATATGTAGTATTTTGTGCCAAAGTTACCCCACACAGGGTACCTGCTTACCATGTAGTCGCTGTCTCGCTGAGTTTATAGATGTTATTCCCTACCTGAATTTAATGACGTACTAAAGGATAGTTCGCGTAATCAGCCGACCACCGCCTAGGTTGATTTGCGAGATGCCCTACCTAAAAAAAGTTTAGAGAGTCTTGAACCCACGGCAGTTGTGACTGGTCCAATTAAAGCTACGGTACTTTCAAGATTCGGTACTTGAAAGTGCCGTATCATGGAACCAGCCACAAATTCACATCTGGTACCGATCACGCCTATCTGCTCGTATATTGTATACCTAGATATAGGAATCTATCAAGTGGCATAAACGATATAAACTGGAATGAAAGTAGGTCTAAGTCTATATTTGGACTGAGCAAAAGTACGTCTGGGATCGGTGCTTAGATGTATTGCTATTTGGGTCTATAAAGTTATATGAATGTTAAAAACATTCAACAGTAGGGGCCTATAAGCTAAGCATTGAAAATCTAACAACGTGCTTATTTTAGGCATTCATTTAGGTGTATCCTAGTATTTGTGATTATAGTATTATACAAATATGTGAATATACACTACTATGGAACTAAACCTAAAATAGCGAAAAAAAAACCAGCTGTTCCCTACATTTTGACGATTTATACGAACATAATTGTAGGGAAAAGCTGGTTTTTTTTTCATTTGGTCCCATAGTAATAGTTGTTCATAATGATGAAAACAATGACATCTTAAGAGGTTGTTAATGTTTTACCCTGTATAAATTGGTGTGAGACAGCGAAACGTGTCAGTAACTGTAACGACTGTCGAATTTATTTTCCTAACTTTCGTGAATCTTAAACATTAGCCTTTAGGACAGAACAGCATTCATAAATCAAGAAACTATAGAAATTCAAAAATAATTATTTAAAAGGCAAATGTTGATGTGATGCAACTAGCTTCATATTTTCGACTGACCGACTTCTTGACAATTCAAAAGTGCCTGTAAATGGTTTAACTGAAATAAATGCTTTGAGTTTGAGTTTGAGGTTTGAGAACATGGATTTTTGGGACGCTTTTTTGGGGCATACGACAACTAAGTAATCATTTTCATTGGATGGACTAGAGGGTTTATTCCCAAAATTACGTTCCTACTCGTCGGCCATCATCGTCGTCATCATTTCAAACGAGACGTCCACTGCTGGCTGCAGGCCTCCCCCAAACTCCACCACTTCACCCGGTTCTGTGCTTCTCCAGCACAGCATCCAGCGAATTCTCGGGGACTTCACCAGGTCATCGATCCAGCACGTGGGAGGCCTTCCAACGCTACTCGTAGATACTTCCTACTTATTAGGGAATAAGGTCCCAGTTATTCAAGAGACGAGCAATGCAACAAACCCACCCAAGCAAACAGAGTCTGACTGACTGTTTTATTCACAAACATTAGTCGCGGTTTAACTCGGTAATGAAACTTAATGTGAGTCATTCTCGTTGCGGCTGAGCAACTTCCCGGACGTGTTGACGCGATTTATCGCAGACTTTAAGGCTCCTTCAAACAGGCGCGACACGACACGCGACCCAAAGGCACCGCAAGTCATGCAACGACGGTGCCTTTGTGTCGCGCGCGATTATATCGCGTGTCGCGCCTGTTTGTAGGAGCCTTTAGTTTAAGCGAGCTTCATGTTTCGAATTAATTGAGTTTCTTTCTTTGTTAATTGTTTCTCCATTTATAAACATACAGAGATACCTTCATAATTTCCTTTTTATTGTTGAAAATTACATATATTTGGATCTACCTACTTAGCTCAGTTTTTGCCAAAAAGCTTGCACATCACCTTCTTATCTCCCGTCCTCATCCCAATTTTTTAGGGCCGGCCCAGCATGTCTTTTTCTATACGTTTCTATTAGCCGTCATTTATCTCAGAATTCCTAGCCATTTATCATCTTTCGCACAATCCATTCATCTTTTATTTTGGTCAGTGTCTTGTCCTAATCAGCCAGTATTAAAACAAAATGAACCTTATAATAATAATTATTTCTATGTTTTGTTTTGACCTTGCTTCCCTCTGACATTTCGAAGTCATTCACCCCGAAGGTTATTAGATTTGATATAGTGAAGAGGTCGACAGTCGCTTTTCCGATTATTGGTCTAAATTGCGTATTAAATTGTTTTGTAAAAGCTTTCTGAAACACTGAATAAATTCTAGCAGTGAAATTATTTTTTCTAAACTAATATTGTAAAGAGAGGAAAGATTTCATTGTTTTGTATGTTTGTTACACTTTCACGCTAAAAGGGCAGGATGGATTTGGATGAAATTTGGCACATGGGTAGACCATGACCTGAATAGGCATGACATGACCTAGGATAGGTTTTATCCCGAATTCCCGATATTCCCACTGGATCGAGACTTATGCGAGTCATACCGCGGGGCGCACCTAGTCCTGAATAAATTGTATTTGTTTATTCATTTGTTTTTTTTTTATGAAGCATCACCCAAATTGATCATTGGAAAGTTCCCTAATCCAAAGTCTAACTTTAGGAACTAACTTTTTCCTGCAAAAGAATTTGATGAAAGTTGTAATTACCTAACTAAATTGTTTCTTAAGAGCGGCCTAGTAATCACACATGTGCAAATGGCTTATTAATAAGTAGTTGTTTATTTATGCACGTATGCAAATAAATGATAAATCGAAAGTAGTCCTAATTTGCAAATATGGAGGAAGCTGACGCGCCTGGCGACGCGACGGTCGTATGCGGCGCTTGCGCCCGCGCATTGCCACCGTAAAAGGATGCGAATACACAGTCTGGCTCCCATAAAACGGGTATTGGGTCCTCGTTTTATTTTTAGCCATAAAGTGGTTGCTATGGGACGTTAATTGTTACTGCTTGGTATGAAGTGTATTCTAGATGTCGTTATGGGTCGGTCGGTTGGAATTTTTGTTTGAGAACTTATCTGCCTAGCTCCTGGATATGTATAAGTACTTTTACCATTTTCTGACTTAGCCTGCTCTAGCCCTACGAGACCTAGAGCCTTTTTAACGGACTTCTAAAAAGGAGATTCTCTATTCGACCCGTAATGTATATGTTTGTATGTCTGCGATTTTCTCAAATGCTAATGAAGCAATTTTGATAATTCTATTCTGTAGTCATTAATGTGATCTACATACTTCCAGGAAGGTTTTAGTATATAATACATTCGGTAATTATTAATAAATCCGACAGACGAAAATCTGAAAATTCTACAATTTTAATACTTTATTAAACAGCACCTGTCGTTAAAATTTCTCAATTAAGTACCTATGTATTTTTCTGTCAAATATCGCAATGCCAGTTGTATCTAAGTACTATTAGTTATTCTGTGGTTGAATTGAATGGGGCCTGGTATTCGCAAAAGGTTGCAATTTTAGAGCCGGTCGTGCAAAAAGACTGACTTGCTCTTTCTCATGGCAATTATCGCTTTTATTATTTTTCGTTTTAAATAAGTCCAGTTTTAAGTGGTTGGCCTTGTTAGTGTGTTATTTTTAGAACAAAGATACCTTCTTGGTATACGAAACAATAAGTCCATCTTGTTTCATACCCATCTTGTTTCATCATTTTTAAGGTTCTGTATCGTTTGCTAACGGGACCCTATTACTAACTCTCATCCGTCCGTCAGTCTGTTAGCGGGATGTATCTCATGAACTGTAATAGGGAGACAGTTGAAATTTTCACAAAGTATGTATTTCTATTGCCACTATAATAATAAAAATAAAATAAAGTTAAAATTAAAGGGCATAAACGCCGAAAAACCCACGTTTCTTGTATGATGGAGGCTTCCTGTTTTTTTCGGCGTTTTTTGCCTTGTGCTACGGAACCGTTCGTGTGCCAGTCCGACTCGCACTTGACCGGTTTTTGTTTATAGGGTTTCTTCTTATTTATTAATAGTCTAACTGGTTATGTGGTTATGCACATAAAACCTGTATGTAGGCATATATGCGTCAATCTTACTGTCGTAGCCAGTTGCAAATTATCGAGTCATTATACAACAAGGACGTAACCGCATCGCAGGTACCTACCTAAAGATAAAGATTCATTTATTTGCAAAAACATGATTGTGTAGATAATATACATGGTATAATGTTTATTATAAGTGTTACAGGATATTCTTTGGCACAACATGTTTGACCATGACTGGTGTACAAATTAGGTCGGATCTTGTGGTCAAGATTTCAAAAAGAATATACATAAATATACAAAGTTAAATAATTAAAAAAAAAACAATTAACATTAATATTAAATAAAAAAACAATTGGTAAATATTCATGCGATTCAATATAAATATAATAGATTCAGTCATTTAAAAGTTCATTGATATTATAGGTTAAATTTTTAAATGTTGTTATGTTTTTAAATGTTTTCTTGCACTGGTCTGTATTTAGTTTTTTTTTTTTTACACAGATATTGTTATAAATTATCGGTGCTCTGCATACAACGCTTTTATACAGTAGTGCTGTCTTAGCTGGCTGAACACGAAGTTTACTATTATCCCGGCGATTTCGTATTACAAGGTCCGACATTCGAGGAAACAAATGGGGGTTATTTCTTACAAATAAGGCGATTTCTAAAACATAAAGTGACGGCAGTGAGAGGATTTTATGCTTTGTAAAAAGTGCTCACAGTACTACCGAACGTAGCACTTATGCATCGCTTTTGCATTTTAAATGCCATATCTTTATTTGGTGAGTTGCCCCAGAAGATCACGCCATATCTTAGGACAGATTCGACAAGTCCATAATAAGCCGATAGTAACACATTAGTGTTGATAGATTGAGTAAGTTGGTACAAATCATATGCTTGACTACTGATTTTTTTACATAGTGCGTTAATGTGTTCTTTCCAGTAGCACCTAATTTGTTATTAGATACCACATAACTACGGTTTGTTGACTCCAAGTTACGCGTAAATGTAGACATGTGTATAAATAACTCAATAAACAAGATAAGCTATGAATATCATTACCTAAGTGTAAGTAGGTACTTAAGTTTATCACTACTTAAAAAACCTAGTCCCACGTAATGTACTTAGGGGTAGGTAAGTTTCGGATCTAGAAATATTAATAGATGGACTTATTTTTAATTTTTTATTGAAATCTATACAAATAAATAAAATTGAAGTGTTTGTTTGTAATGTCAAAATAACAGCGTTTTACTAAATGCATTTGAATGTATATAAACGGTACTTATTTTTATTTTTCACTTTTAAGTTGTACTTATCCAACATAAATTCGTATAACACTACTTGCTATGTAAACATTTAAATAATCTAAATTGCACTCTTTGGTTTTTATATTTAGAATCAACTTATGTGCAAAAAACCAATACCTTAATAATTTTTCCCCAGAGTTGTGAATTTCGTATGCGACAAAATCTCAGGACATTTTTATGGAAATCAGGCTGTTTGTCAGCACTTTTCAATTTTCCATCTGGTAACCCTACCCCCAGCAAACTCGCTCAAAGAGCTCTTATCACGTAACCACGTGTAGGTACTTGAACACAAGTTCAAAGTTCACAACTATGAACTGGTATTTAAACTACATAGTTCAACAGATAACTCTTCCCCTGTGACACCATAATGACTCAAATCCGTGTTCCAATTGCGGGGAGCAACAAATTCTATGTAACTGTAGATCGTGTATTGTTTTTTAGGGTTCCATACCCAAAGGGTCAAAACGGGACCATAATTATTACTAAGACTCCACTGTCCGTCTGTCTGTCTGTCACCAGGCTGTATCTCTTGATCCGTGATAGCTAGACAGTTGAAATTTTCACAGATGATGTATTTCAGTTGCCGCTATAACAACAAATACTAAAAACAGAATAAAACAAATATTTAAGAGGGCTCCCACACAACAAACGTGTTTTTTTCGGCGCTTTTTCAATAAACTTAATTATTCCACAAAAAAATGTTTACCAACAACGCCTCCATGTCGAAACGTTATTCGAGCGCCAAATAATCCTTGTGATTTTAATTGCAATGTTTGCAACAAGATGAGCTTGAATTTGGAATACCCATTATTATTCTATTGGCTTAACCAGCCAGCAACAATCTCCGAACCGGCTGGACCGATTTTAGCGGGACTTTCACTGGCAGATAGCTGAATATGTTAGAATGAGTCACTTAATTTTAGAAAAATAATTAGCGTTCCGCGAAAAAAAATAAAAACCATGAAATCCAGACTGTTTACCGACATGCATCCAACTAAGTCGCGGGCACAGCTAATATACTATTTGTAGGTAATGATTACAGTATTTTTATGAGATAGTCGAAAGTCGGTGGCAAACAACGAAAATACGAACCCAACGACACCGACTACCGAAATTAAAGTTATTTTTCACTTTGTAACGTCTTTTTTGGAAGTCAGTTGTTTTTTTATTGTAGAAAAGTTTTTATTTTTCACTTTTAAGTTGTACTTATCCAACATAAATTCGTATAATACTACTTGCTATGTAAACATTTAAATAATCTAAATTACCCTCTTTGGTTTTTATATTTAGAATCGACCTATGTGCAAAAATCCAATACCTTAATAATTTTGCCCCAGAGTTGTAAATTTCATATGCGACAAAATCTCAGGACATTTTTATGGAAATCAGGCTGTTTGTCAGCACTTTTCAATTTTCCATCTGGTAACCCTACCCCCAGCAAACTCGCTCAAAGAGCTCTTATCACGTAACCACGTTTAGGTACTTGAACACAAGTTCAAAGTTCACAACTATGAACTGGTATAAACTAGTTCAACAGATAACTCTTCCCCTGTGACACCATAATGACTCAAATCCGTGTTCCAATTGCGGGGAGCAACAAATTCTATGTAACTGTAGATCGTGTATTGTTTTTTAGGGTTCCATACCCAAAGGGTCAAAACGGGACCATAATTATTACTAAGACTCCACTGTCCGTCTGTCTGTCTGTCACCAGGCTGTATCTCTTGATCCGTGATAGCTAGACAGTTGAAATTTTCACAGATGATGAATTTCAGTTGCCGCTATAACAACAAATACTAAAAACAGAATAAAACAAATATTTAAGAGGGCTCCTCACATACAACAAACGTATTTTTTTCGGCATTTTTTCAATAAACTTAATTATTTCACAAAAAAATGTTTACCAACAACGCCTCCATGTCGAAACGTTATTTGAGCGCCAAATAATCCTTGTGATTTTAATTGCAATGTTTGCAACAAGATGAGCTTGAATTTGGAATACCCATTATTATTCTATTGGCTTAACCAGCCAGCAACAATTTCCATTCAATAAAGCCTTTTCATTTTAAACTTGCATTTTTATTCAACAATAAAAAATATCTAGGTACAACGTGCTTGCGATTTAGCTACATAGTTTATAATAATCTTCTGGTATATCTATCTGGTTTATATGTATATGTTTATGTTTAGTGCTGCAATGAAGATAGGGGAGCATTCCAGTCAAGGCTTTTTTATCAGATCAGAATGCGAACACATACTGATTCTGCGAATCTACGATGTAGGTCTAGCTTGCCAGCAATTTTATACTTGTAATGCAATACTTACCTACTAGGCGGTTAAAAGCGGTCACACATACTCTTAGATTACTACAGCACACCTGTCTTATCAATAACCGTATGTTCAGTTATAGAAAAACTAGGGTCTGTTCCAAAAGTATTTCATGTAAGTAATTAAAAACCCAGTTTAAATTAAATTCTTACGCAATCACTTACTATAGGGAATTGGTAACACATTCATCGGTATTTAGAAGGTTTCAACTTTGTATCTCACCACTTTTTCCAAGAATTCTTGTTTGAATAACATTATTATGTTGTAATTGAATAATCATTGACGAAAATTGAGCTCAATTATCAAATAAAAAAACACCTTTAGGGGATTTACCATTAGAATTTCGGGTTTAAGTATTCAAAGAATCAAAACAAAGCACTTAATTTGTAAGTGGTACTACAAATTGGCATCCACATGTACATTTTCTGATCCATTTGTTTACATTTTAATAACATAATTTTGGAATTATATATAAATATAAAATTGCAACGCAAAAATAAAACTGAATTCACTCACCAATCCTAGGTAGCACATGTGCCGAATGCCTCAGCATAGGCAAGGCGATAGGTCCCGGGATCTCGTTGAAAGGCCTGGCAGCAGCCGTGGCCAACTTGGGGGCTGGTACATTCCGTCGCTGTGGTGACGTCGACGTCTGCTGCGATGAAGAGCCGGCGATGTGCCGTCGTTGGCGGTTGAAACTGGTGAAAAAAAGGTGCTATTGTATATTTATTGATTTTTTCTAAATAGGTTGTGCAGGCGATTGTAGAATATCTAGATTTCTAGAGGTATGGAATTTTTTTATAACCATTGGCGATTGGAGAGAAGTGGTGTATAATATATGCCTAGATTTAGTGTCTGACGCCAATATTCTCTGAGTTGAGTCAAGTAAAAAAAATCCTTGTAAAACAAATCTTGAAAGTAATTGGTTGTTCTACAGGCCTAGTTGCATTAGTTTATTTTGCTGCAGTGTTAGATTATATTATGGACTATGTGTAATGTGTATGCATCGTGAAGAAACCGGCATGTCCTAGACCCAAAAATTCGAAGACATGTGACATCCACCAACCGAGAGAGAGAGCTGTGGTGAACCAGTGCATAACGGACCGGACTTACGAGTTGTAGTTCGTGGGATCGGACCTAGGCTTTACTTTGTGTTAATTTATTTCATCACCACTGCTCTCAAAAACGGTGAAGGAAAACATCGTGAGGAAACCGGCATGTCCTAGAATCAAAAATTACAAGACATGTGACATCCACCAACCCGCACTGGGCCTGGTGGGTTACGGCCCATTCCCTCTCACAGGGAGGAGGCCTGTGTCCCAGCAGTGGGAACAGTTTAGGCTGATTATGTATCCACGAAGTGGCACATAGCCCGCGTGGAGGATTATGGTCCGCTTCTTCACCGAGAGGTGGCCTGTGTCCCAACAGTGGAAAAATTATAACCTGATTATGTAGACTATGCTTCCGTTATGTGGCGAAAACATTGCTTTTCTCTACCCATTGATAATGGTTATTTAGGTTACCGTCTCGGGCCACTTACACAATGACGTTGCTATGACAAAATATCTTGAACTTTAGCGAATTTTGAATCACAAGATAAAGGGCTAAGGAAGGAACACGGGAGGTTTTTAGTCAGTAAGAGTCTGAAACTCCTTTCCGCTCCACCCAGAGCGGGAGGGGTCATTTGATGATTTCCCACACAGAAAAAAAAAGGTCGTGATATCTTGTCACGGTTAAGGAGATAGACGTCTTTATTATTCAACTTAATTTTGTTATTTCCGATCATTGTGTTAGGTCAGAGTTAGTCATGCATTTATAATAAATACACGTGATAAGATCATAACGTTTTTGTAATGGTTTTTTGGGTTGGATTGGGGGATTTCGATTTTCCGCAGTCTCTTGTGTTTTTGACCTCTTCGACTCTTTGGAAATTCATGATTTTCATCTAATTGGTTATCATTATCTTTCTTTGTAACTAAATTAGTCGAACTGTCTTGTGACTGAGAAATAAACTACATAAAGTTAAAACTACTGAAGGAAAGAGCATAAATAAAATCATTATGGAAGATTTATGTTTCATTTTCAACATCCAAACTGTTTAAAGCAGAGAAGAAGTGTTTATACAAAGTCCGAGGCAGAAACTGACAGAGAAAAAGCAAAGATAAAGAAGATTTTTATTAATTATTTATAGCGATACTAAGGAGGTCTTAATAATGTTGCTTGCAGCATTTAAAAAACTTGGGCGTTCATTAAAAGTTTCTTCATCATTTGTACGAGTTGATTTTTTCTAAGTAAACTTAAGCAAGTCAAACTTGTTCGTGACAGCTGAAGATGGTTACGGATTTAATTATAACGAGGTCCCCTCACCTCAAGACAATAGTTAGGGAAAAAATTCAATTTAAAGTAGTTGGTTCATTTTGTTTTTTTTTGTTGTTCATTTCATTGTTCTAATTATATGGCTTCGTCTACATTTAAATGTATTAATTAAAGTCTTATTAGAAAATCAATTTAAAGCAGTTGCTCTATTTTGTTTTTTTTTTGTTAATACATTTCATTGGTCTAATTATATGGCTTCGCCTACATTTAATGTTATTAATTAGAGCCTTATTAGAAAATCAATTTAAAGCAGTTGCTCCATTTTGTTTTTTTTTTTGTTAATACATTACATTGGTCTAATTATATGGCTTCGACTACATTTAATGTTATTAATTAGAGCCTTATTAGAAAATCAATTTAAAGCAGTTGTTCCGTTTTGTTTTTTTTTTTTGTTAATACATTTCACTGGTCTAATTATATGGCTTCGTCTACATTTAATGTTATTAATTAGAGCCTTATTGAAAAAACATTTTAAAGCAGTTGCTCCATTTTGTTTATACATTTCATTGGTCTAATTATATGGCTTCGTTTACATTTAATGTTGTTAATTAGAGCCTTATTAGACGCAGGTGGTCGTGCCATTTATTTATAACTTTATGTCAGCTCGTCGGTCTCATCGATTGCTTTTCTGGCTGAAAAGGTGAACTTTGATGGAAATTGGGCAATTGACGGTATTTTTCACAATGGCAAAGACACAATTTTTTTAGGCTAGCATCACGAAACTGGGACAAACGATCGATTCCAAATGTACAGACGCCAGCACATCAAGCTACCCGAAACTGTCTAGTTTTCCCAATCAACTTTAAACCTTATGCTTTAGCGATAAAGTTGAAAATCTATTAAAGAAATTTGACAGATTATACTTAACTTGATGTGGTGGCGTCTGTACATTTTAGTTTAATTTTGCTGGATATAATCTTGCACCCACTTGCACCGTATGCCCGTCACCTGCACACGTGATGCTGAGGACCTAACGGCTGCGTCAGAAAACGGTTATCCGCGTTGCTGAATTATGGCCCAAAGAAAAAACGATATATATTTTTTCGTATTATTTTTGCCATCGACACGCTAAGAAGAGGAATATGTGTACAAATTTCAAAAATCGTTATGAAGATGAAACTATGACTAGATATCACCATTCCTATTAGAATCAATGCATGTTCAAACGAAAAAGAACGTCAAAATTTTACACAGATTACGAAAATATAAAGCAAAGACTCATTCACAATATGTAAATGCAACCTTCAATAAAGCAGCCAAAATACCAAATAACCGGGTAAACTGAACTGAACTGGGTCAATGTTCACAATATGTCACGAAAAGCGGTCTGCAAGTCTGCATCTGCACTCGATTGAATTAAAACAACCGGGTTTTAAATCAAGGCTAAAAATAAATGCAGTATTGTGCAGTTAGTCACATCCGTAAATATGTCTGTTATAGCTGCAGTTGCATTTTATATTGTTAGTACTTTTACGCATTTATTTAATCCGTGTGCCCGTTGAGCTTTCTCATCGGCAAAAACTTCTGGTGGCCTAAAAAGGCCACTTTGACAGAATCAAAAAAGACAGTTAACTGTTAAGTTAATCGTATCAAATCCTATTTGTGAAGGATTTTTCAGTTATTTTTTTTGTCTGTGCTAAAATACCAATCAATCCAATCCAAATTCAATCCCAATCTCTTTGAGTATACCTACGTAGTGCAGCGAAAAAATGGGAAAACACGAACTGTCGTATCTATATTATGATTCATAATGTTATCCTTTTATGATTCTGCCAAACTGGCCTTTTTAGGCCCCCTGATTAACTTCAAATGACAAACGTCTATGCAAACTTTCACCCCCTATTTAAACTCTTTGGGTGAATTTTAAAACAACTCTTCTTTCCCACTTTCGCTACACGTTTACGGAACTCTTGCGCAATATTTCATGATCCTGGATTCAGCGGTGTTTGTTTGGTCTGTCAGTGAATAATTGAATGCATTTATGATCTTTATTAAGTAGAAGATAGTGAGTCATTATTTAGTCATTTCATGTAATAATGTTACTTTAAATATATTATTATACAAAATTTGTACCTTTAGCTTTGGAGTATTTCATAACTAGCTTAGTATCCACTATGATAATTATATATAAATATTAAAGTTCAGTTGTTGAACAGACCTCCAAACTTCGGAAGTAGGTACCTAATGTACCTAGATATAAATAAAATCTATGAACCTGTAGATTGTATAGGAAGTAGCTTATACAGGGTTATTAGTAAAACATTAACAACGTCTTAAGAGGTCATTGTACTCAACATTATGAACAATTTTCGCGAAAAAAAAACAGCTATTTCCCACATTTTGATGAGTTATACGAACATAAATGTAGGGAACAGCTGATTTTTTTTCGCGATTTCAGGTTTGGTCCCATAGTAAAAGTTGTTCATAATGATGAGTATAATGACCTCGTAAGATGTTGTTAATGTTTTACCAATAACCCTGTATATCTATACCAGTCTTCGGCTTTTACCGAAGACTGGTAGTAGAGTAGATATTAACGATCAAATAAAGGCATAAAAAAAGAGCTAGACTTACCGCTATGGAGCTATTTTATTTATTGTTCCTGTTAACAAGTTTAGTAGAGCCACTATGCAAAACGGACACAGAGCTGGTCAATGACCTTTAAAACACGCTAATGTCTCAAATATCCGCGCTAGACACAAAATGAGTTAAAAAACCGAAGGAATTAAAGATTCAGGGTCACTGGATTGTAAGACCAAAAACTGATGTAAAAAGCATCCATACTAATATTATAAATTCGAAAGTAACTCTGTTACATTTTCACGCCTAAACCACTGAACGGATTTCGATAAAATTTGGCAGAGAGATAGATTGCATCCCGGGGAAGGACATAGGATAGTTTTTATTGACATACCTCGCGGGCGAAGCCGCGGGTGGAAGCTAGTACCCAATATGTTTGCTAATTCTAGTTAAATTTTCAAAAATTCTTCCTTCGTGCTCATCTTCGTTATCATGGAACCCTTGTGTTCAAGCACAAGCATGCTGCATGCATGCATGCTTCATGCTTCAAGACCAAAGACTACTGGACTTCATTGACTGCACTAGTATACTGGCAATACTAGCCGGTGTTTAGGTAGATTGTGCTTTGTCTGTCAGTGAATTTATGAATTTTACTGGCTAAGATTCTGGCATGTTTACAACAATTTTTCTGTCTGTTTGTTTCGGCTAATCTCTTAAACTGTTGGACTAATTTTGACGGGACTTTCACTGGCAGATAGCTGATGTCATAAGGAGTAACTTAAGCTTTTATGTTAGAAAAAGATTTAGTAGAGGCACATTATTGTTTTCCGACATTCACGCGAACGAAGTCGTGGGCGTGAACAGACTTCAAAATAATTATACATAATGTCTTTCTGCAATCTGTTTAGGTTTACAGAAAAAGTGTTTCCTTTTGACAAATTCCTTAAGAACTTTTATGTTGGTAGGTATGCGCATCTATTTTGTAACCTTGGCTCCATTTACGACGCGATTCTGTTTTTTTTTTTATTTTTCGGCAACCAGTTTTATTTCGTAACATTTAGTTCGTGTTTATGTTACAACGACTTCCTATATTAACTTCCTATATTACCTTTATTCCCTGAACTTAAAATCTGTTTTTGTGCGCTATTTGGTGTGACATAAGCCTTTTTGGTTTATTGTGGAATTTGCCAGAATGCGGCTGGAGTATTAAAATGAACTTGATACAAAAGGCACCCATGCACACAAGTTCAAGGGCAGTAAAGTACCTACCGTCGCGACGCCAATGCGATAGTACGAATCAATTAACTTTTTTGTGGGTCATTATAGAAGGAATTTAGATAAGTCTAGGATTAAACCAGCGATGTATAACGTGTACACTGTACAGCGATAGAACTGCTATAGGTCGAAGATTGCATTCGGATTTTGAATAAGGAAGGATTCTTCTTTTGTTTTTTTTTTGTTTGAAGCTTGGTTGCTTTTAAAAGCAGGTTTTAGTATTGTGTCATATTATTACGTCAGTTTCTAATTTGTATTGCTAATCTGTCTAAGGATTCTTTTGTTGTTTGTTTCATAAAATAATGACTCAACAGTGTATTATGGCTTAGGTATGTCTAGATCAAATTACTTCCCGAGCATTAGAAAGTAAATATTATGATGAACTGAATTTGAGAAAGTATTCGCTTGGCTTTGCACTTCGGTTCTACAGTTGCAATTTTCAAATAAAAAAACTTTTTTATAAAAATTTAATTTTTCACTTTTTAGTGGGTCCGTTTGTAATTTATGTAAATTACAATAGCCTAATGTCAACTGCTCATCACCTTTTAAAAAATATGTATTACTTTTCCCGTTAATTTTTGAGGAGTTCTCCTGGTAAGAACCGGAATAACTCCTCCACAACCACTTACCATACGCATTGTGACGAGCATAAATTAGTTAGCAACCATATTAAAGTAATCGAATCGCAACCCGTGAAATATTTATCATTGAGTAGTTCCGATAGTCATCTGTGGTCTTCATCATCAGCTCAACTTTGCCAAATGATGATTTCCGAGAGCAAATGCTCAAGTTAAAAAATACCCAAATCGCTATAGGTTTACCTATAAAATTTGAGGGTTTCCCTCGATTTTCATGGGATCCTCTCATCAGATTCCAACTTGATGCCAATGGCCAAGGGCCACAAAAAAAAAAAAGGTCCTCAATTGACAAAAAAATCGGTGAACATAATATACATACATATAAAAAAAAAAACAAAGTCGAACATGCAAAACAAGTTCCTAGTTGAGTAGGCAGGAAGTAATTGCTCATGACTAAATTGCAATTGATCAGGCTATTTATGTTATCAATTGAAAGGAAAAAATATAAATAATTTTTATTAGATATAATTCATTAGTCAGCAATTCCCTAATAAAGTAAAGTATGTCCATAATTTGAAAAAGTTTGGACAGCTAGTAGAAAAGCATCTATGTGACTATTGTATTGCTTTGTTCTTCGTCAAACAGTAAAAATGAGAGAGATAATACTTATTTTAAAATTAACAATGGAGCTGTAATTTTCGGCCAGTGTGCCAAGGTTTTTCATCGTTCTTTATTTGAAATCTCTACGGAGGTTCTCATGCAGAAAATGCAAAGCTCGGTGCACTGGGATTTTATGCAGGTACCTAAGTAGCTTACGAAGGAGCAATGTTGTATGTATGTAAATGACAAAGCATCATTATCTGCTACATTTTTCTCTTCAAGTTGTTTACTCAAAGTAGACTCAAAGTAGTTTTAAATTTAATTCATCTATTTTGTTAAAAAAGGAGTAAGTAAATTCGTTTTGGCACATACGTCGTTTTATTCCGAGCGCATGCACATTATTAGCCATCACTCTTTTTTGCGTTTCAAAAGTAATTGCATCACTTTCGCTCGCTTAGTAGGTTTTCGAAGATTTTCGATTTTCGAGGTAGCGCCTTATTCAAAGATACTAAATTCGTTTGATAAAAACACAGTATGTTGACAATGAAAACAAGTAACGCATCCTGGCATTTTTATAAGTCTTTTTAGCAGAACTTGTTGAAGATAATATGGGTTGGGCATGTGATGAAGATAGAATCTTGCATGTTGACATAATCCTATTGACTTACGAAACAAAAGAAAATTAGTCTGGATACGGTGAAGATCAAGTGATCGGTGGCGTTCAAGTCAGGCTGTTTTCTATTGGTAATTTTACTTCTAAAATTATTATTGATGGGCATTAGTGTATCTTTTCAAGAGGTGCGTGTAGGTGCTATTTCGTATCCTATTAAATATTCCGGTGTAAACGTTTTTGACAGGGGTATTGTTCAAACAGTTACATAAGTTCCTGACAGTTTTAATTAGTTTTAATTTTTATAGGTAACGAGGTTCTCGTTCTGATGGTGGGTGATCAGATGCTTCAGCCGCGAACGCCTTCGCTAGATGCCATACTGACATAAGTAAAACGTATTACGTAACATCGGTCTTTAGTCAGACTTATTAATTCCTCATCGGAAGGATCACTCAGTTAGGTATGTGTGTGACAAATCAACCGACAATTCTCGAGCGAACAATGTATGTGATCTCTATAAAGTAGAACGCAATTCCTGCACTTTGAACTTCACTCAAGCGTACCAATTAATTACGAATCACGAGTACCCAGGTGGAACCGTTTAGTGTAGCAAAAGAATCAACCATTAGGTACATTGTTTCATGTTCATATACAGGTAGTTAGGTAGGGGCCTCCAAGCACAGGTATATTTTTTACTTAAGCCCGTCAAGCTCCGCGCATATTTTTTGTAATACGTTACAATAGAAAATCAATTGCGTCTCATTAGCGGACCTTGAGAGGTAACAAGGAGGTCCTTATGTAAGATTTATTGTAAATGTTGTACAAGTTTCTGCAATAAACTTTTTGTATTTTGTAGGTAGCAGAACTGGTAGCGTTTAGATAACAATAAGTAGGTACAATGCGTGCCACGAAAGAAGAGACTTGACACACCACGTGGTTTGACATGCGCAGAACACGATTTTAGGTATCTTTAGCGGTATGAGGTCTGAGTGCGGGACGGGACCGGATGTCATAGGGGCAGCGGAAAGAGGCGGGGGAGGCGGGGTCAAGTCTCTTCTTTCGTGGCACGCATTGTACTTATCAGTAGAAAATGTAGAAATGGGTTTCATTTCGACAGCTCAACAACATTCATTGCATTATTTTTGTTGTTAAGCAGACACATTTTTTGAACATAGTGAAGCAATGGATTAGAAATATCTTTCAAAATTATTCAGATTGAGATTGATAATTAATGTGTTACGCAATTAAGGCTCCTTTAAACAGGCGCGACACGCGATAAAATCGCGCACGACACAAAGGCACCGCAATTCGCGCAACGAGCGGTGACTGTGTCGCGCGCGATTATATCGCGTGTCGCGCGCGATTATATCGCTTGTTGCGCCTGTTTGTAGGTGCCTTTAGGTTGCCGTTCAATATCGTAAGTAGGAGTCTGCAGGTTGAGACCGGTAAGACGCAATGGACTCTAGTCAGACAGACTTATAGGCTATATCCCATTCAAATGAGCCAATTCAGTTGGAACGGTATGTTGAATGTGGGTGACGAACCAATCATCATTTCAACCGTATCTAAATTGTAGAGTAGTCATGAAATTGCTTGGATGTGAATAACATATTGCCCGTAGTATTACGTCAAAAGTTATTACTATGATAAAACAGAGTGATAAGAAAAGTAATGTAAAAAGGTATGGCTTTAAAAAGATTGTACCTATATAATTGTGTACGATATTCAAAAAAGGAATAAAAATTAACAGCAATAGTACAGTCACCAAAGGAGATATGTAACCAGGGTCGTCGGATATAGTTGAAGTTTAATAAGAAACAGATGGATGTTTTCAAATAAAGTTTAATGTAATTAATAGAAAACAAACAGTTCAATTATCAAATTAAATTCATTCGAAAACATCAATCGATTTCTTACTAAATTTTAACTATATCCAACGACCCTGGTTACTTATCTCCTTTGGTGACCGTACATTTATTTGTAAAAAAAAAGTCTAAACATATAGACAAAAAGTACAAAAAAAGTAAAGTAAAGTCAAAAGTAAGTAAAGTCTATACATATAAATTAAAGTCGCTTTTCATGTCTGTTTGTGTAGCCGCGTTGATCTTCTAAACTGCGCAACGGATTATGATGCGGTTTTCATTGCACCATCATATAGACAATTTATTCCGGAGGAAGTTTATGTGTTTATTACATTAATATTAATTATAAATATAAGTAATGAAGAATTCTCCATGTTTTGACAAGACGTAAACTACGTCAATACTACATTTATATTTTTAAACAAAGGAACTGAAGATGTTTTTAACAAGACAATTGACCTGAAAAGACGTGAATAATCTTAAATCTCCGTGTAATCTTACAAAGGTCATCAGGGTTATTGTCATGTTGAAATTATTATTGTTTTGTATGTTATTTTGAGAAAACAATTATCTTAGAGACCTTCAAACGTTAGTTAGTATATTATAACTTATGTAAAAGGTGTGTAGCTACACTAAAAAGATGTACATATTATGTAGATAAATGTCGATCGCAGTCAACTGGTTAAATTAGCCGTTTAGTTAACCGCCTGGCTTTTGGAAGTAGTGCTCGCCTCGCTTCGCTCTCTCGGCTCGCACGCGGTTAATCACAGTTCTAACCTAACCTTACCCATTTGGTCGGGGTGCCCTGGCTTAGTTACTGTGGGACCAATGCGGCTCGCGCGTGATTGGTTACAGTTCTAACCTAAACTATAATTGTATATCATTCAGGCCGTTAGTTGAACGGCCGCCGTTTAGTTAAAAGGCTAGGCGTTAACTAAACGGCTAATTAAACCAATTGTGTGCGACATATTGTATATGATCTAAAAGAATGCATTTAATTGTCTACAATCTTTCTTTTTCCTATAAGATTCTATCAATGAGTAGCCACAAAATATTTTGGTACAGACGCCAGCACATCAAGCTACCCGAAACTGTCAAATTTTCCCAATCAATTTTGAACCTTATGCTTTAGCGATAAAGTTGAAAATCTATTAAAGAAATTTGGCAGATTGTAGTAGCTTGATGTGCTGGCGTCTGTACATAGTCTGTAGATAACATCACATACCAAGCACGTAGGTACTGCTGCTGTAGAGCAGCAGTATCTTCACATACCAAGACGCTGAGATGCTCGTGGCTAAATGAAAACAGCTGCACAGATCGATGAAAGGTTAAGCTACACTTGCCACGGTCGGTTCATAGATGGGTGACCATGCATTACATGTCAAGACTCCTCCGTGCCTCGGAAAGCACGTTAAGCCGTTGGTACCGGCTGTCATTCGTGGATCTTTGACAGTCGTTACTTGTGGTCAGAAGCCCAAAAGTCTGACAACCAATCTTACGAAGAGGTATCGTGTTACCCAGTAACTGGGTTGTGGAGGTTAGGACAATGGAAGCTGACTCCAACATAGTAGGGAAAAGGCTAGGCAGATGATGATGATGAGTTTCGTGATGAGACAATCAAATTCATTCTTGTCGATGTATTCATCTTTTTACGGCTGACTGTACAGACGCCAGCACATCAAGCTACTACAATCTGTCAAATTTCTTTAATAGATTTTCAACTTTATCGCTGAAGAATAAGGCTCTAAGTTGATTGTGAAAATTTTACAGTTTCGGGTAGCTTGATGTACTGCCGTCTGTACCTAGAAGTTTTTTTTATTAAATGTTGCTGTCAATGTGGAATTAATTTGCTAAGAGTTAGGAGTTCATTTAGTTTATTTCAATAGCGTAATGGGTGGAAATCGAACTCCGACAAGAATGATTGTTTATTAACTCTGTTACTAAATACTTCCTAACGCTATAGGTAACAACTTCCTATGTAAGCGGATAGCGGACACTTAACTATTATTTATAGATGCGGTTAGTTAAAAAAAACATCGTTACGATATGTTTTCATTTTCGTGAAACTGCGTTCATCCGCTGTTTTAATAAACACCGGCGATTCGGTACATTTTTTTTATTAAGTTTGATAACAGATATAAAAGTGTGTTGTATAAAAATATTCTAATTATACAATTACTTTTATATCTGCTAAAATAAACAATGAAGAAAAATTTGTAATGTAGGTAGGTACAGGATATTTTATGAATTTGACTTAGAATTTTGTTCTTAGATAACCTTACGTTTATCTAAGATTTTGTTATTAATTGATTTATTGTGGTAGTATAGTAATATGTACGTTTCTAACCAACTTCAACTCATTAGTTCGATTCCAGATCAAGGTACAGTTACCAATATCAAAAAAAAAAGATTAAATGCATCTTAATGACATCTTTTACGATTGTTCGAGACTGGATCTGCATCAATTAAAATTGCATTCAGTAATAAAACTGAACTGAACAGCGCGTAATTACGGGCAAGAAGGTAACTTGGCATTTAATAACGTATCTTTAACGGCACTTGATTAGTTTACTTTTAAGACTTAGATTAGTTTTTTTTTAATTAAAGTTTATCTAAGTTTTATGAAATAAACATTATTTTTATTTAGAAAAATTATAGGTCTAAAGGAATGGCATGGCTTAAAAAAATGTGATTTTCATATGGCAATGTCAATCCATAAGAAGATCACATTTTTTTTATGTCATGAGATTCTGGTAGATCTATAATAAATACCTAGCTGCCTATCTTTTATGATAAGTTGATAGCTATTGTCTAATTGAAAAATGAATTAATGAAATGTTCAAAATACACTTTTCAGCGTAACGTATTGACAAATTAAAAAAAAAACCAATGGTGGTAGAAATTAAATTAAGAAACAAAAAAGAACAAAATAATAAACACAAAAATACTCACAGAGATTGACGAATCAAAATAGTTGATTTAGACATTTTGAAACAAAACACTTTCACTCAATAAAACGAAAAACAAAAAAAAAATTGTTCCCAAAGTCACTTCACACGTTCGCAATCATTTTGTTCACACAGTTAAAAAAACACAATTTTATTTTATTAAACTTTTATTGACGAAGGACTGTGTTGTCGTATGCCCGAGCTAGTCGATAATGCATTCAGAGATCGTACAGCCAGCCGGCGTCTATACGATACTGGTTTGCGTAGTGATGTTCCGCAATGTCGATAAACTGTATATTTTTATGGAGTCATTGTACTTGCATGTTGTACTTACGTGAGCGTAAAGAAGTTTGAAGTGGTTGTAATGTAGTAAATCATTTTAAGACCTGTTGTTTTGCCTTAATTTGGCATTGTATGTACTGTCATACATGAACTTTCGATGAAGAGTTAGAGCTACAGTGACATTATGGATTATTTTACAAAGAAATTCGATGCTTTAATAAAGATTCATAATTGGCAAATTATATCAGCATGAAAGTTTTCCTGAAGTATTGGAGCTATAAATTGTTTAAGGGAAATAAATTGATAGGTACTTCTAAATAAGATTTTATTATTCTGATGCTAGAAAATTGAAAAGTTGTGCTTATCAGTGCAACAACTGTTAGTACTTATGTTGTGGCGTAAATTTTTAATTTGATGAATCATTACATTATTCCTGATCTGTCATTGTTTAGGTTTATTTTATAAATCTCCCTTCCCTCCAACCTCCAACTTCAAAATCTGTCCTTCTGCAGCGAGGTATGAGACAGGGAGACATTATCTCTCCGAAACTGTTCACCGCTGCATTGGAGGAGGTCTTCAAGGTTCTGGACTGCAAAAGGGGCTGGCATTGACATCAATGACGAGTACATAACTCACCTTCGGTTTGCCGACGATATCGTAGTCATGGCTGAGACTATGGAGGACTTGAGTACAATGCTCGATAACATCAGTAGAGTCTCCGAAATAGTGGGGTCTTAAAATGAACATGGACAAAACGAAGGTCATGTCAAATGCCCATGTAACACCCACTCTCACAAAGATCGGAGTCGCTACACTCGAAGTCGTGGACGAGTATATTTACCGAGGACAACCTGTCCAGTTAGGTAGGACTAACTTCGAGAAAGAGGTCAATCATCGAATTCGACTCGGCTGGGCAGCGTACGGGAAGCTACGCAATATCTTCTCATCCCACGTACCGCAGTGTCTCAAGATGAAAGTTTTTGGCCAGTGCGTGTTGCCAGTGATGGCATAATATGGCACTGAAACGTGGTCGCTCACAATGGGCCTTATAAGAAGGCTAAAAGTCACCCAAAAGGAAATGTAGAGGGCTATGCTTCGAGTTTCCCTGTGTGATCGAATCAGAAATGAGGAGATCCGCAGGAGAACCAAGGTAACCGACATAGCCCGAAGAATTGCCAAATTAAGTGGCAGTGACTGACAGGTTCTGGAGTGGCGACCGCCTACTGGAAGGCGTAGCGTTCGAACGCCTAACAAAATGTGGTCTGACGACCTTCTGAAGGCCGTAGGAACCCATTGGATGCGAGAAGCACAGAACCGGGCGAAGTGGAGGCCTTGGGGGAGGCCTATGTCCAGCAGGCGACGTTTTTCGGCTGAAGTGATGATGATGATGATTTTATAAATAACTGATTAGTAAAGTAGTGACAGCTTGAATTATTTGTTATCTTTAAAACTAATTTCACATTGTGTTTAAAATTTGAATGTTTTTAAAATGGCAACAGGAAATTAAATAAAAAGGAAACGATAACAGTGATAGTCTTTTGTTAATCATCATCGCGGAAGAATTTTTTGATGCACTATTCATTTGCATCTTTTTCATTTCAGCCGAAAAACATCCCCTGCTGGACACAGGCCTCCCCTAAACCGTTTGTAAATATCGGCAAAATATATTTATAGTAGAAGAATGTTCTTAGAAAGAATGTTCTTACAAAATTCTGCGGGTCAGCTTTGTTTACTTTTGACTCAGCTGTTGACTTTGTCATTAAGCAAATTGTACCTAATTAAATTGACTGTGTCTCGGATAAGATATCCTATTTCGCTATGAACCTATGTTGTTTTGTGTCAACATAATGTTGGGGTTGTTGCTTATCAGTTATTTGTTTTAGAGTAGGTATGATGAAAAATCCGTTACTACGGACATACCTACCGGTATCTTGTATTTATTTTCTGCTTGTGAGTTTCATTAGTAAGATCAAGACTATATCAATGAAGTATAATTTTATATTGTTATCAAATGAATTAATCAATCGAAGTTATAAATTCAGTTCACTGATGTGATAGATTATCATTTTTCAGTACAAAGTCAATGCTATTGTATACGTAGCATGAATCAGCTGTTGTACGGGTGATATCGATAATATAAACAATACCAGGTTGATGAACTCATCACTAACGTCTGACCTTTACGTTGAATTTTGTTTTCGGTTGGTTCAGCCTTAGAATATCAAATAGAAAAATTCATGAAATTCATTTACACACATGACGTTAACATTGGCACTAGTTAACGGTAACATGTGATACTTCAATGTGCACTCGGCGCAAACTAGGCAGTCAGTTCCGCTACCATCCTACTGACTATGGCCATACTGAGCTATTGTGTGCTTTTATCATTGCTAACGTGACGATGTTATTGTGGAAGTCAACGTACATAAAATGTATGGCATGTTCGTGTCCGATATAATGTTGTCGTGAACAGAAATTTAAAAGCGTCTCCATATATTTCCATACATTTTACTCCCCTCTGTTATCGTGATGCCGTGGCGTTAGGCATTATAAATGTGCACACTTTTAAATAGTGTGGCACTATTATAGGTACTAGAAAAGAAGAAGAGATGAAAAGACCATCAAATGAAAGTAAACCAATTGATTAACAAATTCATTCATTCGTTGAATTAGATCCTAACTTGTAATCGGCTATTATGTATCCGATTAGCCTGCCCCATATTCTTTATAAAAAATAAAATGAATACCACCCACATTCTCTGCAATATGGTCCGTAAACGCACGTGCGTATAAAATATCGATATGTAAACAATCCGAGCAAGATATTCACATCACTACGCGGTACGAACTCTGCTCTCCATCTTTGTTTACGTCCATCTCGGCCATTGATTGAACAATTGAATTCAAGGATGAAATTAATTAACTTGCAAAGTGTATAGAATCTGTATCATCAACATTATTGATCATTTCTTTGATAACGGTATGAGAAGTCATTTGAACTAGATTTGGACAGATTATTGAAATGTGCCTTTTCGTATTTGTAGGTACTTAAATATATCTATCTACTTTCCAGCAAATTATTCTCCCCAACCTCGTTTTTTATTATTGTGGGCGTCGTAATTTTTGGGGAATAAAAACACGGCTTATTAAAAGAAAAAAAAACATTTGTTTTTCCAAGAATCAACTACTTACGTCTTAGGTCAATGGTTTTTACTTAAATTTTCACATCTCATCGCCTTGAGCAATTTCATTAGGTACCTAACAGCTAACCTATCCTACTTATTCAGAAATACATAATTAAACATTTTTTTTTTTAATTTTCGCGCCTATAGAATAAAAATAAGAAATGTGTCAGAAGTTCCTTCGAATTCGAACCAATCACTATTCAAAGTTCACAGTATAATAGGTTACCTAGCCCATAATAATTGACCTTTTATTCATAGAATGCACTATGTGACTACCGTCAGTAACGCAGTATCTTTGGTTCAAAGAAACGAGGTGTGTATGTGAGCCAGAACGCGTTTGTCAGTAGAAAAATTTGGGGAACCGAGTGCGTACGTGAGATATTGAGCGTAGTAGCCGAGTATGTACTTGTGCAAGTGAAAGTAACAGTTCATATGATTAATTTGATGATGCATATATATCACTGCTATATTTTATGATTTAATTGAGAATACTGTTATTTTTTTATTACTAAAAACTGTTTTAAATGCATAGTTTATGATGTTTTATGATACGAGTGATGTGTTAAATTTTGCATATAAAATATTGAAGTTAATGGCTTGTAAAATGTAAGAAAGTCGCACATTATATTGATGCCGAAACGATCTCCTTCGACGTTCTAGTTAATCAATCATACCAAAGAAAGTTTTACCAAACATTACAAACGTTCAATCATGCTGATAGGTATTTCAATGCAGACTCATTGTTATTTTATTCAATAAAAAATGTATCTGAACATCGACATTTTAATTCAAATAAATGAACGTCCCTACCACAACATCCAATTTTTCAAATTTCGAATCTCATACCTACATGTAATGGCGGGTATTTGTCAGACTGCCATGCCATCGATTATAAAAAAAAAAAACACGATTCCAAACAATAGACAAATGTGACATAGATGTGACTTCACGTGAAAGAGCGCTCGCCTATTTCTTGGCCAAAGAATCAGCATCGCCATACTAGGTACATGAAAATCCTGCCAGACTTTTGGGCACTGCCGGTCGATTCTGAAAAATCTCACCGTGAAAACTTAGGTAAAGTGAGTTTGTTATTGCTAGGAATTGACATTATTGACAGCTCACTCCACGCTCACTTCACCTTAGTTTTCACGGTGAGATGGTTACAGAATCGCACTGCAGTTCGTGTTGACAGCGATGCGGACGAATTTTTTGATGCACTATTCAGTTGCTTCTTTTTTCATATACATGTACATTTTATGTTTTAAAGTATGTTAGCATATATTATATTAATATTATCTTGATTAATAAACTTAAATGTTACTTCTAACTAGTTCTAACATTCGATACAGCCGGTTGATTCTGTAAAAATCTCACCGTGAAAACTTAGGTGAAGTGAGTTTGTTTTTGCTAGGAATTGACATTATTGACAGCTCACTCCACGCTCACTGAGATTTTTACAGAATAGTACCTCTGCACTGCTATTCCGTGAAAACTTAGGTGAAGTGAGCGTGGAGTGAGCTGTCAATAGTGTCAATTCCTAGCAAAAACAAACTCACTTCACCTAAGTTTTCACGGTGAGATTTTCACAGAATCGACCGGCTGATATCAGTCATGTCATTGGCCCTGCAAGGCTGCTACTGCAACCAATGCAACATGCGTACGTGTCGTATCATCAGCCACGTAGTATTGCGTTGTGCAGTAACCTCTACCTTGCGTCCTATTCTATGTATCATTGACTTTATGCACCGAAATACAATAAGTACTTACAGCTGTTGTTATTATTTTTTATATGTATTTATTGTATGTACTTACAATATTATTTCAATGATTCATGAATGCATTTTTTGAAATGGCTTTGATTGTATAATGCACCTTGGTAAACATCTACGGTCGTCATTGTTACTTTTAAAGACTGCAGCAGCTATGTTTGATCATCATTATGTCCCGTACCCAATGATATTATACTTAATAATATCATTGCCCGTACCTAACTAAATAATGACAATGTCAGTTATTGTTATTAAACACTAGCTTCTGCTCGCGACTTCGTCCGCGTGAAATGTTTTGTTTCCCCACCCACCACGTCGCATCGGATTCCTGCCCGCGTGATTAATTAGGTACAGACGCCAGCACATCAAGTTACTACAATCCGTCAAATTTCTTTATTAACGCACATCACATAACATATATGTGACTTCACGTGACCAGAGTCACCTGTATTTAGTGCCAGAGGGCTCGTCTATTTCTTGGCCAAAGAATCAGCATCGCCATAGGTACTAGGTACAGACGCCAGAACATCAAGCTATTACAATCTGTCAAAATTATGTAATAGATTTTCAACTTTATCGCTAAAGCATAAGGTTCAAAGTTCGTCTTCGTATCGCCTTTATTTACGTGTGTATTACACACGAGTGAGCGCCAAGAGCCGTGGTGGTCCAGTGGTAACGGCAGAACGTAGGTTCGAACCCAGTCAGACGCTTTACTTTGTGTAAATTATTTCATCACCACTGCTCTCATGAAAACATTGTGAGGAAACCGGTATGTACTAGAACCAAAAATTCGAAGACATGGGATATCCACTAACCCACACTGGACCCGCGTAGTGGATTATGGCCTGCTCCCTCTCACAGAGAGGGGGCCTGTGTTCCAGCAGTGGGAACACTCATCATCTTTTAATTCAATTTATTGACATTCATTTGGAGTTTAAGTTATTGACATTAATTCATATTTGCAATGAGGGTTTTCTGAAATGACGTTCGCCAGGTGGCAGCACTGACACGTCAGGTCCAGACATCTGTCAAAGAGCCTATATTTTCTTTAGTCATGACTGAATGATGAACGAATGAATGAATCGAATGATGAACGTCATCATATATTTTATATTGGAAGACCTCTTGTCACAGTGGTGCCAACTGGTGTCGTAAATTTTCACGAAAACCCTCATTCCGGATGTCTTAATATGAGTTGTTTTAGTTTTAATTTTGTTAGTAGGAAATGCTGCTTAGTGAATGGAATGCTTTTTTGTTTTATGTTTATTTTTTGTTTATGGAATGTTTTAGGTTAAATAATTTTGCATGCCGTACGGTAAAATGTATCGGGACTCTAATGGAAATTACCATCATATCTGTATACCTACATTATGGGCAAATAAATGATTTCTATTTCTATTTCTGCCTAGCCTTTTCCCATCTATGTTGGGGTCGGCTTCCAGTCTAACCGGATGCAGCTGATTACCAGTATTTTACATGGAGCGACTGCCTGTCTGACCTCCACAACCCAGTTACTGGGTAATACGATACCCCTTGGGAACACTATAGGGCTGATTATACTTCACGCCTCGTCCGAAGAGATTAGTAGTTACATGTAGTATCGCATAGAGGTCGCCACTTCAGCACTAGTTGAGAATATTCCTTTGCCTAGTTATTTTTTTTTTTTTTTGGTGGGTAGGTAGTGTAGGTACTCATATTACTCGGAGCCCGCTATTGCGCTGGTTCCTCATTCGCAGTTTAGTGCTCGGCCACTGAAGACACTATCGTCCTAAATAATTCAAGTACCATTATTTCGTGCGCATTATGCCGAAACGTAAAGTATCTAGGACGTGTGAAGAAGAGCTTGATCATTTAATGCGCAAATTGCGTAAACTAGAAAAGAAAATTCAAACCAACAATACCGTGGTACCAACCGAGGAATTACCGGGAACTGTTGAAACAGGTATGTACCTACTAATACTTTTTTGTAAAAGTGAAAGTGATAACTTTATTAACGTGTTGTTATGGGTACGTAATGCAAACCAGAATCAGCCATTGGGGCTTTTTCGTTGCAATTTAAATGTGACGGTTGGCGTTCAATTCATTGGGGATTGTTACCTAACCTGAACAAGATAACGTTTGTTATCAATTTTGTGCAATTCTGTAGATTTATTTAATCCATTTTTACAAGGCAAATATATAAAAAAAAAAAAAACCCGTACCTACCTACCCTTATAAACTCGACGTATTTACGTTGCGATGACAATAAGTGTGACAACCTGAATAGCCATTGGGGCTATTTCACCGCACGCTTAGTGATATAATAAAACCGATTATCATAACCGATTTTCGTGTTTATTTCTAGACCCACCTGATGCGCTAGAGCCATCTGATTGGCTGAGCGATGAACACGAACCGGAAACGTTCGAATTCATGGACACCAATGTCATTGAGCAATCATTACCAACTAATGATATCCAAAACGACATACTGGCTCTGCAAGAACAGCCTAGCACGTCCGTGCCACCCGTACAAGAGGAGGTCACAGTCACTGCGCAGTCTAACACATGTTTGGACACTGAAGTTCTGGAAATCCTCGGTGAAGACCCTTCACTATCGGAAAAACGTGGAAAAGATATCCATGAAGAAATAGCATCTCGATTTGGACATATAGCCTCAGAGGGGTTAAACAAAGACACCAGAAAAAACCTAATGTTAAAGTACCCGCTTCCTGGAAATTGTCTTCGTATTGACTCCCCTAAAATAAATCCGGAAGTCAAAGCCGCTATGCAAGAAAGCTTCATAAAACGCGATAAAGGCATTGAAGCCAAACAAAAGCAGGTGGCAAGTGCAATATCATGCCTGGGTGATATAATCACAACACAATTAAACTCTGAAAACAAAGACAAGGAGTTACTTCAAAAATTGATGGATCTTGGCAGATTAATGTGCGACGTTCAGCACGCTGACTCAGTGACAAGAAGAAATTTTATATTGTTTTCACTGAAAAAAGACATGTCGGAACATCTGTCAAGTACAAAGATTGACGCTTTTCTATTTGGGGAAACGTTAGCTGACACGCTAAAGGCAGCGAAGTCAATACATAAATCTGGGGTCGAGCTTAAAGCTGACCAATCTAACTCGGCGAAGCGATCAAAATTTCCTAACCAGAGGAATTTAAACAGGAAGGCTCCCGGTCCGGCTTACAGGCAGTCGGGCCCTCCACAGAGGAGCCGCGAGCCTGCAGCGAGAGCGCGCGCAGCCCCGCTGCCGCCCGCGCACTCATCGAGGCCGTGGCCGCGTCAGCAGCCGCCGCCACCCCCTGCTCAAACTCGACGCCGCCTGTAAATACAGTTGAGTATGCCGGTCGCTTACATCTTTTTAAAACTCAATGGTCACTTATAACAGAGGACCGCACAGTCCTCTCTTGGATTGACGGTTATAAAATCCCCTTCTCTAGTCCACCAACTCAAAACTATATTCCGTCTACCCCAGCACAGTCCACTGAAGAAAAAAGACAGTTCAATGAGGCAATAGGTAATTTATTACATATTGGGGCGGTATCCCTATGTGAACCATGCGAGGGCCAGTTTATATCAAGCATTTTCCTTACCCCCAAGCCTAATGGAAAATATAGATTTATTTTGAATCTCAAAAATCTTAATCGCTTCATAAAGACTGATCATTTTAAGTTGGAGGACCTCCGTACAGCTATTAAACTTGTTACACAAGACTGTTGGATGGCTACCCTCGACCTAAAGGACGCTTACCTCTTGGTAAAAATTCATGAGAACTCCAAAAAATATCTTCGATTTATCTATGATCAAAAACTGTACCAGTTTAACGTCCTTCCATTCGGGCTTAATACGGCTCCATTCGTATTCACGAAAATGACCAAACCAATAGTAAAATTACTTCGAACCGCTGGTTTGCTCTCGACTCTTTATTTAGACGATTGGCTCCTTCTGGGACGTACCTTTTCAGATTGTGTGCAAAACCTCGACATTACCAAAAAATTACTAGTTTCACTTGGCTTCATCATCAACGAAGAAAAGAGCATTTTCGTACCCTCCATGAAATGTAAATATTTAGGTATGATCATCAACTCCCACGAGCTTACCCTAAGCTTGCCCCAAGAAAAAAGGGCACGCATCAGTTTTGAATTACAAGCTTTTCAGAAGTTGCGTCGTTGTTCAGTCAGGAAATTAGCTCAATTAACGGGTCTGCTTGTATCAGCATGCCCTGGAATAGAATACGGGCTTCTCCACACCAAGGAGCTGGAGCGCTGCAAATTTCTTAACCTGAAAAACGATGATGATTATGAAAAAGTCATAAACATCCCCGACTCACTGCAGATAGATATTCAATGGTGGCTTAATCGCATTTTGAATTCAGTACGTCGCATAAGAAGTGACGACTATCACACTGAAATATTCTCTGACGCCTCAACGACGGGGTGGGGCGCAGCCTGTATGGGCAATACAGCTAGTGGTAGTTGGTCAAACACCGAGTGCAAAAAGCACATCAACTATCTTGAATTGTTGGCTGCTTTCATTGCTCTAAAAGTATTTGCAAAAGACTTGTCCAATTGCCAGATTCTTTTGCGCGTAGACAACTCAACTGCAGTTGCCTATATTAACCGGATGGGTGGTGTTCAGTACTGTGGGTACTGAACACCACCCATCCGGTTAATCCTTACACAAATCACTAGAGAAATTTGGGAATGGTGCGAGAATCGAGGATTGTACATTTATGCATCTTATATAAAGTCTAGTAATAATATCGTAGCAGATGCAGAGTCACGGAGAAACCACCCAGACATTGAGTGGGAGCTAGATGATAGGGTCTTCAATCTCATAACTCGTTGTTTTGGCTCACCCGAGATTGACCTATTCGCAAGCCGCATAAATAAAAAATGTGAAGCTTATATCTCATGGCATAGGGATCCTGATGCAATTGCTATCGACGCCTTCACAATATCATGGGCAAACAAGCATTTCTATGCTTTTCCCCCTTTCTCGATGATTTTGAAAGTTCTCAGGAAAATAATCGCCGAAAAATCTAAAGGTATTGTAGTTGTTCCATCATGGCCCACCCAGCCTTGGTATCCAGTCTTTCAAGCCCTTATAGTCTCTAAAGTTTTATCATTTCCACCTCACAAACGAGCTTTAATCTCGCATTCCAGCTCCAGTCGGATACACCAGACGATTACCCTGGAGGCTGCAGTCTTATCCGGGAGGCACTATCAAGAAGAAGCGTACCACCATCTTCACTGGAAATAATGATGGCGTCATTATCGGCCAACTCCCTCAAGCAATACGACACTTGCCTGAGGAAATGGTGGAACTACTGTAAACATATACTCACACCAATGTGTTTATCGCGTCTATTCCTACTGTCATTCATTTTTTGACTAAACAATTTCACCAGGGTGCGCAATATGGTACCCTCAATTCTTGTAGATCGGCCCTCGCAATTTTATTAGGATCTACCATATCTAAAGATGACAGAATACAGCGATTCTTCAAAGGTGTGTTTCGTCTCCGACCATCTTTACCAAAGTATAGCTACACATGGGACACGAATTGCGTACTTGACTACCTAAGTCAATGGTATCCAAATGAAGAGCTGTCATTTGATAAATTAACTAGAAAAACAATCACATTACTAGCACTTACAACCGCCCATAGATTACAAACCTTATCCAAAATAAATATCAAGAACATTAATGTTTCATCAAACCACATCAGTATTAGAATCCCAGATATCATTAAAACTTCTAAAGCTGGTTCCAATCAACCAACGCTTTACATTCCATTCTTTAATCAAAAACCTGCAATTTGTCCCGCTGCCACATTGATTTGCTATGCAAATAAATCGACGCCCTTTAGAAAATCTGACCTGTTGTTCGTAGCTATAAAAAAGCCCCACAAAGCAGTCGGCACCCAAACCCTCAGCCGCTGGGTAAAAACGACACTAAGTGAGTGCGGGATCGACACATCCGTGTTCTCTGCGCACAGCACGAGGCACGCAAGCACGTCGCGTGCGCACTCACTCGGTGTAAGCGTCGATGCTATCCGCAACACAGCCGGCTGGAGCGGCAACTCAACTGTGTTTGCGAGGTTCTACAATAGAACGATTTTGAACAATGATTGTACATCCTTGGCTCATTCGGTAATCAATAGCTAAAGACATTTCTTCACTTTGTAGGAGAAACTATTTACATTACTATTTTGTAACTGTTATAATTATTATAAGAATAATTGTATTCATGTTATGTAAACGGAAGAAGTTTATTCCATTTTTATTATGTTCAAGTGATTATAACAATTTTTAATTTGTAAAATTAAAACAGAGGTTACTTAATTTGTTGGAAAATAAACATTCGTTTTTATTTTCATCTAAAAGGTTGTATCATTGATGATATTTCCCTCACATACTCTCAAATTCTACATGTAACTACTAATCTTGAGGACGAGGCGTGAAGTATAATTGATGATTAAACGAACTTACCTGTAAGTGAAGTTCTATCATAATTATACGAAACGCCTCGTCCGAAGAGATTAGTAACTGCCCGCCCGCCCTATCCATCCCGTTACTAACCTCTTAGGAAATACATACATCAATGATCTATGGATCTTACTCTAAACTAAATGAGGAACCAGCGCAATAGCGGGCTCCGAGTAATATGAGTACCTACACTACCTACCCACCAAAAAAAAAAAAAAAAAATAACTAGGCAAAGGAATATTCTCAACTAGTGCTGAAGTGGCGACCTCTATGCGATACTACATGTAACTACTAATCTCTTCGGACGAGGCGTTTCGTATAATTATGATAGAACTTCACTTACAGGTAAGTTCGTTTAATCATCAATTATGCATATTACAGCCGTAACGGGTCACAGCGCAACGCATTTTCATACAAAAAAGTAAACTGCAGGCCGCCTGTGTTTTTGTTCATAGAAAATATATGAAACTGATGTAGACTGTGTTTGCAATGCGGTGCGGCTCGTCCAAGTCTGCGTTAGCCTAAATACAGCATTGGTGCTTCCCGATTAATATAAGTATAATCTTCTCTTTCTTCCGTACAACACCTACCTACCTCCTTAATTTAGTACCTGCTTTATTCCGCGGCAAAAAAGGTTTGTCTCAAGGGTTGAAACCTACTTACCTAGGTCTTTTGATAAAAGAATTTAGTGCGAAAACATCTGTAACACTGACTGTATAATCCCTAGTGAGATAACATTATAGGGTATGAATCAAACAAGCCTAATTTTAATTCACAACTAACTACTAGAATGTACAATGCGTGCCACAAAAGAAGAGACTTGACACACCATGTGGTTTGACATGCGCAGTACACGATTTTAGGTATTTTTAGCGGTATGAGGTCTGAGTGAGGGACGGGACTGGACGTCATAGGGGCGGCGGAAAGAGGCGGGGGAGGCGGGGTCAAGTCTCTTCTTTCGTGGCACGCATTGTATATGAATCTTTAGAAGCTAACTATAGCAAAAAAAAATCATTATCGTTGTATGTTGCTCTTAGCAAATATAAAGAACATCGGTCTTATTGTATAACACACTTACAATGGCAATGGCAATGGCTTTCGTTTTGACAGTTCAACAACATTCATTGCGTTATTTACGTTGTTGAGCAGACAAATTTTTCGAACATATGGAGCAATGGATTAGGAATTTCTCATCAAATTCATTCGGATTGTTACAGAAAATGTTTCACCCAATAAGGGTACTGGATATCAACAAGTTCAAAAGAGAAAAAACACCATATGGGCAGACTTTATATGGGTGGGTAGGTACAGACGTCAGCACATCAAGCTACCCGAAACTGTAAAATTTTCCGAATCATCTTTGAACCTTATGCTTTAGAGATAAAGTTGAAAATCTATTAAAGAAATTTGACAGATTGTTGTAACGTGATGTGCTGGCGTCTGTACATAATATGCGTTGTCTCATGAATACTCTATGCGCAGGATTTATCAAAGCGAAGCAAACAAACGGTATTGTCCTGAAAATGCCTGTGATACTCAGGCTGTAAGCGACTGTTATCGTCACTATGCAAACGCTTAAGAGAATTCGAGAAGAATTTGTTAGCGGAGAGAGCGATGTTATAGGCGTCTGTAGTCCATATGGTTCTTTGATCCGATTCCGAGTGCTCAACTAGTGTTTCGGGACATCGCCAAGCGGTTGGTCGATTCTTCACGTGACCACAAGGCTGGAATATTTTAGCCCAAAGAAACCAGCCTTATGGGACCTTCTCCCATTGACAGCAAGGCGGAATTATTTTGATGGTCAATGTTGCTTGATGTTCCCCTTTTTTATATACTTGCACATAATAATATAATATATAGGTATTTTAGTGTTAGCTTGTAAATTTATATGACATATTAATGGCGGGGCGGGAAATATAATATTAATGGGGAGTCCTTTTGACATCATAATTCAACTCTCATTTAGTAATAGTCAGTAGTGAGTTAGTGACCAGTATTTCTCTTCAAAATCATATTTTTTTAAACGGGCGGTTCACCGAAAAGAGCATGAATTTTTTCGCTAAGTACCTATTAATGATTTCAAAATTGCGATGGACGAAAGAAATCTGAGAAAAAACAGATTCAAATACCAGCTTGCTACCATTTTATTGGACGACTAGCTTCGCCCCGCGGTTTTGCCCGCATAAGTTTCGATCCAGTGGGAATATCGGAGTAAAAAGTATACTATGTTGTTATTCTGGTTATAAACTATCTGTGTGCCAAATTTCATCCAAATCCGTTTAGTAATTTTTGCGTGAAGGAGTAATAAACATCCATTCATCCATCCTCTCACTTTCGCGTTTATAATACTAGCAGCACCCCGCAGTTTCACCCGCATAAAGGCTCGTACACACAGGCGCGACGCGACACGCGACACAAAGGCACCGCTCGTTGCGCGACTTGCGGTGCCTTTGTGTCGCGTGTCGCGTCGCGCCTGTGTGTACGAGCCTTAAGTCTCGATCCCGTGGGAATATCGTGATAAAAAGTACCCTATGTGTTATTCGGATGTATAAGCTATATTACTTTAAAGTTTCAACAAAATCCGTTTAGTGGTTTTTGCGTGAAAGAGTAACAAACATCCATCCTCTCAAACTTTTGCGTTTACAATATTAGTAGGATTTGTAGTTTGTGGAATGTTCAACTATTCATTGTTAAGAAAAGGCCTATTGGATGTTACATAATTATTATAACAGCACGCCTGTATTTCTATGGCTCAGGCAAACGTGGTGGTGGTGGTACCTATTGGAAGTTCGTCGCTCGCATGACTAAAAGTCCTGTCTCATTTTTTTGCCGATTTGAGTCGGGACAATCTAAATTTTCCATTCGTGATTCTTTACATTTTGTTGCCTTTCAAAGTGGTTATAAGTATTTTGAGATCCAAATAACATAGAGGTATGACGTTAATGAAAAATGTAAAGAATAACGAATAGAAAAATGTGGCTTTCCCAACCCAAATCAGCCAATATTGAGATACGACTTTTAGTCATGCGAGCGACATGTTAAGGCTCCTTCAAACAGGCGCGACACGACACCGGACACAAAGGCACCGCAAGTCATGCAACGAGCGGTGCTTTTGTGTCGCGCGCGATTATATCGCGTATCGCGCCTGTTTGTAGGAGCCTTTAATGAAACAAAGTTTGATAATACTAGGATTTTCTGGTAACCGCTAGGTCTTATACCTTTGACCGTGTAAGGTCATCTCCCTACTAACAGAGATGTTAAATAAGTAACGAACCTTGAGGGCAACATGTTCTAAGTTATTGTGCTGTAGTCCAAACGTTGCCCTTTGTCGAGTTAAAATTTTTAGTCAAATTATTCTTGTTAGCCTTTGTGGAGTTTAAACAATTCGTTTGTAAACACGCATGGATGTTGGAGCAAATGCTTATTTATAGTTAAATATTTAACAGTGGCTCTGCTAGTGGATTCGTTAATAAGTTAAGTTGTAATATTTGGGGGCGCAGCAAGTGGCGCCATCTAGTTTGTTACGAAGTTACTGGAATGATCGAATAGGTCGAATAAGACTGACACTGGCTGGTACAGTCACTCTAGCAGAGCGTCACATCGAGTGTCAGTTGCTTGGCGGCTGTCTTCAGATGACAGAAATAGAGAGACAGGGAAGCTGCCTCTATATTCCGGCACAATTCTGAAGATATTGAAGTTGCTGAACCACTAATTTGATGACCTGTTCGGGTTAAGGCTATATTGATTCCTGCGCCGTTATATCAAATGGGGTGCAAAGAACACTAATCCCCTTTTCACACGTTGCGGCTGCAGTTCCGTGGGGTGGCAAGAGTTTTAAGCGGAGGAAGTAGAGTTTTGAGTGGATTGTTCGTAAGAAAGCCCTCATACTTCGAATATCAGAGGGGCAATTCTACTAATTTTAACAACGTTCACAGTCTGATCTCAGTCTCAATCTGTCAAAAAATACTTCAAATTTCCCTACATTTTGACAAGTTTTTGACATTTCTTTGTCGCTGAGATGAGACTGCGACTAGATTTTGAACGTTTTAAATTACGAGAATTGGCCTTCAGAGATCTGAAGCGTCTGAAAAGGAATAGAATATAATACTCTCTCTCTCTCTCTCTAGGAACTACGGACAAAGGCACTCAATCGTGTCATGATGCTGCGGTGTCGCATTGCGCGTGCGCACGCATCGGACTTTCGGCCACAAAAACGATGCCGAGAGGTGTGATGTTATACGAAGCCTACTGGAACTACTATTCAATAGTCAATGAGATATTTTACTGCTTAGAGGGTGACATATCGACGCACAAACTGTAACCGTAGAAATTTCTCGTTGGTTATAAAAAAAAACCGGTCAAGTGCGATTCGGAGACGCGCTCCGAGGGTTCTGTAGAATTTTGTAGGTACTATGTAAATAATTTATCACGGGTATTTTTTTTTAAATGTAACTACAATTTTATGGTTTTCGGATTTTTCCCTTTACTTGTGCTACATGACATTGTTTTTTACCAAATTTCATGATTCTAGGTCAACGGGAAGTGCGTAATCGCGCGCGACACAAAGACACCGCTCGTTGCGCGACTTGCGGTGCCTTTGTGTCGCGCGCGATTTTATCGCGTGACGCGCCTGTTTGAAGGAGCCTTAAGTCGGGGCCGGCTGGTACCACTGAGCCACAACTGCTTTATGTTATTTCTCTTTGCTGCACTAATTTTAATTACTATGCTTGCTCCAAAACTAAACGAGACTTTTACACTGCAGAAGTAATTACTGGCTGATATTAATTCTGACTATAATATACTCTTAATAATAATCTAGAATCATACATAACAAGAACACATTAGGAGTAGTTAAATATTGAATTATAGCCACAATTAATATTAATTTATAACTGAAGTACTAAGCGATATTGAATGTGCTATTATTTAATGTAAGTTTGCAGGTACAATCACGAGCTTAAATATCTTAAGCTTACGCAAGATTCAGAGACGTTTTTAAAGTATTGATAGATATTTGTTACGAGTGTTATCACCAGCCTACAGCAGTCTACTGCTGGACAGGCTCTAATCATAAACTTCTCAGCCTGAGTAGGAATAACCTTAGAATAATAAATAGATACAATTACGGGCCACAACCTCCTTAACAAAATTTATTTCAACATAGGCGCCACGGACAGCCCCCTTTGCAGGGGCTGCCTTGATGCCGAGGAATCAGCCGCCCACGTCATCCTGGATTGCGAGGCCGTGGCTTCTCAGCGTGCAGAATTCCTCGGAACAATGAGGTCGCTCCGCGAAGCCTGTGAAGCTCCCAGGAAGCTTCTGTGCTTTCGGGCGGAGCGCACATCGGACCGAGTGAGAGTCTATGTGCGGAAAAGGGAGTCCCCTAATCATCATCATCATCAGGCCCCTCTAATCGCACGCCATTCAGCTCGATTCTCTGCAACATTCGTCCAGCTGATACCGCGGCTGGTAGCAGGTGGATGATAGTTACCGAGAATTTTCGCAGGTTGGCCCAGTCGCACCTAGACAGAGGGCGTTATGCCTTACGTTTGGCGATTCGCGGTCATCACTCAAGAACATGTCTACCCCAGTGGTCATCGGTTCTACGGCTCATATGGCCGACCTATTGCCGCTTCAGTTTGCTTTTTCTGTGAGCTATATCGACAACTTTGATTCTTTGCCGGATCATCTCATTCCGGATTTCATCCCTCAGAGAGACTCCAAGCATAGGTCGTTCCACAGCTCTGTGAGTTATTCTTCGCACACATTACCTTGCCGTTACCATGATCGCCGCCAAAATCAGCAATAGCAAGGCGGCAAATTCTCTGCCACGAACATAATATTATCAAAACCACACTATTATGAAAAATACTGGCCAAACGCGAGTCAGACTCGCACACGAAGAGTTCCGTACCACAAGGCAAAAACGCCGAAAAAAACACGTTTGTACTTTGTTGTATCTGTTTTTAGTATTTGTTGTTATAGCGGCAACAGAAATATATCATCTGTGATAATAATTTTAACTGTCTAGCTATCACGGTTCATGAGATACAGCCTGGTGACAGACAGACAGACGTAGGGACAGTGGAGACTTAGTAATAGGGTCCTGTTTTTACCCTTTGGGTAAGGAACCCTAAAAAAGGTATTTCATCAAAGTTGCAATTGTTATTTTAGGACAATAACGGTTTTGAATTTTGCGCAACTGCCGGTCGATTCTGTAAAAATCTCACCGTGAAAACTTAGGTGAAGTGAGTTTGTTTTTGCTAGGAATTGACACTATTGACAGCTCACTCCACGCTCACTTCATCTAAGTTTTCACGGTGAGATTTTTACAGAATAGCACCACAGAAAGGTATTTATGCTCGTGACTGTACATTGGTTGCGATGGCTCCAAGTTCTGCCATTAGGTACAACATTATTATTGGACCTTGCGCTTAAATTAAACGCTTTCTTGAACTTCAAGTTGGAACAGTTTAGGTGTAAAAGTAAAGGCTCCTACAAACAGGTGCGACACGCGATGTAATCGCCCGCGACACAAAGACACCGCTCGTTGCGACTATTATTATTAATTATTTACAATGGATTACTTCGACAAACTTTAACCCTACTTAAGGCTCCTTCAAACAGGCGCGACACGACACGCCACACAAAGGCACCGCAAGTCGCGCAACGAGCGGTGTCTTTGTGTCGCGCGCGGTTATATCGCGTTTCGCGCCTGTTTGTAGGAGCCTTAAATAGGGTTAAAGTTTGTCGAAGTAATCCATTGTAAATAATTAATAATCTTTCTCAGTAAAAAGGAATCATTTTATTGAACTATCTTTTAGCATTGGGTAAATGTTTTGTCATACTTTAAAAACCGTGCGAAGCTGGGACGGGTCGCTAGTCCTGACTAATATTAGAAATGCGAAAGTGAGTTTGTTTTTTGGTTTGAACGCACTAATCTCTGGAACTGCCAGTCGGATTTAAAAAAATAAAATTATGATAAATAAAATTCATTTAATCCAGGCAAGACCCATATTTAGATAAAATTAAAATATCACAATGCCTACTAAACAACTACAGAATAAAATTTCTCTAAAAAAAAAGAAAATGGCTTAATGCCTAATTAAAAAAAAATCTTTTTGCATTTGATAGCCCAATTCTTGGGGATCGCTACTTACATCATATTAGGACCTTTAGGAGGCGAGCAAAAAGAAAAAAATGTAAGAAACGACGGTAAGCAAAAACGAATTAATAGCGCGGACAGGCGATGCGATGCGACGGGGTGAGTTTTTTTTCAGGATGGGAAATCATCAAATGGGTCGGTCCTGGTGGGTCGAGGGAACAAAACTTGACGCGGTTATAGTGTATAAAGATACTCGTACCTAGGACCAAAATTATAATCAGATTTTTTTTTGTAAAATAGGCGAGAACTTATAACATGTTTCATAGATACAAAGACAAAATATATACTTAATTATGAACATCGGTTATAGAATTCGCTTGCCTTGGACCAAAATTATAATCAGTTTTTCTTAGTAAAATAGACGAGAACTTTAAACATGTTTCAATAGATGCAAAGATAAAATATAAATGAGCATCGGTAGAATTCGCTCACAATTTTGATTTGATCGGATTACCCAACGGCCCTTTTTTAGGGTTTCACATCAAAATTGGATGAACATCTTGTTTGTAGATATTTGTCTCGATATGTTATCTGAATCTCATTTCAATGTCAAAGGCTATCTTCTTGGAAATATGAAATGCTATATGTATATTTTGTTAACTAGCGACCCGCCCGTATTGCATTGTTTTTACGTCTTGACAAAACGTCGATATTTCTTTATTATATGAAAGTTTTATATTTATCTTAAACACATAAACCTTCCGGAATCATCATCTGCCTAGCCTTTTCCCAACTATCTTGGGGTCGGCTTCCAGTCTAACCGGATGCAGCTGAATACCAGTATTTTACATAGCACGATACCTCTTGGTAAGACTGGTTTTCTGACTTTCGAGCTTCTGAATACCCGTAACGACTGTCAAGGACCTACAAAAATGACAACCGGAACTAACGGCTTAATGTGCTTTCAGAGGCACGGAGGGGTCTTGAATGGATGGTTCACCTATCCACGAACTGACCTCAGATAGCGTAGCTAACCTTGAAGATGGATCCGTGCTGCTGTTAGTATTTAACTGCGAGTCACACACATTCACGATAAAAAAAAATTACCGTGAATGTATACAGGGTTATTGGAAAAACACCAACAACCTCTTAAGAGGTCATTCTACTCATCATTAATAACAACTTTTACTATGAGACCAAACCTGAAATTGGGAAAAAAACATCAGCTGTTCCCTACATTGTGACGAGTTATACGAACATTGTAGAGAACAACTGATTTTTCGCAATTTCAGGTTTTAGTCCCATAGTAAAAGTTGTTCATAATGATAAGTATAGACGCGCCAGCACATCAAGCTACCCAAAATTGTCAAATTTTCCCAATCAACTTTGAATGCTATAACGATAGTTGAAAATCTTTTAAAGAAATTTGACAGAACGTAATAGCTTGATGTGCTGGCGTCTGTACTATGACCTCTTAAGAGGCTGTTGGTGTGTTTCAAATAACCCTGTATAATTATACTCCTTTCGTCTTACGTTCTCCATTTCTTTCTCTGATAAAATACTATGGCATTATACTCATAAAAAGTATCGTTCTATAAAACGTCAATCTCGAGCCACCAGTCTTACTGGGGCTTTCAGATGAATTCATCGCGACACGACAAAGCTTTCATGATTACGTTCACTTCATTCAACTCCAGCTTATAATAAACTGAAGCCAATCTCTTTAAGCCGAGTTCTACTCCATTCACTCGACTTTTATCTCTTTCGATCAGTCTGACTTAGATTTTTGGCGGTTTAATACGTATTTGTGGGTGATATTAAGGGTAAGCCCCTTAATATGACTAAACCATGACCTAAAGCGCGGTCACTGTGGGACTGCATAGAAAAGAAAGAGAAGCGCGATAACACAATACTGGTAATTTATTGCAAAATATGAAGCAATTATTTAATTACAAAACTCTTTAGACTAAAAAAATTTGGACTTTGGACAAACATTAGTATTTTAGTATGTAGCTTGTAGAATAATCTGACAAAAAATCAGAATGATTGTATGTATATTAGTATGGTTTTTATTGTAAAAAGAAAATCTTCATGATTTTTTTTCTTACATATCAAATTAATTGTATTATGTTTTCAACACACTATCTACCTAGCATATATCCTGAAGAATATCATATATTTTTCTGATTTTGTTTACTGTAGTTGATCATATACTTACCTACTTTTATTGTTTTGAAAACTTGCGTTTTTGTGTTTAGGTCCTGCAAGCCTCTTAATCTTAACTTTAAACACTTTTTTGTGTTTCGTGTGTAGATTTTCAGTTAATTTTGAGATGCTCGTGGCTAAATAAAAACAGTCGTACGGATCGATGAAACCACACACACACTACACACACACACACACACACACACACTACACACACCACACACACACACACACCACACACACACTACACTACACACACACCCTACACTTGCCGCGGTCGGTTCGTGGATGCGTGACCATCTATTTACATGTCGAGACTCCTCCGTGCCTCGGAAAGCACGTTCGTAAGCTGTTGGTCCCAGCTGTCGTTACGTACATTGTCGTAGATTTTTGACAGTCGTAACGGGTAGTAAGAAGTCCAAAATTCTGTCAACCGTTCTTACAAGTCTTCAAGGGGTATCATGTTACCCAGTAACTGGGATGTGGAGGTCAGATTGGCAGGCATTCCATGTAAAATACGTCAGTATGTTCAGCTGCGTCCAATTAGACTGGAAGCTGACCCCAACATAATGTTAGGCAGATTGATTGTCTGTAGATTTTGCATAATTAAATTAGGAGGACATTTACGAGTATTTTACCGTCTGTCTTTTTCTACAGCATTGGACTTTAAAAGTACACTTTTTGCATTTTGAACTACACCGTTTTTCAAACATTAATGGTGCTTTACATAATGCAATGGATCTTGGACAGGGGCATGCAGCATTTTGTCTGTGCTTTTGATAAAAGAGGGTTAATTACATTATTAACTGACGAAAAAAAGGAAACGATGTCGAGGAATATATTTTTTATCACACCTGCTCTGAAAATACATACTAATTATACCAATTAGAGGGAAGAAACGCCTTTATCCCGCCCTTCAAATCCTTTCATCCCAAGGTATGGAAGTTTGTATGAAAATCCTTCCGACCCAAGGGTGGGAAATATGTATGAAATTCCATTACATACCCGGTTTTTCTTTTTTTTAATTTGTCAGCAGTCATACTGCCAAGAGACTTTAACTGTCTACTAATTAAATTTCAAGTAAATTGTTACTGGCCACATACAGTTTTTTTTTTACCAGTTACCAACCTCCTTGGTGCATACAGAAAATTAAAAACGAAATTATTTTTGTATATAAAACGCGCGGAATCACGGAAGAAGTGGCTGCATGACCTTATGATCTTAGCCTACTCCAGAAAAAAGCCCGCGCATTTTCGCAAAAACACATTTATCTTTGTGTTTTTTGTAAAATATGGATACTTCGAGCGACAGTTATGATGTTATCCCTAACACACCGCCAGAACTATTAGAGACGGCCCGAGAAGTTGTTGATAATCTGTTGCCGTGTCTCAAAATATCAAGATACCCGGACAAAATGTAACATCTTAATAGCTGCACTTTTAATAATTGTACTTTTACTAAATATAAACATTTCTATGCATTTATGTCCATAATTTTCCTCGTAGGTGTAATAAAAAGCACTATACATCCCTCAGGATAAAGTACAGTTCCATACCTCAAATGGTTTGCGCCCCTCGCAAGCTCGTGGCGCAAATGCCATAATCTCGGTATGGAACTGTCACTTTCTTCCCTCTGAAGTAATGTACTATTAAAAGTGAAACTTCTTAGACGGCAATTTTCGCATATTTCGAAACATGAGAGAGAAGAATCTCTCTCTCTCTCTCTGTATCCTTCTATTAAGTATCTCTTGTGTTTTATAAAAAATAAAGCTGTCACGCTCAATTTTCAAAACAGCCTGTAAAATACACCACATTTCACTCCACTTTTGTTTATAAACCTGCAGAATAAAATGGAGTTTGAGATTCAAATGAAATTGTGGTTGACGCCATCTTTTTTATATACATATTCCCAAAAGAGCCACATGGAGAGCTATATGCCAGTGTTCATCTGAACAAAATATTTACCAAAAAGATATAGAGATACGAACTTTTCTTTTATTTTTCACATGTAAAACAGTATGTATTTTTTTTTTCACGAGCCAATCAGCACTCCAGATACAAAATAAATATTTTTATTTGTGTAGAGGTGTAGGTACGGTCTGCAGGGATTGCGGAAAAATGCTTTGAAATGATGTGGAAAAATCATAATATTGGTATTTATTTTGGTGTAAACTGTGTGTTTATGCAATAGTATATTATTTTATAATAGATATAATATTTTTGATGCAGGTCCAACATTCAAGCAATTAGAACTACGAAGGATCATTTTTTCATCACATTTTCATTTAGCTCTCCTTTCAAATAAATATTTAAAGCCACGGTCAAAACTTTACTTGGTATATTGGCAGACCGAAGATTGCGGTCAAAGTTTTCTAGAAGTAAGATACTTATCGACGGCGAAGTGCCAATACCTCCTAAGTGATTTTTTTTTGAGAAATTTACTTTTTTTTCGTTTTGAATTTAAAGGCGTTATTCGCATGTTTTAGTGAAATCGCCTAAGTGTATTTTTAGGTGCAACAGCATTAAATTCAAATGTGGAAATATGTACCTCCCAACTAAAACAACGTGTCTATTTTCGAACGTTTTTTTCCAGTATGTGTAAATTTTTGACTTTGTCAGTTAGGAGTTATTGGCACTTCGCCGTCGTTATGTAGGTACTAACGGTTATAGATTGGTTTGAAGAATCTCAAACGAAATCTGATTGAAAACTTGAAATGAAGTGAAGTGGAAATTACTTTCTATGATCTCTGGCGACTTATGGATTTTATATAAAATGTTAAAGGCTCCTACAAACAGGCGCGACGCGCGACGCGAATCGCGCGCGGTACAAAGGCACCGCTCCGCTCGTTGCGCGACTTGCGGTGTCTTTGTGTCGCGCGCGATTTTATCGCGTGTCGCGCCTGTTCGCAGGAGCCTTAAATCAGTGAAACGTATTTGGACCGCTTCGTTGGTCTGCCGCTGAGCATGAAGTCCTGCACCCTGTATAAGGGGTCTCACACTGTATTGAATTTTGCGTCACATTCTTGACAATTGAATTGGTGGAGAAAAAGTTTCATCATTCATGCTGCCGGTCGATTCTGTAAAAATCTCACCGTGAAAACTTAGGTGAAGTGAGCGTGGAGTGAGCTGTCAATAGTGTCAATTCCTAGCAAAAACAAACTCACTTCTCCTAAGTTTTCACGGTGAGATTTTTACAGAATAGCACCGCTGTAAATAAAATACCTATCTACTACGAAAGTACAGCCATCGCCCTAATTGCGTAACGTACTATCAATCTGAAACTGAATCATTTTGATGGATATTGATAATCCATTGCTTCAAGTGTTCAAAAAATGTGTCTGCACAACAACGTAAATTACGCAATGAATGTTGTTGAATTTTCAAAATAAAACCCATTGCTACTGATAATGTGTTACGCAATTAAGCCCCTCTGGGTTAGTTTCTCGGGTCAGGAAGGTGTTGTTAGGTTTTTCAATATGAAGGAGGCGTCGGGGTGGCAACCGCCTTGGCGCCTAATTTGCCGAAACCCGCTTACCAAACAAGGTAGGTGGACCTTTGGGGTCGCGGGCGCACAGAGTGGGGACTCTGTCCGCCCACCAAGTGACCCCAGGGAAGACGGTGGCACAGTGATCACGTGCTGCCGTGCATAGCGAGGCTCAGGGGAGGCCCCTTTACAGTCTCCCCAGGGATGTGCCTTACAGGCGTTGCACAGGGGGTTCCGGAACTGGTCTTTTAAGAGGAACCGGGACCACCCCTATGTGCTGATGGTGATCACCGGGGCGGTTTTAGTGAGGTAAAAATCCCACACTCCCCGACTCCCTCCCCGGAGGTCGGGTGCCTTTTGAAGGTTTCACCCGCCAAAAAAAAAAATTTTTCAATATGGAATTTCTCAGTAGCAACCCGGAGTCTGGATTTGTGCCTCTAATACATAGGACTTAAACATTACTGGAGAAATGTGAGTGCATTCTAATAGGTACACCTCTGTCTAAGCCTTCGAGGAATATATGCGTGATGTTATTTATGTTTTGTGTGACAAAAAAAAAAACAAACATCTACCATCATCAGCCTTTTCTCAACTATATTGGGGTCGGGAATACTTGTATTTTACATGGAGCGACTACCTATCTGACCTCCACAACCCACTTACTGGGTAATACGATACCCCTTGGTAAGACTGGTTGTCAGACTATCGGATTTCTGACTACCCGTAACGACTGTCAAAGATCCACGAATGACAGCCGGGATTAATGTGCTTTCCGAGGCACGGAGGGTCACTCATCCACAGAGCAACCGCGGCAAGCGTAGCTTAACCTGATCGTTCGACCTGTGCGGCTGTTATTATTTAGCCACGGTCCCGTCTACAAACATCTACCAATATCCTGTAAATAATCCTACGCACGTCCTTCACTGTTTGTAATAGGTAGGTATGTTCAGTCTAGTATCGATGTCATGGACCAAGTGATTATTAGGACATTATAAAAAATGCCCGGGCAGTATGAAAAGTGCCCAATATGAGAGGGCAGTGTGATAATAACTATTTAAATAATCAAATCGACCAGGCATTTTTTATAATGCTAGTCACCTATGGGGCAGAACAATGAGGGTTTTCGTGAAAATTTACGACACCAGTTGGCACCACTGTGACAAGAGGTCTCCCAATATAAAATATATGATGACGTTCATCATTCAGTCATGACTAAAGAAAATATAGGCTTTTTGACAGATGTCTCGACCTGACGTGTCAGTGCTGCCACCTAGCGAACGTCATTTCAGGAAACCCTCATTAAAACCAGGTTTAATTACTGTAATTTTTATTTCAAACGTAGAATCAATATTTAAAATCAAAAAACATCTTTCCATTCATAGACACTCTGCTGGCGATAGGCGACTAAGGATGCAAGAGCGAGCGAAGGGCACCCCGAGGTTATTTTTGGTTAGGTTACTTTAAACCCTTTACACAGAAATAGGAGCCCCGCGAAGCGGGGCTCCGTTGACTTAGGATGCAAGAGCGAGCGAATGAGAATACAAATATCTTCCGATATAGTTACGATTACATCGGCTCAAATTATAATTATTTATTTCACCCGAAGTAGCTTGTTATTACTCATAATGCGCGGGCATTGTGAAAAATGCCCGTATTTATTACTTGGTCCATAACATCGACATTCTCATTTTTATTTCCTGCGTCCTCTGGGAGGAAGTTGGCAGTTTCCTTAGGTGAGTATGGACTAGATCATTTACTTGTAACAGAACATCGAGCATTCGCCGTTTATAAATATTATCGAACCGCACTTCGAACACGACACTCGATGCTTTGTTACAACCTGATTTTAAAAACCAACGAGCGTATTGGTGTAACATTTTGTCGAGCAAAGGCACGAGCGGTGCCTGTAGGTGTGACATTAATTTCAACAATGAACGCAAGGTAGAAGTACATTTTACAGGTAAATGCCCGACGTCGCCGTGAGCATTACATCGAATGCAGCGTCGAACATTCGCAGAAACGTTACATTACTTGGAAATGCTTTTGGAAACTGAGTTTTTGCCTGTATTGTACCTACCATTCGTAAGAACGTTACATTGCATCGAAATGCTCGAGAAAATGCTCCTCCTGCGAACCTGGCTCATCTTCGAAATCGGTCAGGGGATAATATTACACACTGTGCTTTTAATTAAGTGTCTACCTACCACGGTTCAAAAGATACATCCTGTGACAAACTGATGGACGGACGGACAGCAGAGTTTTAGTAATTATGGTCTCGTTGACACTCTTTGGATACGGAACCTTAAAAAGTGTACACAAAAACTGTCATGAAAAAGAAGGTAGTTCTATACACCACCGATAAGGTAGATGTTACAGCTACTTCTAAGTTATAAATCCATAAGCTCGTCACTGCGTAGAATACAGTGCCATAAACATTTTGGGCCTACATTTTTCTTTTTATGACGTCATTTTGTCTTCAGCTTTCCATCTCAAGCAAACATCACAGCGAATTTATAAAACTCCTTCATGCTCCGACAACAGTAACAAAGCGTTGAAATTTGTAATAATTTATTCCAATCTTGTATTTTTGCGTTCTGCGTTATTTTTTTAGGAATGTACGAGTACGTCTTGAGATATTTGCTTTTTATGCGTTTGTGTCGTGTTAAGATTTTTATTATAGTGGATTGTTCCTGTATCCTTTTTAGGGATCCGCACCTAAAGGATGCCAACAGGATCCTACTACTAAGGCTCTACCGTCCGTCCGTCCGTCACAGGGCTGTCTTTTAAACCGCAATAGGTAGATTACTTGCCATTCTCACAGAGTGTGAACTACATACATGGCCGCTATAACAACAAAATACAATAAAAATAAAATACAACAAGAAAAAAAATTATTTCGGACTGGTTCCGAAATTTTATTTTTCACGTACAAGCCTAGTAAAACAATACAAGTACCAGTAGTGGTGAGAATGGCAACTACATACATGGCCGCTATAACAACAAAACACAATAAAAATAAAATACAACAAGAAAAAAAAAATGTTTCGGATTGTCTCCGAAATATTTTTTTTTTCACACACAAGAAAAACAATGATAGCTGCAAAAGTATAAACTGTAGCGCAGTTAACAACGCCCTTCTCCGAATACAGAATGGAATGATGTCCCATGCAAAAAGTGCTTCAGAGCGTTTACGCCGTGCGGAATTTCATACAAACTTTCAAGCCCTTTGTTTTTCGAAACGAATGAACCGATTTTAATGAAACTTCATATTATGCATAAGCAGGATATAAAGGTCTAAAAAATTACCAAACTTTATCGAAATCCGTTCAGTGGTTTAGGCGTGAAAAGGTAACATACAGACAGACAGTGTTAGTTTCGAATTTATAATATTAGTATGGATTTGTAAAATCCTTCTTTTGTTTGAAAGAATATAGCATAATTATAGGGTGATCGGTTAAAAATCCGCTTTTGTAAAAGCCAGAGACACATTTTCCCTAGAAAACCTACTAAACAGTTGTTCTCAGCCATCCATAATAACTTCCGAGGATGAATTGATGAAACTTTTGATTACCCAACTCGGAAACAGATGACGGTATCGCGTTATAAAGGCTTCTCCAAACAGGCGCAACACGCGATGAAATCGCGCGTAAAAGAAAAAGGAACTTTATAATAAATTGAATCTCACAAAAATTGAACCCATTTCTAGCTAATCTAACGGAAACTAGTAACAGGGTACATTTTGTAAGAAAGCAAATAAAACCTGATAGCATTTTTACTATATTATTATATTTGTATAAACAACAAAATCACACGAGTTAAATAGTTGGGTACACATTTAGATGGAACAGAATACAAATCTTATACTTAGGTCAATACCTAGTAACAAGAGTAAATACCCTTTAGTTACATTTTACACAGAAGTTACATAGAATGGCTAAGAAAAACATATTTGTAGAAAAAGTAAATACTCATCCTTACAGAATTTGTGCAGAACTTCTGCTTCACAAGTCACGAAGAGTTTTTTTTTTCTAAGGTGTGATATCCGTGGGAAACTTCAGGCTTCTTCTTAATACGACGGACATAGGACCCTGAGGTTAGGATCTGAACCGTTGCGCATCGGACAGTCAGCACAGCCAGTCCAGGATATTTAGGCCAGAGCTTTCGCGGCACGGCGTACCAGCTCACTTTTGGCCTTGCCAGTCAGAGTTTCCACGTCAGTGTACTATCTCCTTGTGGCGAGGATCTCTTTGACAGCTTAATAATTACGGCAGACACCAGAGGGTCTTTCCGTTCAACAGCTAGCACAAAGAATCCCCCGATCTGTTGGTTACATGCCTTTTTATAGTCTTTGAAATCCCAAAGGTTCCCACCTTTTTTAACCAATCACGGAGCGTCTCAAGTTTTGGCTAATATATCTATTATAATAGCTATTAATAAACAAAACTTATGTAATAGAACTATTTTAAAACTTAATGAGATAGTTTAGCAATATAGTCATTGAATATTTATAATCTCTAAGTAATATCTGACAAGTTTTTAGTATCTACCAATTGCAGCTCGCCATTACAGTTTTTTGGTTTAAAATCGTTTAGTAACAATTTGGTACATCGAAATTGCAATGTAAAATCTAAGAAATATTAAAGTATCATACCATTAGTCATTACGTTATCAATTTAGAACATTAACAAAAATAAACATTAGTTTTGATTACACAAACTGCAAATCAAAACATTGGTTTGGACTCTAGTCTTTTAATTCATAATGTTTCTTATTCTGCCTTATAAGACTACTTCTTTTAACTATTAAGATAATTATTCTGTCTTTGAAATATAAATCCAGGAAGCGATAATTACATTTATTTTAAATCGAAACTTGTTTCACAAAATATTAATTTACGGTGAGGGTAGAATGAATAAATAAGAGATGGACAGTTCCCTTATGTCAACGTCACCTGTCTTGCGACAGCTGACATTGTCATTGTTATTTATGCATTCTGTTTACCAGTTTATGTTTTACAGGTGATTATTGTTTTAACAACAATTACTTTCCTATAAATGCGAACAATCTAACACGCGCGACACAAAGGCACCGCAAGTCGCGCAACGAGCGGTGCCTTTGTGTCGCGCGCGATTCGCGTCGCGCGTCGCGTCTGTTTGCAGGAGCCTTAAAGCAATAATGAACTAAACTGTGCGTCATCTATCATCCACGTAACTTTATCCCTAAGTTTGTAGTCGCAGCTGCGATTTCATAATATATTTTCTGAAAAATCTTGCGAAAGTTCATTCGAATAATATAAATGCGAAAGTGTGTCTGTCTGTTTGTTACCTTTTCACGCTTAAACCGCTGAACAGGCGAGCAGCACTTTGCTGTCGACAGAGCCAACTTCAGCTGTCGACAGAGCCAAATTCAGATGTCGACAGAACCAACTTCAGTTGTCGACAGAGCCAACTTCAGCTATCTACAGAGGCAACAGCTACTGGCGACAAAAACAATTGCTGCAGTATTGGACACGCCAAGTGCTGGCCACCATGTCGACAGCATTGTTATAGTGCACAGCGAACCTTATAAAAGTCTATTTGAAGTCGACTGACAAGGCAGCGCGCGTGCTACGCTCATACTGTAGTTGTCGCCATTGGTCGGCATTTGCTGTCCATGTGTCAACGGCATACGCCGACCAATGGCAGCAGCTGCAGTTGCTTCTGTCGACAGCTGAAGTTGACACTGTCGACAGCAAAGTGCTGCTCGTCTGTACTCTGCCTTAATCTCGTCGGTCCCTCAACCTAAGCCTTCTGGGATTACAAGCGTGATATTATGTTAAGTGGGTAAATCACAGGTAATGTTTTCCTCTAATTTTCCTTTCCTTGGCTTAAGGTTGGATTAAGGGCAACAGGAAAATTGTCTGTGTAATTTTCCTAATTTTATATAAAAAAGAAAGAAAATACGTTTATTTGCGGCAAACATGACGCATAAAAATAAAAAACACAAACATAAGAAAAACAAAATAACAATTTGGGAGAAAGTATGCGTCACGTCTATGGGACGCTAGCTGCGCCCGCGGCTTATTCCACGTGTAATAATATAGATTTAATACGAAGAACACCTTTTCTTATTCCAGAATAATATGTAATACTAGCTTCTGCCCGCGACTTCGTCCGCGTGAAATTTCTTGTTTCCCCGACCCACCCCGTCGCATCGCATCGCCTGCCCGCGCTATTACTTCGTTTTTGGTTAACGTTCTTTCTGACTTTTTTTCTTTTTGCTCGGCTCCTAAAGGTCATAACGTGATGTTAAATAGCTTATAGCCTTCCTCAAGAATTAAGCTATCAAATGCAAAAATAATTTTTCAAATCCGACTGGTAGTTCCAGATATTAGCGCGTTCAGCCAAACAAACAAACTCTTCAGCTTTATAATATTAATATATAATATATTAATATATAATATATATAATATATTATATTAGTTATATAAATAGAAAACAACGATTGAGGCTAATTACAAATGGTTAAGTGCCAAAAAAGCAAAACCAAAAATTTATGGTAAAGTGGTATGTTGGGCAAAAAATAAGGCTTTATTTAAAATAAATGGCTTTACACCAATGTAATTGACAGGTATATGAACAAACAGTATCTATTTCATTTATTTTTCATAAATATATGCTCAAATAAAATGTTGACGAAGAAACTAATGCATTTTTATTTAATTTCTCAATGATTGCGTTTTGGCACCTAGCCCATTTGTAAATTTCACGCCTCGATTGTTAAACCCATGTTTATGTAAACGAAGCACAACCCTAAAACGCACCTTCCTCATTCTGTATTCAATTGAACATACCAATTAACAATTACCTATTTCATTAACAATTCTTCACATATCGTTCCTAAGGGATTACATTGTAAGCAGGCTGCTGGAGGCAATTAATGTAATTACTATAGATAACAGTCAGGCGGCTTAACTGAATGGTTAATTTATACGAGGAAATATTCTCACCAAGAATTAAGGGGGAAGCGACAAGGTAGCCTGCGAAATCCAAATTTTCTTACGATTTTCTGCAATTTGCATGTCAGTATCAGGTTGTCGACATAGCTCACAGAATAACCAAGCTGCAGTGGCAATGGGTCGGCCATATTAGCCGTAGAGCCGATGACCGTTGGGGTAGACGTGTTTTTGAGTGGTGACCGCGAATTGGTAAACGTAAGGACGCCCTCAGGCGAGGTGGAGCGACGATCTTCGCAGGATGGCTGGTAGCAGCTGGATGGGAGTTGCCGAAAATCGAGTTGAATGTCGTGCAATAGGAGAGGCCTATGTCTAGCAGTGGACTGCTGTAGGCTGATGATGATGATGATCAGTTTGTATGTTGAACAAAATATGATTCGCGACCGTAACAAGTATAAGTATACTAGCTGACCCGGCCACGCGTTGCTGTGGCTAACGTTTTTGTGCAATAAAATAATATTGCGATTATAAATGGAGATGTGAGCTATCCTATCTTTCAAGTTGGATCAAACTGCACACGGTGTACAAATTTGATTAAAATCGGTTAAGTAGTTTAGGAGTCCATCGCGGACAAACATCGTGACACGTAATTTATATATATTAAGATTTACAAAATTATAATCATTGAAATCATCAATACATCCCTCTAAGCTCATATCACCAACATCATTTCAGCCGAAAGACGTCCACTGCTGGACATAGGCCTCCGCCAAGCACTTCCACTTCGACCGGTTCTGTGCTTCGCGCATCCAACGGGTTCCTGCGGCCTTCACAAGGTCGTCGGACCACCTTGTTCCAGGCCTTCCAACGCTACGTCTTCCGGTACGCGGTCGCAGGTAGAGGTAAAGGTCGCTGTCGGCTAAGCATATATAATCCTATTGATTGATACTTATTTATAATTCTTCGCACGCGATTACCGACGGGATGACAAAAAGTTGATATGTTGACAGGCGAGAACTATGTTGCTTTTAAAAATTAGAATCGTCGATTCGTGTCAGTAAACATTTTATGAAGACTTCTCAAATCACTGTTAGAGAAAATCGCACATCATCGTTTTTATTATTCATTGGAGTGTAAATCCATGTTTACGCTAATCGTCTCGCGAGTTCAGCCCAAGTATACTAGTTTCTGTGACGAATACCTGGCAAATCTCATGTACAAGACTCGTGTGTATATTCTCGCCTCACGCCGGGTGAGAAACCGTCGTCGTGTAAATGAGCTTTATAAGTGAATCGCATTAATTTAACGAGTGTATCCGACAGTGAGTGAGTAATGTGTTAGAAGATCTAGATAAGAGGCGATTGTTCTACTGATATCTCGGTTGATTGAATGATTGATGAGTGGCTGTGGGACTGTGGGTGTTAGGTTAATTTGAGGTTAGGAATTATCTATTAGGTATACATATTGGTACAATTGTGTTCAATTAAATGATGTAATAGAATTTGAGGGTTCGTTTATGTAAGGTATCTACTTGACTGACCGACTTCTTGACAATTCAAAAGTGCCTGTTAATGGTTTAATTGAAATAAATGCTTAGAGTTTGAGTTTGAAGAATTTCTTAATTCTAACATGTACAGAAATGTGGGCTATGGTTCTGTAAAGGTTGTCTCCAAAAGTCGACCTTATGTAGTGCTGGCTGGCAGTAAAAAAACTCTGATTGCATTTGAATATTCACGCGAATTTAGAATGAGCTTTCAAATGTTGGAGGGTTTGGTTTGGAAAAACCAGTGATGGTGTAGGCACGCTCGTGTAACCAAGTTAGCCTGTAATAAACGCAGTAAATGTATTGTATAATTTTAAGACTCGGAACATGCAATGTACATCACAGTACAGACCATCAAACAGAACAACTTACTCAATAAGATCAACGTTTTATGATTCTGCCAAACTGGCCTTTTTAGGCCCCAAGGTTACTGCGGTTAGTCCGTCGTCGTCTTTTCATGCTAAGACCCCTCCGTGCCTCGGAAAGCACGTTAAGCCGTTGGTCCCGGCTGTCATTCGTGGATCTTTGACAGGTGTTACGGGTCGTCAGAAGCCCGAAAGTCTGGCAACCAGTCTTACCAAGGGGTATCGTAGTACCCAGTCACTGGGTTGTGGACGCCAGTAAGCAGTCGCTCCATGTAAAATACTGCTATTCACTATTGGGCTGCATCCGGTTAGACTGGAAGCCGACCCCAATATAGCTGTGAAAAGGTTATAGACAGATGATGATGACCCCGAACACAGAACTGCATCTTAATTTGTGATCTCACTGTTTGTCTGACCCAAGTCAAATGAACATTAGAAGAAAATCCTGGTGCAATTTACAAGTTTATATTACCAAACTACGAAGACGTGAGACGTTATTTGTTCAAGTATAGCGAATGTACATAAATAACAAAAAGCAATATAAGGGAATAGTTTACCAAACTATTCAAGAGTACTGACTGACATTATTGAAAACCGTTTTTCATGACTCATACTAAAGCCTTTTGTACAATGCGTGCCACGAAAGATGAGACTTGACACACCACGTGGTTTGACTTGCGCAGAACACGATTTTAGGTATCTTTAGCGGTATGAGGTCTGAGTGCGGGACGGGACCGGACGTCATAGGGGCGGCGGAAAGAGCGGGGCAGGCGGGGTCAAGTCTCATCTTTCGTGGCACGCATTGTACACACTCGTAAAAAACCACCGTTTATAGGAACGTCGCGTGTGTTCCTCCGGTGTGTGTGAGCCCTCTTCACCGTATTCAGTGACAGCGACCAATACTAATTTTCATTTCTTTCGTGAGCTCTCTGATGACTTGCAAGATACAAACCGTGCTTCTGCTGTGTGTAAGCAGATCGTCAGTATTGTATGGATCACTATGGCAGCTTGTACATACACACGTTTTTTCTACGGCGCGGTTTATACGCCGTAACGTAAAAAACCGTGCCCTGTATAAGGGGTCTCACACTGTATTGAATTTTGCGTCAAATTCTTGAACCACCTAATGTGAATGTTCAATGGAACACCACAAAAATAATCTCACACGAAGATCGACGATGATCTGATTAAAGCTAGAAAGCCGATCGCAGATAAAAGGAGAAAAAAGAAGAACATTCTTGACAATCGAATTGGTGGAGGAAAAGTTTCATCATTCACGTTGTAAATAAAATACCTATCTACTACGAAAGTACAGACGCCAGCACATCAAGCTACCCGAAACTGTCAAATTTTCCCAATCAACTTTGAACCTTATGCTTCAGCGTTAAAGTTGAAAATCTATTCAAGAAATTTGACAGATTGTAGTAGCTTGATGTGCTGGCATCTGTACAATCATCACCCTGATTGCGTAACATACTGTCAATTACAATCTGAATAATTTTGAAGGATATTGCTAATTCATTGTTTCATATGTTCGAAAAAATTGTCTGCTTACTTTAATTGAAAGCCATTTGCTACTATTAGGGTGTTACACATAGAGGGTTTTCGTGAAAATTTCCGACACCAGTTGGCACCACTGTGACAAGAGGTCTTCCAATATAAAATATATGATGACGTTCATCATTCGATTCATTCATTCGTTCATCATTCAGTCATGACTAAAGAAAATATTGGCTCTTTGACAGATGCCTGGACCTGACGTGTCAGTGCTGCCACCTGGCGAACGTCATTTCAGAAAACCCTCATTACCCCGCTGGTCAGTCACCCTGCGTTAATTTCCCGTATTATAGCCATTTCATTCTGCCAAAGAAGACAGTTGTGATGATTTGAATATACTGATAATTTAAGATGATTGTCACCTTGCTTAGCCATTAATTTCCCTGACTTCACCTACGCTCCCTGTAAGGCTGTAGGACGAGTGACTACAGTGCGGCCGTCGAGAGAATGCGTTCTTGACACCTGACAATTTGATACAAACGAATACGTGTTTTGCGTATTTAATCTTTTACTAGAATAACCGTACGTGTTTTGCGTATTTAATCTTTTACTAGAATAACCGCACTGATAGGTGTCAGAAACGCGTTCTTTCGACGGCCGGACTTTAGTTACTGTTATTTCTGCCACCTTCACCTTTGCGGTTTAAAATCACAGACGACATTTCGACAATGTATCCAATCGAATACCTTTGAATGCCTTTGATGTAACAGATGTCCATACGTGACGCTTCCATTTTCCATCAAGTGGGCAGTTTGGTCAGTTTTCTAACCACCCACGACCACGCACAATGAAGGGTTTCATACTTGGGATGAATTTATCCCAAGAACAAACTTAACATTGTAGCTGAAAATCATGTTCTCCCATACATTGCAACTGCAAATGTAAGTTGGTCGATCATTACTCGTAAATTTGTAAAACCTACTTAGCTGTGATAGTTTTTCTTTTAATTTCGTTATACTACTACCGTGAATTTTTCCACATATCTAAAAGTAACCATTTAGGAAGCAGGAGGGGACACTTGACTGTAACAAAAATTAATACTTTAAAGCTATTAACGAACGGATCCCTGAATCGAAAAATTTTATTAACATTGTAGTTGAAAAACATACTCTCCCATACATTCCAACTGCAATTGTAAGTTCGTCGACTATTACTCGATAAAGTATAAAGCTTACTTAACTGTGTTAGTTTTCCTTTTAACTTCGTAATATATAACAGATCAGCCGACCCCAACATAGTTGGGAAAAGGCTTGGCAGATGATGATGATCCAAAACAATCATTTAGCTGGAAGGGGGGACACTTGACTCTAATAAAAATTGGCACTTTAAAGCTTAATATTTGGCAAACGGATCCCTAAATCGAAAAATGGTTTTTACACACCAGCAATATTTTTGAACGACACCCCACACCAAAGGAAAGATGAGAAAAAAATCATCCCCACTTTACGTTTGGGAGTATTTTACCATTTTGTCGGCGTAATTAATATGTATAGTGTAAACCTATTTAAATTACAGCTTTCTAGCACTAAGCGTCTCTGACCTAAGTTGCGGACAGTCAGACAGACGAATATGGCGGCCCTATCGTGTTCCTTCTTGCTCACAGAACCCTAAAAATGGACGTCTTATAATTAATTTTTGAAAAGGTAGCGAAGTAATTCGTAGGCTGTCAAAACTTCCAGACGAAAAAGAAATAATAAGATTATAAGATCATTCCAACAATCCCATCAACAGTAGAAATAAAGCTTAAAACTGCCTCTCAGCCTTATAATATAACGTGAAGAGTGTTATTATTACGACTGGCTATAAAACGGGTAGGTAGCAAGCCAGGGTATAGCGTTATGCTCGTAACAGAAGTAAAGATGGCGACTACAGTCGTCTACACTTAGTCCGCAGATGTCCGCAGTTTTTATTGCTATACTAGCTGCGCCCCGCGGTGTCACCCGCATAAGTGTCGATACCGTGGGGATATTGGGATAAAAAGTAGCCTATATGATAATTCAGGGTATCAGCTACCTACATACAATTATTTTTAAATTGATCCAGCCGTCTGAGCTTGAAGAAGCAACAAACATATAAACACACACACACACACACACTCACAAAGTTTTGCCTATATAATATTAGTGTAGCATAAACTGAACTTTATTGTGTAGAAATTCAAGTTATTTTACCAATAATTCATTATATTTGTTTACATTTTTGGCAAATCAATCGCGAACGCAGTTTATATCTATAAATCGGCATACCGAACGCAGTAACATATATTACTGCGTTGATGGAAGGAAGGTGGAAGACAGTGACAATCTAAAAATAGACGTAACAATCTTTAGCATGTCTCTAATAGTAGATATTTACTACTAAGGCTTAGCAATCGCTCCGCTTAGCCATTACCTTTAAACAACAGTAATAACACACACCGCCCAGTAGTGATCGACCGTTATAGATGTTTATAAGCTAGGTGTCCATGGGTCAATTTATCTTCTTAATCTCTGTTATTTTTTTTTCACTTTTTTATGTTTTTAATACCTGTATTGTGTCTTTTGTTGCACTGAATAAACGTTTTATCTATCTATCTATCTTATTGCGTAACACACAAACAATCTCAATCTGAATAATTTTGAAGGATATTGCTAATTCATTGCTTTATATGTTTGAAAAATTTGTCTGCTCAACAGCGTAAATAACGCAATGAATGTTTTTGAACTGTCGAAATTAAAGCCTGCATTGCTACTGATAGTGAGTAATGCAAATGCTGGTAAAAACAAAAAAACTGTGTAGCACTCCGGGAGTGCCGACAGAAGTGAAAACTTGAACAATTACGTGTGTATTTTGTGAATCGTTTTATAAACAAAACACGCGCGGTACCGGCTACGGCCATCCGTCTTACGAATTTTCGATCAGGTCACGTGTCCTGACGCGGGTTTAACATTTTTTACCCATTACAAAAAAAGTGTACAACGCCGCTAAAGAAGTTTTCACTTCAATAATCCAATGATAAAAAATTCACAGAAACGTTAAATTATACATTGCATATCCAGTTTAGTTTAGTCCAAGTACTTTTTTGAGCGAAGCGACGTAGGAAAAATTGCGTGCTTAGAGAGACAGACACGTTAATTAGGAATTACCTCGGTTCGGGGTCCGATAGGTCCTTAGGGGATTTTTGTGACCCCAAGACCCTCGTCTGGACCCCTATCTGTCACGATGTCACACTGAATGATACGTTAACAGAGGCTTGGTTCGTTTTTTGATAAGTAAATTCAATTTAAAACCATTTTGTTTGAATAAAAAGCTTGGAATTTCTTTTTTGTGTTTTTGTTAATGGTCTTTGTTTTATGAATGGGTACGTTGTGAGTCTGGATTGTTAAGGTTACTAATTAAAAAAGTTTAAATAATTCTTTAAACCTTGTTTTCACGCTTACGGTCTGCGTATAATTTCTTATTTCATTAAAATTTTTCGTTATAAAAAGTTCTCTCCGTTTGATTAATTTTGTATTCTAATTCTTATCTTTGCAAATGTTCCAAGATAATATAAAATAATATTAAAGAAAATACGAAAATAACCATAAAACTAATATCGCCTTCAAAAGTTTATTCCTTTGACTTGTCTCGTAACATAACTTATGTGATTAAATACTGCCTGTCGCATAATTGAGACAATTCATAGTGCAAAACCGTGTACATTCTACTGCGTAGAACTTAGCCAAACAATAATATCTAGAATTCTAGACTCAAACAATATTAGATTTAACCAAGTTTTGATATTAGCTTAGATTTGCTATTTTGCTTGAAAGTCAATACCACAGATATAGATACACCTAGATAACGCAATAGCAACTACAGTACCCGGCGATAAATATTGCACATCAACCTTTACCTTTTATACAAAGAATAAAAATAATTATCAAAAGAAGCAAATCATAATTGTTTTAACAGCTCCTAATAGATACCGGACTGTTTGTATTTCGTGCGACAGAGATGCCGCTCTACGAAGCCGAAATTAGCCGATTGTCTCTTTCCAAAGGTCGATGTGCAATATTTATCGCCGGGTACTGCATTTCAGTTGAAAGACGTCTACTGCTAGACAAAGGCCTCCACCGAGCACCACCACTTCCGCTTCGGTGCTTGCACCGCCACTTCGACCGCTTCGGTGCTTGCACCGCTACTTCGACCGCTTTGCTTGCCGTATCCAGTAGATTCCTGCGGCCTTTAAAATTTATAAATTATTAAGCCTTATAAATTATTGAATCGTGTATTTCTTTTACACGATACCAGATTAAAGAGTCGAAAACATATACCAAAATGTTAAATCCCTATTCCACTTAACAAGTTACACAAAATAGAAAAACCACATTTTTTCAGTATATCACCTTAATTGTCAAAGGAGATTGGTCGAATTTGTATGGGAGGTGGTCAATGGACCAATAATATCGATACGGTTTTGATATTTGTGTAGGGATACTTACTGTGTACGAGTGTACGAGTGCCTGCGCGAGAGAGATGCCCCGATACGTATTATGCGGGGAGTGAGGAAACGTTATCATACCTACACACCGCACTACAAGAGGGCCTTAAGGGCCTAGTCTTCTATTGCACAATTTAAGAATCGCGTGCGGCGAGTCCACGCGCCGTGCGTCTGCACCCGGGCTCCCTGCAGTCCCCGCATTCATCCTACCTAGCGATATTTGACACGGTCGGAAAGTTGCTCTACTAAGTAATAATTAATATTTATTTATATTTGAATGGTACCTTGGCGGGGGTTGCTCTTCCTTCGCGCCTCCGGTTTTTATAAATTCGTTCATGCTAGATAGTAATACCAAAAAACAAGTTACGACCGATGAAGATTTTCAGATAACAAAAAAATAACTCCTTAAATAAACGGAACCTTCTGACCAAAAAAGAGATGAACTACAGAAACAGACGATAGACCAAAGTTTCGATCACATATTATTATGGTAGAGATAATGGACAAAAAGCATTATCTCTGCAGGAAAACGTCACAATTGCCAGCTGCGGTCTTTATATTAAACAAACAGTCCAATATTTAGGAGCCAGTCCCGATGGTATTTATAAACACAAAGATGGAAAAACAGGACTGGTAGAAGTAAAATGCCCACTTTCTGCAAAAAATATGCAAACTGAAGAAACGATAAAAGAAAAAAAAATGGAAATGTAACATTAGGAGAAATACGTTTGCGATTGACAAAAACCACGTCTATTATTTCCATACTCAGAGCCAATTAAACATTACGGAGATGGATATGTGCTTATATGCCGTATGGGCTGGAGTGGACTACTCAATGAAAGTCGAATAATATAAAAAGAGACCCTACGTTCTGGCACTACAAAATGGTAGGCCCATTGACAAAATTTTATTTGCATTGTCTGCTCCCTGAGCTAATTGATTCCCGCCTTAAAAGACCCGCCATAAATATAATTCAACCTATTGAGAAAAAAGTAAAAAGAAATAAGAACCACGTCTTTTACCGCAGACTTTGTGAAATGACAACACCCACAAGACCACGAGAATTATCAGAAATCTACCCCAATATAACCGTCGAGAGATGGTTGTATTCAAAATTGAAAAATTCCCTCAACGGAAGAAAAAAAAAATGCGCTAGTCCCAAAGAACGCCATGAAATCGCTCACACAGACACTACACATCACATCAGACACAACACAACACAGACACCAACACATGCTCATCGCAGACTTATATTTTATCGCCTTCAAAGTATGCTCCTTCAGAAACGATACACTTACGCCAACGAATAATCCAATCATCAAAACATTTTTTTTAAATTTGGAATTGGTTTGCTTTTGACTCTAGTCTAGCTCAGAGGTGACAGAGACAAAGTCGACGATGGAGTGAGCTTACCCAGAAGAAGCCTATTCACTCTCTCTTTGAAGAGATTCAGGTTGTATGCGCTCGGTAACACATTTTTAAACGCTTTTTCCGGAATTGAGTTTAGTTCTCGCCGCGAATATTCCTTTGTCTTACCGAATAAAAACGGTGCCACGAAGTGGTAATTTGAGGTTAGGAAAAAGAAAGAAGTCGGCTGGAGCCATATCTGGTGAATAAGGTGGTTGCTCGATAATCACGAATCATGTATTTGTTGAGCTTTTGGTCAAAAATTTGTTTACAAAGATGGCCTTGTGCGAAGGCGCATAATTGTGGTGCAAAATCCAACAATTTTCTTTCCACAAATCTGGCCTTTTTCTTCGAATTTGCTCTCTTAAATGCCGCATAGCGCTCAAATAATATACTTTATTTTTTTCGATTTACTTTATTTATTTCGAGCTTCTGACAAGTTGGTAACATCTGAAAAAGGTTGCCGAGAGCCAGCAGTGGACCTGTGAAAATAAAAAAGTCATAAATTATTAACAGAGTTTTCAGAAGTACCTATTAGTAAAAATCAATGGTACTAAAAGATATCCGACTTTGGTCTAAATAGCCCTAAAGTATAATAGACTAGCGATCTAATACATACATAAACACCAAAAACACAACCCACCCCATACATTCCCTTCACACACTCACCCCCCATACACTCACCCCCCATACACACACCCCCACACACTCACTCCCACACACTCACTCCCCATACCTCATACAGATACATCTATCAACACATAATCACGCCCTCCCCACATACACTCACGCCCCCCACACACGTTTAGATATCGATACCCAACACTTTTGCGGAGTTTCGCTATCTAATTTAATTTGACCCTATATACGATATTATCTAAACACGACGAAATACAAAAAATAAAGATTTGATGATTTTTTTGGGGCCAATGACCGCTGGTAGTATTGTTACTTGAAGTGTGAGTTGATAAAATCTGTTTCATCGTGTTGAGATATCCATCACGTTTGTGGAGTCTCGCTAGCTAATTTAATTTGACCTTGTAGTTAGGCCCTAAACATGAATACTGTAAACAGATCTACTTACCTTTGGATTCTATTTCTCTTCATCAATTCTACGTTTGAGGCCAATTTTCTTTTTCTTGTACAGGCATATTTTTTTTTACGTTTACGATCCATTTTGAAGTCAAATATTTACAAAACTATTACTGATACACAAATATTTACAAAACTATTACTGATATACAAATATTTACAAAAAACTCGAAAAATTATATACTAAAAATAATAAAGTAGAGCAACTTTAGATACACAACAATGCGCATCCTATGTTAGAGCAGGAGCAAAGTTAGAGCGAGAGGGAACAGTTAAAATTCGTCGTGGACCACACGTCTGAACGCTCCGACCGTGCAGTGGCCACTAAGAAATTTCTCTCTCAATTCTTGTTTATAAACCCCTTTTTGTAGGTCTTTTGAAAATATTACTATTGTTAGGGTAAGGTGATTTAGGTGCTATTTTTTTTTTGTATTTGCTTATTGAACTCTTGGCATTAAAATAATCTAATTAATACATACATAAGATGCATAGTTATTATGAAAAAACCGTTTATTAAGAGATAAAAACAGAGAATTTTGATGAAATTGGGGCGTCTAAATTAAGAAAATGGAATATAATTAGAAAAAACTAATCAGCACATTTTGAAGACGAGAATGTTGAGATAAATATGTGCTGAACAGATTTCCAAATTAATTCTTCATTGCCCTAAACTAAGCGCCCAAACAGAACTCGAAATGATGTTGGGCGCGAAAGAGCTGTATTTAACGCTTCATTTACCTAACTTTTCCCATCTAAATGAACTTAAAAAAAATAACTAGCTATTACTTATATTGTGGTTATTTACGTGCAATAATAAAATTTCATGTTATTTCATTGCTTTGTTTAAAAAAAAAAATACAAAGTTGCGCAAATAATTCGCCGCGAGTGAATTTTGCAAGACTGCAGCCTTAAGGTCTATTAAAATATATCATCTTTCTCCTGCCCTTATCCCAATTTATTTGGTGTTAGCGCAATATATCTTTTTCTTCCATACTTATCTATTAGTCGTCATCTTGGTAGTCACCCCCTTTCTAACCATATCATCATTCACACATTCCATCCATCGTTTCTTTGGTCTTCCCCTACACTCTTAGGCATAGCCATCGACATTCATACTCAAAACTCAAAATGTCTATTTATATTATATAAGTACTACCGAAATATGTACTTCAATAACCTGCCAGGAGGTTGAATATTCATTTTTTGAAAATAAAAACAAGAAATCCTTTTATTCGCTTTTTAAAATGATTCAATATTCTAAACGAATGAAACTTTTAAAACCATTAACAACCATTTATCAATATTTCTAGATATTTGACGGGCGCTAATTAATTGAATTCAGCCTAAACTTTAAAAGGCTTTTACTAAAACAGACGGGCTTAAAAAAATTAATTACGTTTGAATTTGTAGATATCTGATTCTGAATATTTTTATAGACTGATAATATTTTAACGAAGATATAAACAGTGATGTCGCAAAAATGGCTGCCGACGGCTTAGATACAGTCAAATGCATATTAGGGGCACCAATTTGACGTTGACAGCGCCTTTATGTCGTAGCTGTAAGGGTGATTTTGCTATTGTAAGTGTTATCACTGATGTGGGGTGGGTAGTATCTACTGCATTTTCGTTCAAATTGTTATGATGAGTTTTATGAAGGAACAAAGTACAAATTGAGTTTCCTAATCTTTATTAAGTAAGTATGACAATTTGTTATGTTTCGTGGAAAAGCTTTTTCCTTATTTTTTCTTTTTCGGTGAATACTCCTGCAGGGGGACAATTTTCGTAATGTCAAGAACGTTTACAGTCTGATCTCAGTCTCGAATCTGTCAAAAATACCTTTAATTTCCGTAAATTTTTGACATGCTTTTGGCTTTTGTTTTTCGCTGAGATGGGATTGCAAATTTGTACGATTTTAATTACTTACGGGAATTAACCAGGTTTTGAGCAATTACCGACCTTCGTAATAATATGTAGGTACGTACGACTGTTCGTCATATTGAAACCTACATTAAACATTTATAGAAAATAGGTACTTAAGTACTTATTTACACAACTATTTCAGTCGCATGAAACTACACTAATCTTGGGAGTAAAGTTTTACTGTTAGTAATTCGGATTTGTTTGCAGATATATTTTTTGTGTATTGTTCTTCCCACGGGAGAAGGTTTATTTTTTGTATTTCTTATTTTCAATATAGTGGTAATATTAGTCAACATTTTTACACAATATTCACAAAAAGAAAAAAAAAATGTTTATTCTGCACAAACAAAACGCACATTACACATAAAAAAATAAAAAAGACATAAAATATACACATACAACGTAGTCAAAAACCTCGTACTCAAGCATAAAAAATGTAGACAATTTTGTCCATTGCTTGATGTCAGGGCCAGGAACCAAAGACAACACACATTAATTGACATTGACAATACAAATTAATCTGTGATGCGCCCGCGACACTGGCATTAGGTAATATGACAACAATAAAAAAAAAAAAAACAAAATGCCAATTGCAGAGTGGAAAAATAACTACTTTTGTAAGAAACAAACAATAATAAAAAGAACAATTAAGCCATGCGTCGCATTTGTGCAAGAACAGGTCGTTGCTCAGCAGAAAGCTGTGACTTCGGACGAACCTATCGTCAACAGCGCTGATTTTCAGCAATTACCTCTCGAATGCGAAAAGTCAAAAGTTATAACTTCTCCACGACAAAATACAAAACGTCTAGATTCACAGACAATTTTGCAAACAATAAACAGTTACTACCGCCCAACCGACGAGAGAATACATGTTCTTGACAACTGTCAGTTTCATACAAACGAATACGTGTTTTGCGAATTTGATCTTTATTAGCTATGTCGCATTGACAGGTGTCAGGAACGCATTCTCGCGACGGCCGGACTGTAACGGATTGTTACAAATATCTTCTTGAGAAGGGAGGGCAGGTTTCGACCTAAATCACCAGAACAAATAGATGTAGGGTTATAGGCTGTTTAAAATGAGAGGAAAAAAGCTATTGATGAAAAAGGGGCTGTGATGTCCAGTGTTAAAGGGCTTTGAAAGTTCGTGGCACCATTTTGAAAAAAAAAATGGCGGACCGATAGGTATATCAGTCCGCCATTTTTTTTCAACTGTAACCTAGGATAAAGGAATCATGCGGGGCCACCATTATGAAAAAAAGTCAAAATGGTGGACACTGTAGGTAACAGGCCCCATATAAAAATCTTCAATCCCCTTTGTCCGAACCTGAAATACCGTGTTGGAAACTCAAAGTGGAAAGAAAGTGGTTATTATATCGCAGTCAGCACAACACCCTGTCCTCTGCCTTCCGCATCCAGTCTGTCCCAGCCACCTTACCATGCATCTTTCTTTTTCACTACCCGCATAGAGTGAAGTAAAGACAACAATACAAGATCTGCCTTATCACTAAAATATCAAAAGCATGTCAATGCAATATCAAACACGTAGGTAGGTTAACCCGCTTACTCTTCTATAAATAGATATGAAATTGTTATAAAGATGGCCGTCCGGATATGTCAGTATCCAGATGGCGTTAAAACATTGGACAACAACCCGAGCTGACGATCTACATTTATCAGAATAACTGGAACATTTTTCTTAGGAAATTGTACGTTTTTCTTCCGATTTGGTTTAGCAAAAAGAAGGATCGTTTGTCAGTGGACCTTTCTGTTTGGAAAAGGGTTGTGTTATCGAATTATTTATGCTGGCAAGTGACAGAATATATTATTCCCTGAAGACAAATCATTGCTTAAAAATCGATGGGATTGGAATTCTTCTTTTTCAATCCCATCGATATACCTAATATAATCATGCTATTCAGTGATTTACCTGTTTTTTTTTTCAGGGGCTCGTGGGTATTCAATTAATAACAGCCGCACGGGTCGATCACAGGTAAAGCTACGCTTGCCGCGGACGTTGCGTGGATGGGTAACCATCCATTACATGATATCGAGACGAGGCTATCATTCGTAGATTTTTGACAGTCTTACAGGTAGTCAGAGTAGTTATGGGATATCTTCTTACCCAGTAACTGGGTTATGGAGGTCAGATAGGTTCCATGTTTACATGGAGGAACTGCCTGTCGGGGAAAAGCTAGGCAGATTGATTTAGTGAAAGAAAGAAAATACATTTATTTAGCACCATCGAGATATAAGTACTAACGTACTAGAGAAGCTACGTCAAATAACTGAATTGTCCTATTCTTCGTAATTTGAATCTTTAGTTCGCTGCAGCGCTAAAATAATAACAATTCGTCTAAACCGTAACTAATTTACCACAGCGCTAGATTTGCTGCAGAAGTGTATTTATTCTCGGCAAAAAGGTCTTAAGCGCCACGTAAATCACGGCACTTACGCGTAAAGAGCTAGAGAGCGACTGCACAGTATAAATAAAGACATACAGTACGTCGTCTTCATACAAACGGACGAAACGCGAGCTATACCTACGCGCCTCGACCACGGCATGCACTCAGCATGCAGACAGTCGCGACTGTGCCGCAGTGACGAACGGACGGTGTGTTGTTTTTTTTAACAATAACCGCGCGATTTTTTCACTAAAAATAAGTTCAAGTACATATTTAATATGACTAGTAGGCTATATTGTGCTGTTTTTGGTTGCATGAATTCGTCAATAACGCATCTAGAGATAACTTTTTTTAGATTACCTGGAAACTCTGAAAGGTAAGACTATAAAATAATTTTACTTACTTGTAGGTAGGTACATAATGTGTGTATTTTTAATGGATAAGTATTTCATTTTATCTCCCGAAAAAAAGATGTCTGGATTAATAAATGAAGTGAATAGAGTAAAGGAAAGTGATAAACACGAGTGAGGTAGGTAGTTATAGGCGGTTCATGAATCATTAAACGGTAGGTACGCTGGTGTTAAAACCTCGGGGCATGTGTGTTTTGTTAGTTTGTATAATTCAAAGTAAAGACGTGGTTTTTATTATTAATAATAGTTGTTTATTGTACTGTGTGTATGAATAATACTAGAAAAAAATTGGTTGTCTGTAAAGTCGATTTACGGACGATAGTTTAACGTGACAACATCATAACAAAACATTAATGAAATGATTGCATACTTTTATGAATAAAATTAATTATTTTTATTGAATAACTGTTTCATGAAATCATCATTCTTTGGACTTACATGGTCTTAGAGAGTTGTGTTGATGACTTTAATGATTATAATTCTGTAATAGTACATTACGTTATTAGTGCGTTAAGATGGTTATAACATGCGAGGCGGAATTTCAGCCCGAGTTATAACCAATACGCACGTATATCGTACGACGTTTTTTAACACATTTGCGAGGAAACAGAAAAAAAAAACATTTCACAATACAAGTACAGACAGCGTCAGTATGTGCTAACCCCTCAAGTTTTAAAATGATACACATTAATTTCCTTACAAATAATCTAAAGAATACTTCAAAAAGAACCCATTGTTTCGACTCAGATTCGAACCATCGCATCACCGAACGTCGTCATACTCATACCGGCAGTTTGACGAACTAGCCAGCGAGCCCATATGAATTGCGTTGAAATTGTTATCTACTATGGTCTGAGTCATTTTATCTTTAGGTGGGATGTCTAATCGATAGATGTTATAATTTGAGGGTATCCATTAATTTTACTTACTTACGTTGTCTTTATAAAATTAATCCATACCCTCAAGTTATAACTACGACGTTTGATGTATACGTTCACTTAAAACGGCGAAGAGTAAACGACTACGATTTATCCATTAATTTTTAAAATGATTTATGATTTTATGAGAACTAAAATAGTTGTTCTGTGTGAACAAAATGTGAGTGAGCATAAAAGGAATTGCGAGACAGCTTGGCATAGCAGTAAGTTCATTATAATATTAATTGTGTTCTCCGATTTTTTTCTTGTTGAGCTATTTGCGGTATCTTGTGTGTGGTATTTAATAACTTATTTAAAACCATTTTTTTCTATACACAGACAAACGGTGCGCTCATGGGTGCGCAGATTTCAAGAAACCAGCGATGTTAAGACAATGTCCATGGGTCGGAGAACTACTGGGATCTATACGGACCAATCTGAACATCATCGGGATATTGTTAAGGTTCACACTACACCGCCGTTTACATCCACTCGTTACAGTTCGCAACGGCATGGACTATCTCTGTCCACGGTTCGAAGACATTTACACGCAGCGAACATTCACAGTAATCGACCTGCAAAATATGTCGAACAGAAGAACATCGAAGAGAACGATTGCGGTTTGCCCAGAAATAGCAGTTATATTAATTAAGTATGACAACAAAATAAACAACGAAGACATTTAACTCATTTGATCCCACTATTTTACTTTGTATAGCAAAATATTCTAAGTAGATATCATGAGCTAATAAGAGATGTTAATTGATTATCTATTGATAACATGTTTATTCACTTATTATGCTCATGATTGTAATCCTGCCAAACTAACTTCTAGTTCCTAGACAAGTTGCAAACGCTTCAAAACTTGTCTCTTTCGATGTCACTTGTCAGACTGTCAAATGTCAAATTTGTATGCTGAGACGACATGACAGGTCACATGACATTTCGTTAGGTTATGTCAATCTAAAATATTTCTGCCGCTTACTGTTTTATCGTTTACGTTAATAGGATGCCACTTGTCTAGGAACCCAATTGTGTCAGTTGGCAAAATAGTATATTATGATAACTGTAAATAAAATTATCAAATCAAAATAAATCTTTGTTGTAAAATAAGATCATAGTTTTGTTAAATAATAGCAATAATAAGTATTATTATATGATAATTAAGTTATTTTATTTTTCTTTATTTTTAAATTCTTTATAAATAATTACTAATTAAAACAAAATAGAAAAATATATTAAAATAATAATTATAATGAACAAAAAGCACATTTCGTGCCCATGATTTGAACTTCCACTCATAGGCACGGCAAGCGGTCTTGAAACCTCTAGTCTATTTAGACGATGAATAAAACGTTCGTAAATGTTAATCCTATTATTGCTTGTCGTTTTCGCAATAATAAAAGTATTAACGTTTTATTGAAAAAAACAATAATAAAAACAGAATTTTTAAAAATAAATACTATCTTAAACTTATTTATTCACAAAAACAATAAATTATTTAAAATAAAATGTTTTTGCAAAATACAAAAACCAACTTGGGCCTATCACGGATTTGAACGCACATGTCTTTTGGAGGGGTAATCACTTAATGGAGCGGTGTGTACCTACCTACAAAGAAAAGAAAATTTGAGAAAAATGGCGCGAGGATTATTTTCTGCCGTGGCTGCGTGAAAATGTTGGCAAAGACACTAGAGCATGCAGCCAAGTTTTTAAATTACCGAATAAACAGTTTTTTTTATTTTAAATAAAATCAATCTGTGAATGCACACTGTATTCAATTCACAAAGTATTTTATTTGTTTATATAAAAAGAAGTATATTTATTTATTTATTTTATTATTTATGTACACACAGTAAAATACAATAACAAAACTAAATGGAAACACAAAGTAGGCAAATGTAATTAAAATACTGGAGGTGGGCAGCCCTATCGCATGTTTACGTACCGCGCGGCTGTAGGCATTTACTTCAAGGTTACGGCCGAGATACAATACTGTATGTCTTTATTTATACTGTGGCGACTGAGTGAGGTGCGGCGCGAACTTTGAACGAGACAAAGTAGGAATTTACGGTGTCTTCTCTAGTACGTTAGTACTTATATCTCGATGTTTAGCACAGACTAAGAGACACAATACACCGGATAGTTAGATAATAGTCGTACATCAGATAAAAACTAAGATAAAAATAAAAAGTGCAAAGTCCGATGTAAGAAATAGCAGGAAAGTGGGCCTCACGGCTGCGCCAAAAAGGCCCCGTTCAGCAAAAATGCCAGACAACTGGTGTCTGACGCTGGTTTTCAACTGGACCTGATGTGTGAGGTGACGGACGTAAATCAGTTTTATACTGCATCGTGATGTGTGTAATGTGTGTGTGTGTGTAGTGGTTTACCTGGTTTTACAAGACACAAAGTCTATTTAGAGTAGATATCTCTAGGCGATTTCCAAACGCAAAAAAGTAAATAAGGTTAACTTAATTAGTACTCTCATCTTAGAATTGACCGCGAAAAGCAGCATATGTCATATTTTTAAGTTACTAGCAGCGTTCCGCGGTTTCACCCACATAAGTTACGATCCGTGGGAATATCGCGATAAAAAGTAGCCTATATGTTAATCCAGGGTGTCAGCTACCTCCATACAAAACTTTATCAAAATTGGTCCAGCGGTTTGAGTGTGAAGAAGTAACAAACATTTATAAACACACACACAAACATAGTCACAAACTTTCGCCTTTATAATATTTGTGTGATTAGTGTGATTTCCTACGTCGCATAAAAATCTCTTATCGTGCTGTTCCGCCGGTGGGGATTATTTATCCCTTCTAAGTAAAAGTCAAGTGTAGGACGCGAGTTATGTTATAAGTGGTCGTGAGTTATTTATAAACTGCCACTTTGAAACCCAATTACATATTGATCTGAAATTTTCAATGGCGTCTTATGTAGGTACAATGGCACAAGCGCAATATTCACGTACTCTAGGTCCATTTTTAGACCTTTGTAAATTCGCTAGTAGGTACAACGGTTTCTTAGGTACTTGAGGTTTAGAAACGATACCTAAGTGAATGGAGATATTATAACCACAGGCCAATTTCGGCCTTTCTTCTCAGAGCAGGTGGACAGGAAACGCCGTTCTCATCTAGTTTTTAAAATACAGGCCGACTTACAGAGTAAAATTCATTTATCATCAATTAAATTAAGTACCTCTAGAGAGTATTAGATGTAAATGTCCAACACCATTTACGTGAAAATTGTTTTGGGTGTTTTTTCCCCCATCTGTGAAAAACGGAAGAGTAAATATTATGTGGATCTCCTACCTGACTGAAACCACACAGATCAACGCCCTTGACACTTTTGGAGGTGTCTCAGGAGTTGAACGCACCGATATACACTCTACGTAGAAATATATCTTGTATCTATGATCTTAAAACTTCTCATAATGGATTATGAAGCAGTTCTCGCCATCATTAAAGCAGGGATTCCCCCAACCTTTTTACGTACGCGCCCCTGTAACTTTCTTTTTAAATTACAATGCCCTCGAGTTACTTTTTAGAGCATTTATTCCGGAAGGTTTATGTGTAAGATATAGCACGAAAATCTCTATGGGTGGCTACCCATAGAGATTTTGCAAGGATGCAATTACGACATGGCTATGTCGTAATTGCATCCTTGCAAAGCAGGTGCAGGTCGCTAGCAGATAGTCATAAAAGCTGATAATATAAGCGTCATTTATTTGAACACAGAGAAAAGGCGTCTTGATTTAATCTCGGTAGATCTACCTACTTATATTATATGTATAGCAGGTACATTTGCTTTAATTTTCCAGCAAAAAGTGGTTCCTCGTAAGTAATATGTGCGTAAGAACGTATCTGTCATGCAGTAGAACGTTCTCGAGAGTTTTGAACAGCTGATGCTCACTTGTTTCAAAGTTAGGAACTTGCGAAGTGCCACGGCTGTCCGCAACATTGATACGGTAGGTGGTGTATGTAAAACACGTTATGTTTCACATACGAAACAGCGGGGTAATTGCGTAACATACTATAAGTACCAAAGTCTTTCATTTTGACAGTCCAACCATATTCATTGCGTTATTGACGTTATCGAGCAGACAAATTTTTCGAACATATTGTTACGAGCTTGGGGTTCGTGACAGTAAAAACTTCCGTAGTAAAAACAAAAAAAAAAATGACACTTTAATCAACAACACTAATAACAACTCAAACACGCTAATTATGAAACACAATTACACTACTGATCGCTCTAAGTCGCACTTGAAGATCGCTTTCGATGTGTTCGCTTGTATCGCTGTATCCAATCTGTGTGTTTCGCAGCCCACACCGGCTGTATATAGTGCCTCAGAGAGTTCTAGAACCTTCTACTGTAGAAACATCTAGAATGTTCGAGTACATACCGGTCCCGACTGACCAATGTCGATAGTTCTCGAAAGTTCTAGCGTCGAGCTTTCTAGAAGGATGTTGACTCTACTAGTTCTACTACCCGATACTAGATGGCGCTAGTGGTAACTAATGTCACCATGTGCCAGGCATTAATTGTGGCGCGCACCAATATGAAGCAATGAATTAGCGATATCTTTCAAAATGATTCAGATTGGGATTGAAAGTGTGTTACATGATTAGGGTGCTGAACGTTAGCTTACGCATCATCACCCTATAACGTTTCTACTTTTAAGACATAGGCTTTCTCTCTGTAAGAGAGAGTGGGCCATAGTCTACCTCTGGGTCCAGTGCGGGTAGGTTGATGTCATATTATTATGTCTCTGATTTTTTTGGTTCCAGGACATGCTAATTTCCTCACGATGTTTTCCTTCAACACTGGCCATTTCCAATGTAGCCGTTTCCATTGGTCCACCACGGCGGGTATCTTCTGACCATAGCCGTTTACCTTACAAAATAATTTACAAACGTAAATTAACAAATAAAAGAGACCTTTATGAGAGACGATACTTAAAGTAGGTGCGTCCGGCGGATCCTGCAGGCCAATCAGCCCTGTCACCAGCACACCTAGCATAACCATCTATCTCTGCATTACGAAGAATATAGGTAGGTAATTATTGTACCTAATTATAATATCTATATCTACACAAACTGCATCGCTCCGTAGAAATTCTACAAGCATTGTATTTTGTCATTCGTTTCTCCAGTTACTGCGGAGGTCATGTTAGGCGTAGGTACTAAAGGCCATCTTTTTACTACAGCGAGACTTTTTTCGTAATATTCGTGCGGACTCTTGGGGGAAAAAAAGCATATTTTAACACGGTCCATTAGTTAGAGAAATGGGTACAAAGCAGGTAGTAACAAGACTAAATAAAACAACAGAATTCTGCAACACGGGGTGAGGACTTGCCCTCATTGGCGGTTCTCAAAGTTGCATGACGGCATTTCGGTAATTATGCGGTTTGGGGGCAAAGATCAAGTAGCTGGCGCAGAAGTGGTACAATAGGGAATATGCATGATTTTTTTTATTTAAAAAAATAATCCTCCTTCATGTAATAAACAGTTTAGTAAAACTGTTTTTCGGATAACTATGAAATTAAAAAAGATATGAGCCATCGAAGATTTGTTTCTATCTCTTTCTCGCAAAACGAAATTTAACACGGAGTTTATATGGCCGTAGTGACATGTGACGTCACAGTCTATGTCGGATCTCTCTGTCTAATTGGTGTGTAATCAATAGTTTTAAATGCTCATATCGGCCGTGTTTCTTGGCCGATTTTAATTTTAATTTCACTTTTTGTCATATCTACTACGGTATTTTCATATTTTGTTAATAAATGCCATGAAAAAAATTCATGCATATTCCCTATTAGGAATTTATAACTTGCTACAACGATAGCAAAGATATTGACTAAGTGGAGTTATTGCAAATATATTTGTTGCTCACAATTTTGCGAGTTTAAGAGCGTTTACGCCGTACGGCATTTCATACAAACTTTCAAGCCCTTGTTTTTCAAAATGAATGAACCGATTTAAATCAAACTTCATAAGCATAAGCAGGATACAAAGGTCTAAAAAGTTACTTAAGAATATTTTAGAAAAATAGTTTTATAGCCAAATTAAGCCGATTTTAAATTTTCCATAGAAACAGATTTCTAATTATCTTTTTTTAAATAGGACATTTCGAAAATGTTCTTAAGTAACTTTTTAGACCTTTATTTATTTTGCTATATATGCCAATAAACGCATTTTTCTTTCTTTCTTTTTCAAACAAACTCTTCAGCTTTATTTAGATCTACTATACCTGCATTCAAAGCTGACTGTCTGTCCTATTTTTTCAATCCTTGCCCCTTGGCCATTACGCATGCATTGAGGTGGACTTCATAAGTTTTGTGCCACCACCTCGATCGTTTTCGACGTTTTTATGAGCCCCAACTGGCTGATAAGTGCTTCCAACTTCATTCGTTTTTAAAGGAAAATTTTATTTTATGTGAAGTTTTTTTTTGATGGCGAGTTTTTTTTGATAAATGATTACTAATGGATGAAACGGATGGATGGTAGGTACTTAGGTCCGCCTTTTGGCCGCAATATGAACAGTCAGCCTTGACATCAACTTGGTGACTGACTTTTTATGACGAAATGAGCCAATTTTCACGTATGGATGTTTCGAGAGAAAAATTATACTAGCAAACATTTAAAAATGTAAAAAAAAACTGTAATAAACTAGTCGATTTAAAATAATGTGTTTTCAGCTTTCATTGTGGGGATAAATAGTCAGTTTCAGGAAACGTCCCCCGCACAGGCCGCCCGCGCACTCTCTGCGGCCACTTGTATGAACGAGCTAGGGCGTGAGTTGTCCGCGCGCTCCCCGCGCCAATGAACGCCTTAAGGACGGCCAAAAGAAGTTCTTGTGTTTGAGTACACCGCGCCGCGTCCGCCCCTGCTCCCATTTGCTGCCTGGCCAAGCACTTATACAAACTATCTCTATGCAGATTCTTATGACCCAAGTTCCATACTTTGTATACTAACTCACAAAGTAGCATAGCATTTGGCAACCTTATCAGCTGTCCCAGTTTTGTAAGCTGTCCTCAGGGGGACGTATGTCTGGTATACTTCCTAATCTTCGCGCTGGTCGCCTCAGGACAGACAAAACATGTGATAGCACTTAATTTAAATAGGTTTGTGGGGTCGCAATAGAAGTTCTTACTTTAGGTATATTTTGTTCTTTACATAGGAACTCTTTCATTTGAATACATCTTCATTCGTTGGTTGGGTTGCCTAAAAATACTAGTATGTGTTGCAATTTTTATTTTTGTTGCAAAGCCAAATATTTTTAAGTTTTTGTCGTTCAAACGTGCTGATGCCTAGTTTGAATGACTTTTATACGACAACTTAGGTAAGTTTGGCATTAATGTTATGTTAGGTAAGTTGTGTTATGTTAGGTAAGTTGTGTTATCTTAGGTAAATTGTGTTATGTTAGGTAAGTTGTGTTATTTCAGGTAAGATGGACCTATTCCTGCCTTAGGCGTGAATTATACACAGACGGCGTAAGGTGAAGGTGTGGCGCAGGCTTGATGCCGCTTCAAAACGTTTTCATACAAAATGTACATATGTAGGTAATAGGTAGGTAGGTGTAATTCGCGACTTAGATAACTAAATAGATACGAACAGGAATTATCGTCAGTACAACTATTTTCGGAGTCCACGTGGACTAACCTTTAGTCGCCAAAGGAATAAAGGCTTCTGCAAACAGACGCGACGCGCGACGCGAATCGCGCGTGGCACAAAGGCACCGCTCGTTGCGCGACTTGCGGTGCTTTTAATAATAATAATAATAATAATTCTTTATTTTCGGACAACAGTGATCCAGCGTGTTAGTAAACAATATTATAACTTATTACTAGTGTTAGTAGTTAAAATACAGTGCTTAGCGATGCAGTGCTTTGCAGTGCTTTTGTGTCGCGCGCGATTTTATCGCGTGTCGCGCCTGTTTGAAGGAGCCTTAAGAAATACATCACTTTCTAGTTATTCCTTGCAAAAATAACAACAATAACAGCTATTTAGCATTATAATGATATTAATTATGTAACACATCAAAATACAAGGGTTATCAAGTAACTCAAGTTGTCGTAGCGGTGCAAGCGGCCTAGCATAATTTAGTGTTATGAGATTTAGATGTTTTGCATAATTATGTTTCTTATCGGGTTATCGCATACTGATTTATGTTCGGATAAGTTAAATAGAGATCAAGGACCTATTGGGGCTTTTTGGTCACTTCGCACGAAATTACTCACCCGAAACGGGCGAATCGACACTTTAAAATAATATATTATTTTCTGTAGGCGATTCGCACAAAGTTAATTTATTTGTACGGACGAGTACAAAGCTCGTGTACTTCGAAGCCTAAAATATCCTTTTGTTTTTGTATTTATTTAGTCTTTCAATTTAGTACCTAGTGTAAATATTTAGTTAAGAGGTTATGAAAATATTTATTTGTGGGCGAATTCACAACTCCTACGTATTACGCAATTGCAAGGACGCGGTGCAAAATAAAATGTTAGGTAAGTACATACTAAAATTCAGTATTTCAAAAGCAACCACGAATTTAAATAAACTCTGGATTTTTAAAACCCTCTTTAGAGAACTTTTCTTAGAAAAAGTGACAGATTATACGCCCCGGCTCTTGAATTGACGTAATCCGTAACCCACAGGTTCAGATTAAACCATTTCGGGAGAGGACGTGATAAAGTTACTTTATTTATCATTGTCTACCGACGCAGGTGATGGAAACTGGCTTCAATCCACTTTGCTACTGATCAAAGAATATGCATGCTTGGGTATTCTGTGTTCGACTTTTACTTGTGGTAATAATGGATATGTCGCAGCCAACTGGTTAAATTAGCCGTTCGCCAATTCGGCTCGCGCGTGATTGGCTACAGTTCCAACCTAAACTTATAATTGAATATAATTCAGGCCGTTAGTTGAACGGCCGCCGTTTAGTTAAAAGGCTGGGCGGTTAACTAAACGGCTAATTAAACCAGTTGGATGCGACAGATATAATGAATTCTTAATTGTTCACACATAAAATAATATGAGAGGTAAATCAGTTCGTCGATAACTATTTAAATTTTAGAATACAATATCACTGGATTAGTAACTTAAGCTTGCTGACCAGCTAGCTTAGTTACTAATCAATTACTTAATTGAACATTAAGTATTGCCGCACTGGCCCGCGTGGTGGAATATGGCCCACTCCCTCTCACAGAGAGGCCTGTGTCCCACCAGTGGGAAAAATATAAGCTGATTATGTTATGTTAAGTATTGCCACCACCTTTCTTGAAAAAACTAAAATAAAGAAAAATATTCTGTATAAATTGACACTTATTAAAAATATGATAGCCCAAGTTTGTAAAAAACCTAGGCAAGACGTAAAACTAATATCTTTAATCTGATTTTCCTGTTTCCTATAACTATTTGTAAACTATATATTAGTAAACTATATTATTATATATTTGTAAACTATATATAGGGTTACCGCTGGCCTGGAACATAAAGGGCTTAGGAAGGAACACGGGTGGGTTTTAGTCAGTAAGAGTCTGACACTCCCTTCCGCTCCACCCAGAGCGGGAGGGGTCATTTGATGATTACCCATCCTCAAAAAAAAACTATATATTACCTAAGTAGGTATTCAAGAGGCAGACTATCTACCTATATAAATGGTTAAGGCTCCTGCAAACAGACGCGACGCGCGACGCGAATCGCGCGCTACACAAAGGCACCGCTCGTTACGCGACTTGCGGTGCCTTTGTGTCGCGTGTCGTGTCGCGCCTGTTTGAAGGAGCCTTTATGGTTTTCCGTTTACACAGACACCTAGATGAAGTACCTACAACTATTTTCCCTAAACTATACTATATAGGTGACAATATAGATGAACATCCTTCATTTTCATTGTCAAATACATTGTGTTTAGAATAACTGCTATTTATAATTTCAACACGTTCAAGGTACAGGTAACTTATCAGTCACGTACATTCTTCATTGTCTCAATTACACGTACCTAGCTGTTAATATCCAGTATACTTATATTATAACATCGCACCTTGAAAACAAAAGTGGCGTTATACAAAAACTTACATTTTTCAGTATGACCATTTAAAGTTTTTGACGCTGCATTTTGGTCAATATCTTAGCAAATAACTGGAATAAAAGAATGAAATTAATTTTATTTATCAGTTTGACTATCATATTTAATTTATGTACTGAAAACAAGCCAGTAAATTATGAAGTTATTTAGAAAACATGGTTTTTAAAAAAAGTTCCGCATAGTGCCACTTTTGTTTTACGTAAACCTACCCGTTTTAGAATAATTACACAAAGATTAATAATGGGAGTAAGAAAAAAAAACAGAAATAAAACGAAATTATGTCATAGAAAGAAGAAACATTATTTATTTGGCAAAAACAATTAAGTTATAATCAGTACAATAACAACATACACTATAATTACGAGTATGTCACGTTTTTCGTTCAAATGCAAATTTTTGGTATAAATACAATTTTTGGGGGTATCAATTAAACCTTACAAACTAATAACAGTGAAACAAACATGAAACTTAAACGTAAAATTAACTTTAAAAAATAAAGTACTTTTCTCAAAATAAAACATAAAGTCTTCTAGAAAATAAACTGATCTAAGTATTCTTAGAAGTTATACCAATTATTTTAATGAGATCATCAAAAATACGTAGGTTGTATCAAAATTATCGTTTGGTGTCATAATAGGTACATACATACTACTAAAATATACTTTCATAGTAGGAGGTATAATAACTGGGAATCAAACCAGCATTAATGAGGCTCCTTATGTCAGTTTTCTTTCTTTCTGATATTTCCAATTTACGCTGATATAGCGGTTTGAGTTCTGTAGGACGATTATTAATTCTATTTGTTCTTTTACTCAAATCAAGCTCTTTAAAATCATCAAAATACGATGTTTTGTACTCTATTTTAATCTCACTATGTTCATTTTTCTCAATTTTGATAACCTTTATGTCCGACAACTTCACAACTTGGCCATCTACATCTTTATTTAGTCTAGGAACTGGTAGTTGCTTTATATCTATGAAATCGCCGTAACCCATTTCATTTACAATGAAAGGTGTTCCACGTTTTTTAGCACTTCGAATAGCAGAAATATATTGCGAAGGTACGTATATGGGTCCAGATCTAAGACATCGTTTAACTTGTTTCTCAATTACAGAATGTACAGCATCTCCCTCATTCTGTGTATGGCCACGTATAAGGAACTTATGTGTTATGGACTTAATTTTTAAGTATTGTACTGCGTAAATATACACCCCGATAATAAACTGGTTCTTCTGCTGACCGCAGCAATTATCAGAGTAAAAAACTATGTCGAGATATTCGTCGGCACAAGAAGACTTTTTTTGCAAATATTTTAATACACAAGTACCTATTTCATTTGATCCTCGGTGTCCTTGCGATTCATCCCAGAAGAAGCATGCAGTATTGTCACGTTTAAGCTCAGAAATGGTAAAATTTAAGCAATTTATTTTTGACTTATAATAAAACGTAGAAATCTCACCATTTGGTACTGTCATTACGGCTTGCAAATCATAACATGCGACAATACAACTAGGTGACACCATTGCTTTATCATTAGCTTTTTCCTCACGACTCTTTTCTTTCTCTGCTAAGTGTTGATCGTACTTTTCTTTAAGAGCAGCTTTTTCAACGCTTTCTGCAAGCATGTATATAGAGCATTGATCACATTGGTCCTTTTTTGGAATAAAGAAACCAATGTTAAATTTTTCGTTAAATATCTTTCGGTAGGTATGTATCATTACGTAGGATAATCCTTGCTTTATGCAGTCTTCTTTATAATCAAAATAAATATCCGTTAAGGTTTTTCCGCCGTCTATGTATTCTCTTGTCGTTTGTTGCCGTAAATAATGGCTTTCAATTCTAGGGATACTACTAATGTGACATTTAACTCCTTCAATCAAATCTTCAGGTACTTTTTTATGCTGTCCATGCTTACCTCTTTGTTCTCCTTTTAATATTCCTGTTGTACTATTCTTCTTCTCTATGACAGTTCTAATACATCTGTCTGTTATATCTAATGTATTCTTAAAAAATGTTTTACATACTTTAGTTCTAGTACCGTTTAAATTAAAATAAAAAGCATTTTTCAACTTTCTATTGGAATCAACTCTCTTATACTGATACTTAGGTATAATCTCTTCCATATTGTGAGCTATGTATTCTCTTTGCCTTACCAGTGAAGCCATGCCCCAATAATCTTCAAATATTTGTTTCCTCAAATCATCAGTAATTCTTTCTGAGCATTTTAAACGGCAGGTCGACTCACATGTTGGTTTTAGAAATTTTGCTGGGAAAACCTTTTTTGTTTTGGAGCTTGAAACGTATTCTTTTCCGCAGTCTTTCAATTTCTTAGAAATATAGGAAACCCTTTGGTTCTTTTTCTTTTTCCTCGATTTTTCGATATTATCTGCAGCTGGTGGAATATCCACTACAATATTGTTATCTTCGTTCCCAGCACTTTGGTTATTAGAATCAACAGCTGGTGCAATATCGACTGCAATATTATTATCTACATTCCCAGAACTTTGGTTATTCGAAATCACTTCCGTATAGTCATTAACAAATTCTAAATTATTGTCACTTACACTGGTACTTTGAGTGGTGGCTTGACAAATATTTGGTGGATCGGGTGCAATAGAAGTTGAAGATGACACAGATGATTTGCTGGAAGATGAAGATGATGATGAAGAGCTCGAAGACGACGATGAACTTGAGCTTGATCTACGGCATGTTTTCTTTGAAGGTGCGTATGTTGTATCATCGTCAGAAGCGGGTGAAAAGTCACCATCATCTTCGTCGCAGAGGTTTTCTTTGTCAGCTGGATATGTACGTATATAGTTGCTAGTTGTTGGCAAATTGTTTAAATTGGATGTTGAGGCTTCAGATTCTGAACAGTTTTCTTTGTTTTGAATTACTAGCTCTAATATTTTTCTACCCCTATTTCTTGACGGATTCATGTTGATAACCTTTTAGGGAAAGAAAAAGTGTTTCACTAATGCAAGAATGACATCCAAAAATATAGCAAAAAGAAGTTTGGAAAACATAATTAGGTTATGATTCGCTATATTAATGTCATTAAACTAAATTGTAGATGTTACATTTTTCAAAACAGTGGCAGTATACTCAATATGACGTTTATTTAACAAAATGAAACATCATCATCCTCTTAACTTTACAGTATAACTGACACTAAGAAGAATATGACACTTAAACAATAACTTAAAACATCAACATTTTAATAATTTTGTTTAAAAACAGACACTAAAAAGAAAATGCCATTTTTTATTCACTAAAAAATGGCGATTTGAAATAAATTTAAACAATAAAATGGCACTATGGTTATAATGCCATTCATGTTTTTATTAGTTTAGAAAATTATTACAGGCACTAACGTTAAAAAAGGCACTAAACAAGAAATGCCATTTTTAAATTCACTAAAAATAATATTTTGGTGTAACATTAACCAAATAAGCGACACTATACTTAAAATGCCATTTTTGTAGTTATTGCTTCAGTAGAAATATTAGCTTGAATTACGTTTAAAACGACACTATACATAAAATGCCACTTTTTTACTCACCGCAGCGTGTGTCCACTCCGAATGCTTGTCTTCAACTGTTATAGTGTCACCTTATGAATTACTACTTTGTCATTTACCCAAAAGTATAAACTGGCACTAGCGGCCTCTAGGGAAAAGTATTGAAACTATAATAGTGTCAATTTTTGCACTATAAGCGCTTTCTTTCAAGGAATCTAGATGTCGTTGTAACTCAATATTGCCATTTTCGGTATAGTGCCACTTTTGTTTTCAAGGTGCGACATATGTCTCGTGGTTGCAAGCGCGACTGCTGAGCGAGGGGTCCTCGGTTCAATTCCCACGTCAGGCAGAATCTTATTAAGTTTTCCTATTCTATCCCCATCATCATCTTATTGGTTTTTTTTTGTTATATAACACGCCAAATTGACGTACGGGTGTCAATTTGTTTAACAATTAATTAACCCGACTATAAAAAGTTGTTGTAGGTATTGTTCAATAAAATTAATAGATTTCTATAGGTATGTAGGTACTTAACATTGTAAATTATTTGCCATCTCTTTCTTAAAGTGAGTTCTTATCACGTAGTTTTGGCGATCATTGTGCGCTTTTCTTTCTACTCGTCCAAGGTAATATCCCCAAGTTAGAAATGATGAAATTATGAATTATGATGTTCATTTTGATTTTTGTTGGAGTTATGAACAAACTCAAACTCAAAGCATTTATTTCAATTAAACCATTTACAGGCACTTTTGAATTGTCGAGAAGTCGGTCAGTCAGAAAATATGAAGCTAGTTGCCCATTCCAAAGCGTAGGTACCTATGGAGAATAACGGGCAAGAAACTCCATGGACACTTTTAAATTATATTTTTACAAAAATATTAGTTACATCATTCAGTAACTGCGACTGCTTCTCGTCTACGAGAAGCAGTCGCAGTTTAAAAGAGTGTCCATGGAGTTTCTTGACCGTTATTCTCCATAGGTACCTACGCTTTGGAATGGGCAACTAGCTTCATATTTGTTCAAAGGTGGATTGAAGATACTCGGGAGCTTTAATAATATCCTTTGAAAACGCATTAATCTTAAAAACTTTCAAGAGTAATATTACAGTTTAATCAGTTCACTTGTTTAAAAACACTGTTTTTTTATTCAAAGAAAACATATTCTTCGTTGTGAAAGATTTATTATAAAAGGTTTATGTTGTTAACTAAATATTTTCTTGGAGTTTTTCTAAAGAACAATGATAAAACCATTCTAAGTGCCTCTGGCAGTTTTGGTACAGATTAAGTACCACAGAAAATAAACTATAGTCTTTTATTTATAGGTGTCTGTAATGTACTTTTTCGTACAACTTTTTAATTTACTATATTTAACACGCAGAAAACTCAAATCTTCGGATTTCCTCTTCTCTCCAAGTAAGGATTTGCAATTTTCTCATAGCAGGGACATAATTTTGACATTACAAGATTTCATTCATAACCCACAATAATAATAACATAATTGCAGAAAATCGAACATAACTTTGTTCACCTATAATTGACATATTATAGCAATGATGTCATGTTATCCATAAAAAAAATAGCGCTGATGCAAGACGCTTAAAGGTGTCCTAGTAAAAGAAAATATATTGCATCGCGAGGATTTCTGAGAATTAGGGGCGGTAATGACAGAGATGTGTTGGTTAGCAAATGCAGGCTATTAATCAAGGGTGAGGGGCGTGAAAGTGAAAGATACTGGGGCTACTAAGTAAGAGGAGGAAGCAGATTAAAAAAAACCTAAAAGTATTTCTAATGCTTTAGTTAAAAACGTAATTTGAGTGAACATTCATTCAAGTTAGAACGAAAGTTTTGAAAAATACACTTCTCCGCAAAATAATGTCGATGAGGCTCACTTGAAAAATTTGCTGCTGAAATAATTTATTTATTTAGAAATTTCTTTTATGTCATTTATTTCTTGGCCAAAAAAGGTCTCACTTTGTTTGCCCACTCTCACTTTGATTGCCCACTCTCATTTTGTTTGCCCACTCTCACTTTGTTTGCCCACTCTCACTTTCCTTGGATTTCGACTTCATATGAGATTTTGATTTCAGCTCTATTTTTTAATGTTTGGGGATTTCAGGAACTACTTCCTCTGGGTTTCGTAGTATAAAACCCCTACTGAAATTAGTAGGTACCTATGCAAAAAAATGCTTTGATGAAGTGGAATTTATAGTATTTTTTTTCCAATAAAAAGTGGTTTTCGTTGCCCCAAAAGGAGGCCGGGTATAAATTGCCCACGCTGCATCTGACGCAAACGAAAAAAAAGTAAAGTAAAACCTCTAGAGCCCTTCTTTTACGTAAAATATGATTTATTACTCGTTTTACTGCCATTATTGTAGGTTGTTAAATAGTTTGGATATTTTGTTTCTATGTAATTTATGGACAACGAGTCTAAGAGAAGGCTTAGTCAGAATAAAGGCTCCTGCAAACAGACGTGACACGCGATAAAATTGCGCGCGACCCAAAGGCACCGCAAGTCGCGCAACGAGCGGTGCCTTTGTGTCGCGCGCGATTCGCGTCGCGCGTCGCGCCTGTTTGTAGGAGCCTTAATACAAAAACGCTTAACTTTCTTTTCGGTTTTACAGTTTCATGTGTAGGTGAATATTTTAAAGTTTTTAATTGATGAATTCCGCATTGAGAAATACTTTCAGATTTGCGGGCTTCAAATCAAATCTATGCATGTAATCTTACATCTACTAATATAAATATTAAAAAAAAAATAGGTATCTATATGTCTGTCTGTTACCTCTTCACGCTTAAACCGCTGAACCGATTTAGATGAAATTTGGTATAGAGGTAGTTTGAATCCCGGGAAAGGACATAGGATAGTTTTCATCCCGATATTCCAACGGCATCGACACTTATGCGGGTGAAAACGGGGCGCTGCTAGTAGACAGATAAATATTTTCTGAAGTATAAAATATGGTGGTTTGACAGCTTTTGTATCTAAGTATACTATAATGTTTTTATTTATAATAATATTATGAAGAGATTTATTAGTTTGTATGTAGTTCGTAATCTTTGGAACTAGAAAGAAAGAAAGGAAATACGTTTATTTGCGGCAAAATGAAAAAAAAAACTACTGATCCGATTCCGAAACTTCTTTCACTAACGGGATGCTACAGTATTGTCGAGTGCCATAAGATATAAAATTTAACGCGGACGAATTCCTGGGAAAAAGCTGGTAGAAAATAACGTCAAACTGTCGTGTTTATTCTTTAGACAAAAGTTATCGGACTATTGAAAATTCAGCCCTTAAAGGCTCCTGCAAACAGGCGCGGCGTGACGCGCGACGCGAATCGCGCGCGATCAAAGGGACCGCTCGTTGCGCGACTTGCAGTGCCTTTGTGTCGCGTGTCGTGTCGCGCCTGTTTGAAGGAGCCTTAATATGGAAACCATTCATATTTTTGCTCGTGCGAAGCTGAATGTTTAAAGTATACAAAATAGCAAAGTGTCATTGTAAATTAGCCCTATCCTCTACAAAACACGAACCAACCGTTTGGACTGCTATTGTCAGAAATGTATGCTTATCCTAAACTTTAAAGCGATAGTTTTGCACAATGATATGTCCGTTGCGTCATAAACTTGGCAGCTTTTAATGTTTTGCTGAAACAAGCGGTATTGTAAAAGGTACCATCTAAATATATTTTAGTTTTGCACATGTTTTAGGGTAGGTATTGAAATGGTTGCGAAATTGCTTAGCTTTATATTAAATAATTATTTACATAATCGGATGAACCATTTTGTACTTCCAATGGCATGTTATTAATGTTTTTCATCCTAACTCATATTATAAATGCGAAAGTAAGTTTGTTTGTTACCTTTTCAAGCCTAAACCACTGAACCGAACACCCTGAAATTTTGCATATTCGTTGTCAGGTGTACGGAAACGAACATAGGGTACCTTTCATCCCGAAAAAAAGTGCTGTTCCCGAGGAAAACAACAATAACGTTATTATGATAATAGATGGCGCCACGTGTCTTTCGAATAGGTTGACACTTATGCGGGTGAAGCCGCGGGGCACTGCTAGTATTTTATACTTCTACTTTCGTTATAAGAAAACATCGTGAAAATAAGAAAAGGAACTCAAATCTGTCGTATTGTTTGTGTGCATGAAGAAGCTTGAGTCTGCAGGTATCATAATTTTTATTAAAGAATCAGATTCAATCTTTAAGAAATGTTTAGAAAACAGGACCGTATTTTTTTGGGTTTCGTAGTCAACAAGGACCCCTTATAGTTTCGCCATGTCCGTTTGTCCGTCCGTCCGTCCGCAGCTTGGCTCAGAGACTCCTATTACAAGAAAGCTATAATTTGGTATGGATATACCTATGAAACACGCCGGTATGTGCTAAAATAAAAAAAAAATAAAAAAATAATGTTAAAATGTTTGTTCTTTTTTTTAATGTTTTTTTTCGATTCAGGGATCCGTTTGTAAAATACTAAGCTTTAAAGTGGTAATTTTTGTAAGAGTCAAGTATCTCCCCCCTGCCAGCTAAATGGTTGTTTTTGACTATGTGAAAAAATCACGGTAACAATAAAGAAGTTAAAAGGAGTTAAGTAGGATTTACAAGTTTACGAGTAATAGCCGACCAACTTACATTTGCAGTTGCAATGTATGGGAGAACACGATTTTCAACTACAATGTTAAGTTTGTTCTTGGGATAAATTCATTTTTAATACGGAACCCTACATTGTGCGTGGTCCGAAACGCACTTGGCCGGTTTTTTTTTATATTTTAAGATCTCTACGTAGACTCAATGCCCAATGCTGATTTTCCATTCAGCCGTTTTTGTACTGGCTCAATAAATCAACGAGAGAAATGAATTACTGACCACACATTACAATTCAAGCCAGTAAGGGTCGCAAAAAAGTCAAAACGTAGGCTTATAATTCCGTGCACATAGTAATTTGATTGTACCCTCGTCATTACGGGTCTATCTCGACCCGATCTGGGGCGACTTTGTTAGCCGAATTTAAGCGCTATTCAGTTCTAAAAGCCACGTCATAAAATCAGGGTGCGGGACGGTATTAGGTGCCTATTTTTGGCACACCTCATTTGGAGAAGTGTGGGAGCGAATTTTATGCTACGAATCAATATATGGAAATATTTCGGGGCATCGCCAAGCGGTTGGTTGACTCTACGCGTGACCAGACCAGGGCTGGCCTATGGTTATTACCCGTACATGTACCCAACACCATTTGTGCTGGGTACGGTGGGGTACCAAAGTTTAGAATTAAGGAGAAATCTTAGTCTGGTAAAATATTTCATCCGCCTGATTCGTGGTAGGTACCCATTTTAATTCCTCCTTACTTCAGGACATCTCCTTTAACATCCCACTACCCATTAGGCGCACACTTCGCCCTCGCCACAACGTCCTCTATTCAAAATACCTCATACCATAACCCTTAAGACCAGTCCATTATACCTAGCCCTCACCCATATCAACAACATTCTGCTGTATGATGAGTCCATAGATGTCTTCGCGAGTGCTGAACTGAGATTCCTGGACACTAGGTACTACTCGATACCTGGAGTTCATTGCCACTCCCAGTACAATCTCCTTGGAGTAAATAAATTAAATTAATTGTTACTTGTTATTAATAATTATATTCCAATTTAGCCTAATTGTATCTAATTTTATCTAAGTTTATGTAATATATCTAATTTTTATCTAATGTTGACCAATTTTGTTACATTTAATTTAATTTCATCTTTTGTCCAGTTGTTATTATGTGGTTTAACCTAATTTTATGATTGTATGACATGTGTAATTTACAAATATTGACTAATAACTTGTATGTGTGGTGTAAATTGTTAGTATAAGTTGGTTATTAATAAATAAATAAATAAATTTTTAGCCCAGAGAATGTGCATTGCCATCCAACGTGGCAATGCTGCTGGCAGCATTGCCACGTTGGATGGCAAAAGGCTGGCCTTTTGGGCACTTATCCCATTGACAGCGATGCGGACGAAATTTTTGATGTCCAATGAGCTCCTGCCTTTTTCCTTTTTTTATTATATACTTGTATATAATATATATTATAATGTATTCCACTCAACAGATGACCCAAAAAGAGGTGTAGAGTGCGTGAGCTGGGCCCTAAGCGATTTCTTCAGAAAGTTGTTCAGGGTGCTTAGGGAGTAAACATACTAAAAGTCTCTGCGTCTAGGAGGTGAGCCGGAGTGGGAGGGGGGATAAAAGTTTCCACTTTTGAGTGAGTGAGTGAGTTTTTGCTAATATCTTTTAAACAGTGCGTTGTAGAGAAAAATTAATATTTCGTACGTAATGAAAGCTAATACAATTTTCTAAAACTTATATCTTACACACTTTTCGAATTCCTATCCATTTTCGAATTACACGTTCCGGAAAAGTGAAAATTTTCGAAAAAACGACTTTTATCAAACACTAGCTGTTGCCTGCTACTTCGGCGTTATTTTTTAAACTTTTATCTCTGTACTAGCAGCACCCCGCGGTTTCACCCGCATATGTGCCGAAGCCGTGGGAATATCTGGATAAAAACTATCCTATGTCCTTTCCCGGGACTCAAACTATCTCTATACCAAATTTCATCTAAATCGGTTAGCCTAAGTGAATCTACTGTATGATTATGTTTTGAAATATTTGTATTTTGTAATTTGTATTACAGGGGCGACATCTTCAAATTGAACAAGCCCCTTTAAATAAATAGAAAAAAAAAATAAAAAAAAATCTAAATCGGTTCAGCAGTTTAAGCGTGAAGAGGTAACAGACAGACAGACACCAGCGGAGCTTTGCTGAGCGTGATGCTCGAAAACTGATTAGAATTTAGATAGAGTGTATAGGACAATGCTGTTTAGCTGCGTTCTCAGTTGGTGGGAGGGAACTGATAGCTAATAAAATTTTCTACAACTTTTGTCTACACTTTTTCTAAATTACTACTTCCGTTGACTTAGAATCATGCTTGGCAAGAAGCAAGGTACAGTACCAAACAGCACAGTAATGGAAAACGACCAAAAAGCATTAATTTGCAATTTAATAATTTTTTTTTTCTTTTTTGCTATTACAAACTTACATTTGCATTTGCTATTCAATAGATGGTTCTTTTGTTGATACAAAACGTTCCTCCGACGTCTAATGTTATCACAAAAGCATAGTGTGTTCGAGCCTTTAGTCTGCAAAAATGTCTGGTCGTACTTAAAAGGGTTTTTGTGTTGGCTGTCTATGAATAAAGATATTTGAAAAAATCGCTGTTACCTAAGATTTCTTCGATGATATTGCCTTTCATTGTAACCTTTTTTTTGTCAGTCTACCGCTTTTCCTTAAGGTTCTTTTTTTTTCAGCACCGAAATAACGTACTTTTTTATGCTGAACTACCATACATTTATTCCGCTGTTAAATATGTATATTAATAAATATGTAAATATGTGCACATCAAGATACTACATTCTGTCAAATTTCTTTAATAGATTTTCAACTTTATCGCTAATGCATAAGATTCAAAGTTGATTGGGAAAATTTGACAGTTTCGGGTAGCTTGATGTGCTGGCGTCTGTACACTACAAGAATTCATAGGTGCCCAGTGGTAACGGCCCCGACTTAAGAGTAGGTCGTGGGTTCGAACTCAGGCAGCCGCCTTACCTGTGTAAATAATTTCACCACCACTCTCAAAACGGTGAAGGAAAACATTGTGAGATGTCCTAGAACCAAACAATTCGAAGACATGTGATGTCTAACAACCCGCACTGGGCCGCATGGTGCATTACAGGGGGCCTAAAAAGCCACTTTGGCAGAATTATAAAAGGATAACATTATGAACTATAATGGACAGTTAACTGTTAAGTTAATCGTATCAGATCCCATTGGTGAAGGATTTTTCAGTTATTTTTTTTGTATGTGCTAAAATACCAATCAATCCAATCCAAACCCAATCTCAATCTCTTTGATTATACCTACGTAGTGCAGCGAAAAAAAGAAAAACATGGACTGTCTTCGCCATATTATAGTTCATAATGTTATCCTTTTATGATTCTGCCAAGGGGCCTTTTTAGGCCCCCAGGTCACTCCCTCTCACCGAGAAGAGGCCTGTGTCCCAGCAGTGAAAACATTATCTTAGGCTGATTTGCATAGTTTATAGGTGGCTGGCGTAAGAATAATGAGAATAGAGTGAGACAGCTGTAAGCTGCATTTTGAGTGAATTTATAGGTTATGTTCGTATTTCTCAGTATTCCCGTTAGACGAAGTATAATTATTACTACAGAGGTTCTATGTCACGAAGTCCGTTTGGCTATGAATGTTGTCAAGCGTGCACATGCACATTGTGATCAACAGAGACTCAACAATGGGTGAAGTAAAACGGTACAAATTCGCGGAAATAGCCTCATGCGACGGCAGCAAGGGGCAGCCGCTGTGGGAGCACGCTTGTCGGGATACGTCACTACTACAATCAAAGCCAAACGGACTTCGTGAAATAGAATATCTGTACCACAGTAATCTAGAGATCATAAGGAACAAATCAACATGCTTCTCTTTAGTAGACGCCACAATTTTTGTTGGCTCTATTCGCCGAACAAAACAAAAACTATCTCCTTTATTCTATCGAAAATATCAAAATTTCTACAATCAAAGCAACTAAAGATCCACAAAACATGACCCCTCACCAGACAATGATTGGTTCTCAAAAGATTTACTTCAGTTGTTGGCATTCAAGCAGTGAAAAATATAGGAAAAGTTGCCAATGTAATAAATTGGTCGGAGTCAAGTTATAAATTACTTGTAGTATGTACCTACACTAGTAGAACAGTAGTTTATTTCTAATATTGGAGCTTCGAATGTAATCCACTGTTTGAGGTCTTGTAGGAAACGTATATTAAAGTTTTGATTTATATTGTGTTGGTAGTTGGCTTGGCTTTATTTATTTTGAGTGCTTGTTTTTACTTCGGCTATTTTGAGAATATAATATTTAGTAAATCTTATATTTTGAGAATCTGATAATAGTGCCAATTCTCTTGTTCACAATCTAAACTAAACTACCTAAACTACTAACTAACTAAATGTAAGTTCAGTGCATTTTTTTCTTTCTATTTCATTAAGAAAAGGACAGATGATAAATTTTAGTTTAGTCCAGTCAAATTAATGAGCGCCTGACATACAAGTTTAGACGTGATTAAAAACTTGCTTACTAAAATTACGTCAATTTACGTCAGGCGCTGATTGATTTGATAGGGCTAAACTAAAATTTATTTTCTATCCGTTCCTTAATGAAATAGAAAGAAAAAGTTGCACACCATTATGCGAATAAGGAGAGAAAATAGTACTAGTAGCTTAATTTTAAAGGATGTTGTGTGAATATTTTGTTAAGAGATAGGTAGTAAAGTTAATTACAAACCAGCGTATATTATTTAAAAGTTAATTAATACCAGCAGGCATAATCAAAGATTGTTCGGTGATTTCCTTTTTTTCTACTTTAATTAATTAATCCTTCAACAAGAACTGGTCCTTAGCAGAAGTGGAAAGAGGGTAGAGAAGCTTTTGCCCAGCAGTGGGATATCACAGGCTTTTAATTAAATTTATATTTAATTTTTATTTATATGATAAGTTTTTTTTATTGTAATCATATAGTAGGTACCGGAAGGCTTTAAAATAATTGTTCTGCGCATAATGTATAGTAAACTGCAGCCTGGATCTGTGCCCGGTTCTTGGCAATTAGGCTCGCCCCCTATCCTTCACTGATATCAGTCAATAATATCCAAGATAAACTTGCCCGGATTTGAACGAACAACCTCGCGCCTGTGAGTTGAGGTCTTAATCACAGGGCAGAGGGTATATCAGACATTTTTTTGGCCCATCTGGTTTTCATAACATTTAATGTCGCTCATAAACTTTCATTCGCCATTAAGTCTCCTTCAAACAGGCGCGACACGACACGCGACACAAAGGCACCGCAAGTCGCGCAACGAGCGGTGCCTTTGTGTCGCGCGCGATTCGCGTCGCGCGTCGCGCTGTTTGTAAGAGCCTTTACTTGTAATCGTAGTTTTTGTTTCACTATCGCGTGACTTTGTCACATTGCTCCCCGTTCCCTTAATTTCCCTTAATCCTCCATTTCCTCTGGGATCTCGTGTCCGTGTATACTATCCAGTTGATGAGCAAACCCGGGGCCTTTGACCTATGAATAGTGTACTTTGTAAACTGGCCAGTAGTATTTTTATATTAATTTGTATCGGCAATGGATTTGAAAAATCACTTTACCCTAAACATGTTTTGAGAGATCCAGCATGAGGTCTAAAATATCAGCTTATTAATATCATCGACAAGATAGAAGAACCACTACCCACGTATATAGGTATACGCGGTATATGCCACTGGAAAAAAATCCTAACCATACTTCGGTGTAACAAACGACCCTATACAGAATGAAGGCATATTACCGGGTGCCGGAACGAATGTGTTTATTTAATTCGAGCTCACGCTTAACAAAAGAGTGAACGTTTTAGCTTACCTTATAATGAGCTGCAGTGTAGGTCGTCTCAGTCCTAAAGAGGGCACAGAGCTGATGAAAAATATATTGTGAATTACGTTGAAATAATTCAATATGTTTACATATAACGCATTAAGTCCGCCTTTTTGCAGTTTTACCTTTTGCATAAAGGCTTCTTCAAACAGGCGCGACACGCGATAAAAACGCGGGCGACACAAAGGTACCGCAAGTCGCGCAACGAGCGGTGCTTTTGTGTGTCGCGCCTGTTGGTAGGAGCCTTAAAGCATTAGCTTGTAAATAATAATGTTGGGATAACTTTCATTGTAACTTGTAAGTATTTATTTAAATTATAAAAAGAAAGTGCAAAAGAAAAGTGCCATCAATATGATAGATAAAGCCGTGTATTTATATGTAAGCCCTCACATAAAGAAACAACATTTTATTAACATTTTTTCCCTCACTAAAACTTTGTTGTAACAAAAGGAAACAAAATGACTGAAGGCATACCTACACAGCCGGGTGCCAAAACGAATGTATTCATCCAACTTGAGCTCGCGCTTGGCAAAAGTGGAACGTTTTAGCTTGCCTAATAATCAGCAGTGGTGGGGTTTTTGTCCTAATGAGGGTAAAAAGGTGCTGCTCATTACTGTTGAGTAGTAACAGCCAGTGCTGTTAAAAGATGATTGCTGTTTTTGTTTCGGTGTTCCAAGTAGACTTATGAATGGCGTAGGGAAGGTGCTACAATACGTACCTCCTCATTGTAATATCTAAGTAAAACGCCGGTTGTAGTCTAACTGGTTTATTTGGCATAAAAAAGCTTTTTCATTATTACCAGCCAGCAATAACTGCAAATACATCAATCATTCACTCGTAATTGTTATTTATTTTACCTCTGCCAGCAGCAATCTAAAGGTGCACCCTCACTTGGAGCATTCACCTGTAATGTAACGTTACAGAGTCGAGCATTAAGGCTCGTACACACAGGCGCGACGCGACACGCGACACAAAGGCACCGCAAGTCGCGCAACGCGCGTTACAGATTCGAGCATTACATTTGTGAGGGAAAAGAACCGAGCATTACATTGGTGAACTCAAACTCTAAAGCATTTATTTCAATTAAACCTTGTATAGGCACTTTTTAATTGTCAACATTTAAATAGTCCGTCAGTTAGTCAGAAAGTTGAAGCTAGTTGCCCATTCCAAAACCTAGATCTCTATGGAGAAGAACGGGTAAGAAACTCCATGGACCCATGGACCCTCTTTTAAATCAAGATATTACAAATCCTGGGTACATTTGTTGCTTCTATAAGTGAGAACAATGTAAAAAAAAAAAACACAAATGAAGAAACATTTCAAAATATAAGATTAAAAATAAGCCTGGGCCGTTAAGAGATGACCACGACTTATTAAAATGCAAAATTAGTATGTTTGCGTACAAGAGCATTCCCTGTTCCTTTACTCTCATAGTTCTTTCGATCAGACTGCAATCAGACACAACCGGAGTGAGATGCGACGAGGAGCATCGGCTTTATGTGCTTCACGAGGTACGGGGGCTTCATACCTCCAACTTCCAAACTCCGGACAAAAAAGAAAAAAAAATCCTAATTAAACAATGGACCCCACGCTCAGCAGACGCGCTTGTGACCACGAGGCCAATAGGGCAGTTCATAGTTCCTAATTTCATTATATACTACTTGCTATATCGTTCTTTAGTGTGCAATATTTTCTTGTTTGTACAAGACAAATGCTGAAACAACCATGCATTAGCTTAATAGAGTTCTCCGAAAAGTAATGAAACATTTATAGGTACAAGAGTACCATTGATTTTCTAATAATCGTATGAGGTTTAGTGTGTAGGTATATTATAGATAATTATTAGATTGTTGGCTTGGTGACTAAAAATACTAGGCCTTCAGGACCATATACCGTGTTTATACCGACCGTACCGTGTATTGTGTTGTTCGAATAAAACATTAGATAATTATAGTGTTGTGAAGTTATGTTGTAAAGTGGCTCTTTTTACCCTTTTAAAGCCATTTTCATCACCTTTTTCTTATGTTATTTTCGATGATAGTCTTTTTTATTGCATGTTGATTGCTGCATCAATGGCATTATTTACAAAATCCGAGGTGTAGTTGTTTTCGCCTCCTAAAAACTGACAATCACCGACGTGGATGCTAATATTTCCAGTTTTGGTGTGTTTTTAGTAAAGATGAATTACTCTGTCCTGCGCCGAAGAAGTAAGGGAATGTGGCACCCGACACAGCTTCTGTTTATATCCACGAAACAAAGTCAAGATCAGTCAATGAAAACACACATTGATGAGACCAAAAATGTAGCATAGTCGTAAAAAAAAATATTCCCTCAGTTACATTTTACCAGGAAGAGTTAGGCCAGATGTAGATTAAAAAAAACTGACCAGTGGGCCTAAAAAAGCCACTATGGCAGAATCATAAAAGGATAACATTATGAATCATAATATAGCGAAGACAGTCCGTGTTTTTCTTTTTTTCGCTGCACTACGTAGTATAATCAAAGAGATTGGGATTGGATTGATTGGTATTTTAGCACAGACAAAAAAAAAGAATAATCTTTCATCAAAAAAATCCTTCACCAATGGGATTTGATACGATTAACTGTCCATTATGATTCATAATGTTATCCTTTTATGATTTTGCCAAAGTGGCCTTTTCAGGCCACTGATTCTGCCGAATCCATATCTAACACCCCAAGTCATAAAATCGCTACCGCCTACCGCCATCGCTTATCACTCACCCCACCCCCAAATACATTCAAGAAGGGCAAACGTTTCATGGTTAAAATATGAATATTGATTCTGTAAGTAATGTCCCGTTTTCAACCGCTCTTTACGTCAATACCACGAACTGGCACGGATTCGAACCTTGTACACTCCACCGCACTTCCAACGTAACAATTTGACTTAAAGAGCGCCTTTATGTCGTATATGTATCCCACTGTTTGTCATGTAAGTGTAACTACTCGATTTGGCTGACTGTATTCAGTGGTAGACTTAAAAATAGGTTGGCAAACATCGGTAGGTACTAAAATATAAATGGCCTTTACGTACAACCTATGCATATATTATTGATTTATTCCGCTCTATGTACTTACTAATTTAATTCCGGATTAGATTTTTTTGGTAAACTTATATTTAACATAAGATTCGGTATTTTAGTAGAAGGTTCCATTTTCATTTCTTTCGTAAAAATTGTCTGTCTATGGGTTTTTGTCGATATTTTATTTGGCTGTTTCATTTCACAAACATTTCATCAGATGAATAGTTAGACACCGATTTCTCCCTTTCAGCCGTCAGTAATTTTGACTTTCGAAAGAAGAAGACAAAGCGTTGTGTAACTATACAGACGTTATACAACGTTTATTAGCAAGGGGGGCAAGGGGGGTGGAGGGGGGGGGTTCAGGTGATCAGACCGGAATAAATCGAACATACTATTTAATGAAAAAAACAGGAAAACCACCATTACTGTAACGTAAGTTTTCAATGGTTTGAACGATATAACCAAATGAATAAAACAGTTAATTTTGTGACCCTTTAGCTACTTAAAACGTTAAAGTTTACTGTCATGACGGCAACATTTTGCATTAAGCTTTAACTGTTTTCAGTTCAGTAAAAAATGCAGTTTTGAACGTTAGGCTCATATGGAACTGTTTCAAGCAGTTCAGATGAATGATTTTTAATTTTTATTTACTGCTTTAATTTCTTTCAGTGTAAGGATAGAAAGTTTCATCTTTTCCTACTTCATTTATGAGTAACGAGAGGTATGATTTAAGGCTCCTTCAAACAGACGCGACACGACACGCGACACAAAGGCACCGCAAGTCGCGCAACGAGCGGTGCCTTTGTGTTGCGCGCGATTATATCGCGTGTCGCGCCTGTTTGTAGGAGCCTTTATGCTGCTGCTAAATTTAGTATCAGTTACCTCTTGGTCAAAAAGTTATGCGCCTAAATAGAAAATCTCAAATCTTCCTATTTTAGTTATGACCAAGGGTTACCACATTAACGTGTGACATGCCACATAAAATTTTAGTAAAGTTGAAATAAATAAAACCTCTGTATAATAATGGTATTTTTCAACACGTACGCAATAAACACTATGCGTACAACAGTTTTCATCAATAAACAGGTAGCGTTTATTTTTTTACTGAGTAGGTACATGTACAGACCCCAGCACATCAAGCTACTACAATCTGTCAAATTTCTCTAATAGATTTTCAACTTTATCGCTAAAGAATAAGGTTCAAAGTTGATTGGGAAAAATTGACAGTTTCGGGTAGCTTGATGTGCTGGCGTCTGTACTTTGTAGTTCTGCTAGCTAGAGAGTATGTTCTGCACCAGAGCCACAATCAGTGTCTATTTTATCATTATGTAATGCACGTAAAGCGATAACGGTAATACGAACATTATGTACAGACGCCAGCCAGCATATCAAGCTACCCGAAACTGTCAAATTTTCCCAAGCAACTTTGAACCTTATGTTTTAGCGATAAAGTCTATTAAAAAATCTATTAAATAAATCTGATAGATTGTAGTAGCTTGATGTGCAGCTGGCGTCTATACGTTTGACGTACATAATTTTAAGATATAATTGATCGGTTTCTAAAATGGTGGCTCTGCGGCAGAGCATGACACTTTAATTTGGCTACCGGTTCTCTAACACTTCTTCAAAGAGAACTCACTGCTGGTAAAACAAATTTAGTGCTAGTAAAAGTACTATTACTCCGGTCCTCATTACGAAGGAAGGCTGTTCAAAGGTACAGACGCCAGCACATCAACCTACCCGAAACTGTAAAATTTTCCCAATCAACTTTGAACCTTATGCTTTGGCGATAAAGTTGAAAATCTATTAGAGAAATTTGACAGATTGTAGTAGCTTGGTGTGCTGGCGTCTGTACAAGAACCGAGCCTTAAATGAGGTTCCACACAACTTAAAACAAAGCTTTCTAGTAAGTCTGAAAACAAACAGTTCGTTTTATTGAACTGAAAGACGGTCTTAATGACGTAACATTTCTGTTTACCTTTTCGAGAATACGTCATGCTCTCATGGTTCATCATCATCAACATTACCTTCTCCCAACCATGTTGAGGTCCGCTTCCAGTCTCACTGGAGGCAGCTAAATATCAGTATTTTATATGGTTCGACTGCTTATTTAACCTCCACAACCCAGGTAGTCAACCCAGATAGTAGTAGCAAAATATTTGTTCAAAATTGCATTGTACTTCTGCTGCAAGTTTGAACAAATATTAAGAAGTATAATATTAGAAGACGTGTGAAGGTAAACAACTTATCAAAACAAGCTCTGCCTAAAACGGATTCAACAAATTTTAATACTGTATTATTGAAAAACTGGAGTGCCCTAGTCCCCCGATTCCCCCAAGCCTCGGGGGAACTCGTCCAATTATCTTGTAACAATTCTTGAGGAGTACGAACGTTCCCTTTGATTTTATATTGCCTATACTAACATTGGTATTGTGAACCGTTCATTTTCTGAAAGGAATACGTTACTTTGAGTAATTTTATATGTATGTAAGACTAGCAGCGGCCCGTGGTTTCACCCGCAGAAGTGTCGGTTCCGTGGGAACATCGGGATAAAAAGTATCCTGTGTTAATGCAGGGTGTCAGCTACCTCCATACCAAATTTGATCAAAATTGGTCCAGCAGTTTGTGCGTGAAGAAGTAACAAACATACAAACACACACAAACTTTCGCCTTTATAATATTAGTGTGATAGGCGTATTATTTGTGTGTCTGTTAGTTTAATGGTGGACATATACGCTACGAGAAATCGTTACGATCAGACTATACAGTTCGAACGGTACAGTTTTTCGCACACGGCATACAAGCCATATACGCTACGAGAAATCGTTACGATCAGACGGTACAATAAACGGTGCAGACGCACACGTGTCAGCGATGGCTTCGACGGACGACGTTTTAGCAGTTGTTGGATTAATATTCGCCCTGAAAGAAAAAAAAGTGAAGCGGAAAAAGCGTAGCATCTAGTGCAAAGAATGGCTAATGAAAATAAAATTAATGAAATTATTCCAAAGACAAGGTTCACTGCGATATAGCTCAATAAATTGTTCTAGCCATTCGCGATTAGTTTGAGACACCATGTCCATGACGCGTGCGCACATCCATCCGAACTGCGAGTGACAACAAAACTGAACACAAAAACTGACGAGCGCATACACGTTACGATCAGTCGGCACAGTTCGTCCGATTCCGATTAATCAATTGAAATTATCATACTGTTCCGTTCGACTGCACAGTCTTAAAAAATCGGACGAAACTGTACAGTTTTATAACATACATGTAGCGATTTATCGGTACCGTTCGAACTGTACAGTCTGATCGTAACGATTTCTCGTAGCGTATATGTCCACCATAAGAATTTTTTTCAGTTTCCGTTATAGGCGAATTTTTTTACATTCACTATTTGTGAGTAGATAGGGTTTTTTAAATAAAGTTTTTTATTTGGGTTTACCTGACTAGTTTTGACTTAGAAACAAGATCTTATTCGTTCGTTCGTTCAAGTTCGCTAATGACGACATTTCCATTTTGTTGAATAGGTTATTGAAACTAAGGAGGGGATATCGAATGCAAAAAGCGGCCAAGGGTGAGTCGAACTCGTACACGTAGGGTAGGTTACACAATATTTAACACAACATTTTTTATTAACATTTTTGTAATAATATATTTATTACTAGCTTTCACCCACGGCCTCGCCCGCGAGGTGTGTCAATAAAAACTATCTGATGTCCTTCCCTGGGATGAAATCTATCTCTCTGCCAAATTTTATCGAAATCCGCTCAGTGGTTTAGGCGTGAAAAGGTAACATACAGACAGACAGAGTTACTTTCGAATTTATAATATGTATATTAGTATAATATTAGTATGGATGCTTTTTGCATCAATTTTTGGTCTTACAATCCAGTGACCTTTACTTCCTTTTCCTTGATCTTTACTTCCTTCGGTTTTTTAACTCATTTTGTGTCTAGCGCGGAGATTTAAGACACTAGCGTGTTTTAAAAGCCATTGACTAGCTCTGCGTTTTACAGACAGACAGAGTTATATAAGTTCTCTGTGAGAGTTACTTTCGAATTTATAATATTATAGTATGGATATGAATTTTTTGTAGTAGCAGCCATAGTAGTACACACTCTGTGAAAGTGTGTCTTCCTATTACGGTACAAAATAAAAAAATCCCTGTGACAGGTTGACGGACGCACGGACAGAGAAGCCTTAGTGATAGGGTCCGGTGGCACCCTTTGGGTTTGTAACCCTAAAAACTGGTCCCCGTTCCGTCTAGTGGGACACTCAATCACTCGAATCGGCGATGTTCAAAATTCGTTAATTTGTTTCCTTTGTTTTGAAGTTTTTTTCATTACAAATTAATAATAGATAATTCTCGTAATTTAAAATATTCAAATTCAAGTCGCAATCTCATCTCAGCGACAATCAGATTCATCTGCTAACTAATCATTAATCTGCTAACTAATCATATATTCTGCTAACTAATCATTAATCTGCTAATTAATCATTAATCTGCTAACTAATCATTAATCTGCTAACATATCATTAATCTGCTAACTAATCAATGTCAAAAACTTGTCAAAAACTTAGGGAAATTAGACGCATTTTTGACAGATTGCGACTGAGATCAGTGGGGCAATTCTCGTAATTTTAAGAATGTTAGCAGTCAGTAAAAAGAAAAAAAAAATTCGTCCAGTTTGACAAATGACATTTTGACAATTATTTTATATTTGTTTGTCGACGAGATGAGACTGCGACTAGGTTTAGATCGATTTATATTTTTGTTCTTTTTTTTTAAATGGGTTTGCTTTGACTCTAGTCTAGGTCAGAGGTGACAGAGAAAAAGTCTACGATGGAGTGAGCTTACCCCGAAGAAGCCTGTTCACTCTTACTTTGAAGAGATTCGGGTTGTATGGACGAAATTAGAAAAAGTTACGAGAATTGGCCTTCTGACTGTGAACTTCATAAAAATAACGTGACTTTGCCCCTCGGAAACTAATCAAAAATGAGGTCTCGCTTACACGTCTAGACGGGCAATCTGTGGTAACATTGTTACGTTAACTGCAAACAATAGAAACTTCACTTCTGAGACAGGGAAGCTGCTTCTGGTTAAAACTAATCATAATTAAACTGAAATGTTTGTCGGTATGAAACTTTTAACTCGAGTCTTGGTTTTGAGTACCGAATCACTACTACCTCTTTTTTATGTCTATGCTTACCCTTATTATTAACAGAACAATAATTTTACCCCCATAATCTACATTTTCCTAAAAGCGCGGTGGCTGCTACATTACGGCCGCAGTAACGGCTATCATGAAAAAGAAAAAAAAAAAGAATTCTTTTTGCAGCAAACATGACGCAGGGAAAAAACACCAATCAGAAAAACTGACTTTACGGTGTCAAAAACGCTCTTTAGGAAACACACCAATTTACCTTCATAAAAAAACATTTCAGTGACGTCATTCGCCGGTAAATTGTAGAATATAAATGTGGCGGACACCGCTAAGAAACCGTAGCGTTACTGTCTCATTGCAGTTTAAATACGTCATAGATGGAATGGAAGGATACTGCATAGACCACCACCCTTGCTCAGTTCTTATTTTCAATTTCGTGCTTGGTCAGACTGAAAGCGCGGGCGCGGGACGGACGCGGCGTGGCGTACTCAAATATAAAAACTTCATTTGAGTGTCCATAGTGGGCACGCGGGCGCGGTGAGCGATGCGGGTTGCTTGGTGCGGGGAGCGCGCGGGCAACTCACGCCATAGCTCGTTCATTCAAGTGGCCTCAGTGGAAGCGCGGGCGGCCCGCGCGGGGACCGAGGTTCTCAAACTAGTTCGAGCCTTTTTCTAGTAAAAATAAGCCTTCATTATCCATATTATATTTTGACAAACACTGGACACGACAACAAGCAGAACGCAGCCGCGCTCGACTACGGACAGACAGATCGCGCGCGTTCCTACATCCGAGACGCTGCCCGCCCCGCGCTGCCAGTCTGGCCAAGTACTAAAAGTTTCGATTTTCCCGTTTTTATTTACTTATTAATATATATTTTTTGTACACCAGAAAATACAAACAAAAAATATACTTAACACTACAAAACATACAATGGGCAGCCTTATCGCTTTCTGCTATCTCTTCCAGGCAAACTTGGAATGGACAGAAAAATGGGGTTGTCATTGGTGAAAAATTATTCTAAATACAATGCTCGTGTTGCTTTCCTTCATAGTAAATTCCTTTCTTTCAAAAATCATCATCATCATCTGCATAGCTTTTTCCCAACTATGTTGGGGTCAGCTTCCAGTCTGACCGGATGCAGCTGAGTGTCAGTATTTTACATGGAGCGACTGCCTATCTGATCTCCACAACCCAGTTACTGGGTAATACGAAACCCCTTTGTAAGACTGGTGGCAGACTTTTTCCTTTAATAAACAAATATATTTCTGCTTGAAAGTCTATTTCTAGTTTAGTGCAAACAATAAAGGAAAATAGTCTCAGCATCACTCTTAACATTCAAGATTGATGAGCTGTTAAAACAGTTTTCTGACGTGTGAATCGGTTTCGCCACTCCTATCCATTATTATAATATTTCGTTTGATAGCTTTCAAAGATCGTATATCTTTGAAAGCTACCAAACAATCATTTCGTTATAGATGGCAATAGAAAGTATTTTTTTTAATGCTGTAAAGGCTATGCTATTATTTTTGTTGAATTCATGTAACATAATATACGTTTAGAAAAATAAAGAAAGAAAAATTGTTTATTCGGCGCAAATCTATACATATACATTTCTAGCATATTTAAATGCTGGAAACAGAAATAGATTTTGAGTCACAGTTCTCCTAACTTAATTATTGATGTATACAACAATAATTAAGTTAGGAGTTAAGTTAAGTTAGGAGTAGAAGTAACAATTAACCCGACTAAGTTAAAGAGGTGCTTTAGACCATCGAACTGGATAACTTTCACTATGGGAATGGGACCACAAAAAATAATCAGTTGTTTTTTAATACAAAAGTTCAATACCTACTTGACCAAAATACCTATATGTCATATATGTACGTAATATATGTGTCAATATGTTATGTATGTATGTGTGACACAAGCCTCTTCTCCGTGAGAGGGAGTGGGCCGTAATCCACCACGCGGGCCCAGTGCGAGTTGGTGGATGTCACATGTCTTCGAATTTTTGGTTCTAGGACATGCCGGTTTCCTCACGATGTTTTCCTTTACCGTTTTTGAGAGCAGTGGTGATAAAATAATTTACACCAAGTAAAGTGCCCGTCTGGGTTCGAACCTACGACCTGCAACTCTTAAGTCGTGGCCGTTACCACTCGGCCACCACTGCTCTCGAAAATGAATGTAACAGCACAGAATAACTAACAGTACCTACAGTACCCGGCGATAAATATTGCACATCGACCTATTCGATCCTATCGATTTTATACAAAGAATAAATAGTACATTACTTCAGAGGGAAGAAAGTGACAGTTCCATACCGAGATTATGGCATTTGCGCCACGAGCTTGCGAGGGGCGCAAACCATTTGAGGTATGGAACTGTACTTTATCCTGAGGGATGTATAGTGCTTTTTATTACACCTACGAGGAAATTTATGGACATAAATGCATAGAAATGTTTATATTTAGTTAAAAGTACAATTATTAAAAGTGCAGCTATTTTTTACACGACGCCTTAGTAACAAAAAATACTTAGGTACACGTTGAAGTGTATCAAAATCATACATAATCAGTCTATAATGTTCCCACTGGTGAGACACAGGTCTCCTTTCTGTTCTCAAACTCAAACCATTTATTTTCAATTAAACCATTTACAGGCACTTTTGAATTGTTAAGAAGTGCGCGTTTTATATACAAAAATAATTTCGTTTTTAATTTTCTGTATGCACCAAGGAGGTTGGTAACTGGTAAAAAAAAAACTGTATGTGGCCAGTAACAATTTACTTGAAATTTAATTAGTAGACAATTAAAGTCTCTTGGCAGTATGACTGCTGACAAATTAAAAAAAAAAGAAAAACCGGGTATGTAATGGAATTTCATACATACTTCCCACCCTTGGGTCGGAAGGATTTTCATACAAACTTCCATACCTTGGGATGAAAGGATTTGAAGGGCGGGATAAAGGCGTTTCTTCCCTCTAATTGGTATAATTAGTATGTATTTTCAGAGCAGGTGTGATAAAAAATAATTATCAAAAGAAGCAAATCATAATTGTTTTAACAGCTCCTAATAGATACCCGACTGTTTGTATTTCGTGCGACAGAGATAACGCTCTACGAAGCCGAAATTAGCCGATTGTCTCTTTCCAAAGGTCGATGTGCAATATTTATCGCCGGGTACTGTACTTAGTGTAACAGCAGATTTTTTTTCGTGATTTCAGAGTTGGTCTGATAGTAAAAGTTGTTCAGTTCGATGGTCTAAAGCACCTCTTAAAGTTTGTAGGGTTAATTTTTTAACACTTTGTAAGTTTATAAAATTCAAAGTCCTGACTGACTGATATATAAACAGCACAGCCTAAACCGCTCGTCCTAGAGACATGAAATTTGGAGGGTATGTTCTTTGTGATAACCCCTTTTTAGTGGATACCTACTCATCCACTAAAAAGGGGTTTTTCGAAATTCCACTCCTAAGAGGATGAATGGGGGGAGGGTAAAATTTCACGCGGACGAAGTCGCGGGCAGAAGCTAGTCAAACATAAAATCTGTCCGTCTCGTGTCCGTTAACATTTGGTATCCAAGGTAAGCGATTCCGTCATAAACTCAAGAAAGGAAGGCTCATCAGGCTGCATGTAACCTGATTCCTTTGTATTTTAATTTAATAATTTATTTCAATCGAATTTTCTATTATGTCCATTTTAAATTATTTTTTATCACACCTGCTCTGAAAATACATACTAATTATACCAATTAGAGGGAAGAAACGCCTTTATCCCGCCCTTCAAATCCTTTCATCCCAAGGTATGGAAGTTTGTATGAAAATCTTTCCGACCCAAGGGTGGGAAGTATGTATGAAATTCCATTACATACCCGGTTTTTCATTTTTTTTTTAATTTTTCAGCAGTCATACTGCCAAGAGACTTTAACTGTCTACTAATTAAATTTCAAGTAAATTGTTACTGGCCACATACAGTTTTTTTTTTACCAGTTACCAACCTCCTTGGTGCATACAGAAAATTAAAAACGAAATTATTTTTGTATATAAAACGCGGACTTCTTAACAATTCAAAAGTGCCTGTAAATGGTTTAATTGAAAATAAATGGTTTGAGTTTGAGAACAGAAAGGAGGCCTGTGTCTCACCAGTGGGAAAATTATAGACTGATTATGTATGCTTTTGATACACTTCAACGTGTACCTAAGTATTTTTTGTTACTAAGGCGTTGTGTAAAAAATAGCTACACTTTTAATAATTGTACTTTTAACTAAATATAAACATTTCTATGCATTTATGTCCATAATTTTCCTCGTAGGTGTAATAAAAAGCACTATACATCCCTCAGGATAAAGTACAGTTCCATACCTCAAATGGTCATGTCCATGCCATAATCTCGGTATGGAACTGTCACTTTCTTCCCTCTGAAGTAATGTACTATATTTCAATATTTTTTAAATTATTTATTTCAAGTTCATTTAATTTATTTATATTTTTAATTTATTTTCAATTATTTATTTAGATATTATTATATTCAATCATTTGTTTCGATTTGTATGTTACCTACTTCGATACATAATTGACTAACATAGTTTTAAGATAATGTAATATTAATAAAATATTTATATACATTTAAATAGTCTGAATTAAACGATTTTTTTTTTATAAACTGCTTTGATGTCAAAAGGATGTCTAGGTGTCAAAAAACGCTCTGTATTTAGACAACCTCTATAGTGTGACCGTACATCGTTTTTTAGGAAACCGAAGCTTTTGGGGGCTTTCAACGCGAATGCCGCGTTCGTAACTGAAACGTTGGAAACCTTCAAACGAAATAAACGCTGGAAAAACCTTCAAAAGAAATTCTAAGAGATCTATTCAGAATGGAATGACACGATGGATCCATTACGCAGGCATTTCGATCGATTTCAATAATAGCCGTGTCGCATCGTTGATTTTGTTTTTGTATGAAGCGTATGACACAAATGTCATTTTACGAGATACGGATACCAAAAATATCTGATGAATTTGAACCATCTTTTCAAGTTGTCACTTATATGAGGCTCCAAAAATTGGTCATTTATATTAAAGTTTTTTTTTTTATTTAAAGCTACATATATTCGTGTAAAGGAGGCCGTTGATTTATATTGTACTAGCCTCTGCCCGCGACTTCGTCCGCGTGAAATTTCTTGCTCCCCCAACCCATCGCATCGCATCACCCGCCCACGCTATCACATCGTTTTCTCTTAGCATTCTTCCTGACCTTTTTCTTATTGCTCAGCTCCAAAGAGTCCTGGCGTGATTAAGCTTTCCACATGGATTGGACAATCTAATGCAAAAATAATTGATAATTCCAGAGATTAGCGTGTTCAAACAAACAAACAACAGTTTGTTTTTCTGTTCTGTTAACTGCTAAAGGTAACTTTATTTAATAATAGCTGTGCCCCGCCGTTTCACCCGCGGTAATTTCAGGAAAAAACCTACTAAAAACTTGTTGACAAAAAAAAACAACCGACTTCCAAAAGAATACAAAGTGAAAAATAACTTTAATTTCGGAAGTCGGTGTCGTTGGTTCTGTATTTTCATTTTTTGACACCGACTTTCGAAATTAAAGTTATTTTTCACTTTGTAGTATTTTTTTGGAAGTCGGTTGTTTTTTTTTTTTTAAGTTTTTATTTTTCACTTTTTAGTTGTACCTGCCTATCCCAAACAAATTCATATAACACTACTTGGTATGTGAATATCAGTGACAGGAAGCTATTGAACACATCTGCCTACCCCTTTCAAAGGTACAGGCGTAATGTTATGTTGTGTGATTGCGTAAACAATGCATACATATGCTATAGCAGCAATCGCGGTTGATTTGCTGGCATTTATTGAAGAGTTCCGTCGTCTGTCTCCGAAACTCATCATCAGATCTTTATGAAATTTAAATTGATCCTATTTAAATTTCATAAAGATCTGATGATGAGTTTCGGAGTAAAAATATTTCCGGAATAAAAATATTTCGAACAAAAAAATTTTTGCAAATCCGTCTGTCTATACATATTATATGAGGGAGTTATGCCCGAATATACATAAAAAATAAAAAATATAAACATCCGAATTAAGAACCTCCTCCTTTTTTGAAGTCGGTTAAAAATATATTCCAAAAAATATATTCCATTACTTTAAGATATTACTTAAGATTATTACTTATACATGTAAACTATGCGACTATATTACTTGTAAACTATGCAACTCCTAAGATATTCATTGAAATCAAATGATGTCAAGGGCAATTTTATTCAACATTAAATACTTGTGATGAATAACGTATTTATTTATTTTGATAAGGATTAATATCATGTTTATAAAGAAAACCTTCGCAAATAATGCATTAGTTTAGAAGAAATTTGATTACCATAAAAAAGGTTATAGTGAGTAAATCTTAAAAGATAGACATGCTGTCGCGGACTTTTTTTTAGAACTTTTAAAGGGAAACAATTCCGTCATACATGATTTTTGCGTAACTTTAACCGTTTACGCAGCGTACGCAACGAAAGCTCTCAAAAGGAATATTTTTTTCCCGTTTTTGCATCATTTTTCATTGATGCTCCGCTCCTATTGGTCGTAGCGTGATGTTATATAGCCTATAGCCTTCCTCGATAAATGGACTATCCAACACAAAAATATTTTTTCAATTCGAACCAGTAGTTCCTGAGATTAGCGCGTTCAAACAAACAAACAAACAAACAAACTCTTCAGCTTTATTATATTAGTATAGATAGTATAGATAAAGCGTATGACACATGTCACTTTACAAGATACGGTTATCAAAAATGTCTGATGAAATTGAACTATCTTTTCAAGTTGCCACTTTTATGAGACGCCAAAATTGGTAATTATTTTTTTAAATTTAAAGCTATAATTGTGTAAAGGATTCTAGTCTAGTTCGTAAATAAAAAACTGGCCAAGTGCGAGCCGGACTCGCACACGAAGGGTTCCGTACCACAAGGCAAAAACGCCTGAAAAAACACGTTTGTTGTATGGAAGCCCCCTTAAATATTTATTTTAGTATTTGTTGTCATAGCGGCAACAGAAATACATCATCTGTGAAAATTTCAACTGTCGAGCTATCACGGTTCATGAGATACAGCCTGGTGACCGACAGACAGACAGAAGGACAGTGGAGTCTTAGTAATAGGGTCCCGTTTTTACCCTTTGTGTACGGAACCCTAGCAAAACGAAAAAGTTAAAATTTTACCATTTCTACAAAATATTTGATCGGAATTACGATGGGAAACTCGAGGCTACATTTTCCATTCACTCGAAGAATCGGAGCGTAGCGATTTGTTCTTTGAATTCAATAACTTATAAGAATCCTTGAAACATCTAGACTGATCAGTTATGAGTACACTCCTCTTTGTCCTGTCTCTTGCAAGAGTTAAGACGCCCGAATAATTTATTTTCAAATACAGGCTGAAAATAAATTACTTTAGCCTTTTCTTTGTTTTTACTCAACCCACTCTGGAGCATTATTACGGACCAGAAAACAAATTCTCGTAATTTAAAACGTTCAGAATCTATAATTATAGTCGCAGTCTCACCTAGGCGACAAACAATGAAAATTTTTGGGCGTGGTAATGAAATTGAAGAAGTTAGACTATACAAAATTTTTAGGCATAGTAATTGATAAAAATTGCAATTGGAAAAAAAACATATAGATAATATATGCAACAGGCTAAATAGCTTTGCATTTGCACTAAGAAGGCTTAGGAAAACTGTTGGAATAAATGCCGCTCTACTGGCTTATCATGGTTACGTCTCATCTGTGCTAAGATACGGCTTAATATTATGGGGTAATTCTACGGACAGTGACAGGACTTTTATTGTGCAAAAAAAGTGCTTATGAGCTGTGTTTGGTGTAGGGCCATTAGAATCGTGCAGGCCCATATTAAAAGAGCATAAATTGTTATCACTGGCATGCTTATCCATATATACTGGATATGGGAGTGTTCGTAAAAAAAACACCCTAACCTATTTAGTAAAGCCGATAAAAATATGTATAAAATAGGTAAACACTCGAGAGATCCAACCAGATTAGCTATGCCTAGGTGTAGAACAGCATTTTGCCATAAAAATACTAGTCGAATGGCAATAAAGATATCTAAAAACAAAAAATAAAACATTTATATAATCGATGTCTAATTTTTGTAATACCCCAACTTTTTGATCTTTTTGAGTGTTTAGTTTTAATATTATCATGTAAGTGAATATTGTAATTCTTATGAGAATAAATGATCTTAAACCGCATTTAATAAGGTATTTAGAGAACTGCCTATGAATATATTTCAAAAAAGACTCCGAACATGGCTTATTGAAAATTGCTTCTATACTATTAATGAATTTTTGAATTGTAATAAAAATAGGAATATTGCACAAACATGAATAGTGTAATTTAATTAATTTTGACATTCCTGTAATTTAATTAATTTTGACGTTTCTGTAATTCAAATAATTTTGACATTTCTGTAATTTAATCAATTTTGACATTCCTGTAATTTTATTAATTTAGACTTACTTGTATTCTTATTTTGACATTTGTGATTTCTTATCTTATTGACTTTTTCTAACATAATTTTAATGAATATAACTCATTCAATAACTATGAATCATGGCAAATCCAAAATTTGCATGCTGAATTTAGTAGACGGAATATGGAAGTACTATGAATTGTATTATGACATCTGTAAGCACCATATTTCATGCAAATAAACTATTAATATAACAAATGTCAAAAACTTAGGTAGTATTTTAGTTTAGTTAGGTATTTTTGATAGATTGAGACTGAGATCCGAGAATTAACCATCGGGTGGTCTACTATGATCTAATTAAAAACGATTCAAAAGCAAGACATTTCGGTTTAGGTTGCTAAACTGCATCGCTTCAAAGTCGTACCATGACATCCAATACGTTCAGCGGCATTTGGATCATTAAAAGTGAATGAAAGATCGCAATTTGTGGCTGAACCGCGTTTAAAACGTTTTTGGTGAATAAGAGACAACGCTATTATTATCAAATAAGTTTGTTTTGCGCACATTTTAGTGTCAGACACGTTCAGTACCAAGTAACATTTTATTTGTTCTTAAATCGTCATTACTTTAAAGTAAAAAAGAAACTCAACAATTGTTTTTAAGATTCCACGTTAATACGGTAACTATTGTTAAAATAATTCTTCGTCAAAGTAGATATTTATTTAGATACTTACCTTTTGCTATATCTTATACGATTTTTTTTTATTTCGGCGTAATAAAACAAATTATGTTTCTGTTTCGAACGTACTAAGAAAAACAAATGCGGTTAAAAAAGGCATATAAAATAGATATTTTAGACTTTAAAAGAAAGATTATAAATTGAAATCGAATTGAAAGATTATCATTTATCATTTAAAATACACTTACATTGGTTTTTGTAAAATTTTACTAAAATAGCACTAAAAAACTTTATTTTCATCAATAATTCACCAAACGTTTCAGTTTATATTAGAGAAATTGTAACTTTTATTGAATCGTTTTTTTTTAAAGTTGAGCGTTTCAGTTGAGCTGCTCTATGGACTTAATGGTACCAAACAAGTACAAAATTAAATGAATGAAACCAAAACTTGCGACTCAGTTTGGGACAATTGCTGTCAGATGGCATGGCCTAAATTGAATCGTTAAACTGACGTCATGGTATGATTTAGAAGAACAGTTCAGTTTAGGTCCTAAAATGGATCGCGTTAAGAGCTCGTGGTAAGCCTCCTGACTGAACGTTTTTAAAATTACGAGAATTGCCCTTCAGTTATGTTTATAGGTGTCAAGCTTGTTCCGCCATCTTTCCTGAGTCTGCCGTGATGCCGTTGGACATTTTCTGGAACGCACGTTGTAGTAGTTTAAGTACATAACTACACAATTAATTCAACGTGCAGTAGACGTGTCCAGCCCAGTCCCTCTCAAGATAGATCGATTGCTTTGTATTTTGCTTGTTGACGCTACCGGAGGACTGTTTATTTGTGTGTTCTCACTCGATAACTTTTATATTATTGTAAAATAAATTTATTGTTGGGAGTCAATAATGTCTCATTTCAAATTATATGAAACAATAATTGAGTTTTAGGAATACGAGAATGAAAGAAGAAAAAAAATTGAAATGTTTAAAACCAATCTTGGAAAGGCCCGTGTTTTATAATGTGACCTCCAAATGTACGTCTAGCGAATCCTGGGCAGTCAGCCTCGCTACTGCCTCGCTGACTTGCTAATATTTCATAAAGTCGATGGCGCGACCTATTATTATTATTTTTTTATTTGAAATGGGTTTGCTCTTGACTCTAGTCTAGGTCAGAGATGACAGAGACAAAGTCTACGATGGAGTGAGCTCACCCAGAAGAAGCCTGTTCACTCTTACTTTGAAGAGATTCGGGTTGTATGCACTCGGAAAAACAAACGCAGGTAGAGTTCCACTCTTTTGCTGTGCGCATTATAAAGGACAATTATTGAAAACGCTTAGTGCGAATTGGTGGAATAGCAACTAGGTAGGGATGGTAACTTGCAGTGCGTCTGGATGTCCAAAGGTAGAAGGGGGCCGGTGGAATAAGGTCGTGGAATTCTTGGGCACACTCACCGAAGTCTGTAGAAGACCGACAAGCAGGCAACCTTGCGGCTTATTATTTCATCGTTTGTGGGCTTTATGGTATCGAATGTGCTCAAAATTTTGTTGATAAGTCTTTGTAACACTGCTTCGTTCTTCTTAGCGTGTCGATGGTAATCTACATTCCAATTCCAGAATTTGATTATGAGTTTGGCGCCTTCAGCAGCGTCTATCAGTTTCTGTATCGAGCAGACAACAGGACACGCAGCTAATAATAATAGCCGTACGGGCTGATCCAAGGTTATGTCACGCTTGCCGCGGTTGCTTTGTGGAGGGGTGGTTGGTGATGGGTGACTTTAAGAATAGATTTTTTTATTTTTCTATATTAAAATATTTAATATAAATTATTTAATTTTAAATAATTTCTTTTTTTTCTTTTACCCCTCCGTGCCTCGGAAGATAAGTAAAACCGTTGGTTCCGGCTCTCATTTGTATCTACAAATGAGAGCCGGGACCAACGGCTTTACTTGCTTTGTAATCAGAAGCCTGAAAGTCGGACAACTAGTTTTACCAAGGGGTATTGTATCATCTCAGTGATTAGGTTGTGGAAGTCGGATAGGCTGTCGCTCCATGTAAAATACTGGTAATCAGCTGCGTCCGGTTATATACATAGGTATAGATACTGGAAGCCGACTCCAAAATACCTAGTTGGGAAAAGGCTGGGCAGATGAAGAGTTTGTGGAACATTAATTCTTTTCAAAAACCAATACTCTCTGAATATTTCGTTTCTATTTCAAGGAGGTTGCTCCCTCTTTTATCCGTATGTCTTCAAGAATGAACCTCACTTGAACGGAACCGTTGTCATTTTCACTCGCCGCTCACAATGAATGATTAATGTGTGTCGCACAAAATAATATTATTTTGTGAGGCCGTGATGTGGAAACCTACGTGAGTTTGTCAATCGCTGTTTGATAATAATGTTTATTTGAGTTTATTTGGTATGTGTAATGTTTCAATGGAAAAGTATGATTGGTGTGATATTTATTGACAAATTGCCATTTATTTAATTTTTTTGCTAGATCTTGGTCTTAGTTATAAATTAACAACACAGAACTAAAAATGCCTCAGGCATTAAGCCCGCCATTGTACAGACGCCAGCACATCGAGCTACCCGAAACCGTCAAATTTTCCCAATCAACTTTGAACTTTATGCTATAGCGATAAAGTTGAAAATCTATTAAAGAAATTTGACAGATTGTAATAGTGGGAATAAAGTTTTAATAAATATTCTAAATAGCAATGTGCAGTAGGTAACATGACAATAGAGATATGACCACAAAATGAAAACATATTTATGTGCAATAAATTAATAACATTTTTTTTACATGAACGCTTTGAACAAAATATTATTTTATTACATTCTCATTAAAAACTAAATACCTCACAGGTACAACTGAATAACTGTATTTCTTGTTCTATCAAAAACACCTTAAGGCTCCTTCAAACAGGCGCGACTCGCGATAAAATCGGGCGCGGCACAAAGACACCGCAAGTCGCGCAACGCCTTTGTGTCTCGCGCGATTATATCGTGTGTCGCGCCTGTTTGTAGGAGCCTTTACGCGTGAAAAATGTGTCTAATTATCATGAAAATACGAACATTTAAATATGTCTGGGAACCTCTTCTCTAATGGAATACTTACTCAGACAGAAGCACATAAGATACGCCATTGTTATTTCAATCTAATTTTGTAGGCTTTTGGGAAAGAAAACGTAACAGCTGCTTGATCTTTAGCGTTTTATTTTTGTTGGGGCTTGAGTTTAAAACTGAAGATGAAGGTGTGAGATGTTATAAAAACTAGCCAAGTGCGAGCCGGACTCGCACTGGAAGGGTTCCGTACCACAAGGCAAAAACGCCAAAAAAAAACACGTGTTGTATGGGAGCCCCCTTTAAATATTTATTTTATTCTGTTTTTAGTATTTGTCATTATAGCGGCAACAGAAATACATATCTATGAAAATTTTAGCTAAAATTTTGTTGCGCGCCGCAAATAATGCTTGATACATGGCGACATTAGTTACCACTAGCGCCATCTAGTATCGGGTAGCGGAACTAGTACCTTGGTACTAGGACCTTGACCCTACTTGACCTTTTTCTAAGTACTAGTAATTCCGAGAACTATCGACGTCGAGTCAGTCGGGACCGGTATGTACTCGAACGTTCTAGATGTTTATGTACTAGCTCTGCGGCACTATATAAGGCCGGGTGGGCCGCGAGACACACATAGTTTCGATTAAGCGATACGAGCGATAACATCGAAGCGATATTCAAGTGCGACTAAGAGTGATCAGTAAGTGAAATTGTGTTTCTTAATTAGTGTGTTTGACTTGTAATTAGTGTTGTGATTAAAGTGTCAAGTTTTGGTGATTGAATCGGCAGTTTTTATTGTCACGAACCCCAAGCTCGTAACACTATTGTGATCGCGACAGCACTGCAATTAATTTTGGTAGGTATGGATGGGCAAGATTGTTTTCAATTGTATATGTCACCGTATGATTTTTATTGCCAAATGTGCTTGTTCTTGGTTATAAACATCGTTAGTTTATAATCTATTTTGCGAGATTTTACTAATAAACTAATATCTAACTAAAATAAAGCACAGAAATCTCGATTTTTTGACATGTCGTCATTACAACCGCGCAAAGAGCGGTTCGCTAATTAATTTTAAAAAACAATAAAGAGATAAAAAACACGCACGAGTGCTAAAACAGCCCACCATGTGGCTAGCTACGAGGCTCGATTCAACAAAATAAAGTAAAAACCCGAGTCCACTACGAGTATAAAAACTAATGAATAAGAACTACACTTTTCCGCCTCTAGAACTCACGTGAACCAGATTTACGATCTATGCTCCGAACAAATCCGCGATCGTGACGTCAAAGTGCTTTTACGGAGCTCAGATAGACTCGTAAACATTATACTCGAGCCTGCCTGGGAAGTCATAAAAATGAAGAACTTATACACATATTGAGGTACTTACTACCCACCAAAAATCAAAGTACAATAATACATTAAAACTTATGCGCGGCAAAAATCGTTTACCTTCAAAAATACGAAAATAAGATGACGTTAGGTAGGTTATTCGTGCAAATTCGGAAACACGAAGATTGCCGAAGTGCATAATGTTAAGCGTAGGTATGGGAAGAATCATTTATTTGGTGGAATATCATACCACGAAGTAGCAGAGAATGGCGGCAAACGGATCATCAACAGTGACGTGTTTTCTATCACAATATAATTCTTCGTCGCGGTCAATATGATTGAAATGCCACCTTTAGCCACCTGCCCAGTGGGACAGGTGGCTAAAGGTCCTTGGCCGTGGCCAAGGAGGAAGTTTAGTAACTTCCTCCTTGGCAGTGGGACAAAGACAAATGGACAAGTGGACAAATCATTGATAGCTAGTGCTATCAATGATTTTCTCGCTCAAGAAACGTACGAAAGATCGTAGTTCACATGTAAATAAAAGAAGCGGTGTTCCCGTTTCGCAGAAAATGTTTCATATAATATTTGGTCCTTAAATTTTTATTTCGAATATTATTGTTTCAGCGACTATTTTCTTGATTGAAACATATTTCACAGAAACCCGATTTAATGAATTTTATAATCACGTGTTGTTATTTAACAAACTAATCAAACAGTAGAATTATTTTTAACGAATATTGTTTGTTCGGTGTATTTTTTTCCATGGTTTTTGAATGAACTATATAAATAATGGTTTCTATAAGTGATCTCGGGACTTGAGGCACCCCGACTTGGGTTAGGTTAGATTCCTCTAAACCATTCATATAAATTAAATTAAATTAAAATTAAATTAAAATTAAAATTGCAAATTGCAGTTGCAAACTGGCTCCGATCTGCCCTTCTTACGCTAAATATCGCCAAAACAAATTACATTTGCTTTGCTATAAATAAGCGTACACTTCCCCCCCCAAACTTGGTATTGAGGATTCATATTTGTGACTTCACTTATACTACGCAATGTAGGTGTGAAGAGATTGAATGTGTTAAATCCACTAAATACCTTGGAGTAATCCTGGACCACCGACTTTCCTGGCACCCTCAAATTGAAGCTATTAATGATAGGATCCGTAAACTCATATGGGTCTTTAAAAAGTTGAGACATGTCACCTCTCTAGACCTCCTAAAGCGTACTTATATTGCATTGGCACAATCAGTTATGTCTTATTGTATTTCCATCTGGGGTGGTGCCACTAAAATTAAATTCCTTGAAGCAGAAAGAGCCCAGAGATGCTTGATAAAAACTATGTTCTTTAAGCCATTTAGATTTCCTACTGACGAACTTTATCTAAATCATAAAATATTGTCACTTCGAAAACTTTATATTATCAACTCAGTACTTAAACTACATAAAACATTACCTTACGTTCATATAGCTCAAACAGGTAGAAGAAAATGTAATGTGGTCACTGCTCCTCGCTGTAGAACTCTTTTTGCCAGGCGTCAATTTCAAGCCCACTCTGCCTACCTATATAATAAGCTTCACAACAAATATACAATATACAACCTCCAATTCCATGAATGTAAAAAAACAATCGTTCACGAGCTCGAGCGGCTTGGATACTGTGATATAGAGAATTTATTATTTAAATACGAATTCTAGAGCATAATCGTGACTTCTAGTGGTACTTCCCGATCCCAAGATATTATATCGTAGGGCTAGAAGTCTCCTAATTAGGAGTCAAATTCACACAGTCTATATTAGAAATAGTATGTTTTAATATCATAAAGGCACACACACAAACACACCCCCTCTCTCACACACACACACACACGCACACACATTCATCACACACACACACTCACCACACACACACACACCACTCACGCATGCACACACACATAAAGAGAAGTCATACCAGTGTCTCTAACTCTTCATTCATTATGTACTTGTTTGTAATTATGTACTTAAAATAGTTTAGTTATCTAGTTACCTAAAAATATGTTGACCCGAGGGAGGAGCAGAACCACCCAACACAAGCATACTACATGCTTCCTGGGAAGTTCTAGCCACAGAATAAGTTTATAAAAGAAAGTTACAGAAATAAACTATTTTAATTTAATTTAATTCATATAAATGTATGTAAGTATTTCTTTTGATTGTACGTTTGCACAACCAAAAGAAATACATACATTTATATGAATAGTTGATCACTGATTGTTCATACCGCCCGGTGGGCGAGTACTCGTTTATCGCAGCGACAAGAGTTATCAAAGACATTCGCTGAGACACGCTTGGTTCAGACGCCAGCACATCAAGCTACACGAAACTGTCCAATTTTCCCAATGAACTTTGAACCTTATGCTTTAGCGATAAAGTTGAAATCTATTAAAGAAATTTGTCAGAATGTAGTAGCTTGATGTGCTGGCGTCTGTACATGCTCATTAATACTCATACCATTGAGTGCTCCCTAACTCGTTTTTACTTGCTAGCTCTACTCGCTCGTTGATCGCCGGCGGTGGGGCAGGTGCCTTTGGTGCAATGCGAGAGACAAGTAAAGTATTCATAATAAAATTAAGGTTGACACAGGCTGGCGACAAACTATAGAACTTTGGACGTTTGTTACTACAACAACAAAGGTATCATCATTTCAGCAAAAAGACGTCCACTGCTGGACATAGGCCTCCCCCAAGCCCCTCCACTTTGACCGGTTCTGTGCTTCTCGCATCCAACGGGTTCCTGCGGCCTTCACAAGGTCGTCGGACCACCTTATGGGAGGCCTTCCAACGCTACGTTTTCCGGTACGCGGTCGCCACTCCAGAACCTTTCGGCCCCATCAGCCATCTGTGCTACGCCACTTAAGTTTGCCACTTAAGTTTGACAATTCTTCGGGCTATGTCAGTTACCTTGGTTCTCCTGCGGATCTCCTCATTCCTGATTCGATCACGCAGGGAAACAATAAAGGTAAAATAATCACATTTGAAAAGTAAACAAAATAAAAGCGACGAGAGATCCATCTCGAGTCCTGCTAATGCCAAGTCGGCAGACAACATTCTTCAGCGCACCAATTCTTCTTCACTCTTCGATCAAACTACAGATAGCTAATTTCTGAGAAGTGTATTACTATAAAGTTTTATTTCTCGCCATATAAAAATGTTTTACGACTCATTTTATTGCGTCCGATGCAGTCTGTGTGTAGAGAGAATTAAAATAGATATGAGATTGCTGAAATCGTAATGGTCAAGAGTTTATGGAAGAAGATTTCAGTAAAATTGAGCTTGGACACTTTTCCAAAGATTTGTCGTTTTCACTGAGTTAGATTGTTTTTTATTGGACGTAACAGACCGTTACTTCGTTTACTATCAGACACTTTATTTTGTTTGAACACGCTTGTCTCTGGAACTGCCGGTCGAATTTGAAAAGTTATTTTTGCATTGAATAGCCCAATTTTTGAGGACGGTTATAGGCTAACATTCGCTGCGACTCTTGGGGGCCGAGCAAAATTAAAAACAAAACTCAGAAAGAACGCCAAGCGAAACCGAAATAGTAGGTATCGCGGGGACTTTGTTTGGTTTGACCTTGACACTACAGTAAACTTTTAACTAAAAGTAATGAAAATATAAATTACTTTCCAATCGAAAAGTTAAATAGTTATCACAGATTGGAGTCATACAATTCAAACTGACAAGATTGATACACTATCTGATTTTCACGTAAACTTGTTAAGGGGGAAGCGCTGAGGTAGCCCGCGAAATTCAAATTTTCTTACGTTTTTTGCAATTTGCTGGTCAGTATTAAGTTGTACGTTGATTAATATATGAATCGCGGCCGTAAGAAATATGTGTTTACAGAATTATAATCATTAAAGTCATCAACACAAGTTTCTAAGACCACGTAAGTCCAAAGAATGATGATTTCATGAAACAGTTATTCTTGGGACTTACGTGGTCTTAGAGAGTTGTGTTGATGACTTTAATGATTATAATTCTATAAATACATGTGTGTTACGGCCGCGATTCATATATTAATCAACGTACAACTTAATACTGACCAGCAAATTCCAAAAAACCTAAAAAATATTGAATTTCGCGGGCTACCCTGGCGCTTTCGCCTTAAGGCATGGTTCTCACAATTTTTTTTTTAGTTTCTGAAGGAGTCAAATAATTTCGCCGATCATTACATAACACTCAATTGAAATATAAGTGTTTTAATTTCTGGATTGAACAACGTTTGGAATATTAATAGATAGGGTAAAAACCAACTTGATGTCAAAGTTACTACATCCAACAGTTTTCCTGTTTTTCGATACATTTTTAACCATTAGGGCAAAAGTTTAAACGAACAACTAGCACTACCTACCACCTACTATTCTATGTCTTACAATGAACCGGACTTTAATTTCAAATCGTAAATAGTTAAGTATAGTCGGAAGAGTTTAGTACTGCGATAAAACTTCCGTGGACGAAATCTTTTACAAAAAGCTATTCACGAGAGCTCTTTATAACATGACTAGCTGCGCCCCGCGGTTTTACCCGCGTAAATGTCGATCCCGTGGTAATATCGGGATCAAAAGTAGCCTATATGTTAATCCAGGTTGTCGGCTACCTCCATACAAAATTTTATCAAAATTGGTCTAGCCGTTTGAGCGTGAAGAAATAACAAACATATAAACACACACACACACTCACAAACTTACGCCTTTATAATATTGGTGTGATAAAGTTTTCTGCAACGTTTAAAATCAAATAGATGGTATCTACATCCACATGGTGTCACAAAGTCACAAAAAAATGGAACTGGCAACTTTCCAATGAAACTTTCATATGAGATCTAAAACTTGGAAGTCCTCAGTGTGTACGACTGCTAACATCTTATAGACAACGCGTAGGATACAAAATTGAAAAAGTTTTAATTATTTCCACGATTGGCTATGTGCGCCATTCGATTCGATGATCACTTCTGATACACAACACGTTATATATTTTTTTATGTAACTTAGGTATTAGTTCTGATATAAGAAAGTATGATCTTTAATCCTTTTTTGTCAATTTTTTTTTATTGAACTGTATATATTTTGTCTATTTATGCAATCATTTAAGAAAATGGCTCTGGATATTTTGTTTAGCATTTTAAGTTAAATTAAGCTAAGTAACACAGCAATATTATTGTGGCAGCGACTATTGTTTTATTTTTCTTTTTCTTGTCTTTAGCATTTCTAACCTTTACTTAAAATGTGGACAATGGAGTGGGTTACATATTTGTTAAATCTTAGTTTAAGTATTTTTCTGTATTTTATAGCATGTAACTGTTTTTGTCCCTAACAAATAAATAAATCGATCCTCCATTGATTAGTAACAGGAACTTGTGAAAATAGTGGATTTAAAATGAGAAAAGAAAGAAAGAAAAATGAAGAAAGTTATAGTATACAAAACAGTCACTGTGTAAAATAAAAAATACCATTTTGCGTAGAATGGCGCATTTTGGATGGTCCACGTCACCACGTGCCAAGTTATTTTAAGTATAATATAATGAGTGAAGGTGCACGAGGGTTGGTGTTTTAAATTCTGAATATAGTGATGCATACTAGTGTACTATTACGAGGTGCTAGTGGCTAAATATTTGCAACCGCAGATGGTTCGCGGATGGGTAACCAGGTAACCACCAATAACATATCGAGCCCCTCCGTGCCTCGGATTGGTCACAGCTGTCATGCGTAGATCTTTGACAGTCGTTACGGGTAGTTAGAAGCCCAAAAGTCTGACAAAATACGTTGCCAAAGAGTATCGTGATACCCAGAATCAGCATTGAGGAGGTTACATAGGCAGTATATATGCATTCGGTTAGACTGAAAGCCGACCTCAACATAGTTGGGAAAAGGCTAGGCAAATTGATTGCATACTGGTGTATTATTTATAAGAAAAAATCTGTAAGAATTCAAAATATTTTGTTTCACATAAAACTATGTACAAAAAGTTTTATTGGCAAAAAGAAAAGGCAATGACACACAGTAATTTTACATAAACATACACTCATACGCACACATGGGCACTTATGAAGCGTGAGAAGCTAGGTGCACGGTTCCAATTGGTCGTTTCCTATGGAGAAGAACCTGCAAGAAACTCCACGGTTACTCTTTTATAAATAATTGGATTTTATAATGTTTTCAAATTACAGTGTTAAAAGGATGGGAGGATAGTGTAGGCCTGCCTACATTGTCCTCAACAGGTGCTAACACAAACACATAACCCCTACTTTTGGGCTTCACCGCAGTCGGGTAAAGATAGAAAATGGTCTACAAATCTATGGTCTACAAGGCCTACAACATTCACAGAATATAAGAGAATCTATATATTAAAAAATAAATAAAAAGCTATTTAAACCAAATGGCATAATTGCCATTACAACTGTAACAAATCTGAAGTATTATCTTGACACAAAAGCTAATAAGGGCTGGTTTTTTGAAACGATTGGTTAACGTAACATGATGTAATAAAATAAATAAAATAAAAAAGCCTTTAATTTCTTGCCAATGATTTAGAATAATACAAAGATAGAAACAATAAACATTGGAAAGGTAAAAAAATTAAAATTGAAATATATATATATATATATATATATATTTTAATAAATCTAAAATGAAATATAAATGAAATTGAAATATAAAATTTGAAAATTAAAATAGACAAAATTAATTCACAATAAATTAAATAGATTATTCAATTAGTAATGAATCAGCATAGTTCAATTTTATTATAAATTATTCAATTTCTACCTATGTCATGCAACAGGGACACATGGCAAGCTCTGGAGGAGGCCTTCACCTAGGAGGGGTTCTTGCACAAAATGTTAACATGATATACGTACGACATAATCGTTATTATTTGACGTATGTCAAGGACATCATTTTGTAATTATAATAACGCTTTTTTTGGTTTGAAGATAGTTAGCGCCATTTTTGACGTATACGCGTGCGTCAAGTAGACGTGAAACGACCCGCACTAATAGAGTTGAAATTAAACATACGTAGAAGTAAAATTACGTAGTTAGCACCCGAATACTCAAAAGAGACTTAACATTCAGCGTAATCGAGTTCTATTAGGAAACCCGGTAAGACGTGCCTGGATGAATATTCAAAGACAACTCAATTTTAGAGACGTCTTTGAAAATTCGGTCGTACCTTAACTACCATGATTAAAGCCACAGATATAGATATACCTAGATAACGTAAGTATCACGATCTGTATGAAAACCAAGTGTGTCATTTTTTTACTACCTACTATGACGTCATAAGCACTATTTAGTAATGGAAAAATCAAATCGATTCAAAGACGACGCCGCGTGCGCCACCCGTCGCGCCCCACCCCCGGGGCCTAGCGCCAGCGCTCACGCTCACCCAGCCAGCAGCCGGTCGATTCTGTAAAAATCTCACCGTGAAAACTTAGGTGATTGAACCCTTGCGCTTCGCTTGGCTCGTCTTGGCGGGGGCACTACCGTGCCCCCAGATGTAACTAACCTGACTTTGTTTCATTTATTTACTAGCTACCGCCCGCGGCTTCGCCCGCGAGGTATGTCGATAAAAACTATCCTATGTCCTTCCCCGGGATGCAATCCATCTCTCTGCCAAATTTTATCGAAATCCGTTCAGTGGTTTAGGCGTGAAAAGGTAACATACCGACAGACAGCCAGAGTTACTTTAGAATTTATTATATTAGTATGGATTAAGATTGAAGATCGATTAGGGGGTTTGCAAAATCGTTTCTCAGCCGACGATGGCTTATCGATATGTCAATATCATACGTGCCACTTTAGTTTATGACCTCTACGAAAGTCTTTAATAGTAACTCTTCTACTGCATAGTCGTTTACCGGTCAACACAACATGCAATAATGAATGTGTACAGTAAACTACACGACACAACAACAAAAACTGTCCTTACTGCTACGACATTAGGCACTGTCGATGCCAGATTGCTCCCATAGACGTGTAGGTGACGTTATAAACTCTTTCATCAAATATGGAGTACTCCACCACATGAAGCCAGTGATTGGGTGTGGGTGGACACTAATTACTACTAACTTTCTAGTGTGTTGGGTAGCAGTAAAAGCTAGAACTATGCTATTGTGTTCTATGAGTATAAGGCTTGTTTCACACGTACCACAACCACAACACGTGGGCGGGTGCTAATTTGTATGAAAATTAATTGTTAAATTCTCACGGACCATGTTTTGCCGTCATTTTCAACCGCGTGTGTGATACCGACCTCATCGACCAGCGACAACGCGAACTAGCGGCCGGTCACATTGCAAAACCATCCACATTTTGAAAGATCACAAACTAAACTAAACACAGTAAAATAAAAATCCAAGTTATACAAAAAAAAAGTAACAAAAGGAAAATGAAACAGAAAGTCCTATACGAGGCCAAAAGCGTCCTAGCTCAGTATGATACTGGTATTCTGATAGGGCTCGCTGTAATGTCACGTGCAGTTACAGAAATAAATAAATAATATGTAAAATATTAACAAATATTAAAATAAAAATATTTTTTTTCAATCTGCACTAGACGTAATCTCATTACTTGTCTATGCCTTGAGTGTCAGAGGCACTCTGGTGTGTCTGTGGCACTCTGATGTGTCTGTGGCATCGCTGTGACAAGTAAATGATCGCAGGCGCCGGACCATACGGCGAGATTAAATAAAAATATTTAATAAAATATATTAATCATTACGTACTTGACCACATATTGTCGCTGCGATCTGGTGTGGTTGTGGTACGTGTGAATGGGCCCTAAGGCTTTTAAGTTTTCATGAAATTAATATTGCATCAAATTGATTTAAAGAATTGAATAAAAAATTTGACACTAAATAAATGGTTAAAGAAATTGATGTAGAGTAGATGTCTCTTACCTCGTTACTTCAAAAGCGAAAAGACTCAGTAAAAGAGTCTTCGGTCAGCTGGACCCGCTCGCTTTTGGACCCGCGGGTTCACTTGACCACATCATTTATTTTCTGTATTTTTATTGGTTAACTGGACCCACATTTAAACTTAACTTTCTCTCTGTCTTCCCTTTTCAAATTTCGAGCTCACTCTTGTTTTAAGTTTTTTTTAAGATACAGATCATACAGATAATAATCCTGACTAATATTATAAATGCGAAAGTTAGTTTTTTTGGTACCGTTCCACGCCAAAACCACTGAGCCGATCATCCTGAAATTTTGCTTATACGTTGTCAGGTGTACAGAAACGTACAGATGCCAGCACATCAAGCTACTACAATCTGTCAAATTTCTTTAATCGATTTTCAACTTTATCGCTAAAGCATTAGGTTTAAGATTGATTGGGAAAATTTGACAGTTTCGAGTATCTTGATGTGCTGGCGTCTGTACCTACATAGGGAACAGCACTTTTTTTCGGGATGAAAGGTATTTCTTCCCGAAAAAAGTGCTGTTCCCGAGGAAAACAACAATAACGTTATTATAATAATAGATGGCGCCACGTGTCTTTCGAACAAGATCGACACTTATGCGGGTGAAGCCGCGGGGCTCTGCTAGTAATGAATAAAGCTGCATTCAGACAACATGCCACTTTATTAAAATTCCGTCATTGATATTCAAATTATCGTAAGACCTAACAGTGCGATTCTGTAACCATCTCACCGTGAAAACTTAGGTGAAGTGAGCGTGGAGTGAGCTGTCAATAGTGTCAATTCCTAGCAAAAACAAACTCACATCACCTAAGTTTTCACGGTGAGATTTTTACAGAATCGACCGGCTGATTTGATTTTTTGATCCATGGTGAAATGAGTTGACAGTCCTATACTTACTTATGAAGGATTGAAAAGAACTCTATTAATCCGTGCCACGACATACTTCTCAGCAATAAAACAACGAGACACGCTCTGAAGCCTCTCAAATATCGTCAATCGTAAAACCCTTTGATCAGAAGGGCTCAACTCGATTTGACGGCGTATGTGCGATAATATAATTTTTATGTGTGACGCCTCCGTCTACCATACTGAACGAAACCCATATGAAACACTAGCTTCTGCCCGCGACTTCGTCCGCGTGAAATTTCTTGTTACTCCGACCCAACCCGTCACATCGCATCGCCTGCCCGCGCTATTACTTCGTTTTTGCTTAGCGTTCTTTCTGACTTTTCTTCTTTTTGCTCGGCTCCTAAAGGTCATAGCGTGAAGTTTAGCCTATAGCCTTCCTCAAGAATTGGGCTATCAAATGCAAAAAGAATTTTTCAAATCCGACTGGTAGTTCTAGAGATTAGTGCGTTCAACCAAACAAACAAATAAACAAACCAACTCTTCAGCTTTATAATATTATTAAGTATATTAAGTAATAGATTCAGAGGTACTTCCATGGAAGATTAGCTGTAGGTTTTATACTTTCAACGAGGGTTTGAATCGTACTTTATATTTTTATGTTTTGAATGCTGGCAGAAGTAAAGGGACGATAGCTTTTCGTAACAAAGTTTGCATCATCATTATCATGGTTCTATTATAAACCTGTAGGTTTCCCTTCCCATTTTTAGAAAGAAACAACTAATTTAAAATACGGGCCAAGTTAGCCGATAAAAAAAAAGTTTATTAAAGGTACCTTGCTACTGAATGCAACTACGCCAGTTTTTTAAATTCACAGTTTATAATAAATATTATATCTCATCGTATAGTTATGAACATCGTTTGTGTATAATATATCTCGTGAGATTATAAACTACCAAGAAATTGTGAACTGCAACAATACATTTACAATTATTTTAACACAGTACTTTTCGATGATAGTTTATAAGGTGTCCATGGCAACCCGAAAAATTGTGAACTGGTGTCAAACTTGCAAGCGGCGGATCGCGCCTTTAGCTAATACTAAATAGCCAGATAACTGCGACCCACTTGGAAGAAGGTTAGCACGGATGATCACAGTTCTAACCTAACCTAGCCCATTTGGCCGGGGTGGCCTGGCTTAGTTACTGCGATCAATTCGGCTACCGCCAAGACCGACAAATCAGGGACGGTTCACAATTTTCATCATCATCATCATCATCATCAGCCTATAGCAGTCCACTGCTGGACATAGGCCTCCCCTAATGAGCGCCATAGCGCCCTGTCTATCACAATTTTACGGGTGATAAAATCGGACAAATTTTAATTGTGAAACTTGTCGGTAAGCGCATGTTCGTTCACAATTTAACGGTTTGATATGGATAGATAATAAACTATTAAAATTAAATACTTTATGTTATAAGCAGTATGGTCACAGTTCACAATTTTTCACAATCATACGGTGACATTGTACACCAACCCACAAAGGACCCGTATGGTTAAATATGACCCACGCCCTCTCTCATAGAGGAGGCCTGTGCCCCAGCAGTGGGAAATTGTAGGCTGATTATGTTTTATTCTTTAATACTAAAAAGATAATTAATTTTGATATTCTTCCCCAAACCTTGGTTTCCACAAGTCAATAAAAATCCATATCCTTTATCAAAGACACAAATATTGAACACTGTATATTTTGACACAAAATCCAATTACAACCAGAACGGACGATCCAGTTGCGACCTAAACCCAAAACAAGGTAAAATCGCTTTTTTCAGCAGCTCTAATTGCCAAAAACAATCAATCTATCCAGACAGATTACAACACAAAAATAAACAGATATCGAATGTTGTTCGTAGATAGGGTTACCATCTGACCGGATAAAGCCGGTCTAGACCGGATTTTACGTGTTAGACCGGACTCCGCCCGGATTTTACGTCAGACCGGATTTTTGTCATACTTGCATGTCCTCCCGCCCGCTCAAGCGACGGGTGCCGCACGCACTGCACTGAACCCGGAAGTCCCGGAACGCAAGCACACCCGCAAGTGCGAGCGCGGCGCGGGGCGCGGGCGGCGCTTACGCAATATAACTATAAACACGTGACGTGTGAACAATTTTATTGCGGCAACCAAAAATATGGGTCTAAATAATATAAGTAAATAAAAACGTACTTAAATACTATGATTTTTATTTAATACAGATGCGTGACCGGACGTTTTTTTCAAAATCAGGATTTTTAAGACTACTTGTCAGACAGGATTTTGCATTTTTAGGCCTGGTAACCCTATTCGTAGATAACAGTTCAGGGATTTGTTAGGTTCAAAAGTTTTTTATTGGAAATATCAATTTCCTTTCGTAGTGAACATAGATCGAAGTTGGAGCTGAGAAATGTTTTTCGATTGAAAAGTTAATGTCTGAGGAATGAAATGGGACACTGTCTGACGTGATTGAGTGATAATTTCGAGAAAAAATTATGTTTTGATCTTGTATTTTTGTTTGTGGTTAATAACTGAAGCTGCTAGCTTTCCGTTTACATTATAAACTTCAACCTCTTAAGTGGTTGTTAATGTTTTACCAATAAAAATGTTTTTCTAATAATAATGTATATGTGCAGGCATTTTCCCAGCATTGGAACAATAATATACTGAAGTGCCGGTATTATATTATAAACTAGCTTCCGCCCGCGGCTTCGCCCGCAAGGTATGTCAATAAAAACTACCCTATGTCATTGCCCGGGATGCAATCTATCTCTCTGCCAAATTTTATCGAAATCCGTTCAGTGGTTTAGGCGTGAAAAGGTAACATACAGACAGACAGAGTTACTTTCGAATTTATAAATATATTAGTATGGATGTATGAAAATGAAGAACACGTACATTGTTTGGTACCTACTTTGTATGATCTGACCAAGATTATGTCTGGACTTTAAAAAGAGACTGTGACCTCTGAGTTTGTTTTGGCCTTTCTTCTCAGATTAATCAGACATGAAACGCCGACCTCATCAACATAGTTTTTAAAATATGATTGACGTGTAAAATTGTTTGTACAAACCTACAGAAAATGAATCATTTAAATCATTTAAAGATATTAGATTATCTAGCTATTGAGTTACTTAGTAAGGCAAGATAACAAAGCTAAGCTAGATTCTAGACACGAATGGAATTAACACACAGGTGTTTCAGACTTGGTTCGGTTAAATAATCCATTTTGGCAAAAATTGTTTTCTATATTAAATTCTGCACAAGATTTATTAGTTTACGGCTCGTATATTGTAAAAGGAAATTATAAAAAGAGCAGTTGTGGACCAGTGGTAACACCGCGACTTACGTGTTGTAGGTCGCAGGTTTGAACCCAGATAGGTGCTTTACTTTGATTATCGACGCCTTAGAGTGAAAACCTCGTAAGTGTAAAAGAAGTAACTTTTCAGGAGGAAGAAAGAACTGCGTGCTATAAAATTTTTGTGCGGCGTCTTTTATGTTTTTTTACCGACTTCAAAAGATTTATTCAGGAGATTCTGTATTCTTATTAATTAATATGGAAATTTAACTCGCTATTGTAGCCAGAACTGTTCGATACTATAAGATTGTCCGAAATGCATAAAATGCTACTTACATTCCCGAGGTTTTTACTCTAAGGCGACATTATATTGTTTTATCACCACTGTATTCAAAACGGTGAAGGAAAACATCGTGAGGAAACCGGCATGTCCTAGAACCAAAAATTCGGAGACATGTGGCCGGCGTGGTGGATGGCCCATTCCCTCTCACCGAAAGGAGGGCTATGTCCTAGCAGTGGGAAGATTATAGGCTGATTATATGTTATATATGTAAGTGCTGTTTTACCAAAGTCAGATAACTTTTATCCGTGGAATAAACTTGACTTCTGACAGGTCTGATATGAAAAATCTGTCAAAAATTCAAAATTTATTCTCATTGTAAGACTTATTCTATGTATAAAAAGTTTGGTGGTATTTGACTTAAGGCGAAAGCGCCAGGGTATCTCGCGAAATTCAATTTTTTTACGTTTTTTGCAATTTGCTGGTCAGTATTAAGTTGTACGTTGATTAAAATTTGATTCCGTAATAAATATGTATTTGCAGAATTATAATCATTAAAGTCATCAACACAACTCTCTAAGACCAAGTAATCCCACAGAATGACTATTTCATGAAATCTTGATATTTTGAGTTTATACTAACCTAACAAGTTGTATTACTGATTCTAATGATTGTGATTCTGTAAATAGGTACATATTTGTTACGGCCGCGAATCATATTTTAATCGACGTACAACTTAATATTGCCCAGCAAATTGGAAAAACGTAAAGAAATTTGAATTTCGCGGGCTACCTTAGCGCTTCCCCCTTAAGTAGATTTTATAAGCGCATAAAGACCAGCCGGTCGATTCTGTAAAAATCTCACCGTGAAAACTTAGGTGAAGTGAGTTTGTTTTTGCTAGGAATTGACACTATTGACAGCTCACCCCACGCTCACTTCACCTAAGTTTTCACGGTGAGATGGTTACAGAATCGCACTGCAGCACAATACTTAAGATTTCTTAGATTCCTGTTAATTTGGATGAATGAAAAAGAGAAAAAAGCGAAATATGGGTGTACCATACAATGCGGGCGTGTTGTGTAAAAGATACAACAGTCAGATTGATATTTTCTTGTAAGTTACAATTTTCAAAATTAGGTGCCAGAAAGTTGGAACGTAGCAAATGAAATCAAAACTTTGCAAATCTAAAGAGCATGGTTTCAGTTAAAGAAACCTAGCAGAGTTTTTCAGTGTATTTCTTCTTCCTTTGGATACAGTAAAAGTAATTTTTCTTTACTTCCTTATAAGGTGTGAGATGTACTCGCCGTTGATGTTAATGCCGCGTCATTTCCATTCCAGCGTCTTAAACACACCGAGGAAATTTTTGGTAGTTTTAGGTTTTGGTTTAGAGGAAAATTTTAGGTAGATTTAGGTTTTGGTATTTCTGTCGAGATGTTATTAAATATCCCAGTTTCTGGTCAATATACATAATCTGCATTCGCGACTCATTTGCCAGAAATATACACAAATATGTGTTTATGGAAAAGTTACTTTAATTCCTACACAATAAAATGCAGTTTACGCTACAACTTCAAACATTTTTATAACTTTTTCAATGGTGCTAGTCACTCTGAAATCAACTTAATTACGATTACAACAAAGTTGACATTTGTTTAACTTGAAATAACGTCAATTCGAAATATAAATTTGAATAGAATTTACATGCATAAAATCACGCCTTTTTTTTCAGGATGGGAAATCATCAAATGACTCCTCCCGCTCTGGGTGGAGCGGAAGGGAGTGTCAGACTCTTACTGACTAAAACCCACCCGTGTTCCTTCCTTCGCCCTTTATGTTCCGGGCCAGCGGTAACCCTTTCGGACAATCCCGCTGACCCGGCAGGCTTCGGCCCTGACGGGCCCCTTCACTTGATGCTGACATTTCTTTGAGGCGCGCGTGGAACACGTACGCGCCGTCCGGCACGGGCCTGGTCCTGATCGGACGGTGAGCTACCCATTACTCTCCGCCCGCGCCTACGGTGGCCGGGAGTCGTCGCGCGGCTCCCGACGCCCGGAGCGTCTCCCGCGGCGGCTGGGACGGGAGGCTCTCTCCCTCAGCCGTCCCGCCGCCTCCTTCGCTAGCATGACTGCTTCGCAGAAGGAGGCGACTGCCCCCCACTCCCTCTCGCCCCGGACCATGGCTTGAACCAGGCCCGGACGCGAGAGGTCGCCGCCGCTGCCGATCGCCTCTACGAGGTCACGGCGGTGCTCCGCCCAAGCGGGGCAGACCTCCACCGTGTGCTCCACCGTGTCCTCTGGGCGATCCTGGCAATGGTGACACCCGGGCGTTTCCTCCCGCCTGATTATGTGCAGGAACCTCCCGAAACTTCCGTGTCCGCACCATTTTGTAAGGGCGCCCCCACGGATCTCTGTTCAGAGTCTCCAGCATCTCCTCGCGGGCCGTATACTTGGCCCGCTGGACAGCCTCATGGAGGGCGGTCTTCGCCGCTCTGTACCCCTCATACAGCTCCGCCTCCGTGGCTTCCGCATCCAGAGGGCGGATGCGAAGCCTGCGGTGCCTGGTGTACTGGTGTCGCGCGTCCACGCACGCCTTGCGTAACGCTTCCACCTCTTGCGACCACCAGTACACCTGACGTCGGGCGCGTCCTGGCCGGACTCGGGGCATTGCCACGTCACATATCCCGGACATGGCCTCCCGGAACCACTCCGCCTCATCATCAATATCGGCAGGCCTGTCCGGTGATGTCACCCAGGCCTGCACGATCGAGGCTTCCTGGAGGAGCTCCCGGTCCAGCTGCTTCAGCGCCCACCGCGGACCACTCGGGGCCTGTTGGACCAGCGCGCTGGAGGTCTGGGTGGAGACGTCGAACCGGATATACCGATGATCGGAGTAGGTCTCCACCTCCTCCATGACGCGCCAGTCAATAACACGCTGTGCCAGAGCGGGGCTTGCGAACGAGATGTCCACCACTGACTCACCCCGCATCCGCACACACGTGGGAACAGAACCCCGATTTAGGACGACCAGGCCTGCTTCCAGAGCCCAGTCTTCCACCATCCTGCCCCGCACATCCGTGTAACGGGAACCCCAGGCCAAATTCTTGGCGTTGAAGTCCCCGAGCACTAGCACGGGGAAGGAATGGTTTCCCGCGACGACGACACTCAACTCTGTTAGAGAGTTGTAAAATCACGCCTTCCCATGGGGTTAAACAGATACTACAGAACGCCCCCTGCTACGATATTTACATATCCCTTTTTGCCTCGTTTACGTTCATATATCTAAAGGCCCTAGGGAAGACTGGTTGTCAAACTTCTGATTACCCGTAACGACTTTCAAAGATCTACGAGTGACAACCGGATCCATTGGCCTCAACGTGCTTTTGGTACGGAGTGATCTCGTTATGCAATGGATCACCCATCCAAAAATCAACCACTGCAACCATAGCTTTTTTTTCTGGATGGGAAATCATCAAATGAACCCCGGGAGGGTTCATTTGATGATTTCCCATCCTGAATGAATCCATCATGAATCAAAATTGGTCTAGCCGTTTGAGCGTGAAGTAGTAACAAACATATAAACACACACACAAACTTGTTTTTCAGGATGGGAAATCATCAAATGACTCCTCCCGCTCTGGGTGGAGCGGAAGGGAGTGTCAGACTCTTACTGACTAAAACCCACCCGTGTTCCTTCTTTAGCCCTTTATGTTCCGGGCCAGCGGTAACCCTTTCGGACAATCCCGCTGACCTGCAACCATAGCTTAGATCTACCCATGTGGCTGTTATAAATTTGAGGGCTAGCTTTTATACTATATTTGAATGACCAGAAGGCCAATTCCCGACGTGCAGAATCTAGTCGCAATATCATCTCAGCGACAATCAATGACAAAAACTTGTCAAAAATGTAGGGAAATCAGAGGTATTTTTGACAGATTGAAACTGAGATCAGACTACGAGTACGGACGGACTACGGTAAAATTACGAGAATTGCGCCTCTGGTCATACACGCACTCTGGTAGATAGATAGATAAAACGTTTATTTAGTGCAACAAAAGACACAATACAGGTATTAAAAACATTAAAAAAGGTAAAAAAAGAAAATTTAAAAATAACAAAGATTAAAAAGATAAATTGAACCATAGACACCTAGCTCATAAACATCTATAACGTCGATCACTACTGGGCGGTGTGTGTCTTATGATTGCACCAAATGGGAGTCCAGCTCAGCATATGCCAGGTACAATACCTGACGCTGGTATTCTGCTGCATCCCGTTAGTGACACACGGATGTCGAGAAGACACATCTGAGTTTCAACAAAATGGTACCTACATAGTGCGGCGCGTATATTACAAAGGTGGTAAGTACCCACAGTTACTTACTTTTAAAAATCGACAGAAAGAAAGATTTTAAAATTTTAAACTTAATAAATATTTGTGTAGTGTCTACTGGATTACTTGATTATCATAGTGTAGGTAATAATATGTTGTGGTCATACACGCACTCTGGTTGCGAGTACTACGCACCTGATCTTTCTGAAGAACATAATATAATAAAATATAACTAGCAGCGCCCCGCGGTTACACCCGCGTCAGTTTCGATCCCGTGGGAATATCGGAATAAAAAGTATCCTATGTGTTAATCCAGGAAATGGTCTATCTATTTGCCAATTTTCATCCAGATCTGTTTAACGGTTTACGCGTGATTGAGTAACAAACATCCAAAACACTTAAATGGGATGGCATTTATCAGATATTTTTCCCGTTTTTGCAACATTTTCCATTGATGCTCCGCTCCTATTGGTCGTAGCGTGATGTTCTACAACCTAGAGCCTTCCTCGATGAATGGACTATCCAACGCAATAAGAATTTCAGTAGTTCCTGAGACTAGCGCGTTCAACCAACCAAACAAACAAACAAACTCTTCAGCTTTATAATATTAGTATAGATAGTATAGATAATGTCCTTCTAGGGCGTCCTCTCCCAGCGTTTCCACTGATATCTTGGCTTGGAAATTTATTTTGTATTATATACCTTTTGTTAGTCGCCTTTCATTCGTACAATATAATAGTAGAGAAATACGTCAGGGGGTTGTGGAGGCCTCAAAATAGACTACTATGAGTAGTGATGTTCTCAATGGGAGCATCGAACTTGACACTGATAAGATGCGGCTGGTTCTCCATTGCTTCAGGGTTTTAGGTGAAGGAAGGTAGAGAATGCAATGTTGCTTAATGGTAGAAATAAAACAAAGTGGCTGTTGAGTAGAATTTTCTGTCAAACATAAGAGAATGTGGAGAAAGACACCCCTTTTTAGGGTTCAAAGAAAAACAGAAACATTGTTTATGATCAGTTTTTACGTCTGTCACAAAGGTTATATAACTAAACTAATATTACAAAGATAAAGGTTTGTTTATTACGCTTTCACGCCAAAACGGCTAAACAGATTTGAATGAAATTTGACGCATTAGTAGACTTAGACCTGGATTAGGACGTAGGATAGTTTTTATCACGATATTACCACGGAATCGACTCTTATGCGGGTGAAACCACGAGGCGCAACTAGTTTTATAATAAGCTGACCCGATGTGTAAGGCATAAGGCATCACGTGCAAGTTTATTGCGCAAATTGGTTAGTAAATAGGTATACATTTTCGTTCATGTGAAAATTGTAATCTTTTAACGCTGAAATTCTGAACCACCTCAATAAATAAGTGTCTATTTTCGGCGGGCCTTTCACAGTATGACAGGGCATTCTTATATTATTTAGGGTTTCATTAACCCCTGAACAAAGAACAAAAACTAGTTTTCACTTTAGATTACAATTCTTAGAAGGGGTAAGTATACAATATCTCATTCTATCTAAAGTGTAAAGTTAGCAGAATAATGGAGACACGTAATTGAAACTGATAAACGAAATGTACTCCTACTCAGTTAAAGTTGGGAAACTTGTTTGAATAATATCAGTACTTGCCTAGACTGAATGTACTTAGGGGTATGTAGTGACAACTTCAATGAAAATATCAGATGTTCTAAGTTTTGTTAACTAAGATTGTATTAACTTTTTCGAACTATAGGAGCATACAACACCAGCAATGCTTTTTAGTTCTTTCATCATCATCATAATTTCAGCTGAAAGACGTCCACTGCTGGACAAAGGCCTCCCCTAAGCACCGCCACTTCGACCGGTTCTGTGCTTCCCGCATCTAGCAGATTGTGGCCTTCACAAGGTCATCGGTCCACCTTGGGGAGGCTATACAACGCTATGTCTTCAGGTACGCGGTCGCTACTCCAGAGGCTTTCGGCCCCATCGATCGTCTGTTCTGAGAGCTATGAGTCCTGCCCACTGCCAGTTTTAGTTATTTGTACTTACCCAGTTGTTTTATTTTTTTTCAAAAGTGCCCGTTTAGATGATCTTGATACTTCGACTTTACCACCATCAAATAAAAAAAGAGTGGTTGTAGTTCTGCTGAATTTGGCCTCTACTTAAATCGTTGCTTGATTTAAGCTAACCGTTTGACTGAGACGGTGTATTAGGCAGCTCGCGGTCCTGGAGGTGAGTTGACGTCTATCAGCAAGCGAATGACTGAGCTCTCGCGATACGTCACCACACTACTCCCGCACCACGCAGGCTACAGGCTCCGTCTCAGTTAAGATAGATGAGCTAAGGTAGACCGAACAATTTTTTTTTACGGTCGCCAATCATGTTTTGATCAACAAACAATCTGACACGGACCAGCAATTTGCTAAAGACGTGAGAAAATTTGAATTATTCGGGCTACCCTGAAGCTTTCTCCTTAAAAGCTGTAGTAATCCTAAAAAAAGTTTACGATCTCATCCAACCTAAGATATTTTGAAAGCTATATTCCAAGTCGTACCCACTCGTGTTTCAGGTACTTAACCTTGACATTATATTCCAATACCTCTAAAATATAATACGCACAGAAGTTCTGAACGAAGTTGGGCCAAGTTATAAATCTTGAACAGTTTTAACGTACCGAATTCGGACTGTTTATCATTCGCAGTAAACGCGTCGTTATCGTACACTTTGTGAATGTCCCTTTTGAAAGTAAAAAGATGGAGAGCTCTTAGGGACATGAGCACAAAATAAGGATGCGTGAGACTGGGGATTAAGCTTGTGGGTGGGAATGCAATACAATATCACGTTGGTTCGTAGGAGCTGCAAAGTGTTGCAGTATTAGGTACGGTCAAGGTACGATAGTGTTAAGCAATTTTCAAACAAATTTCTTTTCCACATAGCGGCTGTAAGTCACCTTTTCGAACTGTCGTTTTCATTCAAAATTTTGGCACATAATTGGAAAAATAATAAGGTGCTAGTAAAAATTTACAATTCCTTGACTGTGGGTAGCGATTGCTTCGTCGTGGGTCGTTTTATAATCAATTAAAAAAATTATTAAAAATTATTAAAAATAGTTAGTTAGAATTCGCGACACTGTTACTGTAACCGACACCGCGCTACATTCGGATGTGTTCGGCTGTCCTCAGGATGTACTCGGTTTTAATGTATATCCGATATGTCAGTAAGCGTTGGCAAAGTATTCTGTTTGTGTTTTGTCTATAAGACGATTCTAATTGTTCAATTTTTCACTTCTGTCGGCACTCCCGGAGAGCCACTGTTTTGATTAGATGTATTGAAATATTCAGTTGAATATAATATTAGATCTAATTTGTGTGAGTAATGTTATGGTTAGAAAGGGGGTGACTACCCAGATGGCGACTAATAGAGGTATAGAAGAAAAAAGCATGTTGCGTAGATCCCAAATAAATGAGGATTTTCTGAAATGACGTTCGCTAGGTGGCAGCACTGACACGCCAGGTCCAGGCATCTGTCAAAAAGCCTATATTTTCTTTAGTCATGACTGAATGATGAACGAATGAATGAATCGAATGATGAACGTCATCATATATTTTATATTCATTGTCGAAATGGAAGACCTCTTGTCAAAGTGGTGCCAACTGGTGTCGTAAATTTTCACGAAAACCCCCATTGGAATAAGAGCAGGAGAATAATGAATACGGATTTTAAATATGAATTCTATGATTTACTAGCAGCGTCCCGCGGATTCACCCGCATAAGTGTCGTTCCCGTGGGTATATCGGGATAAAGTATGCTGTGTTATTCTGATGTGGCTATATTACCGTAAAGTTTTATCAATACCCGTTCAGGAGTTTTTGCGTGAAAGACTAACAAACATCCATCCATCTTCACAAACTTTCTCGTTTATAATATTAGTAGGATGTATTGAGTCAGCATAAAAACTGATCACCTCTCTCCACTCGATTCTGGCATTTTAGTTGTTGGCACATAACCAATAGTCGTTTTCAGATTGTTAATCTCAATCCCACAAAATAAACAGTTATTTTCTCTTCATAAATTGAAAGAAGATTCCATTACCATTCAATGTGGCCGCAATTGAACAAAAAGACGATAGCAAATCATCGGCACTTTGTAATTGATTTCCAGAGAGCTGCCGCGCTCCAGCACGGGATAAACAAGTAAAATCTAATGCTTTATATTCCATCTTGTTATTTGTACGGAGAATGAATGATACGAACAAAATGAACAGAAAAGAGAGTGTGTCAATGTTTGAGATGCAATGTACAGACGCCAGCACATCAACCTACTACAATCTGTCAAATTTCTTTAATAGATTTTAAACTTTATCGCTTAAGCATAAGGTTCAAAGTTGATTGGGAAAATTTGACAGTTTCGGGTAGCTTGATGTGCTGGCGTCTGTACCTATCTTTATTCATATGAAGATTTTGATTAAAATAACAACAAAAAAAAAAAGGAAAAGGAAAAGTCCACTTATTAAATAAACAAACTGATTACATACACAAACTAATGCTTTTCCCATCATGGGGGTACATCATGATATATCATCTCAAAAATAGTATATTTCATTACAAGTGCGGAAAGGTTGTCATTGCAAAGAGTTCCGACAAATGTCTACCCGAGCCGAGGCACAGCCGAAGGCGAGGGTTGACAGTCGGAACAAGTTGCAATGACGATTTCGCACGTGTACTGAACGACTATTTTTAATACAGTTGCGAAAAAATGAAGCAATTTCATAAAATAATAAAAACACAATAAACTCAACTAACTAATGGCGCCAACCGTAAAATATAAGCAGAGATTTTTTTTCCTTCACCCATTCTGGTAGGCAAAGGGAACTATGCGCATACAGCCAAGTCTTCAGTAGAATTTTTTTATTGATATGAAATGAAAATTCTTTTCAATCAAATCATTAAATCTGATATTGAAACAAATTAGTAGCTTCTTTTTAGAAATATACGTATTTGCATGAATCACAAAAACTTCTATGAATTTTTTTAGTAAAAACTTCATGGTTGGTTTTTCTTTTTAATAGACATTATTTTGACAGTTGGGAAAGAAAACGCACGAGTTCGGGAAAGGTAAAAAAAAAGCACGAGTATGTAATAGCCCACATCCCGAACGCTATACGTCCTTGCAATACGCCACTTTTTGAGCAACTGTATTAAAAAAAAATTTTGTTAGTATTTTATTAGGATCATTTAATTGATCAACAATATCCACACGAAAAAACGTGCGATTTTATAAATCTATGTCATTTAATTGCTCAAGACCAATTCCGTTGTTAAAAATGTTCAAATTCTAGTGGCAATCTCATCGCAGCGACAATCAATGTCAAAAAATTTACAAAATTGTAGGGAAATTAGAGGTATTTCTGACAGATTGAGACTGAGATCAGACGTTCTTAACATTACGAGAATTGTTTAAGTATTTTTTTTCTTTTGTAAAAACGCTGCCCCACACTAGGAATTACTCTTGTATCGTGGGTGCGTTTACAAACATTTAAATTCACATACACAAACAGCCAGACCCGGAACAACTACCTGTAGGTAATACAAATATTTGTTCCGTGCGGAAATCGAACCCGCAACACACAGTGCAGCAGTCGATCGCTCAGCCACTGCGCCAACCATGCCGTCAAAAGTTGCATCTAGCGTCATACCAAATCTCCGTCATGTTCTTCGAAACACCATATTACTTACTTGTGTAATGAGAAAATTACTAGACATTCCCTACCTAGACAATGATCAGGCAAACTAACACCTAACCTAACTACATCTAAGAACTAACTTACACCTTTGAATACAATATTGCGTCCACACAAAGTTGGCGAACACCTGACAAGCTTCCTGATTCTGTTCCAAACTTTACACATTATTCTCAATAGTATTCCTATGGTAGGTAGGTACGTCAGAGCTTGATTGACTGACGGTAGAATAATACCTGACTTGTCAAAGTAGGCAGTTTGTGTATAATATCATCTGCCCTTCGTTGTGATATGAGTAACAGTAATTTGAAGTCCACCATCCTTTTATCGAACAAATGCACGATCGATCAAGAACGCACAATCATCAACAATGAACGAGGTAGAAAGAAATATTACAGAATGAGGGTTTTCTGAAATGACGTTCGCTAGGTGGCAGCACTGACACGTCAGGTCCAGGCATCTGTCAAAGAGCCTATATTTTCTTTAGTCATGACTGAATGATGAACGAATTAATGAATCGAATGATGAACGTCATCATATATTTTATATTGGAAGACCTCTTGTCACAGTGGTGCCAACTGGTGTCGTAAATTTCACGAAAACCCTCATTACGCAAGAACGTTATGTTACATGGAAATGCTTGAGAAAATGCTCTAGTGTATGCTTACCTTAAGAGATACAAAACATGAACTCTGAATTATGTTGTTATTATATCTTCTCAAAGAAATATAATGTGTGTTTATATTTGGAACCTGAGTAAATCTTTAAATAACAAGGTAGCCTGACGCATTGCCTCATACCCTGGAAAGTTAAGTCTCTGTCACGCTACAAGATATTTTAATAACAAATTAATTGATAAATGATTTATTTCTATAAGTGGGTTTGCACAAACACGTTTATACGTCAATCATATTATAAAAACTAAATGTGGTCGGTGTTTCCTGACTACTCTGAGAACAAAGGTCGAGAAAAACTCAGAGGTCACAGTCTCTTTTAAAGTCCAGACATTATCTTGGTCAGATCATGTAATGACCACGTAGGTTGATTTCTGAAATGGTATTTTGAGGAAAGAACCACACAGATTGAGTGGACCTGTCCAGCCGATCGATTCTGTAAAAATCTCACCGTGAAAACTTAGGTGAAGTGAGTTTGTTTTTGCTAGGAATTGACACTATTGACAGCTCACTCCACGCTCACTTCACCTAAGTTTTCACGTTGAGTTGGTTACAGAATCGCACAGCAGTAAGTGCATGCATTTGTCAGTAATCGTGCAGCTCAACTCAACACTTAAGGGGCTTACATGACCACAGATTACTAAATAGTTACTACATGACATAAAGCACAGTCACTGTCGGACTGCATAGAAAAGAAAGAGAAGCGCGATGACACAACGCTGGTAATTTATTGCAAAATATGAAGCAATTATTTAATTACAAATAACCTATTGTTTGGACTATAAAATTAAAACACTAGTCTTTTAGTACGATGCTTGTGGAATAAACTGACAAAAAATCTGAATGATTGTATGTATATTAGTATGGTTTTTATTGTAAAAAGGCCTCTTAAGGAGGAGTCTTCACATTCACAATAATTAAAATAATATAAACTTTACAAAGTAAGCAAATGTAATTGTATAGGTTATTATAAATGTATAAGTCAATGTGTAAGTAATATAAAAAAAAATCCGGAAATAATATTGATCAGAAGGCCAAATCCCGTAATTAATAACATACAAATTCTAGTCGCAATGCCATCTCAGCGACAATCAAAGTCAAAAACTTGTCAAAAATGTGGGGAAATTAGAGGTATTTTTGACAGATTCAGACTGACATCAGACTGGTGAACGTTCTTGAAATTACGAGAAATACCCTTCAGATCATTCGAGTTCTTATAAAGCTTGTAAAAAACAAGATGACGTTGGCATGTTAATGGTCAAATTTGGCCCAAAACGAATTTCCTCAGTAGAACTCTTATAACAATAAAACGTGAAACCAGACTTAGTGGAAATAACTTAAAATCCAGAAAAACTGAAACCTTAATACATTATGAACTTATTTCAGCTAAATACTTAAACTTTCACTACACAAGTTTAATTAATCAAAAGTTTGGAGTTCGCTGCCACCATAACAGCTTTATGATCGGCGGCTTAAGTTTAATCGCTATTTTTATTAATCTGGGATTACCACGCTTAAATTGGTGACCACGTCTTTTCCCTAAGGGTGCAGTGGGCAGTAAAAAATTTAATTAAGTTAGGTACAATGGAAGTACTGGTGAGTCTGCTTCACAAGATTATATGTTGTAATTCCAGTGGAATTTGCAATTTTTTGACGTCTTATATTTTGGACCTGGCCCGAATTTTCTATACAACGTGCCGCTACAATGGCGAACCTAATTTAACACACGGGTAGGGCTAGTAGCGAGTAATCATAAAAATAATAACAATATAAAATAATTCGTAATTTGAACACTGCCGACTGCGCTGCTCGCCGACGCGCGACGTAGAGCTCTCTCGCTTTTCATTCAATTCGCCTACTCTTTGCACGTTATTCGTTTTAATTTCATTGATGCGATGTAGCGATGTTATGATCCGGGACCTCGGCAAATTACTCCTGCGCTACAGTTCTTTAAGTACAGGTTGCACAAAGATGCTATTTTAACAAATTATAAATAAATAAACGTATAATGAAATCAAAATCACATCACATCATATTAATATTATAAAGGTGAAAGTTTGTGAGTGTGTGAGTGTATGTGTGTCTGTGTTTATTTATGTTTGTTACTTCTTCACGCTCAAACGGCTAGAAAAATTTTGATAAAATTTTTGTATGGATGTAGCTGACACCCTGGATTAACATATAGGCTACTTTTTATCCCGATATTCCCACGGGATAGACACTTACGCGGGTGAAACCGCGAGGCGCAGCTAGTATGTTCATAAAACCAAAACGTAAACCGCAAAATTAATGTCGCCATTAAAGCGGCACGCTGTATTATAAAATACGTTAAAAAAGAAGATAAAAAAAATAGTGTTCGAAAATCAAACTGGTGTATATTTTTTGTAGTTAAACAGTGACTTACTTCGCTTGTCCAATTCATATTTCTATTCAGTCTTTTTCCATAAATTTTCTAAAACACTACTTTCAACTAAGGGCGGATTTTTCAATCATCTGTTAACTTTATTTGAGGAATAAATTTGAAATTTTGACAGTTGTTTCATAGAAAAACTGTCAAGGCTCCTTCCAACAGGCGGGACACGCGATAAAATTGCGCGCAACACAAAGGCACCGCAAGTCGCGCAACGAGCGGTGCCTTTGTGTCGCGCGCGATTCGTGTTTGTAGGAGCCTTCAAACGTCAATTTTATTCCTCGAATAAAAGTTATCTGGCGATGGAAAAATTAGTCATTAGTATATTAAATTACCTTTCTTTACTGTTCAACACACAAACATAAAGAAACGCAGTGACCCATTTTTCAAACAAGTCAAAACAGCGTACACTATTTATAGAATATTAACGTGGTCATCAATCCTCGTTGCTAGTATGGTGCAACCGGGTGTTACAGCCTGCATCATTTATGAACTTATCGGCGAAAGTATGGCGGACCATTCATCGACAATATCGACTGTATTTTTGGAAATGTCATGGTGACAATTACCGAGTTGTTGTCTTAGTGTTAGGCCAGACTGGGAAGCGGGCGCGGGGCGAGCGCGAGAAACCGGCATGTCCTAGAACCAAAAATGCGAAGAAATGTGACATCCACCAACCCGCACTGGGCCTGCGTGGTAGATTACGACCCACTCCCTCTCACTAAATGGAGGCCTGTGTCTCTGCAGTTGGAGCATTATAAGCTGTTTATGTATGTTTGTATGTATGAGCAATTTATTGTCGGTCTGAGTGCATCTTAAGTATTTACTGTTCGTCACATAAAGTAAATTAAAACCATCGTATCGGCTATTTCCAAGTTTTAGTGCAATATAATTTTAATCACATAATATCTTCTGGTACAGACGCCAGCACATCAAGCAACTCGAAACTGTCAAATTATCCCAATGAACTTTGAACCATATGCTTTAGCGATAAAGTTAAAAATCTATTAAAGAAATTTTACAGATCGTAGTAGATTGTTGTGCTGGCGACTGTAGCTATATAGATTTTGGCAGCTCTGGACAGAGAGAGGTGGAAGGAGGGTAAGGAGGCCTTTGACCAGCAGTGGGAATTTAACGGCTAATAAGAAATAAAATATCTTCTGGCAAATCAGAGACATTACAGTGACCTGCCGGGATGTTGGAATAATTATGACAAGAGCAGATGGTACAGAAACGGATTCCGGATTCGAACGGAAAAAATAATTTAGATATCCGACTCAAGTTATTAGCATTAGATCCGGGAATACTTACACCTATCGCCGAAAAGGCAACGTTAATCGCAAATAAATGTAAAAATAATCATTATTGGATAAGGAAAACATGAATCGACCGATAACCCGCCGGCCTGCCCGCTCGGTAATGCCTATGGCATTAAGTCCGCCTCTGTACATTTATGTGCTTGAAGTATTAAATAAATAAATAAATAAAACCGATAAACTGAGTAAAGAGCAAGAGGAAGAAAAAGAAAACATGTATCAAATAAAATTATATTAATTGAATTACAGTACAGTCGTCGAGATTGCGTTCCTGACTTCTGTCAGTGTGACAAAAAGATCCAATTCGCAAAAAACGTGTTCGTTTGTATGAAATTGACAGGTGTCAAGAACGCATTCTCTCAGTGGCCGCGCGGTAGTTTGTTTTATTCAATAAAAGTTGTATTATTTAGGGCTGATTTTTCCAACGCCAGTTAACTTTATCGGAAGAATCATTTTGAATTTTTGAGAGTTCTTCCATAAAAGAAAAACTGTTAGACGTCAATTTTGTTCCACGAATAAAAAATATCGGTCGATTGAAAAATCAGCCCTAAGAGAGGTAAATATTCAGGAATAGACATTCAAATATCGATGAAATTTACTTGTTTTAGTACATAAATTGCCTAAAATTGATTGAAAAAAAAATAATTTAACAGAAACGGGCATTGAGACAGGAGATTAATTAGTTTTCTGCAGACTTCATTAGTGCTTGTTTTAATTAATCGAGAATTAGCTTTAAAAGGCCTTGATAGTAAATTTTATTGACTACTAGCTTCTGCCCGCGACTTCGTCCGCGTAAAATTTCACCCTCCCCCATTCACCCTCATACGGCTGGAATTTCGAAAAACCCTTTCTTAGTGGATACCTACTCTTCACAAACAACACACTCTCCAAATTTCATGTCTCTAGGACAAGCGGTTTAGGCAGTGCGTTGAATTTTATAAAAAAAATATAGATATAGATAATATATAGATAAAATATAAAAAGGATGTTTAAATTAGATATTATTAAATGATTACCTACTAGCTTTTGCGCGCGGCTTAGCCCGCGTGGCGTTCGGAAATTATCCCCAAAAACGGTACTTACTATCGGGATAAAAAGTGTTCTATGTCCTCATTCTGGTCATGATCTTGATCATCTAAATACCTTGTATGGGAATTGATTCCTTTCGACCCTTGTAATAACAATCTACTATACCGGGAGAAAGTACTAACATATTGGTAATTAGCAGCGCCCTGCAGTATTACCCGCATAAGTGTCAATCCCGTTGGAATATCGGGATAAAAACTACCCTATATCCTTTCCCGGGACTTAAACTATCTTTATGCCAAAGGACATGTTAGGTTTTTGTATGGAGGCTGGGCTTTTATTCGAAGCTGCTGTGAACAGGGAAGAGATCATATTTTTATGAAAGTACATAAATTAAGGAAACTTTGTATAATTTTTTTATTATTTTTTAAAAGCACCCTTTCCTTATTCATTATATTTTATAATAATTATTATTTAAAAAATAAATTGCAACCCACAGTAATTATTGATTGTGGCAACACTTTTCGGTTGGATGTCATTATTGTCATTGTGAATTGTGAACGTCAATCAAGTGTCAAATTCAATTCAATTTTCACCAGTGTGACACTGACAACTGACAAGTGTGACAACCTTGCTGGCACAGGTAATGTTTTCATAGATTCCATTAGGAGGCAAAAGAATCAATGCCATACATACAAATCATGGAGATAATTCGTTGGTTTTATTTTAAGCCATCTAATATTGTTTTAGAATATTTAAAATAACAATAAGGTGTATAATTTCCTTTAAAAAATGATATTTATCCATTTTTTCTTTGTTTCAATGTGCAAAAATAATATTACGACACCAAAAATATCTGGATTTAAAATATGTATTTATTCAATAATGGTGCTTTTAATATTTTTTTAGTTTTTGTCAGGCCATCCTGAATAAGTTTCCCTATCAGAAAAACCATACATGTCAGCTGTTCAAAAAAAATATTATTTTAAGCCCATTTCATAACATGTTCTTTCATCCAAATTCATTCAGCCGTTTTACCATAAATACTTATTATTTTTGTTTACAATTTCACGCAAAAACGGCGGATAGAGAAACGGATTTGGATGAAATTTAACGAACAAGCTCACTTTCGCATTTATAATATTACATAGTTAGGATTTAAAAGTTTTCGGTCAAAAACTTGTAAAAACTTTGTATTGAAGAATCACCCACTAGCGTGCGATATCTATCTGTTATTACAATGTTATTTCCTAATAACTTGCGTGTTAAATTAAAACTCAAAATAACTTTTCAATTACTGTTATTAACGTAATTCATAGCTTTTCCATCGTGTCCTACTTTTCAAGTAAAATGTATATAAATACAATGCATATCACCTTATTACAATAGGACACACTACAGAACTGTATTCTTTTTCCAGAACGATTTATTGGTGCATGTATGCATTCCTGAATCCTGTTGTACTATATAGTACCTACATAAACATTCCACTATAATAACATGGATTTCCCTTTTTTCAATTGCCTTTTTTTTACAACTATATCAAGACCATGAATATCATAAGTACAGCAGTGCGATTCTGTAACCATCTCACCGTGAAAACTTAGGTGAAGTGAGCGTGGAGTGAGCTGTCAATAGTGTCAATTCCTAGCAAAAACAAACTCACTTCACCTAAGTTTTCACGGTGATATTTTTACAGAATCAACCGGCTGATATTTTAATATTGTGCCTTGTCAAAATACATTTAATAATGAAGTACTTTTAAAGACTAATTATTATCAGATGCACAGAAATGACAGAAACACAATCATCTTTTCGATATCCGTGTCTTTTCCCAACTTGTTTGAGGTTGACTTCCAGTCTAACCGCATGCAGTTAAATACCAGTATTTTACATGGAACGACTGTCTATCTGACCTCCACAATCCAGTGACTTGGTAACACGATATCCCTTGGTGAGATGCACAGAAACACAATCACTTTTTCACATATTATTATCAACAATATTTATGTTATGAAATTACAAAGGAAAGAATAACGACCCACTTATCGGTACGTGTATTGATTATTTAAATTGTTTCTGAGGCTGGCAATAATTTTTCGTGAAGGTCAGGCTACGATTATTTTTAATTTTTTATGAAATAAAGAGAGCAGTTGTGGCCCTGACTTGTTGTATGCCGTGGGTTTGGACCTAGCCAGGCGCTTTAGTTTTTGTAAATCATTTCACCATCACTTCTTTCAAAACGGTGAAAGAAAACAGCGTGAGAAAACCGGCATGTCCCAGAACGCAAATTTCGAAGACATGTGACATCTCATCCGTAATGGGCCCTCGTGGTAGATTATGGCCCACTCCCTCTCGGAGAGAAGAGGCCTGTGTCCCAGCATAGATAACAATATAGGCTGATAATGCTATTAAATAATAATCAATGGGAAATTGTCTCACGAGCATATTATATTATATAGCTTACTAGCTGATCCGGCGAACTTCATACCGCCCCGCGAGCTGCTCTGCCCTCGCTTTTTATATCTCTGATATCTTCTAAGATATTCATTTTAATGATATGCTGTAAAGGGCAATTTTCATCTCCATGAAATGCATAACGTACTTAATGCATTTAATTGTATAAGGAATAATACCGTATTGTTTAAAATAGCTTGATAAATAACCCATAATTTTTTTTTGTAATATATAAAAGATAAAAATGGTTACTGTGGGTTATCCTTAGGGGCTAAACATATACCATCGCAGACTATTTTTAATCGATATTTTTAAGGTATACAATTCTGTAGAGCATTAATTTGATCTATCTCGTAAGGTTTAGCCAGCGTTTGCAATGTAAGCGCACAATATTATGTTTGTTACGACATCACATTACAAATCTTAGAATTTCTCGGCTTTTCTCTATTATAATATGCATGTTTTAAACATATAAACCTTCCTCATCCGCATCAAAATTTGTTGCGTAGTTTTAAAGATCTAAGCATACATAGGGACAGCCTAGACAGCGGGAATCGACTTTGTTTTGTACTATGTAGTGATAGTGACTAGCTTTTACCGGTGGCTGTGCTCGTGTGGATGTCGGAAAATATCCCACGGGAACGCAATATCGGGATTTAAAGTACCATTATGTGTTAATCCGGGTTATAAATCTATCTGTGTGCCAAATTTTATCCAATGTTTACGCTGTGCACGCCAGAAAAGCTCCCTGTCGACATGATTTCTTCCGACATCTTCAATAATCATCGTCATATTCCAGTCAATTTACACAGAACCTTTAATGAATTATACACCTTCACCTTCCTCATGAATCACCTCGTCCACTGGTGAAACCCGTATAAAAATTTATTTGGTGTTTTTTGAGGTTATCGCGTTCAGACAGACAGACGCAGCGGGGCACTTTGTTTTTATGTAATGATGATAAGAATTCTATATAATTAAAAGTTGCATTGTTCTTTTAAATCCAACCACCATGGCTCAAATTCTACGTTTTAAACTAGGACAATAAAAACTGCGGTATAGGCTTTTAAGGTCAATCCGAGGCAATATTGCCAAAGCAGCAAGCTTGGCAAACGATATGCTAGTGTTGGTATATAAGCTGTTACGGCAAAGAGGGATAATAATTTTATCCGTGTATATTAATCAGGCAGGGTTCTTCCATAGTTCTTGGTAACTAGTTCACTTTAGCCACCCAAACCCATAGTCCAACTTTTTATTTTTCCATATTCTGCAATAACACGCATGCACGTTCGTAACATCACCATCTCAGGGCCAGTTGACCAGCGTCGGGCACTAGCTGCTCGGCAGTTTGCTGAACTGGTCCTATTTGGCGCAGCCGTGAGATGCACACACTCCATTTTTTTCAGTTTATTTTTTTTTTAGTTTCTTTTACAATTTTTATTTTTTGTTGTGTGCACTTGTGGCTTTGTGCTAAATAAACATGTTTTCTTTTTTTTTCTTTCTTTCTTTCAATAAACCTACATCAACCGCGGGTTGTCTTTGTATGCACTTGCTTACAGGGATAATCGTCGGTTGGTGCCGCATTTCATTAAAATTTTCCAAGGGGCCTCTGCGAGTTGGCTTCGGCCTTCATATGCCTTCCAAAGGACCGAGACCCCATGGTCCCGAGATATGTTAAAACAAAAAAAAAACATAATTTTAAATCTTTATATAGCCTAACATCATAAATATTACAGGATGCTGCATAACTTGAAAATAAAACTGGGTTACTATACCGGAATGGAGGTCATCCATCCCATTATCTGTGTCGAGAACTACAAAGCTTTGTGTAACCTTATCAAACTCCTGAACAAAGGGAATCCATTAGTAATTTGAATCAGCTTCATACGATACTCCTAGTTAGGCAAACTCTGTAATATTCCTCCGTAGGCTTACAACCAGCTTTGTCTACATCAGTATCAGGCTTTCGATTTTAATATCTACTTTGCTTTTATCCCTAGGCTTGTAATTTAATTCCCTACCTTTGATCAAGGATACTTTGAAATTATATGCCGAAGGTTTAAAGGGAACGTGCCTTTTATAAGAGCCTTTTTAGTTACTTTTATTTACAGATGAAGAATAAGACGAATTCTCTATTGAAAAATAAAAAAAAAGAAATAAAAAAATTTTCTCTGTCAGACAATGCTCACAAAAATGACAGCCCATTCCAAATTTAAATTAAAATAAACCCACGTTTGTGCCATCCGACTAGTCGCACGATCTACGCTCTCTACGCCAGTGCTACGTCGTAGGCCGGCGTAGCCACACGCTGCGCTCCGTAGCCGTGCGCTACGAAATTAGATACGAAAAATTCAGTGTAGTTTGAACGTGGTTTAAAAATATTATATAGTTTAAAAATAAGTTCGATATTTTTAAGTAATAGTTAAGTGAAGTTTTGTTGTTAAGTTGAAAAAATTAAACTTTTTAGTTGTTGGTAACTTATGGTTCAACTAAAATGAGTGTGGAATTTTTGAATTTACTGAAGTATGAAGCGAAGATTGAAAGTGACAGTAAATGTAAGTGGATATTTTATTATATATCTTTGTAAGCTCGAGTTATTTAGACAAAAGACACTCAACGTTGAACTTTGAAATAAATAAACAAAATATGAAAAAAATAAATTCGAGACTACAGCATAGCAACACAATTTTTTTACCAATAGTTTAATTAATTTTACTTGTATTAAACTCAATAATTTCGGTTAGAGATCCTTGTCGAAAGCCTACGTAATCTAACACGCACATTTTACAAATAATATACAATAAAAGCACGCGATGTTATCATTAATTTTTATTCATTATTAGGGGTATATAAAACTTTTATGGTTCAATTTATTTCTATATGATCCACCCTTTACTTTGCAACCAAAAGGTTTGGTCAACATTTATGAACAATAAGGGTAAATTCCACCAAACTTTTATACCTAGAATAAGTTTTATCCTGAGGATAAATTTTATATTTGTGACAGTTTTTCCATACTAGAACTGTCAGTCGTCAATTTTATTCTACGGATAAAAGTAATGATTTGACTTTGATGAAGCCAGCCCTAATTGAAATAAGAATAATAATAATTACCGGCGTGATGTTATGAATAATTATTTTACATTTGCATTTTTTTTTTTTTTTTATACATTTGTTTTTTTATTTTCGCTGCGTCCCGCGGTTGCACCCGCATAAGTGTCGATCCCGTGGGAATATCGGTATAAAAACTATCCTGTGTCGTTTCCCGGGACTCAAACTATCTCTGTACTAAATTTTATTTTAATCGGTTCAGCGGTTTAAGCGTGAAGAGGTAACAGACAGACGGACATACTTTCGCTTTTATAATATTAGTATGGATTTACTTTGCTTAAATAAATAAAATATAAAATAATTCGTATTGTAAAAAATCTCAACCATTTATGCAATGGTAGGTCAGATAATTGCTTTATAAGTATTTAAAAATATTTATTGCTTAATTTTTCACAAGAGCACCACTGTTTGTCTCTGCATCACCCAAAGGTTGACAGGTAGAAAATGCCTATGGCATTAAGTCCGCCTCTGTACATTTGTGTGCTTAAAGTATTAAATATATAAATAAATTGCTATAACTGACTGTACTTAATCCGTTACTAAAGGTGTCTAAAGACAAGTGCCATTACCGAGGCTAGGAAACGACTCTATGACGACTAGAAATCACTAGATTCTTGATGGATTGGTCAGAAAAAGCAACACATACCACGGTATATAAGCCTGTGAGGATTATTGAGGATGGCTTTTTCTCAGCTACCACAGCAGCTGTGACAGTAAGAGTAACAAAAAAGACTTGTCACACAAAGTCGTCAGATTAGTGCATACTACTGAGATAAACAGTACATTCATAACGTGAAGAAGACATTTTCCGTATTAATTTTAAATAATCAGTTGTTATATAACATAACATTATCAAAGTTTTCATCGTAAAACTTCCTGCTACTATCATTATTGTGTTAAAACGGTGTTAGATATCCCTCTACTAAAGGAAGTGAGCTGTGTAATAACAACATGTCGGAATGACTTGACATTTTCAATTGAAGTGTCGTCTTTATTGTGGTTTCGTTGTTAGTTCTGTTTGTTTGGAATTTATTCATTATTTATTTTGTCTATGGTAGGTTCATCAGAAATAGACTGATGTCAATAGTTGTACACCTTACAGATTCTTGAGAGAAATACATATGTTTGCACTAGGATTACATTAATATTCAAAGTGATACATTCTGAGAAACGACTTGACATGATTTAGATTATTCCGCAACTGAAGATTTTTTATATTCATCAAATATTTTTGCTTGTCGTGTCAAAATACGAATTCTGTTTGAAATATGAATGACCATTAATTAGAAAAAAAGGTTTTAAACGCAAAGGAAACGCTACAGGCTATAAGCTAATTTGTAATTAGAATTAGGATTTGAACATGACTTAAGCCTTTTTTTCCAATCACCTCGAAAATATCTACTTTATGGTAAAGGCTTACTTCTCCATTTTCCACACAATTCTGTCTTTTGCTAGTGCCAGTAAAAAAAATAATAATTATGATTTAATAATAATAATCACCAATGTCGTATCTATCTATCTACTATCTAAGCCCTTTATTCTGAATTGTTTTAAAAAATTTTTATTGGGTTTGTGTTGTGTTACAATATGTCCCTCAATTCAGCATGCCTCCTGACAAAGGCCCCCTCCAGCTGTTTCCACTGCAGCCAGTCACGAGCAACTCTCCTCCAGTTAGGGCCCACTGTCAGCTTCTGTTCGTCTTCTCATCTTTTACCCTCCAACCATCATTGGTTGGAGGGTAAGAGAGAGAGAGAGGAGAAAAGAAAGAAAGACAATTAGGTCATCCTAATTGTCTTTAAACCTTACGAACAACACCAAAATCCATTGAAAATACCGGCAGATAAAACATCCTACACAAAAACCCAAATTGAATAACCCAATTACAATACCCAGAAATCATATCTATGCGAGCTGTCGGAACAAAAGCTTATGAAATCGAATAGACACAATTGCCTTACCGATGTATGTTTTATTCAGAACTAATCGATACTATTACCTACAAGCTTCTGAATCGATTTAAACACGACCTCAGCTATTGATATATTCACAATCTGACGAAGCCATCAATTTACATCGAATTTTTGTGTAGGCTCATTAATGTTTTATTAACATTGATTTGTACGTTACATTTGTAAAAGGTCGGACAGTTCAAACTGATAAAAAGAAATTAACTCAAAATTATGAAATAACTTTAATTTCGGAAGTCGGTGTCTTGGGATCTGTAATTCGGTTTAAAGATATTTATTTTCTCAAAGAACAAATTACAGTTCACTTAAAGAGAAACTTAACTAAATTAACAATAAGTTGGTTTACATTACGACGTTCAAGCCATCGAAGAAACTGAACACCATAGTTTCATTTATAAAATACAAGTATGTCTAGGGTCTGATCTCTCCATGGCCAGACAATTTCATCGGAGGGACAATTAAGAATCTCTGACAATTTTTTCATACAAAAACTGTCAGACGTAATTCAGTTTTAGTTTTTTGCCACCGACTTCCGAAATTAAATTTAATTCATAATTTTGAGTTAATTTGTTTTTGAAGTGGATTTAATTTTTAAATTACATTTTTATTTGAAATTTTTAGTTTTAAGTAAAAACTGGAATTTTTGTTTTTAATACGTAGGTAATAGTTTTGTTGTAAATATTGCACTAGAATTTGACCAAGGCTTTGAGATGTTTGCCTTTTGACACTACACCCGTAGCTCGTATTAATAAGCCAGGCCGTCACACTTACACGTATTAGTCCATATCTTGAAAACTACTGAATCTATTTTGTTGAAACTTGCACTGTTCCCTAACTTGAAGTAAATGTAAGCCAATAAAAAAATGGTCACAATCCGATTAATATTTGCGGAGAAATGCGTGGACAAACATACATACATATGTACGTCTATACAATTTTGCATATTTGTTTGGAAGCCCTAATGGGCCTACGGTCAGCTAGCACTAAAGATAAGGATATTGGAAACATGCTGGTCCTGCTCCATAGGACAATCTAGTGTCTAGACAAAATCGAACTGGTTGCTAATTTAATTGTAATTTTTTTATTTTTTATTTAAATTGATTTACATTCTTTAACTACTTAACTCACACCCTGGCTTATTACTTGAAATTTTTATTTTATTTTATTTAAATGAAAATCGTTTACTTTTACCATGTTTGTAAATATGTGAGCACCGTGCATGCATCTATCAGATAATTAATTTATATGTCATGGTTTCATTTTTAATTCTTTTAGCTATTGTGGTATAGTAATTTTATTTTAGGTGCATCGTCTTCACATATTATTATTATATAATTAATGTATACAAAATATTGTAAAACATTTTAAAAGAGTAACGGTGGAGTTTCTTGCCCATTCTTCTCCATACGAAAACTACCTTTTGGAATGGGCGACTAGAATCAATTCTATTTGTTGTAATTTCTAACGTTCAAAAGTGCCTTTTATGTGCCTATTTGAAATAAATGCTTTGACTTTGACTAAATATAAATCGTTAGATGTTTTAGACTCGAAGATGAGATGTTATAATGTTATTAGACTAAAGATCTCTCAAGTTCTATTAAATTAAATGAAAGGTTGAGTGCCTCTTACTTACACAAATTATTAAGATAGGTGCATAAATCGAAAAGAGCGGTGTAGAGCTTAGTTAATGTAGCATAATTTGTAAGTATTTCTCTTCATTCCCGAGTTCCTGATAAAAGACAGTTTCCTTTGAAACTTTTCACATTTAAACTAAATATAAATCGTTAGGGATTTTAGACTCAAAGACGAGATATTATAATGTTATTAGACTAAATATTTCTATCTCAGGTTCTTTTAAATTCAATGAAAGGTTGAGAGTCTCTTTTCAAATTATTAAAGAGTACAGTCACCAAAATAGATAATTAACCAGGGTCGTCGGATAAAGTTGAAGAAATAGTAAGAAACCGATGGATGTTTTCGAATGAAATATAATTTGATAAAAGAACTGTTTGTATTCTATTACTTATCAACTTTGGTGTCCGTACGTAATTTTACTTTCAAAACATAAAATAATTTACTGTGTTAGTCTCGTGATCTCTGAATAGTATAAAAAAATGTCACCAGAGGGCCAAGACAATTGATAATCGCTTTGCATAAAATAATGTCACCAGAAGGCCAAGATAATTGACAATTGCTTTGTATAAAATAATGTCACCAGAGGGTCAAGAGAAATGCATTCGCTCAATATGTGCTCAATTTGTGCGCACCATAATTGTGCTCATAGTGCAATGGTAAACAGTCGTGACTTAGATCTGCACATCTCACAGTAATTTCTTGAATATTGTTAGCCTTTTCCACAATGTCCATTCTTCTCCACTCAGTTTTCAATTAAACTTTATGTACCTACTTCCCAACTATTCAAACCGTTATTTCCATCTAAGGTCAATACAAGAATGTCACGAATGCCTTTATGAGCGATCCGTGTCCCATATTACATCATAGGGAAGGCATCCGCTCTCCTTCCTTTACCATGAGGATCTATACACACGACGGCTTTTACACAACGCGGTATCTGTGCTACAAAACTTTTTTTTGTACAGAAACCAGCACATCAAGCTACTAAAATCTGTCATATTTCTTTAGTAGATTTTGAACTTTATCGCTAAAGTATTAGGTTCAAAGTTGATTGGGAAAATTTGACAGTTTCGGGTAGCTTGATGTGCTGGCGTCTGTACTTTGCAGCGCGTTTTTGTAGCAGTTATACGCGCGTCGATGGCGAGTAAAAATGTCGATCGTGTGCCTATGCACTTAGAGCTAGCTTGCGAGCTTTGAGCCTATGCTCTAAGCTTCAATAAACAGGCCAGGGTTAGGCCAGCATCCATCCATTCATCCAACAATCCTTCCCATGAGGATGATAAATAGCAATATCGGATCGACTGTGATAATGAGCAAAATAACTGACGTAGAAAGGCATTCCGTTCATTGTAAGTCGGCGAGAGGATGAGGATTATATTGAAATGGAATTATAGATGAAGGTTACTTATTTGTTGTTATTAATAAATGGTATGTTTAGAAATAATTTCAAAAAATCTTGTCTCAAGTCAATAAGACTTGACACAAGATGTCCTCTCCTCATAAGACCTCATAAAACTTTCTACATAAAACTTTCATAGGGCCTCATAAGACTTGACTCTATATTTTCAAATTATTTTGAAAATATACTATACCTACTACTACTAGGTGTACTCATACTCACATCATACAAAAACTGTCAAACGTCAAATTTATTCCTCGAATAAAAGTTATCTGGCGATGGAAAAATCAGCCCTTAGTGATATTGCGTTGCTTTCTGATATTTCATATTTACTGGGAAATTAAAACCATATACTCAGGTCTGCGGTCCCTTGGAGTCTTTGGTCAACTGGGCCCACTAGAACTAGACCCGCAGGTCCAGTATTTTACTTTGCTAAAATAAATAAAATATAAAATAATTATAAAATTCTATCGATTCGTATTTTAAAAAATCTCAACCATTTATGCAAAGGTGGGTCAGATAATTGCTATAAATAATAATAATCATTTTATTATCAGGCAACTAAGGCCCATAGATAAAATACACAAAATAATCTTATACAATAATAATAAAAAAAAACTTAAAACTATGATTATACACGTAACGTTGTCGGCGTCGTGTTTCGCCACACCACAAATAAAAACCACTATAAATGACTACCCACACGCACACGCACACACACACACGCACACATTTTGACAGTTAGGTATGTTTATGTTGGTGGTTACACCAACATAAACATACGAATAACACGAAGCATAATGAAGCAGTTATGCTTCGTTAGTTAAGTGTTCGCGAGCGCAATTGATCTTTATACTGTGGCAATAGGGTTTTTCCATCTGGAATTTCTCATCCCGGAGTGTGGAATTGTGCCTGGTTAATGGCCAGAGGCTCACCCCCTATTATATGGGACTTGATCGTAACTGGCAAAACGTGGGTACTCACACCACTGGCTAGTACTTTGGGAAATACAGGCGTGATGTGTGTATGTGTTAAGTAAATGTGATGTAGGTAAGCATTTTTCTTTTTAAAACGAGATTTTTTCTGTGTTATGGTATTTAAATAAAATCTTTATTACAAAAAAAAAAAAAAAACAACTGACTTCCAAAAAAAAAAAAAAACGCTACAAAGTGAAAAACACTTTCTCTTTTTAGATTCTGGCTTAGTGACAATGGGACCACCTCGAGAGCATACCCTAATGTCAACTGCTCATCACATGTTTGTTATAAAGTATTTCTTTTCCCGATGCTTGGGCGTTAATTGTTGAGGGCCACTCACCATACGCATTGTGACGAGCATAAATTGCTTAGCAACCATATTAAAGTAATCCAATCGCAACCCGTGAAATATTTATCATTGAGTAGTTCCGATGGACATCTGTGGTCTTCATCATCAGCTCCACTTTACCAAATGATGATTTCCGAGAGCAAATGCTTATGTTTCTTTTACCTTTTGACTGCCACACTTAAAAAATAAACAAAAACATGCCCTCGGCGTCAAAGTCTGTCATGTAGTCGATCTGTGGCATTCTGGGCACATCTATACAATGTGACTGTGCCGGTCAAAATGTTAAAAAATACCCAAATCGCTATACGTTTGCCTATAAAATTTGAGGGTTTCCCACGATTTCCATGGGATCCTCTCATCAGATTCCAACTTGATGACAATGGGACCATCTCAACAGTATATTCTATCTAGTAAATTTTATCAAAATCGGTCCAGTCATTTGTGCGTGAAGAAGTAACAAACATACAAACACTCACAAACTTTCGCCTATATAATATTAGTGTGATTTTTAACCGACTTCCAAAAAGGCTATAATTATGTTCGACTTTATGTATGTTTTTTTTTTTGTGTAAGTTCATCGATTTCTCCGTCAATTGTGGCACTATTACAATTTTTTTTTGTTTGAAAAGGTATACACCCTTACATTTTGATCGTTTTAATTTTTAAAGGGGGTCATTGAATGAACATACATAAAAAAACATACATGAAGTCAAACATATAGCCGCCTTTTTGGAAGTCGGTTAAAAATCACACTAATATTATAATAGGCGAAAGTTTGTTTTTTTTATTTTTTTTTTTATTTGAAATGGGTTTTCTCTTGACTCTAGTCTAGGTCAGAGATGACAGAGACAAAGTCTACGATGGAGTGAGCTCACCCAGAAGAAGCCTTTTCACTCTTATTTTGAAGAGATTCGGGTTGTATGCACTCGGAAACACAAACGCAGGTAGAGAGTTCCACTCTTTTGCTGTGCGCATTATAAAGGACATTTGAAAACGCTTAGTGCGAATTGGTGGAATAGCAACTAGGTAGGGATGGTAACTTGCAGTGCGTCTGGATGTCCGAAGGTAGAAGGGGGCCGGTGGATGAGGTCGTGGAGTTCTTGGGCACACTCACCGAAGTACAATCTGTAGAAGACCGACAAGCAGGCAACCTTGCGGCGATGAGCCAAGCTGTGAAGTGAGTGTTTGTTACTTGCTCACGCACAAACGGCTGGACAATTTTGATAAAATTTGGCACACAGACAGTTTATAACCCGGATTAACACATACGAGTATATAGGATACTTTTTATCCCGATATTCCTACGGAATCGAAACTTATGCAGGTGAAACCGCAAGGCTCTGCTAGTATTAAATAATTGAACACGCAAGTACAGAAAAGGTAAGAGTGAGACACGTGCTAAACTCAAAATTTGCGTAAGTTACTCGTCTAATTCTAAATTGAGTTAGTCTTACTCAATAAAATAAAATTAACATGTTTAAATAAACAGTTGCCAAGCTTGAATGTAATTTATGTCTTAATTTGATTTAATTATAATAAACTAACTCTCTAATTGCTCATGAAGGCTCATTTTGAAAACTAATTATTCTATTACATTGGTCTCAAGCGGCATTTTATAGCTACATTCTTATAATTTAAAACGAAACAAAATATGGAAGGTAGTGTCGACTACTTACGCTGAATTTACATATATTTTGTTGCTCTTATAATAGCTTTATACTTTAATTAGTTAAATACATAAATAACGATACAACGATACACCTACGCTGCAATGCCAACAGTGAAAAAACTCGTTAAAAGCAAACTCCCTCGAGGGAAGCAAACTAGAACGTTCGCCAAATGTTTAACTTACATCGGAAAACTTGTACCGATATGTTTCTTGAAAAAAGAAAGAACGCTAAGTTAGATATGATGGAAAACACTTGGCAAATAATTATGAGAAACACCGTATAAAAACTATCTTACACTATACTCTATTTGAAATAAGATTAGACATTTAAATAAACCTTTTTTACCGTCCGTTCAACCGATTTTGAATTCTAGTGCGTTGGTGACATGACATATGGCTGCTGCAGTAAACAGTTGGTATTGTAACCACTTTTTTGCTTTTAATACCATCCTTATGCTTACGGTATAGAAGTCAAAATCGGTTGAACGGAATGTAAAAAAGGTTTATTTAAATGTCGAATCTTATTTCAAATGGAGTATAGTTTATTATACAAAGTAATATTGTAAAAAGAAAATATTAGATTTTTTGTATGTTTGATTTTTACGCTTTCATGCTTTAGGCTGTATACAGAAAGAAAGCTGGAAAATTTTAAGCGCTTACCGGCGCTTGACAGCGCTGGTCCGTTCTACACAAAGGAAGCAAGTTGAAGCAGACCAAGCAAAATGCCTGTCGTAATTGCACGTGTAGTGGCAGTTTTTTTTTTATTTTTTAAATGGCAGCGCCCTGCGCTGACCAGCGCGTGTTAAAGCTTGTCGGAACTTGTCGGCACCGTTCAGTGTATACAGCGTTTGGCTGTATATAGAAAGAAAGCTGGAAACTTATAAGCGCTTACCGGCGCTTGTCAGCGCTGGTAACCCGCGCAGGAAACTATATGAACGCGCGCCGATAAGCACTGAACGGTGCCGACAAGTTCCGACAAGCTTCAACACGCGCTGGTCAGCGCTGGGCGCTGCCATTTAAAATTAATAAACAATCATCGTCCGATGAGTCCGACATTTTGCTTGGTCTGCTTCAACCTGCTTCCTTTGTGTAGAACGGACCAGCGCTGTCAAGCGCCGCCCGGTAAGCGCTTAAAAGTTTCCAGCTTTCTTTCTGTATACAGCCAAACGCTGTATAGAACATGACCGGCATCCAAATTACGTAACACTCTATCAATCGCAATTTGAATCATTTTGAAGCGAATTACTAATCCATTACTTCATAAGTTCGAAAAATTTTGCCTGATCAACACGTAAATAACGCAATGAATGTTGTTGAAGTGTCAAAATGTAACCAATTCCGATTGATAATGTGTTACGCAAGTGCCCCGCTGGATTAGGACGCAGGTACAGACGTCAGCACATCAAGCTATCCGAAACTGTAAAATTTTCTCAATCAGCTTTGAACCTTGTGCTTTAACGATAAAGTTGAAAATCTATTAAAGAAATTTGACAGATTATAGTAGTTTAATGTGCTAGTGTCTGTACATAGAATACTTTTTATCCCGATATTCTCACGGCATCGAGCCTTATACGAGTGAAACCACGGGGCACAGCTATGTTACATAAGTACTTAAATGTGTTAAATTACTGAATTCTATTAAGCAGAATGGAATTGTATGCTCTTTTAATAAAAAACCTACATACAAACTACCGAATAAACAATTTCAAATAAAGCTAACAGTATTGCTTATTTCGCAACGTCTACAACTTGTGTATAATATTAGTTACACCAACATGTTTCAAGCACTTTCTACCTTTCTAGATCTCCCCGAATCACGTGACCAGAATATCTATTCGCAAGCCGTATCCCGAACCGCTTTAAAAGTTTAGCAAAATTCAATAGAAAAAATCTGCGATATACATGAGAAGTTAGGACTAAAGTTAGCAGAGGTTCCGTAGCTAATCTGTCAACTTTACTGGCACTGTGGCAATCAGAGGGGCAATTCTCATATAAATCTCTGATCTGGGGGCCTAAAAAGGCCACTATGGCGAATCATAGAAGGATAACATTATTAATCGTAATGGACAGTTAACTGTTAAGTTAATCGAATCAAATCCCATTGATGAAGGATTTTTCATTATTTTTTTTTTGTCTGTGGTAAAATACTAATCATTCCAATCCAAATCCAATCCCTATCTCTTTGATTATTCGTGTTTTTCTTTCAGCGAAAAAAAGAAAAACACGGACTGTCTTGGCCATATTTTGATTCATACCGTTATCCTTTTACGATTCTGCCAAAGTGGCCTTCACTGATCGCTTCTCAATCTGTCAAAAATACCTCTAATTTTTCTACATTTTTTACAATTTTTTGACATTGATTGCCACTGCGATGAGATTGCGAATAGATTTTGAACGCTAAATCCCGTAATGAGGGTTTTCGTGAAAATTTACGACACCAGTTGCCACCACTGTGACGAGAGGTCTCCCAATACAAAATATATGATGACATTCATCATTCGATTCATTCATTCGTTCATCATTCCGTCATGACTAAAGAAAATATAGGCTCTTTGACAGATGCCTGGACCTGACGTGTCAGTGCTGCCACCTAGCGAACGCCATTTCAGAAAACCCTCATTAAAAAATGTCTGAATGATCTGATGTCTCTCATTGAGAAACAAAATATGTTTTATAGCAAGCAGTTTATTCGAGGTTTTTATGCATTTGAGGTTTCTAAAGTTCTCATTCTTCTTCTTTGCGTGATTTTTATTTTTAAAAGCACATGTTAATGTTTAAGTTCGTTAACATTAACACACAAACGTATAAAGGCTCCTTCAAACAGGCGCGACACGCGATAAAATCGCGCGCGACACAAAGGCACCGCAAGTCGCGCAACGAGCGGTGCTTTTGTGTTGTGCGCGATTATATTTATATCGCGTGTTGCGCCTGTTTGTAGGAGCCTTAAGCAAGCATAGCATAATCAGCTTATAACGTTCCCACTACTGGGACACACGCCTCCTCTCGGTGAGAGGGAGTGAGCCGACCACGCGGGCCTATTACGGGTTGGTGTACGTCACATATCTTCAAATTTTGGTTCTAAGACATGCCGGTTTTCTCACCATGTTTTCTCTCACCTCTGCTCTCAAAATGGCCATTTTGAGAGCAGAGGTGATAAAATAATTTACATTAAATAAAGCGCCTGTCTTGGTTCGAAATTACCACCTACAACTCATATGTCGCGGCCTTTTCAACTGGGTCACCACTGCTCCATGACGATGATAGGCAAACATGACGAAACATGAAACTTTCCTATACATATGTAACTACAGAACCCCAAAAGTTAGTACAATTCTTATAATAGACAGCCACATCAGCTTTTATATCCCCGAAATAACTTCAAACAACCGCGCCTGTATTGATTCCACTTTTTGTCAGTTTACCCAACTTTGCAGAATTGGCTCGGTTTTGGACATCATTTGGCTTTCATTGAAAAGGGATAGCTTATACGGAATTACGAATTGATTTTTTGTGATTTATTTCTCCAAAGAATACGCTACTTTCCCACCTACGAGTAACTGAAACGTGACTTAGTAAGTGTTTTCCTTGTAAGTGCGAACGCATACACAGCTTAATGCTATCGAAATAGATTTCATTGTTCACTAGGTTTGAATGTGTTAAGGGGTTCCCCCACCGGAAGCATTCACTTATAATATAACCTTTACCTTACTGACTTAGCCGTGTTAATGCCACCTATTTAATTACGTTTTTATTATCACATTTATTCAAAAAGAGCTAGTGTGTTTTTCGTAAACAGGAACTAAAATAGTTCTTTAATCCCTAGGGATTAAAAGTGATTTGAATTTAGAATGTGGATATTGTTAGTAAAAGTTCCAATCACCAGAGAGATATCACGAACATTATTTGAAGAAGTAACAGGCTGTATAATAAAGTAAAAGGCGCGCGAGACAAACAAAAAAAAAGTATGTAAAAAAATAAAAAACGCGCGAAAAGCCTGCCTTCGGTCGTAATTGTTTTAGTCAGTAAAATCAGAATGATTGTATGTGTATGGATTTTATTGTAAAAAGAATGTTTGTAGAGGTATCTTCATGATTTTTCTATCGTATCAAATTAGTTGTATTATGTTTTCAACACACTATCTACCTAGCATATATCCTGAATAATATCATATATATTTTCTGATTTTATTTACTGTAGTCGATCATATACTTTTATTGTTTCTAAAACTTGCGTTTTTTGTGTTTAGGTCTTAAAAGCCTCTTATGTTGAATCTGTAGACAGCTGAAGCTAGACAGTACGTTCTCAGACTTTAAACAAACTTATCATGACATCATAATATCTAGAGTTCCTAGTATAATTACCTTAATCTGAAGGCTTCTAGTGTTTGTTTCTGCGATTTGAATAATTGATTTGGATTAGATAGGCTTCCAGTTAATACAGATGGTATTATAGGTACCTAATTGTATTTCTATATTGTAGGTAGATAATTATTTACATATTGACGTGTATTAGCTGACATCAAGTTCATCTAACTGAACAGACAGATGTGCTGCTGGGGAGTTTATTGCGCCACTACTTCCCAGGAAAAGAAATAAAGAAAGAAAGAAAAAGTATCTATTGCGACACGTAAAGGTAGATCACAAACAAAAGCTCACAAAAGCTCTAGGAATTGGTGAAGGGAGGGAGTTTTGGGAGACTGTCTTATGTAATTTTGACATTAAAAAATGTTGATTCTCAGTCTAATTTGAATAAATGAATTTTGATTTTGACATTTAACTACCAAATAGTTTATGGATCATCGTGGGCTAACGTGAACATTATGAGTAGGTTTTAAAGGACCCTTTTATAACGATACCATATCATCCTAATATCCCAATGCAGGGCCAAAACCTCTTGTCATACAGAGAATGCCAAGCAATTAGGCACCCGGACTGTTATATAAAACAAAAAACTCTCTCATAAAGTTAGTTACGAGAAAGAGTGTAACTTTCGCGGCCTATTCTCTTTTGAGGTCAACTAGCATTGCGTTGCGCGGAGTTGGTTCTAAATAGGCCTGACTTCTAAGTGAAACACAAATAATACAGATCGTTTTTATATGTAACTAGCTGTGCCCGACAACTTCGTCCGCGGAAAATTTCTTGTTTTGATGTAAAAATATAGGTTAGCACGCGCAAACTGTAACATGAATTCCGCACAAAATTCTAGACTGCATATTATTTATTTTTCGTCGGTTTCCTATAAAAAAAAACAACTGTGTCATAGAAAAGTGCAAAATCGATGCGGTCAAAATTATATAATCTGCGTTCGCGATTTATTTGCTATTTGCTATTTTTATTTAAAATGTAAACAAATATGAGTTTATGGAAACAATAACTTTACATCCTACACAATGAAGTTCAATTTACGGTACTAGTCACTCTGAAATCAACTTAATTGTCATTGAAATAGAGTTGATATTTGTTTAACTTGAAATAGGGTGGGGGTGTGCAGCACTGCGCACTTTTACTATAGAAAAGCTAATTATTGTTTAAATAACCGATGAAAAAGGGCTTTGAAGATCTGTGGCATATCTACTGTCGCGCCATTTTCAAAATGGCGGCCACGCATGAGGCCTATAAATCGATAGCTGTCTTCGATATTTTGGTTCTAGGACATGCTCACGATATTTTCATCCAACGTTTTGAGAGCAGTAGTGATGAAATTTACACAAAGTAAAGCGCCAGCCTGGGTACGAACCTACGACCTACAACTCATAAGACGGGGTCACCACGGTAACCACTGGGCCGCCATTGTTCTCTCCACCACTCGCCATTTCCACTTTGCCAATGCCAATTGCTTGAATTACTTCCACAATGCTTTGGAATTACTTCTACAATGAGCAATCGATAAGGAAATTGCTATAGTTATCACGATTGACGGAGGGGAGGCCCGTTCCTCTTGACGTTATCTTTATGTGCTTACCTACTTGTACGTTCGACGATAACTCTACTTATAGTCTCAACTATTCAGTTTTTATACAACGTGTAACGTTAAATGCACAAAACCTCTTAAGAGGTCATTGTACTTATCATTATGAACAACGTTTACTATGGGACCAAACTTGAAATCGCAATAAAAAAATCTACTGTTCAGTACATTTTGACGAGTTATGCGAGCATAAATGTAGGGAACAACATATTTTTTTTCCGCAATTTCAGCTTGGGTCCCATACTAAAAGTTGTTCATAATGATGAGTACACTGACCCCTTAAGAGGTTTTGCTCATTTAACGTTACACCTTGTATATTTACGCAGTCTTAATTTAATATTTTGTCATTGTAATGAGGATGTCATGACAATTTAAATATGAGGATGTCATGGCTGTTGGCGGAGCCGCGCGCTCGGACCAATCTTTTAAGTGAGGCGCCACTGACGCGTGCACTCCGCACTCTCAACCTCATAGCTAGTGACACGGACATATTCTGTTGTTCTCTGAGTGAGTTCACAAAGAATGCATTGTTTGTAATAAGTTACAAAAATTAATTAAAATAAGGAGTTAGTAATAAGTTAGGATAAGAGTTTAGATAAATGTACACTATCGCAATAGGTTTCCCTGTAAGGATAGATGTAAGTTGAGAAATAAATAAATAAATAAAATTAAATTTTCGATTCTTAGTCTACTAGTGACAGGAGACTAATGGGACCAAACTGCAGGTCCCATTGTGGCGGTATATATAATACAACGTCACATGCAAACTAAGCATCACACTGACGTCACGCAAAATCCTGCATCGCGCAAGCAAAGTTTTCCGCACGATAGCATGTATACAATGTCCCGACATCAATCGTCTGACAGTAGCCCACCAGAAACAACCCCCGTATGGTCCTAGGATCCTTCCTTTTCTATGGATGATGAGTTGATTTCACCCAGCTCCTCATTCCTCTATAACAAATATAAATGGCTTGCTCTGTAATCCGAAATTCTTTCTTGAAGAACAAAATATTATGTCCTACCTTTCTTAGATCTGTTAACCAACCCGTGGCGTCGTCGTTTTATTGTTCCGTACTCAGTTATGATACATTTCAGTATTTTAAGTACGGTTCTGTCCATTTTCTGTACTTTATATTCATGGTTATGTGGGTACAAGCTATTATGGGATTACTCGTAATACACCGTGAACCTTGTTTGAATTTCGTATTCTACATATTGTTCTACATTTAAATGTTGATTGGTCATTTGTTCAAAGTTGGTTATTAAAAGACTGGCTGGTTTTGTTTGTGATACGTTTTTGTTTGATAATTATTTTCTTTCTAAACTGCACCATGCTAAAATTTCTGCTGTACAATATTACGCATATTATAGACACAAATTTTACGTGACGCAATTAACCAGATCCGAACCAACTATGCATACAAATATTTACTCTATCTAAAAATTGAAATACACAATAAAATAAAATAGGTGATTTCAAATTAAAAACAAACCATTAATCAATTAAAATAGACAACATATGACAAGATTTTACGGAAATTTTCACAAACAAAAACAAACTATTACCAAAATGGAACTGTCACGAACATGATAAATCTACCGGCTTGATGTGACAAAATACAAATAAAACATGGCTGACAACCGAATGCAAAATTAAACGATTGCGAATCCCGAGATTCGATGAAAGGAATCGGATCGTTTATCTCAATCTGCGATGGATTGAGAGATTGATTTTAAAGTAAGTGTGGCTCAATTTGTGCCTTGAAGGACACCTAGATATTACAAGTGGTATATATAATAGTTGCTAGATGAAATGAGAATTATTTGCAAAAATAAATTAAATAGTAATCTTATTTTAATGAATATATAATCGATTTGTTCATAAAAGACCTATAACTAAAAATGGGAAAACAAGTGCGTGCTTGTCGGAATGAAAATTTAAAAGGTGTCTGAGCTTTTTTTTTTTCAAGATGGGAAATCATCAAATGACCTCTCCCGCTCTGGATGGAGTGGAAGGGAGTGTCAGACTCTTAAAGACTAAAACCTTAGGCTTTCTTAGGCCTTTATGTTCCGGGCCAGCGGTAACCCTTTCGGACAATCCCGCTGACCCGGCAGGCTTCGGCCCTGACGGGCCCCTTCAGTTGATGCTGACATCTCTTTGAGGCGCACATGGAACACGTACGCGCCGTCCGGCACGGGCCTGGTCATGATCGGACGGTGAGCTACCCATTACTCTCCGTCTGCAGGCCCGTGCCTACATTGGCCGGGAGTCGTCACGCGGCTCCCGACGACCGGAGCGTCTCCCGCGGCGGCTGGGACGTGAGGATCTGTCCCTGAGCCATCGCGCCACCTCCTTAGATAGCATGACTGCTTCACAAAAGGAGGTGACTGCCTCCCACTCCCTCTCGCTACGGACCATGGCTTGAACCAGGGCCGGACGCGAGAGGTCGCCGCCACTGCCGATCGCCTCTACGAGGACACGGCGGTGCTCCGCCCAAGCAGGGCAGACCTCCACCATATGCTCCAAGGTGTCTGAGCTTGGGTAATCTTTCAGCACAAGTAGTTCCAGAATTGTTAACAAGATGTGCTAGTTCCAGCCAGCAAAAGTGTCTAAGTAAGTGTATTTACATTCAAATGAGAGACGAATAAATCTTGAAGGATTTCGTATGTTAAATCTGTTTACATATGCAACCTTGAGCAAATCATCAATTCTGTACGTAGCCTTGGAAAGAGACATTCTGAACCATTTATCATTTTATGCTTTTATCAGATACTAAAAGGGTGAGGAAGTACAGAATGATCAGATGAATAGAGAAAAATGTCGAATGAATTATGTGAGGCATTCACTAATAGTTATGCCACTATACTTTACTTTTATTATTTACTAGCTGCGCCCCGCGGTTTTACCCGCATAAGTTACTATCCCTTGGTAATATCGGGATAAAAAGTAGCCTATATGTTAATCCGGTTCACGGATGAGTGCTAACGCGTGCCCGTGTTCCCGCCGTAGGCGGCAGAGGAGGACACCGTGGAGTTTTAGTGGGTTAGAGTCACACATAACTGCACTATCTCCCCGTGGTAGTACAGAATGCATGAGCATTTCTCCATGTTAAAAAAAAGAAAAGGGTGTCAACTACCTCCATACAATTTTTTATCAAAATTGGTCCAGCCGTGAAATTTCGCCTCGTATTGCATCGCATGCCCGCGCTATTACTTGTTTTCGTTCTCGTTTTTTCTGACTATTTTTCTTTTTGCTCGGCTTCTAAGGGTTCAGTATGTTAAATATCCTGTAGCCTTCCTGAAGAATTGGACTATCAAAATTAAAAATAATTTTTCAAATCCGACTGGAAGTTTCAGAAGGCGCGTTCAATCAAACAAAAAACAGTGGCACTCCGGGAGTGCCGACAGAAGTGAAAACAAAACACAAACAGAATACTTTGCCATCACTCACTGAGATATCGGATATACATTAAAACCGAGTACAACCCGAGGACAGCCGAACACATCCGAAGCGAGTATTTTTTGAATCGTCTTATAAACAAAACACGCACGGTGTCGCTTACGGTAACAGTGGCGCGAGTTCAATGGTTGTTTCCCATCTCAAAAAAAGCCCAGGGCGCCTAAAGAAGTTTTCACTTAAAAAAAAACAAAGAATTTCTTCAGCTTTATTATTGGTAGATCTATATAGATAGATAGATAAGACTGAAATCGTCAACCGTAGTGAGCAAGCGTGGTGATCAATACTTGTGCCTTCTATGTATGCGAAGAGGTTTCTACCCTTCTCCTTTCCTTCTCTCCTTCTTCTCTTTTCTCCTCCTTCTTCTTTCTGGTCTTCATATAACCTGACCAAGATTATGTCTGGACTTTAAAAGAGACTATGACCTCTGAGTTTGTTTCGGCCTTTCTTCTCAGAGTAGTCAGTTGGGAAACGCCGATCTCATCTAGTTTAAAAAATATATGATTGACGTGTAAAAGTGTTTGTGCAAACCTACTTACAAAAATAAAATCATTTGTCATTTACCCTCTTTTTTTTCAGGATGGGAAATCATCAAATGACCCCTCCCGCTCTGAGAGGTGGAGCGGAAGGGAGTGTCAGACTCTTACAGACTAAAACCCACCCGTGTTCCTTCCTTAGCCCTTTATGTTCCGAGTGTCAACAATTCATTCACACTAATACTATAAAGGCGAAAGTTTGTAAGTGTGTGTGTATTTTGTATGGAGATAGCTGACACCTTTTTTTTTTTGTCGCTGATAAATGACGTTACGCTTCTCCGCTCGTCGGGGGACGACACGGAGTATGTGGGACTCCCTGCCAAGGTGGCAGTATACCCACTAAAACTCAGCGGTGTTCCCTCGTCGCCTTGATGGAAGGGTCATGGGAATCCGGCTCAGCCTTTGCGTCCACAACCCCCCCGGCGCATGCCCGCCTATCTGGCGAGCCCCGCATGTCCCCCCGGCTGGGGGGCTACGGGAATGGCCGGGAACACCTGGCCATTCCCGTCTGGCACTGGTGGAAGCCTGTGCAAAACAGGCGAGGGTGCCCCCGCACCCGTCGCCTGCTGGCTTCCACCTGGGAGGAGTCGGAGGTGACTGTCATACTGATGTCGTCTTCGACCCCTCCTCCGCCTTCGAAGCGGCGCCGAAAGAGGGTCTACTTTTATCCCGATATTCACACGGTATCGACACTTATGCGGGTGAAACAGAGAGGCGCAGCTAGTTATATATAATTATGATGTATCTAATGAGCTCACTCAGCAGCTTCGCTCTAACTATCAAAGTCAACGGTTCAGTTATTTCAATGTCCGATAAGGCCCATGAATACCCAACGTATGCCCAGAATGGCTCGGAAACAATGCTCGGCATTTACTATCTGTTCTTAGCAAGCACATAGATTGGAACATGGCTGCCGATATTTTGTACAATGAACCGACGACGTCAGGGAATTTAGGCGAGGTGATTGGTGATCGAAATAGTGGACGATATAGACAAAGATATTTATTCGTCGGATATGGTAGGTATAAAGTCAGTTAGTATATACACCCTAACATTTTGATTTTTTTAATCCTTAAAGGGGATCATTGTAGTCATCATTATGAACAAATTTTACTATGGGACCAAACCTGAAATCGTGAAAAAAAATCAGCTGAAAAATAATATGTAATTTCAAATAATAAATTAATTATTCATTAAATTTATGAACGAGCGAAGGGCACCCCGGGCTTAGGTTTGGTTAGGTTACTTTAAACCCTTTACATAGAAATAGGAGCCCCGCGAAGCGGGGCTACGTCGACATAGAATGCAAGAGCGAGCGTATGAGAATTAGAGTGATTGATTAGAGACTCATAGTTTTCAGTAGAACGTAATTTAAACTGGTAGAAAAGTATATATAGCAATAAACAGTCCTGTTTATTTTTAGAAGATTTCAGTATCTCATTCGGTCGTTTTGTCATTTTTATTCGGACAAAAGTAGTCGGGAAGTTAGTATTTTAGGCAGTAAATTTAATATTTTAAGTAAGGACAATTCTTATTTTTTGTCGGAGGTTTTATTACTACCCATTTAAAATAATAAGATTCATTGAAGATACACGGCAAAAGGTAGGCTACGCTTACAAAAAAAACACGGAAAATGAAGTCACAATTTACTGCTGAAAAAGCTATTTAAAAAATATCACACTCCATAAGAATTCGCGTCACGTTTCTTATTTGCAAAATTCACACATGGCCGGAGCTAGGATATCCGTATTATGTGAATAAATAAAAACCTGCCAAGTTCATATCAGACCACGCACAATGAAGGGTTCCGTAGTTGGAACGAATTTATCCCGAGAACGTTAACGAGAGAGTTAAATATTCAAAGCCTATCAATGATTTTTTTCCTTTCAATTAAATAAAAACAAAACGACCCAGTCAGTGGTCCAGATGACAACGTTAAAAGCCAAACATTCAACTTTATTAAGCTAATGGATGGCGTAGCTTTCAAAATAATTCTTTTACAACATCGTGGTACGTATTTTAACAAAAACATAAATTTCGTGCATCCTGTGTAATAGTTGTATAGTTGTGTTGTGGTAAGGGCGACAACACATTGCATAATACGCGGCAAAAAAATCAAAGTCTTAGTGTTCCAGCACGCACAGTCGCATACAAATTCTGATATACATATCTTCTAACATACCGTCCTAATTTTGCATTGAAAATAAAATTACGAAAATATAATCATATAAGTGACTTATTTGGTTACTTACACCATAGTATTCCAAAAGGTAATTTCAGACACCAATCTTCACGGTCCGCTCATCATCTGACCAAGATTAAGATTATGTCCGGTAAAGGAAACTGTGACCTTTTTGTTTCGGCTTTTATTCTCAGAGTAGTCGAATAGGAAACGGCGATCTCATTCGGTTTTTAAAATATGATTGACGTGTACAAGTGTTTGCACAAACCTATCATTCAAATTATTGATTATTGGTGACACTCCTTAATATGCTTTTACATTGGAAATAGAAACCATGGCTGAACGCTAACCCCCAAAATACAGTTCCAGGCCTAGTTTGAGGGTTAGGATCAGTTTTGTAACATGTATTTCTTAGTGTCAAATAAATATTTTTATTTATTTATTGATCAGTAACAATACACATAGGAATACATATTATTATTACAAACACTGTAATTTCCTATCTACCCTTCGTATATCCATAACGCGACAACCACAAAAACAGATCGCGTAACCGCACGATGTTCTGTGAGGCTAATCCCTTAGGCTTTTTATACTTTTGCGGACCGACAATCGCCAGTCCGACCGTGAAGGGGCGGCTAGTGGAAAATTAGCTATCTCGTCTCTCTGTGTCCCGTTTATAACTTAGATGTGTATAAACATGAAAACTAATTTTTTGAACTGAAATGATAGGTAATTTGCGAAATAGACCGAAGTTCTATTAGAACTCCTGAAATATTTTGTTGTTGTTTTTTAAATGGTCTTTTATGGGACTTACTTTTATGAGTTACTAGCTTTTGCCCGAGGCTTCGCTCGCGTTAATTTAGAATTTGACAATCAAATGATTCGAAAGACACGTGGCGCCATTTATTATCATAACAACGTTATTGTTGTTTTTCTCGGGAACAGCACCTTTTTTCGGGATGAAAGGTACTCTATGGTCCGTTTCTGTACACTTGACAACGCATATGCAAAATTTCATGATGACCGGTACAGTGGTTTAGGCGTAAAAAGGTAACAAACAAACAAAAAAACTTACTATCGCATTTATAATATTAGTTACAATTCCGGTCTGATTCCCTGAACCCCCCTCCTCCCCCCTCGATCCCCAGCTAGTTCTTCTTCTGTTTTAATCTCTGTCTTGTCCATGAGTCGCGAAATATAGACTTTTTTTTTTTTGAGGATGGGAAATCATCAAATGACCCCTCCCGCTCTGGGTGGAGCGGAAGGGAGTGTCAGACTCTTACTGACTAAAACCCACCCGTGTTCCTTCCTTAGCCCTTTATGTTCCGGGCCAGCGGTAACCCTTTCGGACAATCCCGCTGTACTGTTGACGTTTGATTGTTGAAAGTGAGTGCCTGAGTGGATAAACTTCGATCTTGAAACTACAAAGCTAGGGTAAGCCTGTGAGAATGCTCAGTCGATCGCCTGAGACTTAATTGTTTCACAGACAATTACGGGGCAGACCGAGCAGTCTTGTGTTTGACTTTACTGAGTGGCTCAATATTGCTTGTACTATTCAAATAAGACCGATACATGTCTCTTGATTAGACAGATTCTAGAATTTTGTAGAATACAAAAGTTTAGAGAGAAAAACTGTTTCGTAGATTATTTTTTATATTTTTGGTGGGTTGCTACATTTTACTTATTTTCTCTTTGCGAATTTAAGGCGTTTGTAAGTAAATATCAGTCATAGTTATAGTTCAAGGGGGCTTGTGGCTAAGTTATAATAGCCGCACGGGTCGATCGATTAGGTTAAGCTACGCTTGTCGCGGTTGGTCCGTGGATGGGTGACCATCTTTACATACCAAGACCCCTCCGTGCCTCGGAAAGCACTTTAAGCCGTTGGTCCCGGCTGTCACTCGTTGATCCTTGGCAGTCGTTAGTACGAGTAAGTAGTTTTACTGAGTGGTATCGTATTACCCTGTAACTGGGTTGTGAAGGTCAGTCGCTTCGCGTAAAATATTGGTATTGAGATGCATCCAATTAGACTAGAAGCCAACCCCAAGATAGTTGGGAAAAGGCTAGGCAGATTTCAAAGGCGTGCGTCTACAAATTCAATGTACAGACGCCAGCACATCAAGCTACTAGAATCTGTCAATTTTTTTAAATAGATTTTCAACTTTATCGCTAAAGCATAAACTTCAAAGTTGATTGGGAAAAGTGGACTGCTTCGGGTAGCTTGATGTGCTGGCGTCTGTACTTAGACCGAAACGTTAGGTTGTAACTTTAATTCTTAGTTTATCAGGCAATTTAAAAAAAAAATCCAAAACCTGAACCTGAACATGGTGGCAGTTTAGTACAGCCAAGATTATCAGCTAAATTTCAACCATGACTAGCTCATAATCAATTTTAGTCCAGCAAGAAAAAAGGAATTAGCCACCATTCAGGAAACCAAAATCGACATTGAAAGTTCCGAATTAGAGATCAGTTTTAAATCGAATTAGGGAACTAATCATTCGAAACGTCGGCTTCCGACAGTTCGGCTTTATCTAGATTGGTGAAATTCGAACACTGACGTATTTGTAGGTAGACATTAGACATTCATCCAATGGGCATTGTTCATATTTTTTTAAATGTTGTAATTGAAAAACCATTTCGAGGAATAGCGTTACTGATCATTACGGACTAATTAATTTTGAAAAATATTCATATGTTATTTATATTTTTGATAAAATACGATTGACCTTCTTTGCCCTTCAAATTACGTACGACTTTGGCTGTACAGTTTTGTATCGTTGCCTCAGAAAATAAAAAGTAAGAGGCAAGTATTGTCTACAATCTGTCAAATGTCAAATTATTGTAAATATGTCAAAAATGTAAACATTCTTGTTTATATCTCATTATTACATTACATACAATATTTCAACACTCGACAATATTTAATATACTGAAAGAGTTATGGAATACAGGAAGTGCTTTGTTCCAACTTGCAGCAATAATAGTAATAATGTCGCCGCGTGCGTTATTATTCTATTTCTAAGTCGCCGCGTCGATTGTTCTAGTGACGATAGAGAGTAGTATATTCCTTGGAGGACACTTACACATAAAAAACACCATTTGTAAATAAATACGCTAAGCTAGGATTCGATTATTTAAGACGTCTATTCGGCCTATTGACACTTTGACAGATGTGACATTGTTGACGTTGTGTTGACAGATTAAAATTTTTAATTATGTACTAGTAAGGCAACGGCACTTAATCTTTATGCCACTGGATGATGTCACCTACCTTAAAAACTTAAAATGATTAAATAATTTTTATTAAAATAACTATTGAGCCAATTATCAAAATATACAAATTAGTTTCTCAAAATGCTCTAAATTTACAAAAAATAAAATAAAATATAATGGTTAGAAATTTTGGACAATCCCCATTCAAAGTCCAATCTTTCGCAATTTAGGACAACAGTTGTAATTTGGCAATAAATAAAAATATGTAGGTAACTACAATCTCCACAGATGAGGGTTTACGGATGGCTCAGATCTCAAATGCGTATGGCCAACCTTCACCGTCACCAGTGCACTTGATGATGTTGGGGCTGCGGAAGTTAGCTCAGTTCGCGGAGCTGAATATTGGGCCAAAGATGTTTGAACATTTTGCCATCAAAGTCATTTATTCAAATTAGGCTGAGAATCAGCACTTTTCGAACGTCAAAATTACATAAGACTGTCCCCCAAAACGCCCGCCCTTCACCACTTCCTAGTGCTTTCGCTGAGGAGAAGAAGTGGCGCAACAAACTCCCCAGCAGCTCAGCTGTCTGTTCAGTAAAAAAAAAACTTGCTTCTATACAATAGTAGGTATGCAAAATAGTTAATATTACGAGACACAGAACATTGAATTAAATTATTTGCCATATGTCAGCTAGCCACAACAATGTACCAATATATATTCTCTTTACCAATTTATATAGCCTCTTTAACCTGTACCTATTTTGATCGTAGCATTATTATTGAGGACTATACGTAGTTAATTAACAGATAATTGAAATTTCAAACAACACACATGTAAACCAATCAAATGCTTATTAACGATCCTATTGTCTATTCCCGGTATTTGAATATTAGGCGGCTGTTCCACTGACAGCGATTATTGAGAAACAAGAAGAGTTAACAGCAATTAAAACCGAGTTGGTGAGCAACTTAACTCGGCTTGCCTGTGGATGCCTCAATAAATTAAGGCCTCCAGCCAGGGCTTAAAAAACTTAAAAACTAAACGACTACACGCTAAGGGGGAGGGGTCCTGTGGGGTACGGACCTCGGCTTAGGGCGACACTGCTGGGAGAGGGCAGCAAGAGACAAGCTGGATCGGAATTATTTAGGGACGAATTCAAAACGGGTCAAAAAGGGTCGGGGCGGACATGGTATGGGGCGTCAAGGACGGAAGGACGGCTGTCGGAACTTGGTACTTTCTGAGAGTACTGGTGGCCCTAGTACTCTCCTGTAGGAGGGTCGTGGCATCGTGGGGGATGGTAAGGGTATGCCTCGGTCGGCGAATCCTACTTATGTGGGAGGGAGAGTCTATAGGGCGGCGCGACGAGCTAATACTCGCTCTAAGCGTGAGTCTCCCAGCGAGTTTTGTGCGTCAAGCGATCATCGCTGAGCAAGTATTTTAATAGCTCGTGCCGCTGCAACAAACGAGTAGGTACGCCATTGCGAGCTGTCGGCGATCAACTATTAATATACCAGGATGGAGGGACATCGACGCGCAAACTGTAACCAACAATTCAGCACAATCATGACCCTCTAACGTAGAATATTACGTTGGTTATCAAAAAAATCTGCTGTTTCATTGAAAATGCAATACCTATCTATGCCAATGTATGGAGCAGCAATTTTTTTTTAAATAACCGATGAAAAATGGAATCCTAGCAAATGTCACCCCCCCCCCCCTTCCCATGACAACTGAGAAACAGACATCCCATTTGTCCCCTCCAGTCAGTTTTCAAAGGGAACAGTCGGCAAAAATTGTCACATTCCCAGCTGTCACCCCGGAGGACAGTGCTAGAGGGGACTATTTGGAATCGTGGCAATTGTACCCCCCCCCCCCCCCCGTGACAACTGAGAAACAGACTTCCCTTTAGTCAGTTTTCAAAGGGAACAGTCGGCACAAATTGTCACCCCAGTGACAACTGGGAGGGCAATTCCCAGCCGTCATCCCGGAGGACAGGGCTAGAAGGGACTCTTGTGAATAATTCTGAAAAATTTCAACGCATGGGGTTCAAAATCATGATTGAGCTAAATTCATGGTGACAGTTTGCGCGTCGATGACCATGACACCCTTACATACACGGGACATGCAATCTTTTCTACAGACCCTAGCACATCAAGCTACTACAATCTGTCAAATTTATTTAATAGATTTTCAACTTTATCGGTAAAGCGATAGGTTCAAAGTTGTTTGGGAAAATTTGACAGTTTCAGGTAGTTTGATGTGCTGGCGTCTGTACGTTTCATGAGCGAGAAAATCGTTGATAGCGACTTAGCGAGTCGCTTTCTCGTCGACGGTGGCCTTATTGAGGCTCAGCGTATGTGTCGGTATGGACCTAATGCACTGCGTTGTTTGAAAATTAATCTGACCAGGGATTTATTTCATATTTGGTCGGTTTATTCAGATGAGTGAATTCTATTTGAGAATTATGTAGGTTATTGTTGCTTTGTGAGTTAGATTTTATGTTGTGTGCGATGGGTGACGTGAGGGCGTTTCATTTTCAGACCATTCGATTTCTATGCTTGTAGGAGAGTAAGCTATCCTAGCTTTCGATGCAACAAATTATTTTAAGCGATTAAATTCATTGGCATTTTTCTACAATTTGGTACAGACGCCAGCACATCAAGCTACCCGAAACAACTTTGAACCTTATGCTTTAGCGATAAAGTTGAAAATCGATTAAAGAAATTTGACAGATTGTAGTAGCTTGATGTGCTGGCATCTGTACGTAACAGGCATTTTGTGGCGCGCAACAATAATAAAGAAAAGGAAATCTTAATTATACTACTGATCTCGATAACCAAGCATACTCAATAAAGTAATAACCTAACCAAACTAAGTAGGTACTAGAATGTCAGAGGCGCTAAAATGGACTCTAATAACAAAGCGGTTATTACTTAATGCGGTTACACTCACCTAACTACAACCAACCGTATACAAAAGCGAAATACTAACAATTCTACAAAGTTCCCAACAGCTTAGCAAAGCATCCCAACATGGTACCGGGTTGGTGCAAATGCATTAAATGCCCCATTTGTTCCGTCCCTAATTGCAGCGGTAGGCACGAATGTATTGCAGCCACAGATATAGATACACCTAGATAGCGCAAGAGCAACTCGAAGCGACAAAAATCGCACCAGCTTACGTACAAAAATCGTAAGCCGCCATTTTCGCGCTCAGTCCTGAGTACAGCAGTGCGATTCTGTAACCATCTCACCGTGAAAACTTAGATGAAGTGAGCGTGGAATAGTGTCAAGTCCTAGCAAAAACAAACTCATTTAACCTAAGTTTTCACGGTGAGATTTTTACAGAATCGACCGGCTGCTGGCTGGGTGAGCATGAGCGCTGGCGCTAGGCCCCTGGGGTGGGGCGAGGTGCGGTCTTTGAATCGATTTGATTTTCCCATCACTAAATAGTGCTTGTGACGTCATAGTAGGTAGTCAAAAAATGGCACGTTTGGTTTTCATACAGATCGTGATACTTGCGTTATCTAGGTCTATCTTTATCTGTGATTGCAGCCAATTATCTGCTTTTAGAATACAAATTATGCTAATTGGGTACGAGAAGGTGAATCTGAGGGGATGAGGATTTACACGAAATTGAGCTCGGAATTTTGGATGGAAATTGTGTCTAATGAGGATTGATACAAATTACAAATTAGCTGCTAAATGAAATTTGTTGTAGGTTAAAGGCTCCTGCAAACAGGCGCGACGCGCGACGCGAATCGCGCGATTGAAAGGCACCGCTCGTTGGGCGACTTGCGGTGCCTTTGTGTCGCGCGCGATTTTATCGCGTGTCGCGCCTGTTTGAAGGAGCGTTTACGGCCCTCTCCCTCTCACAGAGACGAGGCCTGTGTCCTAGCAGTGGGACCATTATAGGCTAATTTTATTATTATTAAAAAAGTATCGATTTAACAACTTGACTTTTCTCAAAAATTCATTTCATACTCATTTTACTCCATTCTAACCTACTATTTTCAGCAAGATTAGCAATCAATAGTTTTTGACGTATCATAATGAGCTTTGTGCTAGAAAAAATAGGTTTTTGTTCTTGAATGTACAAAAAGCTACTGCTTTAATTTTAAAATGGGGAATAAATTTAAAATCTAGGTCAAATGCACTTTAAAATTCATCATTGACCTTGCTTCTACATATATATTTTTTAAGGTATGCCAATATTCTGGTTTTGGTTAAGGTATGCCAATATTCTACCAACCCTGCTAGGTCCGCGTGGTGGATAAAGGCTCCTACAAACAGGCGCCACACGCGATATAATCGGGCGCGACACAAAGGCACCGCTTGTTGCGCGACTTGCGGTGCCTTTATGTCGCGCGCGATTTTATCGCGTGTCGCGCCTGTTTGAAGGAGCCGTTACGGCCCTCTCCCTCTCACAGAGACGAGACCTGTGTCCTAGAAGTGGGACCATTATAGGCTAATTATGCTGTCATGTTGACGCCAATGTATGGCACTACCCAGTCAACACAGATTAGCTGAATAAATTTTGCGTAAAAGCAATTCTTTTGACTTTAAGCTGGATAAAGTATTTGTATAACTTCTGTGTAAGCGCTTATACAGATGATATTCAAGCAATTTGGGCACAAAATATCTTGCTTCAATTTGGATAACATTTGATTAATAGCCACATAGCAGCTGAATAAATGTACAACACACTGAATATCTTCTGCATAAATTCTGATTTTTCTTTAGTCCAGAAATTATACATATTTTATGCAGTTGTTAATTTGTGAGTTTAGATATACAAATGATATTCAAAATTCCGATCTCAGGAGTAGTTTTACAAAGAAATTATAAAAAGTATAAATGTATTTTTTATAGTGACGAAATTATTTTGTGTTACTTAGTTCAAAAAATTGTATGTCGTCAAAAAATTGTATGTCTTCAAAAATTTGGTACCTAAGTAAATTGTTTCATACATTTTAAGTAAGTTTAAGGTGAATTATATAAACGCATGGCACTTTACTGTGAATTATCAATATGATTACCTATTGTAAATTTTTTGAGCGCCTTAAGATAAAACTACAATTTAAAAGATAAACAAATGTGAAATAATATTGAAATTAAATTATGTTTACTTTTTATCAAATTTCAGTCCCAGCAAATAATGAGAATCAAATTTTGTATAACTGCTTATGTTTCCTACTCACTAAACAAAGTATTTCATAAGATAAATGTTGAGGATTTTTATAAAAAAAGGTTATGTCGAACGTTAGTTAATGGCGGACAGCCAATTTGAATAAAAGTGTCTATTTCAGTGATTATTTTGCTTATTTCTGCATAATAGTTCACATACGACTACATATCCAGAAATTATTTGGTTTAAAGTACAATAATTATACATTTCTCAGAGAAAGATCTTAAATTACATAATGCAGTATACTCTTATTCAGCTTTTTAGGGTTCTTTTTTATAGAAAATAAATCCATGAATATTTGAATATTTAAACATACGATATCTTCAACTAATCAGTTATTTGCTGCTTAAGATACCCACATTTGTAACTGATATTGTTTTAAGCTGAACATAAAGACAATTGTACGCTTATAGCGCTATAAGTTAGGTAAAACAAGGAGTTTATTTTCAATTATGCAGAAGTCAGCTGTGTAAAGAAGAAAAAATCTAAAATATTCAGCATCTGAATAAATTAGTACCATTTCGTATACTATGCAGCTTAAAGAAAATGTTTCGTCTAATATTCAGCGTTTTGCTGTTTAACTGCTTTGCTTAAATATGTTATACAGGACAATGCAAAAACTTCAGCTACTGTGCAGATAATAGCTGATTCAATTACTTTTATTTGAATATCGCTTGTTTAGCAGATTCTACTCTTGATTACTATTCAGCTTAAAAAAATACCGCGAGCTTTATACAGAATTTAGTAAGCTTGCAACATTATTTTATTTTAAGAACTCTCTTATTCAAAATAAAGCCATAACATCAGCTGTAATACAAAAGTAATAAAGCTTGACACTGTTTATTGTGGTATATTTTCGCTACTATCTGGCTTATGTGTTGACTGGGTAGTCATCGTCCAGCTGAATCCTGGCCGCCTCCTCTATGCTCTACAGTTCAGCCTAAAGGCAATGACATCATAATTATAACACCATAAAAATCCACCAATATGGGTTTACGATTAACAAATATTAGGTTCCTAAAATTAGGGCACGCACTCTCCGGACATCCAACAAAATCTGCTTTTGGCCTCGCGAATTTCATTAGGGCATACCACAAAGAATTGCTTGCGCCCTAAATGGAAATATATGTCGGTACCCGGCTAATAAACGGGGGTACACTTAGAAGAATATGTATGAGGCTTATTAGGGGACTGTGGTCTGTCAGCGTGAACGAATGTGTCGTCTGAACGTTGTTCATTTTTTCTTTTTATGAGAAGTCTTTTTTTGTTGATGTAGTTTTCTTGTTCTTAGAATTCCGTACCCAAAGGCGCCAACGAAACCCTATTACTAAGCCTCCTTGTCATTCCATCTGTCTGTCAGCGGGCTGTATCTCAAAAACCGTAATAGGTAGAGAGTTGAAATTTTCACAGAGCGTGTATTTCTATTGAAAGAAAGAAAGAAATAAAAAGTATTTATTGCGACTCGTACAGGAAGATCACAAACTAAACTAAACAACAAATAACAACAAACAATAACAACAAATAAACAACAAACAGCAAATATAGCAGCAGCAGCAGCATATATTGCTGCTATAACAACAAATAATTAAAACAATAGAGCTATTTTTTATAAATGTACTGTTGATTATTTTCAATTAAATCTTCCGTGAATACTGGGTGGAGTTCGAAATCTTGTGAGCTTTCTATTTTTTTTTAAAATAACCGACTGGAGATAATTGTTCAAGATGCTAAGATGAATCCTAGTTTTGGCGAGGAAAGAAGCACGTAACGGAACAAACTTATAACTTTTATTGTTTACCGCAATAAAATGTACACTTGCAACTTCGCTCAGTGTGCTCGCTCAGTGCTCACCACGGTTACAATACGGCTGCCCAAGATGGCGGACGGAACGATAACGTTGTCAATTTACCCACGACTCATAATGGGAGCTTTAATCAAATTGGTGATCAACATGAATAAATAAATCAATTAAAATACTTTCACAATATAATAAATTACTAATAAATTCATATTACAAGATTATTTATACAAATTAATGAATGAGTCATTAAAATCATTTAAAAGGAATAAAGGAGGATGCAAATTTTGGTCCCACCCTTCAATAGTTACATGTAATACCTACATCGTTGGATAGGTATTTTTGAGCTGAACAAAAGTTAAGACTAAGTTCCAAATCTTTGCCCGTTCAGAGTTATACCTACACCTACCTAATACAATGCACTTTTTGAATGAATACTAGTATTATCTACCTATATCGATGTCGGGTCTTGGTCGATCGATCAGGTTAAGCTACGCTTGCCGCTGTAGGTCCGTGGACAGGCGACCATCTTTACATACCAAGACTTTCCGTGCCTCGGACATCAACCAACCCGCACCAGACCCGTGTAGTGGATTATGGCCCACTCCCTCTCACAGAAAGAGGAGGCCTGTGTCCCAGAAGTGGGAACAATATAGGTTTGTTATGCATATAAAACTAAGTTAGAACCTCATAATCGAAGTACCTACTCATACAATACTATAATTAAGTACAGCCGGTCGATTCTGTAAAAATCTCACCGTGAAAACTTAGGTGAAGTGAGTTTGTTTTTGCTAGGAATTGACAATATTGACAGCTCGCTCACTTCACGTAAGTTTTGACGGTGAGATTTTTACAGAATATCACCGCTTACTGGGTACCGCGTATTCCACATTGGGCACCCGCTTAAATGGCACCTGAGTGAATGTGCCGCTGTGTGTCAGGTGCATTCACTCTGGTGCCATTTAAGCCATTTAAGCGGGAGCCCAATGTGGAATCCGTCCACTATGTTACTGATCCGGATAACCGAGCATACGCAATGAAGTAATTATCTAGCTAACATAACTAGGTACTAGAATGTCTGAAGCGATTAAATTGGCTCTAATAACAGCGGGTATAACTTGAAAACCGCTAACTATTGCGTTTAGGTATGTAGGAAATTGTGGGCAATAGGTACTTGGGTACTTACTTACTTGGTAGGAAATAACCTTCTATAAGTAATTACTTATGGTAGGTTATTTTATTTTAGAGTATTGTATACTAAACGGAGGAAATGTAAAACTCTAACGGGGTGTACGGTAATCAAAATACATAGGTGCAGGGGACATCGAGGCGCAACGTGTTACCCCATGGTAACACGTTCAAAATCATGTACCATGTACCATTACATGGTACATGATTTTGAACCCATTAAAATTATTTGGCAGATTTTTTTAAAATGATCCTACCCTCCAACGCAAAAACTTTTCGTTGATAAAAGTTTTTGCGCTGGAGGGTAGGATCATGTGCTGAATTCACGGTAACAGATTGCGCTTCGATGTCCCTCCACCCTGTATATTAAAGTATGGATGAAAGTTTCAGAGTACCTATTACGGACATCAAAGAGAGGGTTGTCAGCCTGCACAAGACCACCGTTTTAAAGCTCTGGACTTGCTAAAGCCACGTCATGTGGAAAAGCCAGGCTTACATAGACGCGTATTTTATTATTGAGGTAGTTTAAAAAGGAAAATAAATTTTGAAACTATTTACATAAAACTGGTATAAATCTACAATATAAGCTTCTTCAAATAGGCGCGACACGCGATAAAATCGCGCGCGACACAAAGGCACCGCAAGTCGCGCAACGAGCGCGCGCGTTTCGCGTCGCGCGTCGCGCTTTTTTGCAGGAGCCTTATTTATTTTTTATAATGATGGTCTTTAAAGTTAAATAAGTAAGTTATTTTTTATGTCGCCTTCTTCATTATTCGAAGTTTACATTGTGATTGTGAGAAAGCTTTTCAAGTTTTTTTTTAAATGTAGGTATCTGGAAAAACTTCGTCTAAGTATATAAAACAGTGATTTGGGAGTGTGAATACTTTTTCTAAAACATGACAGATTAAATGACTTTTTCATAAAAATGCCAAGATGCGGTGAATACTTATGAAGTTTTGAGTGTACACACGAAACTTTTTCACTCGTATTTTGCATTAGGAGTTTTTGCGGTAACAAAAAAGTTCTGAACAACTTTTTAAAGTGCTGTCATTTCGTGTTTAATATTAACAAGGTATGCACCTTTAGCAAAAAGTCTGACTTTAGTTTTTTTTCTCGTTTTTAGGGTTCCGCAGTCAAAAAGGAACGTTTATGGCTCCTTCAAACAGGCGCGACACGACACGCGCGCGCGGCGAGCGCGACGCGAGCGGTCCCTTTGTGTCGCGCGTGATTATACCGCCTGTCGCGCCTGTTTGTAGGAGCCTTTACAGTTTCGCCATGTCCGTAGGTCTGTCCATCCGAAGCTTAGCTGAAAGACTCTTAGTACTAGAAAGTTATAATTTGGCATGGATATACCTACATATTAATCACGCCGATAAAGTGCTAATATAAAATCTTGAAAAAATATTTTGTTTATGTTACAGACGCCAGCACATCAAGCTACTCGAAACTAAAATTTTCCTAATCAACTTTGAACCTTATTCTTCAGCGATAAAGTTGAAAATCTATTAAAGAAATTTAACAGATTGATGTGCTGGCGTCTGTACCTCTTCTACACGTAAAGTGGGGATGTTTTTTTTCTCGTCTAACTAATGGTGTGGGGTATCATTGGATAGGTCTTTCAAAAATATTCAGGGATCCGTTTGTGAAATATTAAGCTTTAAAGTTCTAATTTTTGTTAGACTCAAGTGGAGCCCCCTGCCAGCTAAATGGTTGTTTTTATATATGTGAAAAAATTCACGGTAGTAATATATAATTATAACGAAGTTAAAAGGAAAACTATCACAGCTAAGTACGCTTTAGAAGTTTACGAGTAGTAGTCGACCAACTTATATTTGCAGTTGCAATGTACGGGGAATCATGATTTTCAACTACAACGTTAAGTTTGTTCTTGGGATAAATTCGTTCCAACTACGGAACCCTTCATCGTGCGTGGTCCGACACGCACTTGGCCGGTTTTTAATACTTAGTATTATTGATATTGACATGACATAACGTCACGCCTGTACGAGTATTGCCCGAATTGCCCGACGGGACAGGTACCTACAAGTGTATGTAACCTATCGACGGAGTTGAGTTACGTCCACTACGCGTAGCGTTCTTTTAAGGCCCTATTATATTCTTGAAGGTGATTTTTCTCGGATCAGTCGAGTTACAGCCGTTCTACCTAAAAGTACACTCATCGCCAAAAGCGCTTGTGATTAGAAAAAAAGTACACAGATCAAATTAACATTCTGTGAAGCATGGTACGGTCAGCATCAAAAGTCGATTAACACTTTAGTTTTTTAAATCTCAGTTATTGAGCAAAATATATATTCAAAATTGCAGCAGAAGTACGATGCAATTTTCAACAAATATTTTGCTCAATAACTGAGATTAAAAAAAAACTGAAGTGTTAATATTTTACTCAATAACTAAGATTAAAAAAACTGAAGTGTTAATCGACTTTTGATGCTGACCGTACTAGGCGAGCAGACTTTAACACTAAAAATTACAAAATTAAAAACGTAAAATCGACTCCAAAACGAAATTAACTCAAAATTATGAAATAACTTTAATTTCGTCGGTGGCAAATAAACTAAAATACAGATCCCAAGACACAATAGTTTTCTTCACAATCCGTTTAATAGTTTCGGAGAAATGCGTGTTTAAACATACATACAATACGAAAAGAGAGGAAAAATCACCTTCAAGAATACAAATAGGGTCATAAACGGACGCTACGCGTAGCGGACGTAACGCGACTCCCTCTACCTATCGTACACCCAAATTTCGCTACTTATGTTTAAGTCCCATGTAAGACCGGGTCAGCGGGATTGTCCGAAAGGGTTACCGCTGGCCCGGAACATAAAGGGCTAAGGAAGGAACACGGGTGGGTTTTAGTCAGTAAGAATACAAATAGGGTCATAAACGGACGCTACGCGTAGCGGACGTAACGCGACTCCCTCTACCTATCGTACACCCAAATTTCGCTACTTATGTTTAAGTCCCATGTAAGACCGGGTCAGCGGGATTGTCCGAAAGGGTTACCGCTGGCCCGGAACATAAAGGGTTAATGAAGGAACACGGGTGGGTTTTAGTCAGTAAGAGTCTGACACTCCCTTCCGCTCCACCCAGAGCGGGAGTCATTGATGATTTCCCATCCTGAAAAAAAAAGTCCCATGTAAGAGGGGGCGGGCCTATTGACATCAATCGGGCACAAGTTCCAGGCCCATGTCCAAAAGTGGACTGCTATAGACTGAGTGGATTGATTGATCAATGCGACAGGCTGGTATTGATTTTCTCCCTGAAATTATAATTTGAAGATAAATATCATCATCGAGTACAAAGTCCAAACTGCGGCCAAGAAGCTGGGCATCCTTAATAGGGTGAAGCGATACTTTACGCCCGGACAGCTTTTAACCCTTTATAAAGCACAAGTCCCATCCTGCATGGAGTATTGCAGCCACCTTTGGGATGGCTCAGCGAAATACCAACTTGCCGCGCTTGACTCGGTGGAACGCAGAGCTAAGAGGCTCATTGGCGACGTAAAACTGGTGGATGCCAAGCTTCACAGCTTGGCTCATCGCCGCAAGGTTGCCTGCTTGTCGGTCTTCTACAGATTGTACTTCGGTGAGTGTGCCCAAGAACTCTACGACCTCATTCCACCGGCCCCCTTCTACCTTCGGACATCCAGACGCACTGCAAGTTACCATCCCTACCTAGTTGCTATTCCACCAATTCGCACTAAGCGTTTTCAAATGTCCTTTATAATGCGTACAGCAAAAAAGTGGAACTCTCTACCTGCGTTTGTGTTTCCGAGTGCATACAACCCGAATCTCTTCAAAGTAAGAGTGAACAGGCTTCTTCTGGGTGAGCTCACTCCATCGTCGACTTTGTCTCTGTCATCTCTGACCTAGACTAGAGTCAAGAGCAAACCCATTTCAAATAAAAAAAAATAATCATATTGTTGCGCGCCACAATGAGGGTTTTCTGAAATGACGTTCGCTAGGTGGCAGCACTGGCACGTCAGGTCCAGGCATCTGTCAAAGAGCCTATATTTTCTTTAGTCATGACGGAATGATGAACGAATGAATGAATCGAATGATGAACGTCATCATATATTTTGTACTGGGAGACCTCTTGTCACAGTGGCGCCAACTGGTGTCGTAAATTTTCACGAAAACCCTCATTGATGCCTGGTACATGGTGACATTAGTTACCACTAGCGCCATCTAGTATCGGGTAGCAGAACTAGTAGGGTCAAGGTCCTAGAAATTACGAGAACTATCGACGTCGAGTCAGTCGGGACCGGTATGTACTCGAACGTTCTAGATGTTTATGTAGAAGCTCTGCGGCACTATATAAGGCCGGTGCGAGCCGCGAGACATAGTTTTGAATAAGCGATACATGCGAGTACATCGAAGCGATATTCAAGTGCGACTAAGAGTGAACAGCTTATAATGTTCCCGATTCTGGGACACAGGCCTCCTCTCAGCGAGAGGGAGTGGGCCATAATCCACCACGCGGGCCCAGTGCGGGTTGGTGGATGTCACATGTCTTCGAATTTTTGGTTCTAGGAATTTTTGGTTCTAGGTTTCCGGTTTCCTCACGATGTTTTCCTTCACCGTTTTGAGAGCAGTGGTGATGAAATTTTTTACATAAAGTAAAGCGCCTGTCTGGGTTCAAACCTACGACCTACAACTCGTCATGTGACCACCTCGTGACCACTGGGCCACCACCGCTTGATTGCACCGCATTGATGTCATACCTCGCAAAAATATACCCCCTTGCGATTAAAATAACATGACATCTCTGAATCTACGCAAATCGGCATGAACGCATTTTAACAACACTTCATTACCGTCATCAACCATAATAGGCTAACTATATTTTTAAGGACCCATAAACTTTATGACCCTAAATGCGAACCAACATAAAATACAGTTCAGAAACCATCGTCATGGGAATTTCAACCTAATCTTTATAAAAATAAGGTGCGGTGTTGGCGGAGGATCGTTTGCCAATAGAATTTATTTCGATTAGAGTGTTGTCATTAGATGATAGTAGTTTTGGTTCCAATAATGTTTTGTAGATGTTTATCGGTTATTCGTAGTGACACTAGCAGTTCTGGTTTTGTAGGACTGAAAATCAAATGATTAATTTTGTCAATCAATAAATCTTGATTCACTGTTTGATAAGGATAAAGATAATGTAAAATCTTTTAGTTTATGAAAACTTACGTAACCGTAATTTTTATAAAAAGGAAACAAATGAAGCGACATCGATTATTTTCTAAAAAATATCAATCGGTCTGCATCTGGTGGTTAGTAAAAGACTATCAAGAAATATCATGAGGGGGATGACAGCAGCATTCTCCTTTTTTCTAACAGAACAACCAATTAGTCTATTCCCTTTAACTCGCATATATTCCATTTTTAGGGTTCCGCACCGCATAAAAGAAAAACGTAACCCCTATAAGGTTGTTCGTCTGTCTGTCCGTCGGGCAAGACCCTTTTTCTCAGGAACGCGTGGAGTTATCAAATTGATGTTAATATCAAATACTCAGGGCTGCAATCCCTTGAAGCAGTAAAAATATCAAACTTCTAAGTCAACGCCATCATAAGATAGGGGCATTTATGTTCCGGAATGAAAACCTATAGGGTACTTCCCGTTGCCCTAGAATCATGAAATTTGGCAAGAAGCTATATGATTTAGCACAAGTAAAGGAAACAATCCAAAAACCGTAAATTTGTAGTTACATTACATATAAAATAATTTTAAAACGATTTACATACCTACAAATTTTTACGGAACCCTCGGTGCGCGAGTCCGACTCGCACTTGACCGGGTTTTTTGTGGTTATCAACCACTGTAGGGATCCCTATTTTCCATTAATAAATTACATAACATAACATCTCGCTTGTATTCTCCAAAGGATTATAGGCAGAGGTACACTTAAGTACAATGTGTGCCACGAAATATTACTTTAGGGGCTTACATGACCTAAAGCGCGATCACTGTCGGACTGCATAGAAAAGAAAGAGAAGCGCGATGACACAATGATGACGTAATTTATTGCAAAATATGAAGCAGTTATCTATTTACAAAAAATCTATTATTTGGACTAAAAAATTAAAACACTAGTGTTTTAGAATGTTGCTTGTAGAATAATCTGACGAAAATTCTGAATGATTGTATGTATTGTTGCGCGCCGCAAATAATGCTTGATACATGGCGACATTAGTTACCACTAGCGCCATCTAGTATCGGGTAGCAGAACTAGTACCTCGGTACTAGGACCTTGACCCTACTTGACCTTTTTGTAAGTACTAGTAATTCCGAGAACTATCGACGTCGAGTCAGTCGGGACCGGTATGTACTCGAACGTTCTAGATGTTTATGTACTAGCTCTGCGGCACTATATAAGGCGGGCGCAAGCCGCGAGACACATAGTTTCGATTAAGCGATACGAGCGATAACATCGAAGGCGATATTCGAGTGCGACTTAAGAGTGATCAGTAAGTGCAATTGTGTTTCTTATTAGTGTGTTTGAATTATAATTAGTGTTGTGATTAAAGTGTCATTTTTTGGTTATTAAATCGGCAGTTTTTATTGTCACGAACCCCAAGCTCGTAACAATTGGTGTCAGAAGCGAGGTTTAAAATGCCGATTTTACCCAAAGACGACATGGAGGGTATCCGTACCCGGAGTCAACGCCAGCAAGAGACGGATCAGAGGCGATTTGGTGGAGCAATGCCACAGGGGTCGGAAGGCCAGCTACCGACCACGGAGGCCGGCCCGTCCACAGCTGCTCCAGCATCACCAGCACCAGATTTTGCTGCTCTGATGATGATGCTGCAGGAGCAGGCTCGCCGACAGGAGGAACAGGCTCGTCGACAGGAGGAACAGGCTCGTCGGTTGGAGGAACAGCTCCAGCGGGACAAGGAGGAGCAGGCCCGTCGACAGGAGGAACAGGCTCGTCGATTGGAAGAACAGCTCCAGCGGGACAAGGAGGAACAGGCTCGCCGACAGGAAGAACAGGCTCGTCGGTTGGAGGAACAGCTCCAGCGGGACAAGGAGGAACAGGCCCGCCAACAGGAGGAGCAGGCGCGCCGCCAGGAAGAGCAGATGCTCCTTATAAAGGACCTTCACGCTACCTTCGGGAAAGACATGAAGGAGGTGAAGGATAAGGTTGCTCAACATGACAACCGCCTGTCGGAAGCTGAAATCCGAATCGACCAAGTGAAAAACCAGGTTGACAACGTGATGACTGACGTAAAGGAAACCGTGATGGCTGACCTGAAGGAAACCGTGATGGCTGACGTGAAGAAAACGCTGGATTACCTGAAACTGGGTGATGGAATCGCAGCTCCCGTAGCTACAACACCTTCGCTACGTGGATTCAAAGTGCCACCGTTCGACGGAACTTCTTCCTGGTCGGCCTACAAAATCCAATTCGAGGCTGTCATGAAGGCGAACGGGTGGAATAAAAGTCAGGCCATGACTGCCCTCACCCTGGGCTTGCGCGACCAGGCCTTAACTGTTCTGGAAGCTCTCGGTAAGGAAGTGACTTACGAGCAGCTCCTTGAGGCATTGGAGGCTCGGTATGGCGACGCTCACCTAGAACACGTGTTCCGTGCGCAGCTCAAGGATCGCGTGCAACGCAGCAATGAAAACCTGCAGCAGTGGGCCCTGGAAGTGGAGAAGCTGGTTCGCAAAGCTTACCACTCCGTACCTGCACTTATTGATGGGAACCTGGTGCAGGCATTCATCGACGGCATCCGCGACCTTGAAGTTAGAGTTGCTGTGAGGCTCGGTCACCACGGGACGCTGAAGGACGCCTTGGCCCATGCACTGGAGGTGGAAGCTGTGCGGCAAGATCATCGTTCCCATCGCGTCAGGGAGGTTGCAGCGGCTACAGTTCGCGAGCGCAGTAAAGGATACAGCCCTAGGTGCTACGGCTGTGGGGAAAGGGGCCACCTTCGATCCAGTTGCCCTAAGCGAACTGCAGAAAGAGAAGACGGCCGATCTCCAGAGGGCAATGCGGCTAACAGCACCGCCCAACACCAGCAGCAGGGAAACGAGTAACAGCCAGGACTGCGGGGCGGGTGCTGGCTGATGTTCAAGGAGCCCCAAGGATTTCGATCACACAAACCCATGACGGGAACAGCCTAATCATCAAGGGCGAGGTCAACGGAACACCTTGTAAGCTGACCATAGATACAGGAGCCTCTCGTACGGTCGTCAGTTCCCAACTTACAAGTCGGTTCCTTGGGGACTCCGCACACAACCGAGAACACATTAATTTGGTTACAGCCACCGGTCAGCGCATACCCGTCCATGGAGAGAAGAAGATAGAGTTGAAGCTAGGCAACAGAATCTACCTGCATAATGTCATCGTGGCTGATATAATGGACGATTGCATCCTGGGCCTTGACTTTATGAGGAAGAATTGTTGCGAGATTGACGTCAAGCAAGGTGTCTTGAAATGTGGACAAGAGGAACTTTTCGTGGAAGGGGCGTTACCAGGAAATGTGTACAGCCTTAAGAAGATTGTTCTTCCGCCGAGATCGGAAACGATTGTGCCGGTTAGTCTTCCTCGGAATCCTGGTCAAACTCATCGTTGTGTACTCGTGGAAAGGGTAGACAATGACCTTCCATGGAAAGTGGCACGAACTTTGGTCAGAGCCACCGACATCTCAGGGGTACGAGTGCTGAACCTTTGTGATCAGGACCAGATTATAGAAAAAGGCACACTACTCGGTACTTGCGAGGAAGTGGATTGGTTGCGTCGATGCCAATATCTATCGACTGGGACCCTCAGCAAGGATGCACAAACGAGAGTGACCACCCTTTTAGAAGACTGCCGCAGCGCTCTGTCCCAAAATGAAATGGTCAAAGCGAAGAAGATGTTACTCAGGTACGCCAATGTTTTCTCGTCAAACGATGCTGACATCGGAAAGACTGGCATAGTTCAACACAAAATAAACACAGGAGAAGAATTGCCTATCCGTCAGCGGCCAAGGAGAATGCCGGTAGCACGTGAAAAGGAAGTGGAAACCATGATTGAGGGAATGGTGAAGGATGGTGTTATTGAACCTTCATCTAGTCCATGGTGTTCACCTGTAGTGCTGGTAAGAAAGAAGGACGGCAGCATGCGGTTTTGTGTTGACTATCGTCGTCTGAACGACGTTACGAAGAAGGACAGCTATCCTTTGCCGAGAATCGATGACACGCTGGACATGCTTACTGGCGTAAAGTGGTTTAGCACGCTGGACCTGAAAAGTGGCTACTGGCAAGTCGAAATTGATCCTAAGGACAGGGAGAAAACTGCATTCTCGACAGGAAAGGGTCTGTGGCAATTTAAAGTTATGCCGTTTGGATTGTGCAATGCTCCGGCAACGTTCGAAAGGTTGATGGAACTTGTACTTACCGGGTTAATTGGCGATGCCTGCCTGGTCTACTTGGATGACATCATCATCGTAGGCCGCACGTTTGAAGAACATCTACAAAATCTGGAACGCGTGCTCATGAAGATCCAGAGTGCCAACCTCAAGTTAAGTCCGAAGAAGTGTTCACTATTCAAACGACAAGTTAGCTTTTTGGGATATGTCGTGTCTGAAGAAGGTATCCGCACGGATCCAGAGAAAATTGCTGCTGTCAAGGACTGGCCAGTTCCAAAGGACAAGACGCAGGTCAGAGCGTTTCTGGGTTTGTGCTCCTATTATCGGCGATTTGTCAAGAACTTTGCAGATATAGCCAAACCCCTGCATAAGCTAACCGAGGAGAAGCGACATTTCTGCTGGGATAATAGTTGCGACATCGCATTCCAGGAGCTAAAGGACCGTCTGTGCAATACACCTATTTTGGGATACCCTGATGCGGACAAGGAATTTATAGTTGACACAGACGCAAGTGACATAGGACTTGGCGGTGTGTTGTCCCAACGGAATGGTGATCAAGAGGTTGTAATAGCGTACTTCAGCAAGTCGTTGTCAAAGCCGGAAAGGAACTATTGTGTTACGAGACGGGAACTGCTTGCTGTGGTAAAGTCATTGCAGTATTTTAGCAAATATCTTCTGGGTCGGAAATTCCACTTACGAACTGACCATGCTGCACTGAAATGGCTATTGCAGTTCAAAAACCCAGAAGGACAAGTTGCGAGATGGATTGAACTACTGCAGGAATACGACTTCGTGGTCGAACATCGCAGCGGAAAATCTCATGGCAACGCAGATGCGTTGTCAAGAAGACCTTGTCCTGAAGACTGCAAGCATTGTACTAGGCAGGAGAGTAAGGAAGTGGTACCTGTGAGGATGCTCAAGACAGACCTCAACAACGAGTGGAAGGAAAGCCTACAACGTGCACAGCAGGAAGATTCAGACATCAAGCCGATTCTGGAGTGGATGAAGGCCAGAGCTCCTAAGCCCGGGTGGAGTGACGTCTCAGCGATGAGTTCGGTCACAAAAAGCTATTGGGCCCAATGGGACAGCTTGGTGGTTCAGGATGGAGTCCTGTGCCGTAAATGGGAAAATGCTCGGGGAGACAGCTGTCATTTGCAAATGGTTGTCCCTAAAGCTCAAGTACCGGATGTTCTACAGCTGTACCATAATGGTTGTTCAGGAGGTCATCTGGGAGTAAAACGGACTCTACTGAAGATACGAGAACGGTTTTACTGGGTCCACTGTCGGGACGATGTCGAGGATTGGTGTCGCAAATGTACAAGTTGTGCAGCTGTAAAGGGACCCCAGACTCGTAGTAGGGGTGCATTGAAATTGTACAATGTTGGTGCACCATGGGAGAGGATAGCCCTTGACGTTGCGGGGCCGTTTCCGGAAAGTGAAAGTGGCAACAAGTATTTCATGGTTGTGATGGATTATTTCACTAAGTGGCCGGAAGTCTTCGCCATTCCAAATCAAGAAGCTTCGACAGTTGCGGATAAATTGGTTCATGAAGTCTTCTGTCGTTTTGGAGTACCTTTGGAGATTCACAGTGATCAAGGAAGGAATTTTGAGTCCCAAATATTCCAGGAAACTTGTCGAGTTATGGGTACTCATAAAACAAGAACTACTTCCTACCACCCACAATCGGATGGAATGGTGGAACGATTTAACCAGACACTGGAGAGGTACCTAGCGAAAGTTGTGGAAAATCGGCAACGAGATTGGGACAAGCACATACAACCGTTTTTGTTGTCATATCGAAGTGCTGTCCACGAAAGTACAGCGGTGACACCAGCTTTCGCAAACTTCGGAAGAGAACTACGGCTACCTGCAGACCTGATCACCGGAATACCACCTGATGCCCCACGCAGTGTAACTGATTATGCGAATGATTTGCGGAACAAAATGAATGACATTTATGAGCACGTCAGACAATCGGGCCAGCAAATGTCTGAAAAGATGAAAACCCGTTATGACCGCAAAATGAACAATAAAGGGTTCGACGAAGGTTCACTGGTGTGGTTGCACAATCCAGTCCGCAGCAAAGGGAAATCTCCTAAGCTTCAAGCTAAATGGGACGGACCGTACCGGATTGTGACAAAGATCAATGATGTAACCTACCGGATACAGAAAGGTGCAAGAGGTACTCCTAAGATCGTCCATGTGGATCGACTGGCGCGTTATTATGGGGCCAATAATGCTCGGGACGAGCATGTCTAAGGAGGGGGCAGTGTTGCGCGCCGCAAATAATGCTTGATACATGGCGACATTAGTTACCACTAGCGCCATCTAGTATCGGGTAGCAGAACTAGTACCTCGGTACTAGGACCTTGACCCTACTTGACCTTTTTGTAAGTACTAGTAATTCCGAGAACTATCGACGTCGAGTCAGTCGGGACCGGTATGTACTCGAACGTTCTAGATGTTTATGTACTAGCTCTGCGGCACTATATAAGGCGGGCGCAAGCCGCGAGACACATAGTTTCGATTAAGCGATACGAGCGATAACATCGAAGGCGATATTCGAGTGCGACTTAAGAGTGATCAGTAAGTGCAATTGTGTTTCTTATTAGTGTGTTTGAATTATAATTAGTGTTGTGATTAAAGTGTCATTTTTTGGTTATTAAATCGGCAGTTTTTATTGTCACGAACCCCAAGCTCGTAACAGTATATTAGTACGGTTTTTATTGTAAAAAGAAAGTTTTTAGAGGTATCTTCATGATTTTTTTCTATCGTATCGAATTAGTTGTATTATGTTTTAAACACACTATCTACCTAGCATAAATCCTGAAGAATATCATACATTTTTCTGATTTTGTTTATTTTGAGATAGATTAGACGTCTGCAACCGGAAAAAGATCTCCCTGTCTTCATTGCCAGACCTCAAATAAGTACTTCTATTTTTTTAATTAAAAAACCTATCCCAAAATATCAAAAAACCATATAGCCACGTTAGTGATGGTCGATGTTGGCGTGACTAGCCTTCATGATAGTATCAGAGGCCCACTAATGATGATTTGAAGATGGCTTACATTGGAATTGCGCGGCTTATTACCAGAGACGTGTGTAAATTATGGTCGTAAGTTGTTCTATTATTATGTACTAGCAACGCCCCGCGGTTTCACCCGCGTTATTTTCAATCCCGTGGGAAAATCGGGATGAAAAGTATCCTATGTGTTAATTCAGGTCACAAAATCTTGACGACGTGTATAACTCTATTCGTCAGATCCAAGATTGGTTTACGGTAAATAATTTAGTACTTAATGAAAAAAAGAACCAAATGCGTTAGATTTCAATTACCGAATGTTAGAAGTAGCGAATGTGAAATCATATTGAATGGCCAAAAACTAGAATTTATTAATCAGACAGTTTTCCTAGGAATCACGCTAGACGAGAAATTACAATGGGGACCTCATATAACATCATTCTATTGCGGGGCGGCTAAGCTCGGTCGCTTATGCTGTTAGAAAGATAAGACAGTTAACAGATGTAGAAACCGCGCGTTTGGTCTATTTTAGTAACTTTCACTGTATTATGTCATATGGCTTTTTACTATGGGTTCGGGCTGCTGACATTGAATCCATTTTTATTTTACAAAAGAGAGCTGTTAGAGCCATTGAGCCATTTATAAACTACGTCGCCGCGAATCCCTTAGGGAAGGAAGTAAAAAAATCCTAATGGGAATCCTTATAACAGTTTGTTCGACCAGGGAATCGCACCCAGGACCCCACGCTCAGCAGTTGCGCTTTCAACCACGATACAGTACCCGACGATAAATATTGCACATCGACCTATTCGATCCTATCGATTTTATACAAAGAATAAAAATTAATTATCAAAAGAAGCAAATCATAATTGTTTTAACAGCTCCTAATAGATACCGGACTGTTTGTATTTCGTGCGACAGAGATAACGCTCTACGAAGCCGAAATTAGCCGATTGTCTCTTTCCAAAGGTCGATGTGCAATATTTATCGCCGGGTACTGTACCAACGGGACACGGACAGTTAATTAAAATGAATATACGACCATCCAAGGTATACAAAATGAAAGGCAAAATAGTTCAGTAGGTAGGTAATGTCACATACCATGTACATATACCAACTAAGCAGCAAAGTTTTCAATTAAATAATGATACACGAACAGCCAATTATTTCGTGGCTCTACTTGTTCAAAGTTACCCGAGTATTGCGGCATTGTTCTACTGGTGTCACCGCGCGCCTGTGACATCTGTGTGTCATGTGTGGGTAACCAGCGGTTTCACACTCAGTCACAGATTTTTGTTACGCTGATTGTTTTTGTACTGTGGCTTTTAGGGAAAGGGTAAAAACGGGACCCTATTACTAAGACTCCACTGTCCGTCTGTCTGTCTGTCTGTCACCAGGCTGTATCTCATGAACCGTGATAGCTAGACAATTGAAATTTTCACAGATGATGTATTTCTAATGCCGCTATTACAACAAATACTAAAAACAGAATAAAATAAATATTTGAGGGGGGCTCCCATACAACAAACGTGTTTTTTTCGGTGTTTTTGCCTTGTGGTACAGAACCCTTCGTGTGCGAGTCCGACTCGCACTTGGCCAGTTTTGTGTTTGGGAATGAAATTCAGGAATAATGAATTGCGAGAATATTTTGGTTGACGCTGGCCCCTCTACCTATACATATTAAAATGGGGAATAATATTACTTTAGAAAATGCTTTCATAAAAAACAACGGTAAAAATTATCCAGGATTTAATAAAAAAGTTTTCTAAAAGTTACAGTTACGTAGACGTAGTACTCGTACCTAGAATCCCTGTAATCCCCAAAGTATTAGGCAGAACATTTTGAGCCTATTGGCATTCTACGTGTTCGTATGGATTTGTGCCCCAACCGGGCATAATACGAACACGTAGAATAAAAAGATTTACGTAAAAAACTTTTTTTACCCCTGGCATATGATAAGGCGGATCCACACATGCACACGTGTAGCGCACGCGCACCAACCGTGCACACTATTACGCGCCTCGAACGGATAATTATGAACGCGTTAAGGCTCCTTAAAAAACAGGCGCGACACGAGATAAAATCGCGCGCCACACAAAGGCACCGCAAGTCGCGCAACGAGCGGTGCCTTTGAGTCGCGCGCGATTATATCACGTGTCGCGCCTGTTTGTAGGAGCCTTTATACTATGTGCGCGTCACAAACAGCTTACGCCCAGTTCGCGAGCATTGATTTGTTTGTGCTTTATTGGCTGATTTAGTATGGACACGTTCCAGACACTTCGTGAAACTCCGAAAAGTGCACGTCGTGAATGTTACATGTTTCACGCGAGCCGCTCGTTAGTCTCTGGCGAATATGTCCAAATGTGTCCGTACTATGTTCCAAAAAAAAGTTCTCCACACCGCATTTGGCCATGGCAACCAATCTCAGTAAAGACCACCCTTCGGCGCGGGAGATATGCACAATTGTGTGCGCAGACGCAGGTGCACTCTCTTCAATCATTCTTCTTGTCCGATAGGATGGCAATCCTACACGACAAGAGAGAGATCAGGCGTAGGACCAACGGCTTAACGTGCTTTCCTTGGTGCGGGGTATCACACCGCCAACTTCCAAACTCCGAACTGTTACTAAGAAACACCCAGTGGAAAAACCCAATAACACTTACCCGATCCGGGGATCAAACCCAGGACCCCACGCTCAGCAGTCGCGCTTTCGACCACGAGACCAACGGGGCAGTTACTACATATTATGTTCCTAAGATGCACGCGAACCGCTCTGATCATGCACGTGTAGATGTAGATCAGAGGAGCGCGATGGGACACTTAATATCATGTCCTGCGTGTCCTGTCAGCTGCACGTTAAGGCTCCTACACACTATGCCGGCAGCCCAGCCAGCGGGCATGCCGCCAACTAGCCCGGTGGCATTCCCGGCGGGTATTTGAACCTTTTGGCGTGGCTTGCCGCACCAACGAGCTGCACAACTGAAACGATGTTCTACGGCCGCCTGATTATGCCGACGGCATACCCGCGCGGCAAAAACCCGCCGGCTGTGCCGCCGCCGGCATAGTGTGTAGGAGCCTTTACAGGAAGATGGATGTTTGTAATCGCGCCAAATGTTTTGCCGAATAAAATTCTAGGTCGAGTCCATTTAGATTGCTATCGACATGCTAAGAAAAAGAGGGGCAATTCTCGTGATTTCAAGAACATTGACAGCCTGATCTCAGTCTCAACCTGTCAAAAATACCTCTAATTTCCCTACAATTTTTAATAGTTTTTTATATTTGTTTGTTGAGGAGGACAACAAGAATTGGCTTCAGGTGTAGATCCACCTTTACAGGATAGGTTCGTATTCTGCATCCAGGTGCTAATAGGATGCAAAGTATGTGCTAAAAACTTAGGAACTGACATTGGTACCACAAGTTCCCACTTAAGTAATGTACAGACGCCAGCACATCAAGCTACTACTTGTATAATCTGTCAAATTTCTTTAATAGATTTTCAACTTCATCGGTAAAGCATAAGGTTCAAAGTTGTTTGGGAAAATTTTACAATTTCGGGTAGCTTGATGTGCTGGCGTCTGTACCTAAATTCTTGAGACTTGGGAATTCAGGTACGTTGGTAGCATTTAATACCAACTTTAGTTTTCAACTAACGCTGAACAGTTCTTAGTTTTTAGCCATTCTGCGGTTGGAATCTTAGATTGTATTAGAATTTCAGCCTTTTCGTACCAAAACTAACTGCCAGTTTAACCACCAAAGTAGGAACATTAACCAAGCTAACCTAGCTATTAAATCAAAACTTTGATAAAACGTTATTAACATAATGACAGTTTCAGTTAAAAGCGAAATACATTTATACTTCTTGCTAGTAACCTACAGGTTGAGTCTCAAACAGGGATTATGGTAGCTGAGAGCAGATTGACGAGCCAAGGACTCAAGAGGCTGGAAACTGATGCTAATTACTTCATGGAAAAGCAATGGACAAAATTGTCAACATTTTCTAAGCTTGAGTACAAGGCTTTTGACTACGTTGTGGGTGTATATTTTATGTCTTTTTTATTTTTATTTGCAACGTGCGTTTTTGTTTGTGCAGAATAAACAATTTTTCTTTCTTTCTTTCTTTGTATTTTTACTTAGCCGGAGGAAGTCCTTGCGGCTAAGTAATAACAGCTGTACTTTGCGATCGATTAGGTTAAGCTACCCTTGCCGCGGATGATCCGTGGATGGGATTGATTGATATTTACATACCGAGATCCTTCAGAGTCTTGGAAAGCGCGATAAACCGTTGGCCTCCGCTGTCATTCGTGGATCTTTGACAGTCTTTACGGGTCTTCAGAAGCTCGAAAATCTGACAAATAGTCTTAACAAGGGGTTTCGTATTACCCAGTAACTGGGTACGCAGTCGCTCCATGTAAACTACTCGTATTCAGCTGCATACGGCGAGGCTGGAAGCCGACCCCAACATAATTGGGAAAAGGCTAGGCAGATGATGCAGACATCTAGAAGATTTTTTTAAACTGAGAGAAAAAGTGGTTGGTTTTTCTATTCATTTTTAACATAAAATTATTTGGGAAATAATATTGCTTCCGAAAACAAATTAACTTCCGACGATCTGTGGTTGAACGTAATACTAACTAAGCTGTGTTAAAATGAATTACCGAAAAATTAACACAGAATTAGCGAAAATAGTATATTTCATTACAAGTGCGGAAAGGTTGTCATTGCAAAGAGTTCCGACAAATGTCTACCCGAGCCGAGGCGCAGCCGAAGGCGAGGGTTGACAGGTTGCAAACAAGTTGCAATGACGGTGTCGCACGTGTACTGAACGACTATTTTTAATACAGTTGCGAAAAAATGAAGCAATTTAATAAAGAAACTTTCTGAAAAATGGCGCCAACCGTAGAATATAAGCAGCGATTTTTTTTTCTTCACCCATTCTGGTAGGCAAAGGGAACTATGCCCATACAGCCAAGTCTTCAGTAGAATTTTTTTATTGATATGAAATGAAAATTAAATTTAATGAGATGAAATGAAATGAAACCTAACCTAACTCATTCAATCAAATCATTAAATCTGATATTGAAACAAATTAGTAGCTTCTTTTTAGAAATATACGTATTTGCATGAATCATAAAAACTTCTTTGATTTTTTTTTAGTAAAAACTTCATGGTTGGTTTTTCTTTTTAATAGACATTATTTTGACAGTTGGGAAAGATTACGCACGAGTTCGGGAAAGGTAAAAAAAAAGCACGAGTATGTAATAGCCCACTTCCCGAACGCTATACGTCCCTGTAATACGCCACTTTTTGAGCAACTGTATTAAAAAGAATTTTTAATATAACTAACAAGAATGATCTTATTCAAATTACAATTCTACGAAAAATAATCTGTACTTTCAAATAATAAATTAATTTCCAAAGAAAAATACTAAACTTCCGAAAAAAATACTAAGTTTCCGAAAACATATTTATGAACGAGCGAAAGGCACCCCGAGCTTAGGTTTGGTTAGGTTACTTTAAACCCATTACATAGAAATAGGAGCCCCGCCAAGCGGGTCTTCGTCGACATAGAATGCAAGAGCGAGCGTATGAGAATTAGAGTGATTGATTAGAGATAGTTTTCAGTAGAACGGAATTTAAGCTGGTAGAAAAGTATATATAGCAATAAACAGTCATGTTTATTTTTCAAAGATTTCAGTATCTCATTCGGTCGTTTTGTCATTTTTATTCGGACAAAAGTAGTCGAAAAGTTAGTATCTATTTTAGGCAGCAGATTTAATATTTTAAGTAAGGACAAATCTTATTTTTATGTCGGAGCTTTTATTACTACCCAAATAATTTTATGAAATTAAATTACGAACGTACTTATAACGTTAAGTTATTACATACACATAACATTATGTAACCATCAGAACTGACCTTTTTTTAATAGCAAAAATTTCTCATACTTTTATCATAATATTTTTTCGGTGTACCTACGTAATAAATTGCAAAGGCATTTCATAATTTTTTTACTTACCAATAAAACACCACAAAAGGCTACCCTCCAGGGTTTTTGCCTAATTGGATGTTTGATTTTTAATAAGAACCAAATAATAAATTTTGTTGACAGATTCCTTATTTGAAAATACTTTGTTGACAGCTGCTGGTGGCCATTGGCTGAGACGGAAAGAAGTTCTTCGTGCGAAGAGAGGTCGAGATGCTCCACACAAAGTTAGAGCGAGAAGACAGATAGGTGAGTTCAGGGGAAACTTTACAGGTATACGTATGCAGGGGAGATCTTTTTGACCTCTCGAGTCTTGAGTAATGAAAACCTCTCATCTGGCGAATGCGAAATGTCTAAATGACGATTTATTTATTTTTACGTCACCCCCGGGCCACTGCGGCACCATTTTTTTATTTTACTCGATCAGTATTATTTTAATTGTATTCTAAAAGTCAATATTTTAGTGTCAAAATAGCTAATTCGTCCAAATATAATAAACACAAGCAAGTATGCTCATATTTTTAAGTGTAGGTAAACATTATAAATTGTGTACAGACGCACATCAAGCTACTACAATCTGTCAAATTTCTTTAATAGATTTTCAACTTTATCGGTAAAACGTACGGTTCAAAGTTGATTGGGAAAATTTGCTCCAGAAAAAGTGCTCCAGTCTTTATTTACCAAACATAGCCAAGAAAACATAGTAGAAATGTTTTAAATTTACGCTATTTACCTGAAACTTAATATCTATGCTCTGAAATTTACAATAAAATAAAAGTAAGTTGGTACCTTACTAAATATGAAATATTCGCCGTAGATATAAAACATTTTCTAAGACGCTTCGACACATCGCGTCGTCTCCAGTGAGTGCTGCCATGTGTACTGAAGTGTAAAGTATCGCAACAGCTACAGTTTGCAACTTTATACAAGTATTTTGATTGAAAAAGATTGTTGGTTGGTATCCGATTTATAACCCAAAGAAGAAAGTTACCTACTATTTTCCCTTTTTTCATGATTTTTATTTTCGGCAATCCAGTCGGCCTAGTAAGAACCTAGTGTAAATTTGTACTATTTTTAATTTGAAATTACTCGTTTTGGCCCTATTTAATATTTATTTCTCAAGACTTTAATCATTTCAATGTGCTTAAAGTTTGACTGGTAGAAAATGCCCATGGCATTAGTCCGAGTCTGTACATTTCCGTGCTTCAAACAATAAATAAAATAATAATGTGCTTGAAATTGGCCCGAACACTTATATAATTTAAATAAATGATAAAAATTAGACACACATTTTCGAAATTTTTAGAAGAAAGTACGAAATACTCGAGGACGTAGCCTTGAATAAATTCTTCGTTTTGACTAAAAACTATGTATTGATGAAACTATTCATGTAGTTTAGAAGAATTTACGTATATCTTTAACATAATATATTTTTTAAGTCAATTAGAAATTAATTATTGTAAAGTTTCTCTATTTTTGCCTACATTTCCATATCCGCTGGATTGTTAAGCTGGATTAACAATCCCGCATGTATCGTGATGCCTATCATCATTTCAGTTGAAAGACGTCCACTACTGGACATAGGCCTCCCCCAAACACCTCCACTTCGACCAGTTCTGTGCTTCTCGCATCCAACGGGTTCCTGTGGCCTTCACAAGGTCGTCGGTCCACCTTGTGGGAGGCCTTCCAACGCTACGTCTTCTGGTACGCGGTCGCCAATCCAGAACCTTTCGGCCCCATCGGCCATCTGTTCTGCGAGCAATGTGCCCTGCCCACTGCCACTTAAGTTGATGCCAATGAATTGGCATAAAACGAATCCTGTCAGATAATCGTTTTACAACGAGTTTTGATTAGATAGCACTACGTCACAACCCGTCACGACACGACACATCAGAGTATAATAAATATGGCTTTATTCTGAATGTCTGCAAAATTATATGCAGATTTATACGTTTATGCAGAGAGCTAGCAAGCTTCATAGCTGATGTTCCTAGGGCGGGTACTACGTTATAAATATTAAAACTGTCTGTACTCGTGTTCACAGACTCTTATAAATGCAATTTTGTATACCTAGTTTATGAGGTACTAAGTATTTGTAGCTCTACTTTAAGAGCGTGAAACGAAGAAAGTAGATTTATTGTGGAATAGGGATGTTGTTCTAAATGTATTCGTTCGAAATGAGAAATAAGTTTGAAAACTTAAACTCGTGAGTATTTCTAAGCTCATAAGAATCAGCGTCTGTAAAAGTGAACGTGGTCGTCCATCCAATGGTCATTGAGGATAATGGCATAAACCACCAAACGTGACAAATCCATGGGCGTTTTGGTGAGCTTCAAAAAGTAGTAAGTGTGCTGTGTCCATTCACAGTTATTTAACCTTTGATTTTACCCTATTGTTGAACAGAATAAAGGTCACCGTGATGCACAATCAGAGGTAACATACTGTTAACGTTCTTACAGACAAGGATCTTTTGGCGCCTGAATGACATTGTCAGGGGGGCGTTATAGGTAAACGTTTCAAAATTGGCACAGAAATTATTATTGAAAAAAACAGTGGCACTCCAGGAGTGCCGACAGAAATAAAAACTTGAAAAAGCATAGTAATTTTATAAATATGTTTGAAGGTCATTCTTCCCAAAGAAAATGTACCGCGCGTTGATGTCTTTATAATGGCCAAAACCTAAAACAGAGGTGTCGCAGTGTCGCGAGTTCAATGCTTTTTTTTCCATCTCAAAAATGCATAACACGCCTAAAGAAATTTTCACTTCAAAAACAAGATAGTGTCTTTAGTTCAGATTTTGAGCACTTTCCAAATGATCCCTTTACCGTTGTTGCGCCTTTTACGGTACCCTGGAGCGGAGAAAGAGTGCCATATTCTTTGACTTGCAGGAAGAATTGAATCCCGCATACATAACCCATAAATCAAAATCAATCTGCCTAGCCTTTTCCCATGTTGAGGTCAGCTTCCAGTCTAACCGGATGCAGTATAATACTAGTATTTTATATGGTGCGACTGCCTATCTGACCTCCACAAACCAGTTACTCGGTAATACGATACCCCGTGGTAAGATTGTCAAAGATCCATGAACGACAGCCGGGACCAACGGCTTAACGTGCTTTTTAAGGCATGGAAACAGCCCAAAGTACTTACTCGTATAATTGAGTTTATCAATTACCTACCTAACATAAATTGCACAGCCGTTCAATAATACGTGAAAGGCTATAAATTACGCGCACATGGAACATCTGTGCTAGCTCGCGACAATTACGACCATTTTGTGTATAATGAGCTCCTTAAAAATGACGATATTTCTCGCTCAATGGGTTCTTAAGGGCGGACAAATTTCTTTTAACTCATGTCTTACATACCTACTTGTAATGTGTTCTCATGTAGTTAGAGTAGCTATTAATATTGGTGACTAAACATTTTGTAACAGTTAAGTATCTCGTTAAAATGATAATCAAGTTTTTAGGCTGATTCGAAATAAAGATGACGTCAGCCGGTCGATTCTGTAAAAATCTCACCGTGAAAACTTAGGTGAAGTGAGTTTGTTTTTGCTAGGAATTAACACTATTGACAGCTCACTCCACGCTCACTTCACCAACGTTTTCACGGTGAGATTTTACAGAATAGCAACGCTGAACACGACGGATTGGAACCGGAAAGTCTCAGTCGCAGTCCGAAGTTTTTTTTCATTTTACTTTTTGGGACATAAAACAGTTACACATTACAATTTTTAATGTGTCAAAATAAATTAAAAGTTTAGTCCAGTTAATAACAATAGGGTCACCTCTGTCATAATATGGTACTTCATACCACTCTTAGATTCTATAGATGCATAGCATAATTAGACTATAACGTTCTCACAGCTGGGACACAGACCTTCTTTCTGTGACAGGGAAAGAGTCGTTATCCACCACACGGACCCCGGCGGGTTGCTGGATATATAGACGTATATATACTATAAAGCAGTAGTGGCCAAGTGGTGACTGCCACGACTTACGAGTTGTAGGTCGTAGGTTCGAACCCAGACAGACGCTTTACTTTTTGTAAATTATATCATCACCACTGCTCTAAAAACGATGAAGGAAAACATCGTGAGGAAACCGGCATGTCCTAGAACCAAAAATTCGAAGAGACGTGACATCTACCAACCCGCACTGGGCCCGCGTGGTGGATTACGGCCCTCTCCCTCTCACAGAGACGAGGCTCGTGTCCCACCAGTGGGAACATTATAGGCTGATTAAATTATGTATGTATGTATATATACTATATAAACGTAGATCCCGTCCATGAAGATGCTAATGAAGGGTGATCTACCGATCTTCCTGAAGCGCAAACTCATCGACATGTGTATCCTGCCTGTCTTAACCTACGGTGCTCAGACCTGGTCGCTCACCGAGTCGCAAAAGTTCCGCTTTGGAGTTTGCCAAAGAGCGATGGAACGCAGCATTCTGGTTGTTAAAAGACAGGACAGAATTCGGAACACCACGCTGCGTTCCAAAACGGGCATACTGGATGTAGGAAAGAAGGCTGCCAGGCTCAAATGGGATTGGGCGGGTCACATCAGCCGCATGCACGATGATCGCTGGGCAAAAATCTCCACACAATGGGTGCCTGAAGATGAGCCCAGAAAGAGATGGCGAGATGACCCGGACGCGTATACCGACTTTCTACCTGCACTGTCAGGCTATGCTGGCGATGATACCTATGTTGTATAGAAAACCTCTGCTCACCCCGGGGAACACCTGTGCGGTAGTATATTATTTATGCACACACGTTTTGTTAAACCCTCTTCATACATTCACTGAAACCACAATTGAAACCGACCAATAAAATGTAAACAAGCCTCGATGTTGCTAACGCATCCGGTCATCAATCACGTGTCTAACTGATCGATCTCCGTGTTTGTGTGTCGCGCGATATGACCGTGCGATTTATGACGTGTGTCGCTCCAATACATCGTGTGAATGCTTACCTTTAAAACTGACTAGCTTTTGCCCGCGGCTTTGCATGCGTGGAGGTCGGAAATTATCCCACTGGGACGTATTATTGGGATATATAGTATCCTGTGTCCTGACCCAGGTCATAGTCTATTCGTGTGGCAAATTTTATTCAAATCTGTTTAGTCGATTTAAGCTTAAAAAGGTAATAAAAAAACAGTCAGAGAAACATTAACAACCTTTTAAAAGTTCATTGTACTCATCATTATGAACAACTTTACTAACTTGAAATCGCGAAAAATATATCAGCTGTTCCCTACATTTATGTTCGTATAACTCGTCAAAATGTAGGGAACAGGTGATTTTTTTTTCGCGATTTTAGATTTGATCCCATGGTAAAAGTTGTTCATAATGATGAGTACAATAACCTCTTAAGAGATTGTTAATGTTTTACCAATACCCTTGTATATTCAGTAGGTTGATAAGGATTATGCTTCTTTAGCAATTTACTCGCATAAATGAATTAAGTAAGACTCATATCTAATTTCAGAACAAGTTCGTCAAATAGCGTTTCGATTCGGAACACATTTTTTTGAAGAGAACTCTTTGCCCAATTTTCTACAACGATGCTCAAGTTTTAGCCTTGATATAAAAAAACTGTTATCTAGTTTCAAGCGACTCTCAGGTTCACCAATACCCGGGCTAAGTAGGAGGTAAGTATGTACCTACAGTCAAGGTTTAAATACCTTCTTCAGTTTTCAAATTCTATCCTTTATCAAATCAGAACACATAATATCTTTTTGGCTCTTGTGATACAGGAACTCCTAGTACAAGAGCCAGGGCTACACTTGGGCCGTTCAGACTAAAATAATACCCGTTTGTATCTGGAAGTGAAAAATGAATAAATGATTGTTATATTATTATTTTAATACCTTTTGAAGCTACGGGACTGAGCGGAGTGAGCAAACTATTGCATAGAAAACTGTATTTAATTTCTTCGACAGTAAAGATCAAAATAGGTAAAACCTTTTTAATTGACTGGAATTTTTTATGATATACTAGCTGACCCGGCGAAATTCGTACCACCTCAGAATAAAAAAAGTCGTTCCATACAAAATGTATGAGAAAATGAAATCATATCATCTGCCTAGCCTTTTCCCAACTATGTTAGGGTCGGCTTCCAGTTTGATGCAGCTGAATACTAGTATTTTACATGGAGCGACTGCCTCTGCGACCTCCACAACCCAGTTACTGGGTAATATGATAATACCCCTTGGTATGTCTGGTTGTCAGACTTTCGGGCTTCTGACGACCCGTAACGACTGTCAAAGATCCACGAATGACAGCCGGGACCATGCCGGGACCAACGGCTTAACGTGCTTTCTGAGGCACGGAGGGGTCTTGGTATGTGAAGATGGTCACCCATCCACGGACCAACCGCGGCAAGTGTAGCTTAACCTGATCGATCGAACCGTGCGGCTGTTATTACTTAGCCACAAGGCCCTATACCTATGAGAAAATGAATTATCTTCTTTATTATACTTCGTGAATTTTTCACGTGTATTATTAGTTATTCTGCTAATCGAGGCGGACACAAATCCAACAAATCGGAGATCATAATAATCTGTCCAGTCGTTCTTGAGTTATACAACGTTTAACGTTAAATGCGCAATACCTCTTAAGAGGTCATTGTACTCATAATTATGAACAACTTTTAGTATGGGACCAAACTTCTCTCAACTTTAAAAAAAAATCTGCTGTTTAGTACATTTTGACGAGTTATGCGAGCATAAATGTAGGTAGGGAACAACCGAATTTTTTCGCGATTTCAGCTTGGGTCCCAAAGTAAAAGTTGTTCATAGTGTTGAGTACAATGACCCCTTAAGAGGTTTTGCGCATTTAACGTTACACCTTGTATATGGTGTAACAAACTCGACTTTGTTTTATTTATACAGATGTATCAATTTTTTTTAATTATAAAATTAGAGGTCGCTCTCAGACGTCTGCCAGTGTCCCATTTTTAATTCGGCCTGACATGTAACTAAGATGGCTGAATGTCATTCTGCGGTACTGATATTGCGATGCTATATTTATTAATGAGTCAATAAAGTACTTTCTACCCTGCAATGAGCAGACAAAAATAGTCCTTAGAGTGACGTACATTATTATTATTTTGGCTGTGATTGTACCAACTATGAATGAATTACCATAATACACACACACTTTACAGCGTTGTTACGAGCAACGTACTTGCAATGTTGTCCAGCGTGAGAGTTTTACACCTAAAACTTTGAAATGTAGATTTTATAGATTTGTTTACAATGCATACCGGGATGGCCCCAATCGAACTGCCAGTACCATTTCACGTCATCGAATAGTTTTGTTTCTTAGTCGCTTGGTATGCGCATTGAAATAGGGAGTCACTAACCAATTTGTCAATTTTATTTAGATTTTTGTTTACAAATCGAAACGGAACTGAATAAACGCTTTTCTCAACGCTTGTATTAAAAGGGTGTGCAAACAAAGTTTGTAAAATGCAAGAACAAAACTGAAACTTGAAATCAAGGCTTATTAAATGTTTTTTTGCAAAATCGTGACACACAATCAATATCAACTTCCAACTTCATAAACGTAATCAAGATTAAACATCTACTACTTCGCGGCGGGTTCACGGATGAGTGCTAACGCGTGCCCAGCCGTAAGCGGCAGAGGAGGACACCGTGGAGTTTTAGTGGGTTAGAGTCCCACATAATTGCATTATCTCCCCGTGGTAGTGCAGTACGCATGAGCATTTCTCCGCGTTAAAAAAAAGTATCTACTACTTGTAGGATGGTAAAAATAGCAATATCTGAAGGCCAATTCCCGTAATTAAAAAAGGTTCAAAATCAAGTCGCAATCTCATCTCAGCGACAATCAATGTCAAAACCTTGTCAAAAATGTAGGGAACTTAGAGGTATTTTTGACAGATTAATACTAACATCAGACTGAACGTTCTTATGATTACGAGAATCGCCCTTCTTGTGTAAAGTAGTACTCCTACTATGTTCCTTTTCGAAGCTTAGCCGCGTAAGTAAAAATATTTCGTAGACGCGCTACGAAAGTCGTAGCGCCTCTACGAACTTGCTACGGATTAATCTTTAATAACGGCATGTCGGAGTAACAAGTGTTTATAGCGATAGCAACAACTTATCTTAGGCCTTTTAGTTATATCATATACGTACATAACATCACGCCTGCAATCTATAAAGGGTTAGGCATAGGTGTGTATCTATTATAAACCCATCTTTTGTCATGTATATTTAAGTCCCATGTAACAGAAGGGCGAGCCTTTTGCCGTCAACCGGTCACAAATTCAGATTCCGAGCTGCTACTGAAATCAACCCCTATTACTCGTAACCCTCGACCCTAAAAAAAAAGATCAAAATACCCTTTCCAACTTAAGTATAAAAATTTTAATTTGATTTAATGATTAATGATATATACATATCATAACATTAATCTTTAATTCAAATTAAAATTTTATTTAAAATTATTTTTTTTACTTTTGCGGACGAGTACTTCGACGTCTTAAGCTTTTGTTGAAGTGAAAACTTCTTTAGGTACGTTGGACATTTTTTGAGATCGGAAATAACCATTGAACTGCGCCACTGTTACCGTAAGCGACACTGCGCGTGTTTTGTTTAAAAGACGATTAAAAAATACCCGCTTCGGATGTGTTCGGCTGTCCTCGGGATGTAGGTACTCGGTTTTAATGTATATCCGACATGTCAGTGAGTGATGGCAAGAATTCTGTTTGTGTTTTGATTTCACTTCTGTAGGCACTCCCGGAGTGCTACTGTTTTTTTTTTGTATTTATTTGTTCATACATATTAAGTTAGTCGTTTAAAATTTAGTATCTAGTGTAAATAGTTAGTTATCTATACATACAATAAAAGATTTGTCTTCAATTCTCACAACGAAACAAAATGAATATAAAGCCAAAACATGTATTATAAGCTCAGCCTTATTTTAACCTAATCCTGTTTCAATACGGTTCAATTAACTTTGTTAATAAAGCAGTACACACATGAGCGGACAAATTGGCTGATAACACGTTTGTTGGCAACTTCCATCTGATGTAGTCTCCTGAGAGTCTACACTAAGCTTTATCGCCTCTGTGAGTATGTTTATGGTTTATACAAAGAGAATATTCGTAATGCAGGTAGTTTTGGAGAAAGCCAGTATATAATGACATTTATTATACAATACAACAATGCAATGCAATACAATTGAACACACCAGGTTCTAATCAGCAGTGGTAGTTTTAGGTCGTGGGTTGGTATCCAGGCAGACGCTTTACTTTGTGTAAATTATTTCATCACAACTGCTCTCAAAACGGTGAAGGAAAACATCGTGAGGAAACCGGCATGTCCTAGAACCAAAAACTAGAAGACATGTGACATCTACCAACCCGCACTGGGCCCGCGTGGTGGATTACAGCTCATTCCCTCTCGAAAAGAGGAGGCCTGTGTCCCAGCTGTGGGAACAAAGGCTGATTATGTTGTATACCTACAGTACCCGGCGATAAATATTGCACATCGACCTATTCGATCCTATCGATTTTATTTATACAAAGAATAAAAATAATTATCAAAAGAAGCAAATCATAATTGTTTTAACAGCTCCTAATAGATACCGGACTGTTTGTATTTCGTGCGACAGAGATAACGCTCTACGAAGCCGAAATTAGCCGATTGTCTCTTTCCAAAGGTCGATGTAGAATATTTATCGCCGGGTACTGTACGACATAATGAAAACCACCAATTCATAATGAAAACCAAATCACATGTTAAATAAAACCAACATTTTAATAAACTTGCGGGTGGTTTGGGGTTTCGCCCTTCGTATTTAATGAGAATTTGTTGATACATGTATTCCTAATAATTTACATTTGAATGAGTTTTAGATAATAACTACCTACTTTAATTTGAAACACATATTTACATTATAACAATGTGTTGAGATTTATTTGGCCCAGAACTTTTATACGTACCTACCTACATTAGAAAACAGTGAAAGGTTAGAAGTTAATTAATAATATATTGACAATGGTTTATTTATATTCCGAAATAATGACTTCTTCATTTAATTAGGTACTGTTAACTCTTGGCGAGCTAACGGTACCGTAATAAAGCGCGGGTTAGTATAACTTTGGTAATTATTCCTAGAACCAGAGGGGAATTTCTCGCAAATTTAAGAATTTCACAGTCTATAATAATCTCAGTCTTAATCTGTCAAAAATACCTCTAATTTCCCAACAAAGTTCAATAAAATACCCGCTTCGGGTGTGTTCGGCAGTCCTCGGGATGTACTCAGTTTTAATGTATATCCGATATGTCAGTGAGTGATGGCAAAGTATTCTGTTTGTGTTTTGTTTTCACTTCAGTTGGCACACCCGGAGTGCCGCTGTTTTTTTTAAAGAACAACACACAACATAACTACAACTACCACACCCACACACGTCACGTATTGGATTACAACAAATAACCGCTGTACTGTTTAATGTGATACTTAACCTAATCGCCATTCTGTCTAATAATAATACAAGCCTACTATTGCCCCTTCAGGATTATTGGCCTCTTCTCACAGATTTGTGTATTAAACTTTTGACCGTCACACGTCAAAAAATCAAAAACGTGCCCTCGGCGTCAGTCTGTCATGTAGTCGAACCGTGGCGTGCTGGGCACATTCTGGTTTGTATCTATACATGACTGACTATACATGACTGTGGCGGTCCAAAGGTTAAAATTAAATAATTTTATAGCAAAGTCTAACATCCATACATAATATTATAAATTCGAAAGTAACTCTGTCTGTCTGTCTGTCTGTCTGTATGTTACCTTTTTACGCCTAAACCACTGAACAGATTTCAATAAAATTTGGCAGAATTTTATCGAAATCTGTTCAGTGGTTTAGGCGTGAAAAAGAAAGGACATAGAATAGTTTTTATTGCCATACCTCGCGGGCGAAGCCGCGGGCAGAAGCTAGTGAAACTATATTTTGACAAGAATGGATATCAATTTATCAATAAAAATCCATGTCTTTATCCAACTGTCCGGATTCGGAGGAAATCTCGTTAAATACCGATTAGCGGTTTTTGCTTTCCAATCGTAAATGTAGCACTCAATCGTGAATTCGTGATAAAAAAGTAGGTACGAACTTCTCGTGTACAAATTACACACACAATAATTTATTTTTAAATATTTTTTTTAATATTTAACACAAGTTAAGCAATCAAGTTAGATAAAAATACCAACACTTAATCTATTGATTACTTATTCAAATGGTTTCAAATATAAAAAACTTTGTTAACATGTAATCCGTTGAATAATTTATTAGTGAACGGGAACACGGACCTTACCTACATTTTTTGATGAAGGTAAAACATCACATAATAAATTCTACGGACCAGAAAACTTGTGGCGGCATCTAGATCGCCACATGTGAACTACAAAAACTGACGTCACGCATAATCCTGCATCGCGCAAGCAGTGTTTACCGCACAACTAGCATACCTATATACTAAGTCCCGACATCAAACGTCGAGCATCCTATCAGACACAATACCCGTCTCGACGTTCCTTTTCTATAGACAAACCGGACTCAAACCATTTCTGCCCAAGCATGAAGTATTTATAGAAAAATACCTAGGTATGTAGGCATACTTAATCCAACTTTATCACACGTTATAAATAGCATTAGCCTAGCCCTACATATAATGTTCCCACTGCTGGGACACAGCCCTCCTCTCGGTGAGACGGAGTGGGCAGTAATCCACCACGCGGGCCCAGTGCGGATTGGCTATATGTAACTAGCTGCGCCCCGCGGTTTCACCCGCATAAGTATCGATTTCGTGGGAATATCGAGATAAAAAGTAGCCTATATGTTAATCCAGGGTGTCAGCTACCTGCATACAAAATTTTATCAAAATTGGTCTAGCCGTTTGAGCGTGAAGAAGTAACAAACATATAAACACACACACACACACACCAACTTTCGCCTTTAAAATATTAGTGTGATTACTCAGTAATGTAACTGACCATGGAGCGTCCACCCAACGTATTAGTTAGAGGCTCTAGTAAACTAATTGATAGCCGTGGCCCCCGGGACGTGTGTCGGCCTTGTACTTATGTGACGAGTTACACACATTGTGTACCTATAGGTAATCTCCGTTCGCGATTTATTTGCCAAAAACGTAAACAAATATCAATTAATAGAATTATAAAAAAAAGTTAAATTACTTTAATTCCTACACAATAAAGTTCAGTTTACGCTACAACTTCAAACATTTTTATAACTTTTTCAATAGTGCTAGTCACTCTGAAATCAACTTAATATTCATCCAAATAAAGTTGATATTTATTTAACTTGGAATAGAGTGGGGGTGTGCAGCACTGCGCACTTTTATTATAGTTGATAGTATTACTATCATAGTAGTCCTATTACGTCTACAGACAATGAAATTCTCTGTTCAGGGACGAGACATTGAGTGTCACCTTTTGTCCAGTTTCCTAGAAGAGCGGTCGCCGCTAGATACGTCAGATATCTGAAGAGCAATTCTCATAATTTTAAGAATGCTCACACTCTGATCTCAGTCTCAATCTGTCAAAAATGCCTCTAATTTCCATACTTTTTTTACAAGTTTTTGACATAGATTGTCGCCGAGATGAGATTGAGACTCTCTCTGGTAGTAGGATACTGCCGTAGTGACGGCTGTCATGAAATGATGACAGCGGCAAAGATTTAAATCGTTAGATTCGCCCTACCGCGTCAAAAGACAGGACAGTCGTGTTACTGTTTCGTTGATTTTAACACACAATGACGCAGTGACTTGACCTGATTGTCATGGAAACGCTGTTTAATAATGTTTAAGCTCACTCTTCTCAGTATGGACACTTTTTCGTGTGACTAAGTACGGAGATGGCAAATCTAGCGATTTAAATCCTTGGGCAGCGGGGTTTGACTTTACAGTGTCAAAAACGCTCTAGGAAAACACACAAACTTACTTTCAAAAATAATGTTTCAGTGACGTCATTCGCCAGTAAATTTCAAACGACTACAACGACGATTTACTTAGAAACCAAAACACGATCTTGTAGAGTTCACAGAAACGGAGAAAAAAAATGCCTTGGTCAATTATTTCCTTGTGAAACTTCCCATGTTTAAAAAAAAAAACACTTTTCTTAGGTCATATTATCCATTATCAATAGACACTACCCGCGGCTGGAAGCCCAGTAAGCAGATGTTTTCTTTCAATTCCATTGATTTATACTGAGAAAGACTCGAGTAAAACTTGGGATGTAGTTTTTACGTAATGGTTTGTAAACGCCTACACGCAGCTCGTTTCAGTTAGAGCTAAATCAAAACTTTTACAGTCTGATCTGTCTGAATCTGTCAAAAACACCTCTGATTTTCCTAGATTTTTGACATTGATTGTCGCCGAGATGAGAATGCGAACGTATTTAATTACGAGAATTCTTGGGCTTCAGATAGTAGTAGAGGGCCTAAAAAAGTGGCAATCGCTTTCAAGGCTTTCACTTTTAAATAAAATATGGCCGACCATCGATGTGTGACGTCACCTCCAAAGTGTTATTGATCAATCTATTACATAATACGGTGGTGTAGTAACACGGATATCAAAGTAACCTACTAAATTATTTTGTAAGGCAGTCTATTTGTGTATATGGTCATCTGTCCGCGTTTTGACGGCATCAAGTGTTTGAGGCATAGGAATCGAAACAAGTGTTGATCAAAGCTCGGACTTAGACAACACAGTCTACGACACAGACTTCCGAAATTAAAGTTATTTTTCACTTTGTAGTGTGTTTTTTTTAGGGAGTCGGTTATTCTTTTTTTTTTTTGTAAAAATAGTTTTTACTTAGTCGATTCGCCCACAAATTAACTTCGTGCGAGTCACCTATAGACAAAATAATATTATTTCAAAGTGTTGATTCACCCGTTTCGGGCGAGTAAGTTCTTAAACATACTATCGCTATATGAAAACTAGACCTTATGGCGAACAAACTTGTACCTAACGTACAAGGAGGTAGTCTGATTTATCAATATACACTGAAAAACCTGGATGAGACAAAACTGTACAAAAACAAATCGTTTTGCTTACCAATGGCAGCAGTTTTTATTGACAAACTGGGCATATAAAAAGATTCGTAAGCTAATTTTACCTGTGATAGCTACTTCCATATGGGAGTGTCTACTATGCAAATCTATGAGGTCTCTACTTCATTATTTGTAAAGTGGGGCATGGTCTAATTAGAAGTTCCGCACTTGCACTGGGTGTTAGATGGATCAGTAATCCCCACTTCGTGAAATTGTGATCGCAGCGGCCTACCTGGTTATTCAACCGATTGAGAGCTTTCCATATACGTCCCTGTAGATCACGCCTGGGAGGGAAATGTTTCCAGGAACAAGAATATGATTGTCTTAGTAATAAAGCTTAGCATAAGTTTTGTAATTTTGGTTTGTTGCAAATGGAGGAAGAACGGTAATCTGCTACCCATCAAATCACCTGCCATCCAATCTCTTCACCACCCTTGATTGACTGGTAGAGAATGCCCAAGACATGAAGTCCGCCTTTGTACCTTTTTGTGCGAAAAGTTTAAATAAATCTTATATATAAAATTCTCGTGTCACAATGTTAGTTACCATACTCTTCCAAAACGGTTTGACCGATTCTTATAAAATTTTGTGTGCATATCGGGTAGGTCTGAGAATCGGCTACTATCTATATTTTTTTATCGAACTAAATTTAAAAAAATCCTAGAAATAATCTATATGGTAAAACAACGTTTGCTGGGTCAGCTAGTAATAAATAAATAAATCAAAACTACCAGCGTATGTAAGTTTGTAGTAGACTTTGGAACTGAGACAGAGGCTTAGCAGCTGAACACTCATCTGGAATTTCTCAGTAGTAGCCTCGGTCTGTTTTTGTATCTAGTTGATGGCTATATATTACTTGGGTGTTACACATAACTGGTGAAAAGTACACCCTTCAGGGATTAGGTACAAGTGTGTTGTTATTTATGTAGATAAACAAACCCAAAAGCGAGGCCCCAACCTATTTTTTTGGTTGGGAAATTATTAAATAACTTCTCCCGTTCTGGACAAAGTGGGTGTCAGACTTGTGTCTTACTGACTAAAACCCACCAGTGTTCCTTCAGTTGCCTTTGCCAGGAGCCATGGTAACTCTTTCGAACAACCCGCGACCCCGGCAATACTAGACCCCCGAGCGTAGAAATAATACATCGGTCATAAAAAAAACAGCTTTTTAATAGAAAAGTACAATATCTACACGAAAAAAATGTATAGACCAGTTATTTTTTTTAAAACTACGAATAATTTCAAGGCCCCCGGCGTTGAAATTATTCTGTTTCGAATCAAGTACTGAATTCAGGTTGCGCGTCGAAGTTCCTGTCACCCTGCATAAAAATACCAAGAATTGTAAAAATTCACAAAGCACACATTACACTGTAATTATTTGACCAGCGTAGTAGACCAATTAAATTTAATCGTAGCGATTATTTTAACGATACGGGCGTCCACTGATCGATACATAAACTGTTAGGACTTTGATGAAATATAGTTGAATCCATAATAAGTATATTTAATAGTAAGGTAATAGGTAATACGGGCTGGTGTCCGCAACTCCACGTCAATGCGCGTATTTTGCGTACGTATATTTAATAGCATTTACAATAATAGAAAATACATAATATATATCAGTTTTATATCCAAATAAAATAATTTAATTTTATAGTAATAGCAATGTCAAAACTGTACCTAAATTTAATAATTTTTTTTTAAATAAAAACGAAAAGAACGGTTTTAAATAACTTTAGTTTATTCACAGAATTTGTATAAATATACTGTTTGTAAATTATTTTAATGTTAAAATGTCAATGTCGCAGTCATTTTGAATTTTATTAGCTTAAATACCTGCATTTAGAAAATGTAGCCAAACAGACCATTGCATCGTTTCCATGTTTGGGCGCAGTTGCTGATAGATTGGCTTTAGTGGTGCGTGTGGAGAGTTCGATTCCCGGACGAAAGAATATATTTTATTGCCTATAGTACAGCAGGGTTTATGGGTCTGGGTGTATACAGCATACAAGATTAGCTGTAAGGCAACAGACATGAATTCTACATCTAGAAATTCTCTTGTGACGACCTTAAATCATCATCTGCCAAGCCTTTTCCAAACTATGTTGGGGTCGGCTTCCAGTCTAACCGGATGCAGCTGAATACCAGTATTTTACATGGAGCGACAGCTTATCTGACCTCCACAACCCAGTTACTGGGTAATAAGATACCTTAAGTAAGAATGGTTGTCAGACGGTCGGGCTTTTGACGACCCGTAACGAATGTCAAAGATCCATGAATGACAGCCGGGACCAACGGCTTAACGTGCTTTCCGAGGCACAGAGGAGTCTTGGTAGGTATGTAAAAGATCGTTACCCATCCGCGGACCAACCGCGGCAAGCGTAGCTTAACCTGATCGATCGACCCGTGCGGCTGTTATTACTTAGCCAACAGACCCTACTTATGGCCTTAAATAACACTAGCCCACCATTGTCCCACTGCTGGTCAAAAGACTTCTCATACACAGAAGACATGAGCATTGATAACCACGCTTACTCAGGGCGGATCGGCAAATCCAGACTCTTATCGACCTCGACTCTTATTGACCTTGGCCAATGTTTTCCTCATAAAATATTATGGAAAAATATATTATTATCAATATATTTACAGCTTACCAGCTAATCGCATTACATAGACCGTTGCGCTCAATTAACTCTCGGGGGATGTGAAATAATGAAGTCACTCGGTACTAGGTTATATTTTATTTTTTAGAATATATGTGGGAGGTGGGGTAGAACCAAAAAGGTTCGTTATTATATTTTTCAGTAATTGAAACAGCAATACTTCATAACAATAATAAATAGCATATTAGAATTTAAAAATAATAACACAGTAAAAAGAATAACAATAATAAATAGCTTAATAATAATACAGTACTTAAATAAAAATTTAAAATTCAACATTACAACATTATTTAAGAAACATAGGTATGTTTCTTAAATAATGTTGTAATGTTGAATTTTAAATTTTTCCAGTTCAGAGCACCGTTGTACCGTGTCCGCTATCGTACAACTTCTGATCTATCGAGAGACAGTGCGCCCATTTTATAGCAAGATTGACAGTCAGTTACAAATGTTACAATACCCTTATATACCGGAAGTTGATAAAAATATTATTAAACAATTCTTAAAAATCATTAAATAATTTCTCTCTAACATATACCTAGTGCAAAAATAAATATCAACAGCTGTAGATACAAGACAAACAACAATCAAGAAATATTTTACTCGACTTACACCTAATAAATCTTTTATGAACTTAAAAAATATAAGTGATGAAATGTAGGTATGCGACATACATACGCTCCTTACCCCTTTGAGGAATATAAACGTGATATCATAATATCACGTTTAGATTCCTCAAAGGGGTATCCTCAAATCAAAAGGAAAACTTTGACATGTATCATAAATACATGTCAAAGTTTTCCGTTTGATTTCCTTGTAGAAACATTCTTTATTTTCCACGCCTGTGAATGGAATTTCAGAAGCGAGCTTCCTAACAAACTGCTATCAATAACGAAGGCTCTATGTTTGACGAATTGCATAAATCCTGGTAGATAATAAATGGCTGTAATTCATCTTGTAATTGAAGCTGTGAAAAAACCTATTCACATTCCATTGTATAATATTATAGGTAAATGCGAAAGTTACTCTGTCGCTCTGTTTGTCTGTTACCTTTTGAACGGATTTAGATGAAATTTTACACACGGATAGACCAGACAGGATTTCTTTTTATCCCTGTAGTGCGTTCGCAGGCAAAAGTTAGTATTAAATATGTCGGAAATACGTCATTCGTTTGACTATTCGAAACGCCAACGCCATCTGGTGGCGCTGGACAGAGTCTAGCCTGAGTCCGTGGGGGGGTCGAGGAGATCGAGCAGCGAGGTGCAGCGGCGCACTTGGACATTGGACATCGTACGGACAACATGTGCTCAGTAACTGTCCCGCGTTCCGTATCTGGTTGTGTCGTGTACCTACAGTGTGTAATTTGCTAGTGTGATTAAATTGTTCGTGAAATTATAATCTGATTTGAACTGCAAACGATTTTTCTATTGCGCAATAACCAACACATACCCACAGTACGCCCACAGTAGTTAAAATATGGCTGATAACAACGAGACACACTTAACTTCTCCGTCAAATAAAAAAAATAGATGCTGTTATACTCAAAATGGTGTGTATATTGTTGAATGCCATAACCAACTTCTTACACAATTAGGGTTACCTGAGAAATAGGAAAATGAAATAAGATAGAAAAAAATACATTTATTTATCACAGACTAAAAGGCACGCAACATATACCAAAATTATCTCTGAGATAGGTAGGTAGGTATAATATTATCTCAGAACGTTGACAGAATAATAAATGAGAAATACTTCTTTTCCTCTACAGACTCACTTGAACAAAGTAGCGAGCTCTCAAAGTTATTAGCGGTGTACATTGTCACTTGAACTAAAACTTTAAATTAGTAAGTACTTTCCGAATCACAATTAGGCTGTCACACGGCTTAATTAACATACAAATAAGACTCACGTGTGTGACTTACTATGAGAATTCATTTGGTTATCGTGAAAACTAAGTAGAGAAGTTGTTTTCAGTGAGTCGACCCCAAGTTGTCATCTGCCTAGCCTTTTCCCAACTATGTTGGCGGCTTCGAGTCTAACTGGATGCAGCTGAATACCAGCATTTTACATGAAGCGACTGCCTATCTGACCTTTACAACCGAGTTACCGTGTAATACATACCCCTTGGTAAGACTGGTTGTCAAACTTTCGGGCTTCTGACGACCCGTAACGACGACTGTCAAAGATCCACGAACGACAGCCGGAACCAATAGCTTTGTGTTTGATGGGCAACTGTCCGACGATTGATGTCGAGACGTTGTGTATATGTTAGTTGTGCGGTAAACTCTTCTTGCGCGTTGCAGGATTTTGCGTGTGATGCCAGTGTGATGCGTAGTTCACATGTGACGATGTAGATGTCGCTACAGTACACCCAGATTTCACCAGTTATATTTAAGTCCCATGTAATGGACAGCATGGGGGTGAGCATATTATCACCAACCGGGCACAGATCCAATCTCCGGGCTGTTACTGAGATATTCACGGAGTCGTTTTAAATAAATATTTTGTACAGATGTTCTATATCACGAAGTCCGTTTGGCTATGAATGATGACTCAACAATGGGTGAAGTAAAATGGTACACATTCGCGGAAATAGCCTCATGCGACGGCAGCAAGCGGCAACCGCTGTGGGACTGCGCTTGTCGGGATACGTCACTACTACAATCAAAGCCGAACGGACTTCGTGAAATAGAATATCTGTACCAAATAACTGTATCTTCGAAACGTTCGATACTGTACGATACCTACCTACATAACGAAATGGTCAATAAATGCCTGCCTCATGAAATGTTGGGCTTAATTAAAAATCAATAACAACTTGGTCACGCGTTTTCACGCAGACTTTCTATGTCCCATCTGTAAATATTTCAAAATCTACCTTAACAGCTTTGTAATAAAATTGAAACAAAAAACTTTTCAAATTCAATCAAGAATATTATTAAAATTCTGAAAGTTAATACTTAGCCGTATTAGCATTTTCTGCCTCATAAAATTTTCCAAGATGGAATTGGGTAAAGTGTATATATCTTTCGTTGTATTATTTTGTTAAGCAAATATGGGGTAATGAGATTTTAAAAAAGGCAAAAGTGGTAATATCGAGTGATTGAAATGCTAAACGTAATGTAAATACCTGGGTACGTGTGATTGTGGGTTTCATACCCTGTTTATTTAACAACAAGAAAAAAGTACGGAGAAATACACTGTTAATAGTTATAACAATGTAATATAACGCTACCGTTAACATTTAATAACATAAAAGCAGATTAATAAAAATGAAATATTGATCAATTTAGTCTTAATGCATCGCAATTGGCTTGCACCCTGACATTTGGCGCAGCTCATGCATTGTTGTGAGGAGCCAAACTGGCGCCTAAGGTTGTGTCTTTTTTGCCAAATTCTGGCATTGATTCCTCAGTAAGTGTGCCAGGGTTTGCACTTTATAATGGCTTTCATTACGGGAAACAAGTAATTTGCACCATTGTTTGTAAAAGCATCGTAATTTCTTGTGACAGTGGCTAGTAACAGTGCCAAAGTCGCCTTTGTGCACAGTGACCCCATGGCCATAAGCGTCAAGCTCAAGCGATTGCGGAGAAAACAAAAGAAAGAAGGTGTTCAGAGAACTTTAGTTTTCTAGAAAAACGGTTCCATCGTATAATAACCGTCACAAAATCTGTAATTTTCACCAGTATTTGACATTAAGGGCTGATTTTTCCAACGCCAGATAACTTTATCGATCGGATGAATAATTTTGAATTTTTGACATTTCTTTCATAATAAAACTGTAAGACGTCAATTTTATTCCACGAATAAAAATTATCGGTCGTTTCAACAATCAGCCTTAAGTTGTCAAAAAAAGTCATTTACTTATTTATTTATTTTAGGAGAAAATAAAACAATCTTTATTTACCCAAATTATCATAAAAACCTTGCACAATTCATCTAAGTAAGAAATAAGTAGTAAAGGAAGGTAACATTTTTGTTTGGTCTGTATCGGTAGGTACTTATTTTGGTTGTGACAAAATGATTATTTTAATTACAAAAAGGATTTTAGCTATTAATAACAAAGCAACAAAACAAAGTATAGTATACAACTACCAATGATTCCGTACCACAAGGCAAAAACGCCGAAAAAAACACGTTTGTTGTATGGGGAGCCCCCCCTTAAATATTTATTTTATTCGTTTTTAATATTTGTTGTTATAGCGGCAACAGAAATACATCAGTACAACAGAAAATTTCAACTGTCTAGTTATCACGGTTCATGAGATACATCCTGGTGACAGACCGACAGACGGACAGTGGAGTCTTAGTAATAGGGACCCGGTTTACGGAACCGTAAAAACATAAAATAGTGAACTTGATTTTTAACCGACTTCTAAAGAGGAGAAGGTTCTCAATTCGGATGTTTCGGATTCGGAAGAAAGCCGTTGTCAAAAAACGAAAATACAGAACCAACAACACCGACTTCCGAAATTAAAGTTATTTTTAACTTAGTAGTGTTTTTTTTTTTGGTAGTCGGTTGTTTTTTGTAAACTTTTAGGTTGATGTTAAAGTTGACATGGTATTATGCAAAATATTTAGATGCTAAGTTTGTTCATGTGTTTGGACAGTCGTTATTGTGTGACCGTTCACCGCTTTCCTAGGAGCTACGGATTCCTAGAATAGCAATGACAACAGATAACAGCTGTAGTGACGGCTGTCTTGAAAACGATGACAGTGGAAAAGAATTAAATCGTTAGATATCACTTTCGCGTCAAAAGATGGACGCGTTTCTGTTTCGTTGTGACACCTCTAACACACAATGACACAGTGACTTGACTTGATTGTCATTGAAACGCTATTATAAATAATTTGTGAACTCACTCCTCACAGTATGGACACTTTTTTGCGTGCCTAAGTATGGTGATGGCAAATCTAGCGATTTCAATAGTAGGGCAGCGGGATTTGACTTTACGGTGTCAAGATCGCTCTCTAAGGAAATAAATCAACTTACTTTCATAAATAACGTTTCAGTGACGTCATTCACCGGTAAATTTTGGACGCTCTTCTAAGAAAAAGCTTTAGGAAACCATCTTCATCTTCATCGGATGGAAACAGACGACGCGCGCGCGTGTCATTTGACGCAAGTCGCATCGCTCGAGGCCGTGAACTGGGACATAAGCTTAAATCAACATTGTACTATCCATTGCTGCATCTGTTTGCATGAGGAATGCTAAAGTGTTTGGTGTATTCTCAGTGAACAATGTAATTTTGGGCCACTCCGTGCCACGCATAATTTTGTTGCACTACACGGAGATAGCGTGGCGTCGCCGATATTTGTGTTTCGCTGCCAGTCCTAAAACACATCTGTTTCGGGACTCATTTTACGGAATCGTTTAGCTGTTAGAACGTTAGGACATTGATCAGTGATAGATAGATAGGTAGGTAGGCTCTTTATTACGATGATTAAGATTACAGAAATGAATGTAGAGATTTTACACAGGGTGTTTTTTTTTTCTTTCAACATTAGACACATACTTATTGGATAAAAAGCAGACTTAGAAAGCTTTAAATCGCTTTCAGCTTTTGTTACTTTTTTTTAATATATTACTTGGATTTTTATTTTGCTGTGTTTAGTTTAGTTTGTGATTTTCCTGTACGAGTCGCAATAAATACTTTTTCTTTCTTTCTAATTCATATTACGGCCCTCAACCAATCGTCTTGCATCCCATAACTCGCCAGTGCCACTACTTCGTTTTCACTTAGCGTTCTTTCTGACTTTTTTCCCTTTTGCTCGGCTCCTAAGGGTCGTAGCGTGATGAAAAAAAGCCTCTTTATATATCTTGCTAACCTAGAAGGTCTCTACCAAATACAAAAACACCAGCGTTTTAAACTTACATAAAAGGAGATATATTTAAGCATCGATACCTAGTAAGTGCACCATTCCCTCCCTAGTGACCATTTTAAAACCTAGTAAGTCACTTTAACCAATTCAAAACCTTTTTTACAACCATTATAATTTTTTTTACTTAACATAAATACTTTCCATAAGCTGACCAATATTACGTTTATGCGCTCTCCTATAAAATTTTATTTTAAGTCCTTACTAGGTTTTGAAATGGGGCAGCCATAATACTAGCTTTTGCTTGCGGCTTTGTTCGTGTGAAGTTTCTCGTTTTAACATAAAACATAGCCTATGACACTTAGGGATAATGTAGCTCCCATTAGTGAAAGAATTTTCGTTATCGAATCAGTAGTTCCGAAGATTACCCCCTACAACCTCACAAATACCTCTATATAATATTATTATATAATTATAGATTAGTATAGATAACATAGGTAAATATATTACGTCATAAGTTTACGTGGTTTCGTATAAATGATCTAAAGGTAAAACATTATTTAAAAGCGTGTTTCTTTGCATCAATCCATCGTCAACGTTAGGGAATTCGTGACGTAACGTGTTTTAATTTTATTAATTTTGTACAATGAAAACTTTTCCGGGTAAATTAATTCCCCACTGATTTGGATGACGGAAAGGCATAGCCAATTAGCTGGTATTTTTTAAATTTAACGTGGAATGAATAGAACTTTTGAATATATTAATCATTGTTTACAGGACCTAAGCGCAAAGAACGCAACTTTTAGAAACAATAAAAGTATATGATTGACTACAGTAAATAAAATCAGAAAAATATATGATATTATTCAGGATATATGCTAGTTAGATAGTGCGTTAAAAACATAATACAACTAATTTTATACGATAGAAAAACATCACGAAGATACCTCTAAAAACTTTCTTTTTACAATAAAAACCATACTTATTACATACAATAATTCTGTTTTTTGTCAGATTATTCTACAAGCAACATACTATAATACTAGATAATGTTTTAGTTTTTTAATCCAAACAATAGATTTTTTGTAATTAAATAATTGCTTCATATTTTGCAATAAATTACCAGCGTTATGTCATCGCGCTTCTCTTTCTTTTCTATGCAGTCCGATAGTGACCGCGCTTTAGGTCATGTAAGCCCCTTGATGTAGTTACTGCGTAGTTATGCGTTAATTGGTAAGACATTACAGTCATCATCTGCGTAGCCTTTTTCCCCAATAATTTTTGGGGTCGGCTTATAGTCTAACCGGATGCAGATGAATACCAGTATTTTACGTTGAGCGAATGCCTATCTGACCTCCACCACAGCCTAGTGCCTGGGTAAAATACCCCTTGGTAAGACTGGTTGTCAGACTTTTGGGTTTCTGACGAACCGTAACGACTGTCAAAAATCGACGAATAACAGCCGTGCTTTCCGAGGCACGGAGGGGTCTGGATATGTAAAAATGGGCACCCATCCACAGACCGACCGGGGTAAGCATAGCTTAACCTAATCGTTCACATTAATTGAATAATATTATTATTGTTGTTTTGAAAACCGTTCAAATTAATTAAATAATGTCATAAATTATTAATATAATAATACTCACCAGTCAACCTAAATAATATTAAATAATAATAATAGTAATAATATTAAATAATATTATTATTGTCATGAACCAAATCAATTTGATCTATTCCTTTTAAGTCGAGCTAACAGAAGACCATAAAGTATATTGATTGGTGTTGAGTTTAATCAGCACTGCACACATGTGCACTTAAAATCACAATCTGGACAATTTTGTAAGATATTGCTAATCCTTTGCATCTCACACACAAAAACACAAGATACAGACTAACTGTCTATTTTGAGGCTCTCGTAAATAATATATCCATAGGACAATCTAGAGTCTAGACAAAATCAAACTGGTTGCTAATTTAATTGTATTTTTTTTTGTTTTTCATTTAAATTGATTTACATTCTGTAACTACTTCAACTCACACCCTGACTTATTACTTGTATTTTTTTTTTATTTAAATGAAAATCGTTTACTTTTACCATGTTTGTAAATATGTGAGCACCATGTATCTATCAGATAATTAATTTATATGTCATGGTTTCATTTTTAATTCTTTTACCTATTGTGGTATAGTAATTTTAATTTAGGTGCATGTCTTCACATATTATTATTTTATAATTAATGTATGCAAAATATTGCAAAACATTTTAAAAGAGTAACGGTGGATTTTCTTGCCCATTCTTCTCTATACTACCTTTTGGAATGGGCGACTAGAATCAATTCTATTTTGTTATGTGCCTATTTGAAATAAATGCTTGACTTTGCTTGACTTTGTGACTTTGACTTTTAAGTAGTTTTTTTAAGCAACTCCATGTAGTCTCAACTAGCTGTTAACTAACCCGTGAACCTGCTTACTGCATTACATGGACAGTCAATATTTTCTAATTACTAATGTTCGATAAATTTGTCGGGAATAACACAATGTATGTTGTTGAACTGTCAAATTGAAAGCTATTGTAACTGTCAGTGTGTTACGCAATTGTCCTGCTGGATACAATGCGTGCCACGAAAGATGAGACTTGACACACCACGTGGTTTGACATGCGCAGTACACGATTTTAGGTATCTTTAGCGGTATGAGGTCTGAGTGCGGGACGGGACCGGACGTCATAGGGGCGGCGGAAAGAGCGGGGGAGGCGGGGTCAAGTCTCATCTTTCGTGGCACGCATTGTACATTCAGTCAGAATTTTTAACTTACTAATAAAGTAGGTACCAGCGTCGCGAACTTGGTAGGTAAATTTAATGAAGTTAAAACAACGAATGACGCAAGAAAAGCTAACGTGTGAATAGGTAATGCAGAAAGCGTTTTAAACACAATTTTCTTTTAGTTGAACGTTTACAATAAAAATATTCAAGATAAAAGCTTAAAGTATATAGTATGTACTAACTTACATAATAACCGGAGGTTCGTGCTTTAAAAATAAATTGGCCATAATTCATAGGCGGAAGCATGTGTCAAAATACAGTTCTTTATATACGGGGCGGGCATACAAGGGATGATTTACACTGAAGTGTAGTGACGTCAGTTCATTTGAAGCATTTACTTGATAGATAAGTAGGTAATATTTCTTGTTAATTACCTATTGCTTTGAGTTAGGTAAATGCTGTGGCTGGATAAAGTGGATGCCTTTTTTGAAGCTATTGAAGTCCTGTATTTAGTGGCCAAAACTATAAATGCAACTATCACCTTCAAAGTCAAATCATTTATTTCAAATAGGCACATTAAAGGCACTTTTGAACGTCAAAACTTATAGTAAAATTGTATTGATTCTAGTCGCCCCTTCCAAAAGGTAGTTTTCGTATGGAGAAGAACGGGCAAGAAACTCCACCGTTACTCTTTTAAAATATTTTACAAGGTTTTGTATACATAATAAAATTATATGAGAAAACGATGCACCAAGAATAAAAAATTGTCTACCACAAAACGTAAAAAGAATAAATAATGAAGCAATTACAGGTACATAAATTATGTGATAGATAGATGGTGCTCACATATTTACAAATATTGTAAAAGTAGTTGATTTTTCTAGAATTTTAACAAGTAACTCACAGTTACTGTAGTCACAGATTATAAAAATAAATGTCATAAAAATTTTAAAAATATAAATTAAATTAGGAACCAGTTTGATTTTGTCTAAACTCTAAATTTTCCTGTGGAGCACGAGCAGCCCTAAATGCATAACACATTATCAATCCCAATCTGAATCATTTTGATGGATATTGTTAATCCATTGCTTCATATGTTCAAAAAATGTGTAGCAGACACTATTTTCGAATTGTAACAACGTAAATAACGCAATGAATGTTGTTGAACTGTCAAAATGCTGCCATTGCTTCTGATAGTGTGTTACGCAATTTTTCAAATACATTTATTTTCTTTCTTTACCGTTCACTCTCTTGGGCAGCCATTCCGATAGAAGTTAACTCAATTTCCTCTGTATTGTATAATTGCATAGCACAGATGTGAGTTCTATGTATATACTATACCCTATGTACCATTTACCGGGTAATGTGTCTTTCATTGACTTGAATGTGCCCTGGCGACTGATAGTATGTCATGCTCACACAAATGTCTCGCTGACGGTGGCGTGTGTGTTGGATCATTTAGCTCCCTTCAAAATGGTTGAGCTGAATGGTGCCGATCTATGCGTCATGTTCGTGAACGGGCGCCGTCAGTTGGGGCTGGTCATCACTTAGCTGCCTCGGCTTATTTTTAATTATTTTAATTTTGAATTGTTGTTTTCTTACTATTTGCTGTACTCTGGACGCTTTTAACGCGTACGTCTTTTTTACACCGTTCTCACATATAATTATAAATTCTCATTAACACATTGAAGGACACTGAACGAGACACAATAGAAGTTTTATTGTTATTACGTCGAGGGGCGTTAAGTGTCCCGTAAAGTGTTAATGATGTAACTAATAATTTTGTAAAAATTTAATTTAAAAGAGTGTCCATGGAGTTTCTTGCCCGTTCTTTTCCATAGGTACCTACGCTTTGGAATGGGCAACTAGCTTCATATTTTCTGACTGACCGACTTTTTGACAATTCCAAAGTGCCTGTAAATGGTTTAATTGAAATAAATGCTTTGAGTGTGAGTTAGTTAGTCACAGAGTATTGTATTGATTTATTTTACTTCATATTTTTCTTCGTTATGTCCATGGCACGACAGTGTACCTATCTGTAAGTTTTTGTATTATCTCGGTTACTAATAGAACAAGAAAAAGTAGTAGCAAGATTGCTTTTTTGATTTCAGGTACAATACCAAATTGGGTGTCAATTAAATGGTTAGCATAGTATTGTTATTTCTGTGAGCAGAAAAATATAATCGGTGAGCAGAAATAGCTAATTGGTCAGCAACTCATGGTCAGCAAACATTTCAAAATCAATCAGCAATTTATGTCATTCTGGATGGCTGTAATTATTTTTGTACAGCATAAGGTGGTCGATAATAATAACGACAAACGCACATATAAACTTTTATTAGTGGAGAACGTGCTGATATTAGAACAAAAATGAGTGACTACGAAAAGAAAGAACTTCACTCGCTCTTGCATCCAATGTCGACGGAGCCCCGCTTCGCGGGGCTCCTATTTCTGTGAAAAGGGTTTAAAGTAACCTAACAAAACCGAACCTCGGGGTGGGAACATCATATGAACATTATACATTTTGATCAACAGCGCAAATGTTGTTATCGCAAATAAATATTCGATGAAATGAAAATTATGTTACCTTTTCACGCCTAATCCACAAAATCTTGCCGCTCAAGTAGTTATTTTGCGGACTGAATGTTTATTATGCAGACTCATGTTATTGTTGGCTGCCTATGTATGATTTAATTTTTGACCATTATCAAAATTAGTTGCGGAACAAGAATTGCTGCCTGATTTTTTTTTATTGCAAACAAAATCTTTGTATGCTGACCAAATTATTTAAATGCTGCTTTTGGGTGGCTCGCCAAATTTTATAATTGCTGACCCATTTAATTACATTTCTACCAAATTCATATTTTGAACATGTTTTTGTAAGGAATGTTTCTTTCAAAATTATTTAGAAACTCTGTTTCGTAGGTAGGTACAGACGCCAGCACATCAAGCTACTACAATTTGTCAAATTTCCCTAATAGATTTTCAACATTATCGCTAAAGTATAATGTTCAAAGTTGATTGGGAAAATTTAACAGTTTCGGGTAGCTTGATGTGCTGGACTGCTGGCGTCTGTACATTCATAAAGAAAAGCAATAATATCGAAACGTAACAGAATGCCAACAGTGTAAACCTACCCTTAAGTTCAACATGCAAGACAGCAAATTATGCAAAACATTTGAACTTCTGAAAGCAACGCAATTAGAAGTCTTGCATGCTTACGTGTGGAGCACCATATCGGTGTAATACGGACCAATTAGAGTCAATGTGGTGTGCTGGTGGAGTAATTTAGCTTTCCAAGTATTTTAACTGTAAGTACCTAAATTTTTTAAAGAAAAGAAAAGTATTTGATTTAGGACGCGCACAGGAGATACAAACGGTAAAACTCGTCTGATAGTGTCAATACTCGTATTACAATTCCTTTAAGAATCTAAAATAAACTGTCGTTTAGAAGTTAAGAACTGATCTTCAGACGACAGATATCTTTTATCCGTGGAATAAAACTGACGTTTGACAGTCTGGAAACTGTCCAAAATTATTCCTCGGATAAAGCAATCGGGCGTTGTGAAAATCGGCAATAAAACTCATTTTTCCGTTGTCATCAAGGACTGTTAAAAAGTAGCAATTTCACCTTAACATACACTTACATCATCACCTGCCTAGCCTTTTCCCAACTATGTTGGGGTCGGCTTCCAGTCTAACCGGATGCAGCTGAATACCAGTATTTTACATGGAGCGACTGCCTATCTGACCTCCACAACCCAGTTACTGGGTAATACGAAACCCCTTGGTAAGACTGGTTGTCAGACTTTCGGGCTTCTGACGACCCGTAACGACTGTCAAAGATCCACAAATGACAGCCGGGACCAACGGCTCAACGTGCTTTCCGAGGCACGGAGGGGTCTCGGTACGTAAAGATGGTCACCCATCCATGGACCAACCGGGGCAAGCGTAGCGATCGACCCGTGCGGCTGGTATTACTTAGTCACTAACCTCTCTCTTAACATAGACTTACTAAAATCAATATAATAATTATTTAGTTATACTGTATAACCCCTTTTGAACGCCGCAGGAACCCATTGGATGCGAGAAGCACAGAACCGGTCGAAGTGGAGGTGCTTGGGGAGGCCTATGTCCAGCAGTGGACATCTTTCGGCTGAAATGATGACTGTATACCCAGAAAGGTTGGGCAGAGATGCATCTCTACTAGGGTTGCCAACTTTTTGTACGAGAAAAGAAGTATATCAAGGTCGGAGAAATAAAATAAACAGTATTTTACAAAAGAAAACAGTATTTTATTTTTTTGTAGTTTAAAAAAAAATTGTAAGTTCATACGCAGTTTAACAATTTATTGTCATTTTTAAAATATTCATATGCCTCTCTACAATTTAAGTTTAGATTGAAATAAATAAGGAGCTCATTTTTTATTAAATCAATGGAAGCTCTATTTCTGTCATCCCGCCACTTTGCATTCATTACAGAAAATACTCTTTCGGTGAAGGCTGAAGTGGCGGGGACAGAAAGAGTTTTGAGTTTGAGTTAATAACTTTTCAAAATTTTCAAATGTGACCAAATACTTTAGTGACAAATGACTGATCAAAGAAAGCCAATTAGTTTCATTGAAATCAAACCATTTCTCCAGATATAAAATAGATTCATCAATAAAAAGTAAGTTATTTACAGTTCTGTTAAAATCATCTTAGGTGGACTCTGCAATAGCTTTAAAGACTTTTTTTGTTTCATGGCCACAATATTTATCATTTTTTACGGCTCCGGATACCAGCGGACATAAAAACAGTATTTTGTATACTTTTTTTTCATCAAACAGTAAAAAGTATAATACGAACGAAAAAAAAATATAATACTGTTTTTAACAGTATGGTTGGCAACCCTAATCTCTACCCCTTTTTTTTTTTTTTTTCAGGATGGGAAATCATCAAATGACTCCTCCCGCTCTGGGTGGAGCGGAAGGGAGTGTCAGACTCTTACTGACTAAAACCCACCCGTGTTCCTTCCTTAGTCCTTTATGTTCCGGGCCAACGGTAACCCTTTCGGACAATCCCGCTGGCCCGGCAGGCTTCACATTTCAGTTATGTTTAAATCTCATGTAATCTCCCCATCGCGAGTATGCTAGAAGAGATTTCTTTAAAAATAAGCATCACCTTTGTACTTACGTATTTTTCCGTTCCTTCCTTCTTGTCTGTTTATATGTTGTTTATAAATGGTTAAATAAAGATATAATAGGGCCTATTATCATCGAATGTGCACAAATCTGGACTCCAGGCTGCTCAAATAAAAAATGCTAAATTCCAAATAAAAATACCCAATAACACTCTACCATACACGACCATACACTAATAAAACCTTCAAACATTTAATAACTTCGTAAATTATGTTAATTAAGTAGTAGCAATACATTCAGCGCGACCTTTCAGAACTAATACATTAAGTTTTCGTGAGCCACATACATAGAGTGCTTTATTGGGAATAATTATACCTTGTAAGGAAAATGTGAACTTTTTGACAGTCAGTTTTGTAAAAACGGAGTAACGTATCTTTTCAAAAGGATAGCCATGGTTTATAAGAAAGTTCAGAAAGAGTTTGGAGCTTTCTCTTCTTCCCACGACATTTACGCGGGCGAAGCCGCGGGGCGCAGCTAGTTAAATAATAAAATACAATAATAATTTCACCCAAAAAATCAGATTGAATACATATTGTCTCAAGCCTGTTTCGCATCTATTTGCTAACATCTGGCACCACTGTGACTTTTCCCAGTTTATCTAAGAAACTACTGATGCTGATGGAAAAGGTCGTTATGAAATGTGTGGACTTATTGGAACGCGAGTTACGCAAGTTACGCAGTACCTACTTAATATTTTATGCTCGTTTCAATTTGTAGCCCACAGGCATTACCTACCTACAACTTTCCCAACAGCTAAGTATTTAATATGATTATAATATCTTCGAACTGACTAATTAATTATTATAAAGTTTTTCATTGGTATAGGCTGAGCATAGTCTTGTAACCAGTTCGGGAACTGTAACATCTTATCATAACCACCCTATAATGTTCCCACTTCTGGGACACATGCCTTCTCGCTGTGAGAGGAAGTGGGCCATTATCCACCACGCGGGCCCAGTGCGGGGTGTTAGATGTCACATATCTTCGAATTTTTGGTTCTCGGACATGTCGGTTTCCTCACGATGTTTTCCTTCATCGTTTTGAGAGGCTGGCAGCATTATCACGTTGGGTGGCTGTGCTGATTTTTTGAGCTATAAATAGGCCAGCCCTCTGGTCGCGTGAAGATTCGACCAACCGCTTGGCAATGTCCCGAAATACTCGATGAGCACTCAGACCCCAAGGCTCTGATGTTTCAACCTTAAACGGCTCAAAAATTTAATCTGAAAAGCTTATTGTTAATGTTGCTTGCATGCATTTTGCGTGTTTCGTCTTTTAATTCATGGCCAACATAGATAGAACTTAAAAAAAAAATGAAACTAGAAATATAATCCAAAAGAAACATAATTATAACCTTTTAGACTTCGAGGTCAAAGCCGGGATTAAAACCCTCATAATAGGTACCTACCAACAGTAATAGCTGTGTTTACCCAATTAAATAGTTTGATTAAAACCCTTCCATAATAATCACTGACCACCATTTTCCTACTGACATCGTTTCACCACAGCCTAATATAATACTTATGTAGATATTATTGTAAACATAAGGGCGCTTTTATCGTTCACATCATCTATACTAATATTATAAAGCTGAAGAGTTTGTTTGGTTGAACGCGCTAATCTCTGGAACTACCAGTCGGATTTGAAAAATTCTTTTTGCATTTGATAGCCCAATTCTTGAGGAAGGCTATAGGCTATTTAACATCACGCTATGACCTTTAGGAGCCGAGCAAAAAGAGGGCAGGCGATGCGATGCGACGGGGTGGGTCGGAGTAACAAGAAATTTCACGTGGACGAAGTCGCGGGCAGAAGCTAGTTTCAAATAAAAGACGTCCACTACTAAACATAGGCTTCCCCCAAGAATCGCTACTTCGATTAGTTTTGTGCTTCCCTTCTTCTTCTTGATTTTTGCGTCCTCGACCTGTAACATTTCTTTCTACATTGCCATCATTGTTGATGATTGTGCGTTCTAGATCGCTCGTGCCGTTGCTCGATAAAATGTTACTCCAATACGCTCATTGATTTTTAAAATCAGGTTGTACCAAAACATTGAGGGTCGTGTTCGACGTACGGTTCGATGAAATTATAAAATGGCGAATGCTCGATGTTCTGTTACAAATAAATACTCACCTTTTGGTTTCAGAAAGGAATAGACGATGAATGGCCCATGTATTTTAACTTTATGGGTACCATTTTTTCTGAATGGGCACAATGACCATGTAATAATTGTGTGTGTGTAAAAGATCCTCGATATCACATTCCTCTGAATTTTACTAAGTAGGATTTATAACGCAAGACGTACGATATTATTGCATTCTATGAGGTGACACCTTTTTGAAGTCAATGCAGTGTCCCGTATTTTGGCGTCGCTTGCCTCGTCAGATAGTTTTGTTATCATTCCATGTCACATATTTGTGCTGCCACTTATGAACTGCTTTCCACAAATGATTAAATATATGTATTTGCTGTCATCTTGACGATATCCTGCCCGTGACTTCGTCCTCGTGAAATTTAGGCCCCCGACCCGCCGCGTCGCATCCTATCGCTCGTGCGTGCTATTACTTTGTTTTCTGACTATCTTTCTGTTTTCTCGGCTCCTAAGGATCGTAGCATAATGTTAAATAGCCTATAACCTATCAAGAATTGGGCTATCGGATGCAATTTTTTTTTTAAATCCCCCTACTTTCCAGAGACTAGCGCGATCAAACAAACAAACTCTTCAGCTTTATTATTACTAGATGTAATTAGAAGATGATGAATCATTAAATCAGATATTATTGCCGAGCTGTCCATAGCTATAAATTTATATGGCTGTATAATGGTGATCTTATAAAGATTCCGTTTTCCTTGAAGGTTGGAACCTTATTAATATAAAAAAATACGCCAATCAAACACCTCAAACTCGATTCGGCCGTACCTACTCATTGAAGGCTATTCAATCCTGAGGGTGACCTAGGGTCAATCGATACACACGGCTCTAGGCAAGCATTAAATGCCACTTAACATTTATACATAGCCACGCAATGTCAATATCGTAACGTTTCAATTCAGTGATCTTTAATTATTTACTGGGTGTAATAATGGGTAATTTTCGTTAATGGCTGATAAAGTAAAATGACCTTGAGTAAGGGCAGCGAACTTTGGTCACACTGAGAGCTGTAGTAAAGGCGTTTTAGTTGGTTAAACGGTTTTTAAACTTTCGGTAAGGTGTCCTTAGACTTATTTTTTTCGAATATGGATTGTCTGAAAATGGTTGTTGACCCATCGATGTTCCATAAGAAAATTGTACTCGAAACGACAACAAACATAATTTTAGGGAACCAGTCATGATGTACGAGTATGTAGGTACTGACAAGACAAGACATGGTGCGCCAAATGAATTGAGATTACGGGAGGTGATGATGATGATAACGATCATTCTGTAGGGTCGTCAAGTATTACGTAAACTGTTGTAATCATTCTGTTGTTTTAGGTTATCATTACAGCCAAAAGACGTCCACATAGACCTCCCCCAAGCACCTCCACTTCGGCCGGTTTTGCGCTTCTCGCATCCAACGAGTTCCTGCGGCCTTCACAAGGTCGTCGGTCCACCTCTTGGGAGGCCTTCCAACGCTACGTCTTCCGGTACGCGGTCGCCATTCCAGAACCTTTCGGCCCCATCGGCCATCTGTTCTGCGAGTAATGAGACCTGCCCACTGCCACTTATGTTTGGCGATTTCCCGGCAATAGCCCGACCAAGGCCCAAGGCCCAACCGGCCAAGGTGACCGGCATATCGGTCACCTTGGTTCTCCTGCGGATCTGTTCATTTCTGATTCGATCACGCAGGGAAACTCCAAACATAGCCCTCTCCATTGCCCTTTGGGTGACTTCAGCCTTCTAATAAGGCCCTTTTGTTTAAGATTATGCCATCTGCATAACCCAAATTTTAGATTTTGGAAACATGGCAAGAAGTGATTATATTTATTGTGTCAGGCCATGCAAAAAATCTAAAATTTTAGAAAGAATAAAAATGAAGTTATTCTCTCCTCAAACTTTTCGAGAATACCACAAAATCCCCAAAATCGTACACATTAAGGAACCAGATAAATAAACTGGCGTATAAAACATAAACAATGGCCCATAAATCGTGGTGGAGTATAAATCAAGTAGTATCATCGATGTCGAGGGCTACGTTATCGACATGTTCGAGTAACCTTACTAAAAATTAGCAGGATTTGCTCTGTTGTGATAGGTGCTCTTACGGTACTGGTGCAAAAATACAGATTTTTAAGGTAAGGCCGTGATATATAAACGTTACTTAGCTCGTGCTTGGATATGTTCCCGTCTCTATCTTGCACTTATAGTTTGGCAGCTGTGCAACAGTGACAGGAAGATTAGCATAATTACGTGCTAAGTAGAATTCAGAAAGGTGTTGTGGTACAGACCATTAAACTGAACAACTTTCTCCAAGGGAACAACATCACTATCGCGAAAAAAATTATTAACTGTGCCATACATCAATGAATACCTACTTGACCCAAATGTATGGAACGGCTGATAATTAGTATGTAGATCTCAACCTGAGTACAGTAGACCACCGTTTATAAAGGATCGTGTTATGGAAAATTTAGGATTCTCTTTTGTCACGCATATCAGTGAAATAGTCTCGGGAAGCACGTCAAACCGTTGCGTTGCCGCGTTGGTGCCGCCTGTCATTAGACAGTAGAAAAAAAAAGATAATGTATTTATTGCGACTCGTACAGGAAAGATCACAAACTAAACACTGTCAAAAATAAAAATAACTAATTATATAAAAAAAGTAACAAAGAGAAAAACCGGTCAAGTGTGAGTCGGACTCGCGCACCGAGGGTTCCGTACTTTCACCGAGGGTTTTTTTATATTTGAGTTGATTGAATGAAAGGTAAATTGCGGTTTACGATTTATGACGTATTAAAAAAAACTACTTACTAGATCTCATTCAATCCAATTTTCGATAGGAGTTTGCATAGTACATCATAGCATAATGTACATCATATATTTTTTTAGTTTTATCATTCTCTTATTTAAGAAGTTACAGGGGGGAGGCGGTGGGCATATTTTACTACTTTGGAAGTGTCTCTCGCGCAAACCATTCAGTTTAGAAAAAAATTATATTAGAAACCTCAATATAATTTTTGTAGACCTATCCATAGACACCCACACGTATGGGTTTGATGAAAAAAAAATTTGAGTTACAGTTCTAAGTATGGGGAATCCCCAAAATTTATTGTTTTTTTTTTCTATTTTTGTGTGAAAATCTTAATGCGGTTCACAGAATACATCTACTTACCAAGTTTCAACAGTATAGTTCTTATAGTTTCGGAAAAAAGTGGCTGTGACATACAGACGGGCTGACAGACATGACGAATCCATAAGGGTTCCGTTTTTTGCCATTTGGCTACGGAACCCTAAAAATGAAACAGAATGTCCTAGACGTGGCCAAAACTAATCTTAATTAGTTCGTACACACACAACACCGTGGCCTCCGCCTTCCGCATCCAGTCTGCTCCAGCCACCTTCCTAAGGTCGTCGATCCATCTAGCTGAGGGGAGTCCCACACTACGCTTGCCGATACGCGGTCTCCACTCCAGGGTCCTAATTCTCCATGACCACTTAAAGATTCCTTAAAGCGGCTACACACGACCCTAAATCAGTGGCGATATCGGGGAAGTGGTGGGGAGGTCCCTAAATCGTACTTTAAATCGGCACGTGTATAGACAAATCGTAACCGAAATTTTATTGTTTACCCTAATTCAAAAATCACTTCGGGCGAACTCACGATTAGGGAGCATGGTCGGCACGTGTGTAGTGGAATCGGGACTGATTGACATAGTAAGTGCCAAGACAATGCCTATTTTTTGCTGCTTTGAGAGTGTCGGCGGCATCTCGGATTAACGAGCAGTCTGTTGCACGGTCGGTTACGTACTGACTGCCAGCGACGTGTGTAGAGAAGTAGCCGATTTCATACCCACTAGCACTGTCTCGATATCGCCGCTGATTTTAGGGCCGTGTGTAGCCGCTTTTCCTTCGAAACCACGTCAATTCCCTAGTTAATCATGATATATGCTGTTAAGGCCCTCTTGTAGTGCGGTGTGTAGGTATCATAACGTTTCCTCACTCCCCGCATAATACGTATCGGGGCATCTCTCTCTCTCGCAGGCACTGGCTAGCAGGCGTGAGCGCTTGAACTGCTCAATATCGTCTGATTTTTGTTCTTACGAAAATAAATAACCACTTATAATAAAAATCTTCCTTACCCAGCGCTAGAAAATATTAAAACCTATTTTTTGATATATTACTTAGATGGTTGCGTAATATAATTTTTTGCTAAGAAGTACGTTCGAAATATCGGTTTAGTGTCATCTTTGCGATTTTTTTTTATCGAGTCAATTATTAGTAATTACGTTTCCGTCTTTAGTCTGCGCTTGACCATATGTTCAATTTTGTTAAAATGATTTTTATTTTGCGCAATATTAAATTAATTAGATATAAATAGCTCCAAAAAACTTAAAAATGCAACAACCTCACCTTAACGTATTCTCGATAACACAATGAACGAAACCGCGCGAAGGCGTGGTTTGAACTGTCAACATACATGTAGTACGTACGATTGACATTTGGATTTCTTGTCGTTACAAAGGTTTCTACAAGACAGGATATTGACGTGATTTGCACGTGGTAAAATTACGCGGGGAATAATAATTACCAGACAGAATTGGGGCTGAGGACTCGTCTGCTTCACTAGCCAAACTTTTAACTGCTACCTACAAAAAAAAAACTAAATGTCTAAACTATATGTGAATTAAACTTCAGCACATTAATGACTAACAAGTTATTACAGTAGGTAACTTCAGCAGTTTGCAGAACTCTGCAAAATATAAGAATAATATTTTTTATTATGACTTGTACCTATACCTTGCAATTTCTTGTACCAGTTCTGAGCTAACTAACTTTTATTGAAACTAGACTTGTGCAGTTTTATTTATTTATTAGCAGAACTAACAAGAAATGGACTGAAGAAAACTTACCTTTAAAAAAAATATTGGTTAGGTCAGGTGTGCCAATTTAATGAAACATAAAAATATAAACATCTAAATTGAGAACCTCCTCCTTTTTTGAAGTCGGTTAAAAAATAATATAACGCTTGTATTCTCCGTAGCGTTGGGCAGTGCCGGGAGTGTCGACAGAAGTGAAAACTTGAACAATCACTTGTGTATTTTTGGAATCGTCTTATAAACAAAACACGCGCGGTGTCGGTTACGGTAAAGGCTCCTACACACAGGCGCGACACGCGATATAATCGCGCGCAACACAAAGGCACCGCTCGTTGAGCGACTTGCGGTGCCTTTGTATAAGCCTGTTTGAAGGAGCCTTAACAGTGTCGCGAGTTCAATGGGTTTTTAACATCTTAAAAAAATTCCCAACGCGCCGAAAAAAGTTTTCACCTCAAAAATGCAGTTGTCACACCTGGAACAAGAAAGCATGATTAATGCATGATGTCGACAGTTTGCCTAGTATACCGTCTTCATCCCAGTAAAAATTTAAGGAAAAATAATTTAATAAGTAATGCCATCATGGCCAAACAGAGTATACTGACGCAGGCGAGAGATTACAAAACCCAAAATGATGAGGGTCAGTCACGTGCCTCCCAAACCGTTTTGCGTTCTGAATACTCTAAGGACAAAGTTTTCTATCTATACTTGGGTATATCTGGGAGCACTATATCTTGGGTAATTTACATTCGTGACTTATTTTCCAAAAATATAAACAAATATAATTTTTTGGAAAAATCACTTTAATCATAATCGTAATGTATTCATAATCGTATATTTTTGTTATGTATTTTCTGGTGTACAGTAAAGTATATAATATAAATAAATAAATTCCTACACAATAAAGTTCAGTTTACGCCACAACTTCAAACATTCTTATAACTTTTTCTAGAATACTAGTTACTCTGAAATCAACTTAATTACCATTTAAATAGAGTTTATATTTGTTTAACTTGAAATAACATCAATGTGAAACATAAATTTTAATAGACTTTAGTTATTTGCAAGAACCCAAGCTATACTTATATCTAGCTACGTATACATACATCGTTTTCCTTCTGTCATTATCTTCTTAAATACATATGTTTTACCAGGGCCGTCTTAATCATATTGGGCGCCAGGGTGCGAAAATCAGCCTGCGCGCTGCGCTCCAATTTTTGTATTTTATTTTTTTATTTAATAGTTACTCTACAATAAAATTAGGTACATTTTCAAACATCAAATATAATTTTTCCGGCTTTAAAATCGATAATCTTTTTTATGACATCGTCTGTTTTGTAGTCAACTTTCAATTCGATAGGTATACTATAGCCAAATTTGTCAATCTATCTTAACTTGAGTCATAGTTAATCGTAAGTAGTTTTTTATTCATTTTAATTTCGAGAAGGTTTACGCATGGTAGGTACGTGTAGGTTTAAGGATTGGCTTGCGTTGCGCTCCCTAAGACCCTGTGCCCGGGTGCCACTCACCCCTTGCACCCCAGGGTAAAGACGGCCCTGTTTTTTACCCTTCATATCTTTTACCCTTCATCTCTAAAGTCAGTCCAGTTCTAGCCACATCATCATTCACACAATTCGTCCATGGTTTCCTATGGTCTACCCCTACTATTATGACCCTCCACATTAACTATCGTAAACTTACTCATACATATAATAACATCTCTGTGCCATGGAGGTAAACAGAAAATAGTTAATTATATGTAGACATCACCAATAAGACCCCCTTTTTAGTAAAACCTATTGATTTAGTAAATTTCATTCATTTAACAAAAGCGGTTATCAGCTTTAATTAAAGACTTGGGGGTTTATTTATAAACAATGATATAAGGGGGTAAACCCTTACCCCTACTAATAAAACGCCACCCTACCCCTACTAACCCTGACTAATAAACGTTGTCTAGCGTCTGAGTTACATAACGCTTTGTCTTCTTTCGAAAGTCAAATTAATGACGACTGAAAGAGAAAAATCGGTGTATAACTATTCATCTGTTTTATTACGTTTATTAGTAAGGCGGCAAAAATGTATGTTTAAACAGTATCTAATCACTTATGAATAAAGGGTATGACCAGTACCCAACATTAAAGCTATGTTTTTATAAATCCGTTAACTTTCAATTCATAAGTCGATGTAAAGCATAGACGTAAAGCTTCCCCGAAGAGCGGTGGCCTCATCTTATAACGGCCGTCATGGGAATTTGTCACCTTCACCAGTATTTGACATTAAAGTGTCAAAAAACGCTCTGTATTTGAGGCGTTATTGTATGACCGCTCACTGCTTTCTAAGGAAACCAAAGCTTTACTGCCCAAAATCCAGACACAGATCAAACTTTTTTTTTTCATGACCGTCAAGGGAAATGGTTCCATTCCGTTTATAGACCGAACCATAAAGGTTTTATCGACAAATAATCCCTGACCTACAACTTCTATAAACATCAATTGCCTTATGATTAACGAACTTTTAAAATGGAAATATGATAACTTACATATACCAATATGAAAGAATTGGACGACACATAAAACTAATTTGATAATGTGCGTGATAAATGATTGATCATCATCTGCCTAGCCTTTTCCCAACTATGTTGGGGTCGGCTTCCAGTCTAACCGGATGCAGCTGAATACCAGTATTTTACATGGAGCGACTGCCTATCTGACCTCCACAACCCAGTTACTGGGTAATACCACTAATACCCCCTTGGTAAGACTGCTTGTCAGACTTTCGGAAGTAGTGGCATGTAGCTCTAGGATAAGTTCAGTAATAAATAAGCAGTCACTTAAATAAGACGTGTTTCTCTATATCAACCCACATCACTGCATGGCGACCGTGACAGGACGGAATTCCGCGTAGCGCGGCGCGTAGTCAGCAATATAGCGATTAGTACTGGACGCTCGAGACCGGATAATATGATACCCCTTGGTAAGACTGGTTGCTAGACGTTCGGGCTTCTGACTACCTGTAACGACTGTCAAAGATCCACGAATGACAGCCGGGACCAACGGCTGAACGCTGCTTTCCGAAGCACGGAGGAGTATCGGTATGTAAAGATCATATATTATGGATGGTCACCCATCCACAGACCAACCGCGGCAGGCGTAGCTTAACCTGATCGATCGACCTGTACGGATGTTATTATTTAATCACGGACCGATAGATAATATTGTAAATGTTGGGTTGCCGACAGTAGATATTTTGTGGTTGTCCACAAAGGTAACACTGATTGTGGGATTGAGTCTGTTATCCATAATACTGAATAAAAATTGATGAAAATATTGTGAGGAAACTGGCTTGTCCTAGAACCATTCGAAAACACGACAGTTACACACGGCAGACACGACAGAAAGAAAAATTCGAAGAATTGACAGTTACGTCTACCAACCCGCACTGGGCCCGCGTGGTGGATTACGGCCCACTCCCTCTCACTGAGAGGAGGCCTGTGTCCCAGCAATGGGAACATTATAGGCTATTATGGTGTGTAACTGCTCCCTTGCTCACTGGTACTGTACAGTACCCGGCGATAAATATTGCACATCGACCTTTACCTTTTTTTGTATTTTATACAAAGAATAAAAATAATTATCAAAAGAAGCAAATCATAATTTATTGTTTTAACAGCTCCTAATAGATACCAGACTGTTTGTATTTCGTGTGACAGAGATAACGCTCTACGAAGCCGAAATTAGCCGATTGTCTCTTTCCAAAGGTCGAAGTGCAATATTTATCGCCGGGTACTGTACTTCAATTATTATTTTTTAAATATTAACAAAAGAATAAAACAAAACAGAAACCTGTACTTCATTTGTTTTTTTTTTTAATATTAATAAATGAATAAAACAAAACATAACAGAAACGTCACAAAAACCTCAATGTGTTTGTCGGGATGAACCACGAAATGATGTTAGAAACAACTTATAATTTACAGGTGATTTGATGGACAGATTCAAGGTGCTTATAAAGTTTTTCAAAACCCTGTCACCAGCACAGCTGTACAGTCCATTCACAGTTTGTTTGATGTTTAAAGATGTTTACAATAATCACTCTGAATGTTTAAAATAACCAAACATCTATGCAAACAAGATATACGCAAGTTCAAAAAATATGAATGTCACGTGATCAACTTGGAACGTTAATATCTTGGAAAGGTGACGCTTTACGGGGTTTGGTCCTAGTATGTTTTCTGTTTGCATTTATGTCAGCTATCAATTTGTATAGGTAACATGTGTGGCCACCATTTAAAAAAAAATGGCGGACTTGTAGGTATGCCAGGCATCGAAAATCTTCAATCCCCTATGAACTAAAGTCGCCATCCTATTTTTACCCGACTGCGGCGAAGCCCAAAAGGAGGGTTATGTGTTTGACCTGTATGTATGTATGTTCATTTCTTTGTTCCTCGTAACTCCTAAACGAATGAACGGATTTGAATAAATTATACGTCTTTTTCAATACAATTTCAATGTTTACCAACAACCCTATCAATGTCACTCAAGCGGCGTGTTAGCCATAAAAACGTTGCTTTTTCCCCTTACCATAAACAAGAGATGCTACAGTAAAATCCTCTCCATAAATTTTCGCGACTACTTCCTGAATCTTTCTCGTACATGAGCTTAATAAGGCTTGCATACGCATCCATACGTAAAAGATAAAAATACCTGCCTTACGTTAAATCACGTTTCTACGTGACGTATTATCTCGCGATGTGCACAGAATGAGACACAGAGGGGGGTCAGGGGAACAGAAGGGAGGCTTTTACGGGGAGGGATGAAAACTCTGTGAGTAATGGATGCTTTGGAGCGATTAGAAAAAAAAGCTTGCGGGACCTTGAAATGCTTCTAGGGATGTGACGTGTGTGTGTCTCTCTTCATACGTAACATTATGCACTAACAGTACAGAACATGCGCCTCAGAATAACTATTAAAAAACTGACATAAGATAACATAATAAAAACCTGCCAAGTGCGAGTCGGACTCGCCCAAGAGGGGTTTCGTACCACAAGGCATAAAACGCCGAAAAAATCATTTTTTTATACCCCTTTAAATTATAACTTTATTTTATTTTTCTTATTTGTTGTTATAGCGGCAACAGAAATCCATCATCTGTGAAAACGTCAACTGTCTAGATGTCACGGTTCATGAGATACATCCTGGTGACACACAGACAGATGGACAGTGGAGTCTTAGTAATAGGGTCCCGTTTTTATCCTTTGGTACGGAACTCTAAAAATCATTGCTTTATGGTCATTAACCAGAGAGAAAACAGGCGAGAGCGTTTCTATGGAGAAACGACCACCCGCATTTCCTCAGTACTAATATTTTTACCATAGAGATAACTTATTTCGTAAAAAGTTTGGAAGATTTGGAACCACCATTTGTAGCTACAGCTATTAATCTGTCTTATAATTAATTTATTGTCAGGCTGCAAAGCGGATTAACATACTGAGCATTTTAGGGATTTAAACGAGAAGGGCCTTTTCCATTAATTAACACTTTGAAGCCCAAACTAGGCTCCTTTATACAGGGTTATTTTTTAAAGACCAGCCAAATTTAAGGGTGTGGTACAGACCATCAAACTGAACAACTTTCTCCATGGGACCAACATCGTAATCGCGAATAAAAATTCAGCCGTCCCATACGTTTAGGTCGAGTAGGTATTGAAGTTTTCTATGGGACAGTAGAAATTTTTTTCGGGATTATGATATTGGTCCCATGGAGAAAGTTGTTCTGATTGATGGTCTGTACCACACCCTTAAATTTGGCTGGTCTTTGAAAAATAACCCTGTATATGTACCTGTTTCGTGTCTATCCTGACCTAATCTAATATTTTTATAACATTCAAACTCAAATACTATTTCGTAATCTGATTACGATTAGGGTTTAGTTTCTAAGGACTTGTCAATTTATCAATCTGCCTATCTTTTCCCAACTATGTTGGGTCGGCTCCCAATCTAACCGGATGCAGTTGAATACAAGTATTTTAAATGGAGCGACTGCCTCTCTGACCTCCACAACCCAGTTACTGGGTGAAACAACACCCCTTTGAAGACTGGTTGACTGACTCTATCATCTACTGTCAAAGATCTACGAATGGCAGTCGGGACCAACGACTTATCGTGCTTTCCGAGGCACGGAGGGGTCTCGATATGTAATGGATGGTCACCCATCGACAAACTTACCTCGGCAAGCATAGCTTAAACTTCAATAGACCCGTGCGGCTATTATTAATTAGCCACGAGGCCACCCAAGTATATAACTAACCAATAGAACAATATAATTCATAAGATTGCGTGATTACTAGACCTTATGAATCTTGCAAGTTTCGCCAAGTTCCTAATTAATAGTAACACGTAAAACGGTTTACGAGTTTATGAGTCTGTACTGCGACATACTTAGGTACGTTGGTCTGTAACTGTACGCTTATATTCTTAGAAAGGGTAGGTAAAGCTGTAGGAACTGTAAGATGTTCACAGTCTCACAGTGACTATTACAGGCAGATGGAGTTCACGGACGGCTCAGACCTGAAGTGCGTATGCAGCACCTCTCCGAAGACAGTAGTCTACCTTCCATCCTACGCCGCATGCCTGTGTCCTTGATGATCTTATGAGTGCGTCAGTAAGCGGAGTTCGTGCAGCTGAATTTTGGGCTAAGAAGAAGACAGGGAGATGGTGACACCGCAATAGTTGACAGTGGTGTACTAACTACATATGCCACGTAACTATGAGGTGAACCTACATCATTATTTCACCTTTTGTGGTAAACTAATTTTATTCTGGGTGCATCGTCTTCGCATGTAATTATATAATGAACCAGCTTCCGCCCGCGGCTTCGCCCGCAAGGTATGTCGATGAAAACTATCCTATATCCTTCCCCGGGATGCAATCTATCTCTCTGCCAAATTTTATCAAAATTCGTTCAGTGGCTTAGGCGTGAAAAGGTAACATACAGACAGACAGACAGAGTTACTTTCGAAATTATAATATTAAGTATGGATGTATACAAAACCTTGTTAAACATTTTAAAATAGTAACTGTAGAGTTACTTGCCTATTTCTTCTCCATACGAATACTACCTTTTGGAAGGGCCGACTAGAATCAATTCTATTTTATTGTAATTTTTGACGTTCAAAAGTGCCTTTAATGTGCCTATTTATACTTTATACTTTACTAATATTATAAAGCTGAAGAGTTTGTTTGGTTGAACGCGCTAATCTCTGGAACTACCAGTCGGATTTGAAAATTTTTTTTTGCATTTGATAGACAATTCTTGAGCAAGGCTATAGGTTATTTAACATTACGCTATGACCTTTAGGAGCCGAGCAAAAAGAAAAAAAGTCAGAAAGAACGCTAAGCAAAAACGAAGTAATAGTGCGGGCAGGCGATGCGATGCGACGGGGTGGGTCGGGGGAACAAGAAATTTCACGCGGACGAAATCGCGAGCAGAAGCTAGTTTCAAATAAATGATTTGATTTGATTTTATATAGGTGGAGTCCGTTCAGAGTTATTTTACCTCTGACAGCAGCAACACCAACAAACCAGCACTAAGCCCGCGCGGTAGATTGTAGCCGACACCCTCTCATAGGGAGGAGGCCTGTGTCCCAGCAGTGGGAATATTTATAGGCTAATTATGCTGAAAGATAAAGTTTTAAGTCTAATCAAATCGCTCCCCCCACCGAATAATATGGTAATCGACAAATCAAAATTTTACAGGAAAAATAAAAAACTGTTTTATGCGTATATCTCGGCACTGGTAGATCGTAAGGTAGACATTTAAACGTCAAAACAAAGCTAATTTTTTTACAATCTAATTTATATTATGATTTTTTTGTAATACTTTTATAAAATAAAGTTATTCACAAAAATAATGTTACTGAAATTAAATGGCAAAAGTATAGTATGCAACGCATCATTACCATATTATTCGCGTGTAAACGCAACAATATCGTAGTCAATATTAATGCATTATAGTATTATTCGTTGTAATACAGTGTCAAAAAACCTAACGGCAATATGATATTACGATATTATTCGTGTGAAATCCAAGCGATAGTGTATAATGTAATATTACATTACAGTAATATTCGTCGATGTGTGGTGTCAAAAGATTAACAGTAATATAATGTTGCAAATACATGTTTTATTAAATAATCCAGTACTTATTATTTGATTTTGCAGAAAAATAACAATAATAGAGGAAGTTGATATTAATACTGGATAATTTATAATAGCGTTTTATTAAAATTTATGAAATAAAACAAAGGTTTTATTATTTATCATAATCAGTCCTTTTATTTATTAACTAGCTGTGCCCGCGACTTCGTCAGCGTGGAATAGTGACTTTTCGGGCAGCATATATTTTGAATTACATATACCGTCGTTTGGGTAGCTAAAAATTTACTTTACAGTAATGCTTCTCTGTATACGATATTTGACGTATGGCCATCGGGGATGAAAGCATACAGGCTCCTAGGATTGCTAACCCGTGACAGAGCCACATACAACTGAGCGTGCGAGAAACAGCTGATAATTAGGTCTACACCTACAACTTTCAGCGTCTGACCTTGGGCTTTATTAATTGTCATCGCAAAACATAGACTGACTGGAAACTGGACTCGTTTAAAACTAAATGGAAAATTGTTTGGAATGAGAGGAATCCGAGGAATGAAAACACTTTTACCTTTTCCACACCGTGTTAAAATCTCTGCTTCTATCAGATTTCTTTGTAAATTGGTCACTTTTAACCTGGTGCCATTGCTAAGTTTTGGGGGGCTTAAATTTCTAAGAAGCATTATCGGTACGCCTACTTTTAATTTTAATTTATGTGCTGGTAGTCCAGGAGCATTGAGGGATTCTAAAAATTCTACTGGGTAGCTTGTAGATTTTCCTTCTTCCATGACTCTGTTAATGGAGATATACTCAACATAATCCCCCGGAACATAGCTCAAAATTTCAGCGTTTATTGTTGCTGCTTGGTCGTTTCGTGGCATCAAAATAGCTCTTTCGCAAAGCCAGAAATTTTCGCAAGTTGGTATTTGCGTTGCGTTTCCATACACAGATGATATGAGGTCTCGCATTGATGAAACTATGTTGCATAGGTTTTCATTAAGAACAACTTTTCCTTGTTCCTGCGGTAACACACCGTTACCAATCTCAAGTAGCAAATCTGAAAATTCTTGAGCATTTTCGTTGCCTCTAATTTGCGCACGCATATTTAATGTCAAATGCAAAGGTATAATGTAATGCCACAGTCGAGAACTCTTTAGGCAGGCTCTAACTTCAACAGCCCTTGTTCCACGTGGTATTACAGGGAGAGTCTGACGAAAATCGCCACAAAAAAGCATAGTAATGCCATCCATGGGTTGATCATTTTGGTTGACATCACGCAACGTTCTGTCTACTGCTTCTACTGCTTTTCGATTGGCCATTGTGGACTCATCCCATATAATAAGGCTACAATCACGAAGAACCTTAGCTTTATCGCTGTTTCTTGAAATATTACAAACAGGGCTTTCTGTGCGGTCTAAATCGATCGGAATTTTGAACATTGTATGAGCAGTTTTCCCACCTGGCAACAATGTGGCTGCTATGCCTGATGAAGCGACAGCAAGCGCGATTTTACCTTGGCTTCGTACCTTCGCCAAAATAACTTTCGTAAGAAATGTTTTACCCGTTCCACCGGGTGCATCTACAAATAGCATTTCTTCCAAAGTACTATCAACGCTCACCAGATCAAATATCAAACGCTGTTCATCAGTTAGCCTCGAGAGTGCGCGTCCATGTACGTACTCTGATAGTATACCTTAAAAATGTCCGCCGTGATTCTTTAAATTGACATAACTTTTTTATTTATGAACCGATTGACATGAAATAAACACTAAATGTTAAGTGAAGCTTACTACAATATATTAGTGAAAACGGCATCTAAATCGAATAAGCCGTTTCTATTATATTGTAAACAAAAATAATACACAAATATAATTGTTTTATACTTTACGTGGAAAAAGGCATGCATTTCTTACGCGAATATAATGGTAATCGTCGCTTACCGAAAAAGTTAACGATTGCATGATCTGTAATAACATGTTATGGTATTATTCGTGCAAAAAGTGTGTTTAGATTTTAAGGGAATAATGTTGTTATGTTCATTACGGTACCATTGAAATTATTGTACTTTTATAAATATACATAGAAAAAATACAAAAAAAATTACAAGATTGTAATTAATGCTTTAGACACCGAATATGCAATAAAACGAAAACTGTCGTAGTACCACATTACCATGTTATTCGGTGGGGGGAGCGAAATACTTACAGCTTCTATACCGTTGACCTTCGTAGAAACTGTAGGTATTTGATTAGATTAAAAACTTTCACATATTAATATTTTTACTTACAAAAATTATCTTCTCTTTGTTACAGATACGATAACGTCTATAACCGAGGAACCGGACTCGGCAGACAACCCCTCGACCAGGAGAACTCAGCCGCACTCGTCGCGCATCTCCGCCGGTGAGAGCGGTAACTAGATTCAACTAGTTGATATAGATTAGATCACACCCATTATCGTTATCATCACTCAGCATAGCCATTATTTTCGACCATAGCTACTGTTAGCCGAACGAGCATTATCTAATGGTTGCTGTACGCCGCCGCGCCGTAACAGTCGTATGAGGTCCTTAAGAGGAAATGCGGGTGGTCTTTTCTCCATAGAAACGCTCTCATCTGTTTTCCTTCTGGTTAATGACTATAAAGCAATGTTTTTTCACAGAATAATACATATTAACTACTTGTATGTCCCTATGTTTTCCTTTTTAATGATACAATAGTTTTATAAGCACAGAGCCCTCAAAAAATGCCGATTTAAACCGCTGTCAACAGAGGCCTAGTGTACAAATTTGATAACTATTAATGAAAAAAGAAAAACATAGAGACACACTATATATCCTTCTTATTCAGTTTATGAAATATCTTTTAAATTGGTCCAATATTGGACGAGGAAATAGGCGAGAGTCAAACCGCGAATTATGAGTTTTTACTTAGGCTTTTTCAAAACTCTCTCCGACCGCATTTCCTCTTAAGTTCTGAGTTGAGCTACACGATTACTGATAAAAGCGTGCTCTGACTAGACAGGTCCACACAAATCTGAGTGGTTCTTTTCTCAAATGAACATCTCAGACATAATGAAGACCATGGACATTACTGCATGGGCTTTATATGGCCCGACCAAGATAATGTCTGAACTTTAAAAGAGACTGTAATATCTGAGTTTTTTTCGGTTTTTCTTCTCAGCATAGTTTGAAAAGTTATGTTACGTTACGTGTCTTTTTAACTAATTTAGAGAAATAAATAATTATTTATCATTTAATATTTGTTCGGGTATTGCCGTAACGAAATTATTTACCCTTGTCCATAAAATACAAAAACCGATTGTCTCACGGGCTGATTTTACCAAGTCAGATATATTTTATTCGTGGAATAAAATTGACGTCTGACAGTTCTAGTATGGTTAAACTGTCAAAAATTTTTGCTTGGGTACTTTTTCAGTCATAATTGTTTTTCTTTTTCGAAACGGTCTGGCCAGTACCTACAACATACAGTGCTACGTTACGTATTTTAAACATACACAATTAAAATATTTAATAACTATTAACATTCTAGCCGTGGGATCTTTTTTTTTTGTTTTAATATAATTTATGATTTTTTTTTAACTTATGAAGTTAATATTTAATATTAATCAAAAGTAAATACAAACTATTTACACTAGACACTAAATTAAATGACTAACTTACTATACAAATAAATACAAAAACAAAGGACACTCAGGCGTCGAAGTACTCGTCGCTGTCATCCGGAAACGTGCCCAGAAGACTGGCAGCATTGCCACGTTGCATGGCAATGCTAATTCTTTGGCCAAAGAACGACCCATACTAGACCAGATGGCGAGAAATTTCCTTAAAAAAGAGACGCGCACTCGGGCCCCATGACCCGAGCGTTTCGACCCCAAACGGCTCAAAGCTGTAGTTGCCCATAAGGTTACAGTATTTGCGCCGTTATATACATATTTATGATTATTTGTTAACAAACCATAAAGCTTGTGTTGAATCAACAAATATCATCTTCCCGCGCGTGTCTAGTGCCTTATAATAAATTATTTCATGCCAATGTGTACGCTATATATTTTGTTTGAAAAATTCAATTTTCTACTTTAGGCAAAATTGTTTATTTTATTACTAACAGCGCCCCACGGTTTCACCCGCATAAGTCATATATCTTGTGGGAATATCTGGATAAAACTCCCTTATGTCCTTCTCCGGGACTCAAACTATCTCTATACCAAATTTCATCTAAATCGGTTCAGCGGTTTAAGCGTGAAGAAGTAACAGACAGACAAACAGACACACTTTTGCATTTCGACGGCGAAGTGCCAATACCTCCTAACTGATTTTTTTTTGAGAAATTCACTTTTTTTTCGTTTTGAATTTAAAGGCGTTATTCGCATGTTTTAGTGAAATCACAAAGTGTATTTTTATTACAACAACATTAAATTAAAATGTGGAAATACATATTACCTCCCAACTAAAACAACGTGTCTATTTTTGAATGTTTTTATCCAGTATGTGTAAATTTTTGACTTTCTCAGTTAGGAGTTATTGGTACTTCGCCGTCGATTTATAATATTAGTATGGATTTTAACAGACTGATAACAACTTGTAATAACCGCTGTACTATTTAATGTGATAAACCTAATAGCCACTACCATCGTATTATGACGAGTTATTCAAATCATAAAGAGAGGGGCCCGTGGCTAAATAATAACAGCCGCTCAGGTTGCTCGATCAGGTTAAGCTACGCTTGCCGCGGTTGGTCTGTGGATGGGTGACCATATTTACATACCGTGACCCCTCCGTGTCTCGGAAAGCACGTTAGGCCGTTGGTCCCGGCTGTCATTCGTGGATCTTTGATAGTCGTTACGGGTAGTCAGAAGCCCGAAAGTCTGACAACCATTCTCACCAAGGGCTATCGTATTACCCAGTAACTGGGTTGTGGAGGTCAGATAGGCGGTCGTTCCATCTAAAATACTGGTATTCAGCTGCATTCGGTTAGACTGGAACCCGATCCCAACATATTTGGGAAAAGGCTACGCAGACAATGATTCAAATCGTAAAGCAGGCATGCTGGTTTAGTATTTTAGCAGGCGAAAGTAACATACACACGATACATAACATTCACCTGTGTGATCCACTTCAAAGGCATACTTTACGGGATACTATGCCTAAATAACTGTCCCATAACTTGCCTAATTTTACGACTGCGCCGTTCCACTCTGAATAAGGCACAGTTTGGTATTTGCTAGTCTCACGACACTCCTAGACGACATTAGACATTGACACTTCAAACGCCTTTATTTAGATGTAGCTTAGATTTATTGGCCTTTGTTTTTGTAGATTAGTAAGAATACGAATTGACGACACGATTGGCGCAGTGTCTGAGCGATCGACTGCTGCGCTGCGTGTCGCGGGTTGGATTCCCGCACGGAAAAAATATTTGTATGACCTACAAGTAGTTGTTCCGGGTCTGGCTGTTTGTGTATGTGAGTTTAAATGTTTGTAAACGCACCCACGATACAGGAAAAAATCCTAGTGTGGGGGCAACGTTTTTAAAAAAAAAAAAAAAAAACAATTTTGTTTACCGTCGTGAACGCTTGTCTTTGCGGGTAGACAAATGTCATTCTTGGAAGCCCTATTTCTGTGCTCGTGTCTTTACGGGTACTCGTACACAAATGTCATTCTGGGAAGCCCTATTCTATGAGTGACTAAATTTAATCTATGCCTCGGTACTGCATCTTCGAAATCTATGCCATGATAATTAGGTATAGTCCTTTCAAAGTTATTATACCTCTGACAGCTGCAACCTTATTACAACAACAATAAAGACCACTGTGACTTTAACAGACTCGACAGTTGTAGCAATCCAACAGGGACCTTATTGTCACGAGATTAAAAATCACTGTAATATTGATGTAATATTTTATATAATTGACAGTGAGGTAATGTACAGAAGCCAGCACATCAACCTACCACAATCTGTCAGATTTTCCCAATCAACTTTGAACCTTATGCTTTAGCGATAAAGTTGAAAATCTATTAAAGAAATCTGACAGATTGTGGTAGGTTGATGTGCTGGCGTCCGCACCTGTGAATGGACTAAATACTATTAATAGTTTATTTCGCTCTCAAAGTACAACAAAAAGATCTATGTGCAGTACAATTTTTTAAGGTGTTTGATGGTTGTACAGTACCCGGCGATAAATATTGCACATCGACCTTTGGAAAGAGACAATCGGCTAATTTCGGCTTCGTAGAGCGTTATCTCTGTCGCACGAAATACAAACAGTCCAGTATCTATTAGGAGCTGTTAAAAAAATTATGAATTGCTTCTTTTGATAATTATTTTTATTCTTTTTATAAAATAGTTTTGTGTAAAAAGGTCGATGTGCAATATTTATCGCCGGGTACTGTACAGCAGCACGTAATTGATGATCTGCCAGCTCCCTAACTAAGTCAAACTTGTATTTTGGGAGTTAGTAATTCTTAAGATGCTGGGCTTACATAGGTACAACCTTGTAGCCTAGAAATTGACTTCCAACACTTTACAGTAAAAAAATTAAATAAAAATGTTGAAATATACAATGAGAAATACATTAAAAATATGTCATATTCTCTATGCGTGTTGGGCCTGAATATGCAGGTATATTGTGCAGAATATCGGGTTTCATGCTTAGCTTTTACTACACTACGGCTATATAAAAGTAATTGGCTTCCTTACACAACCTAGGCCACTGGCAGGTAGCAGAAATTTGTTTTGAGGAGAGAGGGTCACCTCTTGCCTGTGGATTACAAAAGTGAATTCAAGAAATTTTGAACGTAAATGGAGCATGCTAAAGCAACATCACATAGCGCTCTACAGTGTCTGCCAACACTCTTTAATTAGTGAACATGATCGGTCGGCTTCCAGTCTAACCGGATGCAGCTGAATACCAGTATTTTACATGGAGCGACTGCTTATCTGACCTCCACAATCCAGTTACCGAGGAAACACTATATCCAGCAACCTGAAAACCTGTAACATTTTTTAGTAATTATTCATTTATGACATCTGTTGTCCCTTGTCCCACCTCCACAACCCAGTTACTGGGTAATATGATACCCCTTGGTAAGACAGGTTGTCGAATTTTCGGGCTTCTGACTACCCGTAACGACTGTCAAAGATCCACGAATGACAGCCGGGACCAACGGCTTAACGTGCTTTCCGAGGCACGGAGGGGTCCCGGTATGTAACGATGGTCACCCATCCACTGTAGCAACAGTGGCAAGCGTAGCTTAACCTGATCGATCGACCAGTGCGGCTGTCATTATTTAGCCACGATTAGTGAACACAAAAATAAATATTATGCATGATCAATTATTTTCAAAACGCAAAAACAAAACCACTATATTTCAAGAATACGTATTGAAGAATACGTTTACCTACATACATGTATTCTAGTTGTGTAGTTGTAGGTGACAAAATATATCGCTTGAAATATCTGAATAGCCTTTTATTGTTCTGTTACCAAAGGCCTTCGTGGCCATAAATAACGATAAATTTATGGCCTCTGCATGCCATGTTTATGGCCGATGCATGCCACACAAGTCCTAGAATTTAGATGTAGGATTAGAGCGTGGTTTGGAACTTTGCACATAAATTGTTTTAAAAATGTATGTAGGGTACAACTTACATTGGAACTTAATGAAGTTTACTAGTTGACCTGGCGAAGTTTGTACCGCCTATATGTACCTATGTATGAGAAAATGAATTATCTTCATTATTATTTTTTCGTGAATTTTACCCATGTTTTAATATAGATATTCTGCTATTCAGAGCGGAGACAAATCCAACAAATCAAACATCATATAAATCGGTCCAGCCGTTCTTGAGTTATAAATGGTGTAACTATCCCGACTTTGTTTTATATATATATAGACAAAAATTCGTATTCTGTAAATGTGTTGTGAAAAGCACCAACAGATGTTTATTGACACTGTTTTCTTAACACAATGGGTATTCATTGCACACAAACTGAAAGCTGATAACGGAGAAACCAATCAGAATAATTACAATCTGATCTGTAATTTCGTTTACCAGCGACATCGTTACCTGCTTAGTCTACACAAAGGGGTTTGAAGATTTTTATATGGAGATTTTTATATTTTTATATGAGTTATTCCGGCCTGATCCCCGGAACCCCCTCCACCCCCCCCCCCCTCATCGATCCCCTGCTAGGTCATCATACCTACTGTCGTGCTTTTTTAAAATGGCGGCCTACGATGAGACCTATATAAATCGATAGCAATAGCACGTTTCCAAGATATTAACTTTTTAAATTTGATTGATTAACTTTGAACGTTAATATCTCGAAAACGTGACACTTCACGAGATTTGGTCTTTTATTATGTTTTCTGTTTGCATTGATGTCTGCTATCGATGTCTGCTATTGAGTCGCGCACCGAGGGTCCCGTACAAATTTGTAGGTATGTAACTACAAATTTACGGTGTGTGATAGTGTCGAAATATACGTTTTTAGAAGTTTTATTTTTTCACAGCTTCAAGGGACGCACGGTAGACCTGAGTATATGATTTTAATTTCAATTCGATATATTCACGCGTTCCCGAGATAAACGGTCTTGACAGACAGACAGACAAACAACAAAGTGATCCCATAAGGGTTCCGTTTTTTCCTTTTGAGGTACGAAACCATAAAAACAAAAATCACTAACCAAATTCATTAATCACTGACCAAAATTTTTCTTCGGATAGCCGTAGAAAAATTTCAACTCAGGGAGTTTCAGAATCATGTACTGAATCTATGCAGGGTGCAGGTTGTGCTTCATTCGCCACCCTGTATGTTATTAGACTACATCAGACCAGACTGGTGGAAAGTGGTTTCTGGAACACCTGAGATTTTCAGATGGGAGCACACGTTACAGGAACAAATATAACACCTCAGTCATGTCGATTTTCAGCTGTCTGACATGTAATGTTTTACAGAATGGAGCGGCGCGACGGGCGGCCCTCCTGCGGAAGTGGTGCTGCGACTGCACCCTCCTTCGTCCACGTCACGAGTCAATGCCTCCCTAGCTGACATCGGTGAGTAGCACAGACTTGGTAAAGAACACAGCCAACTACTTAATAATAATAATAACATTTATTTCAGACATAATATCCATATTTTAACACACATATAAGATCAAAATGAAACAAAAACAACACACACAAAATAAAAGCAGTTAAAAACACAAAACAAAAACAAAGACAGTTACACATATTAAGACCGGGAGGAACTGCTCACCGTGCAGTATGCAAACGTATCCAGTGGCGCAGCAGTGGAGAGTCCCACCTGTCCGCGAACACGCTTATTATACTGTTGCTACTGGACCTAACACGACTCAGCAGCAACGATTCCTTATAAGAGCATGAACTTAGCACGAAGTTTTTTTTTACCCAGATAGGCACTTTACTTTGAGTACTTAATTTTATCACCACTGTTCTCCAAACGTTGAAGAAAAACATCGTGAGGCAACCGACGTGTTCTAGAATTAAAAATTCGAAGACATGTGATAGCCACCAAAGCAAACTGAGCCCGCGTGGTGGATTATAGCCCACTCCCTCTCTCCGAGAGGAGGCCTGTGTGGCTGTGTCCCAGCCGTGGGAATATTATAGGCTGATTATACGGCTCTATTGAGTAGAAATTATAGCCGAAACCGCGGGATGACGTGCATTAATGCGATCTGATATTAAGACAGACGTTTTGCGACCTGCAACCTTGCCCTGTGATATCGCGTTTTACCTTTCGATAATACCTATTAACTGAATAACAGGCGTCTAAATTACACTTCAATCGAATTGAAGACCCAATTATTAAAGCGTAGGTATGTGACATGGAAAACGCACCTGTCGCTTCGCGTCCTCCTTAGCAGGTGTGAGTGAAATCGCACGCGTCCCTACAAAACATTATAAGAATTTTTCATTATTCGCATTGCGATAATATCGACCGTTAAAACGTGTGTTAAAAACAGATGCTCTAAGTATAAACTAATCATTTTAGCATCTCTGTTGCACATAATGCGTTAATTTTTTTCGAAGAGACTGTCCACTAGTCGATCCATTCTGTAACATTCTAACAGTGAAAGCTTTGGTGGAGAGCTGTCACCCTGAAAACTGAGGTGAAGTGAGCTTGAAGTGAGCTGTCAGTAGTGTCAGTTCCTATCATCAAGTACTCACTTCACCTAAGCTATCATGGTGAGATTTTCACAGAATAGACAGACTGGCATTGTTATTAGGTCTCTGCCGAGGCTGGCCTGATTTACCGCGGATCAGATTGCTATATTAATCTTAGCCCGAAACCTTTCTAGTTTTAGTTCTGAACAGCCGGCTAAAAGTGGCCTTTAAGGAAGCCACAAAATTGATTTCTAAGGCCGTTTTAGAATTCTCCAACAAAAATAGAGAGCATGCGAAACGGCCGCGACTTACAGTTGTAGGTCGTAGGTTTGAATCCTGACCGGCGCGGGCGCTTTACTTTATGTAAATTATTTTATCATCGCTGCTCTCAAAACGGTGAATGAAAACATCGTGAGGAAACCGTCATGTCCTAGAACCAAAAATTCGAACACATGTAACATCTACAAAGCCGTACTGGGCCCCCGTGGTGGACTACGGCCCACTCCCTCTCTCAGACAGGAGGCCTGTGTCCTAGCAGTGGGAAAATTAGAGGCTGATTGCTTTTGAAACAAAAACATGCGTAAAATATAACAATCTTGGCCACAGAACATCTATACTCAATTTTCACTCGTATAATATCTAAGGTTAAGCCCGGTGACTGGAGCTGAAACAATATTTTCTGGGTTAACTGCGTAGACGTCGACCTGTCAATTTACGATCTGTGGATAAAAATCGAATCAATACCGTGCTTGGGTTTATTTGGTTATCTATATCTTCACATAGTCGTACAATATTGTGTTAACGATGTGTATGTACATGCAAGGTTTTACAAGATTTCTTCTTGGCAAAGTTTAATTTAAAGTGTAGTTTACCTAAATATCTAATAGGGTTGTGTGATGAATTCATCGTAAACTCAAGTCGGAACATAAATTTTTTCTATAAGTACTTAGTCGGTGGTCAGCGGGATTGTCCGAAAGGGTTACCGCTGGCCCGGAACATAAAGGGTTATGGAAGGAACACGGGTGGGTTTTAGTCAGTAAGAGTCTGACACTCGGAGGGGTCATTTGATGATTTCCCATCCTGAAAAAAAAAGTACTTGGTCGGTTATTTTAAAACGAATATTGCTATATGTTTATAGTGAAAACTGTTTTTAGCAGAGGCACAAAAATATTAAACGCATGTTAGTTTGTATGATTTCAAGAACTTACTGGACTTTATGTCATACTTTTTAAAGGCTCATTCAAACAGGCGCGACACGCGATAAAATCGCGCGCGACATAAAGGCACCGCAAGTCGCGCAAGAAGCGGTGCTTTTGTGTGGCGCGCGATTCGCGTCGCGCGTCGCGCCTGTTTGCAGGAGCATTAAAGCATAATATACCTACTCTTCAGTTTACAGTCACGGGGAAAATAAAAACGAAGCCAACATTCCTCTTTACACAATAGGTATTTTATAGCAACACTCAATATAAAAAATATGCTATTATTATCATTGACCCTAACTTGACCGAAATCTATCTCCTGAGTGTCACAAATCTCGATCTATGGTACGAATGCATGCCAGTGACATCTAGATTACTTGCAGTTCTGTAATTCCGCAAGTATAAGGCCGCATTTTCATCTAACTGTATCCCCCTATTGAAATAAATACACCGATACCAAAGACCCCAACCGTCCCCAGAACCCTCTATCCATAGAGAGTGTCTATTCGAAATTCAAACACAAAGGAAGACTGATGGGATGGATTGGTACACAATGGCTATCATGGCGGCTTTGCGTCAATCAACTTAATAACTTAGACCCTTGTCTTGCCACTTGACGATTGTTTACCATTAATTTTAGAAGTACACTAAATGTTGCGTTCGTTTGCAGTTTGAAGGCTTTGAGTCGATATAATTAACCCGTCAAGCCCCGCGTGTGCCCTATGTAGTACGATACAAGAGAAAATCAATTAAGTCTCATTAACGGAACTTGAAAGGTCATAATAATGTATGTGCATAGTAGCAGGCTATGTTCAAGAGCTCTCGTAGTGTCATTTCAAATTTGGGCTCAAACTAAACCTATATTTATATTATACTAGGTGCGCCACACGGTTTCGCCCGCATAAGTGTCGATCCTGTAGGTATATCGGGGTAAAAAGTAGCCTATATGTTAATTCAGGATGTCAGCTACCTCCATACTAAATTTTATCAAAATTGGCCCAGCCGTTTGAGCGTGAAGAAGTAACAAACATAATAAACACACACACTTACTCACAAACTTTCGCCTTTATAATATTAGTGTATATATCATACATTTTTCTCAGTTAGTTTTAATTATGATCTGGCAGTTTGAGTAATTCACGTGGGCCACCCAAATGTCCTTTTTTGGTACTGTTCGTCGAATCGCTGAGCTCCTTTAGTTCTGAGTTTAGCTGTACGATTACTGACAAATGCGTACTCTGACAGACAAGTCCACTCAATCTGTGTGGTTCTTTCCTGAAAAGACCATTTCAGACTCCAATTTACATGGTATTCCAATAACCAAGATTATGTCTGGACTTTAAAAAAGACTGTGACGTCTGAGTTTGTTTCAGCCTTTCTTTTTAGAGTAGGTAGTCAGATAGGAAACGCCGACTTCATCTAGTTCTAAAAATGGATTGAAGTGTTTGTACAAACCTACTTACATGAATAAAATAATTTATCATTTACGATGTTTCGGCTACTTGACTCTTTCGGTTTAATGAATACTTAATACGTATCTTGATCTTCATGTTTTCATGCGTAAAAAACTTGCAATTTGGTTAAAATCTAAATGCTTAGCTAATTTGGAACTACGTAATTATATCATGTTCTGTCTGTTATAACTTCGGCAAACACGTCAACCACGTACCACGATAAGCAGCTTTGACCTTCTCTTATCATTTAACTCGTGCTGGTGCTATCTATATGCCATTCTACTACAGTGCAGCCGTCGAGATAATGCGGTCCTAACATCTTTCAGTGCGACAATTCTAGTAACTAATAAAGACCAAATTCGTAATGCACGAATTCGTTTGTACCAGTATGAACCTGACGGGTGTCAAGAACGCTGACGGCCGGATTGTAATGTAGAAGGGATGTACAAAAGATATATAATTAATATTCATGCACCGAAATAATTTAGTTCTAGATATAACTAGGGAGAGGTAACGGTGCCCCTCCATGTGCAAATGGTGACCACCGGGGAGATTTTAGTGAGATAAAAATCCCACGCTCCCTGGTTTTATCCCCAAAGACCAGGCGCGTCTTGAAGGTTTTCCCACGAAAAAAAAATCTATAACAGTCAGCTCCGCTACCGACTTGTTGATTGTCCTATATTTTACACGGCATAAGTAATTGTTCTATACACTGTTTCAAAACCTTTTGATGAAAGTGTAAACAAATCCTGTTCAGGTTAAATTCTTACGCAGTTTCTTTCTTATTTGCAAAATAGTTGGGCAAACGTCATCTAAAACTATTCCAAATTTCATGTTGATAGAATTAGTAGTTCTTCAGATATCCAGCTGTGACAGATAGACAGACAGACTGAGCCATACCATAAGGGTTCCGTTTTACCATTTTTGTACGGAACCCTAAAAATTAAATATGGCTGAGCTTTAATGTATTTTAACACTTATTATGTATTACCCATGTTTGCAAAATAATTGACTATTCTATTCTTTTCGCCAACAGATGGCAGTGGTGTCGTAGTCAGAGCAGAAGAAGCCCTCATAGTAACCTTCGTCCTCCTACTGTGGGTGGCCGCCATAGCACTGTTCTTCAATCGTTGGGGCAAGATCAGGTGTGTCTATAAACTGTACGTAGTATTATTTTGTTTTATTTTATTGCACTATAGTGAGAGAGGTTGCACAGAACTTGGCTAAGATTTAACGTCTACTAGCAAACCAAAACAAATGAGGCAACTGATTAGACTGCCCATTGTGTCACCCTACGTAATTTTTTTATAACTCATAATAAAGAGTATTATATCTCGCCCGTAAATCAATCTCCCGGTTAGGCCGAATGTCACCTATGAAACTGAACGCGATCAGCACATCTAACCAGCGTTAAAGAGCTGTCAGTTTCAATATTTCGTAAAATCAAAAGTCATTTATTGAAAACGAGAATCAGCACTTTTTGGACGTCAAAATTACATGAGACAGTCCCGCAAAACGAGAAAGAGATAAGTATCCAGGATCATCGGATATAGTTGAAGTTTAGTAAGAAACCGATGGTTGTTCTCGAATAAAGTTTAATTTAGTTAATAAAAAAAAGATTATTTATCATCTATCCGACGATCCTGCATACTTATCTCTTTTGTTGACTGTACATAATAAAGAGTAGGGGCTAAGTAATAACAGCCGCACAAGTCGATCGATCAGGTTAAGCTACGCTTGCCGCGGTTGGCCTGTGGATGGGTGACCATCGTTACATACCGAGACCCCACCATGCCTCAGAAAGCACGTTAAGCCGTTGGTCCCGACTGGCATTCATGGATCTTTGACAGTCGTTACGGGTAGTCAGAAGCCCGAACGTCTGGCAACCAGTCTTACCAAGGGGTATCATATTACCCAGTAACTGGTTTGTAGAGGTGAGATAAGCAGTCGCTCCATGTAAAATACTGGTATTCAACTGCATCCGGTTAGACTGGAAGCCGACCCCAACATAGTTGGGAAAAGGCTAGGCAGTTGATGACATAATAAAGAGAATTCAATCTATCTGTCTATTGTCCTAATCCGTCGATGTTTAAGCATGACGTCATGACTGCGAGTTGTTTGGTATGCTAGTAATTGCGAATAAAAATCAAACTTTTTTTAATGCTCTTTCATTAAAAAAAAGTAAAGTAATCCGATCTCAGCCTCCATTAAATAGATGCACTTAGGTAAACTTCTCAGCTAGAATCTGTCTACTAATAGACTCAAAGTTAGCTATTTATGTGAGCTAAATCTGACAGCAGTCCAACTTTGTTTTTGAAGACAAAGTTCAGAAGAGAAGAACGACGCGATTACACACACAGACACGAAAGCGACTCTAAAAATAAAGGTCGCGGAATAAAAGAATTCGAATGCTTGTCAGTTCAAATTCCAATTAACCGAACAAAAATAGAGATCAAACCAATCGTGAGCGGATTTCAAATCATTATTTGTGATGGAAAAGAACCTTTCATTTTCTTCACCAAATAATTTCTTTACAAAAACTAGGTAGGTACTAATTAACTTTATATAACGTAAACGAAAAAATGAAAATTATTATATTTTTATCGCCTGTATTACAGTCTTTGTTTCTTTGTTATTCCTAACTGCTTGTCTGAAGAAAACTAGACCTTATCTTAAATTACAGTTAATTGTTTTTTGTCCAAATTGCCCTGTTTTGCTTTTTTATACATTAAATTGAGTGTTTTTTGTTTCAATTTGGTGTATTTTTTAATGCGTTATTAAATACATTTGAATGTTGCTTTTCTTTTCAAGAAGCTATCTTGCGTGGTTTCGAAAATATTTCATGATAAGTTAGTAGCTTTTTATATTGCTCGTCAGTGTAATGTAAAAAAAGTGATAATGTAAAAAAAATCTTATTTATTACTTACATTTTAAAATAAACAAATCTCGTGGCACTAGTTCCAGTTCCTGAAATTGAAATTTTCAACTCTGTCATGAACCTAATTTGTTCGAAAATGTTCATAAAAAATTAACAACACTTTTCTTCCAAGTTTTATACATTTTAGACCTTTCAGACGATGAGCATAAAAACCTAATTCATTTATATATAGAGGCTTTGTCGTCAGTTGTTGTAAATAGTTTAGTCAAAATATGTCTGAAAAGGGTACTCTTTGCCTGATTAGCAGCAATAGGACTTTTAAAAATTCTAATTTCGGTTTCATGAAGGTTTTTAAAGGAATTATTGAGGTATGAGGAGAAGTAATCTCCGTCCAGATTGGTGTTGTGTCTGGCGGGTTACGGCCCAACGATTGGTGTCAGGACTTTGTATATTTTAGGCTAGTTGCGCAGTAAACTCTGCTTGCGCGATGCAGGATTTTGCGTGACGTCAGCTGTGATGCGTAGTTCACATGTGGCGATGTATATACCGCCACAGAATCATTACATAAAATACGATAATATGGGATAGCTATTGCGTATGTCAGAGATAATTCTGTAGTAAAGCTTAGGTTATAATAAATTTTGGTTGAAATGCCGGTAAAATCTAGAAAAAAAAAATGGCACCGACTGCGCAAGTTCTACAAAAAAGGCACCGACTGCGCAAGTTCTACACTCTGACTAGTGTGGAAAAGCACTCCCGCGCTCTATTCGTTTCTCAAATGACACCGTATGAAATCGTTTTCGCGCGAATGCAAGAGATTTGCTGGCAATTGAACTAACAGTGTTACGATACAAAATTTCAAATTGTCCCTCAAACTTCTTTTTACTTTTTGATTCTTACGAGTTAATAATTTAATTTTTATTCAAATTAATATTGTTCTCCTTAGAATGCTGGAGCCATATCAGCCGAAGTTCCAGCAACAACATCGACAAAGTTGTGCTTTAGCTGAAAACTCCGTGGCTGTGCCTCCTCACGTAAGTTTCTATTGTTGTCTGCATGCTTGCACTGATTTGAATTAGGTAATTGAAAAAAAAAAAAGTAATTAGATAAGTAATAGATAGATAGATAGATTAGACATTAATTATCTAGATTACTTATTGAAAAATAAGTAATCTAGAATGAATTTTCTCTACACCTTCTCAACCTAATAAGTTTGAGAAAATTCATGCAAAAACAAAGTACCTAAGTTAGTTTACCGTCTTAGAAGCCGACAAAAGTTCTAGTAAAATGCAATCACACAACAGAAGTTTTAAGAATTTAATAAGTCTTATTGATGAACTTACAAAATCACATGTCGCTAAGCTACTTGTGATTTTGCTTTTTGCAAGTGATATAAAAACAACAATGGATATTATTTTACAGGCAGTACATCGCAAACCTTTTCTATTACAGCAAACTGCAGAAAGTGAATGCCTAAATTATAATGATATTGTAAGGTATTTCTTGTTCCTAACTAGTCTACACGTAATCCAGACACATTTCGTACAAACACTGATTTTAGATTGCCATGAGACAGCCGTATCATTTTTGGTGGACTGCATATTCTAGTTAAAAGCATGAGAACAATAAATTAATCAGCCTGTAATGTTCCCAACTATTGGTAGGACATAGGCTCCTTCTTTGTGAAAGAAAGAAAGAAAGAGAAAGAAAATACGTTTATTTGCGGCAAACATGACGCATAAAAATAAAAACAAAAACAACGGAAAAGCAAAAGAGAGGAAGAAGGTCGTAATCTTCCACTCAGGCCCAGCGGGGGTGGACACTTCATAGTAGATGAAGTAAAAAATTAAAAACAAAGATAATCATAAAATAGAAACAGAAAATGCAGTCCACCAAACGAATAAAACATATAATGAAACTTTAGCATTGATACATGATATTAAAGTTCTTCACAAGCACTTTCCCTGACCACCTTAGGATTGGCTTGGTAAGATTTTTCATGGTAATGAATATAGATTGAAATAGGCAGTGCAATTTCACGACGAATTTCTTAATATTGACCATGTTATAAAAATGCTAATATTTCAGGATTACAAAACTACGCAAAGACTAGTTAACATCAAAAGACCTATCTAGTCATATTTTAAACATACTTACAATTTTAACTTGCCAAAATATTGTTCTTCACTTTCAGCTTGATAAAATTCGTAAAAAAGGCATATAAACACGTAAAGTAAAGAGTATATGTAAGGAAGGTTGTCAAAAAAGTTGTTTATTGTGTTGTTTTTTATTATCTAACTAACGAAACTTCATAGACGTGATCGATATTAGCATATTAAAGCAACAAAAGAAAATAAAAATATGTATGTTTTGATATCATAAGTAAATGATGTTTAGTCGTGAATAAATTGCACTACCTATCCGACTAATGGTAATGAAACACTGCTTTGTACAGCACCGAGCATCATTGTCACGCGGCTGTGTGTCATACGACTGCGGGGCATCATTCCCATCTTATCAACCATGCGGGTACCTGTCCCATAGACCGCGGCAGGTAAGGACTAACAAAATTGGCAGCTAATTATCAAAAACTTAATTTGAAAAGAAAAATATAAATTTAAATGAGATATAGTATAAAAAATTAAGCATTCAATGTTTAAACACTACAAATAAAAAGGAGTCGCACAATGATTTTGAATAGTATTCAATAACACAGGCTTGGATAGACAACACCAAGTTTTATATCATTAGCAGTGTTCTTTCACACGTAGATCAAAACGCACCTTTCACCTTTATTCGACAAAAGACTAATGCAGCATTATTTTCGCTTCTTCTTATCTTCTAGAACTCTGTCTTCGTAAGTAGCATGGGTATGGGCGGTATGGCGCTCATCCCAGAGAGCCCTCCAAGGCGGTCTCGCTCAGCAGCTGACATCCCTGCCCTCATCACACCTTCAGAAATGTCTCACCACACCGCCAGGTCTTCAAGAGCAGCCAGTTTACACAGTGCAGTAGACATAAGAGTAGCGCCATCTCCTAGAACGTCAAGAGCTGCAAGTCTACATTCAGCTGTTGACATGCCTCCAGGGTCTGTCCAAGTCCATGTCAGAGGGTCAGGTTCAAATCTCAATAGGCCGAGAAGTCCGAGACGGCTGACGATAACTAATGTGTAATTTAAGTGGATAATCGGATTCTAAATATCTACGGTTTCAAGGACCAATATGTACTTTAATCTATGACCATCAAGGTATACTTTACGTATTATCATTTTGTAACTTTCTTACGTGGATAATTCAAGCGGTTTCAATATATTTCACGATAACGCTTGAAAGATCAAATCAAATCAGATTTTTCCCAAATCAAAAATACTTTGATTTTTGAATTAATAAATCTCATTTTACTCCAGAATAATTTTCTTCAAGTATATATAGGTATATTATTTTTAAATGCATTGAAGCGAAGCTTTAAATGGGATTTGAAAACTAATAATAACTCATTAATTTAATAATGTATTGAATGCTTTGATATGTTTTCATTGAACTTTTACATGGTATGAGGTTCGAAAGGTACCAATTAACTATTGAATATAAATATATAAGTTTAATAATAACTTCTATATTTCCAGTAGCTTAGTATTCTTCTCTTCTCTTCATCATATCTATTGTATACATACTAGTAGTTATAATAGTGCGTTAAGCGCAAATCTTAGACGTGTGGTGCTATAATAAGTATCAGAACTATTGATTTTGTTAACAATTTCATTGTTAGTACTGTTAAGATGTATTTAGTTATCGACCCTATTGTTTTTTTCGATTAGAATTAATTGACTTGCTTGAATTGCCTCTATATCTCTTCCATTGATTTTTCAATCAAATTGCTTACCTCAATACGGAACTAGAGTAATCTTTTACGTACATTTTTAGGAAAATAATTCATTGTTATGTAAAATAATTCGTTTAGTTTAACAAGTACGAATATTTTGGCCCTGTCGAGTACGTCCTTCGTGTCTACGCTAATATCCTAAGCAAACTTATTAATTTTAGCTAAGATTCATATTAATAAATTCTGCTCAACTTATTCTGTAATCTCATTCTCAGCTCAGTTGGCAATTACAACTTGCTTTTATGAAACGTTAAGCTTATGACACAATTATATGTGCGCGCGTGACCTAAACTTGATTCGAAATTAGCTGAAGCACAGAAGAAACACACATGAAGACACGCTGATTACATGAAGTCTTGAAAGTGAATTTAGTAAATTCAATCTTTCGTAGCTTACGCAATATTTATGCAATCGAAGTTTTAATCACTAACTTCTAAAAGAAAAGCTACTCAGAATGATTAATGATTTACTGTCTATAGAAAACGGTTTCGATTCCAACAGTCTTATTTTGTATCAGCTGACCTTACTCCTCATTCATCGTAAACGTCGGACTAGCTTCGGAATCTATACGAGTGAAATCTGGAACTAGTCTGAAACTTTGTGTATGCATGTTGAGTCAAATGTTAACTTATTACTTTGTACATGAACTGCTCAATTTGTACCAAATTTGAATTCGAAGGGGACATCAATTCTTTTGTACGATTCCTTGAACGCGCAACTTTCTGTAGATATTAAGGTCATTGCAATTTTTCATTCGTTTAAATGTTCGAATCAATGAATATGTAATGATCTTTTTTTTTTGGGAATGTGTTATTGTGAACAATATACATTAAGGGGTTTTATGAAACGTTAAGCATAAGACACATTATATATTTTATAATTTATTGGTGTATTTTTTTCTAATAATAATAGATTTGTCGAGTGATAACTATTTTTTTTCATTAATATCAATCCTTTCTTTACCAGTTTTAGATACAACTCTTGCTCGAGTATTCTAATTATTGTAGTAATATATTTTAATGGCCAAATACTGTTATATCTTTGTACATATTAGCTTTAAATTATAAACTATGTAATCTGCTATTACTACACTTTCGGGTATTTTATTAAATGTGGCTTTACCATCCAATTTTATATACAAAGGCTACTTACTAACTTTCATTATAATTATAAAATTTTATATACGCTTACTACTGTTAATGATAAACGAAGTGAATGTTCATTGGGCATAAAAAACATTAACCCTGAAACCCTTATGCCTTTAAGGTCACAAGTGATCGATTAAAATAAAACCTTTAACATTCCTCAAACATTTTAGTCATTGTTCTAATGAGGTTACCCGAAAGTGACGTAAGAGAGCTAAGTTACGTAAGGGCTATTAAATTTAATAAAGATACAATAAAAGATCCTTCACTATAGCAAACAACCACATTGTACAGACGTCAGCACAACAGGCTACCCAAAACTGTCTAGCGATAAAGTTGAAAATTTATTAAAGAAATTTGACAGATTGTAGTAACTTGATGTGCTGAACTGCTGACTTCTGTACATCAATTTGAATACAAAATGCCGCTTAATAGAAGTGCTACCATGAGTTAAAACTCGAAAGAAAGTTGGTAAGGTTTCTGACTGACTAACTAATAGACTCCTTGAATTGGAAATCCGTGGAAAACCTAATTGAATAAATGCTATGTCTCTATGTCAGTTGACTAATTGCTTTACTATTGAGTTCACTTAGTTTGTTATAAATAAGATAGTGGTAATCTGCTTCATTTTAAATATTTTCAATAACTTTGCACAAGAATGTCTCCAATTCTCGATCAATTCTGACATCGTTTATGTAAACGAACTCATGGTAGTATCCGCCTGAATCGATACCAAAATCTATATTTAGTTAACGAGACGTTTAGTCATTCAAACCCGCATACTGTTTAAATTAACATGTATATAGTTGATTAAGGTAAAAATATATTTTATGATACTGTACCTAACCTTATAATGACAAAATCAATTACAATACTATGTAAATCTTTAAAGTACTCACAAAGCAATCGTACCTGCGATGTGCTCTCGTGTAAGGAGAAGTATTTTGTGCCAGTCGACAATCAAAGGCAGACGTAGATGTAAGCTAAAATTATTCTAATACATTCATTGTTATCAAAATCGTACGTATAAGGTCTTTACATTCCGTCCGAGTTCGACGTTATTTAGCCTTGGTTTTGGGTTTAGGCTTTATCCTCTCATTTCATTTGTTAATTCTTAGAAGATTTTGTTTATGAATTCCGTCTTGTCATGTATTTATTTATTTGTTTCTTCATCTCCCTTCACTTCTCTGTCAGATTGTTTCATAACCGATTTGTGCCATTCAATTGCTAGGTAATTTGATAGATCTTTAATGTTCAAGCAAAGTGATAGATTTAACTCTCCAGAGGTTATGCCGTTTTACTTGGTCCCAGCAGTGTGCAGTCTGTCTTAACTGCCAAATATCTCCCGACAGACTTCAATATGCTTTATTGAATCTTCTGTACTGTTGTTACTCAAGACCGTTGGAAAGTCTGCATGATTCATGATCTTTCTAGAAATAAGGTGATTTCTATTGATAGTGAGATATTGAATATTCAATGTTTCACTATCCTTCCAGCTTGTTTTCTTAAGTGTACTCAAAAATGTTTGTAATTTGGTTTGAAATGGACATACGAAATAAGTAGAAAATATAACGTTTGCATTTTTACACATCTAAATTTTAGGTTTTAGCAGTTTTGATCTAAAACTATACAACCTACTTAAGATTATATGATCGCATTCACCTACTAAAATTCGACTAGCGTCGTAAAGAAACACCAAGTTTTAATATCAGCTCTTTCTCGAAAAGTTTTTAATCCACCTCAGTAGAGTATTTCTCTAAATTTAACGAAGTCTCAAGTTTCTGTCGTCGCTTGACCCTGGCATACGTTCTAAATTTGGAGCCGTAGCAGTAGGTACTAAAATAAAAGTGACCTTTAAAATTTCACAACTGTAACTCTGTGATCCGACAATTTTCCATTTTATTACAAAACAGGTCGTGTTGATTGAGTTTTGAATAATTTAAATAGATGAAAATTTCTTGAAAAGGTTAAATTATGAATAAGTTTTGCTTCTTTTTTTACTTCTTCAACGTCGTTTATCTCAGTTATAAAAGGGATGTTTATTAAAGAAATAACTATTGTGGGTTGATACCCATAATTAGTGTACCTTTAAATGTTCTTCAATATTCTAGTCAGCCGCTAGAGTTTTTAATTAAAACATTTAGTTCTTTTTTTAAATCGCTAGAGTTTTTAATTAAGGTTAGAATTTTTATTTCTTCATTTTCAAGCATGCGCTAATCGTTTGCGTTCATTGCATACCTTTCGTAAAGTTACTTTTTTCAAACATGGCATTTCATCGGTGAAGAATTTAAACCTCGTGGAAAATTCTACTATCTGGACTATTAAATTATTTTGCTGACAAAAAGCTTGGTATTCTTAACTACATGGAAAAATTAAACGTCAGAAAATTCATATTTTTTTCTAGTTTCTTGATATTATTTGTTGTTTTCATTGTTTTCAGACGTTTTTGTCCCAGAATTCAAGTCGTGACTTAATTGAGCCTTTAAGAGTATACTAGTCGCGAGCTCGAACTCACTGGTGATCATGGCCAAAAAGCACGCTGTCTCACTTGACTTCGTGTCCGACAGAAACAGTAGCAGTGATGAGTAGTTAGACGCTAGTCTACATGCACAGAAACACCGTTCCGAACTACTATGCGCGTAAAAAAATTCGAAAAGTGCTTTGGAAAATCGAGTTTTATGAAAAAACTAATAAATAAATACTGCATAAATCAATTATACACAAAGTTTATTGAACTCTTCTATAACTGAGCTTTGTCAGTACTGACTTTGTTTTGAAGATTTTACAGTTCTTTTGTTAAATGATAAATGCTTTTATTTTTGTAAGTAGGTTTGCACAAACACTTTTACAAGTCAATCATATTTTTTTTAAACTAGATGAGGTCGGCGTTTCCTATCTGACTTGACTTTGGGAGTAAATAAGTATTTACTCCCAAAGTTACGTTAAAATAGCCAAAAAACGAATCTTTGTTGGCTAATAACTTCTTAATGACTTTTTATTTTAGGTAGTATTCTGTTTCCGTAGAGACAAAATTAATAATAACACAAAACGATATCAAGTTTAACTTTGGATGCACAATGTCAAATAGTGGAGTAATACTCTCCCGAAATTTGTATGGAAAAAATATCGACTAGTGGCACCTTAATTACTCGATTCGAAGATCGCTGTTAACATAAAGCCTTGGAAGTAAATTGATTAAATTCAATCTTTCGTAGATTACGCAATATTTATGCAATCTAAGTTTTAATCACTAACTCCTAAAAGAAAAGCTACTCAGAATGATTAATGATTTATCGTCTATAGAAAACGGTTTCGATTCCATCAGCTTTTATGCATTATCTATCAAAACGAGTTCCCCTGAATTTTGCCAGCCTTTCATATTCCAATGGACTCCAGTTTCAATACGCGTACGCTATGCCAACAGTATCTTATTTTGTATCAGCTGACCTTACTCCCCATTCATCGTATTCTAAAAAGCCAAACGTCGGACTAGATTCGAAATCTATACGAGTGAAATCTGGAACTAGTCTGAAACTTCATGTATGCATTGTTGAGTCAAATGTTAAGCTATTACTTTGTTCACAAACTGCTCAATTTGTATCAACGTTGACATCAATTCTTTTGTACGATTCGTTGAACGCGCAATTTTCTGTCGATATTAAGGTCATTGCAATTTTTCATCCGTTTTAATGTTCGTTTGCTTTCGTTCAAACCAATGAATATGTAATGATGTTTGTTGTTTGGGAATGTGTTTTCGTAAACAGTGAATTAAGGGATGGAGTTTTTGATAAGCGACTTTTGAATAGGTTTTAAGGGTCAAATTCCGTATGCGTTCTTATGCTCATGAGCTTTTAAAAAACAGTGAAGGTTTTAAATCGAAATTTTTACCAGCAAGGGCTCTAGTCTATACTCACCTTTATGATACCAAGAAAGGTTAGTTATGTTTTTTGGACAAATTAAAATAAATACACCAAATCTTTGGATAAATTCGCGCCTTTCCAACCATTTATCAAATTAATATTAAGTTCTACCTACTATTTAAGACTTATACTAGAATATAAAGCAGTGACACGAAATAAAAGGATTTTAATAAAAACCTCTCCAAATACGAACTCGTTTTATTTTCAGGCAACCTTTTCAGGACCTTTTTGTTTACAGGAATTTAATATAGTTAAAGAAGAATGGGGTAGTATCCTCCTGGTGGTACAAGGACTAAAACACGGTGAACTCGTTTATAGTGGACTGTATAACATATAAGTCAACAAGAATAAAACAACGGTAAAGAATACGACTCGAACGTTAAGAAAAGGTATGCAAGCGCTCAGTAGCGTGGACGATGACGCAGTGGTGTGCCGGCCGGTGCGCGCCTGCACGTTGAGCAACCTCTCCGCGACCGCTGCTCCCCGCGGTCGCCCGGCGCGGCGTGATATTCTCGACATAGTTCTTTGAGAAATGACGACTTACGCAGGTAACGCCTACAATACGATCTGTATAATTGGGTAATGTGAAAAAAAAGGAAGAGGGTGTAAAGTTCACCCATCCTCCATAGAAAAGGAAGGATCCTCCGGTCAGACGGATGTTGTGTCTGGTGGGCAACTGCCCGACGATTGTGTTGGAAGTCGCAACGCTCCCGTTAGGGGGCGTGGCGAGTGGCATCAGGGCTTCGCCCCCCGGCCGCATATTGCTATGCGGCGGCGCGCTAATACGGGCCTCTCTCTGTTTATGCCACATTAGCTGGTGGGAATTTATTGAGCGCGCGTTTTGTTACGAGTAGCTGCGACGTTGTAATACAGCGCCGCTTTCTTCACGACACCTTGGCGGTCTGTCCCCGCCAGATGACCTGACCCAGTTACCTGGGGTAGGCCACTGCTTGCGTAGGCGCCTCTTTTCGGCGGTCATCGAGTAAATACGCGCCGGCAGGGGCGGCAAAAGCACACTCTCCTGCGGCGTTTCTAAGGCACTTTGCTTTGGACGCAAGCAGTGATATCCTCAGCCGTCTGGTCTACGTCCGCGGAAGTGCCGACAGGAACAGAGGAACAGTGGGAACAGAGTGGAGACCACCACGCCGACTCGGCAGTCAGCGTGGTGGTCTCCACTCTGTTCGAAAAGATGGTCCAATCCGTGGATCAACGTGTGCTAGGTGGAGCCCGACCCGACTGAAGCCCCTAGCGTGGAGCTAGGGGCTTCAATCGGGTCGGCATAACCGATAGGACGACGAGCACAGGATGATGATCCGACTGTAGCTCGTCGTCAATCATTTTTTGAGTGATCTGGCAGTGTAGCCCTCGGTGGACTACGATGTCCAGCACGTCCGGCATCTGCCGTGCGGCGTCAGGGTAGTGGGTCGGCGTCTTTGGACCTGTCAAAAGTTACTAAAATCAATTCAGTAGTCAATTATGAACAAAATACATTCAGCTTTTGAGTTTATTCTATTACAACTTGTACTTATGTAAACAATTTCAATGTTATCCACTATTAATGGGTAAACCAACCGAACGTACTTATTTATTTACAAGACTTCAAGCCTAGCCTCTACGTATGTAGTTCAATGCAGCCATTTAATATTTATGATGCTCTTTAACTTCAGTTAACCGTTTGAACCGCAGACGTGCTGCATGGTACCAGAATTCTTATTTCATCTATACCTTTTACCTATAGGATTGTTCCACTGCTACCAGGATCTGAAGGCCAATTCCCATAGTTAAAAACGTTCAAAATCTAGTAGCAAAGTCATCTCAGCAACAATCAATGAAATAAAAAAAACAGTGGCACTCCGGGAGTGTCCACAGAAGTGAAAACAAAACACAAACAGCCTACTTTGCCGTCACTCACTGACATATCGGATGTACATTAAAACCGAGTACATCCCGAGGACAGCCGAACACATCCGAAGCGGGTATTTTTTTAATTGTCTTATAAACAAAACACGCGCGGTGTCGCTTACGGTAACAGTGGTGCGAGCTTAATGTTTTTTCCCATCTCAAAAAATGCCCAACGCGCCTAAAGAAGTTTTCACATCAAAAACTTGTCAAAAATGTAGGGAAATCAAAAGTATTTTTGACAGATTGAGACTGAGATCAGACTATAAACGTTCTTTAAATTACGAGATGACGAAGAGAAGGTACTGTTGGTAAACATTTGCGTATTTGTTTTGTGAGATGAAATTGAAAAAAACAAAATGGCGGCGTTATTTCCGATTTTGGCCGCGCGCCATAAGAACCTTGTGGCGATATACGTGACCGACCGATATACATCGTACAGCTTATAAGACATAACACAGCCGATCTTTTCTGTAAAAATCTCATCGTAAGAACTTAGGTGAAATGAGCTGTATATAATCAGGTGGAATGATAGCTCTCTTCACCTAAATTTTCACGGTTAGATCTTAACAGAACAGATCTGCAGATACAGACATGGGAGTATTATGTGTTCCTCAGAACACCAAGAAAGGGTTTTTCAAAAAAAGGGGGTAACCCCTGAACGGGTCAAATGGTTCAGTATTGAATGCGAACGAAATCGCAGGCCACAGTAGTTATTTTTTGTTTCAAAATCATTATATATGGGGACTTTTTAAGCTCTACTCTGACCATCTTAGAATCGCTCGTTCCGCAACCTTGCTGCAATGTCTCTTTTTTGTTGGAAAATTATACCAAATAAATTAAAAATAAATATCTGAAAGTCATCTCAACGCGCAAGATTCACTATAACAATAACGGAGACATCTTCAAGAAACCCCATTTCCTCTAAATCTCTGTTACACGAGTATCTGGTGCAGACGTCGTATCTTCCGTTTGACCTACTCCTATTAGCCGTCACGATGGACTGTGACACGTCAAGGGCATACATAATGCCGAGATATCACTTCTCTCTAAAGCCAGTTCTACACCGCGCAACATTATAGTGTGCCATAGTACCGCATAAAACAAACAAAGTGGCACGATTGGTACCGACTGTTGAATTGGTTGCGGTAAGTAGTACTTGGTGCAGGATTTAATTTCACACGGATCAAAATATTTAGGTAGGCAGTTGTTTGCTCGGGAATGTTAAATTTGTCTTTGTAAACGTAGCATGAAACAGGAGAAGTTTCTACAGTTGGTCCGGTAACTTTGCCACATGCTGAATAAGTCGTAGGCATTGAGTAATACGGTGAGATTGGTTGTCAGACCTTCGGGCTTCTGACGACCCGTAACGATAGTCAAAGATCCATGAATGACAGATGGGACCAACGGCTTTCCGAGGCACGAATAGGTCTCGGTGTGTAAAGATCATCCACGCTGCTTTCTAGCTATGCTGGTAATCAGAAATTATAGCGTTTTTACACAGAAGCAACTAATCGTGCTACAGCAGCGCAATTTGATTTAATGCACACCCGACTTTATTTTTTATATAGTGTGCTCTGTGGTTTGAAGTATTTGCGAGAAAACAAGAGAGTGAAAAGTTTAGGATTCGATTTCAGACACCAATGCGTCGTTTTATTCTTTTGTAATAATGTGTAAATCACGTGGTATCAAAATGTATCGGTAGCCCAATAATCGTTGAGTCCCCTTAAGACTTTCATCGTCGCCGAAGGAAGCCTTGGAAACGCTGGCCTGATTAATTAGAATGGAATAGTATAGAATACTCTTTATTATGTACACCATACAAATTACAGATATGAATGTAGAAATTTTACATGGGCAGTCTTTTCGCTAAACGCAATTTTTTAAAAGCAGACTTTCTATGGATTGAAAGGGAGAAGGAGAGACACAGATGCGATTAGATGAAGAAGGCAACACACAACGACTCAAGGAACAGTGGAAAGCTATGAGGGAGATCTTTGCTCAGCAGTGGAACCATAAAGGTTATTTAAAAAATAACCTTTGTTACTGCTATTGTAGGTAGGAATCTAGAAAAAAAAACTGGCACTCCGGGAGCGCCGACAGAATTGAAAACAAAACACAAACAGAATACTTTGTCATCACTCACTGACATATCGGATAATACATTAAAACCGAGTACATCTCGAGGACAGCCGAACACCTCCGAAGCGGGTATTTTTTTAATCGTCTTGTAAACAAAACACGCGCGATGCGCTTACGGTAACTGTGGCGCGAGTTCAATGGCTGATGATGATGATGATTAGGGGACTTCCTTTTCCGCACTTAGACTCCCATTCGGTCCGTTGTGCGTGGGGAAAAGAGTTCAATGGTTTAATCCCTTCTCAAAAAAAAACTTCTTTAAGTTTTTTTTTGAAGAAGTTTTTTTAAAGAAGTTTTCAATTTTAATAAAAAGTATCTCTACAACATCAATCTCTGAGATTTATCCTGTGACAAAAGCGAATACACTTCCTTCAATTTATTATACATTTTGGCATCTCATAATAAAACGTTTCTGCATCCAAAGAACGCTGTGAATTTGGTAGGGAGTCAGTTATTTAATTTGGGCTCAAGAAAATATAGCGAAATATTTGGGGAAGTACCTAAACTGGAAAGGATAATGGCGCATTTCTCATCATTGCTTTATTTTCCTTCAAACAATCTTACTTTCGTGGATTTAGGAGCGATTGTCTTGATTTGGAGAATAATAAACGGGATCTATTTCTTTGGGTAACGCAAAAAAGAAAGCTGTAATGAGGAAGGAATTCATATATATGATTCGGTTTTTTAAGGCAATGGGCGGTGTGAGCGGCTGGCGGGACAGCAGTTCGAAGAGAAAGTTTAACTTTTAAAGTCTGATTCATCCAAACGGCTAGACAAACATCTACAGTGAACTTTAATTTCATAAATGAACTCTTAAACCTGGAAGGCGGACGCGAGGTCTCGCGAAAGATGGCGAAAAATATCCTTTATAATGCGCACAGCAAAAGAGTGGAACTCTACCTGCGTCTGTGTTCCCGAGTGCATACAGCCCGAATCTCTTCAAAGTAAGAGTGAACAGGCTTCTTCTGGGTAAGCTCACTCCATCATAGACTTTATCTTTGTCACATCTGACCTAAATTAGAGTCAAGAGCAAACCCATTTTAAATTTTAAAAAAAGATGGAAGAAGTGAAGGGAAGCCTTCCCCGCAGGAGTGGGACAGCATATAGATTAGTAAAAAAAAAACTGTGTTTTCTATGAATTAAATAAAATTTTATTCCAAAACATCCTTCGGGTTCTTACTAAACTTCAACTATATCCGACGACCTCGGTTACTTATCTCCTTTGGTGACCGTACCTATAACATATGAGTACAAACAAAAGTAGCTATTAGGTACCTTCTTAAGCAGAAAGCACCTTGTAACAAATGCCTACATATTGTCGTTGACATGGAACAAATTCTGAATCCGGACTGCTGAGAACATCCATCTATCACCAAACTCGACCCTGAAACATTTCTCTCAGGAGAAATAATACAATATATTTCTTCAGATGAAAAAATAAAATCCTACTCATATTATAAATGTGAAAGTTTGTACTTTTGGATATTTCTTACTCAATCACGCAAAAACGGGTAAGCGGATTTGGATGAAATTTGGCATACAGATAGTTCATAACCTGGATTAACATACAAATACCGCATTCCTAGTTTTACATAGGAACAGGGTGTAAGAAGAAACTTCACTCATCTTCCATATCGGAGGTCTTTTCTATGGAAGATGGGGTGTTGTGTCTGGTGGGCAACTGCACAAAAACATTCGGGATGTTCGGCACGTTTTATTATATGCTAGTTGCGCAGTAAACTCTGCTTGCGCGATGCAGGATACTGTGGCGATATAGATGCCACCACAGCACTTTTTATCCCGGTAGTACGTTTCGATGGGATGATTTCCGACTTCCACACGAGCGAAACCATGGGAAAAAGCTAGTTGACTACAATTATATTAGGGTACCCACCTCATACCGTACGTAAGTAGATCATAATTATCTAACATCAAAGCCTTTACAGCTTTTTGTAGTCCAGTTTATGAGAAAATATTTTCTAAAAATAACCCACCTTTTCCATACAAACGCAAATTAAGGGGTAAGTAATAGATGATATAACAACAAAATCTCTAATATTTACAATATATAACAACGGAACCTATAATTTTATTTAATATAGCGATTAGTTAATATAATGAACGATTGATATAATTTTAAAATAACTAATTTTCATAAGCATAACATACATTAAATATAAAATCGTTTGACATACCACTCAAAAGATATAAAACTTATTTGGTCTAATTAAACAATAACTTTGTATTTTGTTTAAGAAATATTTAAAAGTATTTTTTCTTTGTTTTATTCTTTGTAAGTTCTATCGTAGTTATAGGTAATAGTCACCTAAGTAGATATTAAACATAACTAGTAACTAATTACCACCTGCGCTAAGATTGGTCGACGGAGCCCCGCTTCGCGGGGCTCCTATTTCTGGGTGGTTTAAAAAAAAATAACCACGAAGGCTAAGGCGGGAGCTCCGCTCCGCTTCGCTCCCGCCTTAGCCTTCTAACCTAACCTATCCGAGTCGGGGTACTCTGAGTCGGGGTGTTAACCATAATGACGTTTTTATATACATATATTAAACGTTAGACCTAATGATTTTCGATTAAATAAACAATATACATATTAAACGTTAGACCAAATGATTTTCGATTACATAAACGTTATATCAAACAACGTTATACTAAATAAGTTTTAGAATAAATAAATGTTATATGTAAAGAAATTATATCAACAGTTGGTATATCTCATGTTGATTATATCTTATGAACGATAATAAAATGAAATTAGACCAAATGAGTTTATACGTTATGAGACGCACCCCAAATTAAGTTACCTATGATAATTTATATTCCCAAAAGAGTAGACTTACTATGAATGATTCATATGAAAATGAAGTATCGGTAGCTACCTTATATTTTCGGTGCTAATTTACATAAAAGGTGGATAAAAAATTAGGTACGTCTATCTGCATGTTAGAAAATCGTCCACGACTTACTTTTTACCCGACTGCGTCAGAAGGAGGGTTATGTTTTTCGAGTATATGTATGTATGTTTATTTCTATGGCACGCTCTGTAGCCTAAACGGCTTGATCGATTTCAACTTGAGAGGTGCCGTTAGATTCGTCTTAGTTGTGAGAGCGACACTGGGTACATCAAAATTGAAAAAAAAATTTAATGGCCGATTTTTGGTCCATATTATGTCTCAAAAAAATTTTTTTTCTCAATACCTATCTAGTGGGGTATCAAAATAAAGGATTTTAAAGGCAGATTACAAAAATATATACAATTTATATAGTTAAAAGTAATTCTAAGCGACAAGTCGTAAAAAAAACGTACCAAGAAAAATCATCTGCGAAATCTTTCACATTTGTAAACTAAAAAGCTGGAAATAAAAAAATATATTAAAAAAAATTAAAAACCCGACTGCGGTAAAAAACTTAAGTTAAAAAAAAACTGAAAGCTAAAAACAAGCCCATTTTAAATTAAATAAAAGTTGGAAGCAAGCCGGACCCATACCATTTTTATTATATTATTTTCTAATTCAAATGGGTCCCGTCTGCTTCCAACTTTAGAAATAATAGGGTACGAGGAAAAACTGGTTGTCATACTTTCGAGCTTTTGACAACGTTTAACGACTGCCAAAGATCCACGAATGACAGCCGAGACCAACGGCTTAACGTGCTTTCCGAGTCACGGAGGACTGATGAGTCTTGATATGTAAAGATGGTCACCCATCCACGGACCAACTGTGGCAAGAGTAGCTTAACCTGATCGATCGACCCGCGCGGCTGTTATTGTTACTGTTACGTAGCCACACAACTACTACGCAACTAATAAGCGATTTTAATCTAACTAAATTTTTTACATGATAATTATTTTAAAATTTAGATAGAATAGTATTGATAATACTTTACACAAGTCCATTCCACTTTCTAAGTCTGATATAATTATATAAACACTTTGTTCATGTGTTATTATTATGTGTGTAATTGGCACTATTATTTCTACACTTTTTACACTACACTAACTCAAAAGGTTTTGTCCGTTTTAGTCTTCGCACTATATATATACTTATTCTTCTTATTTTTCATATACCAAAAAAAAATATTCGTGGAAACATAATTTTAAAATTTAAAAGTATTAAAATATAATAATAATATGTACAAGTATATAAAAAGGAGGGTAAATAATCAAAGGGCATTAAAAAAATTCTTTTAATACAGTTGCTCAAAAAGTGGCGTATTGCAGGGACGTATAGCGTTCGGGATGTGGGCTATTACATACCCGTGCTTTTTTTTACCTTTCCCGAACTCGTGCGTTCTCTTTCCCAACTGTCAAAATAATGTCTATTAATAAGAAAAACCAACCATGAAGTTTTTACTATTATGATTCATGCAAATACTTATATTTCTGAAAAGAAGCTACTAATTTGTTTCAATATCAGATTTAACGATTTGATTGAATGAGTTAGGTTAGGTTTCATTTCATTTCATCTCATTAAATTTCATTTTCATTTCATATCAATAAAAAAATTCTACTGAAGACTTGGCTGTATGGGCATAGTTCCCTTTGCCTACCAGAATGGGTGAAGAAAAAAAAATCGCTGCTTATATTCTACGGATGGCGCCATTTTGCAGAAATTTTCTTTATTAAATTGCTTAATTTTTTCGCAACTGTATTAAAAATAGTCGTTCAGTACACGTGCGAAACCGTCATTGCAACTTGTTCCGTCGGAACTCTTTGCAATGACAACCTTTCCGCACTTGTAATGAAATATACTATTCCGTATCGCTGTCAACAGGAAACGTGCCCAAAAGACTGGCAGCATATATATATATATATATATACTTATACTATATTTTGTTTAATCTAACAACTGAATTGCCTCGATGTTCACATGTCGGTGGAGTCGGTCTGATGGGCCTCAGCAAATTTTTGGATTATGTTGGTAACGGGTTCCATTTTTACGTCACGATGGGAGAGATGACTTCGCTATAAGAAGCACCATTTGTGCCGGAAACGTTTTTATCAAAACGGAATGTGAAGCAATAAAAGTTTTATTTGTGCGACGTCGCCTGCAAATGTTATATTTTATGTTACGCCTTGTATTGCAGCTGATGCCCCTGTTATGGCCATCACGCAAATGATCGCAAGTAGACATTACATTGTCTTCTATTATAAAACGGATTGGTTAAAACTGAAAGCTTTGAAGAGGAAAAGAGATTTTTTTTAAATTATAGTTATTAACTCCTCTTAAACAGAGCACCTGTCATCTTTTCTCTACACCACACTAAGTCCGCCTTTGTACTTTATTCCCCTTTATTCATAAACGCTGTTTAAAGTTAAGTAGTGATTAGCGACTGTTTAATATAATTTTTTGACGTTTGAATGTAATTTATAAGTAAACCCTAATGTGTGCAAGAAGTTTAAATAAATGCATTTTTTGGTAAAGCCTTTTTACCTTTTTACATATACCATAGCTAGATTTGTACAAAATTGGTACATGAACACACACCTTCTTCCCACGGGGGTAGGCAGAATCTACAGAACGCCGTCTGCTACGGTCATAACACACTTCTTTAAGTTTGTTTACGTTCAAACATCTGAGTCGGAACTTTGTGAAGAACATCACCATCAATAAGGTTGTAGCGGTACTACAACGCCACATGTGAACTACGCGTCATACTGACGTCACACAAAATCCCGCATCTCGCAAGCAGAGTTTACCGCGCAACTAGCATAGATACAACGGCCCGACATGAATCATCGGGCAGTTGCCCGCCAGACACAACACCCATCTGGTACCTATGAGGAATAGGGTGTAAAGTTCACTCATCCTCCATAGAAAAGGGAGGATCCTTATAGAGGTCTATAAGGTCATTATTTGGTACCAATCAAGTTTATTCGTCAAACCGTTCCAAGTCGAAAGAGAATGCTTGAGAAGCACTTTCGACACTGTACAAAGAAGGCAAGTGACCTATAATGTACTAAAACCACACTACATAACTTTATTTAAAGTACACAGTTCATTTCAATATGTTACCTAAATACTCTAGAGTTTAAGGCTCAAGGTGCCTCCATAAAGTTCTCAAAATGAGAGATTACAATGCTCCTATTATACACTTCCATCATGAAAATATGTTCGAATTTATAAGGTCCTCCGTCTTTGATATTAAATTCACACTATTATTATATCAGAACAAAGGATCGTACGTCCAGCTGAAATATGAATTTCAGTGACAGTTGAAATGGGCAGTTAGAAGCTACAGAATACCAGGTGTAGGTAAGTTCTACTTATGCTTATAACGGCGCTGGATAGCCTTTACCGAAAGTAGTTATCGTATTAGTGGTTGAGTAGCTTCATTATCATCAGGATTGTGCCGGAATATAGCATTTCGTCGTGAACGTGATACGACAGCGGCTCTGCCATCTGGTTTCTGTCCTCAGAAGATAGCAGCCAGACAACAAAATAAATAAATAATAATAATTCTTATTATTTTTACCTGACTGCAAAGTAGGGTCATGTTTTTCGTGTGTGATTGTGTATACCTATGACCTACATTTATTTTCCGTTACAAGCATTCAGAGAAGATTACTGATGGCACGTATCTGAAGTTAAGTTTTGGTCACTTCATGCAAAATACTGATTTCTGACACATTTAGTTACACTAGGTAAACCTGACAAGTACAGTACATGAGTGTATACTAATATTATAAAGAGGTAATTTTTTTGTTGTTTGTTTGCAGGGGGTATCTCTGGAACTACCAGTCGCATTTGAAAAATTATTTTTGTATTCGATAGCCCAATTCATGGAGAAGGCTATAAGCTATTTAACATCACGCTATGACCCTTAGGAGCTGTGCAAAAAGAAAATAGTCTGAAAGAACTGTAAGCGGTCGGCTTTTAGGCCGACCGCTTAATTAAGACGTGGGTCGTTTGTAGGACTAAAGTCCTACATATCAGGTGATGTCGTTGAGCATTTGTCTCCTTTTAAAGATCGAACGCGAGCGAACGTGAGCGGAGTGCGAACAGCATCTTTGTCTTCCTTCCATTTAATAGTTTTGAAACACAATATTTCAATAGAATGAATACGGCTATCGGCTAGGTATAGGTAGCCATGAATAAGATAACATCTACATACATTGTAGCTTCAGCCTTCAAACGATGTAAGACGTTTCCGTGGCTTAAAGCTGGGCGTACACTGAGCGGATGGTATGAGATCTTTATTTAAAAGATAAATATTCGCTCGTTAAAAAAATACCATTTTCTTTTTACCATAGTGATCAGTCAGACGGTCAAGCGAGCATGCAGCTGAAGTCGTTCTGAACTATTACAGGATGGCAGGGACATCGATGCGCAACCTTACTATGGATTCATGATTCTGAACCCCGATTTTTTATTTTTTTTAGGGTGGGAAATTATCAAATAATTTTTCCCGCTCTGGGCGGAGCGGGAGGGCGTGTCAGACTTTTACTGACTAAAACCCACCCGTGTTCCTTCAGTTGCCTGTGCCAGGGGCCACGGTATCTCGTTCGAACAACCCGCGACCCTGGCAGGCATCGGCCCTAGCGGACCCCGTCAGTTAGTGCTGACATCACTTTGAGGCGCGCGTGGAACACAACGCGCCGTCGACGGTCTGGTCCTTACCGGACGGCGAGCTGCCCATTGCTCGTCGTCCGCATTCTGAACCCCTATATTGATTTTAACAAAAATATTAGTATTATTTACGTATGGATCAGATTCGTAGGTAGTACCGCGTAGGTATTGCACTATTCTATGTTACAGCAGATTTTTGTTTTAATGCTAGGAGGTCTAGAATCATGTGCTGAATTCATGGATGATTGAAACCATTCACTTTGCGCGTCGTATATTTTCAAAGCAGTTTTGTCAAGTCTCGGACTCTGGCAGAGAAAATCGCTTAAATACTGTGACTTCAGGAATTAATGGAAAACCGTAACGCGACACGTAAACGTTACGATTTGAGGGTTTGAGTTCAGCCTTTTTGGTGAATGAGGACGTGCACAAATGTTCTTTTATTGTTAAGTCGGACGGAGATATCCAACAAAATCAGTGCTTACAACGAGACATTATGACATGCGGCTTAAAATGACCCAGGTCTTGGCAATTTGTTTATATATTTCCATGTCATCATCTGCCTAGCCTTTTCTCAACTATGTTGGGGTCGGCTTCCAGTCTAACCGTATGCAGCTGAATACCAATATTTTACATGGAGCAACTGCCTATTTGACCTCCACAACCCAGTAACTGGGTAATACGATACCCCTTGATAAAACTGGTTTTCACTTTCGGGCTTCTGTCTACCCGTAACGGCTGTCAAAGATCCACGAATGCCAGCCGGGACCAAAGATTTAACGTGCTTTCCAAGGCACGGAGGGGTCTCGGTATGTAAAGATGTAGGGCTTCAAAAGCCAAAAAAAAAAAAAAAGAGGCTTGTGGGTAAGTAATAACAGCCGCACGAGTCGATTGAACAGGTTAAGCTACGCTTGCCGCGGTTGGTCCGTGGATGGGTGACCATTTTTACATAATCAAGACCTCTTGTTGGGGGTTTATATCCAGAATTATTAAAATAAAAAAGCTTCCGATAATTTGAGAGATGTATTCCGTGCAAAGACAATAGGAAGAAGAAAAATATACAAAATTGTCGTACTAAGCGTAGGTACTTATAAAATAAATTCTTAACAGCTAAGCGTTCATGCAGTAAGACGTGATTGTGCACAATTGCGAACTAAAATTGAGTAGGCGTTACAGATAGAACGTTAGCATTCTAAACATCCCCCCGGGCGTTGAGAGATCGTCTCTCAACCAGAATCCTCCGTGTGAGATAGAGGTAACGGGCATATCTTGCTGAAAGCTCGCCGAACCACTCCACATGTCGTCTTGATGTCAGCGACGCGACTGATGCCGTCCTGTCCAGGGAAAACTGCCGTGACTCGGCCCAATCGCCACTTCAAAGGAGGTAGTTTCTCATCCTTAATGAGCACAAGAGTATCCTTTTCTAATGGCTTAGTGCAGGATCGCCATTTCGCTCGCTGCTGTAGCTCTGAGACGTATTCTTTGCTCCATCGAGACCAGAAATGTTGACGGAGTTGCTCTATCCTTTGGTATCTGGTCAAAGAAGTCACGGATCGGTCCTCGAGGTTAGATGCAGGTAGTGCTGTCAGTGGCCGTCCTATCAGGAAGTGTCCAGGCGTTAGCGGCGACAAATCGTTGGGATCCGATGAGAGTGGTGTGAGTGGGCGAGAATTGAGTAAAGCTTCTATTTGAACTAACACAGTGTTCAGCTCCTCAAATGTAAAATTACAATTTCCCAGTACCCTCTTTAAATGATACTTAGTAGATTTAATACCGGCTTCCCAAAGACCTCCAAAGTGAGGAGCATAAGGAGGGATAAAATGAAAATTAATTTCTTCATTTGCTAAATCATTGGACAACGAATTGCAATTACGCTTTATGAACTGGCCAAGTTCGTGGTATGCTCCGACAAACGAGGTCCCATTATCAGAATAGATGTGCTTAGGTTTTCCTCTTCTCGAAATGAATCTACGGAGAACTGATAAAAAATTGTTGCTTGTTAAATCACCTGCCAATTCGATGTGTACCGCCTTAGTCGTGAAACATACAAAAAGAACAACGTATACTTTAGTAAGACGACAACCACGTCCTTGTCTAGTAGCTGACATAATCGGTCCAGCATAATCCACACCTACTGTTTCAAAGGGGTAACCCCCGGGAATCAAACGCTGCTGTGGCAAATTACCCATGAGAGGAGAGACCACCTGTCCTTTCATACGACAACATAAAATACATTTATTATAAATTGATTTAGCTAAGCGTCTACCACCAATCGGCCAATAATTTTCTCTAATTGACGCTAGTAACAGTTGCGGCCCAGCGTGCATAAGTTTTTTGTGCATAAATTCAAACAACAATTTTGTGACAATATGAGTGGACTGTATTAATAAAGGATGTTTTTTGTCGTAACAAAATTGTGAATTTTCGAGTCGACCTCCGACACGCATTAATTTATGTTCGTCTAGAAAAACCTTGAACTTAATCAATGGACTCTTTTTTGGTAAATCCTTTTTATTTAATAAAAATGTGTATTCTGGAAATGACTTCTTTTGCGAGAGCCTTATAATAACATTTAGTGACTGTTTTAATTCGTCAGTACTGAGAAATTGATTTCCAGGTGATCCATTTTTAGTATAATTAATTATAAATCTCAAAACATATGCCACCGACCGTTTAAGAGTAGTAAAATTTGAAAATCTATTAAATTCTATAACTGGTCGAGGACTTGCGGTTGTAACAAGTAAAGAAACTTCGGAACGAATTTCAGGAAGTATTTGCTTTGTGACTGTAGGATTACTAGGCCATTTCGAGATGTCGTATCTCAAGAATTCAGGTCCTTCCCACCACAAATCTAAAGATTGTAAAAGACTTACATCTGTTCCGCGTGATATATGGTCAGCTGGGTTTAAATTTGTAGGGACGTACCTCCAAGAGCATGCAGCTGTCTTGTCCAATATTTCTGCGATACGGTTACGCACAAACGGCTGTAATTTATTGGGTACCATCTTAAGCCAGCCTAATACAACCGTCGAGTCAGTCCAAAAGGTGACGCTTCTGACTTGAGCTCTAAGAGCGTGAATCACCTTTTCGTAAAGACAAACACCAACCAACACCGCGCAAAGCTCAAGTCTTGGTATCGTAGTTGGTTTAATGGGGGCTACTCGGCTTTTGGCTGTAAGCAAACGTACTAGGACATTAGCATCATGACTTGTACTTCTAACATATAGACATGCACCGTATGCAATTTGCGATGCATCACTAAATATGTGCAAGTCTATATCTTTATACGAATCACAAAGTACAATCCGTAGAATACTTAAGGTATTTAACATTGGTAAGTCACGCATAACATTGGACCAAATTTTTGATATATCAGATGGCACCTGATCGTCCCATCCCAATTTATATACCCAAAGTTTTTGCATGATGGTTTTCATAATAATAATGTAAGGAGCTAATAAACCTAGCGGATCAAAAATCTGAGCAATTGTAGAAAGTATCCCACGTTTTGTCATTGCATTAGTAATATTGGGATTAATTGAATAACATAACACGTCGGGCTCAGTATGCCAGCTCAGACCTAAAGTTTTGCAGGGTTCTATTGAACCAATGTTCAAGCTTAATGAAGAATGATCTGTATGATCAGAGACCACTTGAGAATTATTTGATTTCCATTTACGTAACGGCATTCCAGCTGAAGCCAGCTCTGCGGTTACCTTATGACGTATATCAAGGACCTCTTCAATTGTATCCCCTCCCGAAAGCAAGTCATCGACATAAAAATCATGTTTTATGATTACAGCAATTTTTTTGTCGGTGCAATCGAGCCCTACCTGTCTAAGACACCGAGTTGCAAGATACGGTGCGCTAGCGGTACCGTACGTAACCGTATTTAACTGGTAGGCTACCATAGGCTTTGAGGGATCATCCCGCCATAGGATCTGCTGTAGATGCCTGTCATCTGGGTGTACTATTACCTGGCGGTACATCTTCTCCACATCTGCGGAGAGGACATATTTATATTTCCTAAACCGGAGAAGAATTGACACCAAGTCATCTTGTACAGTAGGTCCTGTCATTTGTAAATGATTAAATGATACTCCTGAGGTGGTGGGACTACTAGCGTTGAACACCACTCTGAGTTTTGTAGTTAAACTACTTTCACGCACAACGCCATGGTGAGGTATAAAATATGCAACCTTCTGTGGATCAGGTACACATTTAGACATATGTTTTAACTCAACATATTCTTTCATGAAGTCACAATAACGTGCTTTAAATGATGGCTGACCCTTAAACCTGCGCTCTAATGAAAGCAGACAGTGCTTAGCTCTATTAACAGAGTCACCTAAGTTATTATGTGATTGTTTTAAAGGTATCCTCACACAGAAACGGCCGTCCTTGAATCGCGTTGTGTTTTGAATGAAATGCTCTTCACACATTTTCTCCTCTTGAGAGAATACTGATGACTGATGGCTAACTTCCTCAAGCTGCCAAAAACGCATTAAAAGGTTTTGAATGTCATCAGTACTAGAGCTTTCCACTGAAACATTAGTTTCGGGATTATTGATATTTGTTAAATTACAAAGTAGAGGAAGCGAACACGGAACTTGGCCACTATGTAGTATAGGGCCTGAAGCTATCCAACCAAGTCTAGTTTCATATAGCACCGGTTTGCCAACACCGAGGTCTATCTTTTCTGTACCCAAGAGATCCCAGAAAACATCTGCACCTATAATTAAGTCTACAGGAGATGGTGCATAAAAGTGAGGATCAGCTAGACATAAATTACTCGGAATATTTAACTCATTAAGATCCAAGTGACGACAAGGCACTTCATCAGTAATAGAAGGTAAGATAAAGCAGCAAATATTTTTAGAAAAGTTTTCATTTAATGATTTTATTGGAACGCAACACATTTTACCTATTGGTGACTTAGAGTTATTTATACCCATCAGTGACTCGCTAACTTTGATAGTCGGTAAATTTAATAAATTGCAGAATTTTTCTGTTATAAGGCACGACGTACTGCCACTGTCAAGAATGGCACGACCGAGATATTCGCGATTATTGCCATCATAAACTTTTAACAATGAAGTGGCTAAAAGAACTTCACCTTTATTTTGTACATTCGTCGTGACTTGTGCTGATAATGTTACATTCTTGTTAGCTAATGGTTCAGTAGCTTCACCGCTATCAACACGGTCACCAATGGTAGTAGATGGTTTAATTGTCGACTTAGCTTTGACATCTGTAACATGAACAAGTGTGTTGTGCTTGCGCTTACACACTTTGCAACCACTTGATTTACAATGATTGGCATAATGGCCTGTTCGGAAACAATTAAAACATAATTTATATTGTGGTAGTAACTCTAACCTCTGTTCATTACTAAGTCCTAAAAATTGTGGACAGTTACTGAGGCTATGTTCACCTTGACATTTCGGGCACAACTTTAATGAATTGGAACCAGAATTAGGTCGACTAGTTGATGTGCTGGTCACAGAAACCATGCTTTTATGTTTACTGTTAGAATTAGAAGAATTATTATTTGAATTATTTTGCGACATTTCAATAGTTTCTAATAAGTCCGACCGATTTCGCAAAAACCCAAGAAGCATGTCTAATGTGATGGACTTTTCTTTATCTAAACCACCTTTAAATTCTTCCCATTCGCGAAATGTTTTAGAATCCAACTTATTTGCAACTATATGAATTAAGAGCGTGTCCCAATGATCTGTTGGTTCTCCTAGTGACTCCAATGAACGCAAGTTCTTGTTTACAGAATCAATTATACGTTTTAAAGTAACAGATGACTCCTTTCTAATTGTTTCGAGATTGAATAATGCCGTTACATGATTTTGTATTAAAATCCGCTTATTGTCGAAACGTTCACACAATATTTTCCATGCGACAGAGTAATTACTGGCTGAAAACTCTATAGATTGAATCACCACAGCAGCTGAACCCTCGAGAGAAGCCCTAAGGTAATGGAATTTGTTGACGTCATCTATTTCATCATTAAAATGTATCAAACTAGAGAATGTGTCGTGGAACTCCAACCATTTTTCATAGGAACCACAGAACTTTGGCAGTTGTATGATAGGTAATTTAACAAGCCTACGATTACGCGTTCGTGATGAACAGTTATCATTTTCCGAAGGATCTTCATCCTTGGTCGTTTTTAAATTACGTGTAAGTAACTCTTGAGCCTTTGAAAAGATCTTATAATATATAGATTCAAACTCGTTTCGCTCCTGTAATTGACTATTGACGTCATCGACTAAACACTCCAATTTTAATTGAACCTCGTCAAATTGTACAAATAAATTTTCTATCTTACCCAAACGTAGTTGCAATTCGCACACCTGTGATGGATTCAACGAATCTTCCAAATCATTGACATAATTAGAGAAAGCTGTCAAACGTCCCTTATAACTTGCCCTTCTTTTAATTAACTCCTTGTCAGTCATTTTGAGACACCGGTATTACACTGAAATATGCAAAAGTTACACTTAAATAACGAACAAATGCCTCACAATAACAATGTCTTGCAGCTGAAATACAACAAGTTAAAGTACAATAATTTATTATAGTAATCTACCTGACAGATTGTTTTATACCACCTTACACTAATAATAACTTAGCTGAAAACTACACTAATGTTTAATGATATATTGATATAATCACTTTATAAACAATACACCTAGTTTCAGCTTAATTTAAAATGTAATCAGTTAACTGCAAATAAATTAATTATCTGGTTATAACAATCAAAGTAAAATAATGTAGGTAGTACTAACCTTAACAATTTTCGGAAACTTACGCGAAATATTACCTTAAAACAAACCTAATTAAGAGTACTGGGTATTATCAATAATATTATCCACTGAACACTGTATTTATCCACATCCAGGTATCCAATATCTCCAAATATGGCAGGATTTCCAAGTCGACGTTCGCTTTGACCTTTGGACTCCGTGTACCGGGCTGCTTCAATAATCTTCAATATTATAATTCCAGTATAAATCCGTAATTTTCTTATTTCCACTGATTATTATTGAATCTTCATTAATATCCGCTCGTTAGGACCATGTTGGGGGTTTATATCCAGAATTATTAAAATAAAAAAGCTTCCGATAATTTGAGAGATGTATTCCGTGCAAAGACAATAGGAAGAAGAAAAATATACAAAATTGTCGTACTAAGCGTAGGTACTTATAAAATAAATTCTTAACAGCTAAGCGTTCATGCAGTAAGACGTGATTGTGCACAATTGCGAACTAAAATTGAGTAGGCGTTACAGATAGAACGTTAGCATTCTAAACACCTCTCCGTGCCTCGGAAAGCACGTTAATCCATCGGTCCCGGTTTATTACCTTGTTATGACATAATAACTCGTCGTATTTGAATTGGGTTTACTCTTGACTCTAGTCTAGGTCAGAGGTGACAGAGACAAAGCCTACGATGGAGTGAGCTTACCCAGAAGAAGCCTGTTCACTCTTACTTTGAAGAGATTCGGGTTGTATGTACTCGGAAACACAAACGCAGGTAGAGAGTTCCACTCTTTTGCTGTGCGCATTATAAAGGACATTTGAAAACGCTTAGTGCGAATTGGTGGAATAACAACTAGGCAGGGATGGTAACTTGCAGTGCGTCTGGATGTCCGAAGGTAGAAGGGGGCCGGTGGAATAAGGTCGTCGATATTAAACTCCACCATTTCAATGTGCGTCAATCCTTCCACTGAATCTTATTCGAGGCTCCAGCTCAAGTAAATCGTTCACTAGGGAGCTATAACTCGTCAGCTTCAAACGCAACCGTGCTATTGTATATTTTTCACTTTATGACGGTATAAACAGGTCAGGTTTGTATGGTTCACTTGCGTATTTTTAGGTATCGATATTACGTCACTTTTATGAGACTGTATTGTTACGATTTTTATATACGAGATGTGTGTCGATATCTAAAGATGATAAAATTAAAAAGATTAGATGTTATTTTCTTAGGAGGCAAAAACCGCTGGTAATTTTTTTACTTGAAGTACCTATGAGTTAAGAAAATATATTTAATCGTGTATTAGATATATACCCATCAAGTTTGTGAAGTTTACACAAAAATGCTGGTTTTTTTTAACTGATAATTCAAGTTACACTAGCAGAGACCACAAAAAAATCATCATTTATTTGTTGTTTTATTGTGTTATCTTAACATGGTAAAACAACAAATAAATGATTATTCTTACATTACCCATCTGTGGAGTTTCACTAGCTAATTTAATTTGACCCTGTTAGATTCGGCAGTCTTTTTTCATGTTTATAATAGTAATTTATTCCTTTAGGTCTTGCCTCAGATATTTAGTTTCAATTATCAGCCTAGCATTTTCCCCAAATGGTGAAAAACCAATTTACCAATTTCCAATTAAGTCTGATATACAGGCAGAATAATTTGTTGGAAGACAAAGACGCAGAATGTTCAGCAAAAAGTTTTCATTTCCGTAGTTTTTTTCATAAAATTTTGCGTGTAGTACAAAAAATTACTATCCAGAGACCACTTTTACAAAAAAAGGCTTTTGTAAGAGCTAGCTTTATCCGGGTAAAAACCGGGACAATTTATTTAAATCATTTTTCGGGCTCGCCTAAGAATGGTAATGCTAACTTAAAACGGGTAATCCTAAGACTACCCACTTCTTACACTACCCGTAACAGACCTCGATTTAGGAATCTTGGGATTTATAGGGTCGTTCTCACAACGATGTGTTCTATCGATACTCTATCGATATTATGCCGATGTTATATCGATATTACGTCGCTATAAACACAGTTTTTATCGTCGTTCGTATCATATGCCTTTTTGAGGGCCGTCCTTTTGTTTAGTACTGGTACTTCAGCTTTTTATAAAAGATGGGGAAAGTTATTAGGAATCTTAACAACGAAGATTTTTAGGAGGGTCTTAAAATGTATACTAAAAACGAAGGAATTTATTACCTTACAGGCACGTTTTCTAAGCAAATATGGTCACAACAATCGCGTTTGGGCAATTTCATGCTGCTACTTTTATTCTGGAGTAGCTTCTGTTCGCGACTTGTGAAAATTCTTATATTAACATAAAATTCATATATCTATTGCCGCCCGGCAATACGTTAGCTTCCCAGACAGTGACAGAATTGTCGAAATCCGATCAGTCGTTTCAAAGATACGTACATAAAACGTACGTATCTTTGAAACGACTCCTTACGTATGTAAAATTAATAAATAAATTAATTAATTAATTTGTGAGTTTATATAAACTCACAAATTTTTCCTCTTCATAATATTAGTATACATACAAGGGGATAAGGGTTGTTCCTTGTCCCCCTATGAAATAGTAAACATTTATCCCTTAAGCGTTTATATGTTTAAGGGATAAATGTTTACTATTTCTATGAATATAGATAATCTAAAAACTCTTTACTGTATCACATGAATGATATTAAGATTCTAAGGAGGTCTTATAATGTTAGCCTTTAAAAATGATGGTACCTATTAGCTTAGAACCACTTTTTCTAAGGAAATAGGGTCACAATAACTACGTTCGGAAATTGCTATAGTTCTTTTCTTTTTCTTAACTCCGGATGAGGACTTAAGTGGGGTCGTAGCTAAGGATCCACATCCCGCCCAGGACCAAAGACTTCTAGGATCATTAATCTGGACTGCTAGTGGAGAGTGGAAGCAATTTGAGAGATGGTTAGTTTTAGTAGTATCTACATAACATGATACCTATATTTCCTGCAAGATTAGGCAGAGGTATAGGTATTGTTGGGAATCGAATCCAACACAATACATTGCGTGTGGCCTGCACGCGCAGGCAGCATGATCAGCGCGTCATCGGCAAGCTGAGGCGTGGCGCGGCGACGACACGGCTCGGCCCGATGACCACTCGCTTGTACGGACTCCACCGCTACGGACGATACTCTTAACATAAATTATAAACTGTTTGTCCGGGAAAGTTTACAAGAACGGCAATAAACCGTTGCTCCTAGAATACAGTCCACTCTCTCATAGCTCCCCGCGCTAGCAATGGTCCTTCGAGCCGGATACTTATACCTAGTACACACTTTGCGCGACCCGGGAATCGAACCCAGGACCTCGTGCTCAGCAATAGCGTTTGCGACCACTAGACCAAAGTGGCACAACACAAGTAATGATCATCTGAAATGACATTTTCTCCCATGTTTCTTCATTCACTCAAAGTTGCTCAGACAGTACGTAAACAAAGAAAAATACCTGAACCCACAGTCATTATCATCTGCCTAGCCTTTATCCATCTATGTTGAGGTTGGCTTCCAGTCTAACTGGATACAGCTAAATGCCAGTATATTACATAGAGCGAATGCTCTGATCTGAATCTGAATTTAAACGCAATATTGGTGATTACTGAATTGTTGGTATACTATTATTAAATTACTAGCTGCGCTCCACGGTTTCACCCGCGTAAATGTCGATCCCGTGGGAATATCGGGATAAAAAACGTAAATGTTAATCCAGGGTATCAGCTACCTCTATACAAATTTTTATCAAAATTGGTCCAACCGTTTGAGCGTGAAGAAGTAACAAACATATAAACACAAACTTCGCCTTTATAATATTAGTGTGATTGATACATTTTAAATGCGTATTGAATTTTAAATAAAAAAGTTACTTATGTTTTTATTTATATATAATTTCTGTAATATTTTCAACACAATATATTTTGTTGTGAAATAAATGAGTTACCTACGACCAGCCAGTGACCCGTGACCAGTGTTACCCCTTGGGAACACTGGTTGAAAAAGCTTAAACCATTGAATTTGACACATGGTTCTAGACCCCCATTCTAGCCCATTCTGAAGTAGAAACTTTTCGTCGGTCATAAAAGAAATCTGCTGTTTCATTGAAAACTGCAATACCTACGAGGCCAAAATGTACTTTACGAAATAGCATTTTTTTTTTAATTTATTTATTTGATTTTTATTTTTTAATTTTTTTATATTTTTGGTGTACATAATAATATAGAGTATTCTGTTCTATTTTTTTTTTATGACTTACAACCAATATCAACTTCATCGGTTTAATAATCTTGCAGTAAATCCATGTTAACATGTTGCGCGTTGATGTCCCTGCCACCTTTTACATCATTTACGAAATCTTACGGCAAAAAAAATCAAGCTGCAAATTGTGGAACACATGGTAGGTAAAAGTACGGGAACCAAACGACCCATAAATAAAATAATTTCCTTTACTACCAACATCTGTGAACATTCAAGCCTCGTGTTCATAAAAACGGGAAAGGCGTTTAATCTAACACCTATTCGGCAATCCCCATTGCAATAAACAAAATTATCCCGAAACCCGCGGTAGAAATTAACGGGATCCCGTGCAATCCCGGCTTTCCGGAATTACAAGGAAGGTGATGGGATCGTAGGTACTGAGGAACGCTTTAGATTTTTTTTTTCCTTTTATTTGGCTCTGGTGTTGTTTTCAGCATGATATTGCGGTATCTATTGTTGAAATGGTCTAGTCCTTTGTACTAGGATATCTTTATGTATGTACTAAAGCTTTCTTTAGGGTGAAGCCATTAGATAGCTAAGTTCCTCTATTGTAGGGTATAATGGTCAAAACCGTATTTAAAGCCAAACTGAAGTAATTTCCTCTAATTTCTTTTAAAGGCACCACCTCATTCTTTACTGAAATATTATAACGGTTTTCTTTATAGCTATAACTAGCTGTGCCGGCGACTTCGTTCGCGTGCATATCGAAAAACAAAAATGTTTAATATTAGTATTTAATTAGTCCAATTAGTCTTATATTAGATTTCATGGGTTCAGCCGTTTTGTAGAATAGCCGGAGCAAACAGACAGACGAAATTTTTTTAAATTGGTTTTGTTATATGTACCGTACTTGTATACTTTTTACAAACATAGCTAACATAGCACAGTTAAAAAAGGCTTTTAACTAAATGCATATTAAAGTATTTGTACATATTTCAAAATTGTTGAAATTGCAACAATAAAAAATCGGCCTGATTACAGGGACATATCATACAAGCGTGTCTTCAGAGTACCCATACCAAATGCCAAATCCGAACTAGCTAGACGCTGTACCCATTTTTCCTATCTGAATGAACTGATGATGAATAAACTATATTAATTCCTTTATTAAACTAAATTATATGCATTTAGTTAAGTTAGTAATTATATTTTTAAATATTAGTATAAAAAAATAAACTTATTATTATTATTATTGTATAAAGCTAATATAAGTCTTACTATAAGCAGTTTAAATAAAAAAACAACCGACAACAAACACGTGAAATTGACCATATCGTGAACAAAATCCAAATTGTTCAAAATAATAAAAACTCAAGAGCGAAACTCAGACGCAATAGTGCGTAAATAAATAAAGAAAGGAAGAAAAAAAAACCATTGAGTGCAAGGGTTGGAGCTATCGCGACACATTGCCCCGATGCCCGGATTGCTTTTATAGCTAACAAACCCTAAAGGCTCCCGTGGACAGGCGCGACGCAACAGCGCAATGCGATTCTAATACAACAATTTCTATGAAGACAACATCACGCCTTGTTGAAGCGAAAACTTCATTAGCGGCGTTGTACAATTTTTTTGCAATGGGTAAAAAATGTTAAACTCGCGTCAGGACACGTGACCTGATTGAAAATTCGTAAGACGGATGGCCGACATGGCCGTAGCCGGTACCGCGCGTGTTTTGTTTATAAGACGATTCTCAAAATACACACGTAATTGTTCAAGTTTTCACTTCTGTCGGCACTCCCGGAGTGCCACTGTTTATTTTTTTCCCTGAAGGAATGGGCAGAGGTGTACACATATTACACCCACATTTCGCCAGTTATGTTGAAGTCCTATATAGCAGGGAGACAAGCCTATGGCCATCAACTGGGCACAAATCCAGACTCATCCAATGACACTTTTCCCGACCTGGGGATAGAACCCAGGATCTCGTGCTCAGAAGTAGCGCTTGCGACTACTAGACCAACGAGGCAGGCAATGAAAACTTCACGGAAATTGTTCCACTATTCGTGTCGCGCCTGTCTGCGGGAGCCTTAAAGCACTGTGATTGGCTTCGTTTAGGTCCCTTTAATAAAAAGGATTTTTCGCTTTTCCCGCAACGGGTTTGGACAAATGAAGGGCAACTTTTGAGTGTTCATTTTCAATGTTGTGTTTATTCGGACAAAAAAAGAAATAAGAAATTTAGAAGTATTTTTGCTTTAGAAATTATTTTTTCTTACTATGTCTATCGGTGCATCTGAACATGTTCACAATATTACCACAGTGCTTGCAATATCACAGAATGGCCATTCTCGTAATATTAAGAACGTTCAGTCTGTTCTGTGTCACAATCTGTCAAAAAAAACTCAAATTTCTCGACATTTTTTTACCAGTTTTTGACATTGATTGTCGCTAAGATGAGATTTCGAATAGATTTTGAACTTTTATTTAATTACGGGAATTGGGGTGCTTAAAGCAAACCTAACTTAGAATTTGCAAAAGTAATAGAAACCTCCAATTACATCAACTTAGACTTAATTAACAACCTAAGTGAACTTATTAGGATTTCCAGTTGAAAATATTTTGCCAATCTTACCCGACGAGGATAAACGAAACTATTCACACACAAGTAATAAAAACCTTTTTTGAAGTGAAAACTTCTTTAGCGGCGCTGTGTACTTTTTTTGGAATGGGTAAAAACTTCTAAACTGGCGTCAGGTCACGTGACCCTGATCGAAAATTCGTAAGACGTAAAACGTAAGACAGCGCCATCTATGCACATCGGGAAGAACTACGAGGGCCTCGCGTACTAACTACGTAGTTCATCCAACAACGACGAGATGGCGCTGAACCACGGATATAAACATTTTGTTTATAAGACGATTCACAAAATACACTCGTAATTGTTCAAGTTTTCACTTCTGTCGGCACTACCGGAGTGCCAGTGTTTTTTTTTTTATCTCTGAGAAATGACGTTACGCATCTCCGCTCGTCGGGGTACGACACGGAGTATGTGGGACTCCCTGCCAAGGTGGCAGTATACCCACTAAAACTCAGCGGTGTTCCCTCATCGCCTTGATGGGGAGTCATGGGAATCCGGCTCAGCCTTTGCGTCCACAACCCCCCCGGCGCATGCCCGCCTAACTGGCGAGCCCCGCATGTCCCCCCGGCTGGGGGAATTAATGAAAACCTAACCCAACCTATGCTTGGAGCTTATTACGACATACAACAAGAAATATTCCTAATTTTTCTAAAAGAAATGTTTCAAAATGGTCCATGTCTACATTGACATGGTCCATTTTAAAACATTTCTTTCACTACGACAAAAAACACTGAATATTCGTAAAATTCGGGAAAAATACGGATAAAAAAATATGTACCTATACTGTCGTCGTAATTAATTGATATTTTTTTTTCCGATTTTCACCATAGCGTCTCACCGATTTAGTTACTCTGTCTGTGTGTAAGTGAATTCACAAATGATGCATTACTTACAATAAGTTATAGATTTTAGTATAATTTAAGTAAGGATAAGCGCATTTACCCCATTGGGTCAGATCGTGTAATGGTACATGTAAGTAAATAAATAAATAATGTAAAACGCCAAATAACAGCTTACCACCATGACGAGTTTTTGTTGTGTAATTTCTTGTGTTTTACCAGCAAACAAAACCATTTTAAAGTAATTGGACAGTTGAGAACTGTTTTAAATGTGTTAACCCTATTTTTAAGTATAGTATACAAGAATCTGACCCTGGCTCCATACATTTTGGAACATCTCCTTTTGCTAAATAAGGACCTTAAGGTCCATACCTATTTAACCTCATTACCATTACACATTACGATATACGTTTTGGAATGGGCAACTAGCTTCAACTTTCTGTCTAACTGACAGACTATTTAATTTTGACAATTCAAAAGTGCCTGTACAAGGTTTAAATGCTTTGAGTTTGAGTTTGACCATAGCCCTAATCATCATCATGATCATCATTTCAGCCGAAAGACGTCCACTGCTGGACATAGGGCTCCCCCAAGCACCTCCACTTCGTCCAGTTCTGTGCTTCATTCTTTGGGGGGATTGCCATAATCGCTACGCTTGGCAGGCGGGATTGGCGATCGCAGTATGTCTGTATAGCCTTAATATGTGTAAGTAATACAGGTAGAAATCCCAAACATATACGTCTACAAAAGTATTATTTTTTCTTCTCAAAACGTTTCCTATTGCGTGAAGAGTCTTGTATTTATGATGAATCCCGGAACACATAGGTACCTAATACTTTACACGACAGGAGGGACCCTTGTCATGTCCCAAATTAACTGACGTAACATGGGTGTTGATGGCAGATGTTCACAGTATGACTGGCAAAAAAACGTACACACAGTATGTGTCTTATGTCAAAGTGGAGTAATGAGTAATTCATGTAAAGAGTCTTCATTTTTAGGATTCCCTATCAAAGGGAGCTACAAAATATATACAGGAAAATGCAAATGCAATGCAATGTATGCAATGTTTGCATGGAATTTACATACAGGGTCACATTAAGTTAGCTACCGAAACTCCGTAAACGTGATGGGTATTGATATCTTATGCATGATAAAACAAAAAATTCACACGTGGTAGGATTGAAACCTTCAAATCACTATACAATCCATCCATCCATCCATCCATCCATCCATCCATCCAAACACTCAAAACACTCAAAAACACTCAAAAACACTCAAAAACACTCACAAACACTCAAGAACACTCAAAAACACTCAAAACACTCAAAAACACGCAAAAACACTCAATAACACTCAAAAACACTCAAAACACTCAAAAACACGCAAAAACACTCAATAACACTCAAAAACACTCAAAAACACTCAAAACACTCAAAAACACTGTATAATGCTTTCTGTCTCATTTTCTCCCACGTTAAATCTTATATGTCTCTTTTTAATGTCGGTTTTTCGTTTCATAAAATTTCAAGTCACAACGATGCTAAAGAAGTTTTCACTTCAAAAATAACAATTTCTCTCAACTCGTACTTTAAGTTACTAAGCTACTTGAGGTCGTTGGCTACAAAAAAAGAACATCCAATCTTTATTTATTGTTTTAAAGTGTTTAGATACCGTTACTCATCACTTTTTCAGTTTCGCTTGCCAATGTAATTTGACCTTGTATATTTCAAAATGCATTACTTACGACATAAGGCCCACTTGACTTACATAATATGTATACAACATTGTTACAAAATACACCATTAACAAGCAGCTATACCATCCATCAGAAACATATTCCTTTATACCAATTTACCGTGCATTCGCTGGCAAGCAAATAAAGTTATGTTTGAAAAACAGGATGAAAGGTGAAGCGCTGTACATATATGCCCTGAGATATTTTTAGAGCGCTTTTTTGTTTTGTTAACAAAAGTCAAACCATTGTCGAAAAGGGGAGTCAGAGAGGGTCTTTTTGTTTTAACAGTAGGTCTGTACAAACATTTTTACACGTCAATGATATCTATATCAATCTATCTAGTTTTTAAAGGAAAAGGATAGAGTTTCCTATCTGACTACTCTGAGAAGAAAGGCCGAAAGAAACTCAAAGGTCACAGGTTCCTTTAAAGTACAGACATCTAATCTTGGTCAGATTGTGAAGACCATGTAGATTGGAACCCTACAGACTGAGTGGACCTTTTCAGTCAATACACGCTTTTGTCAGTAATCATGCAGCTCAACTCAGAACCTAAGAAGTTCAACAAAGGTGGATATTTTTGTTCTCTAGTGGATTAAAGATAATGTATTTTAAAAGTAATGTTGTAGATATGAAAATTATTTGACTTTTTTAATAATACCTTTCTTAATAATTGCTATAATTATCATCATCTGTCTAGCCTTTTCCTATCTAGCTTGGAGTTAGTTTCCAGTCTAACCTTCACAACCCAGTTCCTGGGCAATACGATAACCCTTGGAAATTTTGGTTGTCTGTCTTTCGAGCTCTTGAATACCCGTAACCCGTAACGACGGGATACGGGTATTCAGTAATCCTACCTACCGCCTACCTACCTACGAGTAATTGCTATAATTATGTAAATTTTGATGTTTTTTCATGAGTTGTAAAAGAAAGATTTTATAAGTCTTCAAAAAATAATCTGGGAAAACAGGAATGCAAGAATATCAGAGAAAAATCATTTCAAAGAGGCAATACAGAGCTATACGCAATATCAACCCGCATTTGTTTCGCATATGTGTCACCCATACCTTAATATAATACGAAATGTATAGCAATTTCGACTCTTTCCTTTACGAAATAAAACAGTCTGTCTGTTAGCTACTTATTTTCATGGAGCACAGTCTGTTTATAAATTCTGCGGTTCAAGGGTTGGTCCTTTGACGAAATAAAATTGTGTAATAAAACTGCCTCTCTCCAGTATAGGTATTTATTGTTTTGGTTCGACAATATAACAACTCTGATAACTTATATGCAGATGGAGACCAGCAATATAAAATACCAATTGTGCGTCCGATCTGTACGCGACAATCGAACACGTTTCTTTTTTTAAATACACTCCTTTGTCTTCCACTGGCACCTTTTCCAAAGAGAATTAGACGAGTTTGTTTCGGTGTTGCCAGCACAATTAGTCGATTACAAATAAGCGTATACAAAAAAAAATGTTCTGGGACATTCTAGATGACGTCACCGCGGGGAGCGGGACGTGTGAGTGGTTACATTAAAACTTTGATCACATCAAATAGTCCAATTATAAATCAAAACCTAACAATAGTTTATCTTGTACTTACTTATTTTCATCGAGAACGGTTTATAAATTCTGTGGCAGGTAGGGACATTTTAGTTGTTAAATATTCGGTCCTAAAAGCTTTTAAAACCACTTATTGTTTGTTTCGGGCTTTGGGGCCTACAAGGTTTTGAATTATCTATCTACTTGTAAAGACAAACGAGAACTAAAATAAATTCATTTTAAATTAAGTTTTAAATAGGTTTATAAAAAAAAAGTTGACGGTGATTCGTCACGATAATACATTAATAAACCTACGAGTACATTGTCCCAGGCCCTGCAATGTTCTGTCATCATCATCATGATTTTAGCCGAAAGACGTCCACTGCTGGACATAGGCCTTCCCCAAGCACCTCCACTTCGACAGGTTTTGCGCTTCTCGCATCCAACGAGTTCCTGCGGCCTTCACAAGGTGGACTGATTCCACCTTGTGGGAGGCCTTACAATGCTACGTTTTTCGATACGCGGTCGTCACTCCAGAACCTTTCGGCCCCATTGGCCATCTGTTCTGCGAGCAATGTGCCCTGCCCACTGCCACTTAAGTTTGACAATTCTTCGGGCTATGTCGTCTACCTTGGTTCTCCTGCGGATCTCTTCATTTCTGATACGATCACGCACTGTCCTGGAATGGGATATCATAGGCCCTTCTCTTTCCTTTTTCTACTCAACTCGATTCCGCACCAACTCGTCCATGTACGTCTAGATGTGCCGCGATGCCGTTGGACGTTTTCAGGGACTCATCTTGTGGTATTCTTAGTCCAAAATGCATCTGAAATGCGCCAAACGTCTCCGGCCCAGTTCCACTTGAGCTGTGGCTGATTTTTGGGTGACGTCAGCGATTTGTGCTTTTGGACGCCGTATCGTGTTCCGTATCCGGCCGGTAAAGCAAACTCCAAGGATACTGCGTTCCATTTCTCGCTAACTAACTTCTACCTTGGACCTTTGCTGAACTGTCAAAAACTAGTTTTATTCGTTACTTTTATCCTATATAGCTTAATAAAACCCTAGTGCTTATAAAATATGACAAATTTAATTCAAATTCAAAATATTTTATTGTACGCATATGTTAGTTACAGGTCTAAACAATAAATTAAAGTTCCAATATGTCCTGCCTAATAGGCTTACAATAAAAAATATGTAGTGGCATTACATTTAAAATTATTTTACATGTCAAATTTAGTTATTATAAATGTCAAAATATCAATATACAACAATTCAATCAATGATTCAAGAAATCTTGGATCGTGTAGTATGCTTTCTCAATTAAAAATTTACGCAGTTTATTTTTAAATACTGGAAGTTCCTTAGTGCTCAGAATGTCAATAGGTATTTTGTTGTATATTTTTGATCCCATGCTAAAGAAGCTTTTGTTAAATAGAGCCGTTAAACATAAAACAAAAACAACCTTATTTTCGGGAAAAGATACCAACTGAGAAATTAAAATTCAGAACGAGAGAAAAGTATGCAGAAGAGATAAAAAGACATCCCTAATGCCTTTAACGAGTCGCCGTATCCTTGAGTGAGAGAGACTACAAAATGGATTAGTACAGAAGGCTTGCTCCATACAACTTGATCGAAACGCATAGTGATCTCCAACGAATCTAATATGAGTGCTTCTCAGCCGGTCTTTTTTAGAAATCTCAATGCAAAAATCTCATCATGAAAACTTAGGCCATGTAAGCTTGAAGTAAGCTGTCATTCCACCTGCCGCGCCGTACTATTCTGTAAAAATCTCACCTTGAAAACTTAGATGAAGTGAGTTTGAAGAGAGCTGTCAAACCCTAGCATCAGGAGGAATGACAGTCACTTCAAGCTCACTTTCTAACTGATGTTAGGAATTTACACTTTTGACGGCTCACTTTCAGCTCACTTTGCCTAAGTTTTTACTATGGTATTGTTACTGAATATATCGGCTGCTTTAAAGGTGAGCCGTGTCCATTTGCGAGAGCATTTTCGGCTGTCGTATGGACCTGACCTTCTGAACCTATCTATGTTTTCCGTTGAGTGAGAGGTCTTAAATCCTCTTTGAAGGATTAAGGAAGCGTTTTCACTTGATTTGACCTTGTTGATACTCAAAGTAACACTCACTTTGTTTCGAGATTACTTGAAATGATCGAAATTAAGGAGTAAGTACTTAAAAGATTAGAATCACGTTTTATAGGTTTAGGTTAGGTTAAAGGGGTTGAATGTTCTAGTTCATTATTAATCAAGTTCATAATTAATAGAGTTGTGCCTTTGTAATATCAATCATCATTTCATTTAAGAAATATTCAATTTGATGAATAATAAAAATATTGGCATTAATATAGAATATTTTATTAAAATGCTTGTTAACGGTTTTCTAATGAAATTTTATAAAAAAAAACATAAAAGGGTTTACCTAAAGTATTATTGTCCAATATACCTAAAATATTATTGTCAAATATACCTTAAATAATATCGTCGTCAGTCGTCTATACCTAAAATAATTTATTTCACGACCCTTCGATTTTTATTCCTTTTCCAGTCTACAACTATTAAAGCAAAATACAGCGTGCTGCTTTACCGGCGACATTTATTTATCACACGTATACAGTTTCGCGTTTTCGTTTTATGAACATACTAGCTTCTGCCCGCGACTTCGTCCACGTGAAATTTCTTGCTCCCCCGACCCACCCCGTCGCATCGCATCGCCTGCCCGCGTTATTACGTCGTTTTTGCTTAGCGTTCTTTCTGACTTTTTTCTTTTTGCCCGGCTCCTAAGGATCTTAGCGTGATGTTAAATAGCCTTCCTCTAGAATTGTGCTATCAAATACAAATAGATTTTTTCAAATCCGACTGGAAGTTCCAGAAATTACCCCCTACATACAAACTTATAAACTTTACCTCTTTATAATATTAGTATAGATTTAAATTTCATTGAACATTATTATTTATTTACAATTTTCTAAAATAGCATCCTGCAGCAACCTACACGTAAACAACTGTAACACAGGGTTAATTTTCCGGGATCATGGATCATAACATCGCATCAATGGAAATAAAACAAATAAAGTACGAGAGAAAGCGAATTGAAGGAAAGTGAGAAAGCCCTATGTCGGCCTCGGCACGTTGTATAAAAAAAATTGAATTCGATAACAGTTATGTAAGTTATGATTGTGTCACCATAAAGAAAAGTGAAAGTGTGTGAAAATTGTATTGTTTGGTTAAAAAATACTGATCAAATTGAAGAAGTTTCCTAATAAAAAGCACTTTTACTTTTTTTTTGCAATATAAGTTCTATTTCCTAATTTTTGTTCGTGAACGGACGCCGTCAGTTGGGACTGTTCATTTCTTCGCTACCACGGCTTATTATGGTTTTTGTCATTGCTATCTAGTTTTGTTTTTTTTTTTCTTTTTTATGAGGGACGCTTTTAAAGTGCACGTCTTTTTACATCGTTCTCACATATATAATTTCAACATGAATGATGTAGGTAACAATTTTATCATTTAAAATAGTGTCCGTGAAGCTTCTTGCCCGTTCTTCTCCATAGGTACCTTCTACGCTTTGGAAATGGGTTTCAACTTTCTGACTGACTGACTGACCCCTTAAAAATTAAAAAATGCTTGTAATTGGTTTTGAATTCGAAAGTCTGAAGAAGGTGGTGAAGGTGGTGGTAGGTGGTGGTGGTGGTGGTGGTTGGTGTTGAAGTTTGTTCGAAAGTTGTCTATCTGTCTGTCTGTCTGTCTGTATGTTACCTTTTCACACCTAAACCACAAAACAGATTTCGATAAAATTTAGCAGAGAAATAGATTGCATCCCAGGGAAGGACATACGATAGTTTTTATCGAGATACTTCGCGGGCGAAGCCGCGGGCGGAAGCTAATTTGAAATAAATGCTTTGAGTTTGAGTTTGATTTCCTGAAAAAAGTTCCTCGATTCGTATCGAGGAACTTTTTGCTTGTCGTCAAGCAAAGATAATACACACTGTTTCATGAAGAAATACCCAAATTTATTCAGCCGAATACCACTTGATATATGCTGGGCAAAAAGTTTCTGCTGGCGGGAAGGAATTGTGTTTTGATTTTGTCGTGTTTGATGAGAGGGGTAGCCTAGGAGGCGCGGATGAATCTTGATTTTTTTCTGGGTTGCTGCACCCTCTTAAGGAGTGCAAAGGGAACAGACAGATAGAGGTACACACACTACAACACACGATAAGGGGTACTAATATTTCCAAGTATGAGTTCCAATTTCATCTAAAATAAATAAATATTACCTAAGAATATACTGCTCAATAAATTATTATTTGATCCCGAAGTCTCAGACGGGTTTTAACAAAAGATCCATAATCAATTGTTGGAACGGTTTCCGGCTGTTTCTCGATCTAAGCCCACTAAGCCCAGTCGCACGAGCGCGATTTCTCCGAGTCGTTTTTTATTTTCCGCATAGTGTTTTTGAAGCGACAACTTCTTTAAGCGCGTTGGGCATTTTTTTTTTTTAGATGGGTAAAAACCATTGAACTCGCGACACTGTTACCGTAAGCGACACCGCTCGTGTTTTGTTTATAAGACGATTAAAAAAATACCCGCCCGTATCTTTTGATTGCGTCGACTTAGATGTTTGATTTTGACTGCTTCATGGGATTGCTGCCCTGAGTATTTGATATTAATTTCAACTTGATAACTCCACGCGTTCCTGAGAAAAATGGTCTTGACTGACGGACAAACAGACGGACAAGGAAGTGATCTTATAAGGGTTCCGTTTTTCCTTTTGAGGTACGGACCCCTAAATATATAGGGTGTTTTATTTTTTCAGGATGGGAAATCATCAAATGACCCCTCCCGCTCTGGGTGGAGCGGAAAGGAGTGTCAGACTCTTACTGACTAAAACCCACAGGTGTTCCTTCCTTAGCCCTTTATGTTCCGGGCCAGCGGTAACCCTTCCGGACGATCCTGCTGATACAGCGTGTCTTACCTTCTAACTTGACCTTTAATACTTCCCACTTGTACCTAAGTACTTCCCACAAATTTCATTCCTAATTTGTAAGACCTATGACGAGGCAAATAATATCTACCTTCTACATACAGTCAAAAATAGCTCTATATAGTTTTATAATGCTAAAGTTCATAGAGTAACGATTGTGACATTTGACTGACTTGTTATCCGATTAAATATGTATTATATCTGGAAGTAAAGAAGTTATTTTGGTCTGTTTAGGGTGTATTTTATGACGAATAATCGGGGTGTGTAATTTAGTATTTATATTCACTTTGGCCTTCACAAGTTCATCGGTCCACCTTGAGGCCCCGCCTTCCAACGCTAAGTCTTACGGTACGCGGTTGCCTTTCAAAAACCTTTCAGCCCCATCAGCGGGATTGTCCGAAAGGGTTACCGCTGGCCCGGAACATAAAGGGCGAAGGAAGGAACACGGGTGGGTTTTAGTCAGTAAGAGTCTGACACTCCCTTCCGCTCCACCCAGAGCGGGAGGAGTCATTTTCTGATTTCCCATCCTGAAAAAAAAAAAAAAAATCCCCATCAGCTTACCCATCAGCTTGCCCCATCACATTAAACGTACACTTTGTAAACAAGCATACTATAAATTAGAAGATTATATCCAAGATAAGAACGCTTGGAAACATGCTGGTCCTGCTCCATAGGACAATCTAGAGTCTAGACAAAATCAAACTGGTTGCTAATTTAATTGTACCGTACGCAAAATACGCGCATTGACGTGGAGTTGCGGACACCAGCCCGTATTACCTATTACCTATTACCTAATTTAATTGTAAAATATATTCTTTTTTTGATATTGATTTACATTCTGTAATAACTTTAACTTACACCCTGACTTATTACTTGTAATTTTTATTTTATTTTATTTAAATGAAAATCGTTTACTTTTACCATGTTTGTAAATATGTGAGCACCATGCATCTATCAGATAATTAATTTATATGTCATGGTTTCATTTTTAATTCTTTTACCTATTGTGGTATAGTAATTTTATTTTAGGTGCATCGTCTTCACATATTATTATGATATAATTAATGTATACAAAATATTGTAAAACATTTTAAAAGAGTAACGGTGGAGTTTCTTGCCCATTCTTCTCCATACGAAAACTACCCTTTGGAATGGGCGACTAGAATCAATTCTATTTGTTGTAATTTTTGACGTTCAAAAGTGCCTTTAATGTGCCTATTTGAAATAAATGCTTTGACTTTGACTTTGAGCTATCTGTTCTGCTAGGCCGCAGGGATCCACTGGATACGAGAACCAGTAAACCGGTCGAAGTTACTGTGCTTGGGGGAGCAGTGGACATCTTTCGGCTGAAATGATGATGATGATGATTGTTTTTCGTAGGTACGGTCAGCATCAAAAGTCGATTAACACTTCAGTTTTTTTAATCTTAGTTATTGAGCAAAATATTAACACTTCAGTTTTTTTAATCTCAGTTATTGAGCAAAATATTTGTTGAAAATTGCATCGTACTTCTGCTGCAATTTTGAATAAATATTTTGCTCAATAACTGAGGTTAAAAAAACTGAAGTGTTAATCGACTTTTGATGCTGACCGTACCTACCATTAACCGTCTATTTTTCTGTTTCTTATAGGTATTTATATGTACCTAAATAACTCCATACGGTACGTTTCCTTGATTCAATCGATTACAGAAGAATTGAAATGTGCATACTTGCTCTAAACGATTTGTAACCCTTAAATTCAGATCCTATGAGCTCCAAATTGGTATACTTAATCAAAATTTCAAATATCACGTAAAATTCTCATTGTAAACTCGGGCTAAGAATGGGTAGCTCACCGTCCGATGAGGACCAGGCCCGTGCCGGACGGCGCGTACGTGTTCCACGCGCGCCTCAAAGAGATGTCAGCATCAAGTGAAGGGCAGGGCCGAAGCCTGCCGGGTTAGCGGGATTGTCCGAAAGGGTTACCGCTGGCCCGGAACATAATTTCCCATGCTCAAAAAAAAGACCCAACAATTCGTCTTAAAGTACATTCATAAATACTCTATGAAGTCTAGTAAGATTTATTGAGACACAAATGTCGTCAAAATTGCTAAAATATCAAGGAAAAAAAAAAATTCGTCTTGTTTTACGATTCCGCATTGTTCAAGACATAAATAATTATGCATATTGAATTAGGTTGTAAATACTCTGCTCTTGAGTTGAAAAGGGTACGTTAAATGTACCATCATATTAAATTAATGATAAATTCAAAGAACAAATGAAAGTATCGTTACGTCTTTTGGTGAAAGTCTGAAGAAAAACGAATTTCAAATAATTCAAGTACAGTTCACGTCAAATAACTTTGCCGCTCTTCGCTAGCCGCGCATGCGCGTTACTGTTTTATTTCTAAGATTAACTACTGCGCAGTGATTTGACGTTAACTGTGACCAATCACGCGCAAGCCGAGCGAGCGAAGCGAACGGTGCCGCGGTAACGGCCGGCGCTACATCTTAGTTGGTTGCAGTTACTAGGCTAGGGCACATCACAAAAAGACGATCTAGTATAAAATATTAGCGTACCGATTTAATATTTTTAGGAAACCAAAGGGCTCACAAAAAGAAGCTTATTTATTATATCAGCATTTTCATAAATATTTTTAGGAAATCAAAATGGGTATTGCCAAACTTCCTTACACTTTCGCATTTTGCGTAAGTAAATGTATGTATTTGTAAGCTTATAAAGAAAGTTACATAATAAATAAATCATAGTTACATAATAAATACCACTGGTACAGTAAGTCTGTATCCACGTTCCCAATGTACCAAGTAGATACCTACGTTTGCGTACCAATGAGTGAACATTACACATTCATACTGCGTACTTGGTGCTACCGCCGATTCGTGGCAATCTGATTTAACGCCACCACTGGGACATTTCCTAGATATATATCTTTTGTTTGACTACATTATCTTAAAATTTAACGTCCCTTTTCTTGGCTTTAGCCTGTAAGGGTGAGCTTTGAACGGTTTCTTTATGTGAGTATTTCTTTCTCAAATAATTTTCCGAATATTGATCTAAACATACCTACATACAAATAAATTGGCCTGAAATACAGGTTTAAGGCGTGGGTAGACGTGAATTGGGCTTCATTTAGGATACTTTAGAACCTTTTTTTTCCGTAACCCTTACAAGATTTTTTTTCAAAAAAATATATATTAATCTACACAATATAAAGCATGTCCTCTTCGTTTCAAAAAAAATAAAAATATATTTGAAATATCATAAATAAATACGCAAAGTGACCTCTGTTTTTGTAACTTACTACCATTTTTCTCCTAAACTATCAATCACAGGATCTTTTAATTGCCACCAATATATTATATTAAGTAATGCCGATGTCCCCTTCGGCTTATTTTTGCCAATAACTTTCTTAATTATTTATAATCGATTTTTTCACGTAATTGCTACTCGCAGATCGCGTAGCCACCCCTCCGGCGCCCAATAAATCAGTGCGGGACGAGACGCTGTGCTGAACGGACCTGTGATACTTTTCTCCGCAAACACACTTTGACGACACGGTTGGCGCAGTGGCTGAGCGATTGACTGCTGCGCTGCGTGTCGCGGGTTCGATTCCCGCACGGAACAAATATTTGTATTGCCTACAGGTAGTTGTTCCGGATCTGGCTGTTTGTGTATGTGAATTTAAATGTTTGTAAACGCACCCACGATACAGGAGTAATTCCTAGTGTGGGGCAACGTTTTCTTTAAAAAGAAAGAAAGAAACAAAATTATTGTCGGTAGCCCAACCAATTAGAATAATTTTAAAGTAGGTATACACAAAATTAGTAGGTATACGGTACAGACTCTATAACATAAACTAATACGAAAAGAGAATTAGGTCTTTATTACTAAACCATAAACGGTGAAAACTAAAAATTTTTCTAAACTAGGTAAGTACGCAGTTTACTAAAATTATTCTGAGAATCCGATGCACAATCGAATTACACGGTTAACTTTATAAAAATAAGGTCTTATTTCGGTCCAATATTTTCATAGAAAAGAGCACCTCGCAACTAATAATGAACTCTATTTCGACGGGAGAAACGTTTTATTATTCTGTTCGTATTGTCTGCCTTTGTAGAAGCCGCTAGCCACCGCCAATCCGCCATTGTCACACAAAAATGTTTTGAAGGGCACTATTATTTTATAAATCATTTATGGTTGATATTTCGGTATTATGAACGTAAAACTATGTCAACTTTTGTTGACATAGTTTTACGTTCATAATACCGAACACACATCATCCATGTTCGTTACTTTCATACTTTTTAGTATGAAAGTAACGAACATGGATGTTAAACATTTTGTCAATTTTATTTTTATAAAGTTTGTGTAGATATCTACAACATTATTTTTAGGATTATGCGAAACCTGAATATAGTTTGTTCAGAATCAGTAACTGAATCGATTCCAATAATTTTTACACCCATGTTATATTTTGTTCCAAAAATATTTTAATTAAATTTTATCACAATACAATCATCAATTAATTACAATACAATCACTGTACGATTAGGTATCATCCAATGAGTTCATCAATAGCCCTTTACGTTTCAGGGTCACGGTTACCTGATAAGACAGTCCCACGACCCCGGCAGGCGTTTGGCCCTCTATGGGGGCTCCGTCAGATTGCTGAGAGCTCTTTGAGGCGCGCGAAGTACGTTATCGCGAAAGTTCTTTACTGCGAAGTACATTATCGCGAAAGTTCTTTACTGCGAAATACGTTATCGCGAAAGTTCTTGATTGCGAAGTACGTTATCGCGAAAGTTCTTTATTGCGATGTACGTTATCGCGAAAGTTCTTTACTGCGATGTACGTTACTGCGAAAGTTTGTTATTGCAACGTAAGTAACATTAGTAACATCGCGGTAATGAACTTCGCAATGATGATGTACACTCAAATATTGTGTCAGTTTGGTGACAGCGGTTATTTTATGAATATCGACAGTTTCACGATTTTTTTCTATTCCGTGATTGAACCCAACATTTTGCATTAAACAATCGTTGTTTGTTTACAGCTCCACTGCCAATAAATAGCCTAGTTTTAATAGATTTTTTTTTATCATTGTTCCTCTCAAACAAAGCACCTGCCATCCAATCTCTTCACCACCCTTGGTTGACTGGTAGAGAATCACACGGTGGAGGTCTGCCCCGCTTGGGCGGAGCACCGCCGTGTCCTCGTTGAGGCGATCGGCAGCGGCGGCGACCTCTCGCGTCAGGGCCTGGTTCGAGCCATGGTCCGGGGCGAGAGGGAGTGGGGGGCAGTCGCCTCCTTCTGCGAAGCAGTCATGCTAGCGAAGGAGGCGGCGGGATGGATGAGGGAGAGAGCCTCCCGTCCCAGCCGCCGCGGGAGACGCTCCGGGCGTCGGGAGCCGCGCGACGACTCCCGGCCACCGTAGGCGCGGGCCTGCGGGCGGAGAGTAATGGGTAGCTCACCGTCCGATCAGGACCAGGCCCGTGCCGGACGGCGCGTACGTGTTCCACGCGCGCTTCTAAGAAATGTCAGCAACTATGGAAGGGGCCCGTCAGGGCCGAAGCCTGCCGGGTCAGCGGGATTGTCCGAAAGGGTTACCGCTGGCCCGGAACATAAAGGGCGAAGGAAGGAACACGGGTGGGTTTTAGTCAGTAAGAGTCTGACACTCCCTTCCGCTCCACCCAGAGCGGGAGGAGTCATTTGATGATTTCCCATCCTGAAAAAAAAAAGGCATTAATTCCGCCTTTGTACCTTTTTGTGCGAAAAGTTTAAATAAATAAATTATTATCACCCAGCGTACAACAAAAATCGGTGCATTTAATAAATTATGGAGAAAACATGTATAATTTTGTTTTAAATAAACTCACAACTCAAGATATTACAGATTGAGGAAAGAAATTGGGTAATAGCAACAACTACATTTATTTATTACACTTACACAATGATCTTCGTGACTTTTCAGTTCTACTACCAAGAGTCCCCAAGTACTCAAGAGTCACCACCTATTGAACATAGTTTGGAGCAAGATCGAAACCAAATAACAGATGATAAAGAAACAGAAGATACCAGGTTCTTTATGTTCTTTAACAATCTTGAGTGAAATAGATAGAACAGTTTGTTCCATTAACTTAAATTAATTTTGTTTCAGACTAAAATCTATTGGTAGACGTATTGTAAATGTAAGCCATTTTTTTAAAGAACTACAGAGCATAATTATCATCCCATGAGCCTTTGAATTGCGGCTTACAGTCGATTGAAATTATATCTGAACGACTGACAGGCCTAGTGACTAAATTGACGCTGAAGTGTCGTTTATGCAATATGATTTTTGTAGTCGATGGAAAAAATAGTCCAGAAAAAATTAACCTAAATACATGTGGTGTGGTTGGCGCAATAGTTGCAGGATGTGGACACGATCAATTTCAAGAAATTACATCACATCTGGCCTAAAATGTACGACTATCAAATTATAAGTAATAGATTTTTTCAACTAACAGTTTTGGTAGTCTGACAATGGTATAATTTTATTGTCATGGTAACACAACAGCAACATCATATACATTTTGTTAGTATAATAGAACCCTTCAAAATATGTTATAGGTAACCCGGTCTCGGAAGGATGGAGTCAGATTGACAGTTTTGGTAAATCTGACCGGTCCTTCCAGGTTCATAATGTCCCAGATTTTTTTTAAGTAAGTAGTAAATTTTATCGAGTAAATCAAGATATACAATGGTAACATGTAAAAGTCTCTTCATCATAGTTAAACCTAAAACGCGTAAAAACTATAAATTATACAATATACATAATTATATTTTCCCTTGCTTTCGGTCTTGGACATTCAAAAGGTTTTACACCTCTGCATTAGCTACAGCTACTGGAAGCGATAGCGATAGATAGCATGCGGCGGGCGGCGAGGCCGGGCGCCGGGCGCTGCGATGCAACATTATAGCACAAAATTATATTCGCGTTGCACGAAGTTATTGTTAGGGGTGGGGAGGCGCACGCGGGGGGCTTTGTCTTGGTAACGCCCACATGAACAAGGTCAATGGCGTAGATCCAGCTCTTAAATCAACCTAGATCAGACAACGCACTACATTAGCTTCAGAGTTCTATTTTTGACTGTAATCTCATATTTCTCATACCATAGTTTATATCTAGATTATTATAATCCTATTATAGGCTAGATTAATATATACTACTGAACCATATGTCCACTTTTTATAAACTTATTAAAATATTTCAATAAATATTATTTTATTTATTTATAAATAAAATTGTCTGCTTGTAATGTCAAAATAACAGCCTTTTACTAAATGCATATGAAATCATAGGTATATGTTACTTAGTTATAACAAAAACACTATTTTTAAAATTTTTGTCAGCATGTCTGTCTGTCTGTTTCCGGCTAATCTCCGAAACGGCTAAACCGATTTTGACAGGACTTTCACTGACAGATAGCTGATGTTATAACGTATAACCACTATTAGTTTATATTTTACAAAAACAATTACGGTTCCGCGCAAAAATTAAAACCCATGAAATCCAATTTATTTCTCTACTACACGCGAAGGAAGTCGCGGGCACAGCTAATATAAACATATTATGCTTATACCCGGAGAAACACTACCATCTTACTTTATCATTTGTATACATACCTATTTCTGCCACATGGGGAATTTCGGTTTAAAGGGCTAAGTGTATACCTACCTAGTATTTTAACCCAAATTGTCAGATATTTGCAGAGTAAGCAAGCAGAAGTGCCAGTGGGCTGGCCATGTTCGTCGAAGGACCGATGACCGGTGGAGCAGACGAGTCCCGGAGTGGAGACCGCGTATCGGCAAACGTAGTGCGGGACGTCCCCCAGCAAGATGGACAGACGACCTCAAAAAGGTGGCTGGGATAGACTGAATACGAGAGGCCGAGGACAGGGGGCTGTGGTGCAGTACGAGAGAGGCTTTTCTCCAGCCGTGGACTGCGATAGGCTGATTTGATTTTGACAAAATACGATAGCGAAATATTATATTATTTCTACAAGGTTGGTTACGTTTGTCAGTCCGAAACAAAAAGGAAAGTAATATTGCTTCCAAAAAAAAAATTAACTTCCGGACAAGTACACAAGACAAGGACAAGACAAGACAAGCCGGTCGATTCTGTAAAAATCTCACCGTGAAAACTTAGGTGATGTGAGTTTGTTTTTGCTAAGAATTGATACTATTGACAGCTCACTTCACGCTCACTTCACCTAAGTTTTCACGGTGAGATGGTTACAGAATCGCACTGCTGGACAAGACAAGGATTAAGGACCATTTTTATTTTATTGTCGGAGCTTAACAAAAATAACCAATCCATAGCGCCACATATAAAATCTTCAACTTCTCTCGAAGACTCGACCTTGTCTGCGGGCTTCGAATGACATTTCACGTTTTCCCCGAACATTTTTTCCTGAAACTTCACGCGTAACCCGACACGGCACGGGCAGTGAGCCAGCGAGTTTTAACACCACAGATAATAAGCTGTCATCAAGATCGATGATGTAACTTTAGATCACATGGAAACGCTTTTAAGGTGGTAATGGGAAGAATGTATGTTTAGAGATGAGATTAAAGATTTGACGTCAAGATAGTAAGTAGTGTCTATTGGTTTGAGAACTGGATACAAAAAACATTTTTTTTATAGTCGAATTCCATTCGACGTTATTATAGTAGACCTTTATATAGTTTCCCTTAAAAAGGCAGGTAAACTTTAAAACTCTTTAGTGGCGCTACGGCGGAACGAAACCCATTATTAAATTACTCATGTTATTATTTACAAATGAACCACGCGAAAGGGTGATTAGCTTAGCTACATGTTGATCGAAAATGAAAACCCTAAAACTGTACCAACATAGTGTTGTATAATAATAGATTGTTGTTATATTATGGTTGGAATAGTTCATTTACATACACACATTACAGGAAATTAAAAGAACAAACGTCAGAATAAAAAAAAACATAAAACTACTTTTTTTATTTTTATCACATAATAAGTAGGCAATAAAAAAGTCGGGGTGAAATACAGTTTTCAATTATAATTTTTTTATAACTGATGAATTATTTCAGAATCATGGGCTGGAAATGGAATTCATGAATTCCAATTTACAGTTACAGTTTGCGCGTCGATGTCCCACCCACCTTGTTCATATACAATATAATTAAAATTAGGTATATATTATATTCAGTTTCAATAGGTTTATGCATATCTTTATATTTAAAATATTTATTCCTCAATGGTCATGATTGCACCTACCACTGTTTGTCTCTGCATCACCCAAAGGTTGACTGGTAGAAAATGCCTATGGCATTAAGTCCGCCTCTGTACTTTTATGTGCTTAAAGTATTAAATAAATAAATAAATATAAGTGTACAGTCTTAAACTGTACATGTTTTGCTGACGCGGTGCCTCGCACCATAGTGCGTCATTTTAGTGGTATAAATATTAATGCCTTACAATAAATCAATGAGTGCGATTACTGCAACGCGGTGACTAACATTAGAGAAAGGAATCGTCAACAATTTTACCTGTAAACACGAATAAACCTATCGGGAACTAAGTGATCTTTTCTCTACGCGCTCCAACCTCAACTTTAACTACTCTACAAGTGTACGAAACGTACAATAAGACTTACAAATGTTGCTGAAAAAGACGTTTAAACGTCATAAATACGTAGTTAAACAAACGCTAATCATTATTTAACTTTAAGTAACGTTGGTGGTAACATTGCAATAACTTACTAATAGCTTTACGTAACAAAAAAACGTCGTGAATGCGGTCCACAAAAGTACTATGATCAAAAACCCAGTATTAAGATATTTCCAGCGCAGAAACCAATCGCTCGGCAGTTGCACAAATCGGATAGTCTGCGCCAATTAGGCCTGATAAATGAAAATGGATTCCTTTTTCTGCGTCACATTGCCACAGATAAAATAACTTCGCACAGAAAATTAAATAATACAGGGGGCCTAAAAAGGCCACTGGCAGAATCATAAAAGGGTTAACATTATAGAAACAAAACTGCAGGAGTTTCATTTCGTCCAAACACATTCGAAGTTAGGCAGTTACTGAAGGCTTGAAACCATAATGCACACACGCGCAACGTAAACGTGAATTCGAATGAGTCGTCTGAAACTACTTTGTTTATCAAGATGCTCCGTCAAAACGAACGGCACTTTTTTAAATCTTAGCAAAGAGTTTTTATTTCAGAAAAGATGTCAACATTTTATGAATAAAATTAACTTTGGGAGGTAAAATATAATAAATAAACATTTATTTCTTTAATTTAATTAATTTTGACAATAAATTACAACCATTAATATCTGTAACAAAAACAAAAATATTAATTTACTTTATTAATAATACTGGCTGTTTTGTGCCTATGCCTGAAAAAAAAAGCGCGAACGCGCGCGCATCGCTTATCTGTTAAGAAGTAAAAATTATTCCGCGCGCTTTTTCTTTTCGCTGTACTGTTTTTTATTTGAAAATGTCGTCAAGTAATGATGATTATTTATTAATTCCACACCGCCAGAAGTCTCAGAGGCAGCGAAAAGGCTACTCTAAGCCTCGCCCGAAAAATCGACCGATAGATACTTACAAGCGTATCAAAATTTCATCATATGGAAAACAAGCAAATATGCAAGTTCAGTCCGAGTTTTATTTATTTCCTCGCAAATATGTTATAAAACGTCGTATGACATACGTGCGCTTTGAAAATTACAGCCTCTGCTTTCTTTTAGCCCTCGCCTGCGGCTCGGGCGAGCAATATCGCCTCGGCTGTAATTTTCAACTTACCGCACTTATATCATAATGTACTATTATCGTTGGCTAACATTTTAACTTTTAACAAAAGAGAGTCCATTGAACCATTAAAGTCATTGTGGAACGTAGTACCAACTGTCAGATATTTTTCAACACATTTGCTCGAAAAATGCATTTACAAAGCCTGTATACATTGTTCGAAAGTTAAAAAAAAATTACGCACCATACAACGGAACGTGCGGTAAAATAGGTACTCTCACCTAAGTACCTATTTTACCGCACGTTCCGTTGTATAGCACCGTGCGTTTTCTTTACGGTTCTTTTTTAATTTCCATAAAAAAAAATATAAGAATTCCACCAAAGAGTTTTACATTATGAGAATAAACAACCTGACTGATCGAACCCCCTTGGAAGCGCTTTTGCTCAATACGTTGTCTCACTTTAATACTAAAGAGTAAATGAGACGAAAGATGTAGTTCTAATTTTCACCACGTGCATGTGGCGCCATTTGCAAATTCGCGCCATTTTCATATTAGAAACTTCAAAAATTGTTGCGACTTTCCCACTGTTAAATAAACAAAATAATAATATGAGTTCAACATACTAAGTGTGAAATGAATAATGTCAGTCAGTCAGTTAAGCTTCCAAAGCAGCAAATTTCACTGAATTTCAATAATTGTTCAAATTTTACTATTAATTTCCAAGAGTAGTGACCTATCTGTTTATTTTCTTATTTGCTATGAAAAATAGTCAAATGAAAAAGTTTGTTAAATTTGTTATACTGTACTGTTTTCTCGCAAATGTGTTGAAAAACATTGTATGACACACGTGCAGAAATTGGTATTTACAAACTCGTGACTAAGCCCTCGACTTCGTCTCGGGCTTACATTCGTCTACTCGTTTGTAAAAACCAACCTACCGCACTAGTATCATAAATAACTATTACCAACCGCCTAAAAGAGGAAATGTGTTTCGCAATTACATTTTATTTAGACTATGAAATGAAATGAAATTGTTTGTTCTGTAAATAGAATATCGAGATTACCTGCATATTTCATATATAAAAAAATAAGCTAAATAGAATTGCCATTTCCTATCTGACTAACTCTGAGAAGAAATGGCGAAACAAACTCATGGTTCAAAGTCTCGTTAAAACTTCAGACATAATCTAAATCAGATCATGTGACTTTAGATATAGGGTATAATATACAGCAAGCTAAAAAGCGAAAATAAATTGTAGATAAGGTTGCTGCAGGTACAGACCCCAGCCCCCCCGGTGGGTTCCCGCATTGTCGAGGCGGGGAGGCCCAGTAGCCGTGGCTTGTTCACCCACGGTGAAGCGAAGAAGAACCCGAGGAGCGGCCGCTCGTCAGGGCTTTTGCCGATAAGCCGACGACGTAGCGGCCAACAAGTAGGTTGCGGTGCTGCTTGGGCGACATCGCAACTGAGGCGGGCCGCGATGTCGTATGGGAGGCATCGCGGCTGAAGGTTGGAGGCCGCGGCGGGAGAGTAGTGCCATAGTATAAAGAGGGGAAGTACGTTATCTTCATACAAACGCCCCGCGCGCGGCTTGTATGTGTGCGTCATAGTATCTATGCGTCGCCGCACGCACACTTAATAAAATCTCGACCCGTTTCTCAGTGCGCCAGTCGGGGCTAACACCGCATGAGCTTCGCGCGTCACGGCTTTCGGCACCGCTAAATGAATGAAAAATGTGTGATAATCGCAGGAGAACGTATTGATGTGTGTTTGGGTGTCTTAATAAGTAATTCCAGAATTGTCTCTGTTCTGATTACCTATTGAACTGGAAAGGTAAGCAAGTTGCAGCTTGCAAGTTCTAGCATATAATTTTTACTTGATGATGAGATACCTACTTATTTAGTTTTTGTTGTACCTAAGTATTATTTTATATCAGACAGAGGAAGTAGGTAGACCTACTTTCCTACTAGAATGCATTAGGTACTTTTGATCTGTCAATTGATTTGCCATTGATCGTTGTTTTCTCGTGCTCATCACCGCTTCGCGCCGCCCGTTTGCTGGCCCGTCACTCTTTCTTTTATCGTGAAAGGTTTCATCATCGTTTAGGTAAAACCGACCTCACAAACCCTGTACCTACTCAGACAATACAAGTAAAAATACAACCTCCCGACCCTTGCCAATTTATAGGCACTGAATTAACATTTAGCTAAAAGTGACAACCCTGAGACAGTAGGCAATTATATCGCGGATCGGGCCGGAGATAGCCTACTTCCCCTCTTTATACTATGGTAGTGCCGGTATTGCGGTGCGCCGCTCTTCCTACCTTCCGCGGCCTTGACGGGGTCGCCACCGTCTGATGGCGGACGCGGTGGGGCTGCAGGGGAGGGGGAGTGTTGGTATGACGTTGGCCGCGCTCCCTATCCTCTGCGGCCGAAAATTGGCAGGCGGCGGGGCCAATGACCTGACCCATCGCAGGCGGACCAAGGGTGCCCAGACATGGGGTCGTCTGGCGCCTATGTGCTGGTTTGGTCCCTGGTATGGTCACGGCGTGCTATGTGTTCTGGTGCGCCGATGATGGGGAGTAGTAACGCTAAAGCATAAGGATCAAAGTTGATTGGGAAAATTTTACAATTTCGGGTAGCTTGATGTGCTGACGTTTGTATCTACCGCTTCATTTTAAATTAGCTTCCCGCTTTACTAAAACATCAATTATAATTTTCCAGTATTCACGCACTAGTAGATTAATCATTCAGGAGGCCTACCACGAGCTCTTAACGCGATCCGTCTTAGAACCTAAACTGAACTGTTCTTCTAATTCGTACCATGACGTCAGTTTAACGATTCAATTCAGGTATCTAAATAAATACCTACTTTGACTAAGAATTATTTTAACAATAGTTACCGTCGTATTAACGTGGAATCTTAAAAACAATTGTTGAGTGTCTTTTTTACTTTAAAGTATATGATACTGAGTTAAGAACAAATAAAATGTTATTTGCTTCTGAACGTGTTTGACACTAAAATGTGCGCAAAACAAACTTATTTGATAATAATAGCGTTGTCTCTTTGTCACCAAAAACGTTTCAAACGCGGTTCAGCCACTAATTGCGATCTTTCATTCACTTTTAACGATCCAAATGACGCTGAGCGTATCGAATGTCATGGTACGACTTTGATGCGATGCATGTCTTGCTTGGTAGGCCACCTGATATCTTAGCTATTAAAATTAATATTTACCTACATTCCTGAGTGAGGCATTTCCTCTCAGTTCAGTTTAAAGTATTATAAGAATATTGTTCTCCTGCTTAAATGCCATATTTCTAACGAATATCTAATAAGTAAATCTGGCATGGTACAGCAGAATCAGCCTACAATGTTCCCACTGCTGAGACACAGGCCTTCTCTCTGTCAGAAGGAGAGGGCCGTTATTCCACCAGGCGGGCCCAATGCGGGTTGGTAGAACACGTTTTGGTTTTGGACATGCCGGTTTCCTTACGATGCTTTCCTTCAACGTTTAGAGAGCTTTGTGGTGCGACACCAGCGTTGTGGTGATGAAATTATTTACACAAAGTAAAGCGCCTACCTGAGTTGGAAACTATGACCTCGACTTATTCGGGCCGTTACCACTGGGTCACCACTGCTCTTTAAATCTACTTAATGAAATTCAGAAGAATTAACTAACTCAACGCCAGAAAACCTTTTAACATTTATTAGACCCAAAATCCTTACACCACCCGGTTGCCACTGACACTATCAAAAACCATAACAATTACCTAATGCATTATATACTAAAACCTTCCTGAAAGTATGCAGATCACGTTATTGAAAGAAACATTAAAATTTGTTCATTCGTTTTTGAGAAAATCGCGGACATACATACATACCTCGAATACAGAACCTCCTTTTTTGAAGGCGGTTAAAAAGTACCTTGGGTCGAACCCAAAGCCTCCACTCAGACAGCCAGTCTAACAACCAAAGACATTTAAAATCAAATTTTCAAGGAAAAGCATTTGCTTCAACTCACCACAAGAAGACGGACAAAACAGAAGTCTTTGAAATGAAAGGAAAGCGGCTCTTTGTAGATTTAAAGCGGTTAGCTTCCTGTGGATGTTTTCTTGTAATAGATACTCATTTTGACCACATTCTTTTGGGGAAAAGAGAATTGAGGCTGCAATTATATTTCAATTAGGTTTTGTTGTTGTGGTTTTAACTTGGTTGAAATACGTATGATGGGCATTTTTTACTCCGCCGTAGGTACTGCTATTTTTAATCGGGTCTGTGTTTCATACCTATAACCATGTTTTTTTTTTGTTAAGAAATTGTCAAGAGAGGAATATTACTCATAAACAATGGCGTTGTCCCGATTGCGTGGTTGTCATCATATCGGTGTTCCAATAATTCATGGGCGTTATTACCCACTTTTCATCAGGAAGTCTGTTGGCTTTTTGTAAAGAATATCAGTATCGTTATATTTTTGATTCCTAAAAAGCCTAACTATATCAGAGGTAAATTCTGTATTAAATATGCATATTACGAACGTTTATTTAATTTGGCTTCAATTTTCCGTCATTCATTATAAAAGTTTCCCGATCCAACACTGCTATATTGCACATATTCTTATGACTGCGACAAAAGTTCTATTTCATGGCGACAAAGACATTTTTAATTATATATATTCCAGTACATTGAGCGAGTTTCAAATGTGCTACAATACAGTTTTAACTATGTAACTTGTGGCTTTGAGCCAACTATTTTTGTTCAACATTGTGTCTCTCACAAAGTCAGGTCTTAAATTATTTATTGCGTCCTTTCCTCTCTGAGAGATTATTAATGCTTGACAACCAGCCTTGTCTCTGTTAGTTACTGTTAAAAAACATCTCTGGCAAAGATTGGGACCACCTTGGGATGTGTTATAATATTAGGTACAAATTGACAATTTCGGGTAGCTTGATGTGCCTGCGTCTGTACCATTGTTATCTATGCACTTTCGCCATTTTATAGGTAGTTCATGGATTCCTTTGCTGAAAGAATTGTGGGAACGAGAGCCACTAAAATCTTTCAAGGCGGTTTTGTGTGTCTCCTCGAATTGTTTTTTTTCCTTGCAAGAAATTGTCACAATTTCGAAAAAAGTGGTAATCTGTTGGAGCAGGGGCCAGAGAATACGGTGGGAGTCGTAAACATTCCAATCGCAGCTCCTCTTAATTAGCGACCGTCTGTTGTGCAGTGTGTAGTCTAGCGTTGTCCTGGAGCAACAGTGAGCGAGAGCAATTGACCAGTCTCGGTTGTTTAACGACTAGCTTTTCCATCATGGTTTGCAATTGTTGACAACACAAATCTGCCGTAATCGTCTGACCAGATATTAGGAAGCTGTAGTGGATGAAGCCGGCCCTGGTCCATCAGACACTTAACAGTAACTCTTTTTGTACAATTGTGATGAGCAAAAATCAAAATCCACTATTTTTCATCACAAGTAAGGCGATAAACGCAGAGGTGTGCGGGAAACAGAGCCAAATACCACGCGCGTGAGTGCGTTTTTATTAAATTTGGATGTATATAAAACATCACGCGCGTTGTGTTATCTGCGCCCTGCTGCGTGATGCGGTACAGTGTGCGAATCGCCTAACGGTTCATAATCCCCTCGTTATTGTGACGATGACGGTTGAATAAAGTAACGCAGCACTCAAAGCGTGTTTATTGGTGTGCTTCAGTCAATTCATGCGGTACAATTTTTTGGAACTTTTTCACTTTTCCAATTTGTTTCAAGTGAATTAAAATTATTTTATCACTCACACCGAAGCCTGCTGCTAACTCTGACGTAGTTTTGCGTTGGATCCGTTTCCACAATCACTTTTATCTCCGGCCGTCCACGGCGTTTATTCTGCAGGTCAAAATTTCCGGATCGAAAACGTTGGAATCAAAAAGGTATCGTGTTTTCTTTTACAGTAGCTTCCCCATACACATCAATAATCGTTCGAGCTTTCTGCAGCGCTGGTGCCACGGTGGTACATGTGTTCGTAAACAACGCAATATTGTAAGTTTTCCATATTTTGAACAGAACAATGTCAAAGAAAAATCAAATGACGCGGAAGTTTTCGTGAAAATTTACGACACCAGTTGGCACCACTTTGACAAGAGATCTTCCAGTTCGACAATGAATATAAAATATATGATGACGTTCATCATTCGTTTCATTCATTCGTTCATCATTCAGTCATGACTAAAGAAAATATAGGCTCTTTGACAGATGCTTGGACCTGACGAGTCAGTGCTGCCAAATAGCGAACGTCATTTCAGAAAACCCTCATTGGAAACACAAATACATTTGAATTTGGAATTCCTAATCGAACGTCAGATATTTGAGATCAAAGTGGCCAGTTCGACAAAAAGCCAATTTCATATATTATTATGTAAGGACCATTTCTATGTTGATTTCGGAATCGGTGACTATTTCTGTTTTTGCCGGCTTTGGGTTACGAACGTGTGCTCTAATGTTGCTAACGTAGTAGTCTATCGTGGCCGTGGCCGTATGTGGCCGTCACGTGCACAGTACGCACACGATGGGTGCCTTACATAATTTATATCCGAAAGGACGAGTATAACTTCAAATGGTAAGTCAGACGAACGAAACAAAACGAATTGTATTCTGCCTACCAAATAAAAATTCTGGGATATCCACATTTTCAGTAGGTATTGGTATGTTCGCATAATAAACCTTTGCAAAACACGCTAAAACAATAAATGTCCAAGCGACCCCTAATCTGAGTCCTCCCTAAAGTTGTTTTTAAAAACATAATTTAACCCAACACTGGCATCCTCCATTAAAATGATAAAAGCTAAAGCGTCTTCAATCTCCTGACAGCTAATTAAGCCATTATCTTTTTTCCGCTTACTCAGCTTCCTGACAAACAACTTTGGATTTAAACACGACAGCATAAAGTACAAAAGGACATTAGCAAAAATGTAGGACGGGTAAAATTTCCACTTAATTTAATTAGGAGCAACGTGATTCTGTGAAAATCATATTTTCATTCGTACGCTTGTTTCGGCTGACACTAAATGAATGTGACTATGCACAATGATGAATGAGCCATATATCACAGAGATAATTAGTATATGACACGGAAGTAGTTATACCCTTGAATCTGATGGTAGCGGAGCCCAGAGGGTTTTTGAGCAAGTGGTGTACTCCGATGATGTTTCAATTTTTGACGGTACGCTTGGCTCAGTGGTTAAGCGATTGACTGCTGCGCTGCGTGTCGCGGGTTCGATTCCCGCACAGATTAAATATTTGTATGACCTACAAGTAGTTGTTCCGGGTCTGGCTGTTTGTGTATGTGAGTTTAAATGTTTGTATAAGCACCGCAATACAGGAGATATGCCAAGCGTGGGGGAAACGTTTGAAATAAAAATAAAACGTTTGCTACTTTTAATCATTACTTTTAAGCGTTGATATTTTCAAACTTCTAAATAAAGAAAAATCTTCACAAAAGAGTCGGCTTTAAATTTAAATCTACTCGGTTCGGTGACTTAGAGATAACTGCAAAATTATAACCACTTTTGGGTACCTACTTATTTGAATCTATTAAAGGACATGTTAGGTTTTTGTATGGAGGCTGGGCTTTTATTCACAGCTGCTGTGAACAATGTCAAAGAAAAATCAAGCGATCCTCGTTCTTCGTTCCTGACGATGACTCCGACAGTGACGAGCAAGATAACAGAGAGGAAAACCCACCTGTTACGCTTGATGTCAAAAAACTGCTGCAGGATATTAGCAAGGATGTACGAAAAGCAGTTCAGGATGCCCTGGAATCTGTCCAAACGTCTATAGAGTTCGTAAGTGATCAAGTGCTCACTCTAGATAAAACAATACAAAATCAAGACGAAAAAATCAAGGCACTCGAAAGAAAAAATATAGACCTAACCAACAAAAACAAAAATTCCGAACTGAGGATTGCAGCCCTAGAACAACAAATCTTTGAAATCGACCAGAAGTCTATGGCTACATTTTTGGAAATTTCTGGATTGCCAGACACACCTAAACAGGACGTACAAACTGCTGTAAAGGCGGTTGCTTCTAAGCTGGAGGTTAGTGACGAAGATGTGCTGGACATCCGCCAGCTATCGCGCCATCGCAAGGAGCAGCCCGTTACATTGGTTCTAGAAATGAAAACCAAATCAAGCCGAAACGAATGGATTTCAACTGGAAAAAGTTTGCAGCTAACTGCTGGAGATGTCGTTTCCGGTGTGCCTCAGGACTTGGCCACGAATAGAATTTACATTCGCGAAGCCCTGACACAACAGACCAAAGCTCTCCTGTATGAAGCCAAGCAACGCCTGCGAGCATCCTATCAATTTATCTGGTGCAAATATGGTCGAATATACGTTAAAAAGGATGCAGGCAAAGATTCCAAAGTGTCGATTGTACGCAATAAACAAGATATTGAACTTCTAGCTGAGTCATCAGCATAGGTGGGTATCTACCTGTTGTGTAAGCAGTAGTAATTACAAATCTCTGTCTGTTTATCTTATTATATTCAATATGTGTAGTAATTCCGCTAAAATAAGTGAATTATTTGACTGTGTAAATGTAAATTCTTTCCTGGAAAACATTAAGTCATTCAACATTAACTTTTTTTGCCTACATGTAAATATACGGTCGATGATCAAAAACTATCCCAAGCTCCTTCAAATAATAAACAGTTGTCTTACACCTATTGTTAGAATTAAAGGTAATCATATATTTGTACACCATTGCTATTCGGAACTATATTCACTTAGGCCTATTAATTTATTTATGTCTAATTTAGAAACGTTTATTCGAATACATTGAAAGTATGTAATTTGACTACAATCAAAAGCGAAGTAAAAATATGTTTAAAAAATGGAGGAATAGTCTAAAATTGTAAGAATCATATTTGGATAATAATTTTTTATTTATTTATCTTGTTTATGATTAAGAGGTACTGATAACGGATTGTATAAATAAGAACAAGTTGACAGAGGGGGGCATTCGGGGGTAGACCGTTGAATCGGACAGACGTAACTAAAAAAGTGTATCCAGTGTGCTAGAAATATAAGCAACTATCGACTTGCATAACATTTTGTTTGATTTGCCACCCTGATTCCAATATCAGAAGTGGAATATTAACCAAAATGGGTAGCGACGACAGCGAGCATTACGATCGACGCTCACGAAACGTTGCAAGACGCTCTCACCGTTATAAGCGTCGCCGTCGGCGCAGTACCACTCCAGAAAGTGCAACATCAACGTCACGGTCAGAACACGATCGTAGTCGTCAGAGGACCAACCATGCGAAGAGGAAACGTCGCCATGGACGGCACCATCGACGCAGTTCAAGGGCACGGAGCGGTGTTTCTAAGTCTGGCGATAAGCAATCCCTGGAGCGCGACAGTGAACGTTTTAACTCGAAGGAAAAACAATTATCACAGGCAAGTAGAACTACCGACATATTTTTTTTTTTTCTTTCTTTTTTTTCCTCTTCCGTTACAATATGTTCTGCGTGCAAATATTTCGCTTGAATTTATCAATCCAAGTTTAGGTACTGCCGATGTAACCTCTATGATATAATCTTAACTACACGTGTATTCATGCATTGTTGCGGTTAACTCGGAAGTAAAAATAAGTTCGTTTACTTAGTATAATATAAAGTTATAGGTACATTAAAGAAGTTCATGGTTTGTTATGTATGTTTGGGTATCATAAATATGTACTAATAATTATTTGAATGCTACCAAAATAACGTTTGGCGAAAGAATCTTATGAGTACAGAATTAGTTTAAAAATAGTAACCTCAATATCTCGTTAGGTATTGTTTATTTTAAACTGCTAGTTATTGTTAATTGTAGCCCCTTTACATTCCTTTGAATATTGTATTATTTCACGCATATGTATCGCACCGATAAAACATTACAGGAGATCACGCAATCACGGACTGGACAGTTGATGACTCCACCTGTGCAGCAAGGACCTGACAGTGCTGATGTGCTCGGGCAGCCACCAGCGGGGATGCAGTTGGACTCCACAACAAGTAAATCTGGTTTATTATTAAGTATTAGTGATATATCACAACTTATTGAAAGCGTTACTCATAAAACTAAGATTACATACGATAAAAATATTATACCTACATTTGACCCATCGCAAAAGAATCAACGCATTGAGGGATGGATAGCCAAGGTTAACGAATGCTCAAAGATATACAAATGGACTGACGAACAGACCGCTCATTACGCTTTGCCTAAGTTAGACGGTCACGCTAAAAAGTGGTATGAAGGACTACAATCCATACTTTTGACATGGACTGAATGGCAGGATAGGTTGATGAAAGCATTCCCTTCTGAAAGTAATTACGCAGCTTTATTAACTGAAATGTTAGACAGGCGAATGAAATTTGGCGAATCAGTAGATGAATATTATTACGATAAAATGCTATTGCTAAACGCGTGTGGAATAACAGAAAAACGGGCCGTCGACTGTCTCGTACATGGGATAGAGGATAGAACTATTAGGGCTAGTGCGTCCTCGATCAGATGCCAAGATCCAGAGGATTTACTAAAATTTCTTAAAGATTTATGTAGGGAATCTAATTTCTCTCGCTTCACCAAAAGATCTGCTTCTAATTCTACATCAAACGATATCAAATGTTTTAAATGCCAAAAAACCGGTCATCGAGCAATTCAATGTCGCAGTAAAGGTACAAATGAAGTAATCTGTTATAATTGCAAAGAACCTGGCCACACGATTAATAAATGTCCAAAACCAATAATTCGGTGTGATAATTGTCAACGGGTCGGGCATAATACAAACGATTGTTATAAGTCTAAAGACAATAACAAACAATTAAATAACGGCTCCAAATCGGATAAGAAAACCCTATTTACACAAAAATTTGGTTCAGACTCTAAATATTACAAAACTGCACGCATAAATAGTAATATTAGTTTAAAATGTTATCTAGACTTTGGCAGCGATTGCACTCTGATTCGTCAGGATATTGTTAATAAATACTCCTTACCTGTGGAACAAAATGATGTTCCACGTATTCGTGGATTCGGCAACGGGACAACCATTCCGCTGGGTAAAACGAAGATAAACTTGCATATCGGTGAAGTTTTAGCAGATATTGAGGCGTACGTTATTGACTCTTCATTGCTTAGTGAACCATTGTTAGTAGGCCAGGATTTTACTGAACGCGCAGATGTGATGGTTCTAAAAACGCACGATAGGCTAGATATTCTGAAAATATCGTTCTCAAACGAATTATCAAATATAAACTTAGACGATCATAGTGATCATAAAATCGTTTTAAGAATACAAACTGACACTGTTGTCGTGGACCAAATCGACTATATCAAATGCGTGGATAATAACAGATCTAGTTGTGATGTTTATGTAGAAAATAGTGTCAGAATGGTAGACAATGCAAACTATTGCATTATGGGAGGTGTTTACAAGGTTAATGAGGGAGAGTGTCAAGTTATACTCTGTAAATTGACAAAAGAACCTATTTTTTTCCGTAATAATTCTGTGTTATCGCGAGGGGAACCGATACTTACATCCAATCCCGCCACTAATGGTGTAAATGTGACCTGTCGTCAGATTAACAGTCACCTTCTGACACCATTTACTATGGAAGAAACGAGAATTAATCCTAATTTAACACCACAGCAGAAACAGAGTGTCTTAAACCTAATTAATGCATATAGAGAGTGTTTTGCACAAACCTTGTCCGAGTTAGGATGCACCGATGTAACCGAAATGAATATTGAACTAGACGATACTTCTCCTGTCGTTTATAGACCGTACCGCCTAAGTTACTCTGAGCGAGAAAAAGTGCGTGAAATGGTACAAGACCTTATTGATAATGATATCGTAGAAGAGTCAAATTCTCCTTACTCAAGTCCAATTATACTTGTCAAAAAGAAGACAGGAGGGTACCGTCTATGTGTCGATTTCAGAGCGTTAAATCGGAAAACTAAGAAAGATCATTTTCCAATGCCGAGAATAGACGATCAGTTAGATATGCTTAATGGTAACAAGTACTTTTCTTCCCTTGACTTAGCTAGTGGCTACTATCAGATTCGGTTAAGCGATGAATGTAGGCACCTCACGGCTTTCATAACACCGGATGGACTTTATCAGTTTAAGAAAATGCCCTTTGGCTTAGTCAATTCTCCAGCGGTATTTCAGAGGACAATTAACCAAGTGCTAGGTAATTCCAGGTTTAATTCCGCTCTGGCTTATATGGATGACATTCTTATACCCGGGAAAGATTTTGACGAGGAATTTGTCAGATTAGAAAATACCTTCAAACTATTACAAAAAGCGAAATTAACTTTGAACATACAAAAATGTAATTTTTTTTTCAAGAAGAGCTAGAATATCTTGGTTACGAGATAGGCAAACACGGAATTAGACCTGGAAAAGAGAAAGTTGGCGCAGTTGAACGATTCCCGGCTCCATGTAATGTACATGAGGTGAGGCAGTTCATTGGGCTAGCTAGCTATTTTAGAAAATTCATACAAAATTTTGCGAGTATCGCTAGACCACTGACTGACTTGACCAGAAAGGGTGCGTCGTGGTGTTGGGGTCTCGAACAGCAGAATTCGTTCACAAAACTAAAAGAAGCATTGATACAAAGACCAGTGTTAGGTATATATGATCCTAAAAATGAAACCTTCTTGCACACAGATGCTAGTAAATACGGTTTAGGTGGAATTCTATTACAGAAAATTAATGACGCAGAAATGAAACCAATTGCCTATTTCAGTAGGAAAACTTCAATAGATGAACAAAATTATCACGCCTATGAACTCGAAACATTAGCCTTTGTAGCCTCTCTCCAACGATTTCGAGTTTATTTGATAGGTATTAGGTTTACTTTGGTAACTGACTGCTCCGCGTTGAGAGCCACGTTCAGTAAGCGTGACCTTATACCACGAATAGCACGTTGGTGGATAGCTGTACAGGAATTTGACTTCGACATACAATACAAACCAGGGCATACGATGTCACATGTCGATGCCTTAAGCAGAAATTCATTGCCTTGCAAACCGGATGCGGGACACGAAGCGATGTTAGGTGTATTTAGAATAACTCCAGAAGACTGGCTATTGACGTTACAAATACAAGATACAGAGTTGCTACGAATTAGAAAGGTTTTAGAAGATAATGAGTATACCGATATTAAGAAAAACTATGTTCTTAAAAACAATAAACTATTTCGGAAAGTTGGAGATGATCTCAAATGGGTTGTACCCAAAATGGCTCGATTCCACTTATGTAAACTCAACCATGATGAGATTGGTCACTTTAGCGTTGACAAAACTATTGACAAGATTTGTAAGGACTTTTGGTTCCCATAGATGAAACGTTTTATAAGTAAATATGTACGTTCTTGTCTGGAATGTGCATACAGTAAAGAACCAGCTGGACCGAAGGAAGGCCTCCTGCATCCGATCCATAAGGTTGACAAGCCCTTTGACACGGTTCATATAGATCATTTGGGGCCTTTCGTCAAAAGTGCTAACGGTAATTCTTATCTCCTTGTCTTAGTTGACGGCTTCACCAAATTTTGCATATTGACACCACTGAAAAATCTAAAGTCCGCACCTACTATCCGTGCTTTGGACAACACTTTCTGCCTATTTGGTTACCCTAATAGATTAATATCGGATCAGGGCTCGTCTTTTACCTCACGTGAGTTCAAGGATTATTGTAAGGACGCTAAGATTAACCATATTCTCAATGCGGTAGCCTCTCCCCGTGCCAATGGGCAGGTGGAGAGGTACAACAGGACTGTGTTAGATGCACTTACAGCTTATACTAACAAACTGGGCGAAAAATATTGGGACCGGTCGATAGGTAAATTACAATGGGGCTTAAATAACACAAACAACAAAGGGATAGGAAAAACACCGGCTGAGGCACTCTTTGCTATCACTATGGTAAGCAGAGGTGATAACATATTTAACTCTATTCTAAATGAGACGCGGCATCTAGGTAACGTGGAAGAAATAAGGGGACAGATAAGCGAGCATATAATTAAAAACCAAGAGGCTCAGAAAAGTAGATACGATAAGACAAAAATTAAAGCTAAACAGTACAAACTAGGTGATTTAGTAAAGATATTAAAACCAACCCCTCATAACGACGGCAATAGTAAAAAATTACTACCAAAGTTCACGGGACCCTTTCGAATTACGAAAATCCTCGAAAACGATAGGTACGAAGTGTCGAGCATACCCGGTACGAAAATAACGCAAAAGAGCTATTGTAATGTTTGGGCGGCTGACCGCATCAAACCTTGGATATCCATCTGTAATGACGAACTGAATGATAAAGATAAAGATGATACTAGTGGTACTAGCGAATCTGAGTCACAGTAATTCAGTAGGTTGTACAATGATATAATAAAAGTAGGTGACAATCGTAAATGTAGGAATCATCAAGTAGTTATAACTAACTTAGTTTATGATTATATGTAATGTGTTCATAATAATATCTACCGCATGAATTTTGTACATAGGTAATAAGATTATGTATGTCCAATAGGGACTACTATTGTAATGATATTGTTATTGAAACAATCGAGACTAGTTTATTGAAATAGTGTTAATGTAATAATTGGTTATGTTAATTAATTGTTGAGGAATTATAGATACGTGATACTGAATATCATTTATTGCAATATGTAATGGACATGGAATTTGTCTATGCGTCTTACAATGAGATTTAGAGCTAAATGTATTGCTAAATACTTATGTAATAAAATCTGATTCAATTATAGCAGAATTGGTTTCTTTATACTAAGAATTTTTATTAATAATTGGGTTCTATTAACTGAAAGACAGAATATTGATTACCGTGTTGATAGATCCATGGGTGTTCTGTCTTTGAGAAAATTCAAAAGAAAGTCAGGTACGTGGGCTTAATGTGTGATATTGTAGAAGTGAATATGGTGGCATTTAAAATGTTTGATTTTGACGGATCAATCGACATTTTTCTGGCCAATAATTGGAGATTAAAAATATTGGTTGCCATGTTGACAGATCCATGGGTATTTTTAATCTCTTCATGGACACATAAGCATGAAAAGTTACGAGGGTGCTGTTGAAATGTTTGATTTTGATAGATCAATCAGCATTTTGATGGCCAAGGTTGAAAATATTGAGTGACCATGTTGACAGATCCATGGGTATTTTCAACCGGAAATATGTAGAGAGGTAGCAAAAACACTTGAGACCATGTTGACAGATCCATGGGTGTTTTTGATATTTTATTGATTTTAAGATATTATGAAATAAAGTAGATATAAGTAGGGTTATATATTTATCTGTTATTAAGTTTGAGGACAAACTTATTGTCAGGAAAGGCCGAATGTTAGAATTAAAGGTAATCATATATTTGTACACCATTGCTATTCGGAACTATATTCACTTAGGCCTATTAATTTATTTATGTCTAATTTAGAAACGTTTATTCGAATACATTGAAAGTATGTAATTTGACTACAATCAAAAGCGAAGTAAAAATATGTTTAAAAAATGGAGGAATAGTCTAAAATTGTAAGAATCATATTTGGATAATAATTTTTTATTTATTTATCTTGTTTATGATTAAGAGGTACTGATAACGGATTGTATAAATAAGAACAAGTTGACAGAGGGGGGCATTCGGGGGTAGACCGTTGAATCGGACAGACGTAACTAAAAAAGTGTATCCAGTGTGCTAGAAATATAAGCAACTATCGACTTGCATAACATTTTGTTTGATTTGCCACCCTGATTCCAATACTATTGATATGATTGTTGTGACCGAAGCAAATATTTCAGAAGCTATATCAAACCTATTTAACATCTCTGGCTATAGGATGCACACAAAATTACGAGAAAATCAAAAAGGCGGTGGAATTATAATGTATATTAAAAATTATCTTAAATTTACACCGTGTAATTTCACTACCCACACCTTTGAAAACGCCACTGGCACAATCAAAACAATATCCAACCAAATAATAAATGTGTGTGCAATCTATAGGCCACCTTCCACTAACAAAACTATTTTCACACGAGAACTAAACTCCGTGTTGAATAAATTTCCATGCAATGACTTAATTTTGCTTGGTGATATTAATATTGACCTTCGATCGTATTCAAATAGCAGAGATTCCTACTTAGATATGCTCGCCGGGCACGGACTAATGTGTGGTATAACTGACTACACTCGCATTGAGAAGAGGCTAAACAAATTAACAAAATCGTGTTTAGATCACATATTCGCGCGCACCATCACAACTACATTGAATCCGTGCACGGCGGCTATCGACAGCGTACTGGCGGACCATCGTCCCGTCGTATTTAGCTACATCAATAACAATGCGCAAGCGACGACGCATATACAGGTTGATACAAAAACCTTGTTTACCCGATGCTATAAAACTGTACACGAGGAGCTAAATAAAACCGATTGGTCTCGTGCCACTTCATTAACTTGCCCTATCGAATCATATAATTTTATAAATTCTAATTTTAACCGGGCATATCAGGCTTCTACAAAAAAAATAATTAAAAAAAGCGATATCAAATCCAAAACCTTTCGACTACCATGGATAAATCAAAATATCAGAAATCTGTGTGATAAAAGAAATAAACTCTTTAATGAATGGAAAGCCGACACCAATAACAAATGTCTTAGACTAAAATATAACCAAACGCGGAACAAAGTTCATAAAGTAATCGAATATCACAGAAATAGATACTACAATAAAGAAATTACAAACAATTTTACAAACAATAGGAAAATATGGAAAATAATTAATAACATCTTAGGTCGCGTAACTTCGTCTATAGACCAGGCAATACAAAGAGCATTTGACGCTCACAACTTGACCGATAAACAAATAGCCAACAAATTTTCCGAAGGATTTGACACTTCCATCAAAAGTATACTACCAAACTGCTCCACACCTTTGCTAACGAACACCTATATTGACAAACCGATCAACCTTAGCATGCGCTTTTCTAAAGCAACGCCGGAGAAAGTAGTTAAAATAATTAACTCACTCAACACCGAGAAGGCGCCAGGTTCGGACTCCATTAAAGTAGCTGATATTAAAAATATAAGAGACAAAATATCCCCTGTTATATCTAACTTGATTAACACTTGCATAGCTACGGGAAAATATCCGACTGGACTGAAGCAGGGCTGTGTTCGACCAATCTATAAGAAAGGAAAACATGATGACGTTACGAACTATCGTCCTATAACGCTACTTTCAACAATTGATAAAATTATAGAAAAATACCTCACTGCTCAAATTTATGACTTCTATCGTAAAAACAATATTATCTATCACAATCAATTCGGATTTCAACCAAATAAGAACACATCTTCCCTCTTGTCCATCTTTACCGACACAGTCAATAGCTACTTAAATGATAGGAAAGTAGCTCTAGCCCTATTTATAGATTTTTCCCGCGCTTTTGACACTCTCAACCATAGTCATCTTGTACAGAAACTCCAAGACACAGGAATACGCGGCCCCCTACTAAATTGGTGTCAAGACTACGTACGTGACAGGTCATACCGGGTTAAAGTTGGTGATAGTCTTAGTGATCCCATCAACGTAACAGAGGGCACTGCACAAGGTTCCGTAATCGGACCCCTGCACTTTCTAATATATGTCAACAATATGTATAAAGTCATTGAACACAGCACTTGTTATCAGTTTGCTGACGATACCTGCCTTCTGATTGCCGACAAAGATCCCAATCTCGCCATTTCTAAACTTCAAATTGACTTCGATAACCTTAGCAAGTGGTGTCACGACTCTGGACTTGTCCTAAACGCCCAGAAGACAAAACTTGTCCTAGTTAGCAGTCCTTATATTAAAAGAAAACCCCATAATGTCCTCATCGCTCACTGCCATTCCTGTATGCACGCTCTCAGCACAACTATTACAAAAAAATGCAAATGCCCTCCCATTGAAATTGTTGACAAACACACATACCTAGGCCTGGTCATCGACAAGACATTTAATTGGTATCCCCATATAAATCGAGTCTGCGACAAACTAAGAGCGTTTTTGGCAAATATGAAAATTATCAAAAACAAAATACCGTTTAAAACGAGACTAATTCTTTATAATGCCCTAGCAGATTCCTATATATCCTACGGGTTAACAAGCTACGGCCGTACTTACAAAACTTACCTGCAAAATATATACCGACTTCAAGTTCGTATTCTCAAACAAGTAGTCTCTCAGAATGTCAAACTTAAATGTACGAGTAACGAAGCGCTTTTGTTTGAACATTGCAATGTTCTTCCCATCCATCTTAAAATAGAATACGCATTACTAAATGAACAATTCTTTAACACTGACATCCAAACTGAAGTATCGCACTGCAAACAAACGCGCTCCGTATCACAAAAAAACTAGTGACAACTTATGCTAAAAACACTTACGGACAACGAACCACTGCTTATTTAATTCCTCGACTGCTAAATAAAATGAATCCTATGCTTAAAAGCAGTATAACGAAATCCAATATAAAATCTAAATTAAAATCATACTGTATAACGAAGTTAAAGGACGACAACGCTAATATTGTAACTGGTTATTAGCAAACCATAGATGTGTGCCGTACCCGTTGTATCTATCTATTACTGTTTGTAGTACTAGTGCGACCAACATATCTATGCAGGCAGATATATTGGAAACCTACTCTAATGAACAATATGCTTACTGACTGACGACAGAGCCGCGCCGATATGAACTGCATGGATTGGTTGGTAACATGATGTGCATACCTATATTTTTATGAATCAACGTTCCTAACAAACCTCTGTGGTTTTCTGGAACGTATATTTTGTCAATAATTGTAATTTTTATTAAGTTTCTTGATAATATAAATAAAAAAAAAAAAAAAAAAAAACAAGGAAGAGATCATATTTTTATGAAAGTACATAAATTAAGGAGACTTTGTATATATTTTTTTTTTAAAGCGCCCTTATTTAATTATTATATTTTTTAATAATTATTATTTAAAAAATAAATTGCAACCCACAGTAATTATTGATTGTGGCAACACTTTTCGGTTGGATGTCATTATTGTCATTGTGAATTGTGAACGTCAATCAAGTGTCAAATTCAATTCAATTTTCACCTGTGTGACACTGACAACTGACAAGTGTGACAACTTTGCTGGCACAGGTAATATTTTCATAGATTCCATTAGGAGGCAAAGGAATCAATGCCATACATACAAATCATGGAGATAATTCGTTGGTTTTATTTTAAGCCATCTAATATTGTTTTAAAATATTTTAAATGATAATAAGGTGTATAATTTGCTTTAAAAAATGATATTTAACCATTTTTTCTTTGTTTCAATGTGCAAAAATAATATTACGACACCAAAAATATCTGGATTTAAAATATGTATTTATTCAATAATGGTGCTTTTAATATTTTTTTAGTTTTTGTCAGGCCATCCTGAATAAGTTTCCCTATCAGAAAAACCATACATGACAGCTGTTCAAAAAAAATATTATTTTAAGCCCATTTCATAACATGTCCTTTCTTCATATTAAAATTTGTCAAAGGTCGTCTCCACCAATCCGTCAGATACACTATTGTACAGAACAACTTTTATTCGCCCTGAAAATTCTTTTAAAAATTATCCACATCTGAGTTTTTAGAAAGTCGTTAGATTTAGGGAAAGGCCATTGATATCTTAATCAATTTGCCTATTTATGTCATTACGGGTTTGGCCGCCCACGATCATACTAAAATCAACGGCTCTGATCACTTTATTTTTGGTCCAATTTCTAAATTTGAAAGTGGAGTCCTGACCACGGGGCTTCCAGCTAAAACTTTTTAAATAAGTAGTATACTCGTATTTTCGGTGTTTTCTCATCGGGCACTATCAGCACCTATACTCAGTTATGAACTTTTCGCACCGCATATGCTTGCTCAAAAACCCTTTGAAAAATCTATTTTGTAATTTTATGAGTTTTCCTAAATCTACATACAAAAGCAAGAGATTTCACAGTACTACTTAATGTACGGTTTTCTAAAAGAGCGGTGTTTGCCATATAGCGTCCCCAATTTACAGGCGAATGATGTCACTGAAACGTTATTTATGAAAGCTAGTTGGCGTGTTTTCCTAGAGAGCGTATTTTGACACCATAAAGTCAAACCCTGGTGCCATCATTTCCATGACAGCTGTCACAGCGGCCGTTGTGTACCAACCACCGTTCTTCTAGGAAAGTTTAATTTAACGCACCAAGTAAACATTTGTATCTCTCTATTTATTAGCGCGCCCTTAATGTTCATTTTCCTATTCGTTTTCCAAATCATTATTTTCTTTACAAAACTTATTTTCTTCGTCATACGCCAATGTTACTCCAACAAAGTACCTACAACTATGTAATTACTTAATAAAAATCTAGCCAATAAGTAGGGTCTCCATATCTTGTAACTTAACAGGGAATACATCGGCCAACAACTAAATTAATTAGCGGACTAACTTCAGACTACTGTTCACAAAAACTTGGTGTACAAACATTGTAGAAGTTTCGATACCAGTTTAAGTTGTTACATGAAGCTTTCAGCCAATTGAAGGGGAAACACTGGCACTGAAATTGTGAAACTTTTTGTGATAGCGTAAGATATGTATGTATTTGAAAGTTGATATATACACATAATGAAGTAAATCTATACATATTATATTTTTGCGGTATAAAGTGGAAGAATACGAACAAATTGCAATATTGTTCATCCCTTATTAATTTATTATGCTGTTATCACATGCCGTGTCTGCCTGTGGGATCGCGTTGTACTTCTAAACTACACAACCAATTTTGGTACGGTTTTCAACGTCATTTCAAGATATTTTTATCCGGAAGGTTTATGTGTAAAAACATAAAAGTGCGCTAACAAGTTTTGTAACCCGGAAACGAATCCGGGAACATTACTAAGAGTCTACAGACTCTTAAATATGACTAATATGAAATATGACTAATATTGTAATGGATAGGTACGTGTATAAAAGATTGGGGTGGTTGAAAACTTATTAGGTATTCATTTTAAAGCTTGTTTTGCCGCCCAGTGATGACCTATGGCACTAAAACATTGTCTCTTACAATGGTCCTAATTAGAAAGCTGAAAGAGGGTATAAAATGCTTGGAGTTTCTCTACGTGATCGAATCAGAAATGAAGAGATCCGTAGGAGAACTAAGGTAACCGACATAGCCCGATGAATTGCCAAACTTAAGTTGCAGTGGGCAGGGCACATTGCTCGCAGAACAGCCCGTCGATTCTGTAAAAATCTCACCGTGAAAACTTAGGTGATGTGAGTTTGTTTTTGCTAGGAATTGATACTATTGACAGCTCACTCCACGCTCACTTCACCTAAGTTTTCACGGTGAGATGGTTACAGAATCGCACTACAGGTAGCCGATAGGGCCGAAACGTTCTAGGAAATGGTGACCGCGTACCAGAAGACGTAGCGTTGGAAAGCAGCCCACAAGGTGGGCCGAAGACCTTGAAAAGAACGTAGGAATCAGACAACTGATTCCTACGTTCTTTTCAAGGTCTTCGGCCCACCTTCTGTGCTTCTCGCATACAAATGCGAGAAGCACAGAACCGGTCGAAGTGGCGATGCTTGGGGAGGCCTATGTCCAGCAGTGGACATCTTTCGGGTGAAATAATGATAATGAATGTAGGCTGCCTTTCAACCAAAAATGTCCTAAACAACCAATAGTATCGTTTAATTTTCATAGCATACCTTGCTTTAGTTCAGGAGAAAAATGCTTCAACCAAAGAAGCTTTTTATACAAACACGCAAAACGCATCTTTATAATACATCTTTCCTCCTCCGCCACACCACTTATCACTGGTGAAAAATGACACTAATATATTTTAAGTAATTTCCGACAATCCATTCCACGTCGACTCTCCCTCCATCATTGACACTGAGTTATACTTAACTAGTTATAAATTGACATAAACGTCCTCGACTCGAGAGTTTTCCTTAGTGGGGTTGGGAATCACCTGGCAAACTTAAACTACCTCTAAGCCTACTTTAACATTTATTAAAGCAGCACGCAACATGCTTATTATGGATTAGATAAGGATGGCAGGTTTTCTCTAAAGTAATTTCCTTTTAGTTGAACGCTGAACACGTCAGAAAAAATCTCGAATCATAGGCGGCCCTATACAGTTTAAATAATAAGCTTTTAACGAGTCTAAACGTTCCAATTTAGTTGATGTCATTTTCGTCAGCGAATGTTAGAGACCGCATGCATCAAACTATCAAGATTTTTTTTCAAAGCAAATAAAATATGACACATATTCGTTCGAAATTCGAAGTTTGATTTTTATTTGTTTATTTTCGACCAGTTTTCGTTGGAGCAGTCCGTCTATCCATCATAAAAAAATAATATGGACTCTCATTTTCTACGAAATCTATGGGGAAGTTCTGACTTTTCTAGTACTTTACTGTTAGTTTTCAGTACAGGAAGACAGTGTTGTGATGCAGCCTGGAAGAGGCCTAGGTCCAGCCGTGGACTGCGATAAGCTGGTTTAATTTTGCTAAGTGAATTTTCCGTTTTATAGCCAGGTTGTATTTCTCGCAAAGAATGTCCATTGTGGTTTTGTTTTTTTTTGCAACAATGTAAGTTGTTAGTCAGTTTGGATGTCCGTAGCTACACATACAGGATTGTTTTAAAATTTCTTTGTAGCTTTATATTTATAGCTCTATTTTTTCTTTGTTCTGTAGTTCCTGCCTATTCCCATGGAAAAAAGGCGTAAGTTTATATACATAATCTGCATTCGCGACTTATTTGCCTAAAATGTAAACAAATATGAGTTTATGGGAAAGCAACTTTAATTCCTACACAATAAAGTGCAGTTTACGTTACAACTTCATACATTTTTATAACTTTTCAATAGTGCTAGTCACTCTGAAATCAACTGAAATAAAGTTGAAATTTTTTTTACTTGAAATAACATCAATTTGAAACAAATTTGATTAGACTTTATGTATGTTGTGATTTGGTCACATAATGATTGCATAAGATCATCCTTACACAAGATAATTACTTAAAAACTTACATAAAAAAATTTTTATCAAATGCAAGAATCGAACGTAACAGGTAAATTCATTTAATGCCTGACGCATTCTATCTCCACATTATTTTTTTTTCTTTTTACATTCCCATACAAAATTAATTACAACTTTTTCTAGCTCAATAGCTAAAAAATGCACTGGAGAGAATATGCAGGGAATGCTAATTAAAATGGGTTAACAAGAGTAGCTTCCACATTCTGCGTCAAAGCTTTGTTCTTTTTGTTTATATTTCTTTGTGACTTTCAAATTAAAATGCTGGTGGATTTACTTATTTCAGTAACTTTACTATGTAGTTTCTGAGTAAAATATTTTCTGGAATAATGCGGTATACACCGATAGCACCCGCATAAGTTTGGATCCCGTGGGAATAACGGGATAAAACTATCCTATGTCCTTTCCCGGGACTCAAACTATTTCTATACCAAATTTCATGAGGTAACAGACAGACAGACACACTTTCGCATTTATAATATTAGTATGGATATACCATGGAGGTATATCCATACTAATATTACATCATACATTTCTATACAACGCAATCTGTCCGTCTGTTTTTCAAGTAAATATATATCTCCAGACCGAATTTCAGTCATGGCGGCCAACCTCAGCGGAGACTGGCCATCTACGCGGAAGATATTATAGTGCACAAGTGTTTGCGTAAACACAAGTGCACGCACTCTTCCCTCACGCTCAGTGCTTGACCAGACTGGAAGCGCGGGGCGGGGAGCGGCGCGGGCACGGGCGCGGGCGCGGGCGCTGTCGCGGAAACGCGCTCGGTCTGTCTGTCCGCAGTCGAGCGCGGCTGCGTTCTGCGTGTTGCCGTGTCCAGTATTTGTCAAAATATATATAATATAGATGAAGAAGACTTATTTTTACTAGAAAAAAGCTCGAACTAGTTTGAGAACCCCGGTCCCCGCGCACCCACTGCGGCCACTTGTATGAAGGAGCTATGTCGTGAGTTGCGCAACAAATGTTCATGGGCAACGAATATTTGCTAAACAAAAAATCTCCACGAATTTCACTGAAAGAAATAAGCAGTAAATAAAAATGAAAAAAACATTAAACTGAACTTCTTTGAACAGTTCCATATGAGCCTAACGTTCAAAACAGTATTCTTTACTAAGCTTGAAGCAAAATTTTACCGCCATGACAGTAAACTTTAACGTTTTAAGTAGCTAAAAGGTCACAAAATTAACTGTTTTATTCATTTGGTGATATCGTTCAAACCATTGAAATTTACTTACATTACAGTTATGTTGGTTTTCCTTTTCTTTTGTTGTTTTTTTTTCAGTAAATATTATGTTCAATCATTAAAAGTTACTCTTTTGTCTTTTATTGTTTTACAAATATTTCTTCTTACTTTATAAAGTCAGTAAGGCCTAATGAAATTGCTTTAATGTGGTGTAGTAAGAAATTACTTTTTTCAAACAAACAACAACAAACAAAAAATATTCGTGAGTACGTTCCTATCAGGTTTGTATACACTGGAATATTCACTTGTATCATCGAGCCGCTCTTATGTTTAACACTTTCAGGAATCGAACAATGACCACGACGCTCGATGCTTTGTTTCAAACAAACGAACGAACTTGTGTAACATTTCATTGAGCAAAGACACGAGTACGGGCGACATACAGTTCGATCTGAAGATCCGACATATCAACGAAGATTAACGTAAAATAGAAAGGAATGCACGTAAATACTCAATCTTTATGAACATTATTTCTGTCATCGTGGCGAGCATTCAAAGGAACGTTACTTTAATTACGCTATTTTAAATTCAGCTTTTGTTTGTATTGTACCCTTCGTAAGACCGTTCCTTACATAGACTTGCCCTAGTCATTAGAGCAAGTCTGATGGGCTTGTGGCGTAGAAGTCAGTATACAAAACTCATACACTAAGCTAGGTGAGTATACACTAGACTCTAGAGTCTAGTGTATACTCACCTCTACACAAATATCAAAACCATTCTCCACTATTGTTCAATCAAAACAATACACACACGTTCTATAGAACACAGCAATACACTACCGTGTCATATTGCGATATAAGAAAGGAAATAGATCTCTCGAACGCCATTACTGAGAAACACAATATCATACTGGTAAAAAGGAAGGTACACGAGAGATTGATTTTCTATATTATATTAACGGAGAATTGTGCCGATTTTAGGAGAGAGGAAGGTGAAGTGTTGTATTCTGCATCTGTTGAAGTTTTTGTTATATTGTTTTTCAATGTCTTTAGTTTGCAGGTACAGACGTTAGCACATCAAGTTACCCGAAACTGTCAAATTTTCCCAGTCAACTTTGAACCTTATGTTTTAGCGATAAAATTGAAAATCTATTAAAGAAAATCGACAGATTGTAGCAGCTTGATGTGCTGGCGTCTGTACAAAAAGGCCAATTCTTAGATACTACATATTTCAAGAATTTCTAACAGTTTTCTAACCCGACTGCGATGAAGTCAGAAAAGGAAGATTAAAAGTAAATCACTTTCTCGATCAATTTTAAAATTCAAACAATTTTTTTTATCCTATTTTGATATCGACACCCGTTACGTTTGTTGTTTCACCAACTAATTAAATATAACCCTGTATGTTTGATGCTGATTGTAGAACATTATACCTAGTTAGGTATGCTAACCTACAGCAGGACTGACCGATCGTATCGCTGTGGGCGATAAACCTAATTAAATAATAATGAGCCAGGACGTATTTTTAACAAACTTCAAAAAAGGAGGAGGTTCTCAATTCGGTTGTATTTTTTTTTGTTTGTTTCCTGAGTACGCCGTCATTTATAAACCGATTTGGAAAATTCTTTTTTATTTAAAATAATATTATACTTCCAGATTGGTCCCATTTTTATCAAAATACAGTTCTGATGATGGGATCCATTAGGAATTGAGGGAACTCCTCAAATATTATATGCACACCTATAGCGATTGGATGCATTTGCTCTCGGAAACCACCATTTGGTGAAGTGGAACTGATAAAGAAGACCACAGATGGCCAACGGAACTACTCAATAATAAGTATTTCACGGGTTGCGATTCGATTACTTTAATATGGTTGCTAAGCAATTTATGCTCGTCACAATGCGAATGGTGAAATGGAGCTGATGGTGGAATACTAGGACAACTCCTCAACAATTAACGTCCCTGCATCGGTAAAAGCAATATTTTGTAAAAGGCGATGGGCAAGTTGACATTATGCTATTGTAACTTATATACATTATAAACAGATCCACTTAAAAGCGAGAAATAATAACTTTTGAACCAAATAAAACCGACTTCCAAGAAAAATACTACAAAGTGAAAAATAACTTTAATTTCGGAAGTCTGTGGCAAAAACTAAAATGCAGATCCAAAGACACCGACTTCCGAAATTAAAGTTATTTTTCACTTTGTAGTGTTTTTAATACAATTTCGAGTTAGATGTTTGTATGTTGTTTCTAATAATATTTTGTTATTCTCGCCTGCATGACCGCACAACCAAGTACACGTGCTATAATTGCGACTACATAGCTTCTGCCCGTGGCTTCGCCCGCATGGATGTCGGGAATTATCCCTCGGGAACGTGCTACTGGGCAACCAAAAAGCTATCTGCCAGTGATAGTCCAGGGAAAGTCGATCCAGCCGTTTCAGAGATTAGCCGGAACAAACAGACAAAAATTCAAAAATAGTAGATTGTTTGTCAAGGAAGCAAACAACTATTTTGAAGGCAAGAGTGTTTTTTTTCTTCTTCCTTCTTTCTTTGTTTCAAAGTACGTCACTCGTGCTTAAAATAGTGTTGCTCCCGAGGTGAACACTCTACTTTTTATCATCCTCTATGAAAAAATGTGTAAGTGCAACTTATGAATAAGAATAGTATTCTCATACACTTCTTTTTTTTAAAGTTGCTCGCGCGTTTTCTGTTATCATGTAACAGCATACTTGTTCATACAATGTTCGTGATTGATCTCTTTGGTGATTGGAACTTTTACTAATAATATCCACATTCCAAATTCAAATCACTTTTAGTCCCTAGGTATTAAAGAGTTATTTTAGTCCCTGTTCACGAAGAATACACTAGCTCTTTTTGAATAGATGTGATAAACAATGATTTTTTTTGTTTTAAGTAGCTTTCATATGCATTTATTAAAAAGCTGTTATTTTGATATTACAAACAGACACTTCAATTTATTTTGCTGTGATATTGATTAAATTAAAGGGAATCGAGATGTCTATGAGGGTATAGAGGTATGAAGAACAGGGTGTAAAATTGACTCATCTTCCATAGAAATGGAAGAACCCTCCGACCAGACGTGCGTTATGTCTGATGGTCAACTGTCCAACGATTGATGTCGGTACGTTGTATATAGGTAGGCTTGTTGCGGTAAACTCTGCTTGCGCGATGCAGGATTTTAACGCGACGTCACTGTGGTGCGTAGTTCGCATGTGACGATGTAGGTGCCGCTATACTATTTTCATCATTCCTCTGCCAACAAACTTTTCAGTCATCAGGGCCGATTTTAAACTGCCTCTTATACAGTTTGGCCAGGACATCGACGCGAAATCTGTGACCATGAATTCAGCTCATGGTTCTAGGCCCATAGCGTAGAAATTATTCGTCAGTTTTTTTAAAAATCAGCTGTTTCATAGAAAAAATGCACTGATTTACGCGGTCTAAAATGTATGGAACAGCAGATTTTTTTTTCAGTAACCGACGAAAAGTTTCAACGCCCCCTGCCAATCATGTCCTGAATCTATAGTAACAGGTTGTGTTGTGAATTGAATTGATGTCACTGCCACCCTGTATACTCATTTTTAGGGTTCCGTACCCAAAGGGTAAAAACGGGACCCATTACTAAGACTCCACTGTCTGTCTGTCTGTAACCAGGCTGTATCTCATGAACCGTGATAGCTAGACAGTTGAAATTTTCACAGATGGTGTATTTCTGTTGTCGCTATAACAACAAATAATAAAAACAAAATAAATTTAAAAAAGTATAAAAGAAACGTTTTATTCGGCGTTTTATGCCTTGTGGTATGGAACCTTTCGTGTGCGAGATCGACTCGCACTTTGCCGTTTTTTTTATTATACCCATTCGTGTAACACACATATCCCTTTTGCCATTCTCATTCCAGCTGCATGACAACATGCCTTTGTAAGATTCTCATTTCATAATTTTCCAAAGTTGAATTGAGCCATTGAGATTAACCAAAACATTTTTCAATACTTAATCGATAAATTATTAAATAATCTCAAGTGAACGTACTACTTCAGTTTCTTCATTGTCGGTCGAATATATTAAAAGATAATTGAAAAATAATTGAAAGAACATTGTTTAGGTAATTATTTTAAACCCACTAAGTTGCAATCTTTAATTTTAATACCACCTCCATTTTTTTTATGATACAAAATTACTTTTTAGTTTCAATTACATTCGTGTGTTTGACCTTAATTAATTGATTTGATAAAATTTGCTCGCATTGTGGAAATGGCGTTAATATTAGTGTGATAGTGACTAACGATACAGCAATAGGTACATACATACTTATCCACATTATGTCGAACGGGACAATAAACGCAACCGAAGTCACAGACTCAGATATTGACATTATTTTTCCGAGCCTGCTAGATAACTGTATTTGGATCACAGGGTTCATATTATCATCGCTGTGCTTGATGCTACAAGCAGTACTTTTCGTAATCAGGCCCCAGCTAAGAAAACCGGACCAGAAGATACTCATACAGCTTACAGTAGCGAGACTGATGAACACAATCCTGGAACTCTTGTTGGCAAATTATTTAATTAACTTGTATACAGTCGACGTAACTATTGCTTTGTATATGCAAACGGACGCCGTGTTAATATGCTGGATGGTTGTATACACGAAGAATTTATACGAAAAAATTGTGGTAGTGTTTGTGTTGCAGAAGTTGAATATCGGAGTTCTGTCTCTGTTTATTTGGACTGTAATAACGATACCATTAGCAGTGATGTACCCACTCATTCTTAATTATATGCCACAATATTTCAACGCTTACTTCAAGCTTTACACATGGTTAAAATTAATTATTTTGATAACAAACGTTTTGATTTTCTGTAGAATCTTTTACGTTATCATAACCAAAAGGAAGAACCCTAACAGAAATTTTGTAAAAACCATAAAAGTTTGTGTCATCTCATTTATATTGGTATGTATAACGGGTTTACAACAAGTACTAATGGTAATTGTCAATGAAGTCTTTACATTCCGGGTAGTGGTTATGAAAGTAGGATATTATTTAAATATTTTAAATTCATATCAAACGATAGCGGTTACAATGATATTTCTCATTCTTGCTAAAAACTCTGTTGACTGAGCATTGCAGTACCTTGCTCGATTTTAATTTGAATATTATTAAGTGCTCATTGTAAAGTATTGTTCTTAAGATGTATGTCGGCTGGAAGAGTGTCTATACACCAAAGCCGGGCTCATTTTAAACAAAAGTTATCCGACTTTCAACGTTCGGAAGCCGCCGGCACCCGGCTTTGGTGTGTAAACGACACCTTATAGATTATCCGCTCAAATTCTGGTAGTACTTACTTACAACCTTTTTTATCTTGTGGAAATCCTCATGGATGTCCACCACCCTGGGATAGGTGGAGGGGTCCTGCTGCTACCTTTAGCCGGGGCACTGGAGTGCTTGCCCATTTCGTCAAGCTCTCCCAGCCAGGTGTTGGACCGCATGAATCCATGCGGACCCCGTCACCTTCGGCCGAATACGGCCACCATTCCTCTAGAGAGAGGAGCGCGCATAACACGGCGCGCCGCCGTCTTAGGCCTTTCACTGTTCAGGCAACAAACTCCCCAAGTCTGTTGCCTGCAGGCCTCACCCTAAGGCTCAAATCACACCGAGATGGCAGCGAAGCGGCGAGCAGTTTCAGTGTCATATAATTTTAAACTTTATCTGCTTTACTATAATACATAGTATCGCTTGAGAAACTTGAGTCGTCGGAGTGCACGCGGCGCCGTGGGCGGCTGCGCGAGCTTTTCAAGTTTCTCAAGCGATACTATGTATTATAGTAATGCAGATAAAGTTTAAAATTATATGACACTGAAACTGTTCGCCGCTTCGCTGCCATCTCGGTGTGATTTGAGCCTAAGGCGGCCGGAGATCGTTCCGCGTCCTCCGGCGCCCGGTACCTACTTACAACCTAATGCGTACAACGTGAACTGTCAATGGACTGTCCGTTCCCAGTTATTTTGTTACCTCTGATAGCAGCAATCTTATCGTAACCAGAATAAAGATCACTGTGATTTTGACAGACTTCTTGTCAGTGGCAGCAACTCAAAGGCAACCTTATTGTAACGAGAACAAAGGGCATTGTGAATTTGACAGTGATGCAAAATCAGAGGTAAAACAACTAAATGGACAGCCCATTTAGTTTAGCAAAAAGAATCAAAAATAAAAACTTAAATAAATATTTAATTGTATTTGAATCCACTATTTTCAATTAATATTCATAGTAGATCCCAACCCAACTGCAATTAAATATTTACGTATTTATTTATAAAATAGATTTTTTTCAAAATCTTGACGTTCTGTAGAAAATCACGAAAACACATTAAATCCTTTTCGGAGTAGTAATTACTACACTCTTTTATTCAATAAAACTCACCCAGATTTTAAGTTTTCTTGACGTTTTTAATCCGCCTTTAGAGATTTCAACTAGATTGTCGCCGTAGAAGCAAAACTAAGAATAAACATCGTCTGTACTGAACATCTGAGATTTTATTTATTTTTATTAAAATCTTAGAATTGTCGGTCGCAGGTGGCCGGTAGATATACATATTTATATTTATCTACCAGACAAAGTAAATGCATCTGTGCAATGCTAGAGAAAATGTAAACCAAGCTTTGTCAAAGGAACGATGGAAAGTGCAATTTTATGGTAAAAAGGGTTCAACGATAATACACTGACGTAGTCGCTGAGCGATTGGCACTTTCCAATTCTACCAGGAAAAGAACATTACAATAACCTTCTTACACATAGAAACGATTGTGTGACTAATAAACGTTTATTTAAACTATCGATGTTTTTCAATAGTTAAAGCCTCTCTCTAACTACCATTACAACCGTAGGTGCGCAATGTGGAACAATATGAGTGCTATTCGCATTGGTGTTCTAAATGGAATGCCTTAAAACGGGTGTAAGATTTTGTAAAAGTGTCTGTAAACACGACAAGACAAACGTTTTAGCATTTTTTTATTAAGAAAAGTAAAATAACAATAGCTACAATCAGAAAGTTGCGTAGTTAGATCTACAGATAAGTAGAATAGAATAGAATACAATACTCTTTATTATACTCTCTCTCTTTTTAAGTACTTATGGGTCAATATCAACAAACTGAATATTTTTTCAATTTTGGTGGCGAAATTTGTATCTTAATACAAAAATAACAAACAATATTTGTATTGAACATTTAATGATTTCAGATGTCTTACACAATGTTAAGGGTCAATATCAACAAACTGAATATTTTTTCAATTTTGGTCGTGAAATTTTTTCTTCAGTTTACGTGAAAAATAAGGACCGGTGGCGTGAAAACGCCACCAAAACCACCAAAATTGAGCCACCAAAATTGAAACCAGATATAAAAAAAATCTCTAAAAATAGGGGTTTTTAGTTACAATTAAATTAATATCACTGATTTATGCGTAACCCAAATCACTATCTATAATGTGTAGCTTACTATTAAAACACTTTAAAATTAACAGCAAATCGATCCACCAAAAATTGAACAATTTTTGTCCCCCGTGCCACCCAAGATGATACTTACGTTTTTGGCGGAAAATCATAGCACTAATCACACACCTGTTACGCGCAAGTGTACAACTGAGAGATGTGAAATAATAAAATGTGATTGATCGCACACGCACGAACACGAAGCTTCATTTTATAGTATGTTGAAAAAGTGCCACCAAAATTTTGATTTTTACTTGGACAAACTTTGATCGACTACCCTGTGCTTTTAAATTAGATTTTCTAATATGGTTTAATTGTTTTTAGATAATGTGTCTTAAGCATATACTAACGAATTTATTTATTTTTTATTGTACAGCAAATTGTTGCTTTGGTGAATGCAATTATATCAAAAAATGGAGCTGGGACAAGCCACCTAACTTGAATTTTAAGGCGATTTATTTTTTCCCTATTTATTTAAATACACAGTTATAAAAAAATGTGGCCCTAATTGAAACAAGTTACGTAGCTTACTATAAAAAAAAAATAAGAAACATCCTATCATTTAACACCTCGATTCTCAACGTGGACGCGTAAAATTTGCTGCTGGGATATTCACCCTTATGTAGGTTATATACACATCTATAAGCAGCCATATAATTTTCCTACTGTTGGGACTCTGACCTCCTCTCGATGATAAGGAACAGTCTGTAATCCACCATGCGGGCCTAGTACGGCACCATAATTGCTTAAAACACTATCTATCATAATCTGAATTTTTCTGCTAAACAAAATAACGCAATGAATGTTGTTGAACTGTCAAAATGAAAGCTATTCCTGCCTGCAATGCTATTTGAATTACTGACGACACATTATGCCGAAATTACGTTGCGTTATAGCATACAGCCGAACTTCGGTCAGGCGTAAGTTCAGCGCCAATTCGGCTGCAACGTATTCTGTAGAGCACACATTATCCGCGACCGAAGTTCGGTTCGATTGCCGAAAAAGATCCGGGGCGGGGAGCAGCGGGAGGCAGGCATGCCCGCGCCCCGCATGTGCGCAACTGAATTTCTGCCGCGTAAGTTCGGTACTTATGGTGTGTCATATCAGCCGAATACGTTGGAACGTAAAATCAGCCCCGGAACTTCGGTCGCGTACCTTCGGCATAGTGTGTTTGAACCCTATGGGTCTAATGCTATATATCCTAGAAGTAGTAGAGTACCCGGCGATAAATATTGCACATCGACCTATTCGATCCTATCAATTTTATACAAAGAATAAAAATAATTATCAATAGAAGCAAATCATAATTGTTTTAATAGCTCCTAATAGATACCGGACTGTTTGTATTTCGTGCGACAGAGATAACGCTCTACGAAGCCGAAATTAGCCGATTGTCTCTTTCCAAAGGTCGATGTGCAATATTTATCGCCGGGTACTGTAAGTAACTTTACTGAATTCTCGTTTATAACTAACTAGCCTGTATGTCCTGCAAATCAAAGGCCTCCCACTCCCTTTTCCACACAATTCTGTCTTTTGCCAGTCCTTTCGGTAGGAGTCAACCTCGTCCCGCCAACTTCGTCTCGGCCTGCCGCAATGGCGTCGTGCGTTTTTTTAACCCAATCGGTGGTTCTCTTAGCCCAATTGTCATCTGACATGTGGCAAACAGTCCGGCTCAGTCCAACTTAAGTTTAGCGGCTTTCTGGGTAAGTGGAGTAAGGCAGTGACCGAGTGGCATCCAAGGACTGGGAGACGAAGCGGTTTATTTATAAACGATGATTGAAGTTAAGTGACGTTGAAACGTCGAAAATATGTGGTTAAACAGCCGCTAATCACTACTTAACTTCAAGCAACGTGTAAAATGTTAAAGGGGTATGGAGACGGACGTCCGGCGCGCGGGCGGCGAGATGGGCGGACAACATTTGTTATCATCGTGGGTAGAACCTGGAAGAGGCTGGCACTGGAGGGTGGAGATTGAAATATGAAAAGAAAAGCCTATTTAAGTTGATTAGCCTATTTCGTATTTAAGTATATTATATGCTCCACTGGCTGTCTACCACACTAAGCTGCTCGTGCAGGCAGGGCTATTTCACTTCCCACCTTTTCCCGCCATTTTTAATGACTGACAGTTGACATTAGTGACAGTAGTTACCTCACTATAGTCTGCTCATAGTTATTTTACCTCTGACAACAGCAACCTTATTGCGATGAGAATAAAGATCACAATGATTTTGACAGACTTGTCAATGGCCGGAACCCAACAACAACCTAATTAGAATGAGAATAAAGATCACTGTGATTTGGACAGTGATGAAAAGTCTGTGGCAAAAATCTGTGAAAAGACTGAAGTTATGCGAATGAGGCAGTGTTTACATATCTATTAAATACTACAGTGTTAATAGTAAAATAATGTGAAGGAAATAAATGGGACTTAGGTTTACACATTTCATGATTTAGGTTTGTCATTTTGGAGTGCCTATTCTGTTGTGTAAAGAATGCAACATTTTCCTTAATTATTTATTGCCAAAAATTTGACAATATGTCAATGTCGCATCACTTGTGTCAAGTTGTGTCAAACTCTCTATGCTTTGCCGCGTCATTGTCGTTGTCATTTATCACTCCGTTGTTAGATACCATTAATGATTTGATTTTTTTTTAAGGCTAAGGTCTGAGACCATGCCGCCTAGTCATCAGTTAGCATTTTTCTTGAAACATGACATTAGAATATGGGTGTACACATTCTAATGTATTAGGAGTATTTGGCAGCAAATGTATCGAATCAAATTTCCCGGTAAACTTCGCCGAGGTAGCCAAAACTACAATAAAATTCTCAGCTCCATTTTACCGGGATCGCGTCTGTTTCAATGATTACACATATTGTCCAGTTGCGCAGACACTTGAGATACAAAACTACACCAATTTTACATCACAATATCCACTAGGAATCAATTTGTGAATAATTAAAACAGCCAAATAGACTTCACTCGAAGAAATCCCGCCAAAAACTCCGATACCATTAATGGCAGAATTGTCGATATCGGCACCATTGCCATAGAGAAAAATAGAATAGAATAGATACCATTAATAAAGTAATGACAGGTAGCCCATATCATAAATCTTCAAAAAAGGCTAAGAAAAACTAAACCACTACGTTTCATAATAAAATATTAAGTTAGTGACCTTGAAGCAAGCATCTTAAAAGTGTTAAGAGGTTGCAGTAAGTTAATTTTAGGAATTAGTTATCCATTCAAACTCACTGGTCACTTGAAGAAAAAACTCGCCTAAAATTTTCTCAACAAACCGAGCCTTAACTCAATTTTCTCCACTCAATCAATCTCTAAAGGGGGTGCCAAAGCCAACAATACAGCATTTCATTTAGGGAAATGATTGAAATATATGGGGATTATACAACGCATTTTCCATTGCTTTCCAAACTTTTAGAAAGACCTTTTTGCGACATAGATTTTACCAGAATTTTCCGGTTTGCAAGGTTTGCTTTCGAATTTTTATTTTCCGTTATGCCATACGCCATCTTGTTGGCGAATTGTTGGTAATAAGACCCTAATAACTTTAGGTGCGACTGGCTGGTTATAATTTTAGCAATAGTTTTTGACAACATAGTTTTAAATATAGAACGCTCGTTGTTATGACATCACATACTTTACTTACGAGGGGCTTCTGGCTAAGTTATAACAGCCGCACGGGTCGACTTGTTATTCGACCCGTGCGGCTGTTATATAAACAAAATGAACTGTCAGAAGAAATAACGATCGGTAGAGGAGAAAACGAATCCAGCAAATCAGCACTGGGATGTTTCGGCCAACATCTGACGGATACATTCACATGCCTTCAATTTCTACCGGGTTAGCGGGATTGTCCGAAAGGGTTACCGCTGGCACGGAACATAAAGGGCTAAGGAAGGAACACGGGTGGGTTTTAGTCAGTAAGAGTCTGACACTCCCTTCCGCTCCACCCAGAGCGGGAGGGGTCATTTGATGATTTCCCATCCTGAAATAAAAATGCCTTCACTTTTTGACCGACTGGTTACCAACAAAATTTACGCTTCGAAATGACGAAAGCTACAGTAGGTAGGGATGTAGGTACATAAATAGGCATTCGATATATTTAGTTTTAAAAAGAAAACCATGTTTTAACCATGAACAGCACCTATATATTACAAAAGAACCAGGCTTTTCGATCATAAATCATTTATCCATTGGCGAGTTCTTAGAATGTTTGCCAAGTATGTCGGGGTCAGGTTGCAACCTAACCTAAAAATTCAATTGAACATACTTTAGTAGATAATGTATAGGGACTATAATATTTTGACTTTAATTTAAGGGGGAAGCGTCAGGGAAGCCCCTAAAATTAAAATTTTCTTACGTTTTTTGCAATTTTCAAGTCAGTATCTGGTTGTATGTTGAACAAATTTTGATTCGCGACCATAACAAGTATGCGTTTATAGAAATATTATAATCATTGAAACCATCAATAAAACCCTCTAAGTTCATATAACCCTATTGAAAGACTTTATCATGAAATATCAATAATAGTAATTTATGATATAAGTGCGGTAAGTTGAAAATTACAGCCGAAGCGATATTGCTAAAAGAAAGCTGAGGCTGTAATATCAAAGCGCACATATGTCATACGACGTTTTATAACATATTTGCGAGGAAATAAATAAAACTTGGACTTTCTTAAACGAATAAATCTTTAATTAAAGCAATTAGTAAATGAATTTGCATATTTGCTTGTTTTCCGTATGATGAAATTTTGATATGCTTGTAAGTATCTATCGGTCGATAAGTCGATTTTTCGGGCAAGAGGCTTAGAGTAGCCTTTTTCGCTGCCTCTGAGACTTCTGGCGGTGTGGAATTAATAAATTCATCATTACTTGACGAAATTTTCAAATAAAAAAAAAGTACAACGAAAAGAAAAAGCGCGCGGAATAATTTTTACTTCTTAACAAATAAGCGATGCGCGAGTTAAAAGACTGAGACTTGTGATAGAGATAAAAATAATTTTATTCTCAAAACGTGTTAGTAGTACAGTGGTATGTTGTAGAGTCAATACAATAATGTGTTTAAATTATAGTTGGGTTAGTTTATATACTAAGTCTTATCAGCTAACACAGTGGTGGGGACAGAATGGTTGTCACCACAATTCACTTATCTAATCGCTTCCGTTTATTGATGTTGTTTATTAGGGCGGTGGTGGTATCTCCACTGTCTGGTCTCGTTATCTTGACTCAATATTAATATCCTATTTATATTTATTACTTTATTTATAATCGACTCCGCTTATCCCGTTGTTATCGGGTAGTAGCGTTATCTCAACTGTTGACTGTCTGACCTCGTTATCTTGACTCTCCCCTCCTAGTCTTTTTGTACTCTGTCGGGTTTTTATGATTCGACGAGTTAAAAAGACGATAGTTAACAAGATTATGGTTACTATCGTTATGTAGGTCAGGATCCCTATGTCTTTGATCTTATCAGAGGTTAAGTCGGGTCTATTGATTGCTGCGATCTGCTCTTCTATGTTGTCCATATTTTCTGGTAACGTCATTGGTAACTCGTTTGCTGGCTCTGTGATTTCAGTAAAGGTCTGAATATCCACAGGATCTTGAGTGCTTCCACATTTGGTGTTATCTTCTATATATGAGTCTACGATGTTCACGCTTCTGTCGGCACATCTATCATAGATTGTTTGTTCCTTTAATCTGAACTGGAAATATAAGTCATTCTGAATTTTGTATGAGTATCGTGCTGGACAGTTGTTGCGTTGTTTCAGAATGCTTTCTTCTACACATTTCTTTGTTGGTGAAGCTGTACATATATTGTTATTACATTTGTCTACTTTATACACATGATTGGTTCCCGTTAAATACTGGCCGTTCTTAATACTAGGCATTTGACAATATTGGTTAGATGGGGTGATTACGCTAATTACTGTTTCTAGATTATATTGTTCTTTAGAGACCATGGGTATAGCGAATTGGAATATTAATAGTTTGCTTTGTATAGCAACGCTTGGGACTATTAGGGATTGTAGTTTGTTTATGTCTCGTACTACGTTAATTTTTCGTAAAAAGTGTAATTCGTTAGGTGTTTTGTTAGTGGCACTATGTATAGTGGAATTATATGCTAGTACTGCTAAGTTAACATCTTCTTTCTTTAGTTCCTGTTGTACTCTTAATCTCTCTATTAGGGTGGAGTGAAACCGTTCTATGTCTCCATGAGACGTGTGGTGCAGGGGTGTTGTCACATGATGTTTGATTTTTAATCCTGCTAGAAATTCTTTTACTATTTCCGATATTAGTATAGTCTCGTTATCTGTTGAGATTAGGTCGGGGGTTCCTATTAGAGCGAAGAGTCGTAATAGTGTTTCTATTACTTGTAGGGAGTTGTTTTCAACTAGTTCTGTGGCGAAAGTCCACTTAGAAAATGTGTCTATTCCCGTTAAATAGGTTTTCTTTTTAAAGTGGAACGTATCTATTTGCCATTTTTCCATTGGTTTTGTTGGTGTTTTGGTTTTTTCAAAGGGCGGTTTAAATGGTTGTCGATCGTATTTTACTTTAGCACATGTTTCGCACTGATTCAGATAGTTTTGCGTATGTTTTTTGATGTTCTCGATATAGTATGTTTTAGAGATTTCCTTTATTAAAGCTGGGTTTCCTATATGTCTATCCATAAATTCATGCGTTGATCTAATTATTTTTAGGATTTCTTCTTTGTCTGTGATTTCTACACGTGGTTGTGTAAACCAAATGATTGTGAGTTCTTTATTATTGAAATGTTTCCTGTATATTTCAGACAGTTGTTCTATGAGTTTATTACTATTTCCTACTATAGCATATCTTTTTGATCCGAGATATTCTTTACAGAATTTTATAAAGTCTTGGGGATTGTTTATTTTTAGATTATAATCGTAGGTGTTTTTATTTTGTTCTCGCTAGGAATTATTAATAGGTTTTGTTTAATTAATGTGTCCCATCCTATTAGGTATTCATAGTTATTAGAGAAGTCGAACATATAAAATTCTATTGGATTACTGTGTTGTCCGAAGATATTTACCATGGGGTAGGTTATTATTTTACCATTATGTTTTGAGAGTCCGTGCGGGGTTTGGACTGAAAATGTTTCGTCAATATAAATCGCGTATCCATCCGATATTAATTCTTTAGCTATATTGGGTTTAATAAATGAGCGTGTTGATCCGGTGTCTATCAGTATTTTTTCGTCTGTATTAGGTATTTTAATGTATGGTAGTTGGGTATGATGAGTTGTAGAATTTATGTTGGGGTATTCTGGGGTAAATCCGTCTGAAAATCCTCCGAGTTTGGGTCATATTCGTGTGTTGGTTCACAAATTTGATCATTGTTTTCATATCTAGGGTTGATGTTAGTAAAATATTCGTTGGCGCATTGCTGCTTGTATTCTTCAAAAGGGGTATCGGCATAGTCATCGCTATTACATTCAGGTTCGTCGATGTTAAATACTCGGTTTCTTTTTAATTGAGGTCGTTCTGTTACAGTTCGCATAGTCGCGTCTTTATCCTGTAGTTCGGGATTTTGTGGTTTTGGTTGCCAGTTTGGTCGAGTTGGTTGCCATGGAGGTCTTTGATTAAAATTATTAGCATTATTATTAAAGTTACGCGTAGGGTAAGCGTGAGTTTGATTATTATTATGGTTGCCATACCAAGGTTGTTTAGCTTGTCCTGCTTGTTGCATCCGAATCCTAGCCGAGAAAGGTGAGATTGGATATGCGTGTCTTTGCTGAACAGGTCTATTACCAAGGTTTGAATTATACACAAGGGCGTTGTGTTGTTGGGGGGTTGAGCTCATATTATTTTTAACGAAAGGTTGAGTATGACCATTCGGTTTGTTTCCCGTATTTCTGATGTTAATTACATATCCTTCTTTGTCAAGAGTTCTAGCTCTAAGGCAAGTTTCTAGGAAGTCTAATTTTTCACAGGCTGGTTTATATTCAGGTGGTAGGAGTGATATTAACTTTTGGTTAGCTATTTCCTTTAAACCGGTGTGTACATGTTGGTTAATTGTACATCCTTCAGCTATTAACATTTGTAACTCGTATATAACGTTAGTTAAGCTTGGTGAGCTTGGTCTTAAGTTATTAATTTCCTGAAACACATCTCCTATCGTTCTATTCCATGATCCATACTGTTGTTTTAGGATTTCTTTAATTTCTAACCAAGTGAAGTTATGGGGGTAGCTATATATGAGAGTAGCCGCATTGCCTGTTATCTTTGACAAGATTATATTGACTTTTTGCGCATCTGTGCCAGAGGTTATTTGAATAAAACGTTCTACTGCGGTGATAAAACCGTGTAGGTATCTTTCTCCACCTTCTCCAGAGAACTGGGGAATAGGAATATTACTTTCTGGTCTAATTTGAGGGTTGGAATCTACGGATGACGTCATAATTAACTTTGGGTTGTTTACTAATTTTCTACCTGAAGGAGTAAATGCCAGTTTGAGGTAGTTTTAACCGGGAAATAATCACGTGTACTTACAGTTGTGAGAATGATGAGGGCTATCACTGTCTTCATCTGGATGTAGTAGAGGCTTCGTAGAGTCGGGTCTTTGAAGTCCGTCGATTTACTCCGATGAGCTTCTATACTGCGATGTACGAAGAGAAGTTCTTCTTGGCCAGCGTCACCTTGATGTGTACGGAGAAGAGTTTTTCTCTGAGTCAGCGTCACCTTGCAGGAGAAGTCTTGAATCTTTTTCTTTATTTGTAGGTTCTGGGCAGGTTTGATAGAGTAATCTTCTTGGTTCGGTGTCTGGTAGCGGAGATACAGCAATTCAGCACGTCGCCTTGATTGATAATTTCTTCAAGAAATGCCCGTAACGTTGGGCGCCAGTTAAAAGACTGAGACTTGTGATAGAGATAAAAATAATTTTATTCTCAAAACGTGTTAGTAGTACAGTGGTATGTTGTAGAGTCAATACAATAATGTGTTTAAATTATAGTTGGGTTAGTTTATATACTAAGTCTTATCAGCTAACACAGTGGTGGGGACAGAATGGTTGTCACCACAATTCACTTATCTAATCGCTTCCGTTTATTGATGTTGTTTATTAGGGCGGTGGTGGTATCTCCACTGTCTGGTCTCGTTATCTTGACTCAATATTAATATCCTATTTATATTTATTACTTTATTTATAATCGACTCCGCTTATCCCGTTGTTATCGGGTAGTAGCGTTATCTCAACTGTTGACTGTCTGACCTCGTTATCTTGACTCGCGCGTTCGCGCTTTTTTTTCAGGCATAGGCACAAAACAGCCAGTATTATTTATTAATAATACTGGCTGTTTAAGTATTATTTATTAATAATACTGGCTGTGTAAGTAAATTAATATTTTTGTTTTTGTTACAGATATTAATCATCATCATCATCATCAGCCTATAATGTTCCCACTGCTGGGACACAGGCCTCCTCTCAGTGAGAGGGAGTGGGCCGTAATGGGTTGTAATTTATTGTCGAAATTAATTAAATTAAAGAATTAAATGTTTATTTATTATATTTTATCTCCCAAAGTTAATTTTATTCATAAAATGTTGACTACTTTTCTGAAATAAAAACTCTGCGAAGATTTAAAAAAGTACCGTTCGTTTTGACGGAGCATATTGATAAACCGTGCGATTTACTTTACATTACCGCACAAGTACGTAATGAGATACATTACGATATTGAAATTGGTGAAATAAGAGATCCTTTACGAGCAAATGTGTTATAAATAGGGTTATATTACCTTGTTGTATTGATGATTTTAATCACAGAACAGATAAAAGAGATTTTAATGACGGGAAGCGCCGCCCTTAAGGAGAGAAAATAAATTATTTAACGAAAAATAAAAGCAGCCAATAAAAAGAATGCAGTTTGACTGGATTACTCAATGGTGCTAAGTAGACTAGTACCTCTACCATAGATATCCGAACCTCTACCTACTTATGAAGGCATTTCAAATACAAGCACGTTTAACTTAGTTGCAGGTATTTAGTAATTACTACCATGGATAAATCAAAATATCAGAAATCTGTGTGATAAAAGAAATAAACTCTTTAATGAATGGAAAGCCGACACCAATAACAAATGTCTTAGACTAAAATATAACCAAACGCGGAACAAAGTTCATAAAGTAATCGAATATCACAGAAATAGATACTACAATAAAGAAATTACAAACAATTTTACAAACAATAGGAAAATATGGAAAATAATTAATAACATCTTAGGTCGCGTAACTTCGTCTATAGACCAGGCAATACAAAGAGCATTTGACGCTCACAACTTGACCGATAAACAAATAGCCAACAAATTTTCCGAAGGAATTGACACTTCCATCAAAAGTATACTACCAAACTGCTCCACACCTTTGCTAACGAACACCTATATTGACAAACCGATCAACCTTAGCATGCGCTTTTCTAAAGCAACGCCGGAGAAAGTAGTTAAAATAATTAACTCACTCAACACCGAGAAGGCGCCAGGTTCGGACTCCATTAAAGTAGCTGATATTAAAAATATAAGAGACAAAATATCCCCTGTTATATCTAACTTGATTAACACTTGCATAGCTACGGGAAAATATCCGACTGGACTGAAGCAGGGCTGTGTTCGACCAATCTATAAGAAAGGAAAACATGATGACGTTACGAACTATCGTCCTATAACGCTACTTTCAACAATTGATAAAATTATAGAAAAATACCTCACTGCTCAAATTTATGACTTCTATCGTAAAAACAATATTATCTATCACAATCAATTCGGATTTCAACCAAATAAGAACACATCTTCCCTCTTGTCCATCTTTACCGACACAGTCAATAGCTACTTAAATGATAGGAAAGTAGCTCTAGCCCTATTTATAGATTTTTCCCGCGCTTTTGACACTCTCAACCATAGTCATCTTGTACAGAAACTCCAAGACACAGGAATACGCGGCCCCCTACTAAATTGGTGTCAAGACTACGTACGTGACAGGTCATACCGGGTTAAAGTTGGTGATAGTCTTAGTGATCCCATCAACGTAACAGAGGGCACTGCACAAGGTTCCGTAATCGGACCCCTGCACTTTCTAATATATGTCAACAATATGTATAAAGTCATTGAACACAGCACTTGTTATCAGTTTGCTGACGATACCTGCCTTCTGATTGCCGACAAAGATCCCAATCTCGCCATTTCTAAACTTCAAATTGACTTCGATAACCTTAGCAAGTGGTGTCATGACTCTGGACTTGTCCTAAACGCCCAGAAGACAAAACTTGTCCTAGTTAGCAGTCCTTATATTAAAAGAAAACCCCATAATGTCCTCATCGCTCACTGCCATTCATGTATGCACGCTCTCAGCACAACTATTACAAAAAAATGCAAATGCCCTCCCATTGAAATTGTTGACAAACACACATACCTAGGCCTGGTTATCGACAAGACATTTAATTGGTATCCCCATATAAATCGAGTCTGCGACAAACTAAGAGCGTTTTTGGCAAATATGAAAATTATCAAAAACAAAATACCGTTTAAAACGAGACTAATTCTTTATAATGCCCTAGCAGATTCCTATATATCCTACGGGTTAACAAGCTACGGCCGTACTTACAAAACTTACCTGCAAAATATATACCGACTTCAAGTTCGTATTATCAAACAAGTAGTCTCTCAGAATGTCAAACTCAAATGTACGAGTAACGAAGCGCTTTTGTTTGAACATTGCAATGTTCTTCCCATCCATCTTAAAATAGAATACGCATTACTAAATGAACAATTCTTTAACACTGACATCCAAACTGAAGTATCGCACTGCAAACAAACGCGCTCCGTATCACAAAAAAAACTAGTGACAACTTATGCTAAAAACACTTACGGACAACGAACCACTGCTTATTTAATTCCTCGACTGCTAAATAAAATGAATCCTATGCTTAAAATAAGTATAACGAAATCCAATATAAAATCTAAATTAAAATCATACTGTATAACGAAGTTAAAGGACGACAACGCCAATATTGTAACTGGTTATTAGCAAACCATAGATGTGTGCCGTACCCGTTGTATCTATCTATTACTGTTTGTAGTACTAGTGCGACCAACATATCTATGCAGGCAGATATATTGGAAACCTACTCTAATGAACAATATGCTTACTGACTGACGACAGAGCCGCGCCGATATGAACTGCATGGATGATGCATGGACATGATGTGCATACCTATATTTTTATGAATCAACGTTCCTAACAAACCTCTGTGGTTTTCTGGAACGTATATTTTGTCAATAATTGTAATTTTATTAAGTTTCTTGATAATATAAATAAAAAAAAAAAAACTAATTAGCATGCAGTATGGTATGGTAGTGGAATGCATAGAGAACGCTGCCAGGCCGCGCTGAGAGGCCTCGCACAAGGTGGTCCGACGACCTTGTGAAGGCCGCAGGAACCCGTTGGATGCGAGAAGCAGAGAACCGGTCGAAGTGGAGGTGCTTGGGGGAGGCCTATGTCCAGCAGTGGACATCTTTCGGCTGAAATGATGATGATGATGAATTAGCATGCATTGCAAGCATTAGAATTTTGCTATTAAAGTTGTGTATTAAGAATTCCTGTGAGGCAGTGTTTTTAGTAGCTGAACAAATTACAGCAAAGTACCTTCTCAGAGCAAGGAATTTTAAGAACTAAGTTTTTTTTTATAACACTAAATGGGCCGCCGTTCTGACCTCGATCACGCCTGAGGGAAAGCGATGGATTAGATTTTCTGGAAATCTAATTAAAACGAAACTTTTATTTTTCATCAAAACTAAGTCACAAACAAAAGCTCATAAATCATTCAGTCGTTTACAAAGCTATGAAAAATGCCAAAAAAACGGCGATGAAACTTTTTTGCACGTTTGTCCAATATTGGGCGTGGACCTGCTCCATAAATAAATGAGTCACAATGGCCACAATAAAGTAGGCGTGGCTAAGTTAACAAATCAAATACCTTTGAGAAGAATGCTATAAGCTTCCGATTTCGAACACATGCCTTAGGTATGTATGTAGTCAATATCGGTGGTTAGCATATGAGGGGCTGTTCATCACATCATCAGGCGGGAGGAAACGCCCGGGTGTCACCATTGCGAGGACCGCCCAGTGGATACGGTGGAGCACACGGTGGAGGTCTGCCCCGCTTGGGCGGAGCACCGCCGTGTCCTCGTAGAGGCGATCGGCAGCGGCGGCGACCTCTCGCGTCCGGCCCTAGTTCAAACCCTAGTTCAAGGGGCGAGGGGGAGTGGGAGGTAGTCACCTCCTTATGCGTAGCAGTCATGCTAGCGAAGGAGGTGGCGGGATGGTTGAGGGAAAGAGACGCTCCGGGCGTCGGGAGCCGCGTGACGACTCCCGGCAACCGTAGGCACGGGCCTGCGGACGGAGAGTAATGGGTAGCTCACCGTCCGATCAGGACCAGGCCCATGCCGAACGGTGCGTAGGTGTTCCACGCGCGCCTCAAAGAGATGTCAGCAACAGAGAAGGGACCCGCTAGGGCCGAAAACTGCCGGGGCTGCGGGATTGTCCGAAAGGGTTACCACTACCCCGGAACATAAAAGGCTAAGGAAGAAACACGGGTGGGTTTTAGTCAGTAAGAGTCTGACATTCCTTTCCGCTCCACCCAGAGCGTGAGGGGTTTTTTGATGATTTCCTACCCTCAAAAAAAGGGGCTGTTCATTTTTACCACTTTCTGAAATCCCTCTACGTAAGAAAAAATAAGACTCGGATGAACCACCTCCCCCCTTTCAATCTTACGTAAGATAAGTATCTACCAAAATTGCAAATAAAAAGTATCAAAAAAATTAATAACTTAGAATTTTTGCTTACTCTTACGTAAGAACAATCTAGACCCCTCCCACCCCCACTTGAGAAAAATAATACTGGTTTGGACCCCCTCCCCCCTAAAATCTTACGTAATAAATGAACAGCCCCTAATATTAATTTGTTGCAAAAATATTGACTTACCCCCTTTGTACACGGCACGGTTTCTTTTCTATACGGTACGGCGAGTAAACCGCGCTGTAGCAATAACTTATGAACATGATAACACTGTAAACAAAGGGACGAGACAACGGCTTGGTACGGCTCAGGTGTATTTTTTTTTTCCATATAAGAATAAATCATCATTGCTTATTACGTGTATTAGAAAACTCAAGAAATAAAAGGAAAAGAAGGTTTTGGATACATCCGATCATCTTATCTCATATTACAAGCCTTTCATAAATCAATGTAATTTATGATTCTTGATTTATCTCCATTTTAAAACAAAATCAGTGTATCTAAGCCGTCACGATAATGGTGCCAATTCCCTTGTTCACAAACTAAACTAAGTGTAAGTTCGTGGATCTTCTTTCTATTTCATTAAGAAAATTACAGAAGATAAATTTTTGTTTAGTCCTGTCATTAATCAGCGCCTGACACTACTCCATACAAGTTTAGACGTGATTAAAAACTTGCATACTAAAATTACGTCAAATTACGTTAGGCGCTGATTAATTTGGTATATATCTCATATTATTATTATTCAGCCTAATAAAATTCTAGTAATTTTAAAAACGATCAGTCTGATCTCAGTTTCAATCTGTCCAAAATACCTCTAATTTCCTTATATTCTTGTCAAGTTTTTGACATTGACTATCGATAAGATGAGATTGCGACTAGATTTTGAACATTTTTATTTAAGAGAATATTGGCCAACTGAAAAAACCGGTGTTGACCGAATTAATTTGGCAGGAGCAAAAAGCTTTCCATCTTGGTCTTAGAGCTGCTTACCTCACTACATACTTCTATTTTTCCTTTGAAGTAATTTTCATCCTCGAAAAATTAAACACTTTAAATGGCCACAACTAATTCTTTTAGCTAACCCAGTCATAAATAACGTTAATAGAACAGAACACTTGAAGACAGAACACTTGAAGACAAAACACTCATCGCAGTCATAATGAAATACCTCAGGGCCTAGCATAACTGAACCGCCTAAGGCATCCAAGTCTTTTGTTAGCGGTAGAATGTTTGTCTGAGCAATGTTGGGAGATCTCATAATACAAATATATCTGTCTCTTGTGACTTGGCAATGACATAGTTTGGGAAAAGAATTGCGTGATATAGTTATTTCTGGTTCCTTTTTTAGAAATATTTTTTTTCTTTTCGATATGATTCAAATCAATCGGTGTAGCCTTTTCCCAACTATGTTAGAGTCGGCTTCCAACCTATCTGAAAACAGCTGAATACCAGTAGTACTTTACATGACGCGACTGCCTATTTGACCTCAAGAACCCAGTTACTGGGTAACACGATATCCCTGGTAGGACTGGTTGTCAAACTTTTAGCCTTCTGACTACCCATAATGACTCAAAGTTCTAGGAATGACTGCCGGGATCAACGGCTTAAAACGGGCTTTCCGAGGCACGTATGGGTCTTGGTATGTAATGGATCACCCATCCACAAACTGACCAGGGCAAGCGTAGCTTAACCTTCGATCGACCAGTGCGGCAGTTATCATTTAGCCACTATATGATTGTGTTAAAGAATATTATTTATAGATAAGCTTAATTTTCTCCCATATCAACAACAACGGTTTCTACAAACGCCAAAACGCCACATGTGAACTACGCATCATACTGACTTCACACAAAATCCTGCATCTCGCAAGCAGAGTTTACCGCGCAACTAGCATATATATATATAACGGCCCGACATGAATCACCGAGCAGGTGCCCGCCAGACACATCAAACGCCTGGTCGGAGGATCCTCCCTTTTCTATGGAGAATGAGTGAACTTTACACCCTGCACCCCATTGCAACAATAACAGAATGATTAACAAACAGACGTGCTGCAGGAGAGTTTATTGCGCCATTTCTTCTTCCCAGCTAAAATAATAGGAAGTGGTCATAGGCTGCATTTTTGATGGACTGTCTTATGTAATTTTGACGTCTAAATGATTTTTGACTTTATGCTGTTGTGATAAGATTAGTCTGTCATTTGATTTGTAGCCATTGTAGGCCCATTAGGAATAGTTTAGTAAAGGTACAGGCACTCTTAGAGGCTCTTATTGTGAGCAAACGCCTCCGCCAAGTCCTTCTAGGAACTCTTTTCCAGCGCCACCTTGAATTAGACCTCACGGTACGCGTTCAGGTTCCATAGCCTCGGCGGCACTGTCCCTCTTCAGGCATCCATTATGTGGAGACTTTTGCCCAATGATCATCGTGCATGCGGCTGATGTGACCCGCCCAATCCCATTTGAGCCTGGCAGTCTTCTTGCCGTCCATTATGCCCTGTCTTTAATCGCAAAAAAAAAGGTTCCATAAAAGCCTTTTCCGAAATACGAATCTCATCTTATTAAGATTAGGGGACGTTTTTGTCTTTTGAGCGCTTCAACATAAATAAATGACTCGGGAAGATCCGCCAAATCTTTGAAATTCACTTATACTTAATGTCTATCAATCAAGAGTAAGTAATTTTTCAAGATTAAGCTTTTATATTTGATATAAATATTTTAAACCTTATCTGTCTTATTACAAAATGAGGTCTAACTCCAAAGCTAGATTTAGACTTGGACCAATACAAGCCCAAATCTTCGAGTTCGTTATTGTATTAAAAACTTTATTCGAGCACGCTAAAGTTCTTAATGCAAAATTGACAACTTAGTCTCGTGTTTGACGTTAGATTTTGTAATTAGAACTTTGACTTTGTTCGAAATTAAAAATTGACTCGATGTTTTAAACCTGAAGGTCAATTCCAGTAATTAAAAACGGTCAAAATCAGGCTATGCAATCTTAGTTGAAATAATATGGTAACAACAGCACTGCTATAGTGCTAATTTTAGAAGAATATACTTACTGGTTAATTCAATTGGAACTTGCATCTTTTAAGTTTACTACCATTATAATTTGCAGCTTCCGTAAAACAAATACAGATGGTGTTCTAAACGTTTGAATAACATCAAAAATGATAGGTACTCGTTACAGAAAGCGGTCAAAGTGTTAGGCGACTTCTAAAATTAAAGGTATTATTTTTGAGACGATGCTCCTTATTATTACCAATTTAGTAGCTTTTAGTACCATCTGTGCACAGTTGCACGGATGGAAATATGTTATTATACCATTATTTATATAGAAATCTTAGTAGAAAAGAAAGAAAAAAAATTAATTAATTAATCATTAATTTTTTCAATATTATAATACATACCTATTAAATAATACTACGATACTTTTCGGTAGTAAGTTTTGAATTTGAATGTCTGGTCACATTGAGTGAAAATAGTAGTACCAACTGTCAAATTGTCTTGTTTTAAATGTTTTCAGTTGTGTTAAAATTTTTTCAGAAATAACTTGCGATTGTGAATTCTGTTTGTTTTTCTGTTTCTTTAAATTCCGTTGAGTGTGAGTTGAGTATCTCCTCCTCCGGGTAGTGCAGTTGTGCGTTTTGTGTGAGATAGAGACTCGAAGTTTTGTGTGAGATAGAGACTCGAAGTTCTAAGTTGAGAATTCTACTTGTTTCTACATCATGTCGATGTCCAGAAAAAAGTGCTGTGTTCCGGGTTGTATGGTCTCAGGAAGTAAGTTCTTTTGATGTATTAATGCCACACATTTGCCTATAAGACCTTACATATCCCACTATGGCTACGCTAATTCAAAGTCTGCACTCGGTCGCCGGGTTTTATCAATAGGAAATTGAGTCTCATTATCAGTGTTTGAAAGGATTATTAGAGGACAGCCTTTGTACACTGTTCTACATAAATTAAACATGTAGGTATGTTGCTCCAGTTTAAGTTTTTTTTTCCACTACTAGCTGACCCACGCAACTTCGTCTGCGTCACATAAAAGAGAAACAGCTCACAAAAGGAATACATTTTTCCCCGTTTTTGCAATATTTTTCATTTATGCTCCGCTCCTTTTGGTCGCAGCGGGATGTAATATAGCCTATAGCCTTCCTCGATAAATGGACTACCCAACACTGAAAGAATCATTCAAATCGGACCAGTAGTTCCAGAGATTAGCGCGTTCAAACAAACAAACAAACAAACAAACTCTTCAGCTTTATAATATTAGTATAGATGATTAAACGTTATTTAACTAAACCATCTCTATTCATTAGCATTAAATTGACAAGGACAGTATATTTTGAATCTTTAATATTTGTTTTTTTTTTTCAGATAAAGGCATTCTCCCTAAAGAATGCACCCAAACAGCTGATCTCCTAGTACTATTTGATAATCTATTTGATTCCTGCAATGGAAGTTATGGGAAAAAAGATGCAAAATACGCAAAGCCACTTCTAGGGCCAGTCACTCCAAAATCAATACACCACAAAGAGTGGGCAGAGGCAAAAAAAAAAATTGAAAACAATGAGATTTGTACATCCAATATCAGGGAAGGTAGAAAGTGTACCTACATTAAATAATTGGACATGGACACTTGATGGCTATGAAGTTTTATTTAAAAAACTTGAAAAAGATTACAATGTAACCTCGGTGTGGATGCGGCACCTAAATCAGGATCCACTAGAAAACTTTTTTGGTGCAATGAGGAGCCATGGGTGCCGTAACACGAACCCCTCACCTGAAAAATTTGAAGGTGCATTCACCACAATGTTGATTAATAATATTTCAAGTGTCCATGCCCCTACTGGAGCAAATTGTGAGGAAGACTTTGCAAAAAATTTGTACGCCCTCATCGTCACCGATAACTGCAAAGCCACATCATCAACCAGTTTAAATATAAATTTAAATACAGATATTGTAATAGAGGACATAAAGGTAAAAAATGATCCCCGCATTAAAGGAGCTTTAGAATACGTCAGCGGCTATTTCATAAGAAATGCTAAAAAAAAAGTATTTAAGAATTGCAAAAAATGCAATAAAAGCACAATTTCTACTGAAGGCTCTGAATATATAAAATATAGAGAATATGCTGGTCGTCAGTGGCTTTGCAGTCCCACTGAATCGGTTCTAAATAGCATATCGGCAGTCCAAGACATTACTTACACAATTATTAAACAAAATTTTGAACAACCTAATATAAAAGAAATAATAAAAACTTTTGTAATAATGTTAGTAGATTTTGATTATATAGACTGTGAAGAACACCAACAAGGATTTATTAATTATCTAATAAATGTTACATTGAGGTTCTTTTTACTGTAAAGATATAAATAAAATTTTAAATGGAAAAATGGACTGTAATGACGATGAGGATAAGTTTAAAGTTCAGGCAAAAAAATATTATAAAAAATGCTGTAAGCGTCCTATAAAATAAAGTTACTTTAGATACTTAAAAAGTTTTGTTTTTTTTGCACATGAATTATTGATTGTCAGCTTTTTTGTTTCCTCAACTCTATTCATAAACCGAGTAACAATAAAATGGCTGACAAGACAGTAATTCATAATAACATGATTTCTAAACCAACAAAATCGCATGAAATACAAGAGGGTACAGGGGCAATGCACACATAGATATATTTATGTGTGAGTGTTTCTTAGTTCCATAAAACGAATTCAGATGGCGTTTTAAAACTTGCCTATTTTAGCTACCGAGAGAGGTCTCTATTTCCGTATATATGAAAGTACTCTGTGGTCAAAATCTAGTCGCAATGTCATCTCAGCGACAATCAATGTCAAAAACTTGTAAAAAAATTTGGAATTTTAAAGGTATTTTTGACATATTGAGACTGAGATCAGACTGAACGTTTTTAACATTACCAGAACTGCCCCGCTAGTTCTAAAGATAATCCTTGTTTTGTAATAAGGCCGGATGAGTTCTCGACATGGAGATTAGTTAGTTTGGGGATTAGTTCTGGGCGGACAATCGATTCTTAGAAAAGTTGCCTGAGTCGTGAATCCGATGTTAGGGAGAACAAATATTTCCTTTTCTTTTTTGTCTGGTTTAGGAATCGATCTCGACCATACTAGCGAAAATAAACCCCTTTTAATGCTAAACCGAGCAACAATGCCATCTTGCAGAAAAATTTTCCATAGCCAGTCAAAATAAATGGTTGTTCTTTTTGAACCAAAAACATTTCCTCGTTCTTGATTCCAGGTAAAACCGGGGTTCAAAGTCTTAGTTTCAGTGACCCAAATCACTTGAAATCTTATGACACTACAACTCATGGGCATTTTAGCGATCACGTCGGTCACGCACAGGAAGCTACATTGCGTCACTTCCGGGTTAACTACAGATTTATCATCACGCAACCATGAAAAGGAAGTGGCCTATAAAGTGGCCTTTTATATGTGCGCTCGTAAAAGTGTGAGCCATGAAAAGTGTGAGAGATTTATTTCTTAACTAGCGACCCGCCCCGGCTTCGCACGGCTGCAATGCTGATACTAAATACACTACAGAAAAACTGTGAACGTTGTATATAAAAACATAGCGGCCCGCTCCGGCTTCGCACCGCCGCAAACGCTACGTTCCGCAATTTTTAAATCTGTAATATCTTCGAAAATATTCACTTAAATCATACGGTGTAAAGGGCCATATAGATCTATATTAAATGAACAATGTATTCAAGGTATTTAATTGGTTAAGGATTAATGCTGTATTGGTTAAAATCGCTTCGAAAATTAGCCATTATTTGTCGTAAAAAGTAAATGACAAAAAAAAGTTATTGTGGGTTATCCATAAGAGATAGACATATACCATCACGGACTTTTCTGTAGACCTTTTCAATGTGTACAATACTTAGTACATTATTTTGATAAAACTCGTAGGGTTCAGCCTGCGTTTGCAATGTAAGCGGAAAAAATGTAATTATTTACGACATCACATTAGAAACCTCAAAAATAACAGTACTTCTCCACTATTTAATGGATGTTATTATACATATAAACCTTCCTCTTGAATCACTCTATCTATTAAAAAAAACCGCATCAAAATCCGTTGCGTAGTTTCAAAGATTTAAGCATACAAAGGGACATAGGGACATAGGGACAGAGAAAGCGACTTTGTTTTATACTATGTAGTGATTTTTATGGGAGTGGATTGAAACCTCGAGCTATAAATTGTACAGGATTTAGATTTTGATAACATATAGGCAAGAAATAAACTGCAGGACCTTTTTAAAGGTCATATAGCTGATTTTTTTAATAATTATTTACCATATGCAATGGCTGTTTTTCGATAAGTCTTGGTAGTGCCCACAAGTGGGTTAACACATCCAAGAGGCCGAAAGGGTGCCAATTATCTTTCGATAACGGTATGTGTGTGAGGTGAAGAATACCTAGATGATGTTTAGTTGTAGAAGAGTTGAGTAAGAGATGAGACGGGTGAAAGATGAAAAATAATAAAATGCTTACCAAATAATTATACTCACTTGAGGAAGTGTAATTTTGAATTTTGGGAACAGCAGAATGCCTAGAAATAAATTAAGAGGGGTGGATTAGTATAAAGTTGGGCGCCAGTCTGTAACGTTACATTTTCCTGGGTAGAGTCCAAGAAATTGTAAGGTCACATTGAGCACTCACCTACCTAACTTTCAGTTTGGAGGCGAGCACTGTTAAAGAAAATAAAGAGGACGAGTTATAAGAATTTATTGTTGAATAAGCTAGGGCCTACCTATTTGGAGCTAGATAACAAAATTAAACTAGAGAAACCGGTGAATGAAAATGAGAACAGCGGGCCTCTGGTCTGTTAGTGGCCGAGGGACATCAGCTTCAGGCTGTAGAGGGCCGAAGGAGGACCTCAGTCTTCAGGTCGTAGAGCAGGGCCGAGGGAACGTCAACCCTCAAGCCGTAGAGCAGGGCCGAGGGACGTCAACCCTCAAGCCGTAGAGGAGGGCCGAGGGACGTCAACCCACAAGCCGTAGAGGAGGGCCGAGGGACGTCAACCCACAAGCCGTAGAGGAGGGCCGAGGGACGTCAATCCCTCAAGCCGTAGAGGAGGGCCGAGGGACGTCAATCCCTCAAGCCGTAGAGGAGGGCCGAGGGACGTCAATCCCTCAAGCCGTAGAGGAGGGCCGAGGGACGTCAATCCCTCAAGCCGTAGAGGAGGGCCAAGGGACGTCAATCCCTCAAGCCGTAGAGGAGGGCCGAGCGACGTCAATCCCTCAAGCCGTAGAGGAGGGCCGAGGGACGTCGACCCTCAAGCCGTGCAGCCCAAAGAGCCCGGTGCGGAGTCGCCTTGCTACGGCGTCTTCATAGTCGCTTCGGCCGTAGGAGAGAAGCTGCCCTCCAAGAACACTCCTAATTTTCCCGAGCTTGTGGCCGAGCTGAGCTCCCAACGTAGACTGACCAAATTCACCACCAGGCTCCTGACATCGACTTTTTAACATTTGAAAAGAAATTCTAGAACATAATAAAAAGTAAAAAATAATGAGGTCGATGTGATTTACCTATACGACCTACAACTAGCTCCAGCAATAAATTAAAAATAAAACTAGGCCTGTCACTAACTGACATTACAAAGGTAAACAAAGATTCAAGAGATAAAAATCTACAGAAAAACTTAAATAACATGAATTACAGGTAAAAGATATGATAAGCCTCCAGGAAATGAGCATGAAGCTACCTAGGGAGGACGAATGCTTAAAATTTTCAGGTTAATATTTCCAAAAATGTAAGTAAAAAATACATGTAAAGACATACATTACAAAGTATACACCACATACTACATGCAGTATTGTACAAAAATATATTAAAAAAATAAACAAAATAATATAATAATGCAGATGACTTGCAGTTGTACTGTCAAGGGAAGGTTGATGAATTACCTGACGCTATCGACAAATTAAATAAGGACTTGATAGCCATAAAAACCTGGTCTGATAGATTTGGCTTAGCTGTAAACCCTACGAAGTGTCAGGCGATCATCATTGGCAGTACTCGTAGTATTAGCAAGGTAGATGGTACAAACTTGCCGCCAGTTCTAGTCAATGGTACGATCGTTCCTTTTGGTACTGACGTGAAGGACCTAGGCTTGCACATTGATTCTACTCTGAGCTGGCGGACTCAAGTCGCTAGGGTGAGCCAGAAGGTTACTGGAATGCTGCGGGCTCTGTACCGTTTGAAAAATTTATTACCATCAAGTACGAAGACAATGCTTGTACAGTCCCTTATTTTCCCTATCATCGATTATGGTGATGTGTGTTACTATGACCTGAATGCAGATCTCCTCAACAAACTTGACCGTCTTCTCAATAACTGCATTCGATTCGTTTTCAATCTGCGTAAATATGATCATGTCTCTGCGCATCGGTCGCTTCTAAAGTGGCTGCCCATACGCCAGCGCAGAGAGCTAAGGGCGCTGACCACCTTGTTCTCATTTCTTGATTCTCCGGCTTCGCCTGGTTATCTAGCCCCCCACTTTCAGTACATTTGCGCCAATCACAATAGAAATCTACGTTCATCACACAATCGTCTTCTCCAATGTCCCACTCACCGCACAGACTTCATTCACTCTTCCTTCTTCGTTCAGGCTATCTCTCTGTGGAATGCGCTCCCCCAGGAAATCAGGATGGCAACCAACCGATTATCCTTTAAAGTTAAGGTTCGCGAGCACATTCGCAAGAAGCTGGCAGTATCATCACAGCGGTAATATTTTCTCATTGTATGTCTTATTTCTTTTTATTAAGTTTATTTATGTATTTATATATATTTATTTGTACTTATATTTATATGTAATTAGGTATATATTAGTATCAGTTTTAATAGGTTTATGCGTATATATTTAAAATATTCATTCCTCAATGTTAATGATTGCACCTACCAGTTTGTCTCTGCATCACCCAAAGGTTGACTGGTAGAAAATGCTTATGGCATTAAGTCCGCCTCTGTACATTTATGTGCTTGAAGTATTAAATAAATAAATAAATAATAATAATAATATAATAATTTAATATTATGTTGTGATAAGTAAATAAATAAATTGTCTCTCCTTTTTCTCTAAGTCCATCCATGTTGTCTTTAAAAGATCGATTTTAGCGATAAGACCGCCCATTGTGTCAACCCTTGTAAGATTTCTACATTGGTGTTAGTACAGATGCCAGCACGTCCAGCTACTACAATCTGTCAAATTTATTTAATAGATTTTCAACTTTATCGCTAAAGCATATGGTTCGAAGTTGATTGCGAAAATTTTACAGTTTCGGGTAACGTGATGTGCTGGCATCTGTACATAAAAGTTTATTAAACACAGTAATTACTTCGGCATTATTAAAACTGAACATAGCCGAACTTGCACTTAAAAGATTAATTAATAAACTCACTCAAGTGCATGCTGATTACATCTGACAAGATGTCACAAAGTGATCTTTAAACAAATGAATATTCATTTTTTTAATAGAAGTCCTTTATTGAAAACTTGTAAGCAACTGTTTGCATGCGATTGACAGGCTCTTAAACTCTTTTAGGTTAAGTGAACTTTAGAGAGACTTATCGATGTCATATATAATATTCTTACCAGCGATCCGCCCCTGCTTTGTACGGATTTTAAGGACTTGGCAAAACATCGAAATTTCTTAGTCATATGTAATTAAGTAAAATAATATTAATACATTACTCGCCTTAACCTTCAGGAATAAATTCTCTAACTAAATGATGATGAAAACAGCATCAAAATCCGTTGTGTAGTTGAGAAGAAGAAAGCGGTCACACAGGCAGACAAAAAAAAACATTTATTTCAGACAAAAAAGTCCATAGAGGCAAGGCAACGTTGTTAGTAAGAAGAATTTCGCTTATAACTAATGTTAGTAATTAAAAAGTAAAACAAAAGAAAGAGGAAATTAGACACATCGTCTACCCTTGCACAGTATGCTTATCAGTCTCGCAATACATGGAGTTCAGTGAGCCTACTGAGCAGAACAGCCGGTCGCTTCTGTAAAAATCTCACCGCGACCTACAACCCTCAGCCGCGATGCCTCCCATACGACATCGCGGCCCGCCTCAGTTGCAATGTCGTCCAAGCGGCACCGCAACCTACTTTTGGTCGCTACGTCGTTGGCTTGTCAGCAAAAGCCCTGACGAGCAGCCCCTCCTCGGGTTACTCTTCGCTTCACCGGTGTCCAAGCCACGGCTACTGAGCCCCCCGCCTCGACAATACCCACCGGGGGGAACCCTAAGGATTACGTAGGTACAAACCTACAGGTAAGTGAATAGTTATAACTAATGCCTTCAATAAAATTGCAATAAAATAAGTCTGATTGCAAAAAAAAAACAGTGGCACTCCGCGAGTGCTGACAGAAGTGAAAACAAAACACAAACAGAATACTTTGCTATCACTCACTGACATATCGGAAATACATTAAAACCGAGTACATCCCGAAGACAGCCGAACCCATCCGAAGCGGGTATTTTTTTAATCGTCTTATAAACAAAACACGCGCAGTGTCGCTTACGGTAACAGGGGAGCGAGTTCAATGGTTTTTTCCCACCTCAAAAAATGCCCAACGCGCCTAAAGAAGATTTCACTTCAAAAAATGCTGTTTCATAGAAAACTGCAATACCTACGCGGTCAAAGGTCGACAGACGAAAAATTTCAACGGTTCAGAATCATGTACCTACTGAATCTATGCTAATAGGTTGCGCGTCGATGTCCATGCCATCATTGAGGGTTTTCGTGAAAATTTACGACTCCAGTTGGCACCACTGTGACAAGAGGTCTTCCAATATAAAATATATGATGACGTTGTTCATTCGATTCATTCATTCGTTCATCATTCAGTCATGAATAAAGAAAATATAGGCTCTTTGACAGATGTCTGGACCTGACGTGTCAGTGCTGTCACCTAGCGAACGTCATTTCAGAAAACCCTCACACACTATAAGTAGCAATGAGTTTCATTTTGACAGTTCAACAATATTCATTGCGTTGTTTATGTTGTTGAGCAGACAAATTTTCGAGCTTAAGAAGCAATGGATTAGCAAAATGATTCAGATTGAGATTGATAGTGTGTTACGTAATCAGCGTGCTGAATGTATAAACAAAGAAAAAATAAATAAATAAGGTATTTAGATTTTAATATTAAAATTAAAATAAAATCAGATAAACTGAATGCTCTCGTTTGTTTGTTATTTTTGGCAAAGAGTCTTCATATCTCAATTTTGCCATTTTGACAATATAATTAATATACAAATCTTTTTGTTATGCATATTTTTGGGACCTCTTTTTAGCATTTTTAAGTAAATACGTACTTCGGACTGGTTAAATAACTATCTGATCTAATGCTTTAAAGAATACCTTTAGGATTAGGTACCTAGGTGCGGCAAGTAAGTCCAATTAAATTGCAATCAGACTGAGATTAGTATGTCTAATGCCAAGGATTAGCTCTAGCTAACCACCACTTACCACTCTAATCTATTAGAGTGGTAATATTTGGGTAAGCTGTGAAGGTCAGGTTATGTAACTAGTTTAATCCTTTTGATTGTCATTTATTGTGACGTCTATGACATACAGCTTATTGTTTCGTGGAAACTTGGGTCAAAGAGAATTAATTGTAGTTTAAGTATGTGTGACGACGACGCGACGACGGCGACGTATTCCTCTATTCCTGCAACAAATTCGGTCTAAACACAGAATAACTAATAGTACTTAGTAGTCTAAAGTGAAGATGATTCACTATGGATTGTTTTATGTGGTTTTGTGTGGTTTTTTATCTATACAGATAAAAGACACCATCAATTTTATTTATTCGTAAAGGGTTTCTCAGTGAGAGTGCACTTTTTAAATTTAGATTTTTTTTCGTGCAAGTAGCAACTCTGAAATTTGACAGCTGTCACCATGTTTATTCCGAATATTAAAAATGGAACGCTTTTCGAAAGAACAACGCGTTTTATTTGTTACAAAACTCATTACAAAAATGGGAAAAGTTACACTGAAAAAGCTTCGCCAAATTTTCAGTCGAGAAAGTGCATTTAATGTGTCAACCATTCGAAAAGTGGTCAAAAAATTTGAAGAAACTGTGTCGATTATGGATATTATGAATCCTTTGCGTCAACGTACCGATCAACCACATCTCTGTGTAAAAGTCATGGAAAATTTCATGAAAAGAGCCGTGGGGACCATTTGCTGGATATTTTATTCCATACTTAATCGGAACATGTCTTGTTTACAATCCAATAAAAATATCGACTCTCTCATAAAATACATGCTTTTATTTTAAAATGTAAAAGTGCACTCTTACTGAGACACCTTTATATAGAAATTAATAAAATTGATGTGTCACTTTGTAATTTCGAAATAACAGCTTTTTGCTAAGTGCAAATGAAAGTATATACGGTACTTACTTGAAACAATTTTTTATTTTTTATGTTTGTCTGTCTCTTCCGCGTAATATCCGTATCGGCTGGACCGAGTTTTACGAGACTGTCACTGGCAGATTGCTGATGTTTTAAGGAGTAACTGATTTACTTTTATTTTAGAAACAGAATTAGCGTTCCGTTAAAAAAATAAAACACATGAAATCCAATTTGTTTTCCGACATGCACGCGAACTAAATCGCGGACACAACTAGTATGTAATAGAAACCATTTATAACATGGCAACTATTTAACTTTTAACAGTAAGTAAAATAAACTGCAAAGAATTTGGTACACCACGCTGCGTTCTAAAACGGGCATACTGGATGTAGGAAAGAAGGCTGCCAGGCTCAAATGGGATTGGGCAGGTCACGTGATCACATCAGCCGTATGCACGATAACCGCTGGGCAAAAATCTCCACACAATGTGTGCCTGAAGATGGACGGCGCCGCCGGGGCCGGCCCAGAAAGAGATGGCGAGATGACCTGGACGCGTACCGCGAGGGCTGGTTCGAGGTGGCGCGGGAAAAAAGTTCCTGGAAGGATTTGGGGGAGGCCTTTGCCCAGCAGCAAGTAAAACTATTTTACTTCCCCAATCACGGGATTTGATACATTATATTATCATACAGTACTTGGCGATAAATATTGCACATCGACCTATTCGATCCTATCGATTTTATACAAAGAATAAAAATAATTATCAAAAGAAGCAAATCATAATTGTTTTAACAGCTCCTAATAGATACCGGACTGTTTGTATTTCGTGCGACAGAGATAACGCTCTACGAAGCCGAAATTAGCCGATTGTCTCTTTCCAAAGGTCGATGTGCAATATTTATCGCCGGGTACTGTAATTATGTATCCTCAAAAGTAAATATTTATTAAATTACTAAATGAAAGAGTATTGTTTATTAGAGTATAAGATCAAGATATATATGTTACGGGCAATGTGATTAACTAGGCATTATAAATAAGGACCGGCCATTATTAATAATGCCCCAGAGCGATGGGCAAAGTGATTAATTTATCACTTTGACCGGCCATTATTAATAGTGCCCGACGGCCCGTGGTCCATGTAATAAATCAGTGTTTGAGATAGCTTGAATTTATCATTTGGACCGGGCAGTATGAATAAGTCCCTACTTGTAGCCGGGCAATGTGATAAATTGGGTTCCCTATCCATTTGCATAAAATTTTAAGACCTAATATAACTTGGCATATTTACTTTTGTTTGTCTTAATTATATTTTCGCATAAATTATTTACGGGGGCCCTATTTCTGTCTGCAGAGTTTAAAGTCATCCCCTTCGAACCTAACCTGTCCGAGTCGAGGTGCCCCATTTCCCGAGCTCGCTTCGCTCGCTCTTGCATCCTAAGTTCTCATTTAATAAACAAAAACACTACAGTTCACCTATTTTATTACTTTGCCCAAGATAGGGTGGGCATTATTCATAATGGCCGGGAAAAGTGATTTATCTTGCTGTTTTAATCACATTGCCCAATTGAGTCGGGCATTATTAATACACACCGGTCTTTATTAATAGTACCCGGACTTATCAAATTGCCCGTAACATATATAACTTTAACCAAAGCTAAAAATAACAAAATGAAATTCTAACTTAAGGAAAACTGTACAGAAACTAAAAAATAGCATCGAAAAATTAATCTGTATCGCTGTCAACTAAATTAATAAATTCATCATATAAATTGCGGATTGCAATATATTTATATGAAGATTCTGTGTTCTGAAAATAAAGATTTGATTTGATTTAATAATTTTACTAAGAGAGAATCTAGTACCGCACCACAAAAAGCGCTCCACCTGAATCTACCTTTTACTCAAATAACCTGAACAACCTTCTATTCCAAAGCATTTACATATAAGTATCATAAATCAAAAACCAACAGCAAGATGTTCAAGAAAATGTCATCAACAAAAGGGATCGCGACAGGGAACATTTATAACTTAGACAGTTCTGCGGTAAGTGACGATGCAACGATTGATTGTCCGAGTCGTTTCGGGCCGAGAGTGCCCCTCGATCTTATCTGTCATCCCGGCAAAAGAAATGCGGTGTTAAAGCGCTGTCCTGCGTGGATGATGCGAAGCGATGATATTAAGAAAGAAAGAAAATTAATTTATTGCGACTCGTACAGGAAAATCACAAACACAAACAGCAAAATAAAAAACCAAGTTATATATAAAAAAAAGTAACAAAAGGAAAATGAAACAGAAAGTCCTATACGAGGCCAAAAGGCTCCTATCTCAGCATGATGCTACGACATTTAAAAAATAAATGTTGCAGCGCTGGTATTCTGATAGGGCCCGCTGTGATGTCACGGGCAGTTACAGAAATAAATAAATAGTATGTAAATAATAGCAAATAATAAAATAAAAAATAAATATTTATATAATAAATATTATGTGACCAGCTATTCTGTAAAAATCTGACCGCAAAAACTTAAGTGAAGTGTGTTGTCATTCCAGTTGATACGAGTATGCTGTCAATAGTGACAATTCCTAGCGATTGACACTCATCTGCCTAGGCTTTTTCCAACTGTGTTGGAACTATGTTGGGTTGGCTTCCAGTCTGACCGGGTGCAGCTGATTACCAGTTTTTAACATGGAGCGATTGTCCATAACATAATCAGCCTATAATATTCCCACTGCTGGGACACAGGCCTTTCTCTGTGAGAGGGAGTGGACTAGTAATCCACCACGCGCGCCTAGTGCGGGTTGGTCTTTGCCCATGCTTCAGTTGATTTCGTCTACCCAGCGTTCCGGTATTTCGAATTTTGTCATTAACGATTTGTAAATCAATTACACATAGGATTCCAAATGCCATAAAACCATGCATGATAAAAACCTGCTAAAAATGCCTTATTTTTCTTATCATCTGCCAGATACACGATGCCTTTTCAAACTTATGCACTCCCCACGCTTTTGATTTAAGCCTCAAGCCTTCTAATGTAAAGTAAAAGACTTTCCCACATAGGGTAGACACGAGAACTCTGATACTAACAGTTAATTATCTCTTAATTAATTAACTTAGCTCGTGTTATCTTAGAACGTATATAAAAGGTTGTCTATGTTTTGAAGGTAAAGGGTTCTAGGTGTTATATTCAGATATAATACCTAGAACCCAGTAAGCAGACCCCAGTTTGCATGTGGCATTGTAAATACCGCTACAGTATTTTTTTTTTCAGGATGGGAAATCATCTAATGACCCCTCCCGCTCTGGGTGGAGCGGAAGGGAGTGTCAGACTCTTACTGACTAAAACCCACCCGTGTTCCTTCCTTAGCCCTTTATGTTCCGGGCCAGCGGTAACCCTTTCGGACAATCCCGCTGACCACCGCTACAGTATCAGTACTACATGTGAAGTGTTTGTGAGTCGCTGAATCAGGGTAAGTTTCTTTCTTCTCTGATTTTTCAAAGGGTCTTTTCCATTGATAACACTAGCGTACTCTTTCCATTTTCAATGTTATCCTTTTTTTTTCTATGTCATAGAGCAGCGCTCTACAAAATTCGCGAGTCGTTGACTCCCGGTGAAAAACCAAACCTGGTATGTATAACACTACACCCTTGTTATGTTCAACGGGATTGTCCGAAAGGGTCACCGCTGGCCCGGAACATAAAGGGTTAAGGAAGGAAAACGGGTGGGTTTTAGTCAGTAAGAGTCTGACACTCCCTTCCGCTCCACCCAGAGCGGGAGGAGTCATGTGATGATTTCCCATCCTGAAAAAAAAAACCCTTGTTATGTTATGATTCTGCTTGCATCTCGGTTCCTTATTTAACGACAATAAATGAAAATACTGACAATACATGGCATACTGGCATTCCTTATTCAGGAACTATCAGATAAATCCTAACATTGAAATTTAAAAAAGTGTTTTATTAACTAATCAAATAGTAGACTATGGATTTTGCCAATATTTGACTAGTTATAGTGCCAAAACTATTGGATATATTTGATTTAATTTTGGATGCAGTCTGGTAACGTCTTATATTTTAAGCAATTTAATTTATTAATAGGGCATTAAAAAATTCGTCCGCATCGCTGTCAACAGGAACAGTGGCCAAAAGGCTGGCAGCATTGCTACGTTGTATGGCGATGCTAATTCTTTGGCCAAGAAATAGATGATGATTATTTTGCATTTTTTCATATAAATGTACAGACGCCAGCACATCAAGCTACCCGAAACTGTCAAATTTTCCCAATCAACTTTGAGCCTTATGCTTTAGCGATAAAGTTGAAAATCTATTAAAGAAATTTGACAGATAGGTAGGTAGCTTGATGTGCTGGCGTCTGTACATATTATTATCATTTTAAGCATTAGCATAGATTATGTAGGTAAATATTTATTTATTGGTTTATCTGCAATCGTTACACTGTTCAACCGAATTAACACAAGCAAACATCCAAGCCAAGTGTACACAACAATAGTATATTAAAAAAAAATTACAGTAGGTATAAATACAGAAATGACGTATAATTTTTACACAATTTTAACGCGAATTAAATTAAAGTTCAAAATAGTTGGGGAATTCGTGCGTTATGTATAATGGTTATCTATTTTGGTGGAGTTGGCGCTTGAATTTTTGAAGTGAAGTGCAAAAAAAAGTCGATCCTTTCGTGACAATTGTTAAGAAGTCTGCAAAGTCTTGGGGTTGGAGAGCTAGACCCTGAAACAGTTCTGCGGAATGGGGACGTAACAGTTTGATAGGGTGAAGATTAATGGGGTAATTTATTGTCGTTTCCACCTTGTATATTTAGGTACATACCTAACTGTCATAACCATAGGGTTAGATCATCGATTTTCCCTTTGTCTGTACATCACTCTGTCACATAAGATTATCTCATATTCCTAATTGTTATCGTAACATTATAAATCCATTTCCTCTTGTTCCTCTCTGTATCTATAACACAATAACCCACTTATAATACTCGGAATTCTAAACAAACTGAGAGAGGCTTTGTCAGTCACTGTGACAGCTTATGAGGCGACATTATCTAAACATTACGTGGTATAGTCTGTTTCAGAAGTATCTCGTGAAATCGTAAACAAACAATACCCTGGTTAAATTCATACGATATCACTTATTAAAGGGAATTAGTAGCACATGCATCTATATTAATGTTTGGTGCTGGCGCTGCTGCTGCGGCTGTGGAAAACCTCAAATGGCGAAAGTATAATAACCATATCGGTAATTATATTTAAAAGCCGTTTAGGGTTGAAACACTCGGGCCATGTGATCCAAGTGCTCATGGTTTGTTCAACGAAATTACCAATGGCTGGTTGACACTTCCCGTGACCCAAGAGCTGGCTTTTAACTTAACCAGAGGTTAAGCATTGCTATACAAATTGGGTACATTACCAATTGATAGCTATGCGGAGGAAGTTTTCGGCGCCATATTTTTTGTTTTTTTTTTATTTTAATTGTTTGTTTAAGAAGTTTATCCAGTGTATAATTATCGTATTCTCTTTAATACCTAAATAAACTCTATTAAGATTTCAACTTTATATTTAACTACTTTTTCCAACATTTTTTTTTTCAAATCACAAATCATCGATAAAAAATGAAGGTATAAAATTAACCTCAGTTGTCCAATTAAAAACAACTTTAAGATGAATAAAAGAAGAAGAATTTCGAGTTGAAATATTCAAATAATCAAATCAAAGCACTCAATTTGGAAGTGGCACTCACAAATGCATCCACAGATACGTTTTCTGATCCATTTGTTTACTTTTTCGTCTGATACTTTTGGAGCAAGCCATAGGTAGTCAGATTATAACGCTATTGTGTCACATTATATTGTCCGTGACATTTTGTTGAAAACCTTTTAAGGAGTAATGAGCTGGTGAATATTTGGCAGGAATTTGTTATTTTATATAACTAATAATATTAGAAGTATTTTTGGGATTTTGTTCATCGTAATACGAGTTCACTCCAGAACCTTTCGGTCGCATCGGCCATCTGTTCTGTGAGCACCGTGCGGGCAGGGCACGGTGCCTACTGCCACTTAAGTTTGATAATTTTTCTTTTTTAGGTTCAGGAGTGGCGACCGCGTACCGGAAGACGTAGCGTTAGAAGGCCTCCCACAAGGTGGACCGACGACATTGTAAAGGCCGCAGGAACCCGTTGGATGCGAGAAACACAAAACCGGTCGATGTGGAGGTGCTTGGGGGAGGCCTATGTCCAGCAGTGGACGTCTTTCGGCTGAAATGCTGAATACGTTCAGACTGAGGCCTTCCCTATTTGTTATAAAATGATTCGAAACGAATATTCACGAAATTAAGTACTTGCCTGGCTTTTTAATCGCCGCGTGCGCGTTGCTCATTTCCTCAATCTTTTTCATCGTTATTCTTTCCATAAGCGCACGCAGATTATAAAAAAAAACTGGCCAAGTGTGAGTTCGAAGGGTTCCGTACCACAAGGCAAAAGCGCCGAAAAAAACACGTTTGTTGTATGGGAGCCCCCTTAAATATTTATTTTATTCTGTTTTTAGTATTTGTTGTTATAGCGGCAAAAGAAATACATCATCTGTGAAAATTTCAACTGTCTAGCCATCACGGTTCATGAGATACAGCCTGGTGACAGACGGACAGACGGAGAGTGGAGACATACGGAACCCTAAAAAACAACCTCAGTAAAATTATACCCAAACATGCACATAGAGCAGTGGTAGCCCAGCGGAACGGCCGCAACTTACGAGTTGTACCTATATACTTAGGTCGTGGGTTCGAATCCAAACAGGCGGTTTACTTTGTGTAAGTAATTTCTCAAAACGGTAAAGGAAAACATCGTGAGGACACTATATCATAGAATAAAAAAAAATCGAACACGTGATATCTGCCAACCCGCACTGGGCCTGCGTGGTAATTACAGCCCATTTCCTCTCACAGAGAGGAGGGCTGTCTCCCAACAGTGCGATACACACATGAGACATCCAACATCCGAGAGCCATTCTTCATAAAATCCCGCTTAGTAAGAGCGTGGCTCCACAGCCGCAGTATTGTCGCCAGGCCACTTGGTCACGTACCGCCTCCAGTGAGATCACGTGTAGCTCTTAATTACTACCCACTTACTTAATCTTACTTAGCTTGATTTAAGTTCCGAGGTTAGTAGGAGTTTTTTGCTTTTTTTGTATGGAAATTACGTGGTTTTGGTAAAGAAAGATGTGGAACTTTGTCACTTTATGACTGCCATAAAGTGCTTTATTTCATTTAAAGCCTTTTTCGGTCTCCAGAAACTCCATAGACACTATCTATTTGATAATTAAAACACATAACTTGCTGAAATTATCTGCTAGATAAGTACTGCTCCCTCTGAACATTAGGATGGCAACCAGTCGGTTATCTTTTAAAGTGAAGGCGCGTGAACGTATCCGTCAGATGTTGACCGAAACATACCAGTGCTGATTTGCTGGATTCATTTTCTCCTCCACCGATCGTTATTTCTCTTGGCAGTTCATAGTGTTTTGTTTTTTTCTTTGTTTTTGTTTTTTTTTTTTGTATCTATGTATTTACTCGTATGTAACAGTCATTTCCGAGCTATTTATTCCGTATGTTGCACCTGCCATGTTTTGCCTCTGCATCACCCTAAGGTTGACTATTAGAAAATGCCTCAGGCATTATGTCCGCCTTTGTACAGTATTGTTTTACTTGTGCATAAAGTTTTAAACAATAAAAATAAATGGAAACTTATTACGAGCTGTTAAAACAAGCGATAATAGTGATGTCAAAATGTTTGTCTACATGCCTTCAAATGAACACTGTCAGAAAATTAGAAAATAAATTGTCTGTAGTAAAGAAAATGAATGAAAACTTGTTTTATTAAAGTGATAACCTGAAAGCAGTCGCATAAAGACAATATTATGTTTTCTAGAAATGAAATTCATTCTTCATATTTACGAGCATCTCGGCATTGGATTGTGAAGTTTTAATGTTCTAACTTCATATTAAAAGATTCCAACACACTACTATATCCCTATCCTTAAAAAGAGATAGGTATCAAAAGAGATAGCAGTAGTGATCGACCGTTATACAGTACCCGGCGATAAATATTGCACATTGACCTTTGGAAAGAGACAATCGGCTAAATTGTACTGTAGATGTTTATCAGCTAGGTGTCTATGGGTCAATTTATCTTTTTGATCTTTGTTATTTTTTTTTCACCTTTTTTAATGTTTTTAATACCTGTATTGTGTCTTTTGTTGCACTGAATAAACGTTTTATCTATGTATCTATCTTTATCAGGCACCATAATGGAAAACTACTTAAGACGTTAAATATTGGATTTTCTTTATCTTCGCGTAGGTAAAGAAAATCCAATATTTTAGCAACGCGACAAGAACAGAGTAATTCTCGTAATTTGAAGACAGTTCACAGTTTGATCACGGTCTCAATATGTCAAAAATACTTGTAAATTTCCCAACATTTTTAGCAAGTTTTTGACATTAAGTTTGTTGCCGAGATTAAACTGCAACTAGATTTTGAACGTATTAAATTATAAGAATTGGCCTTCAGATAAACAATGTGGTACAGACGCCAGCACATCAAGCTACCGGAAACTGTCAAATTTTCCCAATCAACATTGAACCTAATGCTTCAGAGATAAAGTTGAAAGTCTAATAAAGAAATTTGACAGATTGTAGTAGGTTGATATTGTTACGAGCTTGGGGTTCGTGACAATAAAAACTGCCGATTTAATAACCAAAAAAATGACACTTTACTCACCAACACTAATTACAAGTCAAACACACTAATTAAGAAACACAATTGCACTTACTGATCACTCTTAAGTCGCACTCGAATATCGCCTTCGATGTTATCGCTCGTATCGCTTATTCAAAACTATGTGTGTCTCGCGGCCCACCCGGCCTTATATAGTGCCGCAGAGCTAGTACATAAACATCTAGAACGTTCGAGTACATACCGGTCCCGGCTGACTCGACGTCGATAGTTCTCGGAATTACTAGTACTTACAAAAAGGTCAAGTAGGGTCAAGGTCCTAGTACCGAGGTACTAGTTCTGCTACCCGATACTAGATGGCGCTAGTGGTAACTAATGTCGCCATGTATCAAACATTATTTGCGGCGCGCAACACTGCCCCCTCCTTAGACATGCTCGTCCCGAGCATTATCGGCCCCATAATAACGCGCCAGTCGATCCACATGGACGATCTTAGGGGTACCTCTTGCACCTTTCTGTATCCGATAGGTTACGTCATTGATCTTAGTCACAACCCGATACGGTCCGTCCCATTTAGCTTGAAGCTTAGGAGATTTCCCTTTGCTGCGGACTGGATTGTGCAACCACACGAGTGAACCTTCGTCGAACTCTTTATTGTTCATTTTGCGATCATAACGGGTTTTCATCTTTTCAGACATTTGCTGGCCCGATTGTCGGACGTGCTCATAAATGTCATTCATCTTGTTCCGCAAATCATTCGCATAATCAGTTACACTACGTGGGGCATCAGGTGGTATTCCAGTGATCAGGTCTGCAGGCAGCCGTAGTTCTCTTCCGAAGTTTGCGAAAGCTGGCGTCACCGATGTACTTTCGTGGACAGCGCTTCGATATGACAACAAAAACGGTTGTATGTGCTTGTCCCAATCTCGTTGCCGATTTTCCACAACTTTTGCTAGGTACCTCTCCAGTGTCTGGTTAAATCGTTCCACCATTCCATCCGATTGTGGGTGGTAAGAAGTCGTTCTTGTTTTATGAGTACCCATAACTCGACAAGTTTCCTGGAATATCTGTGACTCAAAATTCCTTCCTTGATCACTGTGAATCTCCAAAGGTACTCCAAAACGACAGAAGACTTCATGAACTAATCTATCTGCAATTGTCGAAGCTTCTTGATTTGGAATGGCGAAGACTTCCGGCCACTTAGTGAAGTAATCCATCACAACCATGAAATACTTGTTACCACTTTCACTCTCCGGAAACGGCCCCGCAACGTCAAGGGCTATCCTCTCCCATGGTGCACCAACATTGTACAATTTCAATGCACCCCTACTACGAGTCTGAGGTCCCTTTACAGCTGCACAACTTGTACATTTGCGACACCAATCCTCGACATCGTCCCGACAGTGGACCCAGTAAAACCGTTCCCTTATCTTCAGTAAAGTCCGTTTTACTCCCAGATGACCTCCTGAACAACCGTTATGGTACAGCTGTAGAACATCCGGTACTTGAGCTTTAGGGACAACCATTTGCAAATGACAGCTGTCTCCCCGAGCATTTTCCCATTTACGGCACAGGACTCCATCCTGAACCACCAAGCTGTCCCATTGGGCCCAATAGCTTTTTGTGACCGAACTCATCGCTGAGACGTCGCTCCACCTGGGCTTAGGAGCTCTGGCCTTCATCCACTCCAGAATTGGCTTGATGTCCGAATCTTCCTGCTGTGCACATTGTAGGCTCTCCTTCCACTCGTTGCTGAGGTCTGTCCTGAGCATCCTTACAGGTACCACTTCCTTACTTTCCTGCCTAGTACAGTGCTTGCAGTCTTCAGGACAAGGTCTTCTTGACAATGCATCTGTGTTGCCAAGAGACTTCCCGCTGCGGTGTTTAACCACAAAGCCGTCCTGCTGCTGCCGGGCGGTGCTGTTAGCCGCACTACCCTCTCGAGTCCAGCCACTTTCCCTTTCTGCAGTCCGCTTAGGGCAACTGGATCGAAGGTGGCCCCTTTCCCCACAGCCGTAGCACCTAGGGCTGTATCCTTTCTTGCGGTTGCGAACTGATGTCGCTGCAACCTCCCTGACGCGATGGGAACGATGATCCTGCCGCACCGCTTCAACCTCCAGTGCATGGGCTAAGGCGTCCTTCAGCGTTCCGTGGTGACCGAGCCTTACAGCAGCTCTAACTTCAAGGTCGCGGATGCCGTCTATGAATGCCTGCACCAGGTTCCCATCAATAAGCGCAGGTACGGACTGGTAAGCTTTACGAACCAGCTTCTCCACTTCAAGGGCCCACTGCTGCAGGTTTTCATTACTGCGTTGCACGCGATCCTTCAGCTGCGCACGGAACACGTGTTCCAGGTGAGCGTCGCCATACCGAGCCTCCAATGCCTCAAGGAGCTGCTCGTAAGTCACTTCCTTACCGAGAGCTTCCAGGACAGTTAAGGCCTGGTCACGCAGGCCCAGGGTGAGGGCAGTCATGGCCTGACTTTTATTCCACCCGTTCGCCTTCATAACAGCCTCAAACTGGATTTTGTAGGCCGACCAGGAAGAAGTTCCGTCGAACGGTGGCACTTTGAATCCACGTAGCGAAGGTGTTGTAGCTACGGGAGCTGCGATTCCATCACCCAGTTTCAGGTAATCCAGCGTTTTATTTACGTCAGCCATCACGGTTTGCTTCACGTCAGCCATCACGTTGTCCATTTGGTTTTTCACTTGGTCGATTCGGATTTCAGCTTCCGACAGGCGGGTGTCATGTTGAGCAACCTTATCCTTCACCTCCTTCATGTCTTTCCCGAAGGTAGCGTGAAGGTCCTTTACAAGGAGCATCTGCTCTTCCTGGCGGCGCGCCTGCTCCTCCTGTTGGCGGGCCTGTTCCTCCTTGTCCCGCTGGAGCTGTTCCTCCAACCGACGAGCCTGTTCTTCCTGTCGGCGAGCCTGTTCCTCCTGTCGGCGGGCCTGTTCCTCCTTGTCCCGCTGGAGCTGTTCTTCCAATCGACGAGCCTGTTCCTCCTGTCGGCGAGCCTGTTCCTCCTGTCGGCGAGCCTGCTCCTCCTGTCGGCGAGCCTGCTCCTGCAGCATCATCATCAGAGCAGCAAAATCTGGTGCTGATGATGCTGGAACAGCTGTGGACGGGCCGGCCTCCGTGGTCGGTAGCTGGCCTTCCGACCCCTGTGGCATTGCTCCACCAAATCGCCTCTGGTCCGTCTCTTGCTGGCGTTGACTCCGGGTACGGATACCCTCCATGTCGTCTTTGGGTAAAATCGGCATGATTTTATCCCTCGCTTCTGACACCTATTGTTACGAGCTTGGGGTTCGTGACAATAAAAACTGCCGATTTAATAACCAAAAAAATGACACTTTACTCACCAACACTAATTACAAGTCAAACACACTAATTAAGAAACACAATTGCACTTACTGATCACTCTTAAGTCGCACTCGAATATCGCCTTCGATGTTATCGCTCGTATCGCTTATTCAAAACTATGTGTGTCTCGCGGCCCACCCGGCCTTATATAGTGCCGCAGAGCTAGTACATAAACATCTAGAACGTTCGAGTACATACCGGTCCCGGCTGACTCGACGTCGATAGTTCTCGGAATTACTAGTACTTACAAAAAGGTCAAGTAGGGTCAAGGTCCTAGTACCGAGGTACTAGTTCTGCTACCCGATACTAGATGGCGCTAGTGGTAACTAATGTCGCCATGTATCAAACATTATTTGCGGCGCGCAACAATATGCTGGCGTTTGTACTTATAAACAGGATGAAATTGAATAGGAGCGCCAAATTGTACTTATTTATAAACTAGCTGCGCCCCGCGGTTTTACCCGCGTAAATGTCGATCCCGTGGAAATATCGGGATAAAAAGTAGCCCATATGTTAATCCAGGGTATCAGCTATCTCCATACAAAATTTTATCAAAATTGCTCTAGCCGTTTGAGCGTGAAGAAGTAACAAACATATTATAAACACATACTCACAAACTTTCGCCTTTATAATATTAGTGTGGTTTTGCTGTGCCCGAGAGGGTCCATGATTGATTCTATTGTTTTATACTTACCACCTGCAATAAAATGGATGCAATAAAAATTTAATTGAATGGAAAAAATTAAAACATCTAATTCAACGTGTTATAAAAAAAATTTAATGCACATACGTGCGCGTAGGCAAGCAATTTCGCAACGTCGCCGCGCGCCTTTTTTTCGTAGGAACGGTCAAAATGAGATAAGTGACCGCTAGTTCAACGCGTTGCAACTTGCTACATGTTGTAAACTCGGGCGGGCGCTAAAATTGATAGGTACTTTAATTTTCTTATTTGTTTTGATAGATTATGATATTTTTCGAACGCCGATAATTCGTATTTAAAATTTCCGAAATCTAAATTCATGAAAAAAACGAGTAATTATCGTCTTAGTGCAAACTAGACTGCACTAAAACGATAATTACCTACTCGATATTTTTCATGAATATTTGGGAAATTACTATTACAATGATTATGTAACAGTAACTGGCCCTCCAATTTCGAGTTGGCACAAGTTTTAAATTGCATCCTTTATATAAATCATCATCTACCTAAACTTTCCCAGCTTCAGCTATTAAATGTATCTTATAATTAATTATTATTTGTCGACCCGCAAAGTGGACTAACGTACCGGGTATTGTAGGGATTTGAATAAAAAGGACCCTTTTAAATACTTAACTATTTAAAGCCCAAAATACTCGTATATAATATATGTGCCTACCATTTCTATCTTGACCTAATCTAAAGGCTCCTCAAACAGACGCGACACGCGACATAATCGCGCGTGACACAAAAGCACCGCTCGTTGCGCGACTTGCGGTGCCTTTGTGTCGCGTGTCGTGTCGCGCCTGTTTGAAGGAGCCTTAATTTATAACATACAAATTCAAAACTATTTCGTAATCTAATTACAATCAATCCTAGCCTTATCCCAACTATGTTGGGATCGGCTTCCAGTCTAACCGGATGCAGTGGAATACCAGTATTTTACGTGGAGCGACTGCCTACCTGACCTCCACAACCCAGTTACTGGGTAATACAATAGCGTAAGACTGGGTGTCAGATTTTCGGGCTCCTGACGACCCGTAACCTGTCAAAGGTCCCAAGACTGACAGCCGGGACCAACGGTTTAACGTGTTTTCCGAGGTACAATGCGTGCCACGAAAGATGAGACTTGACACACCACGTGGTTTGACATGCGCAGTACACGATTTTAAGTATCTTTAGCGGTATGAGGTCTGAGGGTGGGACGGGACCGGGCGTCATAGGGGCGGCGGAAAGAGCGGGGGAGGCGGAGTCAAGTCTCAACTTTCGTGGCACGCATTGTACAGTATGTAAAGATGGTCACCCATTGGCGGACCAACCGCGGTAAGCGTAGTTGAACCTGATAGATGGACCCGTGCGGTTGTTGTTACTAGCCACAAGACCCTCACTTATCTATATACTTACCAGACAGATACGAAAGACGACTTTATTGTATAGTTACAATAACGACTTTATTGTAACTATACAATAAAGTCGTCTTTTCTTGTCTTTCGTGTCTGTCTGGGTGACACCGCTTAGTTCTTTTAAACTACACGATGGATTTTGAAGTGGTTTTTAACCATAATTTAAAGAATATATTCCAGAATGTGTGACTAATACATTCATTAAATTTAAATATAGTAAAGAAATGTCTATGCTGTGTGAGTCAAATTGTAAAATCCGAGCGAAGCAGGGTTGGACCGCTAGTATATAACCATACTTTCGTACCTAAGATCGACATTGAAGTAGCCATCTTTATTTTTGACAATCAAGAAAATATCTAAGACAGTCCTCACGAACATTTTGAATCCTGTAATTCCATTACTTATCTGCATCTAACACCCTTACACCTCAAAGCCTTACAACATAAAAAACATCACCTCGTGCTAATCCGGAGTCTGTTGTGGCTCGTCTAAATTTCGCCCCGTGCTCAAAGTGGCTCTTTGTTCGTCGTGGAGAGTGCTCAGCTGGGAGGCTGTGGTGTCGTCTGGCCCTATGTCGACAAACAATGGGGATGTATGCAGAGTATTGCAGAGGGAGTTTGCGCAACCAGGGATATACGGGCAGTGCTAGTGGAAATAGAAATACCAGTTACAGCTTCGTTAAGGTTTTCACGCACTAGAGATATGCATGCTGCAGTGTAGCTAGTGGAAATATAAAAGATAAGGTTTTAAACGCATATTCCAAGCCGCTATTAAAGAGTTATTTTTGTGTTCATCAAGGGTAGCTAACAGTTTTTAGGATTTTTCAGCATAATTATGTTTGGAAATAAACAAATTCTGCAAGCAGTTTCTGAAGGTTTCTGATACTTATATAAATTATTATAGGTATAATTCATACGTCTAAGGATAATGTCGACCCAGAAGACAAGTGTGATGAAAACTCGCCTTTCAAGCCACGAGGCCACAGCTCCGACATAATCTATCCATAACTAGGTAATTATGTTCTTGGGGAAGGATTTTTCTACATGCTTCGATTAACTTGAAGGTGGAGGGGCGTTGAGGTTCCAAGGGAAAAGTCCGAAATCCACGCGGACAATTAATCGCGGGCGAAGAGCCTATGTATAATGGAAATGTAACCAAGTAATGGTTAGTCAAAATTAAACATGCGAATCCAGGATTACTGGATACATTTTCATTATACATAGGCTCTTCGCCCGCGACTTTGTCCGCGTGTGTGTCCATCTTACAAGCCAGTATGTCACGACTTCCGACAAGCACCTAGCCGGCCGCTACAACAAAGCTACATCATCAGCTAAGACTTGGAAGTGCATTCCCCTAATAACAGTGACGTCATGTCACGTCATAGCTGGCAAGACAAGGGAAGGTTACGATCGATATTAATAATAAATGTTTTAAATAATAATAAATGTTTTATTCAGTATTAAAATTGGTAATTTTTTTACATAGTCTTTGAAATTATTTACAAAGGTATTAGGTAATGTTAGAGTATAATTCGGAACGCATCATAATTTTAAGAAAACAAATTGAATATGAACGCAGCGATGAGTGAATGAGAGAGTATGTATGGAAAGATGGCGAGCGAGCTAAAGGGTTAAAACGTTTGTCGTTTTGTAAGAAGTTATTCAAGAAGTCAAGTTTATTTCGGTCATCCAAACCCCCTAGATTAATTACTGAACCACTTCAAAGCAACAGCTTCAGAGAATCTAAACTTGTTTCCAGCAAGTACAACTGAACGCTGAAGAACTTCAAACTGGTCAATTAAACTATGTAGTTGAGAGTGTAATAAATATTGTAGGCAACGAACCGACCTGCTGTAAAACGCAGACTTATTACCTACTTCTGCAACTTTGTTAAACACTTCTTTACTGTGTAAAACGTTTAAGAGCGTTTACGACGTACAGCATTTCATACAAACTTTCAAGCCCTTGTTTTCCGAAATTAATGAACCGATTTTAATGAAACGTAATACGCATAAGCAGGATACAAAGGTCTAAAAAGTTAGTAGAGAAAGTTGATTGGGAAAATTTTACGGTTTCAGTTTCGGGTTCGGGAGTTTCGAGTGATGTGCTGGCGTCTGTACTCGTACTGAATGCATGGCAACAGTTCAAATCTTCAGACTTTATAGCACTTGGACGAAAGAACTTTTCAAGTTCATAATTTAACTTTTCCAAAGCATTGACACTCGAACAGACTCGTTCTAATGAAATGTCTCAATAGTATTTTCTCAGACAATCCAAAGTTCACTAAAACTTTCATAGAAATACGAAACTGCAAGATACTTTTGCTATTATAACTTCTACCCTCACCTAACTTTCCATTTATAAGTTTCCAAGCAATTCATCACAAAGTTATGTTGACTTTAGATCTAAATATTAGGATTATAAAATATACTTTCGAAACGTAAACGGAGCGTTACTTAATACTCCCATAAGCCTCTCTATTTATTGATAGAATCCGAAGCACAATACATTAGGTCCAAAACGTCTTGATCTTTGTACACGGCATTCGTTAAGTAACCAAAAAAATTTTCGGAGAAAATTCTCAGTTTTTTTTTGTTTGTTTCTTTATTGTGTGTTTTCTATTTAGAAAGAAAAGAAATAGGAAAGAAAAATAAAATTAAAAGAAAAAAGAAAAGAAAAATAAAATATTTGGGACATGCACAGGAATAAAAAGTAACATTAAATCTAACAAAATAAAAACAACAAAAAAGAAGGGCCTGTGGCGAGGCTAAAAAAGCTCCTATCTCAGCATGATGAAATACAGATAAATGTATTTTATTATTGTCCATACCAATGTCTGTCGTAATTAGCGTTGCTGTGTTCCGGTTTAAAGGGTAATTAATTGGTCCCGCTGTATTTCAGGCACACACACACACACAGAATGCCAACACACCTGCAATGCTTCTCATATTGCATATTTGCATATGTCGAAGTGACTACTTACCGTGTAATTGACTGCTTATTTGCCACCCAAACATTAAAAACTTTATTTTCTACACTATTTGCGCTGTAGCATGGTGCGGGTGACAGTTGCCCGTATGACGTTGACATTTGTCAGTACCACGTAGGGATGTGAGGTTATGCAATTCATTTTTATCGCTAACGATACTCGCAGCGTGAATCTAGTTCTCTTTAATATTGTTATGAAAATTAGTGTATTATTCAGTTGTGCAGTGTAACTACGTGTGTGCTACGTGTATAAACTTGTCAATATAAATGTTTTATGGCTACATAATTATCTTTGTACTTATATAAAATAATCAAAATCGGGTTTATGTTTTTTTTTTCGTGACAACATTTTTGCTCTATGGTGCATCGGCGCGGCGGCCATGTTGTTTACCCGTGCGATGCTGTGAGTGCGAGTACGAGTGCAAGCGCGTTATATTGTGACTTAATGTGACACGTATTACGATTTCATTGTTTGTTTTCATTTTTGTTAAATTGTTATTTGTTATAAGTTTGTTGAGTTTGTTGTTATTACCATGCCTAAGCATACAAAAAAAACTGTTTTGGGTAGTCAGGCCAGGGAGCTTGTTGTTCGCCTCCGAGACTACTTTGAAAGAGAACAACAAAATAATGGACCGTTGTTACCATTGAATCATATTGTAGAACGAGTAGCCGAAGCTCTTGATATTGGCCGCAATACTGTTTCGCGTATAACACGTGAGAAAATTGGCCAAGATGGGATGTTTGAAAATAAATTATCGACACCCAACAAAAAGCGGACCAAGGTGAAGCCAATCACAGATTTGGATGATTTTGCTAAGGTTGCTATTAGAAATCATATTTATGATTATTATAGAAGAATGGAGCTACCCACATTGCTCAAGCTTCTAAAATCATTAAAAGAAGCTGACTTGTTCAAAGGAGGTATTACTTCGCTACGGCAAGTTATAAAAGATATTGGCTTTGTTTACAAAAAAGTTAACAAAAGAAAGATTATTATGGATAGGACTGACATTGCCCTAGCAAGATGTAGATTTTTAAGGAAGGCCAAAAACATAAGTGATTGGAGCAAAGTTGTCTTTTTGGATGAAACGTGGCTAAACGCCAACCACACAGTGGGTAAAAGTTGGACCGACGATACGGCACAATCGTGTACCAAAGTGCCGGAAGGCAAAGGCGAACGCCTTATTATTTGTCACGCAGGTACAGCAAGTGGATTCGTCCCTGATTGTTTGCTGGCTTTTAAGTCAAAAAAAACTACGGAGTATCATGAGGAGATGAATTACGAAAAATTTAAAGATTGGTTCATAGGTCTATTAAACAATTTAAAAGAGCCTATGACCATAATAATGGACAACGCACCCTACCATTCGGTGCAAGTTAATAAACCCCCAAACCAATCCAACCGCAAAAGCGAGTTGGTGAAGTGGCTGAGTGAAAACGGAGTTACAGCAGATATAAAAATGTTAAAGACGGAGCTTATTGCCTTAGTCCGACGCCATAAGCCACCAACTCCTACCTATGCTCTGGACGAGATGGCAAAAGAAAAAGGCCACCAGGTCCTTCGACTACCACCCTACCATTGCCAGTATAACGCTATTGAGCTGATTTGGGCCCAAATAAAAGGTATGCTTTTAATTTCAATTCCCATTTTGAAGCTTTATAAAAAAATCAGCTTTCCGATCGTAGCATATACCTAGTTTAAAAACATTACCAGATACTAGATTAGGCTGATTGATGATTATTTGAATACTTTTTTTTATAAGTTCGTTTATTTTTAGGTTACGCCGCAAGAAATAATACTTCGCCGCCATTTACGGCAAATAAGATGTTGGCCCTATTACAAGAGGCCATCAACAATGTTCAACCTGAAGACTGGTCGAAGGTCGTGAATAAAACAAAAAGGGACATTATGTCTGATTGGGATCGTGACATACATATTGACAACATAATTGAGTCATCGTTAATAATATCCGTCACAGATTCAGATGATGAATTGAGTGACAATTCAGATGTTCCTGACTCTGATATGAGTTTAGACGAATAACATGTATTTTTTTTTAGCAACCTTTTAAGCAACCTTACCCTATAAATGTTCTGTTGTATAATTAGACCTTTTAAAAATAAAAATTGACCTACGCACAATATACGTTTTTTATTATAAAAAATATCGACTATCCATCGTAGCAGTACATCCCATCACTAAATACGTCTATGGCGTTACGTTATACGCATAACACTTTGCTTAATTTTTCATTCAATTTGATTTTATTTCTTGATTAGAACATTCTGGTTGGGTTTAATTTAATTTACTACAGTTATTAATTATTTAATATATTACGAATGTGGTACAACTGAAATATTAAGTCATAAATTGTAAATCGCGGCAACTTTCAAGAGTGAAACGAAATGTTACTGAAACTGTCACCCGCACCATGCTACAGCGCAAATAGTGTAGCTCCCTTCCATAGACGTATACGTCCATAGACGTCCATAGAAGAAGACGTATACGTCTACGCTCCCTTCATTATAAAAACCTTAAAAAATATCACTCAGTTCAGTACTTTTGTTTCAGTTCCCTATTTCGTCAAGTATCAAGATAAGTCGGTAGGTAGGTACTCTATTCAGCCTTTCATGTTATCGTGTTATGCCGAACATATTTTTGCCCATGACATGAAAACCTTTCCCGTGACATTGCTTAACTTCTACAAATAAACATTTCGTTGCCATGGCAACTGAGTATTAATGTTACTGACAAACACTTGTTTTACCATTTGTTTTCTGTAGGAAAGACTATGAAAAGCCAAATGAAATTGCTCACATTGGCTCATATTATGAAAACCAAGTTCAATCAATAAAAGTTTGACTGATCATTGACACAGATTTTTGGTTCTAGTTTTTCATATTATTATAACGCACAGCTACCAAACCTAAACCCAAAACGCATTACCATCCTACACCTATTTTTTCAATAATTTTAAAGTTATAACCACGTAATCCTAACTAATACATACTAATATTATAAATTCGAAAGTAACTCTGTCTGTCTGTCTGTATGTTACCTTTTCACGCCTAAATCACTGAACAGATTTCGATAAAATTTGCATCCCGGGGACATAGGATAGTTTTATCCTGATATCGCGCTGCTATATAGTTAACTATAAGTCACGACGTTTCAACGTTGCGTATTTCCTTTCTATACAAGGCCAAACGGCAAGGGGTATTACCCAGTAACTGGGTTTTGGAGGTCAGTGGAGGTGTAATTCTCGAACTCCACCCGAGCGAAGCTGCGGACAAAAGCTAGTCCTAACATGAAGTTATATTCAAACTTTCGTAGCAATACTTTGATAGGATTTGATGTAAGTAAGTCGTAAAGTGTTCAAGACTTCCCAGTATTAAAACTCTCAACTTAGAACTTAGGAAGGAGGTTCTCAAAACACCGAACAACATCAACTTTTGGAATTAAATTAGGTACCTACTCGCAAGAAAACTCATGTCCGCCACCCTATAAATCTCCACGGACACCTAACGAGGGAAAACCCAGCCTTATCCTAACAAGTAAGTGATAAACTAATCTGACAAATCTTTAACTATACCGTATTCCGTGCAATAATGTCGGGAAGTTACTAAATTGGTCCTGAAGTTACTAAATTATTAGTGAAGTTACTAAATTGTTACAGAAGTTACTAAATTGTTACTGTAGTTACTAAATTGTTACTGAAGTTACTAATTTGGTATTGAATTTACTAAATTGGTCCTGAAGTTACTAAAATTATTGACCCTTAAGTTACTAAATTGTTACTGAAATTACTAAATTGGTACCGAAGTTACTAAATTGGTACTGACGTTACCGTTACTGTTAGCCTGCATCATACTGCTGGGTAAAGGCCTCTCCTCATGACTTCCAGCTCTTTCAATCCAGGGCTAAAGTGGACCACTGTGGTCGTTTGTATTCTCCAGCTCGTACCGCCATCTTCTACGGGGTCTGCCGCGACGCCTTCTAGCTGTCTCAGGACACTATGTAGTGGTTATTTTGGCCCAGATCTCATTGGGCATACGGCTACCGCGGCTGTTTAAATAAAAAAACAGGCGAGTTCGAACTAGGGTACGTATGAATATGAACGAAGCCACATTAAGACCTTTACATAAACCTTATAACGTGGAATTATGTCGTGAGGTTACTAAATTGCTAACTAGTAGTCCCCTAGCAAATCAGAGGATTCAGTACACTACTAAGCTTCTCAGATTTTCGGGAATTACTTCAGGAATACCTAGTGGATCTGTGGATTTGCGAAAATTAAGATAAATGTTAGACTGTTATTGTTCTGAGCCCATTCGAAACGTGTTGAATCGTTAATTTTAACAACGTTAAACCACCGTTATTTTTCTCATAGTTAAATATTTGCAGAAATAAAGATAGAAAAAAAAATACATTTATTTTGGTAAGCATGACGTAAAGAAAAAATAAACACAAAAATCCAGTCAAGAGCGAGTCGGACTCGCGCACCAAGGGTTCCGTACCATCATGTTTTTAAATTTTCATCGATGAGGCCTATATTCGTCAGAGAATTTTAACACTGCGGTGCTATATATTGGAATATTGCATTGGGGAATATTGCAGTTTTAGATCAGCGCCATCTCTTGACCGATAATGGAACTAATGTAATTTTTGTTTATGATTCTAATTGTAATCTTTACATAAACTTCTATCTCAATGAATAATTTCAGGTTTTTCTCTATGCAAACTTCGAAGATAAGAAGGGTATTTTTTTAGGGAACGGTATTTTTTTTTGAGAATGTGCAAACAGCGCTCTTTCTTATGATACCCCATATGTCCTAAGCTAGTAGTCCCGCTTTGAATTTTTAAGAACCCCTTTCAGTCCCTGTTGCAAAAAAATATATGTATAAGTATATTTTTATTTCTTTCTTATTTGCAAAATAGTTGGGCAAACGTCATCTAAAACTATTCCAAATTTCAAGTTGATAGCATTAGTAGTTCTCGAGATATCCAGCTGTGACAGACGGACAGACAGACAGACTGAGTCGCACCATAAGGGTTCCTCTTTACCATTTTTTTTTATTTGGTATAGATTTGCTCTAGACTCTAGTCTACCATTTTGATACGGAACCCTAAAAAGAACAAGTGGGGGAAAATATACAATAAATAAATAAAATATTTTACATTGAGCGGTAATCTTTTTTTTTTACTAGTCTACGCTGTCCTTCTCTTGAGCAAAGGCCTCCCTCCACTCCTTCCTTCTTTCGCAAGCCCGCGCGTCCTCCTTCCAGCACAGAACTAGTGCCCAGCCTGAGATAGAGAGGCGGGGTCGCGGTAGACCACATAGGAGATGGCGGGACGTGCTGGATAGGTTCGCCCAAAACTGGAAGTAGAAACTAAATTAAATAATCCATTGTGTACAGTACCCGGCGATAAATATTGCACATCGACCTTTACCTTTTTTGTATTTTATACAAAGAATAAAAATAATTATCAAAAGAAGCAAATCATAATTGTTTTAACAGCTCCTAATAGATACCGGACTGTCTGTATTTCGTGCGACAGAGATAACGCTCTACGAAGCCGAAATTAGCCGATTGTCTCTTTCCAAAGGTCGATGTGCAATATTTATCGCCGGGTACTGTACGTTGTGACCACGGGCTGTGACTACGTACAAATGTGGGGTACCCCGTAAGAAGCGTCTTGCGATCTCGCGACGCTACGGTGCGACGCGTTTCTGGTAGAACAATTTCCTTGAAGTTTTCATAACAATTGTTCTACTAGAGGCTTGTCGCTAATTTTTAGTCGATTCGCACTAATTTACTGGCTCGAAACGGATGAATCGTCATAAATTAAGTTTTTTTTTTAATATGTACCTATTAGTTTATTATTGTATAAGATTATTTTGTGTATTTTATCTATGGGCCTTAGTTGCCTGATATTAAAATGATTATTATTATTAATTATTTTTCTATATTTAGCGACTCCCACGAAGTTTATTTGTGTGCGAGTCGACAACTCCAGAATTATATATTAGGCAATTGGCACATTTTCAATCGTATGCAATAAAGTATAGAAAACTAGCAGCGTCCCGCGGTTTCACCCGCATAAGTGTCGATCCCGCGAGAATATCGGGATAAAAACTATCCTATGTCCTTCCCCGGGATGCAATCTATCTCCCTGCCAAATTTTATCGAAATCCGTTCAGTAGTTTAGGAGTGAAAAGGACAGACAGACTGCTGAGTTACTTTTGAATTTAATTATTAGTATGGATTAGTTAGGATTACGTAATTATAACTTAAAAATTATTGAAAAAATATGTGTAGGATGGTAATGCGTTTTGGGTTTAGATATGGTTGTTGTGCGTTATAATAATATGGAAAACTAGGACTACAAATCTGTGTCAATGATCCGTTAAACTTTTATTGGTTGAACTTGGTTTTCATAATGTGAGCCAATTTTTTATTTTAGGCGTGAAAAGGTAACATACAGACAGACAGACAAACAAAGTTACTTTTGAATTTATAATATTAGTATGGATGGACACTATAGCACACAGAAGTGATAAGAGTTATATATAAAAACATTACTCTTTTCTCAACTTCAGCCAAGGTTCCGTTCTTTGATAGAATTAGATACACATAAATTAAACGCCTTTCGCAGTCCACTCTATCGTAATTCAACCCCCAAAAACTTTGCGAATTTCACGCGGAAAAATACGGAAGGGTATCCTCAACCCGGAACGTAAACCGAAAACTTCAACCAATACCAAGTAATTATGCAAAGTAAGATAAACAATAAATTACCATACAAAAGGCTTACGCAGTCACCAATACATTTTAACAGTAACACTTAATTAAAGCTTGGTTTTGACACGAACCAGGTTGGTACAGAAGGTCAGCTCTATTCAACGAACGAAAAAGCACGCACACTAAAACCTTTATAAACGGTACGGTGGATACGACAGAGATTAAAACAGAAGAAGAACAAGCAGGGGCTCCAAGGGGGGTTCAGAAGATCAGACTGGAATAAATCGGTTTCTTTACGATACGGTGTATTTAATAAAGGGTTTGGAGTAAACTCTGCGCGGCGCAAACCGTTTTACACGAATATGAAATTTTATGTCATGACATTTCGCAGATCAACCAGCTGAAGGAAAATAAAGGTCACGAGTCTCAGGAACACGGATTAGATCTCATGTACAGACGCCAGCACATCAAGCTACTACAATCTATCATAGATTTTCAACTTTATCGCTAAAGCATAAGGTTCAAAGTTGATAGCTAAAATTTGACAGTTTCAGGTAGCTTGATGTGCTGGCGTCTGTACATCAAATACATTCATTTAAGATAGTTTGAACACCGTACGACGTCTACGTGTTTCTGAGCTGTGAACCTGTTGTATGGAGCTGGCCTTCTGTTACTATCTATTTTATGGTTGCTAGCCAGGCTTTGGCACCCTGACAGCGGTGGCTCAGGTTAGCTTTGATGTCAATATAGCCTAATATAGCGTAATCTTATTTAGATATCGATACCTATCACGCCTACGGAGTTTCACCAGTTAATTTAATTTGACTCTGTATAATTAGGTATTTCTCTCACTGTGACAAGAAAATGCTTGTGGTTGTAGCAACATTTGGTTTGCGAGCGTTGCTTTTGACAAATAAAATGGCTGAATTTGCGAGTGAAAAGTTAATTAGAAATACGTGCCTAATTTAACACTTGATCTCTGCTGAATTATGTAGACACAATTAGTGCCTTTAGAGTGTTGTTTTGGCGTGAATAATAATAATGTAGAATACAAGATGACAGTCTCAAATGATATGACAAAACTAGATAATATATCAACCGGGTTGATTATGATAGTCCGCATAAAAAATAATTATTTTGATGATTCGATTCTAACTTAAAATTAATTTTTGTTATTTAGGTACAAAGAAATCGTATTTCCAGTTTGTCAAACGACAATATTTGTGTTTCAGTTCCATTAAATTAGCTTAATTCCATTAATAGCTTTTGTTCGCGGCTTGGCTCGTATGAAGGTCGGAAATTATCCCACAGGAACCTACCACTGGGATAAAAGGTATCCTATATCCTAAGCCAGGGGGCCTAAAAAGCCACTTTGGCACGATCATAAAAGGATAACATTAAGAATCAAAATATGGCGATGACATTCCGTGTTATATGTAATCAAATAGATTGGATTTGGATTGGATTTGTTGGTATTTTTGCACAGAGAAAGAAAATAACTGAAAAATTCTTCACCAATAGGATTTAATACGATTAACTTAACAGTTAATTGTCAATTATGATTCATAATGTTATCCTTTTATGATTCTGCCAAAGTAGCCTTAGGCCCCCAGGTCTATCTGTGTGCCTTTTATCTTAATCCGTTCAGCTATTTTTGCGTGGTTGAGTAACAAACAAACAAACTTTCACATTTATAACACTAGTAGGATAATTATAAGTTTGGTTTATCTTACCCTATTACCAACTCATGCAGTATTACCAGCTATGATTTATCAAAACTACAAACATTTTGGGATTTGCCAGTATGAAACATGATTGTGTATCTGTTGGCTTTGGTCCGCGGTTGTAAAATATTTACTATCTCGAATGCTTTATTGTAGTTTGCAGTATGCAAATGAAGGGCTTTGCTTGTTGAAGCTCAAAAGCAGAATTCTTACTGCAGCATGCAATGGTTTGTATTTTATCGAACTTCTAATAATTCCCGTTTTGATTTACTAAAAATGCAGTGGTGGCTCAGTGGTCCCGACTTACGAGATTTAGGTAGTGGGATCGGACTTCGAACCCAGACAGGTACTCCACTTTGTGTATTTAATTTCATCACCACTGCTCTCGAAAAGGTGAAGGAAAACATCGTGAGGAAACCGGCATGTCCTAGAACCAAAAATTCGAAGACATGTGACACCTACCAACTCGCACTGAGCCCGCGTGGTTGATTCGTTGTTGCCCACTCCCTCTCGAAGCGAGGAGGACTGTGTCCCAGCAGTGGGAACATTATAGACTGATTATGATTCCTAAAAATATTATGAAACACTGTAATAAAATGAATGCACTTTTTTGTGAACCTCAGCCATCCTCTATTATTTTTTAATTTAACACTTTGCGGGACACAACGTCTCTCGACGTGTTATATAGAACTTGCGTCACCCTGAAGTGAACCCTGAAGAGCATGACTAATACAAAGCACCCTATTATGTGGTACTTGATGCACATTTAAATCTAAAGACCATAATTAATACATAGAGCCCATTGTCGCCGGCACCATCGTCTCCTCAACATTTTCGATAGCGTGCATTGAAATCTGAAGACCATGATTAATATGTACAAAGAAACCATTGTCGCCGGGCACCGTCACCTTCTCAATATTTTCAATAGCGTCGATCACTCTTGATTCTCACATCGAACAATTGTCACGCGTCCTAGTTTTACCGATTTAATTGTAATATTTTTATGAATTAAATAGCTTTAAGCAAATTATATCGGTTTCCTTTTACATCCTCCTGCAGCCGAACGTAATTGACGTAATAACAATAAAACTTCTATTGTGTCTCGTTCAGTGTCCTTCAATGAAATACTAATCTGCGTTCGCGATTTATTTGCCAAAAATGTAAACAAATATAAATTAATGGAAAAATAACTTTAATTCCTACACAATAAAGTTCAGTTTAAGCTACAACTTCAAACATTTTTACAACTTTTTAACAGTGCTAGTCACTCTGACATCAACTTAATAACCATTCAAATAAAGTTGATATTTGTTTAACTTGAAATAACATCAATAAATTAGAATCATAAATTTGAATAGACCTTAATATGTGTATTTATCAAATAAATAAAATGTACCGGCGGCATATCACCTCAATTTTATTATCATAATAACATGGTGTACAATTTTAAGCATGTTGAAAGTTGTGTAAATATTGTCGGCTACACGCTGAAATACAAGTAAATAAAAAAACTCTACTAAACTGAACAATGTCAGGCTTTGATTAAAATACGTAAATATTCATGTGAGTGCGTTTAAATTACAAGCACTTAAAAAACCTATTTAAACCAAATGACATGATTGCTATGACAACTTTATATAACATTAACAAAACTGAATTAATATCCTGTCCACAAATGCCACTTATAAGGAGTTGAAATTAGTACATTAACTCAGCAGTAAGTGGGCAAGGCAAGTGGTAAATTCGCGGTACACGAACAAACCTCTCTTTTCTTTTTGGTATGATCACCGTGAGTCACATTAATACTTCTCAGAAATCGCTTCCGCTCCGCTTACAATGCGACTTGCGTCCATTGTCTCATAAACAAGAGCGCACACAGAAAGTTGAGCGGTTTAATTCGACATGGTTCCACAATAGCTTTGTATGGAACATACTTACCCAGTCTACCCACCAGTAAATTTTACAGCAAAGTTTAATAAGAGAGAGGAAAAGTTAATTAACCTGATCGATCGACATTTGCAGCTGTTATTATTTAGCCTTGGACCCCTCAGACACTATAGACACATAACTTACATACACTCACACCTTCTTTCCATGGGAGTAGCCAGAAACTACAGAACCACCTACGATCCTCATTTTTTGCTCCGTTATCTTCAAGGTTAATGTATTGGCATAGTTCCTATTGCCATAGATTTCACGCCAATGCATTTGTCTAGGTATAAAACCAGTCATTATGTTACAGTCAGTATGTTATTCTACATCCACAAAACACTAGAGCTTCAGATATCCATTGCACAAAGTGCACCCCCAGGCAGAGGCATCAGCACTCAGTAGTCGGTAATACACATTGTTTCATTTCGCGACGTATTCATGCAGAAAACTGTAGTTTTGCCAAACATTTTATTTGGAACATACTGCAGTGAATTGCGCACTGTCACGCGATCCAGTAAATAACGCCGCGCTGTGGGAAAATAGTATGGGGATAAATAAAATTATTTTCGTCGCATTTGTGGATAGGGTTATTACACTTTAGTAAATAGAAATATATGTATAACGTAATGTATCCAAACTTATTTATTTTAGGTATGGTAGGATACAATGATCTAAGCGTTTGGACTTCAGACTCTCCTCACACATATTGAAGTTACTGAGAGGAAAGGGGCATAATGCAGTTATTTTAGGACTGGTGATTCTGTGCGTTCTGGACAGGTACGTGTGGCGACGACGGCAGCCGCCACTGCTAGTAGAACCGCGCGCTCGGACCAACCTCTTATGGGAGGCGCCCCTGACGCGTGGGTAGATGCTTGCACTGCCGCAGCATTCATTTTACAAGACCATTTCTGACATCAGTCTACATGGTCTTCACATAATCTGACAAAGATTAAGTCTGGACTTTAAAAGAGACTGTGACCTCCGAGTTTGTTACGACCTTTCTTCTCAAAGTAGTCAGATTGGAAAAGCCGACCCTATCTAGCTTATTTTTTTCTAATATGACGTGTAAAAGTGATTCCGATTTCCTATTTACAGAATAAACATTTCATTTAATTTACCACGTGAAAATAACCCCAATGTTTTCACAGTTTTATTGAAAATAGGTATTCAGGGGTCAATTAACAACATTTAAATATTACCTTTCCGCTCGATAGCAGAATTCAATGTTAATTGGTTTCAATTCAATTGAATAGTATCGAAACGAACGTTTTAATTACATTTTATGGTTCCAATTGGTCTCGTTGCTAGGAAAACAAATAATTGATCATTGCTTTTAGTGTGTGATGATTTAATTTACCGTTTTATTTTCGGAACTGTGCAATAAATTAAATTATATCATCGTCCGCTCTCAATGCTATGAAAAAATAATCTTACTGCCGTTACAACAGCAATTTCCAGTAGCTTAATAGTAATCAGTATTTTGAAGACGTTCAAAGTTTATTTTAAGCTTAAGGAATTAGCAGGCAGACTGTCGTCACTCCTGTGAAAGAATTCTTATTTAACAGTCAAAGTATTTAACAAAGTTCTACTAGGACAAATTTCTTAGCAATTCACTCTGCCTCCACGAAGTTAGGTTCTTTTTATCTTGAAGAGTTTCCGACACTTTCAGACTTCTAATTTCACAAACTGCCAAGAAATCGCACAAGTCACTATTTAAACATTCTACACAGTTTTGAACCCTTAAATTCTCAAATCTCTAAAATACAGAGTATCTAGTTGCCTCAAGATACCACGAAACCCAGAAACCACGGACATTTGTGTAAGCAATAGGAAACCCAACACTTCATCCCGTAACGACTTCAGGGACCAACTATATAGGGTTGGAGGGTGAAATAGAGTTGTAGAGATTGTTGGGGGTTAAAATTAACGCCTTCCGCGATGAGAAAGGGTTTATCTCAACCGCTTTCTTTCGTGGCCTTGGAAACAAGAAGCGGCGCGTTTCCTTTAATCGTTTTATTACCTAGCCAATTTTTTCGGAAAAAAAATGTGAGTTGTTTAATAAGTGACGGGACGGGGGGAATTTTTAAAAAGAAAAAGTGTGTTAAATAATTTATAAGGAAATATACAGATTATTATGATGCGCACGAATAAAGTCACAACAGTGAAGGAAAGGATAAAATGTTGAGTTCACTGTTGAAGGGGCTTACAGGACCTAAACACAAAAAACGCACGTTTTAGAAACAATAAAAGTATATGATCGACTCGACTACAGTAAACAAAGTCAGAAAAATATATGATATTCTTCAGGATATATGCTAGGTAGATAGTATGTTGAAAACATAATATACAACTAAGTTGATACGATAGAATAAAAATCATAAAGATACCTCTAAAAACTTTACTATAAAAACCATACTAATATACATACAATTATTCTGATTTTTTGTCAGATTATTCTACAAGCAACATACTAAAGCACTAGTGTTTTAATGTTTTAGTCCAAACAATAGATTTTTTGTAAACAGATAGTTGCTTCATATTTAGCAAAAAATTACCAGCGTTGAGTCATCGCGCTTCTCTTTCTTTTCTATGCAGTCCGACAGTGACCGCGCTTTAGGTCATGTAGTCGCCTTAAACTTTAATCCTGCGATACTACACAATACACAAAGTTGGCCACGCGGTGTTCTGTAACTTTTGCCTACAGTCATGGGAAGAAGACATGAGAGCACACAAAAAGTCTATTCAAACTTATTTCAAATTGTTATTATTTCAAGTTAAACAAATATCAATTTTATTTTAATGGTAATTAAGTTGATTTCAGAGTGACTAGGACTGTTAAAAAAGTTATAAAAATGTTTAAAGTTGCAGCGTAAACTGAATTTTATTGTGTAGGATTTAAAGTTATTTTTCCATAAACTGATACTTGTTTACATTTTTGGCAAATAAATCGCGAATACAGATTATATTATTTGGCTTTACGCTTACTACCATTTTTCATACCGAATATCATATCAAGTCTAAATAGTACTCTTAGTTCGACCTACATAAGCATTTCGGCAGATTTTCACAGCTTAAAACGCCCAATAAAACTCATCGGAATATGTTAATTAATAGTAACAACTTTATACGTACCTATTTCAGTGTGTTTGAACCCCAAATTAAATTAGTATGGGTGAACAACTCTGGGCAGTTTTAACCGCTGATGTAAATTAGTCCGTAAAGGGATTAGTTTGCCACAGAGGATAACTTGTTTAGTTGTTATAAATCGGTTTCAATTTTGAGTTGTTTAACGTTTAGAAAACTGGTGACTGGTTAACATGTTATTATTGCGGCTGTGTAACCCAAACGGATAGATTGAGGTGTACTGTGTGTGTGTATCTGTGTAAGGTGTGTGTATTCAGCCGCGCGGGAGACGCTCCGGGCGTCGGGAGCCGCGTGACGACTCCCGGCCACTGTAGGTGCGGGCCTGGGGCGGAGAGTAATGGGTAGATCACCGTCCGATCAGGACCAGGCCCGTGCCGGACGGCGCGTACGTGTTCCACGCGCGCCTCAAAGAGATGTCAGCATCAACCGAAGGGGCCCGCCAGGGCCGAAGCCTGCCGGGTCAGCGGGATTGTCCGAAAGGGTTACCGCTGGTCCGGAACATAAAGGGCTAAGGAAGGAACACGGGTGGGTTTTAGTCAGTAAGAGTCTGACAGTCCCTTCCGCTCCACCCAGAGCGGAGGGGTCAATTGATCATTTACCATGCTGAAAAAAAAAAGTTAACCCAAACCAGATTAAGTGCTTGTTAAGTACTTTTGATATCAGCTCCAGAATAAATTACTAAAGGGTTTAGTAAATTGAATCTTTTAAAGAAAACTTGTTCAGCATGTGGCAAAAATGGTTTTACCTCACTCGACCTCCTACCTCACTAAGTAACAAGAGTTTTAGTTTTCATCCTTAAATTAAGTTAAAATACAGGTAAACGTGGCCAGAGAAGACAGAGTAGAGAAAGATGTGGAACGACGAGGAAAGAAAGATAAGTATAAAGAAAATACATTTATTTAGCACAGTTAAAAGGCACACAAGTACAACATAATTATGTACAGACGCCAGCACATCAAGTCAGTAATATTCTAACTCAAGGAGTTGTATTGCTGATTCTAAAATATTATAATTCTAATATAAAATATTATAAAATCATATTCGTATAATTATAATATAAAATCATATTCGTTGTGTTCGCGAATCATAATATAATCAACATACAACCTGAAACTGACCTGCAAATTGCAAAAAACTGTAAGAAAATTTGTATTTCTAAATTAACTACCATAGCGCATCCCTCTTAACATTCACTTTTCCTTTCAATAAACATCTTACATTATGTATCACTGTTTGTGTGTGTGATTTTAAATGTTTGTAAACGCACCCACGATACAGGGGTAATTCCTAGTGTGGGGCAACGTATTAAAAAATTATAAAAAAAAAACAAATTATATCCACATCTCAACTAAATATCTGTATGCAAGTTTCACTTTACTGCTAATCAACACTAACAGAAAATTCAAATTAAAACATTCTAACATTTTCTCACCAACTCGTGCTTCATTAACGAACAAGATTTTATAATTAACAGGAGAATTTGATTATTAAAGTTGGCTTATTAGTCGATTCGCACGAATTTACTCGCCCGAATCGGGCGAAATGTCAATTTTAAATAGCATTATTTTTTTCTATAGGCGACTCGCACGAAGTTAATTTATTTGTGGGCGAGTCGACAACTCCAAAAATATGGATAAGGCAATTTGGCACATTTTGAATTTTGTGCAATGAAGTTAAGAAAAATGTACATATTTTAATATTTAACTCATATAACTTCTGTGCGCTAGTGTTCTTTTTCTATACCTACTTTATTGCATAACATTAAAAAAGTGCCAAACTTCGTGCGAGCCGCCTATAGAAAAAATTATATTGTTTAAGAGTGACGATTCGTTCGAGTAAATTCGTGCGAGTCGACTTATAAACCTTAATGTTGAGTCGTTAGTAATTCGCGGTTCTTGATTAAAACTGATTAAGATGCTACTTCAAGTTTGTTACAGTAATATTAAATTAATTACTGGTTATCTTAAACTTCGGTTATTACAGAAAAGGGGAGCCGACACGGTGTATTAATTTATTGTGTCTGTTGAAGTTACAAAGTCAGGCTAACTTTGTAACTTTATAGCGAAATAAATGAGAGTTGCTGAATTTATCCTACCTTAAAATCCATACTAATATTTTATAAATTCGAAAGCAAAAACTTAAACTCTGTCTGTCTATCTATATGTTACCTTTTCACGCCTAAACCACTGAACGGATTTCGATAAATTTGACAGATAGATAGATTGCATCCCGGGGAATCCCGCCTACCCTTGGCTACGATACTAGATGTACCGGAAGATGTAGCGTTGGAAGACCTACCACAAGGTGGTCCGCAGGAATCCGTGACCTTAGTTACCACTAGCGTCATCAAGTATCGAGTAGCAGAACTAGTAGAGTGAAGATCCTTCTAGAAATTTCGATGCTAGAACTTTCTAAGACTTTCTAGAGCTATCGTGATCTGGTCAGTCGGGGCCGGTATGTACTCCAACATTCTAGATGTTTCTACAGTAGAAGGTTCTAGAACTACCTGAGGCACTATACATACCTATAAGGCCGGTATGGGCCGCGAGCCGGGTCAGAGTTGGATAATCGATACAAGCGAATACATCGAAAGCGATCTTCAAGTGCGACTTAAGAGTGATCAGTAGTGCAATTATGTTTTAATTAATGTGTTTGAGTTGTAATTAGTGTTGTTGTTTAATTAAAGTGTCATTTTTTGTAATTTAAATCGGCAGTTTTTATTGTCACGAACCCCAAGCTCCCCATGCAATAAGTCAATCTGCCTAGCCTTCTCGTAATTATATTGGGGTCAGCTTACAGTCTAACCGAGTGTACCTGAATACCAGTAATCATTAAAAAGAAAACTAAATATGTAATGATTGAACGAATATTATCAACGCATAATATTTTTACATTGTTAATTAAAAACCCACGCCGTCCCGTAGAGCTGGTTTCATGTAAAATACTCTTTGAAACATCTATCCAACTATTATCATTTTACCAGTAACAACTCTATTATCAGCAATATCAAGCAATATATTTAATTAAAACTGCAGCGGGAGTACAAAAGCGTGCATCACACACAATTGAACATTATAATTACTGAACTACCCGCATTCATAGCAGAACAATAGTCGCGTTCAAAGCAAATGTGGTATTGTTAGTCTGTTAGACTTGTTTTGAATATGTGTATGTGGTAGATCTGGTTAAAATGAGGTTTAATTGGAAAGGGGCCGGGAATTAAAATATGATGACAAAATGGAATACTTAGAATTGGGAATGGCCATTGGGTAAAATTTTACTCTTTGTTAATCGAACTGTCACTTTATTTTGTTATTTTGTTACATATATCTTATAATCTGCATTCGCGATTTATTTGCCAAACATGAAAACAAATATGAGTTAAAGGAAAAACATACTTTAAATCCTACACAATAAAGTTCAGTTTACGCTACAACTTCAAGCATTTTTAAAACTTTTTCAATCAATCTGAAATCAACTTAATTACCATTAAAATAAAGTTGATATTTGTTCAACGTGAAATAATATTAATTTGAAACATAAGTTTGAATAGAATTTACATACATAAACTCACACTTTTTCCCATAGAGTTAGGTACAAAATCCAGAACTAAATCTTCCTTTTGCTTCATTTACGTTCATACATCAGCGAGCTAATGAGGGTTTTCTGAAATGACGTTCGCCAGGTGGCAGCACTGACACGTCAGGTCCAGACATCTGTCAAAGAGCCTATATTTTCTTTAGTCATGACTGAATGATGAACGAATGAATGAATCGAATGATGAACGTCATCATATATTTTATATTGGAAGACCTCTTGTCACAGTGGTGCCAACTGGTGTCGTAAATTTTCACGAAAACCCTCATTGCGTAACACACTATCAGTAGCAATTGCTTTCATTTTGACAGTTCAACAACATTCATTGCGTTATTTACATCGTTGAGCAGACAAATGTTTAGTACATATAAGGCAATGGATTACCAATATCAACCTAGCCTACCAACCTACGCAATTAGGGTGCTGGTTTGCTTGCCACAAGATCAGCTATAATTTTTTTGTTTAAACTTTGCTGTGTAGAAAGGCCAGTTAAGGTTGTTTTTGTTAACAACAACCAAAAAATCTAAGACATGTGACATCTACCAACCCGCACTGGGCCCGCGTGGTGGATTACGGTCCACTCCCTCTCACAGAGAGGAGGCCTGTGAGTCAGCAGTGAGAACATTATATGCTGATTATGTTCTTTGCAACCGCTAAAATTTTGGGCTGTTTAGCATACACACCAAGTGTCTACTGAACAATCTCTGACAATAGTAATAGTACGGGTTTGGTAGTGGCGACAAAGTGAACACATTGAACAGTCTACACGTTCTGTATTTATGGACAGTGTACATTCTGTGATTTGTGGCATGTAGTATTGTGCCAAATGCAGTTCTGTAGGAATTTTGTAGTTACAATACGTACAACAGAATTTTTGTACTTAAAAGGCAAACAATTGAATGCTTTATTGCATGCTTAATTATTTGAATACGTATATTCAAATAATTGAAAAGCTTTCAATTTTTGTATAGGAGATAAGAAGCAATTGCTAAATATTTTTTTAGGAATTACTTAGTTTACAATACATTATTATTATGTTACGGGTTTTCTCGACAAAGTCGGAAGTGACGTAAAAAGTCATATGACTGAACATTTATTCTTAATAAACTCTGCTACAATTATGACTATTAGTAATTCTCTGAGTAAGGTAAGTCTTAAGTTAGTGCAATTTTTGCTTGAATAAAGCACAAATTATTTTGGTTTATATGATTTGGGCTTAAAAAGGAATGTCTCGTATTAATTAGGTAAATACCTGCGTATTGCCCTATTGTGCTCTATGAAAACAGAAAGCTAAAATAAAAGGCGTAAAATTATAAAAGAGGCAAGGAATCAATATAAACTTTTTTACAACTACATAGGTCTGCTAAAGTCACTATTATTTACTGAAAAATCTCAAGTTGAAAGAAAAATATTCACCACTTTACCAATTACTAACCCAGATAGCATTTAAATTTGCTGCAAGTTTGTTTTTTATTTGATATTTAGTTGTTACGGCAAACTTGTTGTGGCAAATTTATTTCAAATTAGCTGTAAACTTGTGAATGTTAAAATGATATGGCAAGTTTGTTTTGATACTGTTGCAATCTTGTTAGGTAAGCACAAGGTAAGCATGATCTGTCAAGTTTGATCCAATAATACTGTAAACTTGACACGTTAACGGTTAACGATCTCGAATCATCAGTAACAAGCATTCTAAAAGATCTCACGGAAGTGACGTATGTGTTAAAATATTTATTATTAAAACAATATTAACAAAGATAACAATAGTCGTAATACTGTACTCAGTACCTACTGTAAATAAAATAATGTCACTTATTAGATTAGCGACGTTACAATAAGTCCATGGCTAGCATGGCTAGCACCCGGTCGTTAAACGTCCAATGTCAGTATGAAATATGAAGAAACTAAACGTAGCTGTCAAAAAGTGGCGCCATTTGTTTAACTTCATATTCATTCTGTTTCTTTCCGTTTCTTTCCTTGATTTTGTGAATGTGCTTCTCCGTGTTGTTTGTGAGATTGCGATTTATCGAACCCTGTCTGTGTTTTTAGATTTCTCTTACGTTTGACTTTGGCTGTGTTACTGGACTCGATTGGATTGCACTCTTGTTGGACTAATTAAATCGTCTTGATAAAATATCCCTACTGACTGACGGTAAGTTTGGTTTGGTTCTCTATTCTCTAGCCGGGTCCGCTGCGCCTGCGGCATGTTTTCGTATATTGCTAACACGGAACACCGTGTTATTATCGAAGTTCGTGTTTTTTTTTTCTGTTCGCCGCTTTGTTTGCCGAGTCGAATGGATAACACGCTATGTGTTAGCAAAACACGAAGAAATACCGCAGCGGACCCGGGTTTAAAGTGTGGTGATCATTTTAATCAATTAGAGCGAATGCAGATCCCCTATAACATTCTATAAAGTCACATAACCTCGAAACAGTGGTTGCTAACTATCTCGTAATGTGGTACGATTCCCTAATTATAATAGCAGCCTATTTATGTACATCCCAATGAAGGGCACGGGCCTATAAGAGAGAGGGAAATTACTGTGTGCCTATTGCCACCGCTTTGAGATTTCAAGCACTGAGACATACATTGTATAATTTTGTTTGGTGGGTCAGGTTGGGACTTTTTTACAATAAAGAATATTCTATTCTATAAACACCTCAGGTACTCGGGTTTCCTAGATTCCTCAAGTTTTTCTTCACTTTTAGCAAGCTGTGGGCTGTTGCTAACAATATTGTTAACAATTTCCATGTAAATCTGCTCCATTCACCCATATTTGTGAGAAATTAGTTTTTGAAATCATACATCTCTTAATTTTGTAGGTTAGTTATACTTGGCAAAAATGTCTCAAAAACCATTTGTACAAATGTCGAGACAAGGCCGGTTAAAGAGAATTAAAAGAGAAAATATGACAATTGCTTCAGCAACTAGAGGTGACAACCAATCAGAAGAAGCTATTAAGATGAAGCTATTAAGATGCACCCAACATGTATTTATGTATTAATTATGCCATTACCTACATTATACATATACAGTATTTCTTTTTTCAGATACAATTCTTGGCAGGTATTGGCGGTAAAAACCTCCGTTGTTTCGCCACAAACATGCTTAGAAGAATACTGCTGGATGAAGTAGCTGAGCAATATTCTTTGACAGGGAAAAAAATGAAAAACTCAAGCAAGAAATCATTTCTTGACACAGAAACTTGCAAATTAATATTTCGTAAGTACCTACTATTGTAATTCAGGTTTTTTTATTATTGTTTTAATTCCTACATAACCAACAGTTACATTACGGAACATGCCGCCTAAGGTCAATTATAGTACATTACTATAGCTGTTTTATTTATATTTTCAGAAATGTGTAAAAAAGTGCATGGAACTGCCACCGACGATAAGCTGAAAAATCAGTGTCTGGCTAAACCAAGCCAAAGTAAGATTGTCAAGAAGGTAAAATTACTCTCTTTTAATAATAGCCTGTAGAGCGGTTGTAGATATAGTCTAGTGGGGCCTACTGGTACTAGGTTCGAACCCCGGCACTGATACCAATGACTTAAAAGTTGTAGCATACATTTATTTATTCCATAACAAGATGGCTTGTTCAGGGGTAACTAATTTATTGTATTTCAATGGTACCATTAATTTGAAAGTTAGTATTGCAGGTGTTTATTGACTAACAGCCATTTTATTTCGTTGTTTCAGGGCCGAGAGACAAAACAAAATCGACCATGAAGCGAGTAATCTAGAATGAACAGGCATCTTCTGGGAACGCTAGTTCCATCATAGACTATAAGGTCTAAAGCGATGGATAACCATCGCTTTCCATCAGGTGTGATCAAGACCAAGAGCAGGCTCAGTCAGCAATAAAAAAGTCCCATTCTGTACTACTTTTTTTTCGACTTCTATTTATGATTGTGTTTCTATAACGGTTTATCCAGGCTGTATAAATAAATACCTCTAAGTGCAATGGTGAAATAAACCCATTCAATTTTAATTTCAATTGATTTCATTTCATACTTTAAATGCTGTCAAGTTTTTTGTTTATGAGGCCTACTCGCAAACGATGACACAATTTTTTTATTTTTGTCGTAGTGGTTCGCGTTCGCGAGTAAGCCTCCTGAAAAACACCAAAACTTATCGCTTTGTGGCATATTATTAAGTATCTGTCGTAGCAATAAACCATTGATTACAATGTATGCAGCAAACAAGCAAGTACTTATGTGACAACATTGTAGGTAATTTGTCATGACAAAGCATTGGCACACATTATACAAGTTTGATGGGCGGAAACTAGACATTTGATATAAGTTTGATATAAACTTGCCACAAGTTTGCCCTTTGCCTCGTCAAACTTTATGCAAGTTTTCACATTTGATATTTCAAACTTACTGCAAGCCTGAAACAAGTTTAAATTGCTATCTGGGAAGTAATTCACAAAGACTACTAAAGTTTTTCAAAGAATTTTGCACCTACTTGAAATTCTTCCATAAATAAACACAAAACCACATGTGAAATACCCTAAACAATTCTTATTTAAGATTCGCCGCATACTTGAGCCACGTAAAGGAAAATGGATGTATTTTCTCAGGAATTTTCACCACCTCGCTGTAAAATATGCAAATGTAATGCACTACGTTGTGTTCGTCTAAAAATTCTAGTATTTCAAACGGAAAACCTTGTGTTTAAATGAAAAGACTACAAACGCTTTGCAGAGGAATGAATTTCCGGACGACAAAATTACGGAATGACAAGGGATCCTGTTAGCAGCTAGGGTTGATACATAACTATGTATATTTAGTTCTACATTATTTCAAAGGAACATTACTACTTTCGAAGCTATTTAAAAAATCGCTGGTAACTTGTAAAAGTATGTAGCCACACTAGTGGATTACTGCCAATCAACTTGGAATTCCTCAAGGTAGTACTCTCGGTCCGACTCTTTTCGCCTTCTGTATAAGGAGAGATAAAGTGATGCTTAAGAAGCTCTTTAAGATCTGTCGGGAGATCTGCTATACAATGAATTTCTGGTACTTCGAGTATGTCAACTATATATTACTTACTCGCAGACTCATGTGACTTACAATAAAATAATCAAGCGCTGCTGTGGTGTTAAAGGCTTTAACACCCACTTTTAAAAGAATGATCAAAAGTTTGCTTCTCTCCCTGTCATACAACGACACTGAGGAAATAGTGAGTAAACACCAAAATCTACAAGTAAGTCATTCTATAGTCATTCGGTTCCATCACACAAAAACCCTAAACTCATTTATTTAAAAAGCAAAATTTATTTATATTTTATCTTCTTAATTCACTAAACTTATTTAATTAAGTATTCTGCGAAAGAACAAAAACAACGTTTACTTGGCAAATTTAAGTAAATTGAATTGAGAACAAAACACATGGGACGAAAACATATCTCGTGAAATGTTGGGTACACCTTTATTAAACATTTCGGGGAAAAATTGAATGAAAATGAAAAAGTGTTTATTCAAAGAAATAATTTTCCTCTGCCAAACTTCAAAGCAGTTTGTTGGAAGACGTAGCTCCTTTTTTTTGTACATATTAACTGGTTACGCCAACACTGTGTTGGCGTGTAATAAATAAATATAATGCTTGACGTTGGACATTTGAACTGACTAGGTACGCCGGGTTGGCTTTGCCGTGTTGAAAATGTCCAGCAATCGCTTCTTGGACTTGCTCCTGCCGCGGCTAAGGACACTCAACCAGTATGAAGTTCCACTGGTCGCTGCGCGTCTCGTGACTATGTTCATGTGATGAAAAAGGAGGGAGAAAAATAAGACCAAGATGGCGACTGAGTGAATATTCGCCTAGCGTGCGGTCCGTTGTCAATTCTTCGGAAAAGATCTATCTCTGATCTGTGTGCCGCGTCATCGCATTTCCAGCTAAGTTAGTGCTGAGATTGTCCATATTTTCGCCATAAATAAAACCCGCGGGTCCATTGGCCCATCGCATTGGATTAACATTTTGAACTATGAACTTCGGTGTGTGAAGTGAACTTTGAGTGCAGTTGAAGCAGTCCCTCTGGAGCTGATCGCAGACGTGGACAGCAAGGTAAGCCTTCCTGAGTGCCTATAGGTTTCTAACTGTTCAACGTCAGGCTGTCGCAATTTCTAGAATATATTTCGAATCAGCGCCCCTCCATTTTGAGGCAACCGCAACGTATAGTTTTTGACCAGTAATTTCGAATGTTAAAAATCGAACGTCGAACTATACGAACCATTTGGTCCTTCAGCCGGATAGATTTGTCCTATAAGCTAGAAAAATCTAAAATTAAAAATTGCATATCGTTTAGGAAACTCGTCCTTATTGCATTATACGTAAGGTCTAATATCATCCGCATTCTTTATCGAAGTTCCGCTACATTGCATATTTTTAGTGGTGTAGGTACTTACACATTAATATTACTAAGTCATATCAAGTCTTAAATTCTATAACTATTACAGTGATTTGTGTCGTGAAATAGGGTATTTTCCGAGAACTGCGCGTTACAAGCCAACATTTGGTATAATAGCGGGTAGATGCGTACCTTGAGTCCGGGAACCACAATCATGATTGAACGGTCATTGTACTTTAGTTATGATTGATTTAGTTTTATTTAACTGAAGTCTTATAGGTAAATGTTATCCTATTTAATCGCCTCGTATTGTACGAGTATTTAATCGCAATACAGTCCACTCCGCATTTGATTAAATTATTGCAATTTAGTTACATTATTCTCAATAAACTTATTTTAAATTTATTTTTAGATTACAACAATTTTACTGTTTATCTATACCGCACTTATTTAACGTTACAGTTGTGAGATTACGGATAAGTTATTTCTGTATTACACGTAGTACGTAAAGTAAGTTTTCGCATGGTTGGATATTACTTCCATACCTACTAAAACCAAAATTGTTTTTTGAACTTCGGTTGTTAATTACCATCGCACCTATAAGTTATTTAGGTTCAGACGGTTTTGGTACATACTCTTGTGTTCATTCCGTTTTGAGTTACATAGGTAGATTAGATAAATATTTATCGAGATACCTATATTTCTCGCATCGCATTTATTTTCTGTTTACCTTATACTTGATCTTTTGTTGTAAGTGGTTGCCTGTCGGAAGGTTTCGTACGGGACATTTATTATACTTAATATCTACCTACTTACCGAAAAGGATTATAGTATTTGTAAAAAGTTGTTATTGTAGCCCTCACTAAGTTATTGTGATAGGTCATTCGCACGGTCGGAGTAGTGATTCCGTACCTATTTGTTTAATTGTGTTATTTGTTGAACTTTTGCTTACGCGTACCATTAGGGTTCCGCGTGCTAAGGCGAAAGTTGGTTCCGTACACAATTATTTAAATAGCTGATTTATTATTTTTAAATTCAGTTATTTTACCGCACCTTGTTGCTATTTTTAGTACTAGGGTTCCGCAGGTCAGGAAAAGAGGTTCCTACCTATTTCATTGTTTTTACCTGATCAAGCATTTGTTTCTTTTGTTGATTCATAGTTTTGTACTAGCTTGTTAAGGTTCCGTGTTTTGAGAGTTAAGTGGGTTCCGAATTGATATTTTGTGTAAATTTATTATTAAGTTCTATTCCATTGTAAGTTAAAATGGAAGATTTACAACTTAAATTAAAAATGTATGAGGGCAAACGCGCCGCATACTTTGCTCGTGCACAAAGGTTATTTGATTCTATAATAGACCTTAAGACCGAAAAATCGCGGGACACTTTTATTGCGCAAGCTAAATCAATTGATCTAATTCGTACTGAAATTATAACTGTTATTGATAATATAAACATTATTTCATTGAAACTTAATCCAACTTATGAGGTTAATTATAGCACATTGTCTTCATTTGACGATCTGGCGTGCGAAATCAAAAATGTTTTGAGTTCCCTAACCACAATAAAAGAGTCTCATAACTCGAATGAGGCAGGATCTTCGCATATCAAAATACCTCGAATCGACCTACCTACCTTTGATGGTGACATTCAGGACTTTCCGTTCTTCTATGAGACATTTAAACGGGTGATTCATACAAACCCCGATCTCTCGGATTCTGATCGCATTCATTATTTGTTGGGTCATCTCAAAGGCAAAGCCAAAGGCGTGGCAGCCGGTATTGTTCCTGCTGCAGAAAATTATCGTGTTATCTGGGACGCGCTTATCGCTAAATATCAGGACAAGCGCGCATTAGCCGTTAATTATTTAAATCAGCTGTTTTCTTTAAAGGCAGCTGGTTCGTCGCCCGCTAATGTAGAAAAGGTTTTTGATAGGTACACCGCTATTGTGGCTGGACTCAAACAATTAAAAATCGACAACATGTCTGATTTTATTTTTATGTACGTGGGTCTTAAGTTAGTAGACTCCGACATCGCAAAACATTATGAAATGTCGCTTCGCACGTTAAAGGATCCTCATAGCGTGGACTACAATTATTTCGTGAAGTTCGTACGAGAACAGGTAAAAATTCTTCATCGCACCGCGCCGCAGAAGCCTGAGCGTCCGACTGCTGGCGCCAGCGGTAGATCCCCCCCCCGCACCCTCTAGTAAGGTATCGCAGGTGTATGTAGCTACGTCACCTAAATGTTCGCTTTGTCAGTCGGTGCACACAAACTTATATAAGTGTAGTGCCTTTTTAAAATTAAATGCGAATGACAAATTTAAATATATAAAGGATAATCGCTTTTGCGGTAATTGCCTTAGTAGTCAACACACCGTATCTAAATGTCAATCAGCACACTCGTGCAAGAAATGCAACGGTAAACATCATTCCCTGTTACATTTTGATCAATCGCCGCCTCCACAACCGACACCCGCGCCAGCAGTCGGCGCTGCGCCGTCTACCAGCGCCGTAGTCCAGACCCCGGATCAGGATCGCGTTTCTTTGTGTACTCATTCGGCTTCGGCTCCTAATAGTACTCGCACTACGGAGGTTTTAGCTACTGCGAAAGTGTTAGTGGTAGGTAGAAAAGGGAAGGATTTTGTTGTTCGCTGTCTATTGGACCCGGGTTCTCAGAAGAACTATATTACCACCCGATGTTGTCGTATGCTTGGACTACCAATACGGGACGATTCTATAGTCACGGTTAAAGGTATCGGTGGTACGTCTCAATCGGTCCGGGGTTCAGTCGACTTCACATTTAGCTCGCGCCTTCGCGCTCAACCCAAGTACTCGATCGAGGCACTGGTTCTCGACGAGATAACAGGACAGCTTCCATTGTGTCCGATAGATGTCGCTGATCTCAATCATATCGATTCGCATCTATTCGCTGATGATACTTGGGGAATGCCGGGGAATATTGACATTCTACTTGGAGTAAAGTTGTTTGCTAAGTTATTGCAACCAAGTAAAGTTACTTCGACAGCTGGATATCCAGACGCATTAGAGACTGTGTTAGGATACATCTTTATGGGAGATGCGCCTATTCTAGACTCTCCTACCGCTACGATGTCGTTTTGCGCGACGTCTCCTTTGGAAAACTGCGACTTGCGTAGATTCTGGGAGATCGAGGAAGTTCAAGCTTCTTCAATCACAAGTGTGGACGATAAACACTGCGAACAGTTTTATTGTTCTACCACTACTCGCACCCCATCTGGCAAGTATGTCGCTGCTTTGCCATTAAAGACGGACGCTTCTGCGCTAGGAAATTCTTTCGAAATCGCTCGTCGTAGGTTTCTTAGCCTCGAACGTAAATTTAAATCACATCCTAACGTCAAATTTCTATATGATGACGTCATTAAAGATTATCTAAAAAATAACTTTATTTCTTTAGTGGAAGGAGTTTTGCCAGGTGAAGTCTCGTTCTATATTCCACACCATGCTGTCATTCGCGAGGACAAGACAACCACCAAGTTACGCGTGGTTCTTGACGCAAGCGCGAAGTCAGATAATGGTACCTCGTTAAATGACATCCTTTACGCTGGTCCCGTTCTTCAAACGGACCTGCTAAATATCTTATTGAACCTGAGACTCTTCGCGGTAGCAATAACTTCTGACGTTAAAGCTATGTATCTTAAAATAGGGATTCGTCCTGAAGATCGTCCGCTTCAGCGAATACTCTACCGGTTTCACGAAGATGAAAATTTAAAAATCTTTCAATTTTCAGTTCTACCTTTCGGCCTGAAGTGTTCTCCTTTTGTCGCGATTCGCACCATTCAACAATTGTGTAAGGACGAAGGGCACCAATTTCCTCTGGCCAGTGAGGTACTGAGCCGAGACATTTATATGGATGATATAGCAAGCTCTACCTTTAATGTAGAGCAAGCAATAGAGTCAGCTCACCAATTGATTAAAATATTTTCACTTGGTGATTTTGAGTTGACCAAATGGTCAAGTAATAGCGCTGAAGTCCTTCAGGCTATTCCCGAGTCATTGCGACTCTCGCACAGTGTCGATCTAAGTAAGGATCCGACCCTGAAAATTCTTGGGCTACGCTGGTTTCCCGACCATGACTATTTCGCATTCCAGGTCAACCCTGATGTTCGTCCTTGTACAAAAAGGAATATCTTGTCGTCTATCGCTCGTCTCTTTGATGTATTGGGATTAGTCGCGCCCATGATTTTATACGCTAAGTTACTGATCAAGGATTTGTGGCTTGTCAAAATAGGATGGGATGAGGTCCCACCGAATCGCATTGTTCGCCTTTGGGAACAATTTCAAGCTGAGTTACCTGAAGTTTCTCAGCTTAAATTCGCACGTCATATTGGCGTTATTGAAACTTGTAAGCTTTCCATAGTTGGCTTTGCGGATGCCAGTGAGAAGGCCTACGGTGGTGCTGTCTATGCCCACGTAGTCAAGCCCGACGGTGACATCGTCATCTCACTGGTATGTGCAAGGTCCAAAGTCGCACCTCTTAAGGTTATTTCGCTAGCTCGTTTGGAGCTATGCGCCGCACTCCTTTTATCAATTCTGATCAAACGAGTTTTCGTTCTCTACTCCGCCCGATACGCCATTGAGGCTGTCGTGGCGTTCTCTGATTCAACTGTAACTTTGAGTTGGATTCATTCTTCTCCACATCGCTGGCACACTTATGTGGCCAATCGCATCGCTAAAATCCAAGAAAACTTATCGTCGGAGCACTTCTTCCATGTCAAGGGATCTGAGAACCCAAGTGACTTTCTTTCTCGTGGCTTAACACCGGCCCAGCTAGTTCATCATCCACTGTGGATGAGTGGACCGCCATGGCTTAAAACACCCCGACACGAATGGCCCGTGAAGCCATTTGTATCCGGTGAGGTGCAAGAGCTGCCAGAGATGAAGCCTGTGGCTCTACCCTCAGTTACGAAAGCAGACTCTTCTGATACAGATACCAGTTCTCTAACAGAAGACATTCTGTACCATCGTTCTAGTAGGTTTTCCTCTTGGATGAAATATCTAAAAACCATTTGTTTTGTCTATAAATTTCTCAAACGTCTCCCGAAGGGACCCGTTACCGCATCGGACTTGGAGTTCGCTGAATTAGTAGTGTGGCGCTCTGTTCAGCGGATCCATTTCGAATCCGATCTCGATCGCATAAACCGCAAACAATTATGTTCAAAGCCATTACAGAAACTTAGTCCGTTTCTGCATAATGGACTTATTCGCGTTGGTGGACGCTTAGCCAATTCTGAGTTAGACTTTGATTCGCGTCACCAAATTTTACTTCCTCGACAGGACCACGTAGTGGAACTTTTAGTTTCCCACTATCATGTCAAGAACTTTCATACAGGTCCGAACTTGCTTCTGTCTCTTTTGAGACAAAGGTATTGGATTCTGTCCGCACGACGTCTTGTTCGTCATATAACTTTTAACTGCAATATTTGCTTTCGCGCTAAGCCACGACCGGTTTTTCCAATCATGGCTGACCTGCCGCAGTCACGTGTTGAAATCGCTCCTAAAGCATTTTCACACACTGGGTGTGATTATGCTGGTCCGCTCATGATAACATCTGTGCGCGGCAGAGGCCAAAGGAGTCGTAAGGCTTACATATGTCTTTTTACGTGCTTGACAACGCGCGCTTTGCATCTAGAAGTTGCCTCAGATCTCAGCACCGCGAGCTTCTTGTCAGCACTAAAACGTTTTATTTCTCGCCGTGGTCCCATCGAGTGTCTGTATACGGACAACGGCACTAATTTCATTGGTGCCCGTTCTTATCTTCGCGATCTCTACCAATTCTTGTCGCAAGAATATCGCCCCTATTGGGAATTGAAACTGGCAGAGCATAAAATAACTCTTAAAACCATCCCATGTAGAGCTCCACATTTTGGTGGATGCTGGGAAAGCGAGGTAAAGAGTGTCAAAACGCATCTTCTGAAAGTCGTCGGTCAACAAATACTCACTTTTGATGAGCTTAACACTATGTTAGCTCAAGTCGAAGCTTTGTTAAACTCTCGACCACTCTATGCACTTAGCTCAGATCCGTCAGAACCTGCAGCTCTAACACCTGCACATTTCCTTAATACGAAACCGCTTGTGTTTTTACCCGCTCGCGAAGTTACTGAAACGCGTTTACACCTTATTTCACGATACGAGTTAACTGATCAACTCGTTCAATCTTTTTGGAAGCGGTGGCGCAATGAATATCTGCACACCCTCCAAACAAGGCAAAAATGGAACACTCCCTCTAACCCCGTCCGGGTTGGTATGGTCGTTGTTTCAATGCAAGATAATGTCATGCCCTTGCACTGGCCGTTAGGTTTAATTACTGAAATCTTTCCGGACAAAAAAGGGATCTGCAGAGTCGCATCAGTGAAGGTACAAGGTGGAATGCTTCAGAGCAGGCCGATCGTTAAGTTGTGCCCTCTCCCTACTCAGTAAGCATTAATTAGCTTATCGTATTTTAGGTTAGGGTTAGGTCAATTTAATAATATAACTAAATTTTCTTTCTTTTTATAATTCAATTTAATTTTTTGTTAGGTTTCTTCCCTAGAGGTAGAGTTTTCGCGACGATATGCAATTATTACTATAATGACGCTTTCTTGTGTGTTTCGAAAGTAGGATCTTTCAAACCGGGGAAGATGGTTACGCCAACACTGTGTTGGCGTGTAATAAATAAATATAATGCTTGACGTTGGACATTTGAACTGACTAGGTACGCCGGGTTGGCTTTGCCGTGTTGAAAATGTCCAGCAATCGCTTCTTGGACTTGCTCCTGCCGCGGCTAAGGACACTCAACCAGTATGAAGTTCCACTGGTCGCTGCGCGTCTCGTGACTATGTTCATGTGATGAAAAAGGAGGGAGAAAAATAAGACCAAGATGGCGACTGAGTGAATATTCGCCTAGCGTGCGGTCCGTTGTCAATTCTTCGGAAAAGATCTATCTCTGATCTGTGTGCCGCGTCATCGCATTTCCAGCTAAGTTAGTGCTGAGATTGTCCATATTTTCGCCATAAATAAAACCCGCGGGTCCATTGGCCCATCGCATTGGATTAACATTTTGAACTATGAACTTCGGTGTGTGAAGTGAACTTTGAGTGCAGTTGAAGCAGTCCCTCTGGAGCTGATCGCAGACGTGGACAGCAAGGTAAGCCTTCCTGAGTGCCTATAGGTTTCTAACTGTTCAACGTCAGGCTGTCGCAATTTCTAGAATATATTTCGAATCAGCGCCCCTCCATTTTGAGGCAACCGCAACGTATAGTTTTTGACCAGTAATTTCGAATGTTAAAAATCGAACGTCGAACTATACGAACCATTAACTTTTTTTTAATGACACTTTTCTCATAAAGGTTAATAAAACTATTCCTTCATTTCTTAAATTTAAAAAGCAGACACAAATTTCTTTTTTAATCTCCTGATGTTATGATTTGCTAGAACAATTCATACTTAACACCCTAAGTACAAGAATAGATGTACACCATAAATAATTATTACAGATATAAATGTAGAAATTTTACAAGGGTGACACAATGGGCGGTCTTATCGCTAAAAGCGATTTTTTTAAGACAACCTTTGTTATAAAGCATTGAAACCTTACATTTTATACAGTAAAAGCAATAAAACAATACTTACAAATAGATTTCGGTTACTTTATGTGGAAATAAAGAAAATTTTCCGCGAAAACTTCGTGTAAGGGATTGCATTTCAACCACAAAGCATGAAAAGGTCAGACAAAATGGAATAGGAGATCCGAGCCTGGCACCTCGCCAAACAAACGTATGTAAACGTATCTAGCCAAGAGAAAATATTTTAACATTTAATTTTAACAGAAAGGCTCAACTATTTTGAGAAACATGTTGCGACAAACGCAGACAAAATAGGACCAATTGTAAAATATTGAAGAAATTTCAACAAAAAAAATTTACCTAATATGTCGGATCTTTCATGAGTATTGTTTAGCGTTGTGCGGAACCTAGGATTGAGTATGATGTCTCATACGGAGTAACGGACCTTACGGACCATGGAGCGACAGTGATCGTTTAGACGTGGTCGCGACACATACTGGCCTAGGAACTGCTCAGTGTTTCCTTATAAGTTCAGAGTATTAATTAGTACAGTAGTGTTAGTAATTGACTCTGTAACAATCAACTGTGTAGAAATTAAAGGAGCTATTTGTCTCGTTACCCGTAACCCAATTCTGCGCCCACGACTGTATATCTGACACTAGGTTTGTCACTAAGTATGTCTGATCACAATCCTATGTATCTAGATTCGACATATAATATATAATATGTATTTTTATTCAGTAAAATAACTAATTAAGTACTGTAATAGCTTTTCGAGCTCTCGTACCAGGACGAGTAAATGAAACCACAGTTTGTCATAATTTAGGTACTTACTGCAATCATTCATATTCCTATACCGAACGTTGTTTTTCTAGTCAATTCAATTCAATTCAATTTTTATTCAGTAACAATTCACATTGCGTTCGAATATAATCCAGCATGAAACATTAAAATTAACAACATTATTAGCTATAGGTAAAAATATAGTAAGAATACATGAAATTCAATTTAAATTAGAAAATATGATTTTATATATTAAAAAAAAGTATTTTTGTATATCAATGTTTGTCTTGTATTTCTACAATCTACTATTCAAAGTATTAAGGTTGCATTTTAGTACCTGTAGTAAGCATACCCTCATTTCGCCAGCTCTGTTTAAGTCCCATGTAACCTACTGCCGTTAACCGAACATAAATTCAGACTTCGGGCGCTACATTGAAATTTCTGATGGCAAAACCCAACAACACTTTTCGTGATCTGGGAATCGAACCCAGGACCTCGTGCCCAGCAGTAGCATTTGCGACCACTAAACCAACGAGGCAGTCATTTCAAATTACATTACCATAGGACAGTATAAGCTACAGTATGAGTAATGCTGATCCGCCACTGTTCGACAGAGTTCGGTGAAATTCGGAAAACCCCGGAAGGCAGTGCGAAACGACACCTGCATCGTATATTTCACGGAAAATCTTTCCGACAAGTTTATTCACCTTTTAACTAACAGGGTGACCATATTTAATGGTCCCTTTTTCCTTTTTATTAGTACTTGCGAAGTCTTCATCAATCATTTAAAGTACCGTGAAAATGTTTTAGGGTTCAATTTAATGTTCGCTAGGATAAACGACATACTCCGTTGAATTTGGGTACATTATAGCAATTAATAAAAGTAAGTAACACTTTTGGTCGTTATGTTCTTGGTTACCAAATTATATCTAAACTAGCTTCTGCCCGCGACTTCGTCCGCGTGAAATTTCTTGTTACTCCGACCCACTCCGTCGCGTCGCATCGCATCGCCTGCCCGCGCTATTACTTCGTTTTTGCTTAGCGTTCTTTCTGACTTTTTTTTCTTTTTGCTCGGTTCCTAAATGTTGATGTTGTTGTTGCGTGATGTTAAATAGCCTATAGCCTTCCTCAAGAATTGGGCTATCAAATGCAAAAAGAATTTTTCAAATCCGACTGGTAGTTCCAGAGATTAGCGCGTTCAACCAAACAAACTCTTCAGCTTTATAATATTAGTAAGTATATATTATTAGATGCCATTATTTTGCGAATGAAAGCGAATAATGAAAAATCGCTGATAAAAAAGTGGTATTTCATGACCTAAAAGTATTCATAAAATGATTTGATACTGATCAAAGTAATGGGCCCAATCTTTAGAAAAACACTACAAGACAGACTCCTCACCGATTCCTCAATGAGAATACCATACATTGTGGCAACATCTAGATCGCCACATGCGAACAAAAACATCAACCTGACGTTACGCCAAACCCTACATCGCGCAAGTAAAGTTCAATCGTCGGGCAGTTGCTCACCAGACACAATACCCCTCCGGTCGTAGGATCCTACCTTTTCTATGGAGGATAAAGAACTTTCTCCCTATTTCTCATACTTCAATACGTATTTTACATCTCAACAGACTTCAAAGTAAACACTGTTTCCTTTCTCATTTTAATTATTCCTTAGCTTAAAACAAAACTCATTTTGCTCTCGACTTCATTAATTATAATCAACGCGACCTTCATCCCAATGAAAAATCATATTATTTTATTCACCAAGAAGTTTGCAACCAAAACTTTTAAAACGACAAAAACAATTCTTATCTATGGTCCAAACTTTTTAAGTCCATTGTGAAAAGTAGGTACATATTTTCGTTCCTTATTTCCTTTTTAGGATTCCGTACCTAAAGAGTGCCAATGGGAAGGGTCGTCCGGAGCTTAAGTACGAGGGATTACTAAGGCTCCACTGGCCGTACGTCCGTCCGTTTGTCACAGGGATGTATCTTATGAACCGTAATAGGTAGACGCTTGAACTTTTCAGAGAGTGTGTACTACTATGGCTGCTATAACATCTAATTTTTGTTTTCTTGCTTTAGTAAAATGTAAAACTGTAGTGTTAAATATTGTATGGACGGTGGTACGGGACCCTTTTTTACACACCATACAATATTTAACCTCCGTAACCTCCGAGTCCGACTCGCACATCGCCGCTTTTTTTAAGCTCGATTATTCTGTGGGAAGTTCATTGTTGTGCTCTGAATATAAATCAGTTTTCTTTGAAATTATACATGTTATTGTGCTGAAACATAAATCTTAACTGCTCAAAACAGCTATAAGAATATTAAAGTCGTGTTTGTGAGTTCCTTGTGGAACGCAGTTTGTGTTAGCAATAGAAAATATAGTTACGAAGCGAGCAACTTAACTGTAATTTAATATTTGTAGTTTTTTCTTGTTTTTTTCTTGCTTGCAGTTGTCCCACTTCAAGACGAAGGCCTTTGTTATGCAGAAAAGAAACAAACATTGAACTACGCTCACTTCTTTCGATTCTATTCCACATTATCTCAAAACAGTTTATTTTAGTCTCCATCTGTTAGTGGTAAAACCTGTGATTGAAATTACAAGAGCCACATTGGTCTTTGATCATTTACTTACCAGGTTTAGAACCTGCAACCCAATAACGGAACATTCAAAACGGTCAACCTCTAGCGGGTTATCACGACTTTAAACGAGGACATTGGTTAAAAACTTAGCGTACGGTCAGACTTAGTGAGGTGGGACCGGCTGAGACACAGCGGTTAGAGGCCTGTCGGGGGAGAGGTGAATGCTTATGCGAATTCCGTATCCCCGGCCATAGGCAGAGGTGGAACACCGCGGTGTTTTTAGCCGGATAGACTCTGGCATGTTCCTCTGTCACCCCCACGATGGAGAAAGCCTATGAGGATTTCCACCGCAACAAAAAAAAAGAGTCAGGTTTAGTAGATAATGTCGCCTATTACACACAAACATAAACTCACGTTTTCTTCTCATGGCGGTAGGCAGAAACTACAGAACGCCAGCTTTTACTATCCTGACATACTTTATGTCGCCCATTAAAAGCTAAAAATTACAAAAGTGTAAGAAGTGTGGTTGCCAAAAGATGGTGAGCCTATCCTTCCATCCGCGCTAAAGTATTTAGGAGGAAAAATAGCTAAGTACATCGTCAGCAGTAAGTTTCGACACAAATCCCTGCCGTGACAAGGGATTTGCGGTGACAACGCGACCGGTAAGTATTGGGACCTTTGCTGAGCCATCACTGTGTATTTAGGCGTGAAAAGGAAAGAGCTAATGGCTTAAGAACTTGGTATTGTGTTGCTAGATTTCGAGGTTCGATATTTGGCTATAGGGACAACACTATCGCCGACTTTATTGTAATTTATCACATCTGTGTACATTGTTTTGATAATTATGCTAGACTTTGCCGGAGTCAGGATTTTGACTGGTTGGTGGGATTTAGCAGCATTTGTAGAAATGGTCAGAAATAAAGAATACGCATTACGCAGCAAGTAAGCAAAGAGAACCTTGACCTTTATATCACAAAAATAGGACAACTACGAGTAGCAAACTGAAAATATCAAAGCTTACAACTTACCTTAGTAAATATTTTATGTTGTACCACCAAGGTTTGACCAACGAATGTAACAGGAAAACAATTGTACGAAACTTTAGCTTGCCAAGTGAACAAACGGGTACAAATCGCTCCTAAGAAATGGAAGTAAAATTTCAGCGAGTTAACTCAATGTGGCGGCACTGAAAAATTGAAGGATCAACGTGTCGTATTATTATCAATGGGATTCGTTGGTGTTTTGAAAATGGAATTAAAGATGGCTGCAAAAACAAAAGACGATGTTACTGTCAACCAACAATAGGGATTTGGCACACGAATTTGCAATCAGCGCTACAGCCTTTTCACAGCTATTTTAGCCTCTGACAGCGGCAATCCAAACGCAACCTTATTATGACAATAATAAAGCTTACTGTAATTTGATAGTTATATAAAATCAAAAATAAAATAACTGAAAAAACTATAAGCGTCGATGTTGCGTGTGGAACGAATATTTGAGTAGTTTTTATTTTTGTTGCTCTGACCCTCCGCTGAGCAAAGGCCTCCCCAAGTCCTTCCAGGAACTCTTTTCCCGCGCCACTTCGAACCAGCCCTCGCGGTACACGTCCATATCACCTCGCCACTGCTTTCTGGGCTGACCTCGGCAGCGCCGTCCAACTCAGGCGCCGATTGCCTGGAGACTGTCCTGCGGTCACCGTGCATGCGGCTAATGTGAAGTATCTTTTAAATAGAATACATTTTTTCGAGTCAAAAGCACTGATTCTGTAGATGCACTCTTCATGATGTGTTCCCAAGTAGTCAAAATATCGACTAGTATTCAGCCGGAAAACCCGTTGTTACTGCTGAAATCATGAAACATAGGAAAAAATATAGGTACACTATCGTATAAAACTGACCATATTTTAGTAGCAAAAGTAATTCTGTGGTTCCTAGTAACGAGCTTATGTAGGTAGCCAGCATCAGTAACAGAAGCTGTGTTCACATTCGAAACACAGCGCACCGTTCAACAAAATGTTGTATCACATTTTACGACTTCTGCCAATTTCATTTTAGTAATGAAGAAACACAGTGTCACCAAATTCACGCACCGATCAAGTTGCGGTACAGTTCCAGATTCAAATTCAAACAGACTTACGCCGACAGTATTTTGTTTTCGTCGTGTTTGATGAGAGAGGTACGCAAACAAAATCAGCCTATAACGTTCCCATTTTTGGTTCTAGGACATGCCGGTTTCCTTACGATGTTTTCCTTCACCATTTTGAGAGCAGTGGTGATGAAATAATTTACACAAAGTAAAGCGCCTGTCTGGGTTCGAACCTACAACTCGTAAGTCGCGGCTGTTTCTACTTGGCCACCACTGCTCATGTTTTCAAGTTCGAGTGCTTAGCCGTATTCATGAAATCTTTGAACTGCCCATCGATTCTGTAAAAATCTCACCGTGAAAACTTAGGTGAAGTGAGTTTGTTTTTGCTAGGAATTGACACTATTGACAGCTCACTCCACGCTCCGTTCACCTAAGTTTTCACGGTGAGATTTTTACAGAATAGTACCGCTGTGCGTAGCATGAGAATGCGCTCGCGTGAGACAAAGAACTTGACACCAGCATATCTGACATCGGTAGGGAATATGAAAAGCGTTACTTTGATAGAAAATTTACTGTGACTATGCTTTTAGTTACGTGAATTACCCTACTGGTTTCCGATTGGGTTAAACACAAATGATCCGCATACTATATTACCCTGTTCTGTCAGAAGTTGTACATTTACAAATACCTAAATAAACATTATGCAGTAATTCGGAAACCCGTGAGTAAATATTGTTTTCCTTTCTATCCTCTAACAGGAACCGTTTGGAGCAAATATTTGTAAGTCATGGCAAATATTTGATCTGCTCCCTGTAAGATAAGAATGGTGACAATTGAAACTGAAGGCGACGGCATTTGGGCCACAAAAATTAAATTATGAACGCCTGCTAGATATAGATAGGTCTATTAATCTCCTGTCGGTCGATTCTGTAAAAATTTCACCGTGAAAACTTAGATGAAGTGAGTTTGTTTTTGCTAGGAATTGACACTATTGACAGCTCACTCCAGGCTCAATTCACCTAAGTTTTCACGGTGATATTTTTACAGAATCGCACCGCTGAATATATATACATATGACTGTATCCTGCACCTGAAAAGTGTACTAGAACCCTTAAACTTTGTCTTCAAATAGACACTGAGAACAGAAATCTGCAATAGAGGCCTAAACCAAATACTTTTTTCATAGTTACTAAAAATACAAAAAATATTGTTATGAATCGTTAATATGAAAATACAAAAAATATTGTTACGAATCGTAAATACGTATAAGCCACACTTTAGCCATGTATGTACAGACGCCAGCACATCAAGCTACCCGAAACTGTCAAATTTTCCCAATCAACTTTGAACCTTATGCTTTAGCGATAGAATTGAAAATCTATTAAAGAAATTTGACAAATTGTAGTAGCTTGATGTGCTGGCGTCTGTACTACAGCCTCAAAACTATTTTGCAGCCCTCCAAGTAAATTACCTAAATCTTCCAAAATAAGATCCTGAATGGCTGCTAGAATAGGTCTAGCTACCTGCTGAATATAGGATTACATCCTCTACCTAAGAAGATGCCCCGAAACACTCGATTGTTAATTATTAATAGATAAACCTTGAAGAATAAAGGTAAAGCAAAAATACACAAAACCTATAATAAAACTGCCAAAACGCTCTTAAGGGGCTTACAGGACCTAAACACAAAAAACGCAGGTTTTAGAAACAATAAAAGTATATGATCGACTACAGTAAACAAAATCAGAAAAATATATGATATTGTTCTTGCTAGGTAGATAGTGTGTTGAAAACATAATACAACTAATTTGATACGATAGAAAAAAATCATGAAGATACCTCTAAAAACTTTCTTTTCACAATAAAAGCCATACTAATATACATACAATCATTCTGATTTTTTGTCAGATTATTTTACAAGCAACATACTAAGATACTAGTGTTTTAATTTTTTCGTCCAAACGATAGATTTTTTGTAATTAAATAATTGCTTCATATTTTGCAATAAATTACCAGCGTTGTGTCATCGCGCTTCTCTTTCCTTTCTATGCAGTCCGACAGTGACCGCGCTTTAGGTCATGTAAGCCCACAAAAGCCGTGTCTGGACGTGCCTCAATAAATACTATTTTGTAACCTTCCAAGAAAAACTCATCCAAAACCCTTTTTTTTCTCCGTCGTTAATTTAAAACATTTCTGCTCACCCATGCTCAAAGGGTGTGAGATAAGAAAGCACGCTTCATAAACTTTATGCCGTGAAAAATGATGATTCTATCATATGGGTCAATTTTCGTGACATTCTTTTTACTAGCAAATCGTATCAGAACCTTTATCTGTTGTAAAGGATACGCGGGTACAAAGAATCGATGGTTGCAGAAGTACCACATTATTTATTTACAATATTATAGCTACTATCAACCCGCACTGGGTCCGCATGGTGGATTACGGCTCACTCCCTCTCACCGAGAAAAGGCCTGTGTCCCAGTAGTGGGGACACTATAGACCAGGGGTGGCCAACTTGGCTTGACCTAAGATCTACTGTTCACTGACGACACCCCGGGCGATCTACCATATAATCGCGCGCGATTTTAGCGCGTGTCGCGCCTGTTTGTAGGAGCCTTAAGTCTGTCGTCAAATGACTGACGGAGTGACAACCGCCCGCGCCCCACTGCCGCGTCCCACACGCTTTCCGCTTATTGTTATCGCGCACCGAAAACAAAAGAGAGCTATGCTGCATAGAAGAGAGGATAAATAACGTGACGGAACGGCGATTGAAAAATGATACAAGATGATGCGTGCAGCAGTTAGTGATTAAGTACGTTGTGCAGTCTGTTCGACGCATTTATATTTTTTTCCTTGCCACGACCCAGGGGCGGTACCTTCATAGAAGCCGAAAAGCCCGGCTTGCCCTAATAAAATCATAATTCACAACAAAAAACTTACTTAAACCTATCAATAAATAAATATAATAAAAAAATACCAATCAATGAACTCGAACACAAACATTAATAACTGAAAATCAGCCAATCCCTCAGTTGGGCGTTTTTTTTATACATTGAAAATCTGTGGGCTTGCCCTAATTTTGACCCCTAGGCACGCCACTGCCACGACCGACTAGTCTAATAGTCGCGATCGACCAGTTGATCGCGATCAACCGGTTGGCCACCCCTGCTATAGTCTGATTATGCTTATGTTATTATAGCTACTAAACAGAAACCAATAATTTCACGTCAATGACTATAGCAGCCCACCTTGTGTACTAACCAAACATGGATATCACTGAAGGATGCAATCGTCCATTATATCAGCCACGATGACATTATGCAGGTAAATTCTGTTGCCTAGCTTCAACTCCATCTTCTCTCCATGGACGGGTATGCGCTGACCGGTGGCTGTTACCAAAAATAATGCGTTCTCGGTTGTATGCGGAGTCCCCAAGGAACCGAATTATAAGCTGGGAACTGACGACCGTACGAGAGGCTCCAGTATATATGGTCAGCTTACACGGCGTTCCGTTGACCTCACCCTTGATGATTAAGCTATTCCCGTCATAGGTTACCTACAATAATAAGCGGTTAATGATAAAAACCTTATTTCACGAGAGGCAGGAAAGTTTGGCAAAGTTTTGCTAGCACTCCCTTATCTGCGCTGATATCGAAGATTTAAAGTGGGACTTCTACTTTTACCTGTTCTATGACTAAAGTAGAGTCGTGTTGGTTAGGTGCGGACGTTCGAGCTCTGGCGATAAAATCGGTCAGTAAAATCGACCAATGTGCTGGCTTTGACCAATATGCCGAATCTCGTTCGACGTAGATACTGAACTTGTTTTTGCCACTGTTTGACTATTTCGATTCTTTTGGAATTGCTCTAGGTAACGTTAACCAGGGTGCCTAAGAAGGCCACTTTGGCCGAATCATAAAACGATAACATTATGAATCATAATATGGCGAAGACAGTCCGTGTTTTTCTTTTTTTCGCTGCACTACGTAGGTATAATCAAAGAGATTGGGATTGGATTTGCATTGGATTGATTGGTATTTTAGCACAGACAAAAAAAAATAACTGAAAAATTCTTCACCAATGCGATTTGATACGATTAACTTAAAAGTTAACTGTCCATAATGATTCATAATGTTATCCTTTTATGATTCTGCCAAAGTGGCCTTTTTAGGCCCCCTGATCAAATATTTAACCAGAATATTTTGTTTAAAAAAACCAGAATATTTTGTAAAATTGGCTTGTTTCGTTAAAATTGTTACGAGTACTTTTTTCATGGCGTATTTGAATAACTAGTGACAATGCTGGTAAAATTTACAGAAGAGAACTTTATGCGTATTATCGTATAGTAGCAGAAATATTAAAACTAAGAAGGTGCTTGCTAGGTGATATACTTTTTACCGTCACTTATTATTACTTACTATCGCCAACTTACTTTTTATCGTCAACTTTTACAAACAATATTCCTTGTTGGCCAATCAGTAGGAAGCTCGACTGCTGTGCATCTGTGAACATTCTCATAAACAACCCAGTCTGGACTTGTACTCGGTAAAAGGAAGCTCATCCCTATTAGGACAATAGGACTTACAACATTTCTGCTGTGAATTCAACTCAAAGGCGAGTAAATGTAATAAAAAATCTGAAAACATCGCTAACGACATAACGAGCATTTCCCGCGCCATAATGTTCCAACATGGCGGAATGATTCCCGCCAAATGTATCGGAAAAGCGCATTCTATTGGTTTATGTGAATTGTTTCGGAAGACAAAGTTATCTTCACACATGTTTGTTTTATGAGATCATACGTAAAAGCAAGGCAAGTTTTTTGCGAAGGTTAGACGCAACTATGTAGTCTCTGAAAAACCTCCGTTGCTCTTTTATTTATGAGGAATTATAATCTCATTTTGTAATCAATTCTATTTTCTTGTATTTTACGTTCAAAAGTGCCTTTTACCTACTGGCCTACTTGAAATAGATGATTTGCTTGAGCTTGACTTTGAATTTTTTGTTCCATCGTGCATCGGAAGTCAAATACATAATTCATAAGAACTGTATTATATACATCAAATGTTGTGTCCTACTAATATTATAAATGTGAAAGTTTGTGAAGATGTTAGGATGTCTGTTACTCAATCACGCGCAAACAGTTGAAGAGATTTTGATGAAAATTCTTTTTTTTTTTATTGGCACATAGATAGACCATTTCCTGGATTAACACATAGGATGATATTATAACTAGCTGCGCCCCGCGGTGTCACCCGCGTAAATGTTGATCCAGTGGTTATATCTGGATAAAAAGTAGCCTATATGTTAATCCAGGGTGTCAGCTACCTCCATATAAAATTTTATCAAAATTGGTCCAGCCGTTTGAGGGTGAAGAAGTAACAAACATATAAACACACACACACACGCACTCACAAGCTTTCGCCTGTACAATATTAGTGTGATTATAATTTCCTATTTGTCATCCACCTATTAGTCAATTCAGCAAACGAACGGAGCCATTACTCAACAATAGGAGTACAAAATGCAGCATCCATTGCTCTCAACCACAATATCGGCATTAAACATGCAAAAACATATAAATCTATTTACTGACACATGAATTCGTGTTCACGCTTCAATTACTGGTATAGAATGCGAACCTCCGAATCCCACTGGCCTATCCACACGCCGAATAAATTTGCATGTCAACAGCATTCAGCACAATATAGAAACGTTCCTGAAGCCGAATTTTTTTTCGAAAAGCCTTGTCATCTCAAAAACCATGCACGAAAATAACCAATATTTTTACAAGAAAAATAATGAATGTTATAAACATTATATTGACTCTCGCTCTAACCTCTCACACGTTTGCCCGCGTACCTGTCGACACACCCCACGTGTCGAAGTAGTTGAATGGACGCAGTGAAGTCATTGTTTTCACAATGGCAATAGTTGTGTACACTTGGTGTACCGTTGACGTTTCGAGCACTGTCTAATATGTACACTGGACGCTTGAGAAGAACCGGGAAGGGAAGAAGCCAATACCTAACTTACCTAAGTACTATTAGATATTCTATGCCTATACTCAGAAGTGGATTAAGGCTCCTTCAAGCAGGCGCGACACGCGATAAAATCGCGCGCGACAAGTCGCGCAACGAACGGTGCCTTTGGGTCGCGCGCGATTGCGTCGCGCGTCTCTCCTGAACGGTGCCTTTGTGTCGGGCGCGATTCGCGTCGCGCGTCGCGCCTGTTTTCAGGAGCCTTAAAACGGAGCTGCCAAAGACAATATTATGATGATGGTCCTATAATCCTATAAAAACCACCATATTTATACGTGTAGCAAATCTTAGTTTAATAACCCATTCAACTAAAATATGCTGTCTTCATTAACCGGCACCAATATTCATTAATTAAAATTATCCATTTCAACAGCATTCATCCAACAGTATCCAGATATGCTACAAAATACCTGTGGATTTAGATTTCAATAGAACATCTGCTTGAATCATACTTTATTATAATCTCATTCTGTAATCAATTCAAATCAATTGTTTCTGAATCATACTTGATTCAAGCAGAAAAAAGCAAATGGCTTGATGGAGCAAATGGATCGAAAAAATAGTATTGAATCTTCAAAAAATAGTATTGAATCTTCAATACTACTTTTTCGATCCAGTTGCTCCATCATTACCAGATGCGTTGCAGGAAATGAAAACACCGTTGGTAAGAAGGGAAACACGTTTTTTGTGATAGAAAAACAGATATACACAAGTGATGGGAAAACAAAACATATTGGAATAACATTTTTATGTGTTTCTAATGTTGGGATGGTGTGATTTATTATTTTATGTGCTTAGTTCTGATCATCATCATCATCTGTCTAGCCTTTTCCCAACTATGTTGGGGTCGGCTTTCAGTGTACCGGACGCAGCTGAATACCAGTATTTTACATGGAGTGACTGCCTATCTGACCACCACAATCCAGTTACTGGGTAATACAATACCCCTTGGTAAGACTGGTTGTCAGACTTTCGGGCTTCTGACTACGCGTATTAGTTCTGATCATGTTTTAAAATGTTGGTTTAGAGCTTTCACAAAATAAAATGTACGAAAGTTTTTTCATAAGGATTTGCAGACTCGTTTTGTTTATTATGTTCCAGGGATACATATTGTACAGGTTAACAAGAACATCGACGCGCAACCAGTTACCATGAATAAAGTACATGATTCTGGACTCACTGCGTTGAAATTTTTCGCCGGTTTTCATTTTGTGACATTTTGCCCGCATAGGTGTCACACTATTGTGTGAAACAGTTGATTTTTAGGGTTCCGTACTAAAAACGGAACCCTTATAAGATCACTTCGTTGTCCGTTTGTATGTCCGTCAGGCAAAACCCTTTTTCTCAGGAACACGTAAAGTTGTCAATAAGAAATTAATAAGTACCAAATACTCAGGGTTGCAATCCGTTGAAGAAGTGAAAAAAACAAACTTCTAAGTCAACGCAATGAAAAAATACGGGCTTTTATGTTCCAAAATCAAAACCTATAGGGTACTTCCCGTTGACCTAGAATCATGAAATTTGTGTTAGGAAGCAATGCCATGTAGCCCAAGTAAAGGAAAAAATCTGAAAACCGTTTTGTAGTTACATTTCAAAAAAATAATAATTAAGCTATTTACATACCTACTTTGTACGGAGCCCCTCGGTGCGTGACTCCGACTCGCACTTGTCCGGTGTCTTTTAATTTTAATAACCGAGGGAAATCAGTAGAAGAGTAGTTAGTTACCCATAATACATAGAGGACATAATTATGTTCACCCTACCCCCATTTATTCTCTTCGGGGTGGAATTTCTAAAAACTCTTGCTTAGTGGATACCTACTCTTTCCAAAGAACGCACCCTCCAAATTTCATGGCTACAGTACTAGTGGTTTAGGCTGTGCGTTGATATATCAGTCAGTCAGGACTTTGATATCTATACTAATATTATAAAGCTGAAGAGTTTGTTTGTTTGCTTGGTTGAACGCGCTAATCTCTGGAACTACCAGTCGGATTTGAAAAATTCTTTTTGCATTTAATAGCTCAATTCTTGAGGAAGGCTATAGGTTATTTAACATCACGCTATGACCTTTAGGAGCCGAGCAAAAAGAAAAAAAGCCAGAAAAAAACGCTAAGCAAAAACGAAGTAATAGCGCGAGCAGGCGATGCGATGCGACGGGGTGGCTCGGAGTAACAAGAAATTTCACGCGGAGGAAGTCGCGGGCAGAAGCTAGTACAATATACGTACATACTTAGTACCATTCGTACTTCAGTATGGACGTCCCAACACCCACATCCTTTATTAAACAGAATACGGAACCAATCTAATTGGAATGGACTATATTACACAAGGATAGTTCCAATTTATCACCCATCCTGCAGATAGCCCATCAGATACCACGGTCCCTGCCATTTTCCGCCAATTAATGGCTCCCTAGTGACGGTTCGAATACAAAAAGTACTATCGATATCTTAATGTCATTCGAATTTTAGTTACTGCGTCGGTGGTCGTCCATTTAAATTAGAATTATACCTAAATAAGTTATGGAAACGATGACATTATACAGAAAAAATTAGGTCATCAAAATATGTTTTGTAGGGCTCAGAGGGTTTTTGAGCAAGCATATTCACGGCGATAAGTTGATAGCTGAGTAGGTATGGCATGAGGAAAGAACACCGAAAATATATTTAAAAAGTTTCTGATAGGAGCTTCGTGGTCAGGAGTCAACTTTTCACCCTAAATATGCTTGCTCAAAAACCCTCTGGGCTCCCCTACCAATTCTACGGAATAATGGTAAAACAAAACTGTTCAAAAACTTTACTATAAATTAAATCTATATTTCCGAATTTACGACTCGACAAAGCTTAAGAAAAAATATCCATTAGTCAAGCGGGGATCAAATGACTAGTTGAATTATCATTCCCATTTCTTATCTCAAACTAAATGCAAGACCAGTGAAGGAATTTCAATTTAGGACCAAAGGAATTTCAAGGACTTGGTTTAGTAGCTGTGTGCTACGTCGTAGCATCTGCTACGTGACCGTAGCTGCGTAGCTTTAATTTGACGTGATGTATGGCTACGCTGCCTAGAATGACTGGGGTCAAGAATAATTTAATCTTATTAGATCAGCACAAGCAGTATTTCACGTAAGAACGAATACGAGCAATGGTTAAAAGGTTTGCCTGCTTTTGGAAAGCGGTTCATTACAATTTGATTTATTTTTGTAGAACAAGAAAATTGTAGATAAATAGAAAACATAGAAACAAAGTCACATAAAAATATTACTTGTATAAGTCAACCATGAATAATCCTTAAACATGTTCTGATATGAGATGCATTAGCTAAACGACCTAGAAAACGCAACCAACTTTAATAGAAATTTTGAGCACTTGACGGGTAGGGCCATCTGTAACCAAACTATGGACCCTGGTTGGGCGAAGCAAAGGAAACCTGTTCAAGTGGAGTTCTTAGACAACTCCGCCTTGGAGTGTAAATGTGTTGCTGTTCCACAAACTATGGAACACTTAATATCATGTCCTGCGTGTCATATTGTCTGCACGTTACAGGAACTTGTGGACGCTTGTGATGGCGCCAAACACGTAGCCAAATTCAGGGTCTAATTTATTAAGATTGCCACGGACACGCTAAGAAGGATAGAACTTTTGTGTTTTCCTTTTTCCCAAATGCTAAACAGAAACCAATCACATTCCATATTCCTTTAAACCCGAACTGCGGTGCTATTCTGTAAAAATCTCACCGTGAAAACTTAAGTGAAGTGAGCGTGGAGTGAGCTGTCAATAGTGTCAATTCCTAGCAAAAACAAACTCACTTCACCTAAGTTTTCACGGTGAGATTTTTACAGAATCTACCAGCTGATCCATGATTAAAATCCCAAATACATCTGACCCGCATATTACTGTGAACCCGGTTATTGCCTGGGGATAGCGCGCCATCCAATTCCGGTGGAAACATACGGAAAGATAGTGCCTACCATGCGTATTGTTGTCAACAGGTAAATGGGATGTAGGATTGTACTGAATTGAGATTGAAACAGATAAGTTTCCCCCAATATCCACCATAGATAAATATCAAGTATCCAAGTCTTACCCTTGTTTGACCCTCGATATTTTATTCAAAGCTCGCTACGTCATTAAGAACCCTTTACTTGGGAACCGTTCGGTTACTTGAAACTTTATTGCTCGCCTTGGGGACCTCAAAGGAACCCTTTAACCTGTGAATGGAAATACAGAGGTATGAAATAGATTGGAGGGGCATTAGTGTAAAATTAGACGGACTTTTATTGTGCGTACAATATTTACATATGTTTTGAGTGGTAATACGTGGTAATTTCTTTTTTGTATATTTTTGGAGGTAGTTTTCTTTTTAAGAATTTTGCCTTGGAGGTTCTACTCTCGATCAACAAAGAATCTTAGATAATTTTAAGGACTAGCTGTGCCCGCGGGTTCGCTCATGTAACTGTATACTATTGGCATTATAAGGCTAAGTGCATATGACTGCGTGGCACCGAGCGGAACTATTAACCGCGCGGTACAAGATCTAGACACGCGGCAGCGTGTCAAGCCAAGTTCAAGCAAAGGAACTGGCTAGCCAGCGCCGAGTGTAATATCACACGAACCACTTGGTGCCACTTTTGACCCTTCTATAACTCAAAACCTCTTTAACGTAAACACATAAAACTACGTGTGTTTAATTATATCCATAAGGACATGTAGAAGCCTAAATTTCATGAAGCTAGCTCAAACGGTTATAAAGATATGAAGGTCAAAAAGTCGTAAATTTTAGCACTCACTGACTGACAGACATATAGTACCTAAATCTAATCTACTTCCAGATGACCTAGAAGGATAAAATTTGGAATCCAGCCGGTCGGTTTTTATCAGAATTAAAATGTTGAATAACTTTATAAAATGACTGATGTAATGAAAACTGGCCAAGTAAAATCCAATCTACTTGAAGATCTCACATTTATTTTGAAATAACAGCAATTGTTATAGGTATCCAATAAAGCAAAGAAATAGAGTTTAATACTTGTTCATAATGTTATTTTGTTCCTACAAATACATATTTCGATTTTGCATAGAACTTGGCACTCATTTAGATCTCCATTCTTTTTGCGGCGAAGCCCACAGCCAAACATAATTTTTGTATTGAACTTGGCTCTCCTTTTTTACATTTATGTTTTTGGTGGTATCGGTTTTATCGGTTTAATCCAGTTTCTTGGTAATTCGATACCCCTTGGTAAGACTGGTTGTCACACTTTCGGGCTTCTGACGACCCGTAACGACTGTCAAACTTCCACGAATAAAAACCGAAACCAACGGCTTAACGTGCTTTCCGAAGCACGGATAGGTCTTGGTGGTCACCCATCCACGGACCAACCGCGGCAAGCGTAGCTTAACCTGATCGATCGACCCGTGCGGCTGTTATTACTTAACCACAAGCACCTCTCTATTAAGTTCGGCCACACTGAGGCGAATCTCTATAAAAGAAGATCTATTCATGCTGTGCTTTTCTGTTAGTAACGAAGCGCCTAGACTTAGTTTGCAATGTTCAAATTGTAAAGTATAACAACGGTGTATTCGTTGTTCAAAAACCTAATATTTTTTACAAAAATATTTAAAAATGTATTTAATAAGTAAGAAAATAAATAAACAAAAAAAAACAGAGAAGTGAAAACAAAACAGAAACAGAATACTTTGCCATCACTCTCTGACATATCGGATATACATTAAAACCGAGGACAGCCGAACACATCCGAAGCGGGTATTTTTTTAATCGTCTTAAAAACAAAACACGTGCGGTGTCGCTTACGGTAACAGCGGAGCGAGTTCAATAGAATAGAATAGAATAGAATACTCTTTATTATGTACACCATATAAATTACAGACATAAATATAGAAACAATCAATCAATGGTTCAATGGTTCAATGGTTATTTCCTGTCTCAAAAAATGCCCAACGCGCTTAAAAACGTTTTTATTTAAAAAATACATCAACTATTGAAAAAAAATGCTGTAAAGTTTCACTTCACCTAGGTTTTCGCGATGAGTTAGTTGACACGATCGGCGCGAGCGGATTCGCTTCAGTTTGTCAGAGTCTTCAAGCCATTTCATTTGTCACGATTCCGTTCCTTCGCCTCAAGCTTTCATTTCTATTGTTTAAACAGTGTTTGAGACGCTTTCCACTACGTTTCGGGTTTAATTTTCAATTTTTTTTTCTTCTTTTAATTTTTCGTCTCTGAGTGGTGACTAATGTCGCACCTGTTTGACGGAGCCTTTATGAATAAAACACTGAAATATTATTAATATTCAGTTTCTTAGTAACATTTTAATATTCAGTTTCTTAGTAAGAGTTCAAAAGGAAACTATGTACCACACAAGGGTGTGTGTGTTGTGTGTGTGTATGTGTGGTTTTGGCACAGACATATTTCTACCCGCTTGCAAAATTCTTCTTCACCGTATGGGTTTTTTTTTTATATTTCGTACTAAGTGATAGAAGGGCAGTGAATTACTTACCCCACAGGAGAATCTGCTATCGATTGTTAATTTTTCAACAATGGATGTCGCAAATACCACACTATAATCTGTGACACTTAGACGACGTCGAGAAACACATCTATATTTTAAAAACATACAAAAACTGAAGTCGTTTTTAGTTGCTGTTTATATTTGCAATCGTAGTGAAAGGATTAGCCAATTCACAGAAATCGATTGCCTACGGTGCGCCTGACGTAACAAAAGGTCGGATGGTACAGACGCCAGCACATCAAGCTACCCGAAACTGTTAAATTTTCCCAATCAACTTTGAACCTTATGGCTTAGCGATAAATTTGATAATCTATTAAAGAAATTTGACAGATTGTAGTAGCTTGATGTGCTGGCGTCTGTACGTCACTCGGGGAGGCTCCTTTCATGCACCCACTGACTGGCATCGCACCTCCAGAAATTCATAAGACATCATTCAGCCGCATCGAGGGTGTCGTACGCCACTCAATGCACAATTTTAATTCAGTGACACAGAGGCTTAAAAACCGCAAAAATTTTCCTTGGGTGCGTGAGTCCAGCCGAAGCAACCCCTCAACGGAATGATCTGACCTTTGAAAAGAACAACTTAAACCTCCCGATCTCTTTATTAAACCATCAGAGGGTCTCTCATCGGGGCATAAATTACCGTGGCCACTTGGAAAACCTTAAATAGACTTCGTACCCAAGTAAACCGCAGCAAGGACAACCACCACAAGTGGGGCTTCATGGAAGGCTCTGACCTCCGGTGTGTATGTGGTGTCAATGGATCACCTCCCATCTTGCATCGTATGCCCTGCGACCTGCACACGTGAGGACCACAATGGCTGCATCAGCGAACGCTATCCGCGTTGCTGAATTTTGGGCCAAACAAATTTAAAACAAAAATCTATATTTTTGCCATTAACACGCTAAGAAGAAGAAGTTACTGCTTATGTGACCGCATTCTTCTTATAAACTCCGCCACAGATTTAGACGCGATTTCCACCATCTTTTAGAGAATTTATTCCGGAAGGTACTATTATAATATTTAACTCACATATTAAAGCAATCTCAATGTTTTGAACGCGGGTAGTTGATTAATGAAAACCAAACTGAAAAGGCAATACTATCTACTCGTCTACCCGGGATTCCCGACCATCAATCAGCTTCCAATGAAAAATCATCCAGTTACTGTGAATCTCAAAGATCAGCCAATTAGCAAAATGGCTAGCTTGTATTCAGGCATAGTTAATTGGTCAATTAGTTATTGAACTGTACCAATTAATAAGAAACATGGAGGCTATTTGCGTGTTGAATGGTTTCATTGGCAAGCACTATTTAGTATTCTATTGTAATCGAGATAAATTGGAATCATTACTCATACCTGCTCATCTATTCTGGAAACATCTCACCGTGAAAACTTAGCTGCAGTGAGCTGTGAAATGACAGCTCACATCAAGCTCCCTTCACCTGTTTTCGACGTGAGATTTTTACAAAATGGAATAGGTCAACTGGTTGTGGCGCACTAATCTAATAATCGCTTTAACCCTTCAGGCGCTGCTATCATATTTTTTTTCTAAATATGTCGATCTGAGAGAGCTGAAAACGCTGAAATGATAAAGATTTTTTTTTTATTAATTTTAGGAAAACTTACAGCTGATAGGTACATTTTAATATCTAGTACAATGTGTAAGCGATGGCCAATTACAAGCTTCCACTAATGATTGCCAACAATAACTATAGGATAGCAATCATAACCATTTTCCATCAGTTTATTGCAAGCTATAATGCTAATAGTCCTTCATATGGGATTTTATAAAATTCAAGACGATTTTGCCGAAGAGCTTAACATGATATTAAATTAATACGAGGGAGTTACATGCTACGCTACGAGGGCTATGCTTGGAATTTATCTACGTGATCGAATCAAAAATGAAGAGATCCGTAGGAGAACCAAGGTAACCGGCATAGCCCGAAGAATTTCCAAACTTAAGCGGCATTGGGCAGGCCACATTGCTCGCAAAACAGATGGCCGATGGGGCTGAAAGGTTGTGGAGTGGCGACCGCGTACCGGAAGACGTAGCGTTGGAAAGTCTTCCACAAGGTGGTCCGACGACCTTGTGAAGGCCGCAGAAACCCGTTGGATGCGAGAAGCAGAGAACCGGTCGAAGTGGAGGTGCTTGGAGGAGGCCTTTGTCCAGCAGTGGTCGTCTTTCGGCTGAATCGATGACATGCTACTAACAATAATTATTAGATTACAACGCATTAACGTTAATTATTAACAACAACAACAACTAATCGCATTTAGTGTTAATAGTGTGAAGGCGGAAATTATAATCTCCCCTAATGCTCCTAAGCGCCTAAGATACTTGTCCTGTATAATCAATTAACGCTACCCGAATTAGACCATTAGGATACCTCTCCTAAGTTGCCTCTCGACACCCAATTTCCGGCATTCTTGATCTTACAATATTTTATAAGTAGTGGTTCACCAGACGCCCAGTCATCTGACACTTTACTTTCGGAAGGAAAGTTCACAGGAAATTTTGCCAAAGCTGCGTAGCGTCTAGTTACAAATAGTAAGGTTACAAAAAAACATTGTTATGTAGCTTTACATTGCTTCAACACCCCTTTTGCGACTCTCGAAAAAACACTTTTTTATCACATCTATTAAAAAAGAGCTGGTGTATTCTTCGTAAACAGGGACTAAATAGCTCTATAAGAGTGATTAGAATTTCAAATGTGGACATTGTTAGTAAAAGTTCCAATCACCAAAGTGATCAATCACGAACATTGTATGAACAAGTGTATTTTTCGTTATTAATTTTATTTTAAGTATTCGTCATAGTGTCACTTTTATTTCGATGTGTTTACTTTTTGTTTCTTTATCGGCACCTTGTTTTATAATCATGTGGGTAATTTGGTTATTATCTAACATTGTACTTTTGTGTGTTGTGCTGTCTTCTTGTATGTGCCAAATAAACGGTTTATCTATCTATCTATCTATCTAAGTAACAGGCTGTATAATAAAGTAAACGCGCGACACAAATAAAAAAAAAAGTTTGTGAAAAAATAAAAAAACGCGCATTCTGCCTTCGTTCGTAATTGTTTACTCAAATTAGGATTTTACTTAGTTTTATAAAAAATTAGTATGTTTTCCTCAAGTAATTGTATGTAAATAAATAAACGTACTATTTGTTTAGAAAACTAACGTTTTATCTGTAACGCCTACTCAATTTTAGTTCGCAATTGTGCACAATCACGTCTTACCGCATGAATGCTTAGCTGTTAGAATTTATTTTTTAAATACGTACGCTTAGTACGATATTTTTCTTTTTTTGCCTTCTTCCTGTTGTCTTTGCACGGAATACATCTCCCCCTTTCTAACCATATCATCTTTCACGCAGTCCATCCATCGTTTCTTTGGTCTTCCCCTACTCGTATAACGGTATAACCATCCAAATTCACACTCAAAACTTTCCTAACGACATTTTCCGCATTCCTCTGCATCACATGCCCATACCATGACAACCGTTTTCTACACAGCTTTTCAATCAACTGTTAGGGTTCGTGAATTTTGATGTTGCTAATCAATCTTTTTAATCAATATTCATATTAATAGAGCTTCCATTTTAATAGGTATTTTACACTGGCAACTTTCCCCTTTTAATATATTCATGCTCGTTCTGTGATGGGTTGACGCAAAAATGGATTGGTTCCCAATCAGAGAACTCGCTTCTTCCCGCTAAAAGTTGGAGGGAATAACTTGGGTGATCGGCACGCTTCGCCGGTTGCGCGGGTTTTTTGGAATTTTTTTTTGGGTTCGACGCGATAATTTGTGAGAGTTGAAAAGTACCTAGAAGCATTGATTTTTGTATGTGCAGTTGTGAAATATAAGTCGGTTACGCATAATCATCATATTTATTTTACTACGTCCCGTTCCTGTTGGTGTTCCCCACACAATGGTGTCAGACTTCCTCTTATACTTACACTCATTTCTTATTCTATTGATTCGCGTAACACCCCACAACGAAGTTAAAACACGATTATTTCGTAAATAATAATTATTGCAAACTGAATATTAAAACACCTAAAACTTCATTTACCTTAATCGCACTTGTAAATAACAAAGCTTACCTTGTCAGCAATTATACATAATGACCCGAAATTCCCACCTTACCGCTACATAAAAGGGCACTCGTTAAAATGTTTTTAAAATTAATCCTCGCCGTAACCCTGGGGCCACAGGGCATTCTACGAAACGACCCATTACGTCCCTGACCATTTCGCTACAAAAGTTTCATTTACTAGCTTTTTGTGAAACTGTTTTTAGTTTTGCCGGCAAAACTGCTATTTGAATTGACTTTAATCCTACTAATAATATTATTAATGTGAAAATTTGTGAAGATGTTTGGATGTTTATTACTCAATCACACGAAAACCGTTGAACAGATTTGGATGAAAATTGGCACATAGATAGACCTTTTTTTAGGGGCTTGTATCTAAGTTATGACAGCCGCACTGGTCGATTGATCAGGTTAAGCGACGCTTGCCGCGGTTAGTCCGTGGATGGGTGACCATCTTTACATATCAAGACTTCTCCGTGCCTCGGAAAGCACGTTAAGCCGTTGGTCCCGGCTGTCATTCGTGAATCTTTGACAGTCGTTACGGGTCGTCAGAAGCCCGAAAGTCTGACAACAAGCCTTACGAAGGGGTATCGTATTATCTAGTAATTGGGTTGTGGAGGTCAGATAGGCAGTCGCTCCATGTAAATATTGGTATTCTGCTGCATCCGGTAAAATCCGGTTAGACTGGAAGCCGACCCTAACATAGTTTGGAAAAGGCTAGGCTGATGATTTTGAGGTATACTATAAAAGGTAGTATAGTATATAAAGTATACTATAAAAATAAAAGGTATACTATGTGTTAATCCAGGAAATGGTCTATCCATTTCCTGGATTAACACATAGTATACCTTTTATCCCAATATTCCCACGGGATTGAAACTTAAGGCTCCTACACACAGGCGCGACGCGACACGCGACACAAAGGCACTGCAAGTCGCGCAACGAGCTGTGCCTTTGTAACGCGTGTCGCGTCGCGCCTGTGTGTACGAGCCTTTACGCGGGTGAAACTGCGCTGCTAGTTTTGTTATAAAAATGAAAACAGATTTTACATAAGGGACGTGACCAGGAATTGAATTGGACCTGTCTTTTTTTAGTAAAATGTTTTCGTTACACTTAATATGAAATACCCAAGTAGTTAGTACATGCCTTTAGGCAATTTAGAAACCGTTAGGTATTCATAGAAAACTTTGTGGCTTCTTTTCCAATCAAGATTTGTATTTTACATCAAAATTACATTCGTAGAACGTAGGTTGATTTTAAAAATAAGAATCCGAAGCGGTAATTACGTAAACAATTTTAGAACTTGTATCGTTTAACGTTAATACTACCGTACTCCGTTATACTTTTTCCGTTTTTTTTTCGATTTTTTTTTTCTCCGTTTTGCTTTTTGTTTTTTTTCTTTTTCTTTCTTTAATTAATACCTTAACCTTTTGACCGCCACACGTCAAAAAATCAAAAACGTGCCCTCGGCGTCAATGTCTGTCATGTAGTTGACCCGTGGCGTGCTGCAGTGCGATTCTGTAACCATCTCACCGTGAAAATTTAGGTGAAGTGAGCATGGCGTGAGCTGTCAATAGTGTCAATTCCTAGCAAAAACAAACTCACATCACCTAAGTTTTCACGGTGAGATTTTTACAGAATCGGCCGGCTGGGCACATTTTGGTTTGTCATCTATACATGACTGTGGCGGTCAAAAGGTTAAACGGCTTCCTACATCAATTTTAAACACACGTCAAACTTTAAATTTTATAAAACAATTTTACATTTTTATATCGTTTAACATAAAATGGTTTGAGGTGGCGAGGGAAAGGAGAAAGGACTTGGGGGGGCTCTAAACAGAAAAGGTTGTCTCAAACCCTAACTCAAAGCATTTATTTCAATTAAACCTTGTACAGGCACTTTTGAATTGTCAAAATTAAAATAGTCCGTCAGTTAGTCAGAAAGTTGAAGCTAGTTGCCCATTCCAAAACGTAGATCTCTATGGAAAAGAACGGGCAAGAAACTCCATGGACACTTTTAAATCAAGATATTACAAATCATGGGTACATTATTATTGTTGCTTCTATATGTGTGAACAATGTAAAAAAAAAACACAAATGAAGAAAAATTTCAAAATACAAGATTAAAAATAAGCCTTGGCAGTTAAGAGATGACGTTACGCATCTCCGCTCGTCGGGGGACGACACGGAGTACGTGGGACTCCCTGCCAAGGTGGCAGTATACCCACTAAAACTCAGCGGTGTTCCCTCGTCGCCTCGTCATGGGAATCCGGATCAGCCTTTGCGTCCACAACCCCCCCGGCGCATGCCCGCCTAAGTGGCGGGCCCCGCATGTCCCCCCGGCTGGGGGGCTACGGGAATGGCCGGGAACACCTGGCCATTCCCGTCCGGCACTGGTGGAAGCCTGTGCAATACAGGCGAGGGTGCCCCCGCACCCGTCGCCTGCTGGCTTCCACCTGGGAGGAGTCGGAGGTGACTGTCATACTGACGTCGTCTTCGACCCCTCCTCCGCCTTCGGAGCGGCGGCGCGAGAGGGTCTTCCTCCCGCGCGCGCTCCGCCGCCTGCTTCTGGGACATGACGTGTTCGCAGAAGGAGTTAAGAGATGACCTGTCTCAACCGACGGCGCCCGTGTCTGCACCGTCCCCCATACTAGTAATCACTGTATTACTGTCCTCCTCTTCCTTGACAACTAATATTATTACATCCTTAATCACTTATTTGCACTAGATCCATACATACTAATATTACTTATAATATTATAAATGCGAATGGGTGTCTGTCTGTCTATTACCTCTTCACGCTTAAACCGCTGAACCGATTTAAATTTTGGTATAGAGATAGTTTGAATCCCGAGATAGGACATAGGATAGTTTTTATCCCGATATACCCACGGGATCAAACCTTACGCGGGTGCAACCGCGGGCCGCTGCTAGTGAGCCTATAATAGTCCCACTGCTGGGACACAGACCTCTTCTCTTCGAGAGGGAGCGGGCCGTAATCTACCGCGCCAGTACGGGTTGGTAGATTTCACATGACTTCAAATTTTTGGTCCTAGGACATGCCGGTTTCCTCACGGTGTTTTCCTTCACCATTTTGACAGCAGTGGTGATGAGACTATTTACTCAAAGCAAAACGCCTGCCTGGGTTCAAACCCACGGCATACACTGTTACCACTGGGCCACCACTGCATAATACCTAACATTAAATGATATCACACCACTTTTTTTCCCGCTCTGAGTGGAGCGGAAGGGAGTGTCAGACTCTTACCCACCCGTGTTCCTTCCTTAGCCCTTTATGTTCCGGGCCAGCGGTAACCCTTTCGGACAATCCCGCTGACCCGGCAGGCTTCGGCCCTGACGGGCCCCTTCGGAATATCACACCACTCAAGTAATAAAAAGAAAACAAAGCCATCGCCTATTCCGTTCGAAATTCAACTTCAATTATCAAATTGTTTCTGTACATTTTGTTTTTTAAACAATTCCATACTCAAATGCCATCTCATAAAATGAAATGTCAGGCAACGGAACGTTATTTGAGAAAAATAAAAATAACCAAGATCTTCAAGAGTTTCAGACATCATAATTTGCGAACTGAATAATACATGATCGTGAAAAATGACTAGCATAAGTCGCTATACCAAGTACTAATTGTGTATGCATAAGGAGTCCCGACTACCTATTACTGGAGCCCGGGATCGCGGTGCCTTATTTTCTTGCTGAAGTGACATCCTGATGGATCTTATTAGGTTTTATTTTGTATTTTCTTACTTTATTACAGAATGTGGACGAAGCTCACTGAATTCTTATAAGGATGCTTAGAATTAAATGTTTTTGTAGGGCGACGTGTTTGCCGTCGGAATTATGAAAGATTTTTGAAGTGAAAACTTCTTTAGCGGCGCTGTGTACTTTTTTTGGAATGGGTAAAAACTTCTAAATTCGCGTCAGGTCACGTGACCCTGATCGTAAGATTCGTAAGACGTAAAACGAAAGACGCGCGTTGTTGAGGACAGCGCCATCTATGCACATCGGGAAGAACTACGAGGGCCTCGCGTACTAACTACGTAGTTCATCCAACAACGACGAGATGGCGCTGAACCACGGATATATAACTGACGACGAGCTCCATGGGCTTGCTTCTCTTACCACTGCCGCGACCAACACCACGAACTGAAGTCTATCCTGTGTGCTTATTTGTAAATCTGAATAAATTCCTTTCACGAGAAGAATAAACCAGTCACTTTGATCATCATACCTGATTTGCAAAAAACCCTATAAAATAAGGAACACACCTTAACACGCGTGTTTTGTTTATAAGACGATTCACAAAATACACTCGTAATTGTTCAAGTTTTCACTTCTGTCGGCACTACCGGAGTGCCAGTTTTTTTTTTTTATTTCATTCATAGATTAAATAATTATATATTTCATATTTCACTACGAACTTTTTGCTTCCTTTTTTTACGTAAATAATCAAAATTAAAGTCTTTTCGTAGTATACTGTTTTATATCATCCGACTCTCCGACCAATAACTCTGTAATAAATAAACAATAATATCATTTGTTTTAAAAACTTACATTACAGAGGCATTGAACAACAAATAAACACCCAAAGGCATTGTTTTCTCAATTTCTTCATACAAATGCTACTATTATTTTAAATTCGATTTACCTAAACGTAAATACGTAAAGATTGTGAAATTAAATTGTATTTACCGCCGCTCAATATAGTTAGATTCAGAAATACCGAAGAAACTGAAACAAGATTGGATTCACTGTAATTCTAGGATCTAGAATAATATCACATAGAAATTCTGGGTTAGATTTTCTTGTATAAAATCTCTGTCCACAAATCTGGCTTTGTATTTCCAAAGCAGATACGTAAAGTAATGGAATCTTTCGGTAAAACTAAACGGAATAGTAAATTGGACCAATGCTCAGCCAGGCGTAGATTATTAGCTGTGATTTTTTCGCGTTTAGTTCTTGCAAATTACGTTGAATACACGGATATTCATGGCTGAATAGAATAGAATACTCTTTATTGCGTGTATGCGTACGTGTGTGTGTGTGTTGTGTGTGTGTTGTGTGTCTTTATTGTGTGCGTGTGTGTATTCTTTATTGTGTTGTGTGTCTCTCTTTATTGTTTCTTTGTTTTTGTGTGTGTGTGTGTGTTTGGTTTGTTTTTGTGTGTGTGTGTTGTGTGTCTTTTTTTTGTGTTGTGTTGTGATTATTGTGTTTTTATTGTGTTTGTGTCTTTGTTAAGTATAGTTAACTTCTTTTTTAAAAACCCAGGACGCATAACATACCATCACGCCATGTTTCCTTGAAGAGTTGGAAAGAGAGAGAGTTACCTATAGTACACCCACATTCCGCCAGCTATTTTTAAGTCCCATGAAACAGGGGGGCGAACTTATTGCCATCAACCGGGCCCAAATCAAGACTCCGGGCTGCTACTGAGAAATTCCAGATAGAAAAACCCAATAACACTTTGCTTGACCAGGGAATCAAACCCAAGACCTCATACTCAGCAGTAGCGCTCGTGCCCACTGGACCAACGAGGCAGTCGAAGGACGCATCTTCCGAAAAAAAAAGGGTTCTTTACGATTTGAATTTGACTAATGGCATTCCATTAGTCAAATTCAAATCGTAAAGAACGCATTAGGGCGTGCCCACACATCATATTCCATCTTACAACCTTAAATGCGCTCTTATTTATATGAGTTATACCCCTCTGCGCTCCGCAATAACGCAGTTTTCCCCCCCTATTTGTCAAAGTAAACTGCATTCAAATGGCTTGAAACAATATTATGAACATAACCCGCAGGTAAAGTAGAATGTAATGCGTTTAGGTACCTTTTCAGTTACTTCATTATCATAATATTGTAGATATCTTCAAAAGAATTTTCAATGTCTAAGTAATAACAGCGGCACGGGTCGATCGATCAGGTTAAGCTACGCTTGCCGTAAGTGCGTGGATGGGTGACCATCTTAACATATCAAGACTCCTCCGTGGCTCGGATAGCACGTTAAGCCGTTGATCCCGGCTGTCATTCGTGGATCTTTGGCAATCGTTACGTCAGAAGCCCGAAAGTCTGACCACTAGTATTACCAAGGGGTATCGTATTAATCCGTAAATGGGTTGTGAAGGTCAGAAGGCAGTCGATTAATTTAAAATACTAGTACTCAGCTGCATTCGGTCAGACTGGAAGCCGGCCCTAACATAGTTGGCAAATGGCTAGACAGATGATGATGAGTCAGTCAGTGATTTTCAAAAGAATTTACTCTAACCTACATGAATACTTTAACGCCTCATTTTCACAGACACAAAAGGCAAGCATCTACTCACAGCAAACAAAACAGATGCACTCCATTTCCCTTTCATAAAGATAATAAACGCAATTGTGTTTATATTCAAAATATAATTATAGGGGTTCTCCGCCTAAGTTAGCTGTTTGGTTAAGTTCTTACAAGTTTGTGTGCGTATATTGTAACCGCAGCCTTGAAAGGGTGAGGCGACACTTGCTAACTAAGCCGAACTGCCATCTATCAATGACATAACGTTACACTTTACAAGAGGTTTACCATATGTGTACCCCGCTTAAGGATTGAAAAGTTTTAGCATGTAGAGCAGTGGTGCGACCCTAGACTTACGGCAAAAAATTTTACGTTCAAACTTTTTGCTGAGCTAAATATCTGTCATCTTTTATTCACGCTTCCCGCCAAAAGTTTGACAGCTGTCATAATGAATTAATGTGCTTTATTGTTTCATAGTCGAAATCACAAAAATAGCGTAAGATTATTATTTCAATATTTTACACACACATTTCACTGTTAGAAATCTATTCACTATGGAAGGCTAGCATTTCTACGCAGCTTGTCGATTCTGTAAAAATCTCACCGTGAATACTTGCGTGGAGTGAGCTGTCAGTGTCATCCTACTGATGCTAGGGATTGACCAAGCAAACATTTACAATCATAAAAAAGATATTAATAATATTTTTTAATGCTAATCCTATTGATATTTTTATATAATTCAAAGCTAGTATTTTAGTGGTCAAAACATTAATATTTTGTGGGGTTTTACTTACAATAAAATAGCAAAACAGAAGCGGAATCTCAACCTTGTTTTTTTTTCTTTTTTCCCTAGACTAGTAAGTCCTTATATAGCCAGACAGCGCCAGCGCCTAACGCGCTTGCGCGGCGTGAAATATGGCTCATTCCGAATTAAGTCATCATCGCTCACATGAATAATTTGCTTTCCGATTTAGATAAATCACCACTATGGCAGCTGAGCTGAGAGTCAGTAATATACCTATTCACTTGAATAGTTACTCATGGTTGGATAATAGTATTTATTTGTGTATACACCACGAATTTCTTCTTCTTTGGTAAGGTGGCGACTGTAGCCAGAAGCACAATTTCGAAAATGCCACGTTAGTTTAAAGATCGGTGATAATTATTAATTTAGGGCATGGTCGGTAGTCGGCGTTATCGCAAGATGGCACATGCCATGACTTCATATATGTCGATTCACGGGACATCGTTATCGCGTTCACGTTAATTCAGAAAAGGGCCCTAATTCACTATGACCACTTAATGATTCATTACTTCGAAACCACGTCAATTCCTTAATAACCTAATCACTACATCTGCTATTAACGTATTCTCTATGACACAATGACCGAAACCGGTTTGAACTGTCAAAATACCACGCTTGACAACCGTACGGCGTGGTAAGATTATGCGGGGAATAATAGATAAATACCATACAGCAGAATTGGGGTCAAGGTGTAAGCACGCTGTAGTCGACTACAGTGCAATTCGGAATGTACCATATATCACTCCACTCGAATCTCGTAACCATGGCAACACCACCTCGGCGTCAACACCTCCACCAGCCGCGTTTTGATTGGCGAATACCTCGTCTTTTTCTACTTTAGAGTTACACATTTTGAAAATCGCTCAACGAAAACTTTGTTTAATCTGCCCCTTGGCAGACTCTAAGGCAGGGTCGCCATGAAATGTATGGGGTTCAAGGGTCGTTAGAATTAGACAACCAGCTTGATAGAATGTACTTTAATGAATATCTAGTGAATTTATGTTACAATGCGCATTGATGTAAACTGCTTACTTATATTCTAAAGAAGTGTACCTACTTACTACGTTATGCACTATTAGGGGTCCCTAATAGTGCATAACGTAGTAAGTGTGTGGTCATACATACACTTCAGGGTTGACACCAACCACTTCTTCATTTAAGGGTTACTAGAGGTGCAGTGCAAACACGGGCGCGCGATGAGCGATAAAATATTTGCACTTATTTGACGTTGGTATTGCATTTTCCTAATGTTCTTATACATGACGCCTTACAAGTTAAATATGTAAAAACAAATCTCTAATGTGAAAATGAGTGACTAACGCGCAAGCGCGGCGTGATCTTATCACTTCACCTTCACTCCACCCGATTCACGACATTAAATGTCGTGAATCGGGTGAAGTGAAGGTGAAGTGATCACGCAATCTGCAATGTGATAATGACAGTGATTAACGCGCAAGCGCGGCGTGATCTTATCACTTCACCTTCACTTCACCCGATTTACGACATTTAGTGTCGTGAATCGGGTGAAGTGATCACGCCACACAAACTACGTGGGATTACATTCTATGGTCCGTCAGCTAGGCATCCGTTAGCACTCGATGACTTGACACACTCGGTTATCTCTTCTAATTATAGATTAGATAATAGATTTGGGTTAATAACAACGCTGAAGATCGTCGCAGTCTTTACTAGACTCGATCTACAATTGCTCATAATAACCAAACAATGTCGATGCGTATTTTCATCAGTCTAGCTGTCATAAACGTGAATGTTTTAATTTTATTTACTGTTTGTGCGTGACGCGCTCGCGCCTCAGTCTATATAAGGACTTACTAGACTAGGGAAAAAAGAAAAAAAAAAACAGGATTAAGATTCTGACTGCGCTTCTGTTTTGCTATTTTATTGTGAGTAAAACCCCACAAAATATTAATGTTTTGACCACTAAAATACTAGCTTTGAATTATATAAAAATATCAATAGGATTAGGCTAAAAAAATATTATTAAAATCTCGATTATGATTGTAAATGTATGCTTGGTCAATCCCTAGTATCTGGTAAGATGACACTGACAGTTAACTCCACGCTCACTTCACCTAAGTTTTCACGGTGAGATGGTTACAGAATCGCACTGCAGATATTGACTTTGTGCTAAAAGATTGTGGGTGTTAGTTTAGTACTAAGTCACAGCAGGTGAACCAAATTGAGAGTGCACTTTTTCAAATCTGTCTATTCCAGTACTTTTGCACAGACTAAGTTATTGCAGTTTTGCTAGCCAATGTTACCAGCGTCGCCTCTTGTTCTATAAAATTTATTGGGTTTTAAACTAGTTTCGACACTGATAAATTCTGCGGATTTAGGGAAAAAATAAGCTGAGGAAAATAGTTTTAACGGCACACATCACTTTGTAGAAGCTTACTGCTAGAAATGGGTAAACCATAATTGGCACTTTTACGAATTCCAACTTTAAATGGTATATTTATTAACAAAGCGAAATGTACACGTACAGTTATCAGCAAAGGTTTATTAACATTTCAATTTCTTTAACTGAATATTTAATTAAAATCGAATCGAATCGTAAAATTAAAATAATATTAACTCTTAGTTATAAGGTAATACTACTCAGATATAAAATGCTGAAAAACAATTAAGAATCGACTTATTTTGTATTGTATATATTGTTAGCTGGCTTGTCCCTAATCGTACCTACTAGCATTTTTATTATACACAAATGATTTAAATATAAAATCGTTATTCACTTTTCGGCTGAATTCGAACTATTCATACTAAGAATATGATGATCTTTGAACGGCACTGCGTATATTGAAAGCCCTACAATAACTTGATACAATTCAAGCATGTGACAGATGGTGCGACAAGATAAAATTCGTAGTGCCAGATTCTGAATAAAGAGAAAAAAGTGAAACCTTTTTTAATACTTACAAATTATTACTACCTTCAGAAGAGGGGGCTTCTGGCTAACGAATACCAGCCGCATGGGTGGATCGATCAGGTAAATCTTGCCGCGGTTGGTCCGTGAATATAGAACTACATAGATTCTATTCAGAATGAAAAATAATCATGATTAATATACGATAAATAAGAGAAGTTATATCCGTCAGCTCGTAGAAAAAATCCTTGCTAGTATATTATCATTAATTAACATGATAATTACAAAACAACCATTACACAAGCCCACGGAAACCTAACAAAACACTTCGTATTTGTATAAACGAATGAAATAGTAACTATTACAGTAATAATTAAAATAATAGCCCAGTTAACTAGGTACAGATGCCAGCACATCAAGCTACTACTATCTGTCAAATTTCTTTATTAGATTTTCAACTTTATGGCTAAAACATATGGTTCAAAGTTGATTGGGAAAATTTGACAGTTTCGGGTAGCTCGATGTGCTGGCATCTGTACATGAGAAATAATATGGTGGCGATTTTAACCAGTTTTCGGTGCAATATCTATTATCGTTAACGAAAAACAATCGAGTGATTAAAACAAACAGTTTTGAAATTAATTTTCACAGCGGTCGTGCCAATTTCAGATGGTAGTTGCTGAATTATTTAACGAAACGAGCGGGGTGTACTTTGTGGTTTAAATGATAGCTGAATACAAAACGAGGTTCGAGTACTTATGATGAAGATGTACTTACTTATGTACTTATGGCTTTGTAGATGTCACGACTACAAATTATTACCTGAATAAAAACACACTGAGTGAAGTCAGCAGTTCTAGATGAATAAGGAGCGGTAGATATAGAAGATAAAGAGCTAACAGTTTTCTTTCTCAAATTCTCTACCTGTTGTAGTTGATTCAAAAATATTTGCTGTAGACTGAAAGTTACAGGCAATAAATAATACCTACGAATAGATACTACAGATGTATGGTTACGACACCAATGTCTTCGTTTTCACTAACGCTATAGTGACACTTTTTTTTACAGGATGGGAAGTCATCAAATGACCCCTCCCGCTCTGGGTGGAGCGGAAGGGAGTGTGACACCTTATAGAGGTATGAGAAACAGGGTATAAAGTTCACTCACTCTTCCTCCATATAAAAGTGTTGTGTCTGGTGAGCAACTGCCCGACGACTGCTATCGGGATATTGTATAATATATCCTAGTCGCGCGGTAAACTTTGCTTGTGCGATGCAGGATTTGTGTAACGTCTGGTATTTGATGCGTAGTTGATATAGATATACCTAGATATAGCAAGAGCAACAACTTCGCGTGCCAAAAATCGCACCAGCTTACGTACAAAAATCGTAAGCCGCCACTTTCGCGATCGGTCCTGTGTACTGCTGCTGGCTGGGTTATGACTCCTGACGCTAGGCCCCGGGAGTGGACAAGACGGGTGCCGCACGCGACGGTGTCTTAGTGCGATTTTCCCATCACTAAATAGTTCTTGTGACGTCATAGTAGGTAGTCTAAAAATAGCACGCTCGGTTTTCATACAGATCCTGATACTTGCGTTATCTAGGTCTAAATCTGTGGTAGTCCGCATGTGGCGTTGTAGATGTCACGACTACCTAAATGATTGCCTGAATAAAATCACAATGTTGGATTTCCAACGATCGGTTCAACACCTAGAGTTGAAAATTCAACAATAATGTTTAGGTGTTCATTTAAGTGTTTCCTAGTGAGAGTGAACACTAGCCGCGTATGCTTGACAAACTGGCAGTCGACTATGAGACACCTAATATTCTCAAAAGATGTGTTGTCTCCTCCAATGATAATGTTAAAAATAACTCTCAACGCAACCTATAGTGTTCTATTCACATAATAGGGTGTCTGGTATAAAATGCCCGATAGTGTGGTAATATGCCACAGATTACACTCTGCCCTCACGCTGCAATCTCGTATTTTCCTCATTCCGCTTTTACAACATTCCCAGGAATTTCATGCAATATCTGAGTTCCTGGAAATAGTATACAAGTGTTATTAAGAGGACATTTTTGTTTCTAGGAAGAAACATCACTTTTCCCCGGAAGTTAACAGAAATTATTCCATAAAAGACAGCTGACCCAACGCATCGACTATTTTCTCGCTGAAGAAACTTGCAATAGAGAGAGTTCTCGCTGGCTGTGTGAACAGTGAGCGATCAAGTATTAATATATTATGTACAAACGCCAACACATCAAGCAACCATTTTTTCTTTCCGTCCTTTTTACACTATAGGCTAACCGCTTAACTGAGACGTTGCCTGAGGAAACTGCGCGGTGCGGGAGGGGTGATAGTTGTCACAAGTTGACGAATCACTGAGCTCTCGCATCACGTCACCACACCCCTCCCGCACCGCGCTGCTACCTCAGGCAATGTCTCAGCCTCTAGTGGATATCGGATGACTACGCTGCGCCGTAGCGAATGCTACGCACCGTGCTACGGCGTAGTTCGCCATTTGCTTCGGCGGCATAGCTTGCAAGGAGCTACGATTATCACGAACGTTTCACGCATTTGTGCAAAAATTAAAGCCCATGACTGTCAAACTGTTTTTAAAGTATTTATAATCCTCAATTTCTCATGAATCAAAATGGCCCAGATTCCAAAAACACCTTAAAAATTATAGGTACATCTTGCTTGCAACAAAAAATTATCTGTAAGTACTTGCAACAAAATAGCTATGCTCTCGAGATGATGCCATCCATGTACTCGCCCTTCATAATAATATGCAAATATAAGAAAGAAAAGAACATTCTTATCTCAAACAATTTGCTGGTTTGAAGGTAACTTTCTCTATGAAGAGTTCTGTGATAATTATATTGCAACCTTGGAAGTTTCTATTCAACTTTGCGCTATTTCAGGAGTAAAATAAGAACAAGAATGCTTTGTTGTTTATTTTCCTCTATCCAACTCAAGTTTGAACCCAATGGCATTGCTTCTACAACTAGTAACTATAAAACATTAACCCCTTACTAATAAACGTATTATATGAGATGAATAGTTACGACACCGATTTCTCTCTTTCAGTCGTCAGTAATTTGACTTTCGAAAGAAGAAGACAAAGCGTCGTGTAACTATACAGACGTTATACAACGTTTATTAGTAAGGGGATACCCCCTTCCTAATAGCCTCAAGTTGTAAACATCTACTGTTGAATATAAACCTTCAAATACATAAGACCTCTAAAACAAACAGTCTTGGAAAAGGGAATATTAAATACAATAAGTTGTTATTTCTTCATCAGCCATTAAATAAAATGCAGACCATCTTCTTTTATAAACCCTTTAATACCTTTTACGACATCCCAAAACGAGAAATAGAATTGCCTTATTTTCCTGAAACCATTTTCAAACAAATTACTTTACCACATTCCTTCCATAACCCATTATGAATATCCTACGAAACCCTACTTTCAATAAAATTAAGGTCCAACCAAAGCTTTTATTACTACATAAAAGACAGTTCTATTCCACTTTCCTGACACAAACTTAGCTCGAAAAATCCCTACAAAAAAATGAATAATTTATAACAAGATTTCAAATTACCCCACAAGCCCCACCACAACCCAACTCTCCAACGCGCGAGCTTACTCGACCGGAAAAAGTGAGGTACTGCTATTGACACATCTGTTACAGTACACACCGTGCGCAACGTGCGCCTTTCACGTGGACTCGTCATGTGATTTATTTTAAGGGTTAACCCTGACATGTTGTTCCGATTGACTGGCGAATTTTTTGGAGTAAATGGACCGGAATTATGGGTTATACTTAGTATGATGGGGAGAGGGTATTGAGGAAAAATATTTAGGCATGTTTTTATTATTAATAACTTTGATGGAAATGCGTTCATACGAGGAAGCTGTGTAAAAATATTTGCGAAAATGCTAAATCACCATAGATTTGATGATTTTATCTCTGTTTATTGTGGCGGGTAGTGTTGTGGCGCCATAACACAAAAGGAATTTATATTTACGCTATGCACTATCGGATTTCACCCACCTCTGCGTGGAACTTTGCACGCATATTGCTTATATATCAATTTATGCAATACATTGATAAAGCTTAACGATTGATAGATTAGGTCGAAAAAAATGGTCCTTTGATACAATAAACAAGCATTGCATTAAAAAAAAACTAACAAAAGTAGATACATTACCTACCTACCTATTAATATTTCTAAGTTTGTTGGAACTAAGGTTAAAACTTACCTTATGAGGTTAACAGACAATAAGATGATATTGATGTCTGTTAGCCGCAAGTTTACGCAAGTTTGACGATTAGATAGATACGATCTTGACAAGATCGTAACTAATCGTCCGTCTTGTAGATGACCGGTAACCCTTACTATCCATTCGGATAGTATGTTCGTGCTGAAAAAGGGAAAAGGAACTACAAAAGAGTAGTTCATGTTGTGCAAAAAATATTGCCCGCTCAGCAAGGTAGTAGTGAGAGCTGAAATCCCACGGTATGACAGACGTACAACTTGTATGTCTATATTTTGTCCGTCTGTCTGTCAAGACAGAAAAATTAATTAACCATTTTTTTAATCACGAGAACGCGTGAAGGTATCGATTTGAAATTAAAACCATATACTCAGGTCTACAGTATCTTGAAGCCGTGAAAAAATCAAACTTCTAAGTTAACGTAAAAAAAGATACGGCCGTTTATGCCGCAAAAAACGTATATTTCGACACTCTCAAGGGAATCAAAATGTATAGGGTACTTTCCGCTGAAATTTGGCAAGAAGCAATTTCGTGTAGCACAAGTAAAGGAAAGAATCCGAAAACCGTAAATTTGTAGTTACATACCTACAAATTTGTACAGAACCGCGAGTCCGACTTGCAATTGACCTGTTTTGTTTTTTTGTAATGTGCGTGTGCTTTTTCTTTCTTTCTTTACAGTAGGACGTAAGTCAATGTACGTAGTTTCTTTAGAATACGAGGTCAGGTAAACCAGTTTATACTAGTTTTGACAGCACTGACGTTCGGCCTACTGTACGACGCTAGCACATCAAGCTACTACAATCTGTCAAATTTCTTTAATAAATTTTCAACTTTATCGCTAAAGCATAAGGTTGAAGATTGATTGGGAAAATTTGACAGTTTCGGGTAGCTTGATGTGCTGGCGTCTGTACATGACAAGTATCGCCATTCAAAGAAGCTATTTTAATCCACCCCATCAACAACCGACGCTCAGGAACCACCTGCCCTAAATCTCCCAGTAGTACTTTGAAAATAAACTTCAACTATTTTACAAAAATAAATACAAAGGTGTTTTACAACTAGGTCAAAGCATAAACTGTTAATCGCATAGTCCTGCGGCTTCGTGTGGCGACGTGGCTTGCTTCCTACCTCACACCGCGACATGGACATTTTTCTCCACGAAAATATACAGAGGTACAAAATGAGGTTACTTCCTCCGTTGTTTTAGCTAACTTTATTACTGTTTTAGTTAGTTTAGTTTTTAAGGAATGAAATATCATAATTTCAGCCGAAAGACGTCCACTGCTGGACATAGGCCTCCCCCAAGCACCTCCACTTTGACCGGTTCTGTGCTTCTCGCATCCAACGAATTCCTGCGGCTTTCACAAGGTCGTCGGACCACCTTGTGAGAGGCCTTCCAACGCTACGTCTTCCGGAATGAAATATCGAACTTAAGAAATTAGTTAACGATTCACGGTTTTCAAGAACAATGGTGGCCAAGTGGTAACGGCCACAACTTACGAGTTTTATGTCGTGGGTTCGAACACAAGTAAAGCGGGCACTTTGTTTAAATTATTACATCACTACAGCTCTAAAAACGGTGAAGGAAAAGGAAAACGTCGTGAGGACACCAAAAATTCGAAGACTTGTGACATCCGCCAACCCGCACTGGGCTCGCGTGGTGGATTTTGACCCAGTCCCTCTCACAGAGAGAATACCCCAGCACTGGGAACATTATAGGTTGACATGTCACGTTCGAAAGAAATATTTACATAATTAAAATGCCTATTTGTTAACACAGAACCAAGATTATGTGTTCTTTGTCTTTAACAAAGAACAATTGAAGACTATATCCTAGTAAAGACCTCGAACATATTATTATACTATTTAGAAGAACAAGGTCAATCCAGAATTATGAAATCTATAGCTTACGTTACGGTACACGCAGCGACTTGATTCACCGGCGACTCACGGGCGACTAAACACAAAATCTCACGTCCACACACACATTTTGACAGGCGATTTGTTGCTAGTGATGTCAAAATGTGTGTGTGGTGTGAATAAAGTTACTACGTGTGTACCTAGGCTGGCATTAGGCTAGTAAAACTAAAAAATCTTGAACATTAATTTAGTTGTACTACTAGATTGTTATACTAACCGGTTCTGTATTCTTTCAAGCCTACGAATATTTTTGCATGAATTTATTATTGACTTGCTAAAGTTGCTGAAAAAGTGTATAGATACTTAAATGACGTCATGAACTCCATATTTTACTGACATCATGGAAATCAGAACAATATGCAAACAACCGTTTGGATGCCACAAACTGACTGATAACTTTAATACTTGCCATATTTTTTAAGAACATTACAATAATAGGTCTTATGCCAGACACAAT